>OY728159.1:1647244165-1649744165 GCA_963277665.1 Viscum album
ATAATAATCCATAGCTCTAATTCAATCCAAAATTTCAAAAGGTCTGTTGTACCTGGGGCTTAGTTTCTTTTTTATACCAAACCATATGAAACCCTTCCATGGTGATACTTTCATAAAAACATGATCTCCCACTTGAATCTCAAAATATTTCTTTTATTTATTATTATATCTCTTTTTCCTATATTGAGTGGCTTTTATGTGAGTTTGAATAGTCTTTTATTTTTCTATTGTTTCCTTCATAAGATATGGTCCTACAAGCTTCTTTTCACCAACTTCATCCCAACAAGTTGGTGTGTGATATCTATTTCCATACAATGCTTCATATGTTTCCATTTTAATACTTTAATGGAAACTATTATTTTAGAAAAAACACTACCAAATTTAATTACTAATCCCACATACCCTAAATGTCTTTTGAATATAATATTAACATGTATTCTAATGTTTGAATGGTCCTTTTTGATTTCCCTTTAGTTTGAGGGTGGTAAGAAGTACTCAAATGAAGCTCAATATCAAAATATTTCTGAAGAATTTTCTTTAATTTCAATGTAAATCATGGATCATGATTAGATATAATTGAAATATGTACTCCCTAAAGTCTTACAACTCCACTAATATAGAGTCTTAGAAGGCTATCAAGTGTAAAACTCTCCCTTATTAAGTGGAAATGTGCATATTTGGTAAGTTGAATGATAATTACCCACATTGAATCATTATTTCTTGGTTTTTATAGTAATATAGTGACAAAATCTATGGTGATATCATCTCATTTTTCTGTATGAATAGGAATAGGTTGCATGAATCCTATAGGATGTTGTCTTTCAGCCTTTACCTATTGATATACTTAACATCTTGATACATAATTAGAAATGTATTTCTTTATATTATCCCAGCAAAAATGTTCCATAAAATTTCTATACATCATAGTGATACCAGGGTGTATAGAGAAATTTTAGCAATAGGCATCATCCAATAACTCCCTTTTTAGTTTGGGTATAGAGGAAACACATAACCACCTCCCAATTCTCAGAATACCATCTTCATAAATTAATTTTTCCAATATCTCATATTTCAAATATTTAATTTTCTTTTAAATTTTCTCATCATCAGATTGATAACATTATTTTATTTACAATAAATACGGTTAGACAACCAAATAAAAAAGTAATTATGTTTCACATTCTTTGAAAATTATCATATCCATATTTACTAGATCCATGAACAAAGGATCCCTTCCAATCCTCATTTTATTTAGAACTCAATGATAATTCCTTCTTAATGCATCTACTACCTTATTTTCCTTCCTTGGGTTATAGTGTATTGAATAATCATAACCATTTAGTCATTTGAGCCATCACCATTGCCTCATGTTGATTTCTTTCTATAGTAATATGTATTTAAAACTCTTATGATCTCTATATATCTCATATAATTTACTATAGAGATAGTGTCACCATATTTTCAGATAAATGATTACATCTAGTAATTCAATATCATGATTTAGATAGTTCTATTCATGAGTTTTTCACTTCGTTTATTCATATGAAATAACTCTATCATTATACATAAATGCACAACCAATTTATTTCTTTGATGTATCATTATAACCAAAAAATCCACCATTTTCTCGATGGTAGATTCAAGATCAAATAATTCACTAATATGTTTTTTAATTCATCAAAACATTATTCACACTCTGTTTTTTAGATGAACTTAAACCCTTTATGAGTATGTTTGGTTAACAGGTCAGCTAATTGGGAAAATTTATGAAAGAAATGCCTATTATAACCTGATAAACCAATAAAACTACATACATCTCTTATGTTTGTTGGTGCATGCCATTCCTGAATCGCTATTTTCTTCTTTGGATCAACTGAGATTTCATCCATAGAGACAATATGTCCAAGAAAATAAACTATTTGAATCTTGAATTCAAACATTTTAAACTTCTCATATAACACTTTTCCTATAAGAGTATCCAAAATAACCCATAAGTAGTTCTCATGGTACTCTTATATTTTGTAATATAACAAGATATCATCAATATATAACACAACATAATCATAAAGATATTCCTTGAAAACTATGTTCATTAGATACATGGAAACAGAGGGTGCATTGGTCAGTAAAAATGGCATTAATATAAACTCGTAATGTCCATACATGTTTCGAATTGTTCTCTTTGTAATGTCTTCCTTCCTAAAATGCATTTTATGATATCCATATTGAAGGTAAATATTTGAAAAATATTTAGCACCATGAATTTGATCAAATAAATCATCAATGTGAGGTAGGGGATAATTTTTCTTTATTGTAATATAATTTATTTCTATATTTTCAACACACACTCTTGTGGATGCATCTTTCTTCTTGAAAAAGAGGCACAGGCTCCCCATGGAGAAACACTAGGGCGAAAAAATACCTTGTCACTCAATACCTTTAGTTTTTTATTCAACTCCACTAATACCACAATGGTCATTCTCTAGGGAGTCTTTGATATAGGTATTTCACTATAAATTAAATCAATATATAACTCAACATCATGTTCTAGATGATGTTTATGTTAATCATATGGAAATAAGTCAATGATTTTTTGGAAAATAGGTACATCATAAATTTTATGGTTTATTTCTTCATCTATAGATGAAGTTTTCTCTTCCTCCCCATGATTTTCATTTAGAAGAGAAACTGTAGGTGGATCTAGATAAGAACTTGGTGATGATGTTTCTTCTCTAAAGATAAGGGATTCAACATCTTCCTCGCAAATTGTGACTTCATTCTTCTTGAAATAGATTTTTGTATCTTATTTTGAAATCCAATCCATACTAAGTATTATATCAAAATAAATCATAGTTATGATTATAAGGTTTGAAACTAAAACAGATTTATATGTCCTAAAGGGGACTGAATGATATATTTTTGATGTAATGATATTACCCTTATGTGTTCTGACTGAAAATTCCTTTATTAAATCAAAAGGGGGTGTCTAATTTTCATGGAAAACTAAGAAGATATAAAGGAATGAAATGATCTAAAATAAAATGAACCATTGTCTAAGTTTGAGGAAATGATTAAAGTAATTCCACCACATCATTAGGAGAATAAAACTCCACATTTTTGATCATATATGCTTAGACTTAATCCCTTGGCCTTTTCTAGGGAAAGTATCCTTGATGCTTTGGGAAATAATTTTCATAGTGTCTCTTCTATAAAAAATTGTATTATTGAACATTGGTAGTTTATTTAATTACCATACAACCATGTTTTTGGTATCCTTTTTCTTCACACTTGAAATAAACTAATTTTCTAATTAATTAGGAACTAGGGTATTTCCTTCCCTAACAATTTCACATTAGCAAATTCCATTTTTTATTCTTCCATTTATCCATTCTCTCATCTGTCACCCTATTATTTTCTTATTTCCCATTAAAGTCATAAGTCTTATAGAATTATTTCTTTTTCTTCATAGAACATGTGACTATATTTTTGTTTGATGACATATTTTGGTAGAATAGTTCCCTTTGATGAAATGGTTTTAATCAATTAAAGAATCAATATATCTTGATACATGGATTGTATGTAGAGTTTGAAAAATGCCTTGATAACCTTGTAAAGTTTTCTTCATATTTTCAAACTTTTTCATCTACTTTCAATCTCAGACTCAAGAATATACTCCCCATATCCCCTCACTATTCATAAAGGAAATATTTATCGAAGAAAATTTCCTTAAAATCCTCTCATTACATATTAGATATTTATTCCTCCTACTTTCTATTTTGAATCAATAACCACCACTAATCATCATCTCTTGAGATATGATAAATTCCCATAATAAACATCTCCCTTTTGTTACATCCCAAAGCAAGAAATATCCTCTCTATGTAAATTATCCACTGATTGCCTATAAATGGGCTTTTAGTCCCATTGGATGATGAAGATTTTTGACGTATAAATTAGTCTAACATTTCTCCTAATCGATGTGGATCAGCATGCTCCATACAGGTAAGGTTATTTTTCATAACCTGAGTTATCTATCCTAGTATAGTTATAATTTTCTCAGCAGCAGTCATATATCCACTACTAACATCATTATCCTTTATAAGAGGGAAATACCTACGTGGGATACACATGTTGATATGGTTTACATTCCTTCCCCTAAGCACCATTTCTAAATAATGTCATAAAGTAAATTATGTTATGAATCATAATACATAATTTCAAAGTAGAAAAAACCATATCATAAATTAAAATTCTAGCATAGATAATATCATAATAGAAAATATGGTTTCTTTGGGGACGTATTTACTTTTAAATCCTTCATAATGAATTGTAAAGAAAATGTAAATTATCCTAATAATATCCATTGGGAGTGTCAAACCATGTGTGCAGTAAGGCCCATTATTATGTACCAGGTTTCCTATAGTCCAGACTATGACACCTTATCAAATTTGTTTCCCATAGGTATATTTGTACCAGAACCACATCCACATATAGTATCCATAAAGGGTTGTATTGCTAAGAATACCCACATAATATTACCTTACTAAAATTATATTATAGTATTATTTTCTTATCCTAAAATTATAACTCAGGTTTATGTTCCCTAATATTTGTTTTCTAAATCTAGCTTCTATGGTTTCTACTAAATTTACCCTGATAACAACTTCAATGACCCCAACCCTAGTAGTATGGAGCTACTTTCTTACTTTATTAAATTTGTATAATAATAAATGATGTCACATCCCAAAGGACTGAATGATTTTTTATTTTTTGGAAACTAGATAAAAATATAAATTTTAAATAACAACATAAAAGGAAATAAAATATAGAAACTCTATTGCAAATACCCATAAACACCAAGATTATCCCTACAATTCATTCATAATATACATCTTCGCATCCTTAGGTAAAAATAAAACATAATAAAGGGGTGATATCAGATGCTCAGTAAGGGTATGTAATATAGTGGAAGATAATATAGACAATAAGGCATGGCGAATTAGTAAAAACAAATGCCATTAAAACATAGTCTTGAGTATAATATAGAAAGAACAAAAGATGAATAAATAATTCCATATCAATAATCACAAGAGAAATAAGATTAACCAGGGATATTATAATATTTTAATATTAACATGTATAATCAATTACTAATACCATAATGAGGGAATGCATATTCTGGACATCTGAAACATATCATTGAGGCCTTATCCAAGACATCTGAAAATAAATGGTTAAGACCTCAGAAAATCCCATATATATTTTGTATCATGAGACATACCGACGCATCGAGGAGATATAGCGGGATCCACCCATAAATTATTAAGTAAAATTATTTCCTCATACTAATGGGGTTAAACATAAACAACATATACATATGATATGTAAATAACTTTACTCATTCTGTTAACATAATAAATAACCATTCTGAATAGTATGGTGAAAGGTGTCAATATAGAACATCCAAAATCAAACTGATTGTAAACCATTTAATAAAATATGTTATATTATAATCATAAGATAAAAATATCAATAAAGAATAAAATTAAATAGAGTTTTTTAAATAGAGTAAAATACACTAATAATATCATCAAGGAATTCTTAATAGAAATTTTCTTTTTACTTTGTAAAGAAGAGTTATTTTGGAAAAATAATTTTTATTTGTGATAATTATTAGTATACATCCAGTAATGAACAAAAATATTTTTTATAAAAATAATTTTATCTTAAAAAAGATTAAGTATGGTACTTGAAAATGGGTATGAAATCAAGACGTTCCCTTCAATCGGGCTTACGTATCGAGAAGAATTAAGAAGGGAGACTTGTAAAACATGTATTTCCCCATATGAAAGATGAACTGATATGAATACATGATTTTGGAATGTATACATTTAATTTCATATAAATATATATAATTATTGATGAATTAAATTGGTTTATAGATGGAGAAAGCATAACCCAAATTGATATGGAGGTTTGGGATGAAACCCTTACCTTATATCCAAAAGTGTTATGAATATGACGTTAATGTACTGTATAATCAAATAAAATACATTAGTTAATTAATAAAGAACCTTTTAAACATTTATTTTATTTAATATAATTTTTTAAGTTCATTTATTATCTTTTTTATGAGTTATAAGATAAAAATTTATCATTCAGGAGCATTCGTTCCCATGATTTTCATGATCAATTTGCTTGAATATAAGTATGGATGTTCATATAAAATGGGAATAGATATACATAATTTAAGTTTTATACTATTAATTAACATATTAAGATTAAATGGTTATATAATTCATTTGTTTATTTGGGGTGAGTATGAATCATTAGATAAGACATTTGTGATAAACTTTTAGATTATTTTGGAAGTTTTTCAATCATCAAAAACTAGTTTTGTTTTATTAATTGACATTATGTATATATATTGGTACTATAAAATTACATAAGATGTAATACATATTTTAAAATTTGGTTTAACGATAAAAAAATTTATGACCATCCTTGAAGGTGTTCATAGAAAACAGAAAACACTTCATCCTTCAATGTGATAAATCAACATATCACAAATGATGTTTCCATTTTTAGAAAAAAAAGAGGGAAGATAATTGATGATGTATTATTACCTAAATACAATAAAATTATAGTATATTGAATATAATATATATATAATTTCATTTTGGGATTTTGGGGTCAGGATAAAATAAGAAAAGAAAATAACATGAAAATAAATTAAAAGAAAAGAGAGTGGTTTTTAACTATTGATTTTTTCCTCCTTTTGATCCTCCTTTAGGGGATTGGTTTTTGTATTTTGTTGAGAAAAAGGTTCAAAAACATGGGCGATGGGATTGGGAAAAGTATTTTCTAAAAACTGGACAAGTTTCAAAACATGGAAGGTGTGAGGAGAAGAGTTGGTGGGGGGTGGTATTTATAGTGGAGGGGAGGGGTGTTTTCTCATTATTTTATTCATTATTTTATTATTTTTCCTCAGGACTATGAATATTTTTAGAATTATAACAAAATATATTAAACTAATGAATTTATATTAGATATTATGATTCTTACATCATCTATGAGTCAAGGAATAATTTATTTAACTTATATTGTATTTATACCATAGATTCTCATATTTTACTATTCATAAATATTGAAGTATTTCTGAAAAATCTCATAAATCCACCCTAACCATTTTTCAATGTGTAGAATTAAAAAATAAACTCAATTTAATGAAAATAATTTTCCAAACATGATAAATTTAATATTTAATTAAAATAATCATTTACTCGTTAAATACATATTTTAAAATAATAACTGATTTTATAACACATTAAAAAATTAACTAAGGTCATATACATGCATGGTGAAAGAGTTTACCAAAAAAATCATGATTAAAGAGATTTCAATACATTTAAACATAATCAAGCCTACTATAATAATTATTATTTGAACCTATTTGAAATTTATTTTTTACCACAAAATGGTTATTTGAAACCAAAATATCTCTAGATTGAAATGAATTCAAAAGTTATAATATATTCCCCATGATCATAATTTTTTAATCAATTGTTTCATAACTAGTCTCACAAAAATGTGGTGATATCCACAGATGTAATACCTTGGAATTCTAAAAGAATAACAATTTATTCAATAACGTATCTGACATGAAACACCATGATTTTAAGAGAATATAACACCCTAATAAATTAAAATATATTTCTATTATAATAAGTTTAATTTCATTGATATCTTATAATAAAATAAAAGATATTTTATTCAATAGATTGTTTTATGCACAAGGATCAGTTTTACCGAACAACAGTATACTATTGATATTAGTATTTAATATGAAAATTATGCAACAACAACTGAAAAAAAGGTATAAATAGGATTACTTAACTTATAAAAATATATAGTTTATACATGTTTATTATTTATATATTTATTGATAATAAAATAATATTCATTTAATAAAAAAATAAATATTTTCTGAAAAATGCATTTTTTTAAAGGTGGATTAGCCGCACCTTGCACCCAAAATTTAAAACTAATTTTTTTACAATTTTAGAAAATTTATATTAAAAAATAAAATCAATTTTTAAAATTAGAATATAAAAATTATCTTTGGTTTAATTTTTTAAAATTTTCTTAAATATATAATTTTTTTATGAATAGTGAAGAATACATGATTTTAATTAAAAAATGACTTTTAATTTAAATAATTTATAATGTTAAATTATATTTTAAATTGGGTTTAAAGTAAACTTAGTAAAATTTTATATCAATTAATTAAAATTTTCCAACTGAATTTATGTTATATTGAATTAAATATAAAAACATTGTAAAATTTTGAACATTTTCACTTTAAAACCTCATTTTCTAATCACATATGCGTGTTTAATTTTAAATTAAAATTTTTCAATTATGTAAATTAAATTTAAAAAAAATGGAATCCATATTTTTAATAATAATAATTTATAATTTATAAAAATTTACACTTAATGTTTTACCAAAATGAATAGTAAAATAGTAAAAAGGAATTTCCTGTGATTAAGGTAATAATGGATTTATCTTGGTGTTAAACTAAGAAGATAATGGTGAAATGACTACAAAATTGTAAAACACCCATTTTCTAGACATATTTGAACTTTATCTATTATAAGTTATATAAGGAATCACTGTAGAAGATTTTAGGATGGTAAAATCATGTCTATGATTGAATCTTTTCAAAAAATTACAAGTGTGCCACTCACCTCCCTTATAAAAGTCCACCCTCACTTCTCTCTACTTCACACATTCAAACCACTTTGGTCGAATCATTACCTAAAAAATCACTTCCAAAAATCCCTAAAATCATCCAAGAATCCTTATTTTTTGTATAAATCTAACCCTTAAAATCATTAGTGTAAATATAAGGCTGATACCTAGAGAAGAGGGAGTGTTATTTGACGAGATACTTTATTTTATTTATTTCTTCACTTCCATAAATTTTTAATAATGCATTCAAATATATAATACTCATTATATTCCATATACATGGATGTTGTTATAATATTTTCATAACCTAAAAACATATTTACTTCCATAAAATTGGTTACAAAATCATTATTCGTTTGTATGGTGGACTATTGCCTCGTGAATCGATCTCATTTGTTTTTTTTCGTTTCTAGCTCACATGGTTTGGTATGATGATGTGTATAAGGTATTTATGTTATATTAGTAACATATTTATACCTTTGGATCCAATATATCATATATGTATATATATATATATATATATTTACCTTACATTTTTTTGGGGACATGATAGTGTAGCTCATGTATATTATAGACTACCACCTCATGAAGTGATGTGATCCGTCTTTCACTAATTCTTCACATGGAATGTAATAATGTTAATTCTAATCAATATGTGTGATATAAATTAAATTATTATGATATTAATTACATATTTATAATTATGTGAATATAATATATATCATTTTATTTCTTCCCTTTTCACTTTCTTAAAGAAGATAACATCGTTCGTGTATGTGTGGACTACCACCTTCGGGAAGCGATGTGACTATCTTTTCATAACCAAAACACATTTATGATATATATATATATAAGTATATAATATGGTATTAATGATATTATTATCATTTTATAAAGGTAAAATATTACTTACCCCTTTCTAAAATGATCTTTGAAAATTGGAAATGTTAATCATACCTACATATGACCTACCATCAACATGATCGAAACATACTTCATTTCTCAACACCAACATTCAAGATTGGGATTAAAAGTATAATTTATTCATAAAAATGATTAATATTTCATTATAATTATTATGGATATTATATAACTATAAAATATAAACAAGCACTGGATTTTTCATGACAAAACATGCATGAGAAAACAAGGCATTTTACAACCAAAACAACGAAAATAATGAAATATTATTCATAGATGGGTGGTAAGATGTTATAAAAGGATGATATATTACATTAATTAGTCATTTAAAACCATTATGAATGAGTTTAAATAATGTTCAACCAAAAGGAATATTGAGGTAATAGATTTCATCTCAATTTCATTTCATTGAGTCATATTGTAATATAATTCAGGCAATTTTTTATATAGTGTGTATAATAACCCTTTCACTTGTAATATCATGAATACATAATTATTCATGGTGTTATAATTTTAATTTTGTAATTATTTATTCATAGGATATCTTACTTCAAAGTTACCAAGTGGTAATGAATTTCATAACTCAATTTCTTTTCATTGGGTTATATTAGTTATTTATTGTTGTTAATGTTCAATGATTATTTATTTAATGACTTTTTATTATATTATTTTTTATTTTAACTTATTTTTTATTTAAATTTGATACACATAATCGATTCATTATTAGATTCTCACTTCAAAATTATGATCTTTTCAAGGGTTTACTTCACAAACTCATTTTAATTGAGATTGTACATTCTTGACTTTCAATTGAAGGAAATTATTTTATAATTTTTATATAAAACCTATGATTTTATTATCCTATAGTTATTCATTATAGTTTCATGTAATATTAAAAAAAATCTACTCTTTGGTACTTAAAATAATAGATACTTTTTTTAATAAAATAGGGATTCATTTCTTTATTTTGGTAGAAATATGTTTTCTTCGAAAACCATGCTTTCTAAAAATATTTTTAAAATGTTTATAACATTATTAAAATTATTTACTAAAGAATTTTTTTTTTCTATTTTTACTTTTTGAAAAAAAAACAATTAAATGTAATCACTATCATTTTTATAAACTAAGACTATTTGGATTTTACTGAAAGTGTGAAAGGAATCATCTTGTTGTTTTCTAAATGAGGAAATATTTTAACCATTTTAATGTGTGAAATTAATTTTGTTTTAATGTGTACAACATGTTGGTATTTACCTATAACAAATTATTGGAAACTACCCTTATATGTTTTCAATGATCTTTTTAAATAAAATTTTCCCTATTATTCTAAAAAATATTAGTTTCTAAAGGTGAATTTCAAAGAAAATAATTTTCAAAATATTTTATTTTTTAAGAATAGATTTCAAAAATGGGAAGGATATTTTCCTCAATAATGTTTTTAAAGATCTTTTTATGGTATTTCTATTTGTAAATGGAAATAACCCATTAGGCTTAGTCTAATCGGTATATGTTTAATTGATACCACCCTTATTCTTCCACTAGATGGTTTAGAATCAATTAGAACAAGGAATGTATTTACATTTACTTCCTTGATTAATTTTTGTATTAATTAACATCCCTTTTAAATATTCACTTTATTTTGGTCATTGGACATATAATTTCCCCTAATTATAATTATATTTTATCATGGATATACTTATTGATTAAATCGTTTTTCATTTCTATATATTGTGTCTTACATTGAATGTTATTTGATTAGTTGGGGAAATATTTATAAATCCATATTATTTACTCAATATAGATATTTTATGATACAAAACATTGTTAATGAACTGAATTTATTATTTGATATATGAGAATTCTATTGACATGCTTGACATCAGTTGGGGACTATTTATATAAACCCCTTCTATGAATTGGTAGTCTCATGGGAGTGATCAGTTGTTAAACTTAGCTAAATGGGTTTTCACCCAGTATATTTAAAAATGTATTTTTAAATCTCATCATGATAAAGGAATTATGTTCCTGGGTAACATGAAATTCAATAATTAAAAATTTCCTTCATTTATAATTCATTTTTTAATATCTATGATATTTTTACAATGATAATATCTATAGATTAATTTAATTATCCATTTATTAACTAAATGGAACATTTTTTCTGTCATTTACCATTCCATATTGACTATTCCTTATCTAGTTATGATAATCATTTTATTTATTAATTGGAATGTGTTTCATTTATTTACATTACTAATGATTATTCTAGTCAATAATTTATATGTAATATGTATTCAAATATTTAAATTCCCATATTATTCATTCCTTATTGATTGAGATTCATTTATTCATGATAGCTTCAATTGTACATAACCCTTATTGAATATTTGATCTTGCCTTTATTTTCTTTGATTTTTCAGGAATCCATGAAATATACTATATTTGGTATGGAAGGATATTATATAGGGAATAATTTTATCCTGAAAAAATATGTTATAATTTGTGTATTGAAACAAATCATGGGAATCACGTATGTATCTAGTTTAATAATAATACTAAACTATTCAGTTATTCAGGATACAATTCATTGTATCTTTTGAAAATATAATAATGCCAGAACTAGCTTCGGGATACTGGGGTCAAGGTTTCTATAATAGATTACTATAATACCAATTTTATTTTATTATTGATACTCAAAAATACAATTGTATATTAGACCAAAATACTATTATGTATAACTTTGGTATTCTTGAGTACCCAAAAATATCTGGTTCTTATTACACTTTCATATAGAAAGTTTTAGTTTTTCTAATTTTTTAAATTCAAAAAACACTAGACCAAAATTCATTTAAGTGAATCTTATAAAACATATATATAACATATTTACATCTGAAACAACTAAAAACTTATGGAAAATATTTAAATTAAAAATAACTTATGGTTTATTCATCCTGGATCAGCTTATTCAGTGATTTTCAAAAAAAATCTAACATAAAACCCCCTAGTTGAAATAGTCATAGATACACATTAGAGATATGGAAAAATTATTGGATGTATTATATTTCAGATAATTTTATATTTTTCTATGAACAAGTGATATTACCATTATTTCTGGATCCTATAATACTAATATTTTGTATGCTATGAATTTTATTAATTTTATATTAATATTTTTACATTCATTGTGTATTTTTATATTTTAAATTGTATATTTTGATGGAAAGTAATTTCCAAATTTTCTAATTTATCACTTTATTATACTTTTCATCCTTTGGTGTTCAAGGGAGTGTGATTCAGTACATTTGTAACATTGATTTAGGTCTTAATATTTTTCACTAGATCAAGGTGTTATAAAATGTTAAAAGATCATGGTTTTTAACTTGTGTCTTTGGAATTCTGATATACTTGTAGAATAGGATGGTTGGAACATAAAATTTACTGATAAAAATACATGGGCTACTTTGTTATAGAAAAAATTGAGTTACTATAATGTATAGGTAAATATAATGTAATGAAAAACTAATAATATGATGGTATTTTTTCTATGCTATGGATTGAAACTAGAAAACGTTTATGCACCTTCATATACGTGGTATGTAATTATATCTCATGACCGTGGTTTTTAAATAAAAATATTTTAATTTATGAAAAATTATTTTAAAAAACTATGTGAATCTTATTATTATAATTTTCTTATTAAAATGGTACTATGAAAACAAGTTTCAATTTTTGGAATAAAATAATTGTAAATGGGACTAACTAATAGAAACTTATATAAAGATGAATAAAAATATAATGGAATATAATTATTAGTGTGATGATCTATTTCTTAATTGTATACATTTTTTTAGAATTCCTTGTGAGAGATAACAAAGTGTTGTTCGATTCATCCATATTGATTGTCACTTAGTGAGAATGATTGTGAAATGTTTGAGAGAGAAGTAGATTAATATAGTAAAATGGGGACATACTAGGCATCAGTGTTTCATATGGATATTACTATATTATTATTTGATATTATTATATAGTTTTAGAGTAATTATTGGATAAGATTAACTATATATTATTATTTATATGGATACCATATACCATGAAGGTGGATATTCCATCCTATTTACTGGAAGGATCGTATCAGAAGTGGTTATAGATAGTAGTAGAAGCTAGACATATTAAGTATGTTTTTAATAAGGGTTTTTATAAGTTATTTAATGAAAAAAAATAACCTAATGAATTTAAGAAATAAAGTAATCAAGGGTTTATAGAATTTGAGAATGAATATATTTCAATGATGGAGTGTGCATTAATGTTTTTTTAAGATTGTGTGCTATGAATTAATGCTAGTAATTAACAATAACCTTAATCATATAAGGTTTTATATTTTACTAAAACCAAATATATAGTTAATGATTATATTTTTGATGAATCCTATGTACTCAAAGGTGGATTTTATAACATCTTTAGTGCAATAAAACATAAAGAACACATTGAAGGTGATTACTTTTCTTCCCCATCCTTGTAAAGAATGAAACATTTTTAGTATCCATCATATGAATAAGATATTATTTTTAAAAAATTTTATGAATTAATATTTTAACTTATATTAAGGTAATATTTCACTAGAGTGGTTATATAGCGGCTAAGTGGGATCTTTGACATCAATGTTTTTAGATCCACCTCATTTTAAATTCCAGTATGGGAAGCTGCATCCATTGAGGAAGTATTGTAGAATATTCACATGGGTGAATAATGGTAGAGAACCTAGTGAAGTACAAGGATTATGGATACAAGTTGATAGATCGATTCACATTAATTTTGGGACTTATTTTTGAGTGTGGAGATATCATTAAGAATAAATTATAGTTCTTATGAAGATTCATGGAAAGATATTTATCCAAGATAGTAATAGAGAATATGGAAACTACCATGTAACATTATGTTGTATGAGGCACCATTCTAATTTCTTCAATGAATATATTTATATTCTTTGATAAAAATGTATCATATTCATTTATCTCTACATTATTATTTGATAAATTTGGGTTGTAAGTAGATTTGATTCAAAATTCCATGAATATTGATAATTCATTGGGTGAAAGGGTTAAGAAAGGGTTATAGTTTCCATTCATGCTCTTTAATGATATGAAATGTGTAAATATAGAATTATTTTATTAATACATTTGATTGAAATGTATTAATGTATTATTGGGATAAATTGGATAAGTTTATTAATGTTTAAAATTGACTGTTATAGTCGAATCCTTCTCTCAGTGGTGTCACATGGGATTATCCAAATTTGCGATATAGAGTGGGATTTCATTCTTGTAGATTCACCATAATGGTAAGTTATGTTAGATCAATATCTTGTTAATTGGTTGGATTTGTAAATGGATTAATGGAAATAAATAAATGAAATCAATTTTTGGAAGTGGTATATTGGTATGTAGAAGGTTTCTTAATATTAACACCAAGGAGTTATGTTTAATTTCCCTTAAAATTAAGGATTAAAACAAGAACTATTTATTTCACTTATTATCACATGGAACCAGTAGATTTAATTTAATTAGAGGTGTGTATGGATAAGAATAAACATTAGGGACTCATTAAACTATGTGTTTCCCCTTATGAATCAATAGTTTTATTTCATAGAGAAATTTATTTTATTTTTCCTTTCTTCATTTACCACTAAAAGGTGAAATAGGTGAAAATATTGAATAAATATCCATGACCCTAAATTAAATTTTTTTAGACTAGTAAAAGTATTCTCATTTATTTTCTAAAATCAACCTATTATATGGATATCAATGATTAAGGTTTAAATAATAGGATATTATCATAATGTAATTTTAGTGTCAATTAGTCCATTGTGACTTTTTGATAATTCCATTTGGAGTTAACAATGAACTTATTTTTTTTGTGGAATTAATGAACTGATCCTTCCACAAATGTGAATATTGTTTTTGGATGGTATTCTAATATACTCAATAATATAGTTGGATCATGCAATCTACCTCAATAATTTTTATAAACATTTATGTGATCATAATAGGTATTCCATGTTTTTATAATTTTAATTTTGGATTCATTGGTTAAAATTTATTGGTCGTGTTTTTTTGGAAAACAAATTTCAGTTAGTCTTGAAACCATGAGATTAGTAATGTCTTAGTATTAAATGAAGAACTTCTTTGTGAAATATATTTCTCTGTGATTGATTGAATGTTACTAGAGATTCATGTATGAATTTTAGAATTTATCTTCTCCTATTACCATCTTGACTCATATAGGAGTGACATTTGTTTGGAATGAAACGTTCAAAGTAGAATTTATGGAATTAAAAGATGAGTTTTAATTTAGCTTTATTTTTTATTTTTCATAAATAATTTTTTATTTATAAGTGGTATTGTGACATTTATGGAATGGGAATTTAATATTACTTAACTAAAAGAGGCATATTCATGACATATGTGTCTATGAAATTGAGACCTCATGAAAATAATTACTCCATACATGATACATTATATGTTTTTATTATTCATCCTTTAATGACATTGAGGTAGGGGAAAATTATATAGTTTCTATAGACCATCAAAGGAAGAAATATATTTTATATATCATGATTTCACATGTGGGAATATTATTTTTAAATTTCTAATTTCAAAAATATATATAAAAAAGGATAGATAATATATTGGTAAATGATTGAGTAGGGATAAACCAACCCAATTTATTAATGATTATAGAGATAAATTATAGTTTATTGGTTTATTAAGGGACTTAGATATAGAGGTAGAATATATTATGGTATGTGTTTTTCTATCTATTGATAACACAACTTTTATTTTGATAGAACATGTGAAAGAGAAATAATTATTATATATTGTTTATAAAAGGAAAAAATATTATACATATAATTTTAGACCATAATTTAATGTATTGTTTCACTTGATTTAGTGTATTTATTTTAGGGGGCGAAATATTATTCTTATAGAGTGTCATAAAAAGTTTTTTGAAACAAATTTAGCATTTCAAGTTAGATTATGTATCCCAGTGCTACCAAGATTTGTCAGGGGATATGACAATAATTCATGTGGTGAAGAATATTGACGAAATGTTTAACTAAATTTTATTCTTGATTTTCACATATCAACTTATAATATATAGAGCACAAAGGATAGACGAGTTTGTCATATCCTTTACATATTACAACTTAGAAGTGGGAAATTGTTTCCAAAAATTTCATGATTGGATTATTGATATCACCATGAAAACATAACCTTATTTTTGTAATGGTGTATGAACAAACTATATATATAAATATTTTACCTTTTTAGAAACATTTCTAGTTAAGGACCTTGGAAAAAATTATATGATAGAATCATTTTACTTCATTGAGTTGTGAGGTTTATGTCTAGATTTTGGAAGGTACTTTAGAATTATATGGGGAAACAATTAGAAATGAATATGACATACAATCATAAAAAATATTAATTTATTTAATGAGTTACTTAGTTAATAAGAGATATGATTTGATCATGTTTTCCAGAATATTTAAAAATCTTATGAGGATCGTTTATCATTGGAAGAGTTTTCTTACAATAATATTTATTATCCGATAATCCATATTATAACCTTTGAATAATAATAGAGTAAACCATGTTATTCCCCATTATGTTGTATTGAGATTCATTAAATGACTCTTGTGGGATATTGTTTGGTGCAAGAAAGGATTCACTGGAAAAAAAATTAACATAGAAGTGTATGATTCCAAGTCATTGGTGGAAGTCTTTTGTTGATCATCAATGACAACACTTGAAGTTCGATGTTTGGAATCCTCTATTTATGAAAGTTTCAATGATGATGGGAAATGTAAGGTTGAGAAATAAATTGAAATAAATTTCATGATATGTGGTTATGTGTGAGAATATGAATTGAATTGGTAGAGTGGAATATTGTTTGTAATTAACAAAACATTATAAATTAATTCATTACATTTTCCAAATTTACCTACTAAAGGATTATTTTTATTAATGATACTCATGTTTAAAATTGTGATTTATTTAAACTAGAACATGATGTGATTTATGTTGAAAGCATAATTTGGATTCTAGATTCAAGAGGAAAGATTCTCATAGGATAAAGTATCCATTTAGTGATGATTTAAATGCATAATTGTTTAATTCAAGGGGAGACTTGGGAAAGGGAATATCTCTTAAGGCAAGAGTGTTTAGATATTTTTTATGATGATGTTACTCAATGACTATTTGGTGATGAAAACTACAATGGTGGGGATAATAAAGTCACGCATATTTTTTAACTCATTTAATGACATAGATTATGAATTTAGTTTATTTATTAAATCATTTTAGACCTTTTTAGGTGATTCAATTATAATATTTAATTATGAGATATCTCTTTTTTCATCACATATTGGATAGAAGAAATATTTTAATGCGTCTTAGGAATTTAATTCTTAAAAATTAATTGGGAATTTTTTTATGATTACAGAACTGATTCATGATAATTTTAATAGTGGTCATTGAATTGACATAAATTTTATTATGGTTAGTTAGAGGATTATATTTTTGGATTTAAAATGGAGTGTCATTGAATTATTATAGTCTATCATATACTTTGTTATAAAAAAAATATCTAAATTAAGGAGATTTTGACTTGTGGTGGTCCACTAAGGAATTTGTTTCAATATAATATAAATTGAAATGGGTTATTATATGGATAGAATTATGGGATTTATGGACAAGGGATTTGATGGAGAAAATATGGTTATCATACTCATTAATGTTTGAGTCTAACAAGGAAATTCAACATTGAATTATGATGGAATTATTAATGAATTAGGCATTATTTTCTATATATTGAGGAATAGCTTGAAATATTCCTCTATTTTAGTTCCCAAAATATTATCCAGTAGTGGACATGGAAATTTTAAAATAAGAATACACTAAAGGTGATTGAGACTCTGGAGTCACTTTAAGCCTTAAATTATGAGTAATATGTTATTCTATATAATTTATTTCATTTATTTAAATTATCTAGAAATGTGTACATTCCATAAACACATATTTTTTATATTCTCATGGATAACGAATAGAATTATAGTTTTTCAACATTGGTAAGGGGGGTCATGAAACTCTCTTTAATTTTTTCCTTACAACCCTTCTTCTATTATATAATACCATAGTATTACAAGATTTCCATGTAATGACATGTAGGGGTTATGAAACTTATTTGAGGTTGTTTACTATTTTATCGAGATTTTCACGAGGCCATGGAAAAATGGAATTGGTCTTTCCTAGTGAAATTAAAAATACCCCACCATCTCTAAATGGAGGGTTATGCATTGAGTTAAGGAATTTTAATTGATAGAGGATATTGATTATAATAATTGATTTTTTTGAAAGGATCATAGATTTGAGAATTTTTTATGGATTTAGTTAAAAAAATATATGCATGTAGATTAAATAAAATTTATGAGTTGGACTATATAATTATTCATTTTTAGATAATTTAATTTTTGAGACCAATATTTTTTAGCCTTGTCAGATATGAAATAGATGAAATCTGTTAAGGAGAGAAATGGCCAGGATAAATGGGGATAAAATGATACACCACACAATATTTTAGCGTAAATAAGAAGGACTTTTTTAATGTTTGTCTGAGTGATTAGTTTATAAAAATGATCAGGTAAATTGATTATTCAATACTTTTTGGGAGAGTGGCATCTCATGACCTGGTAGTGGATGGTTAGACCTTGATTTATTTGACTTCATTATTATCTATAATTCTGTAATATAAATATATTTTTTAAGTGAGGAACTCCAAGTGTTTTTAATAAATATAGATTTTTTTAATGTTTTGAGGGTATGAGGAGTTTTAATTGGATATTTCGGATAATTGTGAGTTTTCTAGAAATAATTTTCATAATGATCAAATTATAAAGTGGAATTGAAATCAAGGAATGATTTTTTTGATGTTTTACATCATTGTAGTTTTGATTTCATAATCGATATTCATTGTATTAAACATTTTATATTTGAATGTTTTTTTTAAATCAATATTTTTCAAATAATTTTTTTTATATTTATATTTATTTATTTGCATTGGAATAATTGAGATTTATTATGCATGCATATTTATCAGAGTTATTGGAGAAATACTACTGATCTTATACTTACCGAATACATTTTTACTTTCACAAAAAAGTATACATTATTGTTCATGGTAAAGGGAAAGAAAAATATCATACATCATTAGTAGAGTTTCATATATCCACAGTGTAGGTATAAAATGTGTATTATAAAAATTGTATTTGAGGTAATTTTATGTATTTACAAACAACATGTGAGCTTGTACCATGTAATTAAATCCAGTAAAAAATAATTTTTTACACTGTGAATTTTAAAGGTTTCAGTTAAAGTTGTTTAGAATACCATTAATTTTTTATCCTTTTATTTTATATATTTTTAGTGAAAATAATTCCTTAATATTTTATTTATTCCACAGACACTAATAATTAACCTTTGGTAAATAAGGGATTTCATTTTTGGGCACTTAGAACCTCAATTATATTATAATGATTTAGGCCCTCATGTCATGTTGTTACTTGGGTTTTAAAATAATATTCCACATTAACATGTAACACTTAATAAATCATCATAGATCCACCACATAAATCATTTCATCAATCCTACCATTAATAACTTCAATATAATGGTATACTTGAAAGATATATTTGGATTTAATGACGATATTGGGCTTTCAATCCTTGGATTTTTTTTTATGATGGGGTGTAGGATTTTGGGTTCATTTCTTTATGTATTACTTTCAGTTTCATGGGATAAAATTCTATATTCACTTTGAATTCTTTATGGGTTATTGTGGTTTCATTTCATAAGAAATAAATATTGTTAATTTGTTCCAAAATACTATTTACAAAAAAAATTCTTTAATAATACACCCTTAATAATTCTAAAGTACTTGATGATATTCTATGAAATGATATTTTTTCAATCAATACAATTTTAGTTATATTTTAAAATTTAAAAGATAAAATCTAGAAACACTAATAAAATCATTTTTCCTATATTAATAATCATTGACCTTATTCAATTTCTAAAGAGAAATATTTCCTTCTCATATAATACCAAAAATAAAATTATACTCCTAAAAATCCAATTTAATATATTACTTTTCCGTGTATCATGATTAAACTCAATTATCATAAAAAAATTTGAAAAATAATTATCCTCTATCAATGGAACAGGTCCTTAGTTTTTTTAGATAAATAAGAATATTTTATTTAAGGTCAATCTAAAAATAAAAAGTTTGTATTAAAAAATAAAATCCCCATAAAATAACAATTTCAAAATTCATAATTTATATCTCATATGGTATCATTTATAGTAGCTTAATATGGATCAAAAATTAGTGAGAATACATAAAAATCTCTTATAAATAAAAATATGAAATAATTCCATAGTCATAAATGAATAGTAATTTTTTTATCTAAACAATTTTCTACCTCATCCTAATAAACATATATTAACACTCTTACCAATTTGACTATATATATTACTCTAAAAATATGATGGGGTTTTATAAGGTATGGACTTCATAGTATTCATTCATTCCTTTAGGTTTCTAATGGTATATTTTTCTCCTCATAATGCTTCTCATGCTCTAGAAATGTGTCTCACAATTATTAATCCATAATGATGATGATTGTTCAATACTTTTGGGTCAATGTTATATAAGTAGATGTAGTTGGTTTTTTATGATACATGTTAGCTTCATCCTCAGAAAGACAGTGGGAAATAATGGACTTAGGTAGTGTTATCTACTCTATAATATATATTAGTGTTTGGGATAGACTATGATGGGTTTTCTAGTGTTTTGATTCGATGGTATCTATTTTTGACAGTGATTGGATTCTATGATGATGTTGTAATGGAAAATATATTATGGTGTGATGTTGATTAGTGAATTTTTTTTCAAAGTTCCATGGTATAATCAGTTGTTCTAGAACCCTAGTGGGGTCATCCAATCACAAGTTCTAGTTCTTTCAGCTATCCATGGTTTTAGCAATGTGGTAATGTGGGGTTTGTCCCATTAACATCAATGAAGGCATGTGGTAAGATCTTATCTAGAGATGTTGTGCTCCATGACATTTCCTAACAAGAGGTCATCATTTTATAGTCAAACATAACTTCATCTTTTATACTTTTAATTTTTAATTTTTAATTCCATATATGTTGTTGGTTTTATTCTATATGTTGGGATTGAATTGGATCAAGGTTATATGTGAGGCAACAAATTTACCACAATGTGGATATTTATAAATGTAATGAAATGTATTTTGAGAATATTTTATTTTGGACACATATCAAATTTCATATATTTATAAAATAAACAAAAATTCAATGCCTTCTCTTTAAACCACGTAAATAAATATTTAGTAGGCTTAATAGTTCCCATGTTAGTTCTCATTTTAAACAAATTAAACTCTAGTAATTGATTTTATAAACAAGAGAGTTTTTATTGGAATCAAACATGCCCTTAAAAAGTG
The DNA here is from genome assembly GCA_963277665.1 of Viscum album. NCBI lineage: Eukaryota > Viridiplantae > Streptophyta > Magnoliopsida > Santalales > Viscaceae > Viscum > Viscum album. The sequence goes on from OY728159.1 coordinate 1,647,266,421, forward strand.
GAATAAAATCTATTGCAACCATAACATGTCAATAATGTAATGAAGTTTAAATAATTAAGAACATAAAATCATATATTTATACCTCAATGATTATGAATAATATTTATTGAGCATTGTGTTTCATAGATAACCCTTAACAATAACTATTAGAACATTACTTTATAGGTACCCAAAGGTAAATGGAATCACTTAACAATTTGGAATGATTTTTTCTTCTTCTTATTGGTATACTTGAATCAAATCTATGTCTAAGGATGAGGAAAAAATAAAGAGATCTTAGTATTGTATCAATATGATTAAATATCTCATATTTAGAATGGAATGCATTTATTTATAGTGTTGATTCAATAAATTAAAAAAATGAATGTTTGTAACATTTATCTAACCATTAAATTTTAATATTTTAAAGAATTTATAACAAATAAAACCTATTTATAATTATCATTAACTACTTCAGTGATTACTTAGTCATTAATTCATCATCACATGATTCATTATAAGTACCAATGGAATGATAATCAATTTATAATAAGTTGATAATATAAATACAAATATAACACATATCTATACTATAACATCTAGAATCATATCATCATATTTCTAGTAACATTATAAATTTACTGTATATATCTAATAATACCCCCTCTTTAAATAAATCCTCATATACATTATGAAAAACCTCATTTTACATTCAAATTGTTCATACTAATTTATCCACAATTATGATAAAATACAGGCCTTCAAGTCATCCATACTCCGTTCGAAACCAAGATGATAAAATATATCACATTTGGAAAAACATATTTTTTATAAAAAAATATTTTTTATAAAAAGTAATTGTGTGTCTCCAAGTTAATTTTTTGTGTCGAAAAAATAATTAATTCCCTAAGTATAATTATATTAAAATACTTACTTATTGAAAATTTTCATCTCTACTAAATCTATTAAGGGTTGAGGAATGATCTTCATAAAAAACTTTTATAAATCATTATAAAAATTCCCACTATATGTATATCATACATAATTTTTATAATGAACAATGATTTTATTAGAGTAATTAAAGATTTATTTAGGATTTAAAGTGGTTATTTAAATACAAAAGTTCTAATAATGCTTGAATTTTTGGATTTTGATTGAGGGAGTTATTTACTTTGGTTCTTTAAGAGGTTTATGTTATGTTTTTAGAGATAGTGAGACAATTAATAATCCTCAAAGTTAACTATTATATTATTTATTGTAGCTTTATCTTATGGTGGTGGTGGTAGTAATCCATTAGGTACCTAGTAGAATATCACTGTGTACTTAGAGAACTATCCAATGGTGGAGTCCCTATTGGGTTTCCATTAGGTGGTCAGTTGGGTGCCAATGGGTATTTTATGGATCCTTGATTTATATTTTAATAGGTTAAAAATATTCCTCTTGGTTTTGTAAATCTTATACCCAACTCTAGGATCTCTTTTGGGAGGTCATTAAATGTGGTGGAGATATCCCCATCTCCCATCTATTTATCTTCCTTTCACCTTCTTCAATCAAAAGATTCAGATGGAATTTTATTCAATAATTCATGGAAAATTCTTCCACTTCCTCTTCTAAATAGATTCATATTTTATTTTCTATGGTTTCTATTCATGGGTTAAAGATTTTAGTGAGAGATTCCACCATATCATGGTGCAAAACCTTCAGTTGATTTCCCTTTCTCATTTCATTTCCTTGCGAATCTGAGGAACGTTGATTCCAAAATACTAATGGTTGTTTAGATATAGTGAAGTTGTTTAATGGGTTATTTTATAAAGGTAAATGATTTAGGTTTAAATTGGATGTTATTTATGTCATATAATTTTGATCTATATGGTTAATTAAATTGGTTGTTTACTAGAATGTTTCTTCTAGAATTTAGATTCGTGTTTGATTTGATATATTTATAAAGTTTGTTTTGTTGGGTTTAGTTAAATATGAAATGTGATTTAAAATTTTCAAATAGTTACTTGGAGATTATAGGAGTAGGAAACACTTGACTTTGATCTATTAAGGTTGGTGGTCTCAATACTCATCATTTAATTAGGTTATACATTATATGTATCTTCCACTTAATTTCCAAAACATTAATAAAAGATGAACATTTATTTTTGAGATGTAAAATAATGGTTTTTAAAAATTAATATTTTTATTAAATTTAATACTTATTTGTTACATTGTCACTCAAACATGTTTGGTTATTACACAATTCTTGTTTTTTCCAAATTATATCATTACATACTTTATGGATTTCTTTATATTTTTTGAAGACATTTTTTATAAATATACCATGTATGATTATTTTTTTCTTTTTTTCTTATTATTTTAAATTACATGTATTATTGTAATATAAATTGTTATATAATATATGATGTTTATTTATTATTTAATTTATTATAATATCACATAAAACCATGTGTTATTATTTCTGATATAATAGAAAAGGTGATTCACAATATTATGGATTTGTCAACATGTAGACAATTATTTATTTATTGTTATTATTTACATGAATTCATTTTAGATATTTATCTAGTTTCTGGGGTATAAATATTGTTTAATGGTAGTCATGTTAGATTAAATTATTATTTTTCATTAAAGGGGTAAGTCAATCCTTTCAATTAATATGCTAATTGAGAAATAAGATAATGAAAAACCACTACTACAAAAATAGGCAAGGGAAGCGTCACCTTATATCAGCGCTAAGCAAAAACTGCTGATAAAGAAACTCTTTATCAGCTCTAAAAAAGCGTTGATAAATGGCCCTTTATCAGTACTAGAAAAGATCTGATAAAGAATCCCTTTATCAGCGCTAAAATGTTTACGCTGATACAAGAAGTATTTATCAGCGCTTTTTTAGTGCTGATAAAGAGGAACATTATCAGTGCTAAAAAAGCGCTGATAAAGGTAGTCTTTATTAATGCTTTATTAGCGTTGATAAATCCATTGTCCATTTTTTAAAAATCCGGTCGCACAGTTCCCTTGTTTTATCGTGACCTAAAGCTCTCATGATACTGGAACCCTGTGAATCCCCTCCACTACCCGCTGAGCTTCGTGTTGCCGAACCTCTGCCACCCTCGAGCTTCGCTTTGCCGGACCTCCTCCACCCGCTGACCTTCGTGTTGCCGGACCTCTGCTGCCCTCGAGCTTCGCGTTGTCGGTCCTCCGCCGCCCACTGAGCTTCACGTGCCAGACCTTCGCCGCCCTCAATCTTTACATTACCGGACCTCCGCCGTCCTCGATCTTTGCATTGCCGGACCAGGTGTGCAATGTATTTTTGGTCCCCTATTACACATACTCTTCTTGAATTATGAGGACCTATGTTTAAGGATTATTACATAATGAAGTTGAGTTTGTGAAATTTTTGAGTGAAAGTTTAACAACCTTGTTTTTCTGCCATATGAGTTGATATTTACATATCAAACAGAGATCAAATGCAATTATAGGTTCATTGATCCATAAAGAGAATATGTTGGAGGAGTCAATAGAACCTGTAGAGTTCCTAAAAACACTAAGTAATAATGTTATGGATGAATTATGGTTTTTTGGATTCGTAAACATGTGTTTATGAATTTTAAAAATAATTTTCATTTATCTAAAGATCATGTGCATGATTTCCTAGGTCAGTCCACATAGTTAGTAATAACCATGGGCCAACCGAACACCCTTACAGGGATTTTAGATGAGGTGCATAGTTTGATTAATCATACACCAACCATGAAAACCCCCAATTTCTAAGGGTGCATGGTTTGGTGATGATGTTTGCATGGTCTAAAAAATTTATGAACCCCCTTGTAGTGGCTCATCATTGGATGAATTGTTTATTTGGCCCAATGACATGATTTTCCCTAACAATGATCCAACCATGAACACCCCCCAAAAGCACCCAAATTTCTCAAAAATCACTCAAAACATCTTTAAATAATCCCCAAATATAAGGAGACTAAAAAAAGGTTCTAGATATACCTGAAATAAGTTAATGATATGTTTAAGGCATGTTTTCGAAATCATTTTTTAATTTTGGGATTTTACTATTGATGATTGTGATGAATACTTTGCTTTATGTTTGGTAGTTGGTACATGGGAAACCATAGATTTGTGAGTAATCAAATGGGTTCTACTCTAGTTAGCCTTGGTGATCACTTGAGTATATTTTTGATGTCCCCAAGAGGCCTCATTTATATTGATTTTCTAGTCGCCTAACCAAGTGGTGTTTCGTAACTGAGTCAATTTCCCTTAGAACCTATAGGTCAGATATCATCCTATGTTTCTCCAATTAAAATTAGTTTCTTTCCTATAATTATTTTAATGGATGATTTTTTCATTATGAGTTACTCCCATTGATTACCTTTATTATTTAATTTTCCTACAGTTTTTTTTATCTAACCTTGATTATTTATTTTTTCTTTTATCATTACTCCATTATTCTAGGATGTTCTATTAGTGTAGTTTTTTTTACTGTAAATCAAAATGTGGAATCTTTGGTGAATGTTTGACATGGGTTAATTTTTTTTAAAATGGATTTCTTAATATGTGTGTTGTTCTTTTTATAAAAGCAGATTATGTTAGGAAAATACAATTCCTTGTGAATTTTTTCATTTATAAAAAATGAAATATATATTTTATAAAATGGTTGACCACAATGTTTTGTTTTTTAATAGATTAAATGCAATTTTTTAATAGATGGAGTGCATCCGTGAGTGAGAGAAAAACATGTTTTCATTGATGGAAGTGTTGAGTTAGTTCAATGAGTGAGCTGAGCCAATGATATATAATTTTTCAGTCTCTTGATATCCCATGATATTAAATGGGAATCAATCCTTATTTAGTTCTTCAACATGGTTCAGTAAGTGATCGGCATCAGAAAGAGGGAGCCCTCTCAGTTGAAGGATAAATTCATTTTAATGTTTTATATCATACAATAGGGACATGAATAATCACTACTGGAAATTAGATCTTTCCCAACGCTTCTATACCAACAGTTTTCAAAAACCATTGGTATAGGTCCCCTTTCCCAACGGTTTGGCCAAACCATTGGGAAAGGACCCCAAATTGGCCACTTTTTCCAACGGTTTGGCCAAACCGTTGGGAAAGGTAGACCTATCCCAACGGTTTGGCCAAACCGTCGGGAAATGCCCTCAAATTGGACACTTTTCCCAACGTTTTGGACAAACCGTTGGGAAAGGTGGACCTATCCCAATGGTTTGGCCAAACCATTGGTAAAGGTCCCCAAATATACCACTTTTCCCAACGGTTTGGCCAAACCGTTGGGAAAGGTGGACCTATCCCAACGGTTTGGCCAAACTATTGGGAAAGGTCCCCAAATATTCCACTTTTCCCAACGGTTTGGCCAAACCGTTGGGAAAAGTGTGCCAAAATTCAACACCCTTCACAGAATGAAAATCAAAATCAAAGACCTATACCAACGGTTGTTAAAACCATTGGTATAGGTCTATACCAACGGTTTTAACAAACGTTGGTAAAGGTACTTTCATTTTTTATCGGACCTTCGTACCGAGAACATTATATAAATAAAAATTTAAAATATTTATGAGAATACAAATATATATTTATGTAATTATGATCACAAAAGTCATGTTAGGTTAGTGGTTGAGTCGTTCAATTATAAACGAGGGGTCCTGGGATCAAATCCCAGCGGATGTTTTATTTTTGGAATTTATATACCAACGGTTCTATTACCGTTGGTATAGATTTCATATTACCTATACCAACGGTTTCCAAAACCGTGGGTATAGGTCTATACCAATGGTTTTTGTAAAACCGTTGGTATAGACCTATCCCAACGGCTTACTTGGCTACGGTTCTCCAAACAGTTGGTATAGGCTATACCAACGGTTTGGAGGCCTATACCAACGGTTCCAAACCGTTGGTAAAGGTTAGTTTTCCAGTAGTGCATGTTTTTTAACTTCATGTAATGAGAAAATTGGACACACATTTTAATTTCTTATGATTAGGATTATGATAATGTATTTTAAGGTTGAATATATTTTACCAAAATGTCACACAGTTTCATATCATCCAACTAGAAAATATAGTGAGGGTTAGGTGAATTTTCCATCCATATAGTCCCTACACCAGGTTAAATATGGGTAGAGGATGAAGAAGGTTTAAGTTCATGATTCATGGACCAAAGGGGGTGTGTCCCAGAATTTTTAGTGTGTCATGCAAGAATAATGACATGATGTGAGAAGGGGCTTGTGGCGGCTCAACACCACACAAAACAACATATAACTAAGATGTTTGATTTTTAGTTCAAATCCATATATCTCAGACTAAAGGCATGGTTTATTCATGTAAAATATCTCTTGAGAAACCTAGTATTGGTGGAAATATTGATATGCTCATCATCAATGGCAATCAATGAGTTTACACTATCAGAGTGAAGTTTATGAAAAATTTAAGGTCCTTCCCACTTGGATACAATTTTCACTAGATTCCTCTTAGGTATAATAGATTCCCTTAGATCCAACACAATGTCACTGTAAACTAAGGATTGAAGGATAAACTTTTTCTTTAAGGACAACACCACCCGGTTCTGATGCATTTCTAGGTCATCCAATGCTTGAACCCTATTTTCTTCGAGGGGTTCCCCCTTTCGTTCCTTCATGCTATCTATGTGACTTTGTCTGGGAGTGCACTTGTATGGCATGATGCCCAGACCACCAAGCTTTCTAGCCTTGCCACCCCTACCTCCATCTCTGTCCTTCTCCCTCACTGAGGTTACTGACTGCTTCTCTGTAGTGGCCAGGCCCCTTCCTAGCAGTGTTTGTTCTATCTCCCTTGGCTCAGAGCCTGTCATCCATCTCCAAATACTTATTGATCCAGAGAGAACCCCCTCACCATCCCCCAAGTTTCATTACCCATCCTTCCCCTGTCCCTTTGGATCCTCATCTCCCACTCATATGAAGCTTGCCAACTAGAAGGGATTATGAACATGTTCAAAATCAAGGGACCTCAAAGAGAGATCATCCTCCCACTTCAATAAGTCTAAGAGCTCTAAATCAAATTCCAGAGCCCTGTCCTACCCATCATTATTATCTTCATATGTAATTCTCATGGTCTTAGGGCCCATGTTAAATAGGACTTCCTCAACATAGAAATCAAAAAGAATAATGTCGTTGTTGTTGTTGTCAAATAACACAAAAACCCTATAATAATCATAGAATTCTCCTGGAAGATTAAGTTTCATGTATTTCTACACTCTGAACCCTCCAACAGACACAAATAGGTATTTTGGTATAATAAATATGTTATCGAAACTATTCAAGATTGCAATCAATTCATCACTACCAAGGTGTCCAACGGTGACACCTCCTTCCTTGAGTTTATTGGATTATTAACACCAGTTTGAGAGTTATGTGTGATTATATACTTATTATATTTTCTTATTATTTCTAACACACCACCACTTGAGTCGAGTAACCTGATTGAAATCCATATTGGTACTTTGGTTCTGATGTGGATATGGTTTTTTATGTGTTTGTGATATGTGTATGTGTGGATATATGGGTATTTAGGCATGATGATATTGAATGTAGGGCAGAGACCTAGGAGTGGTAGATGTATCATTCTTGATTATTCTTGTGTTTGGTCTGGGGTGATTTAAGGAAACTATAATGAATCTAAAGTAATTATATTTAATGAATATGAATAAATACTAATGGTTACACTCTATTAATCTCTATTTTTATAAGGAAGTGGTTCTCTTATATTGTATTTGGAAGTCTTGTTTTGTGTACTTGAACCATAAATACTAATATTTGATATTCAAATAGGATGAAGATGAATAAAGATTGGATGGATGCTAATAATTTGACAATAGAGTACGAGAACGGAGTGAAAGAGTTCATCCAATTTGCAATGGACCACGCAAAGGATCCTTCTCAAATCATTTGTCTGTGTTTACGTTGTTGTTACTCTATACTACTTACTCCAGAGGAGTTGGAAGAACATTTTATATGTCACGGAATAGATCGGAGATATAAATGTTGGAATAAACATGGAGAAAAGGAGAATGTATCTACTGGTTGGGATAAAACTGCTTTTTATGGATTATCAGATATGAATACAAATATGGATAATCAAGAAGACAATATGGAGGATGTGATTACAGATTTCAATGATGATGAAGATTGTATTGAGGAAATGACAAAGACAATTGAAGATGAACTTCGTGATTGCCCAAAATTGTTTGAGAAGTTAAAGAGTTGTGAAAAGACGTCATTGTATGCTGGTTGCACCAAGTATACAACATTGTCAGCTGTACTGAATTTGTATAAATTGAAAGCAGGAAACAGATGGAGTGATGTCAGTTTTACGGAACTACTTGCTCTCTTAAATGAAATGCTCCTTGAAGATAATGAGCTCCCAAGCCAGACATATTATTCTAAATGAATTCTACGCTCGATGGGTATGATTTCTGAAAAAATACATGCCTACCCGAAAGACTGTATATTGTTTTTCAAGGAGAAAAAATCACTTACAGAATGCCCAAAGTGTGGTGCTTCTCGATACAAGAAAGATGAATCCAATCCTATGAAATTTTTATGGTACTTTCCAATCATTCCAAGGATTAGGCGTCTATATGGAAGTGAAGAAACTGCAAGACAATTGTCGTGGCATTAAGATAAAAGAAATAAATATGGGAAATTATGTCATCCAGATGACTCTCCTCAATGGAAGAAAAATGATCATGAGTATCCTGAATTTGGAAAAGAGCCAAGAAACCTTTGTCTTGCGTTATCTACAGATGGAGTAAATCATTTTGGTTTTCAAACCAGCACTCATAGTACATGACCTGTTATGTTGCTAAATTATAACTTTCAACCCTGGTTATGCGTGAATCGGAAATTCATCATGTTATGTATGCTTATATCAGGACCAAAACAACCAGGTAATGATATTGATGTTTATTTGGATCCTTTGATCGAGGATTTGAACTTATTGTGGGATTCAGGTGTTATGTTGTATGATGCTTATAAAAGTGAATACTTCACGTTGAGAGAGATGTTGTATTGGACAATAAATGATTTCCCTGCTTATGGAAATTTGTCAGGATATAGCATTAAAGTAACTCAAGGGTGTCCTATGTGTGAAGAAGATACAGAAACAATTTGGTTGAAATATTCATCGAAATCTGTGTTTCTAGGACATCATATATTTCTACCTCATTGGAATAAGTATCGATCTTGGATGACATCATTCAGTGGAAGTTCAGAACAATGCGCAGCACTGTCTCTACTAACAGGTGATCAGCTGTTTGAGAAAGTAAAAGATGTGAACACTATTTTTGGTAAACCATTTTCAAAAAACCTTACAAAAATTGGTTGGAAAAAGAGATCAGTTTTTTTTGAATTACCATACTGGAATTGTTTGTACATCAGAAATTTTATTGATGTGATGCATGTGGAAAAATGTATGTGATAGTGTTATCGGAACGTTGCTAAATTCCCCTGGGAAAACAAAGTATGGAATTAAGGCAAGGTTGTACATGGTTCGCATGGGAATATGAGAAGAGTTGGCTCTCATGAAGGGTGAAAATTGAATGTTTCTTTCCCCAGCTGCTTATACTCTTTCTAGGGAAGAGAGATACCAGTTTTGCAACTTCTTCAATGATGTAAATGTTCCAAAGGGGTATTCATCAAATATCAAGAACATTGTGTCAATTAATGATTTTAAGTTAAAAGGTTTGAAATCACATGACTACCATGTTTTGATGCAAGATCTAATTCCTATAGTTTTAGGTTGAATTTTTCCCAAGAATGTTTTTCATATGTTAAACAAACTTTGTTTCTTTTTCAAAGCTACATGTAGAAAAGTTTTAGACCCGAAAAAATTGCTAGCTGTTGAAAAAGAAACTTTCATCATATTATGTGAATTAGAAATGTTCTTCCCACCAACATTCTTTGATATGATGGTTCATTTGATGATTCACTTGGTGAGAGAGATTCAACTTTGTGGTCTTATGCACTATAGATGGATGTATCATGTTGAATGGTATATGAAGATTTTGAAAGGGTATTTCAAAAATCGAAGTCGGCCAGAGGGTTGTATAGTGGAGAGATATATCGTTGAGGAAGCCATTGAATTTTGTACCGAATACCTATCTGATGTGGAAAGCATTGGTTTCCCGAAATCTCATCACACTTGACGTATTGAGGGTGAGAGAATTTTTGGAAGATATGTTGTGACAATCAGCATTACAGATCGGGAGTAGGCCCACCTTTATGTTTTGCATAACATTTGGGAGGTTTCTCCATATATTGAAACTCACAAAGAAATTATTAGGTAGTTGAATCCATCAAGGGATGAAAAATGGATACCAAATACACATAATCACGAGTTTATAGGATGGTTTCAGGACCATATTTTTAAGCAGTTAGATGAAAATCCGAATTCAATTTCATAATGACTTCAATGGCTAGCTGCTGGACCAAGTGTGTATGTATCATCTTATAGTGGTTATGTAATTAATGGTTATACATTCTATACAAATAAAATGATGAAGATAGTACCATGAAAAATAGTGGAGTTAAACTAGTGGCTGAAGCGATGCATGTTTCTTGTAGTAAGGATAGAAATCCAATTTATGAAAATATGTCATACTTTGGCATTATCAAACTAATATGGGAGTTGGTTTATAAGACATTCCAATTGCCGATTTTTCAATGCAAATGGGTTGATAACAACAGTGGTGTTAAAATAGATGAATGGGGATTTGGGAAAGTTGATTTTAGTAAATAAGGGTACAAAGAAAAACATTTTATAATGGCATCATAAGCGGTACAAGTTTTTTATGTTCCAGATCCCGTAAACCGAAAGTGTTCGATTGTTCTGTTAGCATCCAAAACTACTGAAGGTTCTGATGAAAATTAAGTTGAGGATGATCCTTTCAGTGGTATGTCGAAATCATTTTGGATTGTATTGATCCTTTATGAGAACGATCCACAGGTCCTTTGTGATGTGAACGAGTCATCCCCACCTCAATCTGAGGCACGATGTGGTCGGTACCACTCAAAGGGTCTCTCTTTTCTTTAAAATGGACACAATTTTAAGCGAAAACAACAAATAACCTATGGAAATCCGACCAAATGCATTCGTATTGTATTGATCCTTTAGGATAATGATCCAAGTGTTCATTGGGGATGTGTACGAGTTATCCACACTTCAATCCGAGGCACGGTGTGGCCGGTACTACTCAAAGGGTCTCTCTTTTGTTTAAAATGGACTTATTTTTAAGTGAAAACAACAACTAACCTACGGAAATCCAAGAAAAATCCTTCATATTGTGTTGATCCTTTAATAGAATGATCCACGGGTGCGTTGGGGACATGTACGAGTAAAATCCTCCTCAATCTGAGGCACGGTGTGGCCGGTAACACTCAAAGGGTCTCTCTTTTGTTTAAAACGGACAAATTTTTAAGTGAAAAAAACTAACCTATGTAAATCCGGCCAAATGCATTCATATTGTGTTGATACTTTAAGAGATTGATCCACAGGTGTTTTGGGGACGTGTACGAGTCATCCCCGCCTCGATCCGAGGTACGGTATGGTCGGTACCACTCAAAGGGTCTCTCTTCTGTTTAAAATGGACAAATTTTTAAGTGAAAACAACAACTAACCTACAGAAATCTGACCAAACACATTTGGATTGTGTTTATCCTTTTTGAGAATGATCCATGTGCCCTTTTTGATGTGAACGAGTCATCCCCACCTCAATCGGATGCACGGTGTGGCCGGTAGTACTCAAAGGGTCTCTCTTTTGTTTAAAATGGACACAATTTTAAGTGAAAACAAAAACTGACCTAAGGAAATTCGACCAAACGCATTCGTATTGTATTAATACATTAGGAGAATGATCCACAGGTCCTTTGTGACATGTAAGAGACATCTCTTCCTCAATCCGAGGCACGTTGTGGCTGGTACCACTCAAAGGAGCTCTCTTCTATTGAAAATTGACAAATTTTTAAGTGAAAACAACAACTGACCAACAGAAATCTGACCAAATGCATTTGGATTGTATTTATCCTTTATAAGAATGATCCAAGAGTCCTTTGTGACGTTCACGAGTTATCCCCGCCTCAATCTGAGGCACGGTGTGGCCGGTGCCACTCAAAGGGTCTCTCTTTTCTTTAAAATGGAAACAATTTTAAGTGAAAACAACAAATAACCTACAGAAATATGAAAAAACACATTCAGATTGTCTTGATACTATAGAAGAATGATCCACGGGTGCGTTGGGGACATTAAAAATTTATCCCTACCTCAATCCAAGGCACGGTGTGGCTGGTACCACTCAAAGGGTCTCTCTTCTGTTTAAAAAGGACAAATTTTTAAGTGAAAACAACAACTGACCTACAGAAATCCTACCAAATGAATTCAGATTGTATTGATCCTTTAGTATAACGATCCACGGGTCCTTTGTGACGTTCAAAAGTCATCCCTGCCTCAATCTGAGGCATAGTGTGGCAGGTACCACTCAAAGGGTCTCTCTTTTCTTTAAAATGGACATAATTTTAAGTGAAAACAACAACTAACCTACGGAAATCCAACTAAAAACATTCATATTGTCTTTATCCTTTAAGATAAAGATCCATGGGTGCGTTGGGGACATGTACGAGTAATATCTTCCTCAATCCGAGGCACGGTGTGGCTGGTACCACTCAAATGGTATCTCTTTTGTTTAAAATGGACATATTTTTAAGTGAAAACAACAACTGACCTACATAAATTTGACCAAACGCATTCAGATTGTCTTGATCTTTTAGTAAAATAAAGCAAGGGTACTCTTGGACGTTTATGAGTCATTACCGCCTCAATCTGAGGCATGGTGTGGCCGGTACCACTCAAAGGGTCTCTCTTTTGTTTAAAATTGACAAATTTTTAAGTGAAAACAACAACTGACCTACGGAAATCTGACCAAATGCATTTGGATTGTCTTGATACTTTAGGAGAACGATACAAGGGTCCTTTTTGATTTTCAAGAGTCATACCCTTCTCAATCCGAGGCATGGTGTGTCCTGTACCACTCAAAGAGTCTCACTTTTGTTTAAAATGGACAAATTTTTAAGTGAAAACAACAACTGACCTACGGAAATTTGACCAAACGCATTCGGATTGTCTTTATCTTTTAGGATAACGATCAAAGAGTTCTTTTTTATGTGAATGAGTCATCCCCACCTCAATAAGAGGTATGGTGTGGCCGATACCACTCAAATGGTATCTCTTTTGTTTAAAATAAACACAATTTTAATTGAAAACAACAACTGACCTACAGAAATCTGACTAAATGCATTCGTATTGTCTTGATCCTTTTTTAGAATGATACAAGGGTCATTTTTGACATGAAAAAGTTATCCCCACCTCAATCTGAGGCACGGTGTGGCCGGTACCACTCAAAGGGTCTCTCTTTTGTTTAAAATGGACACAATTTTAAGTGAAAACAACAACTGACCTAAGGAAATCCAACCAGACGCATTCGGATTGTATTTATCCTTTAGGATAATGATACACAAGTCCTTTGTAATGTGTAACATTAATCCCCGCCTCAATAGGAGGCACGGTGTGGCCGGTACCACTCAAAGGGCCTCTCTTCTATTTAAAATGGACAAATTTTTAAGTGAAAACAACAACTGACCTACGAAAATCTGACCAAACACATTCAGATTATATTGATCATATAAGAGAACGATCCATGGGTCATTTTTGACGTTCAAAAATAATCCCCACCTCAATCTGAGGTACAGTGGGGCTGTAACCACTCAAAGGGTCTCTCTTTTCTTTAAAATGGACACAATTTTAAGTGACAACAACAACTGACCTACGGAAATCCAACCAAACGCATTCGGATTGTCTTGATCCTTTAAGAGAATGATCCACGGGCGGATTAGTGATGTGTACGAGTCATATCCACCTCAATATGAGGCACGGTGTGGCCGGTACCACTCAAAGGGTCTCTCTTCTGTTTAAAATGGACAAATTTTTAAGTGAAAACAACAACTGACCTACGGAAATTCGACCAAAAGAATTTGGATTGTCTTGATCTTTTATGAGAAAGATCCACGGGTCATTATTGATGTGTAAGAGTCATCTCCACCTCAATATGAGGCACGGTGTGGCCAATACCACTCAAAGGGTCTCTATTTTGTTTAAAATGGACAAATTTTTAAGTGAAAACAACAACTGACCTACGGAAATCCGACCAAACGCATTCGGATTGTCTTGATCTTTTATGAGAACGATCCATGGGTCATTTTGTATGTGCATGAGTCATCCCTGCATCAATCTGAGGCATGGTGTGGCTGGTACCACTCAAAGAGTCTCACTTTTGATTAAAATTGACAAATTTTTAAGTGATAACAACAACTGACCTACCAAAATTTGACCAAATGAATTTGGATTGTCTTGATCTTTTAGTAGAATGATACACGGGTCCTTTGTGATGTGTATGAGTCATCGCCACCTCAATCCGAGGCACGGTGTAGCTGGTACCACTCAAAAGGTATCTCTTTTGTTTAAATTGGACACAATTTTAAGTGAAAACAACAACTGACCTACGGAAATTCGACCAAACGCATTCGGATTGTCTTGATCCTTTATGAGAACGATCCATGGGTCCTTTGAGATGTGTAAGAGTCAAACCAACCAACCCACTGGACCGCCCCCCACCCCCTTGGACACCAACCCACCCCCTAGACACCACCACCCCTCTGGACACCCCCCACCCCTTGGAAAGCCCCCTCAACCCCCTGGACACCCCCACCCCCTGGACACGCCCATGGACAGCCCGCCCCCCCCCCCCCGGACACTCCCCACCCCCTAGTCAACCACCGCCCCCCTGGATGACACCCCCACCCCTCCTTGACACCACCACACCACCTGCATACCCCCAACCCCCTGGACACCCCCCACCCATGGACGACCACACCCACCATCCCAGACACCATCTCACCCCCCTGGACCTCCCCCCCCAGACATCCCCACACCTCCTAGAATGCCCCCCCTAACACCCTGGACCCCAGTCCACCCCCATAGACACCCCATAGACACCCCCACCTGGACACCCCCCTCCTTGGAAACCACCCCACCCCCCTTGGATAGCCCTACCAACACCCTGGACCGCCCCCACCCCCTGGACACCCCCACCCCCTGGACACCCCGATTCCCCCGGACTCCCCCATCCCACCCTCTTGGACACCACCCCACCCCCTTGGACAGCCCCACCAACCCCCCGGACCGCCCCCACCCCTCGGACACCCCACCCACCCCCTGGAAATCCCCCCCCCCCCACCCCCCCCCCCCCGAGACCTTGGACACCAGCCCACCCCCCTAGACTGCCCCCCCCCACACACACACACACCTGGACACCCCCCCCCCTCTTAGACACCCCCACCACCTAGACACCCCCCACCACCTAGACATTCCCACCCCCTGCACACCACCACCATCCTTGGACAGCCCCCCAACCTCCTGGACTGCCCCCACCCCCCTGGACACCCCCATCCCCCCAGACACCCATACCCCCCCTTGGACAACCACCCAAAACCCCTGAACAACCTCCCCAAACCCTTGAATTATGAATAGAATTATTTATGTATTTAATTAATTTATGAATTATATGTTAATGGTGTATGGGTATAATTGGTGTAATTTTCTTATGATTTATGTGTTAATTTTGTATGGGTATACTTATTGAGATGCTGAATTATTTACAGGTGTTGTTTGGGTGTGCTGCTGCAGAATTTGTTTTACAGCAGACAGGTCATTTATCAGCGCTTTTTTAGCGCTGATAAATGCTTCCTTTATCATTGCTAAAAAGGCTGATAAATGTGTATTTTATCAGTGCTTTTTGAGCACTGATAAACGATTCCTTTATCATCTTTGAGCTTTACAGTGGGTTTTGAGTGTTGATAAAGCCCATTTTGAGCACTGATAAAGCTCGTTTTTGTTGTAGTGAACACTTGAAGTTTAGTTATTATGTTGCATCATTGGTGATGTAATGATATACTTTAATATAATAGAAAATCATTTCTTGATCGTGCATATTTACATAGAATATTCATATGTGAAATACCCTGAATTGAAAAAATTTAGCGTATTAAACATTCTTTTGGATTGTTTTTTCCTAAATAAAAACTTGGTAATGATTGGTGGTTTGAGATTTTTTTCCATATAGGTGACTTTGGATGGTTTTTTATTAGACATTACTAGGGTTTTTTGAGGTTGATATAATTTCTCTACATTATTCTCTTTTTATATTCTTATATTTCCTATTATTTAATTGGAACATTAAAAAATTATTATTACTTTCTCTGGGGTTAAATTCCTTTTTGTCACATGGAGACTTTTCCTTTTATCCTTTCACTTGGTTTCTACTTGGATCTTCCCTTCTACCCAGCTGAATTCATGATGGTATTATTTAAGAGATATATATAAATATATATATTTTCAAGAGTTTATTTATTAATAGGTTATTGGAATAGTTATTTTTCAAAGCATAGTGGTTGATGTTGTAATAATCAGGTTAGGTGATTCTATGAGTTATTGTGGGTGTGTATCTTCTTAGTTAGGTGAAAATTTGTGAACTTTTTCCCTCTAATTTTTGATTTTTTTTATATTTTTCCTAGAGAATGTATGCGAAAATACTAGATTTTTTTATCTTTATATGTAAATTTCATAAAATACTTCATTTTAAAATAAATAAGATGGAACATGTTGTTACCAAAGTGTGCCAAACATAGGGTAAGTGTGGGATTGAATTTGGGTGTGAAATCTTTTTCTTTAATATTATAATGGATCTTATTCTAACATCATCAAGAATGGTATAAAATTTTTAGATCAACCAAAAAATTCAAGCACCAAATAAATGAAAAGTAAATGCAGTGACAAATACCTAACCTGAAAGTTACTTTTTATTTTCAAACACTTTTAAGGGAAAGAGAAAACCCAACATAGTATGGACATAAAGCTTCAAAAATCATAATAGATAGATGATCCATTGAAATCCAATGTAATTCTATTAGATAGGGTATTCCTAAGTAATTTCCAAGGAAGGTTAAATCTGGATCATCCTTGATAATGTCTTCATACCAGTAAACCAACTTGTCCCATGTCTAAATTAACTCATTCATGGTTAACATCCTTGTATTTAAGGGTGTAATTTTGGCCAAGCGGCTCGAAAGCCCGATAGGCCCGGCCTGAAAACCCGAGCGGCCAAGCCTGACAAAGCCTGCATTGGGCCAGGCCGTGCTCGAGACCTAGGTTCAGCGGGTTGGACCTGGGCCTTTCCAAGAAGGCCTGTAGGCTAGGCCAGGCCGGCATGGAAAAGCCTGGCCCACTGGCACGCGCGAAGCCCAGCCCGTGCGAAGCCCGCCTGCTGTAAAAAATTTAACGAGTAAACTGCGGGTAGGGGGATTCGATCCCCCAACCACGAGCTCCCAAGGGCACGCCTATAAAATAATCAACAACCTATATATATATATAGATATATCTGTGTGTATATATATATATATCTGTATATTAACATCTATATATATGTCTGTATATATACATATATACATACATATATATATATATATACCAATATATATATATACATGTATATGTATACATATATTTTTCTATATATATGTATCTATATGTGTGTGTGTGTGTGTGTGTATTTCTATATATATGTGCATATATCATTATATATTAACAAAAAATAATATTATATATATACATATAATTATTATTATATATAATTATAATGTGTGTATAAATATATATATATATATACAACGATATATAATTATATATATAATAGTGTGTATATATAAACAAAGCCATTAATAGTATATATCAATTAGGTGTGGTTTTTAAAAATCCATTAATAATATATATATATATATATATGTATATGATTTAATATAATATATATATAAACAAAGCTATTAATATATATATATATATATCAATGATTTAATATTATATATATATATAATAACTTATTGTATGTTAATAAAAAAATAACACTCACCTAATGATGTTCATGAAAGTCTCTCAACTTCATTAATTTTTTTAAGTATGTTGCAACATGCATATATTATATATACTGTAAATATATAAATCTATTTAGAAAAAAAATTAATTCACCCACTGCGATGCACCCCCCAACCCCTGATTATTATTTTTATAATTTTCTCATATTATATATATATATATAAATATATCAATCATTTAACATTATAAACATAATAAGTTACTATATATTAATAATAAAAATAACACACACACCCAATGATATTTGTGCACACCCCCAACCTCACTATTTTTTTTAAATATGATCAAACTTGCATATTATATATATGTATATATAAAAACAAATCTACTAACAATATAAATATATATATCAATGATATGATTATATATATGTGTGTATGTGTCAATGATTTAATATTATATAATAACTTATTTTATATTAACAAAAAAATAACACTCACCAAATGATGTTCGTGCACGTTCTCAACCTCATTAATTTTTTTAAATATGTTGCAACTTGCATATATTTTATAGAAATTTATTTAGAAAAAAATTAACCTGCCCACTGCAGCGCACCCCCCAACCCCTAATTATTTTTTTACAATTTTCTCATATTATATATATATATATATAATAACTTATTATATATTAATAAAACAAATAACTGCTCACCAAATGATATTCGCACACCCCCAACCTCGTTAATTTTTTTAAAATACGATAAAACTTGCATATATTATATATACTATATATACATATATAAATATATTTAGAAAAAAATTAACTTACCCACTGCTGCACACCCACTAAGGGTGTAATTTCAGTTCAGACACGGCCAGGTTGGGCCTGCCCTGTAAAAAAATTAAAAAACGTTTAAAAAAATGTTTTAAATTAAATAAACGCTTAAAAATACTTTTCATAAATAAGTTAAAAAAATAAATGTAAAAAAATGTTTTAAATAAATGATAAAAAAAGTTTAAATAACAACACTTTAAACCCACCACCCACTGTTGCGCACCCCCCAATGACTCATTAATTTTTTTAATTTGTACATAATATATATAAATTCACTGACATGTATAAATCTATTTAGGAAAAAATAACATATCCACCCACTGTAAAATGTTTTTACATAAAACGTGTTAAATGAAAAAAAAATACATGTAAAAAAATTGCGTTCAAAAAAACATTTTAAATTAAACATCTGAAAATAAATATAATAAAACATTTTAAACAAGTGTTAGAAAATTGTTTAAATAAAGGTTTAAATAAAAAAGTTTAAAAAAGTTTTTAAAACAAACATTTAAATTAATTTTTTAAAAACAAACACCTAAAAAATACTTTTTACATTAAAATATGAAAAAAGTTAAATGTTTTAAATAACTTGTAAAAAGAATGCGTTTAAAAAATTCCTTTTTTTTTGAAATTAATCATTTAAAAATAAATATAAAAAAATTAAACAGATGTTAAAAAATGGTTTAAATAAAAATGTCTAAATAAAAAATATTAAAAAATGATTAAAAAATTATAAATAAGTTAAAACCAATAAATGTAAAAACAATTTTAAATAAATGTTTGAAAAACATTTAAATAATAAGGTTTTAAACTCACCCATGACAGCTACGCACCCCTTTTTACAATTTTCAAATAATATACATATATATATTCAAAATATTAAATCTATTTAGACGAATAAACATATCCACCCACTGTAAAATGTTAATAAAAAATAAAATAAACGTTTTTACAAAAAACATTCATTTAAAAATAAATGTAAAGAAACATTTTAAATAAATATTAAAAAAATATTTAAATAAAAAAAATTTAAAAGAGAGAATTATTTTGAAAATAATAACAGCCCACCATGGCCCGACTCGAAAAAGCCCAGCCCGGCCCGAACCGATGGTTTGGGCTGGCCCGAGGCCTGGCTCGGGCTGCCTCATGGGTTTGTTCGGGCCGGCCCGGCCTGGCCTGAATAGTGTTCAGCGGCCCGACTCTTGGCATGGCAGGCCCGGCTCGTCCCGACCCTGTCCGGGCCGGGCTGGGCCGAAATTACACCCCTACTTGTATTGAATCCTCTTACCAGAATACAATCTTGTTTGTTGATCCATGATGTCTGCACCTCATTATTTTTCACAGATAGCAATATCTCAATCATCTTATCACCATCCTCTATCAGGGCATTGATCAAAAGCGATTCCTCCAACAATTCTTCCATAGATTGAATAATGAATTCTCACAACTCCCCTTCACCAACAGCCTCCAACAATTCTTCTTCAGATTGAATAATGAATTCCCATAACTCCCCTTTCTTCCTCAGATTTAATAATGGATTTCCACAACTCCCCTTCACCAACAGCCCCAACCCGGTCATTGTCAAACATGTTGGAAGAAAGGTTTGTCACCATGAGAGCCTCCAACAGGACTCGTACCTGCTCCTTGGCCATTGATTTTCGGGCCGCTCTTGTAACCATTGGTTGGGATGAGTAGGAATAGTCCTTTCACCCTTTTTACTTCTGTCCATTAATCAGGGTACAACCCCCTACTTCCCGGTTGTCTCTACGGTCCTTCCTCCTCATCGGGCTGAGTAGCCCTCTACCCTAGAATTCATCTGCATAATATTCCGAAATATGACAAGAAGATTCATCACTATTTTCTTCCATTTGGGTACCTTGCTCTTCCATTAGTCTCTCGACCAAGGTTGTGTCATGATCCTCCTCCAGCCCTTCACACAAAAACCCTTCAAATAGATTTTCTAACTTAAGAGATTACACCTACCTTCTCTTCATTAGTCCATTACCTATTTGTTCTAGTGCCTAAACCTTGTCAATAGTTGCATCTCCCTCACTAACCTCACGAGACACACAAGTAGGATGAGGTCGTCCCGGAACTGTCTTTTTCCCCGACCGCATAGCTGGATTTGGTATCATTGATGCTCTGATCCAGCTTCTCAGAATTACAAGCCCCATCAACATCTCTTGACTCTACCAAACCTTGCACCTCCCAAAAAAGGTCACGCTGTAGTCTTCTAAATACATCTGAGAATTTCATATTACGATTCCGAGGGCATACCTTTTCAAATGAGGATCATCCTTCGATTCAGCAACCCCCTCCTGGCACAAACCCTCGAACTCATCAACCACTCTCGCCTTTGAATACAATGTGTTTACCTCAGAATTTCTATCCCCATCGGTACTCGGTTGATCAACCTCAGAGACATGGCACACTTCAAAGGATCTTCGACCGCATCTATGAAATTCGTGGCCCCAGAGAAAACAACTAGAACTAAATAGAACCCAAGAATCATAGCAAACCTTCTGATTCCATCGATGTTCCCCTTCAATATCAATGATTATGGAGTCCAAAAGTCCATATGAAACATCTACTTCTACGCAAATTCATGGAGAAACTGGATGAAAACCCACACTGGTATGGGAATTCGAATAAAGGTACCGACCTACCTTGTTGTCGATCAGCCGAAGAATCTCTGGATTTTGGAAAGCTAACGGAAGGTCGGGTAGAGAAATCCATAGTGTCGTGACCTAGAAGCTGCACATCTGGTGAAAATAAAAAGACCACCAAAAGAGTGAGAAAAAAATTCCATCCATAACTCTTGGAGGATTTTCCCAAGCACAAATCACTTCCTCCTCGTTCGAAAAATGAATCTGGATGTGATTCGGATCTAAAAGGCCAACAACTGCATGGTCATAAAACTTCCAAGATGAGAAAAAAAAACTTGTGGAAGGAATCAACGGAAGGATGCTTCTTCCAAAATCAGGAAACCAGAGTGATATCAGCATTTCAAATGCGTTCATGAACTCTAACATAGAAATCGGAACTAACAGAACTCCATTCACACAAGATTGAACTTTAGGGTTAACTTCGATATGAGGGAAGCGAGGGAGAGATGAAGGATCTGTTAAAGGTTAAAATTAATAGATGCGAGAGGGAGACTGGTGCGAAGAGGAATCCTTATCCCCCTCCCTGGCCAGAGCGGGCCGAGGAGGGGTAGCTGCATTGTGGCCATGACCTATGCCATCG
Organism: Viscum album; assembly: GCA_963277665.1. Lineage (NCBI taxonomy): Eukaryota > Viridiplantae > Streptophyta > Magnoliopsida > Santalales > Viscaceae > Viscum > Viscum album. The sequence continues at coordinate 1,647,288,516 of OY728159.1, forward strand.
AGTGGCTATGAGAAGCAACGGAAAATGGAGTGGTTCTGATTAACCTACCACATCATCTACACAGGTGTTTTACTTATTTCAATAATAAGGGCTATATCCAAAGATCATACATCAATAATGTATTGATGTACAAAGGTCACGATCAATTATTGTGATTATAAGTCTTAGAAATGGCTTGTTGTGGATCCCAAGTCCACACACTCTACTTATCTCTTCACTTATAACTTTGAGATAAGGTACAATAAAATATTGAAGCAATATTCATTCATAAGATTTTTCAAATAAATCAAAATCATCAAATTTCAAGGGTTTCTTTTTTGTGAATAGAAATAAACTAAAAAATATGAATCTTTTGTGTAGTTCTACTCCATATTAATAGTTACTCAAATGCCTAATTTTTTATTATTAAATATTTTTATGTATATATTGTGTTAATCTCCTTAATTTCATCTTCCATCATAAAAATTATTCTAATTTTCGAATGTTTTAGTTTTCAAATTTTCACCTAATGATTTGTCCTGAAGAGTTACCACTAAGGGTCATGATAAAACCAATAATTAATCATTCAAAAACTCTAATTTCTAATTACATTTAAATCATGAAAATAATATAGAAACCACCACATCCTAACATGATGCTCCATATTTAATCTTGTTGGTCATTGACCATCAAATCCTTCAAAAAATACAACTATGTTACCTAATTAAATAACTTATTTTAAAATGATGGCTTTAACTATATCTAGGAAGATATTCACCACTTCCTTATGGGTCTAGGGAAATGTGGTGTTATTTTAACCATTATAATGAAACTTCTGGATTACAACATGGCATGATTTCATCTAATATAAATCACATTACAATTTCTTTATGGGCTTATCATTTTAGCATGATCCATACTTACTATTCCTATACCAAAGATCCATTTTATAATTATGTCTAACATTGCAAAATTAGGGCTTCAAAATTCCTAAAAAACCCTGCACAAAATCTTCATGGAGTCTTTATCATCATGTAGCTAATCCCATTATGTCCTAACCATATCCATTGCAACATGATTAACAGATCTAAACTTATATTATTATTAAAAAGAACCATTCATGATGTAATCAACATGGTTGTGTTGGTATTTGGATTCACTCACAAAATCAATTAAAAAATTATCAAGCATTTTCAATAGCCCCCCAAGAATTCATATCAAGTCAAATAACTCACCACCTAGTATTCGATTGAAAAATACAACACTTATTATAAATTAATTCTTTGTCTTCAATATTATTATTTTATCACAATACATGTTCTAACATTCTATAAGATGGATAACCATGGTTATAGTATTATTACCATTTAGGTTTGTTTGAAATTGAGAGTATCACTAATTACTATAGTGAAATTACAAAATAATCACGAAAAAATGGAACAACTCAGCTATCACTCTACTTATATGTGGGTAATTATTAGTACAAAAAATATGAGATCATGTAATATTTCCATGATTTAATGGATATAAAAAATCCTCATACCTAAAAACCACTTATTAATCACTGAAATTCTCATAACTTCTCAAGTCTTTAATTAGTCTATAATGATTTTCATGTGTTTCCCTATGGATAATATCCCTTATTTCTTATAAAATACTCTTCCTTAGATGTGAATATAACAATTTTGTATTTTCTATTTGAACATTTAATATATTTCAAAGAATATTTTCATACATAGATGTGGAGTCGACATGATATTATAGGCATCATAGATCATCAATATTAATATATAAAATATATTACATATGATATATCCATCACATATATTATTTAAAAAATAATGGAATATATCCCAAATAGTTTCCCATATGTGAAAATTAGGACCACAAAAAAAAATCTGGAATGTGGTTTTTAGCATAGGTGTGAAATAATTTATGTGTGCATTATACATTTCATTTCGGTGTAGTCATGGGTGAGGTAATAGAAAAATTAACAAATAAATTAATTTATTACCTATTAAATTATGAAAACCAGAACTGACCCTATTTAAACATGGGTATATCAAAATTAAAGGGTTAGAACCATACCCCTATAGATTTGTTGGAGTGTTAACACAATGGAGAACAATGTTAGTGATGAATGGAGAGGAGAAACAATGAATGATCGACAACTAAATTTAGCAAAATTCATCAACAACACCACATGTAGAAAAAACTCTTCACCAACAATCAATCCAAATCCTGGGTAGGGATTTCTATTTTTATGGTTTATTTATCTATTCCTTTTTATCACGGAGAATATGAATTTATTGCTCTAAATTAATTTGTGGAATATACATTGCTTCTTCCCATTTCTAATATTTTTTAGTCCAAAGAATTAGGAATTTTTTCTTATTACAAAACCTATTATTATTTTTCATCTACTGGTGTTGTTGTTCAAGCCTAACATATCAAATTTTGATTTATAACATTTTAGTTCCTTTCCTCTCTCTCTATAAGATATGTTTGATTGTCGCGTCATTTGATTGGATAGGGATTCGACTATACCCAATTACCCATTTGTTGTGTTTTTAATTACTGGGGTTAAATGGATCATTGTTTTGGTATCATCATCAGAGAATATGGAAAAATTGAGGATCAAAATCAATGAAGATAGTCTAATTATGGATTGATGAATTCTAGTTATACAGGAGATGATGTATGGGAGGTGTGTAAGAGGATGTTTTTTGACAACGAGGTGGTTGGAATCTGACACCAGGAATGTTTCTGTTATTTTCATCATAATACAAGTGTGTTTTTGATAGATTTGAGTGTATATATTAGAAGAACACATGTCATGTGGACCCCTTATTATTGTGTATATGTTTTTCATTAATGATATGTATAAATAATTCATCTACCTAGTCCAAAAACTATGTGATCCTTAGATAATCGGCTCTATATTTATAGAGATTGTACGATTAGAATCCATATAACCCTCACAATCTATGTTAGTTTCACAACACACACCCTATACATCAGAGAATATACATACATTGGTAAACAACATATTATCAGGTATAAGTCATAATATTTACACATCATCTATCAGCAAAAAACACTACATATAGATAAGAACATACCCTATTAGGTGGAATGATACAAGTAGGGCTGGTCTTATTGAGACATATCATTTACCCCCTTGAGAATTCTACGTACTCCTTCTATGGAAGGTCAGTTCCCTTGATCCCCTCACTCTAAATTCAGCATTATTATTAGTTCGTTCCCTTATTCCAATTCAGTATGGTTGTTTTTTCTCTTTCTACCCCTCATTATGGTTTAGTGTGGAATATTTTCCTAAGAAATGGATTAAGTATACCCTAAGTGTATTTGATCAATATATAGCTCTATTAGGATAGATGTTGTGATCCTCATTCTAATATTTCCCTGAGTAAGGTCAAGTATCACATAACCTACATACTGGGTGTTCAATACCATCTCCAGTGCGTTACTCCAGTTATGGTTATGTGTCCCCCATTGGCCTTGGGTGTGGTCCCCTATTTTTGTATCAACATCTACTATCTCATTATATTGTGTGTTCATATCATATCATTATATTTGATGATCCATATTAGTTCCTTCATTCTTCAACATGAAAAGGAATATTGAGTATGACCTATATAATGAGTGTCATTAATTCTTACATCACCAAATTAAAGGGTTCTCTCAAAATAATATTATTGATGATCCTTGAGAATAATATCTAGGTTAGTATTGAGGACATGCCTCTCTTAGAGACTTTGAGACTTTGATGATCATATATTAATTACCTTCCCTATCCTCCCATTTTCTGAGATCTAATGTGGAATCTATTTTGATGCTTTGTGATTTGTGATTTCACAGTTTCTTGTAAGGTACATTTATAATCACCCCTACATCGGATCTAACTACACATATTTGGTATTATAAAGAGGAATAGCATTTTATGTGGTCTATGATGGACCAGGAACAGGTAGAGTATAGTCATGGTAGACATAATGTGAATGAATCCAAGAGTTATATTTGATTTTAGTTTAGACACTTTTACAGTTTCCAGGGGTTTTTATTAGGCCCCATTTTCATTTCTATTTCCTTTTATCATAATACATTTTGGGATATTAGTTTTTTATGGATGCATTATATTCCTAAAAGTTATCTTTCTTTACTACATTACTTAGTGAATGTGAATATGTTTTCATGTTTATATATACTTTATACTAATGCCTCGCATGTGTGTGATTTGCCTACTCAGTGCTAGTATCAGGTCCAATGATTATTGGATGTGTTCATGGGGTGTCAATATCATATTTAAACTAGCCATGCATCCCTCGATGGGCTGGTTTATGATAGAGTTTTATTAGAGTATTTTATCTTATTATAGGACTTCAGGGATCTTCTAGCTATGTTTATTGGTTGGGGACCATGGATATAGTGTTAAAGTGTCTGAAGTATGACTCTTTAGATAAGTAACATAGTGTTGGTGTGGAATATTACATTTCTATTCACTATGAATTTGATAACATGCTTGTCCAATTGATACATATAGGCATCATTTACTGGGAAAATAATGGAAAATTCATTATATAATAATGGGATGTGGTTTCTATGTCATCTTCGAGTCATATACCTTAACACAATATTTTGAACACGCTAAATCCTAACTATTATAGGATACCTCTATGATGATAGATATGTGGTCTAATGGAGGAGGTGGTTCCTATATATTGAATTATGGTAGTGCTCCACCCATATATTAGTTTATTTTCATGACAGTACTAGAAGATGATTTGTGTCGAATGATAACACGTCATGACTTTCATATGAAATGACTACCCCAGTTTAGGGGTGACTCAAACCTAATGGAGTCATTGAACTTACTCGAGGGGTAGAGAGAGAATTATGTATTGTTAGGATCCCACTTGAAAATATGGTAGTTCCAATAGCAAGCCTCCTCAATGTTTAATAAGAGTGATGGTGGATTTCGATATTACAGATGCATGATGAGGTAACCCTCAGTTGGATAACATTTGAGAACTTCCCCAGAGAGTTTTTTTAACGAGTAACTTTGTGGGAAGTACATATACAAGATATTCTAGAGCTCCAAAAAGTAGAATAGAGGTCACATAGTATGCATCTAGGTTCACCACCATGCCATATTATTTCATGGATATGGTTTGTGAAAGATACCATTAAGAACTAACCTTTGTGTGTGTCCTTCACTAAGATGTCTTATATGGAGTTGTATCTCTTTACATCCCTTCAAATTCTAGGGTATTGAAGAATGAATTGTTTGTGCAGATCTTCTTAGTATAATAATTGTATAGTATTGGATATATTAGAAGAAACCCCAGGGTTGAGACTTTAATGGATGGTAGTTGACGGTAGACACTGGGGTCTAGGAACATGGATTGATTTTGAAGATAGTGTCAATATACAACATCATCCACTCAAATCCCACAAGGAGGTTCTATTTAAAAGAGGGATAGGCGGTGATTCTCTAGTGATGGATGAGTCTAAATTTTATGGGATTTCAAAACTGTTCAAGCAGAAGATAGAGAGATGTTCAATGGGTATTGAAAGTAGAGGTAGTGGATTGAGTAGGGAGGTACATAGGGTAGAATACATTTTAGAGGAGTTGGGATATCTATGGGTATTCATTGATGTTATGGTATGATACCACCTCAACTAATGGAAATTGGCCCCCACTAAGCTCAGAGAGATGGCCATGTGGGGTGTGGACAACTGTAGAAAGTACAGGGTTATGACCCAAAGGTTTTGGGCATGATTCGAGTTGTCATATGTGTATTCTTTACTTCAAACACAATTTAGACAAACATTGGATCATACCTCCCTTTCCTTTTTCGATACATGGATATTTTAGTAGATCCATTAGCTAAAACCTTAAAAATTGTGTCTCATACTACTTGATATTTGGTGATTATCCACCTCTTCTGACAGTGTGAACTAACTCTTGGAGGAGATAGATTCATATGGGTTCTCTTATTAAGCACAATGTGTCTGTGTGATGTCATTATAGGTATAGGATATCTCTATAAAATCTATTCATAGATTGACTTTTGCAGGTGGATAATATGGCATGTTACTGTATATGGGATGATATTTTCCATCATTGGAAAAAAGGGGTCTTGTAAAATGATTTTTGGGATCATATTAAGGATTATATAAATAATTTCTCATCAGTTGGATAGTATAACCCTTGGATTAGTAGATTCGATGAGCATTTAGTTTCTTATAGTAGTGTTGGAGTATAAAGACATCATTCATGAGTATACATCCGATTTACCTCCTCATCGAGAGATCAAAATCTATATATACCTACACCTAGTGACTACCCCCAATACCTTTTACATCATATTTGATAGCCCATGTAGAGCTGTGAGAGTTGAAGGAGAAATTGGAGGACCTCTAGATGAATGGTTTTATCAGATCCAATGTGTCCCCTTGGGTAACCTAGTGTTGTTCATGAATAAGGTGGATAATGGATTGAGGTTATGGAAGGATTATAGCCACCATAACCAGGTGACAATCAAGAATAAGTATCCACTACCATGAATCAATAACCAATAAAACCAATTGAATGGGAGAAAGTGGTTCATGAAGATTTATATTAGTTGAGATTGTGACAAGTTATTAGTTAAAGTGGAGAATATACCTAGTATGGAATTATGTTACTACTATGATAACTATGAGTACATGTTGATACCATTAATCATGAAAAATTAGGCATTTTTCCCATGAGATTCAGGAACAAGATCCCCCGTCCCTTTTAAAACTGATTCCAGATGTTCTTTAATGATGGCATGCTAGTGTAATGAACATCAAAAAAAACATGAGAGACATTTATGGATGATTCTATATGTACTTTGCGAGCACCAATATTTATGGTAGTCTCTTGAAATCATAGTTCTATATTAGAGAGTTCCACATCTTGGTACATGTGATCTCAGATCATAGAGTATAAGTGGTCCTAGAAAAGATTATAGTAGTGCTAGCTCAGGAGACACCCAAGAGAAATAAAGAGGTGTAAAGATTCGTTAGGCTGGAATTCATTTATCAGATATTCATTATTGATTTCTCTAGGATTAAAAAAACATCAACTATAATGAATTTAATTGGAAAACCTATTCATTTGGAAGAAGTATCAATCGGCTTATTATAAGCTATGATAGAGGTTGGAGAGTGCCCCCATGGTGAACTTTCCAGATGAGGAAATTGATTATGAAGAGTTCTACAATGCCTCTAGATCTAGTCTTGTATGTTTTCTAATATAATTTTAGGATGTGATTTATTATTAGTATCGATAGTTGATACCTCATGGGAAAAATTACACAAAAAATGATTTGGAACTTGGAATAATAGTATTTCCCCTTGAATCTGTAGAGAAAATACCATTTGGGAGAATTGTTCACCATCTATTCTAATACTAAGAGTCTCAGGTATATTATCTCTTAGAATTATCTCAACCTAAGGAAGTGGTGATGGATGTAGTTCCAATATAAATATTATTTTCAGATAGTCTATACTAATAGTAGGGGTAATATGGTGGAAGATTATCTTAGTATGAAATTTCTTTTGTAGTTGTTGAGTGTGGTAATAGAGTAGTTGGCCTCATTGTATATAGCATTTATAATTGATGGCCGAGTGGAATATATCTAGTAGATTTTTATGAACCCTTCAATTCTATAGAATATCAAGGGAGATAAATTTATAGATATCGATTGTGTGGTATTTCATGACCAAATATTCATAGGATTTACTCCTAATGAATTTTTAGAAGGTGCGGATCAAATCATACTTTTCCAATGAAAAACAATGGAACCATCCATGATACAAGAGAAGGTACTGATGGAGTTTTATGTATCTCTCTTAGAGGTGTATCTATAAGTGGATAATATGTACTAGGACCTATATTATTAGTTTTTTTATCATGGATGAAGTTGAGTGTAGCTAAGGTTATCTCTCAGTGGCTCACTTTCTAGTATTTGGAGGCCAAAAATTAGGTACCATAAGGTTTATCCTAACCCATTAAGGTGCCAGAGTAGAAATGGGATGGTATCTACATTGATTTTTTTATGGATAATCAATGAAAAATGACATTCCATGATGTTATCTGGGTAATCATAGAACAAATCACGAGGATAGTCCAATTAATTTTCGTTTAAGAGAAGAGTTCAGTAGTGAGTTTGGGATTATTTTACATGAAAATAATAGTCTAGTTTCATATAGTTTTCATGGATATTTTTCAGACTATGATGATCACATACCATCCCAATTATGGTGTATATTGAAGGAAGATTCCAGGAATCTGTTTTGGATGAGCACATCATTTCATCTCGGAAGGGTGATAATATTGATCAAACAATTCATGTCCTAGAAGACATGTTTGAGGATGGTGCATTGGTTTTTAGCCACAACTAAGAGAATCATCTACCCTTGGTGATGTTTTTATATAGTAAAAGTTTCCATTCAAAAATAGGCATGAAACCATTAAAGGCCTTGTATGGGAAACTTTTTTGGTTATTGTTGTGCTGAAAAGAGCTAGGAGAGATGATGGTTATGAGCCTAGAGTTTCTGTGAGTGGAAAAACAGGGTTCATATTATCTAGGAGTATATGAAGGAATTCTATAAAAATCAATGATATAAGCCTTTATATTTTAATGAGGGAGACCATGGGTATATGAATCTCTCACCTCGATAATAAATATAGAGATTTAGAAGATGTGGTATGTTATCCTATATTATTATAACCCCTTTCCAGAAACTATATAGAGTTGGTTAGGTGGCATACCACTTTTTCATTTCATTGTAGTTAGAATATGTGTATGATGTCTTCCACATGTCGCAGTGGAGGTGATACATCTACGAATCATCGCATGTTATTAACTTGGGTGAGCATGAAATGCAGAATGGAAGAACATTCTCAATGTACCCAATATCCACTAGGGATGGTAGGATAATACCCTTCATCCTTACTCAATTACCTTAGTGTTTATTTATTTTAAGTATAAGAATCTTTAGGAAAGCAACATGAAGTGATAGAACCAGATTTTAACCCAATACCCTCACCTATGTGAGTAGTTTTTTTTCAGGATAAAAATCCATGATTGTGGGGTGAATGTAATGACTCTTTTTGTTACTGTTTGACACATTGGAATTTTTAAAAGAATATTTTTAGTGTCAGAAGTAGAGTCTGCATGAAATTTGGGAATCTTGGAGCCTCATATTGATATATTAAAAATATTAATGATTATATTTCACTTTCATACATTATTTAATAAATAATGTAATAACTCTTAAGTGACGCCCTAGATAGAAAACTAAGAATGATATTAAATATAGAATGTTTTTTAGAATACAAATGAAATATTTTTTAGACATGAAATAAATTTCATATTAGTGTATCCATTAGTGCATTAATAGAAAAATAAATAAATAAATTGATTAATTATCTTTTAAATTCATAAAACCTAACTTGACAATAATTAAACATGTGTATATCAAAATCATATTTTTTTTCCCACATAACCTTTTATATTTGGTGAAGAGTGACCATGGGGAAGAACTACCCTAGTGAAGAATGGATAAGGGGAAGGATGAGGGATGAATGACTAAATTAAATGAAATTAATAAACAACATGATGTGTATAACATATTATTTCCGAATGATTGATTTCAATACAATGTATAAATTTTGATTCTAATGGTTTATTTTTCCATTTTTGTTCATCATGATGAACATGAATTAATTATTCATAAATTGTTTTGTGAATTGATCACAATTTTTCAGAGAATTTATTAATTTTTTTATTCAAAGGAATTATTAATTGTTTTTTATCCCAAATCCAATTGATTTTTGTATTCTTCCATTGATGATGTTTTACAAGAATTACATGTCCAATTCGATTTATCATTTTTATTTCCTATTAATTTCTCCCTAATATCTACACACAAATGCATCCAACGTTTGATTTCCCAAGATTCAACTATATCTGGGAACATGTCCGAAGTGTATTTTATTCTATGGGTTTTGTTTATTTTTATGGCAGTGTCAACATGAAGAATTACATAGAAATAGATTATTGACAATGAGGAATAAAGTTCCATGGAAGATATATGGATTAAAATTATTCATGAGATGGTATATGAGTGGTGTATGGTGTAATGATGTTTTTTTCCTATAAATAGGTGACTAGAATCTATCCACCAGTGATATTTTTAGAACATTCAATGTAATTCATCACTGTTTTGGTTGATATTTGTAGTGAAAGAGGAGGGAACAATGTTATAAGTTGATATACATCAATTTTTATATAATTATGATAAATTTTGATCTACACAGATTGTAGTTTGAAAGAACACATACTATGTGAAACCCCATTGTGTAGCAGTAAGGGTTTTCATGGAAGATAAATATCACATGAATGTAGGCCTAGACTATACGTTATGTGATCCTTAACTAACTGGACTGACATGAAAAAGGGGAACCCTCAAAGAAGCTATATAACCCTACACATCATGTTCATCTTAGAGAAAACCTCATGTACTTGAAAGATTACTTAGACATGGGAAGACAAAACATGCCTGAGTATCAGTCCTAAACTCTAAAAACCAGGTGTCATCACAAAATTATGTGCATAGAGAATAAAATGTTTTTTGATATGGAATAACATAAGTAGTTCCAATATTAGTTATAAATTTGTGTACCCTCTTAAGCATGTTGTGTAATTATACCAGGGAAGGATATATCCCTTGATCCCCTCAGTCAAAATTCATTTTTAGTATAGATGTATTCCCTTATTCTGATTCAATATGGGAGAGTTTTATCAGTCTACCCCCATGAGGATATACTTTTGTATCTTTTCTTAAGTATTGGACATAAGACCCCCTTAGAATATTAGTTTAATTTATCTATCCACAAGGCCTGGGGTTATGATCCTCATTCCAATAATTCCATAGGTAGGGTCATGTCACATAACCTACATACCATGAAATTGATCCCATTCCACATGGGATATTCCACTTAGGGTCAGGTGTTCCACATTGTACTTAGGTATAATTTTCTATATGTTTATCGATGTTTGTTATATTTCCATCAGGTTTAGTCCAATTGATTGAATTACATAGATGATCTCTCTTAGCACCCTCATATATTAACATGGAAAGGACCAATGAGCATGACCTATCAAATTAAGGCTGTCAATTTTATCATGACACAATGAGTGAGTTCTAGGGATGATTATTGGATAGAATTCATATCCATGAAGTTATGATAGGGCTAACATTGATACTTTGAGTCTTCATTGCACATATCTAGGATATCTAATTTATCCTCCCTCTTTTTGTAATTTAATGAAAATTACCTTTTTGATACTTTTTGTTTTATTATTTCAGGTTTTCCTACTAGGTTTGCTTATACTCACCCCTATATGGGCCCTTCCTACACATGTAATTTCTTATGAAGATTATTGGATTTTCAATGGAGTTCGACGTTAACAAGGAGTAGGTGGAGATTTTTTATGCTATACAAACCATTGATGGATCTGGTAATTTATTTATTTAATAGTTCAAACTATTTAAAAGTTTTAGTGGGATTATATTTATCCTATTTTTAGTTTTTCCCTTGTTTTATACAGTGATGTGGGATATTAGTGGATCATGCCCACATTATATTTCTACCAGTTGACTTTCATTACTATCTTTCATGGTAGATATAGATATGTGAGTTTGTGTGTGTACATGGACATTAATCTAAGTCCTTCCATTTGTGTGAGATTTTTATTTGGTGTATTCTTTAGCCCAAAATGTACTATAGGTGGGATTGTGTAATCAATATCGGATTACAATATGTTAGGTGGACCCTAGTGGGTTGGGTGTTGATTGTAGACATCACCTTGAGATGGAAATTTTTATCTGACTCCACTTATTGATCTACATAGTACCACTATTTCAAAAATACATTCTTTTCAAAAAATGTATTGAATTAATTTAATTTATCCACGGTGGTAAATCCTTAATTTCTCATTAATTCAATGACTCTATGTTTTATTCCCCTCTAATATTACTCAGAATGTTTTAATCTTCATCTAATAATTGAAAAATAATGTTAATCATTATAATCATATTTATAGAATGGATTTTATAAACATACTTAGGTTTATAGAGGTGGTTTAATGTAGAATTCCAAACAATTATTATCAAATAATGGGTTTGACAATGGGTTTGGGAGAATAATTTTATCATCATCATTTATCCCAATGAACTTTATAAAGAATATTACTTGTAATACATTATCTTTAATGAAATGATACAAAATTCTAATATTTTATTCTTTAACTATTGTACTATATTGTTCATTAACTCAATATCAATTATATTAAAAGAGCATGGGTACATCCAAAACATCATGAATAATTAATATTTAGTAGTTGTTTTAGGTCCCGGTGTTTTTTAGTATACACTGGAGGGGGTAACCAAACCTTTTAAAATTACTCAATTAAATAAGATTAGTAGACTGATTAAACAGTGTTAAATGTGATGAAGAAATGAAAAACACATGATGTTTTTGTAGTGGTTCAGATCACTAAGATCCTAGTACACTTATCAATCTCATATAATTTGTGAGGATTATGGTATTTACTAGATCCATTTTTTTAGGAATTAACTACCTGATTACATATAAACATATCTTTTTTCTACTTGGTAGTAAAACCCCTGTCTTTTGAAGGAGTGACAACAAAGAATCCTATTATATGGGATAAATAACCTAGGATTACCTTTATATTAAAGGAATAACCCAATATGATAACTTATGGATAGAAAAAGAATAAACCAAACTCTATAATAAAAACAGAGTGTATTAAGAAATACAACAGTGAAAAAACAAAATAAACTTTGAATAGTAGTGGAGTAAATGATGAATAAATTTGATACATCTCAATATATTAAATCAATTCTATAGTACATGATGAAAATTAAGAAGTTATTCTTTTTCAATTAAATGGAATACTATTTTTATTCTAGATTCAATACTTTGAAAATCTCATATAAAAGTTAATTTTTATGTCTGTGTGGTTTTCTTAATTGTCATAGTCAATGTTACAACAATAATCTTTGTTGAGATTATTTTATCACAGTATTTTGAGTCACCTTTACAACAACTTATCTTTTCATTAAATCAATTATCTTGTAGAATCACTTTAGATAATCACATAATGACATGTTAGGAAATAAAAAAAGATGCAAGATATATTCATTACCTTAATTTTAATTAACACATTTACACTTATAGAGATGATGTTATTTTATTCATGCATGGAATAATATCATAAATAGTTCAGAATGAATGTAATAACAAACAAATATATATCATATTTATTAAAGAGTTAAAATGATAAAAATAAACTTGCAGTTTATTTGAATGAAAAAATTCATAGAAAATAATGTATTGTACTATAATATCTTGTATGTGAAAAAGAGAATATATTTTTTCTCCAAGAAAACATTAAAAAATACGTTAATATTCTTTATAAATATAAAATAAAACACTAATTAATAATATTATTTTTATATTAATAATTAAAATAATAAATAATTATAATGTTTAGATAATTTATTTTATAATTATTGGAAGATAAAACATACCTAGTGGTAGCAAGGTTTCTTGTTCAAAAACTACCATTGATTATGATCTACCATTCAGTATGATCTACCATTTATTGATCAATCATTTAGTGATCTTTCATTCATTTTGATCTTCCTTTTTTTGATTAACCATTTGGTTATCTACCATTCTATATGATCTAATATTCAGTTATCTACCATTTGGTTCAAGGAGCAATGGAAACTGTTGAAGATGTTCTTCAGGATCCACTATAGAACATGAGAAAATGATCTACCATTGAAAACTAGTATATGATCTTCCATAAACATGGAATAATACTACTATTAATGGAATTTTCAATCAATTATGGTATTGTTGGTTAGTGAATAGTCGATTTTCACTGTTCAGTTGGGGAATATTCTACCATCGAAGAAAGATCTACCATTATTCAAATGGTACTTCCATTGATAGATCTAGCTACAAGTATATGTTTGATCTACCATTGAGAAATAATATCTATTGTTAAGTGTTCTAATTATCATTGTATCAAATCATTCTTCCATTGAAGCATTGTTTTCCATCGATACATCACCAACCATGGTGAACCACATGAATCTCTAGATATTTTCTTTTGTAATTTGACTCATGATTTTTATGATCATAAAAATATAAATATTCATGTAGGAAAAATTTGAATGCATGGACTCTATTTGATCTTCCTAATAAAGGTCTATTAGCTTGAAAAGTGGAGACAAAAGGTTAAGCTTTAAATCGATGGATGTATGGAGGAGAGATTTGGTGCACTAGAAATACAGTAAAGTATTGGGAGTAAGAAGATGAGATTCTATGATTATTTGAGGATTTATATGATTTGATCATATAATGCCAAAAATATACACATGTGAAAATACAGTACAAACAATGCCCACTTCACTGAGTCTCACATCATACTTTGATAAGGTTGAGCCTTTGGTATATCATACAACATTTTCTACAACTAGTCGAGTTGGATATGGGGGATCAACACCTGTTACACTACACACATGCCACACATCTAAGTGTCGACTTGAACATGTCAACCAGAATCTTGAACTAGACTATACACCCTTCACCTGGGTGTTCTCCTGAGGACGTTATACATTGTCCGACCCACTTGCCTGCCTAACACCATGGTTGGTCTGTAGGTTTCTTTTTCATGGGGTTGTAATTTTTTTATCCTAATGTGGTTGATGGATTTTCCTATGGGATAGTCATGGGTTGAATAATTTTTTACTAAAGTCCACATAAAAAAATCTCAAATAGTAATTCGAGAATAAAAAAATAAAAAAAATTCAGTTTAGTAAAACATTAATTCTATAATAAAATTATTAAAAATTAATTTCATTTTAACTACAATAAATTTCATCTAAATAAAAAGTAATTATATTTAATTTTATTTAAAACATTAAATAAATGGGATTTCAATTTTTCAAATAAATTAAACAAAAAAAACATAGTGAAAACAATATCCCCCTTTTTTGTATATTGTACAACCAAAACTGAATTTTTAATTTTTAGAAATCCTAAATTGGAAATCCCATATTTCCCCCCCAATTTTCTCTCTATAAATGTCTCCTCCTTTTAGAAATTTATCATAGAGAAGAATATAAAAAATAAATACTAATAATAGTACATAAATATGATTACATAAGTGATAACTCCCATTATGTTCATGAAATCATGAATATATATGTATAGATAATAAATCATAGTCTTACAAACTCTCAAAAATATTTTTTCCATCATGTCAACTTTAAATTTTAAATTTTAAAATTTCATTAGTTCTATAGATTTAGTAAATATGTCTGCTAGTTGGTTTTATATAAGAATGAATTCCAAAATAATGTCCACATTATTAACATGATCTCTCAAGAAATAGAATATTACATATATATGAATAGTCCTATAATGTTTCAAGGGGTTTTTATAAATAGAAATTTTATATTTATTATCACATAATATAGTCATTTTATCTATGTAAACATTAAAATAACAAATATTTTGTTTTACCCATTGGATGTGATCACAAAAATTAGTTACAGAAATGTACTTAGCCTTTGATATGGATAATGAAACATACAATTGATTTATCAAACACCCTGATATCAATAATTTACCTAATATGTAACCCACCATTAATGTAGTCTTCCTATCATGTCTACAACCTCCAAATTTAGAATCATAAAATGACAACAGATTAAAACAATTAGGATTGGAGTAAAATAAACAAGTGTTTACTATTTATTTATAATATATAATTACTCTTTTTAAAAATTGTGAATGAATTTATTCTGGATAATATTGATATATAGAACAAATAAAAATATAAAAAATGATGTTATTACTTGATGCAGTAATATACAATAGGCTTCCTATCATTACTCTACATAATTTTTCCCTAAAGGATTTTCTAGAATCATCTACATCTAATTTAGAATTATTTCTCATTAGGGTTCTCATAGTTTTATAAGAATAAAGATGTCATTTTTTATAAAAATATTTAATATAATTTCTTTGATTTAGAAAAATTCAATCTTGTCTTTGTAAAATTTTAATAATAAGGAAGAGTTTTAATACTCTTATTTGGCTCATATCATATTCATTATTCATTAATTTTGTGAACTAATTTCTAAGAATATCTTTTGTAGATCTCAATAAAATATCATCAAAATATATTTTTACAATTAAAATATTACTAGAAACTTTATTTATCTATAATTTTGGATCAACCTTCCCTTTATTTAAACCATTTTTTAGTAAAAATACTACTATTATACCATAATAAGATCTAGGATATTTCTTTATACCATATATTTATTTAAAATGTTTGAAAACATGTTTTATAAATTCATCATTTTTATACCAGGTGGTTTATTTACATATACCTATTCTGAAATTAAACAATTTAAAAAGTACTTTTTTTATCCCTTTGAAACTATTTTATATTTAAAAAAGATACAAAATCTAATAAAATCTAAATCAGTTCGAATCTAGTAAGTGATGAAAATTAATATTCAAAGTAAATTACTTATTCTTATAAATAAACTTTGGAAACTAATTTATATTTATTTATAGCTACATTAGCAGACACAAGCATTTTATTTTGAAAAAATCATTTGGTTCTAATAAAAAGCTTATCTTAAAGAAACTAAAATAAATTCTTGTCTCTATTGATAAAAAACATTTTTATTGAATATTTTATTGATAATAAATTATATAATTTCCTCAAATTATGGTAAATGTATTCATTTATGAAATATTTGAGATTAGATCATTCATTTGAAAATTTGATGAAAATTATTTAAAAATGTTCTTGAATTAATTTTATACAACTGTAATTTATGAAATTAGATGTAAATTATGCATTTGGTTGGTGAAAATGGGCCATGAAGTCAAAGTTGGGATGGACTCTCCAGATTGGACATGGGTTCTGTATTTGGGCTATAACTCCTACATATGTGTTTTTATTGGGCTCAAATTTGGAGAGGATATCAGGAACAAAATTTCTCACAAATAATAATTCTATATGTATAGATGGTGCACGTTTTTTGAAGATCAAATGGGTGGTTCAAGTTTGATTAAAACATTTGGCCGAATTTCCCCATTCACACTTGAAACCACTTATAACCTAACCTCCCCTATACTCTATAAATTGGTATTTTTCTCATTAGGAGGGGGTTGGACGTGACATAGAGGATTTGGATCAAAGGTGAAGTGGTTATTTTCCACTTCAATTAACCATTGGAGGAGGGGAATCTTTCAAGCTAAGATCTCCTCCAAAATGCTCTTCTCTTCCTCTTATTTGTTGTAATGTTTTTGTTCTTTCAAAAAACGTATTATTTTATCTTCCATTTATTTTATTTTTATCAATTTAATTCTTCTTTTATCTTACTATTTGGTATGGAATTCTTGAGTAGAATCATTATTGGGTTATACCCATGATAGACCATTACAAATGCAATTCGCTTCTACAATGATTACACCACCCATGGAAGAGTAGTTCTCTCAGTGATCAATCTATATCTTACCATATTAATTTAATTTTTTTTAATCATTGAGATAATTTAATTAACTTAATATTATCCATTAATTTAGTTCTTAAATTATAAGAAACTAATAAATCAATTGAACAATTAACAGAAAAACACGTGAGGTCAGGGTTTGTGTAAATTGTGAGAGTGCGATATTAATCGATAATACAAGACCAGACAAGATAAATTTGTAGAGTTAAAATATAATACCTAACCTCAATTAATCCTAATTTTCTATAATGTACATGTGCCTTAATTTACCACTAACTATAAGCTAAATTTATAACATCAATTAAATAAGGGTGTTACGATTTCATGTTCCGAAGCTAGCCAGGGGTTTAAGTAATTTCATATTTGTGGTTAAGTTAAATACCATAGGGTTAAAAGGTTAACAAATCAGGAGATTATAATTTAGTGGATGTTAATTTAAATTATAATGATAAATAATTGAGTGAAGAGGTAGAGTTATATCGATTACACCTTTTAAATATTTTCTCAAAAAAAATCTTCTTATTGTGTCATTTTAATCGAACTTCATTTCAAAAAAAAAACAAAAAATATATACTATATTATTCCAAAAAACTTCTAGATTTATAAATGATAAAAAACCCCATACTTTTAAATAGTGTTCTTAATTCCTTTTATTTTATTTTCAAAATTCCTTTAATATTTTGTTATATTTACTTCCTCCTTTGAGAGACGACCTTGGTCAGCCACTCTATTGTGCCTAAGTACCCCAAAAACCATTAATCATTTCAGGGCGCCCACGACAGAACCTTTAATATATTCCTATAAAATCATTTACTTTTATCATGCATGGAATTTATCCATTTTTAATATTTCAAATATCCATTGATATTAATACGAAAAAACAACAATAAAGGCATAATTATCACAAAAATTCAAAATTGATTGAGAAGAGATATTATCCCCCTCAACTGATGCATTAATAATTTTAATGTCTCTAATTTTCAATGTGTTATTTTTTGATATTATATAGATTATTTTTGAGACCATACACTAAGACAACATATGATTTTGAGTCCCAATGAGAACGAAATAAATTTTTAAAATATATTGAATATATTAAATATCACACACATGTAGTTTTCCTAAAAATGTGGAATAACATCTAAATGAGTACCCAAATTTGAAATATGAGGGCATGATTGAGTTCAGACAGTGGTTTTTACCCTAGGAATTATTTAACATTAGTTAGTGTGGGTCGTTTGAATAAAAGTCATCTTGGGTGCAGAAATGAATAAAAAAATTAAATAAATTATTTCATTTTTTTTGTGTTGATGCAGCTATTAAAAATCATTATATAGATTTTTATTTTAAAATTATAGAGTTATATACACAAACTTGGGGATATTATAGAACCCTTGTAGAGATCAACAGAGAATTATCTTAGGTGATTAGTGACGGGATCATGGATTAACGATTGATGAACCTCAGATTGAAAGGATCTTGCCAATAACAATGGCGCAACCCCATTATTCATTAGTGATCAATACAAATCAATGAAGGTCATGTTTTTTGATTTTATTATTCCTTGTTCTTGATTTATACGATGATCATGAATCAATCAATGAACATATTAATATGCAGTTCGATCATCACGCAGGATTGGTTAATTTTGAGGGGTTTGGCGAGAGATTTTCATTGTGATTGGATCTATTTTGATTCTCATTATAAGGGAGATGGATTGAGATTATAAAAAACATTAATCAAGGTCTTGTATTCTACTATATTCTTGTGATTTTCCCCACCATTCATCATTCATCTTGGGTGTTCTTCGTTTGGACTTCATCTCGACAAATCTCTATTAATCGATCATTATTAAAAAATTTCTTAGTGCAATCATCCAATAACATAGATATAGGATCGACATGGACTGATGGAGGTATGAAAAAGGATATGAAGCAATTAGGATTACAGAATATACCTGATTTCATGTTCTGCAGTGTTCTTCTCCACACATTAAAGAACAATGATTTGATCCATTTTATGAGAAGATCTAATGTCAGAGCTATGGTTTATTGATGGTGATTTTTGGATGAGTTGGGATCTTAAATACTATAAAGAAATGATCATTTTCTTGGAGTCCATAAGCATAAAAGTTAATAGGAAGAAGATCAGTTATGCTGGAAAATCTTGAGAAACACAACACGTAATTCAGATCTACATGCTATATGGGGCGCCTGAGGAGTTACTAGGGATTTGGGAGAAATTTAAGTACCATAAAGTGTGTGAACCACGTCACATGATGTTCGGTTTCTACTGGGTGATTCAACATGTACTTTCTAAAGTACACATACATGGGGTGAAGTACATGGGATGCCTACATGGCGGGTACTCCCCCACACGAGTGCATCCTAGACCAAGTACATGGATTAAGCTGTAAACTATTACATGGGAAGACATACATAGGATGGATCCATGTAATGGAACACGAGTAGAGTACATAGGATGCCTACATGTCTTGGACTACTACATGGACACAGTTTGATGACATGGTCCGTTTACGTGGGTAAGACCCAGGGTCAAGGGACATGGTGTATGACCCTTACTACACACTGTGTACTCTATTAAAGATGTCTTGGACCACTTTTCATCTATATCATGGAAATTTTTTGTTAGGGAACATTCCCCTCATATGTTCTATAATAGTTGATATGTAATTTTCTCCTACTCCTAAGACTATGATCCCTTCAGCATGAATTCTTGGATAGAGTCATTAGAATCCCTTTGAGAATCCTGAAGTGAGATCTTCTATTAATATTCATGTTCTAGGTAGAGTTCTTGGTATTTTCATGACCTACACTATGTGGTAATATATCATCTACATAGTGGGTTAATCCCATTTGAGTTTTTGGAATCACCCCATGTCCTTGATAATGATCCTTATTTGTGTATCATATTATCTTAGGACTATCAGCGTGTTCTTCCTAGGATGAGACCTGATGAGTATTACCTCTTGGATGGATGTCATCAGTGATATAAAACTTAGGAGCATGTTCTTCCTAATGCATGCTTAGTGGAATCATCGAGCTAGACTCCTAGGCTGGTATACTATGGTTCTGACTTACCTCTTTATTGTGTGTCTTTGTTAGGTATATCTGGAAATTATTGTTATTTGTGATGTATAAATATATCTATGTATAGCTTACTATATTTTCATTTTTGTATGAATTATGTTAATGGTATTTCCAACTGATTATTGTTATAATCACCCCTACATGAGATTTCCCAATATGTGTCATGTCTTGTGCAGATGGTCAACTTTTAAATAGATCCCTATGTGAAGTAGGATGGGATAGTTCTTAGTGAGACTGAATAGAATGAGGTGTATTCCTACAACTTTCTAACAGTACTACCATTACATAATTTCATGTTGGAATTCTGTTTTCAGACTCTTTATGGTGAGATTTTATTTATCCCCATTTAATTTATTTTACTTCTTATCGTACTCTTGTTACAATATTTAGATGTATGCATCCATCTTTGTGTTGTTATTTCTAAATTTCAACACTTTATAGTATTAGATATGTCTGTGTGTGTATAGGTACTTAGTATAAGTACTCCCTTTTCAATGATATTCCTTCTCGGTACAAGTCTCCAGCCCTAGAAAATTGGAGGAAATCATAGGGAGTTGTGACATGGGACCCTCTATGATAGGTCATGATAGATTAGTATCAGAGTGTCCAGTTATACATTATGATCAGGTGTCTATGAGATAGGTTTGAGGCACCCATTTTGTGTGTTTTGAGTTTGGATTTCATTCTAGGGAATCCACTGTTGGTGTGGCTATAGATGCATCCATACACTAGGACTCTGATCACATACTTTTAAAATCTATACATGAGAACATAGGTTGCATGGAAAACAACTCATGTATAATATATGAATGGGTTGTTGTTTCCATTTCCTTTGTGATTCATCTCTACAGATATTCTCATTGATCGCAATATATATTTTTTACTTTTTGGATTCCTTTGTGGCGTATACTAGTTAGGATTCAGCATGATGATCCTAAGGATAACCCACTTAGGGATGAGGCATCGATATAGAGACTAGTTCCTAATATGTTACCTCTACATAGTGCACCATACATACCACCATAAGTACAGCAGTGTGTGATACCCATAGTACTAGCAGATGAGTTGTGAAAATTGAGCAAACTTCACGAGTTTCAGAAATAGTGACCACTTAGGTTCTGAGGAAATTTCAACCCATAGGCGACTAGTGACTATCTTGAGGTGTTGACTCAGGGTTCTTCCTAGTCTGGATACAATTAGAATATATGGTGGTCCTGGCGGTGAGCCTTCTACTTGGATCAGTAAGGGAATGTTGGGGTTTACTCAACCAATAATATGATGATGTGACTCTTTCTTGGAAATAGTTTGAGCGCCATTTCAAAGATGAGTACTCGTCATATATGATGAGGGTTGTACATTTACTAGAGATTCTATAGCTCCAGGAGGGTAGCATGATAGTATCTAAGTATTCATGGAAGTGGATCAACCTCTCTGAGTACTTTATTGTTATGGTTTGAGATTAGTTTTTTTGGGATCATAGTTTTGATCAAGGTCTTCTTCGATAAAACCAGGCCAATGTTATCCCTATATGCGTTCCTACCTATTCTAGGATACTAGAGAAAGATTTGGTGATTGAGAGTTTCTTAGAGGAGAAGATAGAGATAGTGGTTGTCAGTAGTGGGCAAGAAAAAGTAGAGACCTTAGTAGTAGAGATATGATATTAGTCTTATGGAATGGACATGTCAAACATTATAGAAGGAGGTCCCAGGATAGAGGATCTATTGTTCAGGGCTCATAGGGTGGGTCCAGTTATCCTAGATAGATGTGATGATACTCATGTGACGATAGTGTACATCTCGGTCAAGATTGTCTGACTCACCATATATCTAACAGAGAGACCATGGAAGATCCATCGAGGAAGAGGTAGTAGAAGGATTAGGTAGGTTTTCCAGGTGGAGAACATAGTTGAGGATCTGTGAGAGAACTAGGTGGTGGTCGACATTTGACGTGTTACCACCACCACCCCCATGTGGTCCATGCCAGGCTTAGAGAGCTAGAGGATAGGGGTGGGGACATCTGTAGGTTGTTGAAGAATACGACCTAGAGGCTCTGGGAATGATTCGAGTTACAATATGTGTATTTTCTACATTATTAAAAGTAGTGACAGTAATAGGTGATATTTATTCCGTTCTTACCACACACCTTTAATAAGGCTTAAAGGCAAGAGAGAGACCTGACTCTTGGAGGTGAGAGTTTATGTTGGAATCTTTGGTAGTAGTGTTGAGGCATTACGACATCACACTTGGTATAGATTTTTTATCTACAGTTCATGCCCAAATTGAATGTTTTTTGAAAATGGTTTGGTGTCTCAATAGTGATGTAACTAGGTTCTCCTTTATTGGTGAAATGGAAACCTAGGAAGCATAGTATGGACTCATTCATAGGAAAGTGAATCCAATTACTCATCAAGCACATGTGTTGAGATTGATCATGTACTTGTGCCGATAGTGTGTCTTCACTCTTGGTGGTGATAGTTTCTGTTGGAATCTCATTATAGTATTATTGAGGGATTATGATGAAATTATTGGTATAGATTCGCTATCTACACATTATGACCAGATTAACTATTTTAGGTGAAGGGTGTAGTGTGTTAGTAGTGATGGAACCAGGATACCATTTTATGGTGAAAAAGAAACCCAATAAGAATAGGATGGACTCCAACATAGGAGGGTGTATATGATTACTCATCAGTTGGCTAGCCTGACCTTTGGGGCAGTGAAATCTATGAGTTCCAAATTTTATTCAATGATGGAAGAGTGTGAGGACATCTTCACAGATGATGTTTTAGGTTTTCCTCCTCATCGAGAGATAGACTTCTGCATTGATCTACACCACAGGATGACACCAATATCTACACCAGCATATCGGATGGCTCCCATGGAGCTTTGTGGGATAAGGGTGCAGTTAGAGGTCTTATAGAGGAATGAATTTGTTAGATATAGTGTCTCATCCTAATAATCCCCAATTTTGTTTTCCAACAATGAAAATGGAATTTTGAGGTTCTATGTGGACTATCAGCGCTTGAAACAAGTTACTTTGAAGAAAATGTATCCACTACTAAGTATTAATGACCTCTTTGATCAACTGATAAGGGTGAGATGGTTATCAAAAGTTTACCTTAGGTTAGGCTATCACCAGTTATGATTATTGGATGAAGATATACTGAAGACAACATTCATATGTCACTACAAACACTCTGAGTACATAGTGATGCCTTTTGGAATGACCAATTCCCCAGTAGTGTTCATGGGACTCATGAATGGTAGATTTCAAACTTTCATAGGCCAGTTTGAATTATTCTTCATCAATGACATCCTTGTATTCTCTATATCTTAGGAGGATCATGCTAGACACAAAGGATGGTTATGGGCATACTCTAACAGCACCATATTTAATGAAATCAGTCAAAGTTCTAGTTTTGGATTTAGGAGGTCCACATTCTGGGACACATTATCTTAGTAGATGGAGTGGTAGTGGACCAAGACAAGGTTGAGGTAGTGTTATCTTGGGAGACACCCAAGAGAATAATAGAGGTGCAGTGCTTCCTTATGATGAAATTATTTTACTAGGGATTAATATTTGATTTCTCCGGGATATCATCACCAAGGATAGATTTGACTCCAAATGGGAAGCCTTTCGTGTGGACAGAAAGGTGCCAGAAGGCTTTTCAACTGTTGAGGTAAAGTTGGATGAGAATTATCATCTCGAGATTACCAGAGGAGGGTTTCAAGTATATAGTATTATACGATGCATCAAGAACCAGGATTGGTGGTATTCTGATGAAGACGGAAGCAGTGATCGCCTACAATTCATACTGGTTAAGACCACATGAGTAGATCTATGTTATCCAAAATATAGAGCAATCAGTGGTAATTTTTTCTTTGAATATGTGGCATAAATACATGATGGATGATCAATTTATCACCTAATATGATCAGAGGAGTCTCAAGTATATCTTCTCTAAAAAGGATCTTAACTAGAGATGAAGGAGATGGCTAGAGTTCCTCCAAAACTATGACATCAAAATTTTCTATACTCATGGGAAGGGGAACATGGTAGCATATTCTTTCAGCTTGATATCTTATATTTAGTTGCTGAATGAGGTATCATAGTAGTTGGACTCATTTCAGTTATACTTTCAGGATGGATATTTAATAGCTTACCTCCAGTCGATGGTTGTTAACCCTATAATCTTCCACAGATTCAGCAATGCATGGCTTGGGGATACTAACTATGAGACCATATGTACTCAGATATCCACAAGGAATGCTCCTGATTGATTTCATAAAGGTGGGGATTACACCATTATTTTTTAGGAAACACGATGATACTAGTGATGTTATATGAAGAGGTTATAACAGGGTTTCATACATCCCCTTTAGTGGTACATCAAGGTGAGGTAAAGATTTATCAGGACCTCTAATTTCAGTTTCGGTGGCCAGGGATGAAGAAATGTGGTTCATTGTTTATCTCTCAATTCCTTACTTGTCAGCAAGTGGAGGCTGAGCACAAAGTTCTAGTGTGTTTAGATTAACCCCCTGAGATTCCAAAAATGGGTGTGGGGTTTGATATCTATCAACATTGTGATTATCTTACCACATATGTATAGGGAACATGATTCCTTATAGGTGATCATAGATTGGCTCACCATGATGGCCCAATTCCTAGCTATATGAGTGTAGAGTTTAGTAGAGATATTGAGACTCCTCTAGGTGAAACAGATAGTCTGACTCTAAGGAGTTCCATTTATAATTGTTTCAGACCATGATGCACACTTCACATCCTAGTTGTGTAAGTGATTACAGGAGGCATTTGGGACCCATTTATTCTTGAGAATGGTGTTTTACCCCAAAATTGATGACTAGATTGAGCATACCATTCTGGTTCTGGTGGAAATATTGTGATATTACATGTTATACTTTGGCTGTATTTGGGAGGATCACCTACCAATGGTGGAGTTTGTGTACAATAACAACTACCATTACACCATTGATATAGAACCATTCGATTCTTTGTACAAGGAACCATATAGGTTACCACATTTCTAGACTGGCCCAGGAGAGTTAGACCTCATGGGACCAAAGTTTGTGTGAGCTACAATAGAGGAGGTGTAGATCATCCAAGAGTAGATAAAGACTTTATAGAGCTACCAAACATCTTATGGTGATAGGTAGTGGAGGCCTTTGGAGTTTGAGGATGTAGACCATGTTTTCTTATGGGTTTCACCTTGTTGTGGTTTAAAGAGATAAGGAAGGGGTGGAAAGTTATCTCCAACTTCCATTGGCACTTTCTAAATACTGCATAGAGTTGGCAAGGTGGCATACTTCTTAGCACTACATTTGTAATTAAACCGAGTAGACAACATCTTCCATGTTTCATGGTTGAGGAATTAAATTCATGACCCATCACACATTATCTACTAAGATGAGTAAGACATCGATGATAGAGATACCTTTTTTGAGTTCTCAATGGAGATCGAGGATCAACAGTAGAGGATCCTTCATGGGAGATAAATTCCTTTTGTGTGTTTCTGGAAGTGTCTTGAGAATCTCCAAGAGTGCCCATGGGAGCAGGATTCTCATATTCATGCTAAATACCCACATCTTTTTTAGTATCCCTTATTTTAAAATTCTATGGATGTAAAGACCCAAGGTGGGGAGAATGTATGGTCTCATATTTTCCATGTATTATTTTTTGGCATTATATAGATTGTTTTTGAGACCAGGCACTGAGACATCATGAAATTATAAGCCCTAATGTTCCTAGAATAAATGTGTGAATTATATTATGTATATTAAATAGAACATGCCTCCAGTTTTCCTAAAATAGTTTACTAAATTTTATAATAATACCCAGATCATAAATCCAAGGGAATAATTGAGTTTAGAATGTAAGTTTTACCCTAGGTTCCACTTTACATTATTCGGCATGGGTCATTTTTATAAAAGTCACTGTGGGAATGAAAATGAATATAATAATTAAATAAATTATTTCATTTCATTTGTGTCTAGGTAGCGATTACCAATCATTAAATATATTTCTATTTCAGAATTCCAGGGTTATCTATATAACCCTGCAGACATTGGAGAACCCTTGGAAACTATTGGATAATTCTCTGAGGTGATTGGTGATGGGGTCATGGATCAATGATCAACACACCTCAAATTCAATGGATCTCAACAAAAGATAATGAAAAAACCCCATTCTTCTCCTGTGATCAATTGAAATTGAGGTAGGGTGTGTATTTTGATTTTTTAATTCCCCATTATTGATTTATATGGTGAAACCAAATCAATGAATGGAAAGATTGATCCATAGTTGAATCGTCATTTGGGATGGGTTTATTTTGAGGGATTTTCAGGGGATAATTTATTTGTGATTTGATCTATTTAAATGGTCCTTCTAAAGGATATGATCAAGATCAATAAAAACAATGATAGAGTTTCATTCCCCTAATATTTTCTTGTTCTTTTCTCTTCCCATCCATCATTCATTGTAGACATTCTTTGTTTGGTCCATGTCTATAAAAATCCTGATGAATCGATCGTGGTGAACCCATTTCTTTGAAAAAAAAGTAGATATTGTAGATCTGGTATCATCATGACATGATAGAGGTATGATGATGGAGATGGAGAAATTTAGACGACAGAGGATACCCAATTTCTCATTCTTCAGTGTTCTTGGGCGCAGAATGGTGAATGATGTTTTGATTGGATTTTCAAGAAGATTTGATGGGGAAATTTGTTGTTTGTTGATAGTGATGTTCATATGTGTTGGTATCTTTAGATTTGTGGTGAAATGATCACTAGATTAGAGGTTGGAAGCACCAGAATAAATAGGAAGCATATATGGGATTATGGAAAATCCCATGAAACACAGCATGTGATCTAGATCTACAAGCTATGTGTCCCCCCTGAGCAGTGTCTATAGTTTCAGGGGAAGGTTAAGTATCACATGGTGTGCGACCCATGTCACACATCATGTGGTCTCTCTTAGGTGACTTAGACTATACTTTGTGCATGCCTAGGGTGGAGTACATATGATGCCTATATGGTGTGTACTCCCCCACACAGACATGGTCTAGACTAGGTACATGGATTAAGTTATGTAATAGTACACTGGTAGCCATACGTAGGTTGGATCCATGTACTGGAAAATGGGTTAATTACACAGGATGCCTACACTGCATGTACTACTACATGAACATAGTTTTATGACACATGTCATTTACACGGGTAAGAACCGAGTTCAAGTGACAGGGCATGTGACCCCTACTACACTTCATGTACTCTATTAAATATGGATTGGACCTCTTGTCTTTTCTATCAAGGAAATGTTTCATTATATTACGTTCTCCTTATCCATTCCCTAATGGTTAGTATGGAAACATCTTATAATCCTAGAACTATGATTCTTTCAGTAGGACTTCATAGATAGAGTTTTTTTAATCCCTCTAAGAGGCCCGAAGTGAGATCCTCTATTCATCATCGTTCCCTAGGTGGAGTTATTGGTATTTTCATGACCAAAATTACATGGGAGTCAATCCTATACTTGGTGGGATAATACATATTGAGATTTTGGTATCACCTCATTTCCATGGTAGTGATCCTCATCTATGTACCGTATTCTCTTCAGATTATCAGTGTTTTCTTCTCAGGACGAAACCTAATGTATAGTACCTCTCGGACAGATATCATCAGTGCTATCGGACTAAGGAGTTTGTTCTCCTAGATGATTTCATTTTGGAATTCTCAAGCTATAATACTAGGCTGGTATACTATGGTTATGACTTACCTCAATATTGTGTGTATTTGTTGAGTATATCTAGATATTTTTTTTATATGTGCTATATACATATACATATATAGATATGGTTATATTTACTTTGTTGTATTCTTTTTGGTTTTGGAGTGTCCTTATGATTATTTTTATACTATCCTCTGTATGGTATTCTCTCAAAAGTTTCATGTCTTGTGCAGATGATAAATCTTTTGATAGAGTCATAGTTGGACCTAGACCAGACAATTCTTTGTGAGACCAAACAAACCATGGTGTGTTCCTGTGGATTTCTGAAAAAAGTTCCAATACATACATTCAGGTTTTACTTGTGTTTTACACTCTTTGTGATGTGATTGTATTTGTCCTTGTTTACTTTCTTTTTCTTCCTGTCGTGCTCTACTTATGGGATTTAGATTTACACATGCATATTTGCTCATTTTTTTTTACATTTCTGCATTTTATAGTATTGGAGATGTTTGTATGTGTACATGTACTTAGGATAATTATTCCCATGTCAATGATATCCCTTCTCAATTCTATTCTCTAGCCCTGCTCTATTGGAAGTGGTCTTGTAAAGTCGTGACACAGGCCCATTTGGGAGGGGTCATGACACAATTTCCGGTTTTTCTTCATAAGAATTGAAATCATTAAATTATTCAGTAGTATAAAATGAATCTATAATCTATGCTTCATTAATTTAAATTAATTTCACCTGAATAAAATTCCTCAAATGACATAGTTCTCTTATTATATACTCTATGTTTTATTATTATTTGAATATCTTAGAAAAAATCCCACATCACTTTTATCTTTAAATTATTCCTGATTATATTTAGTATTTAAAATATAAACTCTATATTCAAACAAATTAAATTATCCAATCATAGGGTTATTTTATTAAAATTTTTCATAAGGGGATTTCTTTCACATTGTTATAATGTAAACTCAATTCAAGATATAACAAGTTGATTTAACAGATTCATCCCAAAATAATTTTGGTTATCTGAACTCATTAAGTATTTTCCTTTCCACCTCATTAATACATATATTATTGATTTATATAGAACCATTTTATTACGGTTTTATGGGGGAGAAAAATTATGGAAATATTGATTATCTTAAAAAAATTCTCAAAATGTATGTTAAAAATTTCACTTCCTCTATCACTTCTATTTGATGAAATTAAATAAACTTTATTATTTGTAATTGTTTTTCATAAAGCAATAAACTTAGTCAAGGTTTTACTTTTATGGGATAAGAAAAGTATCCAAGTGAATCTACTGAAATCATCTACAATTACAAACACATATATCTAACTACTTAAACTAAAAGTTCTCATGGGTGCAAAACAATCAAGATGCGATGTTATAAGAATTTATTAGTGTTAACCATATTAACATATCTAAAAGATAGTTTTTACTTATTACCCTTTAGTTAGGAATCACAAATAAAATACTTACTTGATTTAAAATATGGATTTTCTAAAACATATCCATATTTGGACAACTTGTACAGTTTTAAAAGATAAACTTGCCCAAAATTCTATTCCAAAAAAATATTTTTCTTAATTAGCTTTAAGGAACATTAAATTTTTATGGGTTAGTTCTGAAATATCTATAGAGTAGAAATTTTCTTTTTTTTAAAATAAAATAAAATTGATATTTCTTTATAAATAATTTTTTTATTATCTTCAAACATTACACTCATACCATCATAAAAAATTTATGATATGATAATTAATATTTGTTTCAATTCCTCCACATATAGTATTTTAGAAATTATAAAATATTTTAAAATACCAAGTTCTCCAAAGACATTAACCATTCCTTTTGAGTTGCGAGTAAAAGTGACAATTACTCTATTAATATAATTGAATAATAAAATGTTTTATATATAAAAAATAATGTTCATAGGGAACCCACATTCTATATACCATTTATCTTTATGAAACTTTTGTAAGGTTTCCTATAAAATAGATTTAGTAGTTAATTTTTAAGAACCCAAGCTATTTTAGCTCCAACAAGATTAATATAAAAACTCTTAGAAACCCATATATATTTAAGACATTTATTATAGGGAAATATATTCTTATATATAATAGTCTTTAAATGTTTTAATTATTGTGTAAATATTAAAGAATATTTGTTAGCATAATTCCCTTTCATATTACATATAAATCATGTAACATTTGTAATATTTCCACTATGTGTGTATTTGGAATCTGTGTAGTATATGAAAATCCAGTTTTGCCTTTATTATTTTTATTCAAATGCATTTTCTTATCAAATTTATCGTTGCCTTAAATATAAATAGATATGATTTATTTTAATTTAATTTTTTCCATTTTAATATTTTTATTTTCTTTTTGAAAAACTTCTATCTCATCACATATTTTCACAGTTCAACAAGATCCTATTATTTTCAGTTTCTTATTTTCATGTTTAATTTTCATACATTAATTTTAATTTTTTTTCAAATAATCAAAAATTAATTTAAAATATCCCTTCTTGAATATCCCAAGTTTTATACATAAATTTTTTCTTTATTTCTTTCTCATCTTTTAATTTAATTAGGTCATAATCTACAACATTTTTCTACTATATAACTTTCTTATTTTCTCTTTGTAGTTCTCTATAAAATTCATCAATTCTAAAAATACCACTTTTTAATATTTTTCATTTTGTTTAGTTAATTCTTTAACATAATTTTCAATTTCAGTATTATAACCATTAACTGTAATCAGAATCAGTGTTTACCTCATTCATTTTTGTTTCCATCAATAAAATATTGGTTCATTAGTTTTCACTCTTAGAACCATATCTAGTGGTGTCTAATTCTTCTATAAATTTCCATCCACCATGACATGATATTTTTAGTTCTTTACTATATTTATTGTTTTTTCCTTCTTGTTATATTTTTTGATAGTCTCAGTTTATATGTCCTTTTTTCCAACAATCACAAAATATTAAATAAAAAATCATATTTAATAATTTTCCCTATTTTAATTACCATTTTTTCATCATTTTGATGTTATTTTATGTGACACTTCATAAATCCTCTATTTCCTTTCATGTACTTGTTGAATCCTTTGGTAAAATTCTCTATTTCAACTTTCTCTGTTTGTTGTAACTCAGAATTAGAGAATTTAGGAATAATATTTACATTTTACATAAATTATATACCTTTAATTTTGTAATGATCATCATAATTTCCATTTTTCATTTCCAAATTGTACTAATGAAGTGATCTTATCAGTTCATACATGAAATACTCTATGAAATCCTTACTCACTTCAATAAAAACATTTATGAGTGCTATATTTTAGTTAGATATCAATGTAATCTTTTAATAATATCTTCTTTCTTCATGGTATCCTTGAGTGAAATGATGAAGTTTTCAATTTTGGAGAACTTGTTACGCATATCATTCATTCTATATTGATAATTCATTCTGAATGCATGAAACACAACTATATGAATACCTAGCTTAGTTCTCTATAATGTTTCAACTCCATGATGAACAATTTTTGGAGTCCTTCATATGTTAGAAGTATTTTTTTCATAATGAAATATGACTATACATATTTCTACTTAACAAAAAATAAAAATTATTCATAAAATTATAGTTTACAACACTTTTTATAGTATCATTATTGATTATAGTTTCTAAATCTATAGCAGGAAGTTTATAAGGTTTTGATATAATAGTGCAATAATCAATGCCTATATTTTTATGAATTAATTCTATCCAATCCATCTAATGAATATAGTTTCTTCCATTTAAGTTTTGTGGTATAATGGGATTTAACGTTATGACTTCTTCACTTTCCATAATGAAGTACCATATAACTTCCACAGACTATTCAGTTTAGGAAAATGGTTAGTACAAAACCAATAATGAAGTAGTTAAAACCAATTACTTAAAAGGAACCACCCTATAATACAAATTGTTAGCTCCTAGAATATGGTAGTATAAAGTGAGGGTGAATATTCCTCTAAAAATAATTCAGTCAAGTTATATTATTATAGTAATGAAATATTGTTAAATGTACGGTAGAAATGAAAACAAATGAAACATAATGTTTTTTATAGTTTTTCATATCAATGATAACCTATTCCACTCTTCAATATCCTCTACTCGGTGAGGAGATTGGTATTTACTATATCCTTATTTTTTAGGGAGTGATAGCCTGATTATATAAAAATATACATTTTCTCACCAGGAAGTATAACCCCTGATGTTTGAAGGAGTCACAACCAACCTTCTTTTTTTCCAAGATGAATAATACAATATGACAGCTTTGGAGGGTAAAAGTGAAAAAAAACTCTACAATACAAAGGGGGTGTAGGATAGAATACAACAATGAAATAATATAAAGAATTTAGAACATAAATGGAGTAGATTATGGTGAAAGTTGATGCAACTCAAAATCTTCGATTCAATAGTAGATCATGAAAATGATGTTGTTATTTGGGATCAAGGCAATGGAATAGTATTTATAGTTTAGATGCAATAATTTTAAATGATTTTATGAATGTTTTATTTTTATTTTTCTATGTGATTCTCTCAATTATAATTTTTATTATTATGATAATTATCATTATCGATATTATTTTTCCCTAGTTAGTTGATTTTATTTATGAAATGGTTCATTGGGTCACTAAATCCAATTATCTCAGATTGTGTCTTTGGATAATAACATAAGGACACATTATAAAATCAAAAAAAGTGTAAGATATGTATGTTACATTAATTTGAATTGACACGCTTATAATTATAGATTTCATTCTCTTTTACATCTGTATGGAATAATAACATAAATATTCTAGTATGAAATTCATATCAAATAGAAATATTTTATATTATAAAACATTTTAAATGATAATAATTAAATTTTAGTTTATTTTAATATAAAAAATAATAGAAAAAAATTATCATAAAATAATATTTTGCATGTGATAATTATAATAGAAATATTATCTAAAAATAATAAAAAATATAACTATATTTTTGAAAAATATAATAAAATAGTAATTAAAGAAAATTATTTTCGTAGAAGTAATGAAAATAAAAATAAATTATAATTTCGAGAAAAAATATTTTACAACTAGTGGAAGATAAAATATACATGGAGGTAAAAAGGTTTCCACTGTCACAATCTACCATTTAAATAGATCTGAAGTTCGGTATGATCTACAATTTGGTGATCTACCATTAGGTGGTCTATTATCTGGTATAATGTACCATTTTTTTGATTTAATATTTTATGATCTATCATTCTGTATGATCTACCATTCAGTATGATCTACAATTTTGTGATCTTCTATTCCATTCAAGGAGCAGTGGAAGCTATTGAATATGTTCTACATGATCTACAATCAAACACTAGTAGATGATCCACCATTGAACAGTAGTTTATGATCTATAATTGAACATGGAATAGTGCTTCCATTAAGGGTGGGGTACATCTCTTCTGCTATTGGTGGTCGGTGAATGTATAACTATTACTACTTCAGTAGGCGAATATGCTACTGTTGAAGAAATATATACCATTTATCAAATAATGAATCCATCAAGGTATCTAGATATTTTTAAATGGTTAATCTACTGTTGATAAAGAAGAACTACTCTTAAGGGATATACCGCTCACTATGGTGAATAATTCTTCCTTTAATGCATGATCAACCATCAATACCTGATCTACAGTGGTAAACCATGTGCTATTGTTGATATATTCTTATTCAACTTTATCTCAAGATGTGTTTGATCTTGTAAATATGAGTATTCATTTAATATGAAGTTTCCTACATAGACACTATTCAATCTACCTAGTCATGGTCAATCAATATGAGAACAGGAGTTGGAATGTTTAGATTTAGATCAATTTAAGTCTACCATAGATATTTAACATGTTAGAGATACATTCAAGCATCATGAGGAAGCATATTAACTTCTGAGATGATATGACGACTGTGGACAATTTGATCGTGCACAACTTGAAATATTTGTTTCATAAAATCGTAGATGAATAATGACGGCATCACTAAGTCCTAAATCAGACTTTTGTAAGGTTGAGCCTTTGGTATATCATAAAACTCTTGATTTGACTGATAAAGATAGATACGGGGGATCAACACCTGCTACACTACAAACATGAAACATGGGCTTGTTCCACCCCACACAATCCCTCTAGGAACCTTTCCCAAACTATGCCCCCTTCACACATGGATACTCTTACGAGCCTTATACACGGTCCCACTTACTTACATTTTTGTTTCTTTGTCTTATCTATGAGATTCTCACCCATGGAGTTGAACTATGGGTCCCCTAATGTGTTTGAGGGCTTGGCCCATGGGCTCTTCATGGTTGGGATAATTTTTTTCTTCTAAATTCCAATTTAAAATAAAAAGATAAATAGTAATTATAGAATTCAAATAATAAAAATAACTTCACTTTATTAAAAAATTAATTCCATAATAAAATTAATATAGTTTAATTTCCTTTTAAATTTAATGAAATAAATATAAATATAAGATAATTATATTTAAATTAAATTGTAACATTAAAGAAATTGCATTTAAATTTATCAAAACAGTTAAACACAAAAAAAACACAGTGAAAACCAATTCCATAGAAACTATGTACAATAAATTATGATTGAATATATTCTTCTGTAGCCTTTATAATAGATATATTTTCATTTTTATTGCTCAACCATCCAATAAACTCTCTCATGATAATGAAATCCATTATCCTAGGTACTTTATATCCATTATATATCTAACCTAGTCTATATCAAAATATGAAATCAAATACGGGTCTTTCCCCAAGTAGTATATTGAATCATAATTAAGAGTTCCTTAAACATGACTTATGAATTTTTAGTGTTATGGCTTTAATCATTTGGATTACATTCACACCTCATTGATAATCATGTAACCAAAATAATATATGGTCTCACTATTGTAAAATATTATACTCCAAAGCATTCTATGATATATTTTCAAATCATAAATCTTCTATCTTCATGAATTTCATGCTTAGTTCCAACTATAACTATTGTATGTACTATTTTTATGTATATACCCGATTATTTCCTTCTAAGACGTCAAAATATTTATATATATATATTTCTAGAGATAGGCAGAGAGACGGTGTGCAATTATAAGGCCCGATGTGCTGGAAATTAATTTTATAAAAATATTAAATACATTTTATATACAACATGCATAATACCTCAAATAAAATGGGATTACTCTTAAATGGTTTATAGGATCAAAAATCTGAGATGACAGTTATGTCTGGAATATGATTTTTACCCGAGGCACGACATAAAATGAGTCATCAAGGGGCATTCAGACTCCTCACTCATGGGTGGTGCATTTAAGTAGATTAAATAATTATTAAATTATTTATTTATTTATTTATAACCTAAATGATATGTTATAAATATATAACTATGGAGGATTTTCCAATTTTGGTTCATTATTATGGTCTATACCCACGATGCTCTTTACCCTCCTCTATTAGAAAATCACGCTAGATGATGATGAATCATTGGATTATAGCAAATTAAAGCAAGAAGAATGTATCAGCTCTTTCAAATCATTGTTCAAACATGATCTTCATAAACGATCGATCCAAAATAAGGGTAGGACTCATCAATTGGTGTTGTTATTCCCCTATTTAATTAAATGGTAGAGTATATCTATCTTCATCCATGGATTTGTGCTAATTGGAAAATGTGCATGCACCAATTTAATGAAATTTTACTTATTTCACTTTTTTTATAACCTCAGATACCTATTCTTGATCATTTTACAATAAATCTTGGCATATTATGTTTAGACATTTTTGGTGACTTTATTAATCTATTTCTTTACATTCTACACTGGTTGGATCCCCGCGATCCTGGCTCTACCTTGAAGGGTGGTATGAAGTTCGATCAAACCCCCAGATATGTGTAAGATTGATGAAACAGTAATAGTTTGATGAGAAAATCATAGATCTAGAATCATTGTGGTATATGGATGTTCAATTGTATGATTTGAGGCGAGATTAAAAAATGTTGAAGATTCAAGTGTATGTAAAACATGTGAAGAAAACCTCATCAATGATCGGATCCAATTCATGAAAAAAAGTCCAACAAGCATAATATTCAGTCAGATCTGAAGTTTTTGAAGATATTTAACATGGAATCTATGTATTTTGGATCAAATTTTGTGTGTGGTATCAGATTTGTGATTTATATGAAAATCATAACTACATGACCTGTGCATGATGACCAACACGACATGTAATCCCCTCAGCGGAAATTCTACGGTTTTGGAAATATTATGTGTAACACAGTGTGTTACTCTCCCTCACATGCCATATACCCTTATCTGGTTGGAAAACCAATGTGATTTGTCACATGAACCAAAAATCATGTGGAGATACATGGGGTCATGTACTCGCCCATGTACTCTGATACAAGTACATGACCAGTTGAGACATGGATCAGGTCACGGTGTGCCTGAAAAAGATGTGTAGTCCACCTACACATCATGTATATCTACACAGACCAGGTTCTGTGTACTGGTTCGGGACATGGCTTGGTTGTGAAGTTGGGCCATAGACCATGTGGGTCCCCTTACACATTTTGTACCCCTTAATCTCTTCTGATCAAACATCCATGCTCTATATCTCCATTTTTTAAACATGGATTTTTTCCCATGAGTAGTTATCGTTGGTTTTTTCCATATAGAACATGATGGCCCCCTCAATTTTGTATTTTGGGATATGACATGAAATGTTTGACGCTTATCACTCTCTGAGGCGACAACCGATGATGGAAGAAATCATGTAGGATTACCAAATATTTTTGGGCATTACCCTCCAGCAGGGCTGGGTAGTGGAGTTCCTTGATAACCTATTCAAGGTGTTAACCTCTAGCAGGGTAGGACAATGGAGTTCCTCGAAAACTTTTCCAACAATTACCCTCTAGTAGGGGTACATAGTGAAGTTACTCAAAAGCTTATTCTGATCATTACCCTCCAGCAATGATGTGTAGTGGAGTCCCATGAGGACCTTTTTAAGCATTACCCTATAGCAGAGATGATAAGTGGAGTTCCCTAATGTCTTTTTTGGGAGTTACCCTCTAGCAGGGTTGGGTAGTGGAGTTCCTCAAGGAATTTATCAAGTGTTACCCACTAGTGTGGCTAGGAAATTGAGTTCCTTGGTGACTATCAAATTTGGACCCTCCTGACGTACAAAGTCATGGGATCCTTACCTAGAGATTTCCCCCCCTCAACTATGAGAAATAGTGATGGGATGTTGTTTGATGTAGCATTGGAATCACGAGGAAGAGGGACTCTTTCCCCCACTGAGATGAATTCTTTTGATGTGACCGAAAACCGTGCAGGTAAGCCAGTGCCACCCAAATTAGATAGTATCAATGTGTGGTGATTGAGTTCCTTAGACTTGTGTGTTTAGGGTAGATGCATGAGATGATGGTCATTATTGATTGATACATTTGGAACTGTTGGCTACTCTTCTTCTTCGGATGAGTTGTGATATGGAGATCCCCTTAATCCCTCACTTGGGATTTTTGACTGAGCCTGTATATATATATCCTTTATATGTACCCACTACTTGGGGTTGGTTACTCTCCTTCTAGGAGAGTTGAAGACGAGTGTGTTATTCCACATTCTTTCTATGTTCACCTTCTCATGGTTGTATGAGTCTAATCCACTGCTATAGGTGGAGAATTCATGATGGGTAGTTCATCTACTCACCATGTTTATCCCCTTGTTCTTGGATGCGATTACTTTAACTCTTTATTGGGTTGAGATATAATCTTTCAATATAACTTTTGTATCAAATGTCTTTGAATTTATCTTGTATCTCTTATTGCTCACCATTCACTCCTTTCGGGGAATTCTAGTGGGTATGTATATACTCACTCCTTCATTGGATTTGACCACATGTGTCATTTCTTATACATGTGAGGAAAACATTAAACATGAAATTAGACGAGCTTAGGGATTCTATGTACATGGATTGCATACAATGGTCTTATAATATGATTTTAAAGCAGGGAACTCTTCAACTATTTAATTTTATGATTTTATCAGGTTGACATATATTTCTGGTTGGGTGTGTATTTTTTCCTTTACTTTTCAATTTACACTATCCTATTTTGTACTACCTAGAGGTTCATCCATTCTTGATTTATTTTTATAGAATCTTTCCATCTTTAATTCATTCACTCTACACTTTTTCATTGATTTTTATATGTGTGTATGTACAATTACATAGGAAAAATACATCCCCGAGATAGTTTTTCCTTCAGGGATGGTCTCTAGACCCTAGCCTATGGAGGGGGGCTTGGTGTAGTTGGATATCGATCCCCAGTATGGGTTGGTTCATGATATATTGGTATTAAATTTGGTTCATTCCTTGGGAAGTTTTTCAAAATTTCCCTAAAAATCATTGGTTGGGATTTAGGGCAACAATGTCAATGTGTCTCAAGTGCGAATCTCAGGTTAG
Organism: Viscum album; assembly: GCA_963277665.1. Taxonomy (NCBI): domain Eukaryota; kingdom Viridiplantae; phylum Streptophyta; class Magnoliopsida; order Santalales; family Viscaceae; genus Viscum; species Viscum album. Next base: position 1,647,327,614 of record OY728159.1, read on the forward strand.
GGAGTCCAATGATGGTGTGACGAGAAACTTATCCATTAATCAGGACTCTGAATACCTACTTTCCAACTCAGCCTACTGGGACATTTTTTGCATGGATTAATGGTACATTAATCATATATGATTGATTATTTGACTTTAATTCTTGAGTTAACACCCCTTTGTTGTTGGTTAAATATATATGCTCATCTAACTACGGTACTCCTTGATAACTTTCAGGATGCCTCTATGATGATAGTTGACTATGATATAATCTCGAGTTCATGAAGTAGTCCCTATGATCAATGAGGCCTTAGTTTAGGGTCCATCCCATGACCCCCTTCCTCCAGGGGGTAGGTAGTAGCACCTCTCCCTGTCGAGTAGTAGATCATTCCAATAGAGCGGGATGAGGACACACACATGATTAAAACACTCTGTGAGTTCAACCATCAGAGACAATTAAGGTTCTGTGGTGATCCAGATCCTCAGGAAGAATAGAATTTTATAGAGTCAGTGGTCTATATCTTCAGTCTTGTTCGGGATCTGAAGGATCAGGTGGAGGCAATGTAAACCAACCTTTTCCACAGAGCAGTTGGGCATTGGTGGGGCCTAGTTACGTAGATGTGTGATGAATCGACAATCTCAAGGGTTGACTTTCATTGGTTGTTCCATGAGGATTAATACCCCTTTCTTATTCTCATTCTAGATCTATAAGCTTGTAGTGCTTCATTATGGAGGGATGATGGTGGATGATTATGCAGAGAGGATAATAGACCTTACACGCTACTCTATTTTCATGATCTGCGATGGCTACTTCTGAGCATGGAAGTTTGACAAGGGGATCCAATGAGAGATTCAATACAATATCATGACCTTGTGCATCACCACCTATGTTGGGGTGATAGAGAAGGCACTAGTGAAATAGATATTTCTTCCAAAGGATATACTATATAGTTGGATCTATTAGTGGGAATCCCAAAGTTGAGTCATTTATAGCTTCTAGATGTTGTCAGTCAACAGGATCTCAGAGCAGGATACCCTTTCACGAGAAGGCTCTGACACATAATCGTATGGTTCCAAGGATAGACATATCATTAGGGAATACCAAAGAGTGGAGTTGTTTTAATTTCAATTTATGAGGTCACATGGCACATGAATTCTTGATTAGACATGCTGAGTAACCCAAACAGATAATGAATTAACCGCCACGGTAGAGGTAGAGTTGTGACCAGAGATCTCCCAGGCAGGGATATAAGTGGTCCCATAGAAGAAAGATCTATAAGAGGATCATGAGAATATATGGGTGGTGGATGTCAATATGAGGTTATTCCACCCCCACGAACAAGAATCCCATGTTAGGCTCAAGGAGCAGGTGGCTGGGGTTATGGAAAACTGTAGGCTTTGGAGGCTTATGACCCCGCAATGCATGAGATGATTCAAGGTATGATATGTGTTTATTCTACAATTTCCTTGATACTATTAGACATATGTTTCATCCATTATTTTATCTTGATACTTTTGGTGTGATATCTGGAGCTCCCAGTAGAAGCACTAGCATATAAGATTCAACTTGAGGTTCCTATTGAGGATGATTATTCTGTATATTTTATCTGTCAGCAATGTGATCTATATCTTGGTGGACAAAGGTTCACTTGGAACCTTTTTCTCATCCCTATAAAACCCTATGATGTCATATTGGGTATGAATTAGATTTCCATAGCCATGTCCCATATTGACTTTCACCACATACTGGTCAGATACCTACACACTAATGGGACAAAATTATCTTTTTCTAGAAAAATATATCTTATGGTGGGGAAGTGGGTTATGTGAGAAATATTTTGTATCCCATCTCACAACAATTGGTGAGTGAATATATTAGTTTAACAGGCTCTTTGGGAATTTGGGTTCCTTCAGTTGTGAAGGATTATATATTCGTCTTCACCAAAGATATTTTGGGAAACCTCCAAGGTAGGAGATGGAGTTTTTCATTGAGTTGCATCATGTGAATACCACCAATAATTTTGACAGTATATTAGATGAAACCAAATGAGATATAGGAGTCACAATATCTATTAGAGGACCTTTGAGAGAAAAGTTTCATTAGGCCCATTGTGTCCCCATGTCCATCTGCAGTTATGTTCGTAATAAAGGAGGATGACATCTTGTTACTTTGTGTGGATTATTTCACCTAAACCAAGTCATTATAAAGAACAAGTACCCTTTTCTGAGTACTGATGGCCTCTTTGACCAGTTATGATGCATCACATGGTTCTAAAATATCGATCTCAGATTTGGATACCACCAATAGAGGGTTCATGAGGATGATATTCCAAAGTTATCCTTTTCATGTCGCTATAGACACTATGAGTTCCTAGTGATTCCCTTCAGTCTTTCAAATTCACCCACCTTGAAAATGAACATGATGAACCAGGTCCTCTAGCCATACTTGGACATGTTTTTTTGTCTTCATCGATGACATAATCATCTACTCTGCAATAGAGGAGGATCATGTGGAGAAATTTAGGAAGGTTCTTGATTTTCTTTGAGACCACCAGATTTATAGAAATATCTCAAAGTTCTATTTATGGATACATAAGGTTCAATTTTTGGGGAATATCATTTCTAAAAATGGTTTATCCATGTATCTAGAAAATATAGAGGTATTACGTTCTTGGGATCCACACAAGAACATGTCATATGTGCAGAGATTCCTTGGCTTGGAAGGGTACTACTAGAGATTTGTGGCTCACTTCTCTAGAATTGAAGCTCTTTTGACTACCCTGATCTGTAACAGGAAACTGTTTACCTACTCAGAGAAGTTCCAGAGGGCCTTTGAAGTGTTGAGGTAGATGTTGATTATGTCTCCATTGTTAAGACTACTAGAGAAAGGCATGAAGTTTTTAGTATATTGTGATTCCTCATGAGCTGGTCTCAGTTGCATGTTGATATAGAAGTAAGCATTTATTGCATACGGGTCAAGGTAGTTGAGACCCTTTGAGAAGAAATACACACCTCATGACCTAGAGCAGGCAATTATATTATTATATATAAGGATATGGAGGAAAAATATTCTAGTATATCACTTTTTGGTTAACTCAGACCACCATATTCTCAGGCACGTCTTCACGTAGAGAGATATGAAAATGAGATAACGGTGCTGGTTGGACTTCCTATAGGCACATGACTTTGATATAGTCTATACTCTTTGAAATGGAAATGTTTTAGAATATTACCTTATCAGGAATTCTCATGATCTTATAGTGAATGAATCCTCATAGCAGTTAGCTTCCATACATCTGGCCTAGGTGGAGCAGGAGGGTACGACTTTTCTTTAATATATTATGTTGACCCCTTCACTTCTTAAGTATGTGAGAGAGTATTTTTTGGGAGGCATCTATTGTGATGTTTTTCATGAACATTTATCCATAGGAAACTCACCAGATGGATATTCTAAGGGAGGGAATTACATCATCATGTTTCAGTGGCCAATAGTGGTTCTCATCGTGATGCAGGAGGTGTTGATGTGGGAGCTTCACACTTCTCTAGATGTATGTCCTAATGTGTGGAATATGTACATAGACCTTTAGTAGTAGTTTTGGTGGTCTGGAATGATATGAAGAATAACTAATTTTATCTCTTATTTTTTCACCTATCACCATTTAAAGGTTGATCACTAAGTTATGGAAGGTTTGTTGTAGCCTCTCAAGAACCTTGAGTGGAAGTGTAATGACATATCCCTGAACTTTGTCATAGATATTCTTCCCACAGTGAAGGGTCATGATTCCATCTGATTTATATTTGATTTAATGACAATTTTGGCACACTTCCTTGCAATTCAGAGACAAATTTTGTGGAGATTTTGGACCAGTTGTACGTATGAGAGATCATTCTCCTTTATGGGGTTCCCTCAATGATTATCTGCAATCGTGATGTGTTGATTACATCATGATTATAAAGGGGGTATATAAGGGGAATTTGGGACTCAATTGTAGATAATTATTACCTTTCACCCCTGGACTAATGGGTAGACTGAGTGCACAATCCATGTGCTAGAGGATATGTTGAAGGCTTGTGTGTTGGACTTTGGAAAGAGTTGGGAGGATCACCTGCCCTTGATAGAGTTTATATTCCACAACAACTACCACTATAACATTGACATGGCACCTTTTGAGGCCCTATATGAGAGATCCTTTAGGTCACCCTTGTGTTGGACAGGGATTAGAATATCATATCTTGTGGGACTAGATTTTGTGCATGCAACAATGAAGAATGTCCAGGTCATTTGTGATTGGATGAGGATGTCCTAGAGCATAAATAAATCATACACAAACTTCCATTGTAGGCCATTGGAGTTTGAGTAGAGAGACCAAGTTTTCTTAAGATTCTTCCTATGATGTAGATTATAGAGGTTTGGCTAGGGAGGAATGTTATCCCTGAGGTTTATTAGACTATTTGAGATTGTAAAAAGGGTTATAAAGGTTGAATACTACCTCACCTTGCTGCCCTAGTGAGAGTGGGTGCATGGCATCTTCCACATATCACAACTAAGGAGATACGTTCCTGAACCTACGCACATCGTTGACTAGGGTGAGACAAACATCGAGGATGGTTCCACCATTAGGGAGAACTAGGTGGATATCGAGGATCAATAGGATAGGAACCGATATGGATGGATGATTGCTTTGGTTTTCATGATGTGGCAGCATGAAAACATATAGAAGAGTTCTCGGGAGTGGGAGAGACAATTGTGGGCTCAGTTTTCTAAGTTTTATTCCTAGTTTTTTATTTTTAAGGAAGAAAATAATGAAGGAGGAAATGATTTACATGCTAGATTTTTTCCTTGTAAGACTTTGAAATATTTATATATATATATTTCCAGAGTTAGGTGTTGATAAAGCATGCAATTCTGAGGCCCAGTGTGTCTAAAATTAATTTTATAAAAATATTAAAAATATTTTATATTATGCGCACATTATACCTAAATGAATATGGGATAACTCTTAAACATTTGATATAATTATAAATATTATACAACTTTTGTGTTCAGAATATGTTGCTTTCCCTAGGTGCTATATAAAATGAGTTAGTATAGAACATTTAGACCCCTCGATTATTGGCGATGAATTTATGTAGATTAATTAATTATTAAATTAATTAATTATTTATTTTAAGTATAAGTGATAAGTTAAAAATATATTACTATATATTAAATTCCATTGTTGGATCATTATTCTGGTTTATTCCCATGACACTATCCTACCTTCTCCATTGGAAAATCATGCCAGATGATGATGAATCTCTTGATTGAAGTTAATTAAAGAACGATGAACATATAAATCCTTCCAATGGTTGGGTGAAAGTGATATTCATTAGAGAATGATCAGAAATAAAGGTAGGACCCATCAAATGGTGTTTGTATGCCCCTTTTTATTAAAAGGTTGATAAAATCCATATTCTTCCATGGATATATGCCAATTACATAACTTTCATGTGCCGACATTCTAAAATATAATTTATTTCATTTTATTATAACCTTGGATCAGTGTTCTTGATCATTGGCTAAGAACAATTGTCCAAGGATGTTTAAAAATTCATGTTGGTCATTTTCTCCCTTGTTTTCTGAATTTTCGTTTCTAGTTGAATCCCTGTGGTCCCAGATCGACCTTTCCCGGTAGGATTGAGTTTGATCATACCCCTAGATACTCAAAAAACAATAAAACAACAATGGTTTGATGAGAGAAGTATAGATATGGAATCGTTTCTATACAAGGATGTTTGATTCGATGAATTTGGATGGATCTTCAAGCATTGATGCTTCAGGTGATCTGACCCGATTCGCAGTAAGGAATGAATAGAAAGATTATGATATGATCAGATCAAAATTTTCTAGACAGATTCAAGGCATAATATATGGAGGTTGGAAAAAATTTGAAGTGTGGGATCAAATCTAGTATTTATATGAAAATCCCTACTATAATCCATGTTCATGATAAAAAAATGACATGTATCCCCTCAGTAACAATGCTAGGGTCTAGAAAATCTTAACATTGGAACTACTTGTAACCATTCCTCATACACCATATACCCTTCCTCGATTGGACAAACTGTGGGACGGGTCACATAGAGAGAACCCATGTGGAGGTACACAGTGTCATATACATGACCATGTACTCCAGTACATGGACATGACTAGAAGAAACATGGATCAGGTCCTAGTTAGCCTGAAAATTTAATTTACTCCACCTACATGGCTTGCACCTACACACAGAATAGGTTCCATGTACTGGGAAGGGACACAACTAGGTTGTGAAGAGGGGAAAAAATCATGTGGGTCCCCTCAAATTTTGTGTACACATTAACCTCTGATGAGAAAATTTATGAGTTTTGTATCAACATTATTTGAACTCATATTTTGGAACACAAGTGGCTTATATTGACTATGTCTCCATGTATAACGTGATAGTTCCATCAAATGTGGCTTTTGAGATAGAATGTGAAATTTTCCAGGAATGGAATTTTTTAGGCAACACCTGATGATGGAAGTGATTGTATAGGATCACTAAAGCCTACCGGGAATTACCCTCCAATAGGTCTAGGCAGTGGAGTTCCTCGATAACCCTTTTTGGGAATTACCCTCTAGCAGAACTGGGTAGTGGATTTCCTTAAAAACGTATTCCGTGCAGTACCTTCTAGAGGGATGGGTAGTGGAGTTTCCCGATGGATTCATCAAGGCATTACCCTCTAGCAGGGATGGGCGGTGGAGTTCCCCGAGTAGCTTCATAATCATTACCCTCATGCGGGGCTCAGCAGTAGAGTACCCCAATAACATTACTAGGAATTACCCTAAAACATTGCTGGGTAGTAGAGTTCCCTAATGAATTTCTTGAGCATTACCCTCCAACGGGGCTGGGCAATGGAGTTCTTCATTGACTATCAGAGTAGGACCCTCCAGACGTACAAGGGTAAGTGATCCTTACCTAGAGATTTATCCCCCATGGCTATATGGAATAGTGAAGATATGTGGTTTTACATAGATTTTGAATCACGAGGAAGATGGACACTTTCCCCACCAAGACTCGTTCTTATGATGTGACAAAAAATCATGTAGTAAAGTAAATTCCACCCATACTAGATAGTATAATGGTGTGATGATTTAGTTTCTTATACTTGTGTGTTTAGGGAATATACTTGAGATTTTTTGCATCATTGATAGAGACTTTTGAAACTATTGGCTACTCTTCTTCTTGAGTTGAGCTGTGATATAGAGATCCCATTACTCCCTAATTTGGGCTTCTTTTACTGATAATATATATATATATATATTTTTCATTCTTCTGTACCCAAAAATTTAGTTTGGTTACTCTACTTACAAGAGAGGAAATTATGTGAAAAGTATGCAATACGCTTTTTGTGTCTATATTCTCATAGTTAGATGAGTATACTCTCTTGATATTGGTGGAAAATGCTCTATGGGTAATTAATGTAATCACTGTGTTCAGAACCTTGTGCTTGAATGAGATTACTTTCAGTATTTGATGGGTTGATTTTTACTCTATCACTGTACCTTGTGTGTCTATTATCTTTCAATTTCTATTGCATCTCTTACTGCTCCCTTTTCACCATTTTTGGAGAATTATACTGGGTATGTACATACTCACCCCTACATGGGATTTTACAGTACATGTCATGTCTTATGTAGATGAAGGATATGTTGACCATTAATTCAGAGGAGCTCAGGGATACTAGGTTCTTGGACCATGTGTGGTGGTTTTATATTGGGATTCAGGAGAGGGGCTCTCTTCAACTGGTTACTTTTCCAAAAAAAATTAGGTTGGGTGTGTATTTTTTTCATTCCTTTTAATTTTACACTACCATAATTTGTACTATATAGAGTTTCATGCATTATTGGTTTATTTTTATAGTAGTCTTTCATCTTTCTTTCTTTCCTGGTTCACTTTTTCATTTATTTTTGTGTGTGTGTGCATATAGGTACTTAGGAAAAGGCATCCCCTAGTTAGTTATTCCTTTGGTACTGGTCACTAGCCCCTGGCATATGGAGGTGGGATTGGGGTAGTTGTGGCTCAACCCCGAAATGGGTCGATCATGAGATTTTCCATCATGCATCATGAACTTCATTTTTAATTCCATTATATAATATTATTAATAAATAAATTAATATTCCTTCCTTTGAATCACTATTTCCCCATGAATGTATCTACACTCTAATTATCGAAATCTCAAACTCTAATCTCACTATAATTGAAAATTCATTCACTAATATTTGTTTGTCTCTTATAAATATGTTATCTTTAATAATAACGGGAACCATGAAATGGTCATCCATGGTTGATTTTAGATAGAGGTTGTGATCAACATCAGTACTCATGAATCCTTCTTTATTTTGTAAGTCTCCCAACAAGAATATTGTGATCAATGTAATTTATGTATTCCATAAAATGTCTTCTTCAAGAATCACACCTTTTCATCATTATAATTGATTTGAAAACCTTTTTTTCTCAATTTATACTTTATATTTGATAAATTCATTAAATTATTTAATCATTACGACCATTTTATACACTTTTAAGCTTATTTGAATTACAAAATACCTGAAAAGTTTTTTTAACTTTAGCATATCCTATAGTGTAAAAATTTCATCCACATCCTCACCTTAAATTTTTTCATAGCGCTTTTAAAATAGCCTCATTTCACATTGGATCAATTTTACAATATCATAATATTTTTCATAATCACCATTTTGGTTTTGATTACATTTTTATTTTCAGTTCTTCTCACACTCTCAAAATATTGATTTTCCTCTATTAGATATAAATCCAAATTCATTGCTCAAACCCATGACTTATCCATTATTACTTCATCAAAAAAATGATTACGTTATCTATGATAGTAGATTAGTATGATCCAAAATACTCATACTATAGGTTTGTGTTATACTATATTTGTCTCTAATGATATTTGACTCATAAATTTAATCGATTATATTTATCCTTGGAGTTGATGGTTGTCTTCCTTCTATAACATCTTTTTCCTATGATTTATCATCAAAACCCTTATCATGTATTGAATCTTGAGAGACACTAAATAAATTTCCTAATATACCTCTTCAATAAAACATTTTGATAAAAATATTTAATGATTTATTTCCAAATTCATCCTTAATTAACTACACATTATTTCTTTCTGTGCTTTTATTCAACCACATCTCTATATTTTTGACAATATGCCTATATTTTCTCTATTTTAATTATTTATTCAAGATATAATAGTTAAATCTAAGAACATTATGGTGTCTAAGTGTTGTATTCCTCCCATATCACATATTAGTTTGTGTTCTTTTCTCTCTAGGACTTAGTAATGACTAGTTTTTTTAAATACCTTCTTGAAAACCTTCATACTAGTAATTCCTTCAGATTACCATTTCTATAAGTACTATATTTTCCACGTTATTAACCGTATAGATACTTATTTCTAGGAATCAAATTTTTTTTTATGTTCTCATCTATGAAACACCATTCTTGATACCATGATTCCATAAATAATTTTACACCAAAATGGTGGTGTACACTTATACATTGTTTATTTGTAGATTTTTAATCAATCTTCTATTTTACTTTTCACCTCAAATGTAGAAATTTTTTATTCGCTACATGAATTCATTTCTACCTTTAATAAATTGGGTAAGACCCTTTTTAATGTAATTAAAAACCAAAAAGTTGAAGTACCTATAACCTCATGTTTTTATATGTGTCATTAGACCAAACACATTGATATAAAAAAGTCTAGGAAATTTGATTCCATGTTCTTACGTTGATATTATATATTTCTCAACATATTCTCTCTAATTCAAGTATCAAATGCCTTATCTTGTTCATGCTTCATATTTGGAATATCAATAATATCCTTATTCTTTGAAAATTTACCAATCCTTTGTTTATGTATGTGTTCAAGCCTATAATTACATATGTTATTAACAAACTATACTATATAGAGAAAAATGATATCAATTTTATACACCAGTTATATGTGTCCATTAATTATATATTCATAAATTAAATAATTATAATCCTCACCTTTGATAAGTAAACCCTTTCGATAGAATAATACCTCAAGTTCGAATTCATAGAGTTAATTGACACTTAATATATTGTTTCAAATTTCATCCACATAGAGAAATTCAATATTATTTACCTCATAACCATCAAGGATCAATTTTTTCACTTCATTTTATCTTTAAATTGCCAACATTACCTACCTATAATTTACCATCTACATTGTATTTTATTTTATTTAATAAATTCGTGTTTTTCAGTCATGTGGGATAAATATCCAGTATCAAGGATCTACATTTTTCTATTCTTTATTTCCTTAAGAGTGTTTTTAGCTAGGACAACCTTCTCCTTATTCATATTTTATTTATATGAGTCACCAATTAGATTTTATACATAATATGATCACTTATAATTATATCCATCATATGAAGAATATTCATACTCTCCCTCTTTCAGTGGGGTAATCTATTTTCGAAGTAAATAGAGGTCATCAACTTAGTGTCCTTTTTTCCGTACTTTTTTCCTCATATTCCTATATAGTTATTTTCCCATGGAAACATGTGTATTGGAATTAGGAGGATTTAAGGTAAAATAATATAATAAATAATATTACTATTTATTACAGGGATCTCCGTATAGATTTAGAATTATTAATTAAATCTCACCCTATAATAGTATTAAATACCCTTTTTGAAATTGGTGGATTGAAACCATTAATCTATATGATTATTATGTAAGAGGTTAATTTTATGATATATTCATTAATTATGATTTAGTTTAAATCCACATAATAAGTAAATGTATACTGTATCACTATCCATAGAGTTGGATGGTGTTTTGATGGAGGGATTAGGCTTCTAAAAGGGGATTCTTTTGTACCCTGATAAAGGGAATCAAATCCCACATAGTTAGGTTCCATATACTGAGGTATATAATAAATTTTTGATTGTTTGATAAGGACCAAATTGGTTGATTTTAAGACTATGAATCCATGACCAACAATGTTTTTTTATATCCACGCATCCATGACTTTTGGTTGTAACTTTTAAATATGATCCCCAGAACCATTGTGTCTTATAATTTATGTTTGTATTAAAAGAATCACTAAATTATTTATATATACCAATGGTATTGTATAAGAATTATATAAGTGGAAACACTCTAGTTTAAACTATCAGATTATTTTGATTAAGTTATATAAGAATTTTTTTTGGAATGGTAGAAAATTTATATCTATATTCAATTATTTACACATAAGGTAAGTTTACCAGATTCATAGAGGATATGTGGCTGGTTTAAAATATGAGGGATGAATAATCTAGTCTAGAGAAGATGAAAATTTATTCCTCAATATGAGGGGATCTCATTATCAAAGGAATACATGATCTACTATACTCTATGGACCCAAAGTTAGGAAATGGAGAAATTTATATTGGATAAAAGACTCCCACTATCAAAGGAATACTTTATTATATGGTATAAAGAAGTATGAAAAATGAATAGATCATTTATATATTGAGGAAAATTCTTAGTCTTTGGTGAATTTGGCCTCTCAAGGGGTGGACTTGGGTGGAAGGGTATTGATTGGGTCCTAGAATCCATTGTGTATAATGTTTTTGACTTCACCTAGTTAGGTGAACTAGGTGAGTGTAGTACCCCAATGAGTCCTTAAGGGTTATGTATGGCACCAAATTTAATTTACATGGTTGAAATTTTACATCATCCATCTCTCTTGGAGACTTTTCTTTAAAGGGTTCATTTTCCCTAGACTATATGGATGCATTTTAAAAGTGTTTTTTCATAAGGGTTTTAGGTTTCAAAAGTCTTAAATTATATAAATAACACTATTTTACTTCAATTTTCTTATATTTTGATCCAAAATTTTCAAAATAGATCTATAAATCATGGGAATATCATTCCTTCATTTGATCAGGTTTCTTATGTTGTTCCATGGGGTATAAATGGGTGGTTGGGGTCTTTTTATAGGAAAGACAAGTCTTGGAATCCATCCTATATCATCACCAATATGATCAATAAGATTTCAATTCAAGGATCTTTCTTGGATGATATAGGTAATGCAAGTGATATGGAATGAACATATGGTTCAACACCCTGTACACTTAGGATTTCATAGGCTTAATATGGACATCAATGGTTCATGTATGAGAACTTTGGTAGGTAATGTGAATCATCATTAATAGGGTATGTGTATGGATTTATGTAGGTAATGTGTGCTTTGGTAGTGTGTGTGTGAGAGAGAGGACTTAAATAGAGTATGTATGGGGGGTTCCTTAAGGAATGAACTTGGGGTTATCCTAGAAGGATGTTGACAAGAAAATGGTAAAACTTCATAATAAAAAGTCCACCTGGAATATCCATCAATTTGATACTGGGGTTTCTTTTGGATCCATGAGCTATCAAATAAAACCAAATGAAATGAGTTACCCATTGGATATAATATAAAATGATAACTAATGTTTATTGAGCTTAATATATTTCTATAAGTCCTGAAAAATATAACTAAATATTTTTTTAGATTTTATTTCTTAATCCTGATAAAATATTTTCACCACCACACCAATATATTGGGAAACTTTTTTAAAAAATATTTTTACTTAGATGTATAAGGAATAATGTCACACATAGAGATCACATTTATTTATTAATTCATAGAATGATATATCTTTATGGAAACTTTCAAGATATTTCATCTGTCCAAGGTTTATATCATGGGTTTTATAGAAAACTTCATGGAACATTTATTTTAGTGCATACAACCCCCCAATCAGATTCATTAGTATAAAAGAATATAATTTTGAGGAAAAACTAGTAAATATTGTACATTTTTTTATATTATATAGTTTTTTGGGGATAAATATTCCTAAGGTGTGTCCCTAATAGAAATCTTGCGATTCAAGTCTTTTCATTGTTAGACACAATCATTTCTTTCCCAGGATGGAGGGATATTATGATAGTGTGGCTAGAATGATACGTCATCCATTTAACTTGATTATAGTAAAATATATTCTATTGTACAAAAACTATTAATGGATTTTAATGATTAAAAAACTACGAAAAGACTAATATCAGAAGAATTTATTCAAACTAAAAATTTATATTGATTCCATTCATCATAAACTAGGATTTGAATTACTTAAGTAAATAATGAAAAAGAATTTTATTTTTTCATTATTTTACATTATTTATTTTCCCAAATGGGTATAGGCTAGTAGCATATATAATGAATTTGATCACACCACATGATGAGGATTACCAATTATATAAAATAAATACAAGGATTTATTTCCCTTGGTACTAGAGATCTTGGATGTGTATTTGAATGATGTATATATAAAAATGTTCTATCAAAATATACTAAGGTTAATGAATTTCTATATGGGAGTATTAGTGCCCCAATATAGCTTAAATTATAGATGGTTTTTATATAAATAATGTAATGTTCATTAAGGAATTGAATACCCTAAAATAATACTAATTTTTTCTTTTAATAAATTATATAAAATAATAAATATGGAGAACATAGGGTGATATCTATTTTTTCCTAGATACATATATCTAGTCAATATAATGTAACAATTTTCATTGTAATGGTTAGTGAATGTAAAAAAATAACCCTGGTCAAATAGATAATCCACCCTAGTAGGATCACCATGGGGGTTTAACCCAACAAGAATAATAAGATCAATTCTTGTTTATAAGAAAATAATAAAAACAACCAGAGTACAATGTTGAAGAAAAAAATACATCCAATATCCATAAAATTCAAGCCAAACCTACCAATACATAATTTATGACTATACTAGTCCAATAAGTCTCCATGTGACCAACCATCACCTCTAAATAAGCTTATTATGAAGGCAATGATGAAAAGAGAAGTCAACATGTTAAAATATGTCCTTCCCTTTACATGGATCTTACAAAAAAACATCTAAATCTTATAAAAGGGAAAATAATGGTGTGAACACTAATCCTAGATTGATTCCACACAAAAATTTACACATAGTATATTTTTAAAAATTCAATAGTTATATATTTAAAACCAATACAGTTTTACAAGTCATTATAAAAATCAAAACCATTTTTAAATCGTCCCTTGGGTTTTCTTGAAATCCTTTAATATTCTAAAAAAAAGGAATATAAAAAGTATAAGTAATAAAGAATGATTGAATAATGAATAAAATCCATGAATATTACATAATATAAACATGTAAGAAAATAACCATGAACAATACATCATGTAAAAGAATGTGTGGAAATAACCATGACCAATCCATAATGTGAAATAAAGTCACCAAATAACCATGATCTATACATCATGTGAATAATACAATAATAAATGAAAAATAAAACTATTGGGATCTAAAATATGGTTATGCATACTATAAATAAAAATAAATCCCCAATCTTGAACTTTGGTGTAACCAACTGGTATAACCTCTAGTGGAATTACACACACACTAAAGTGAAAGAGAACCTCAAGTGTCATTGAACACACATTGACTGACTTGTTTATTCATGATGCATCCACAGTTACCCAATGTTCTAATGTTAGAAAAAAATATATAAAAATATATTCTCAGAATTTATAAAAATATTTCAAATAAAATCTAATTAGCTTCAGTGCTTGAGACCCCTTTTTAAACCAAAACCACCATTCAAGCATTTTCTCAAACACAATGGGTGGAAAACCCATTTTTAAGGAAACCCCACTTTATAAAAATTATTTGTTTCCATAAAATCCATTGAAATCACAAATAAATTCAATTATATAAATAAAAAAAGAAACTTAAAATAATAATAATCAATTTATATAATTATCCCTTTGTATAGAAATGCCTACCTTAAGAATGAAGGTAGATCTAACTGCCTTCAAAAACTGAGGCTATGGAAGAATGGATCAGGTCCTCATGATCCTAAATTAATAAAAAACACATAAATCCAATATAAAAATTTATTAGATCTAGAATACACAACCCCTTTATGTTTGACAAGATGAGAATAGAAGAGATCCATCATGGAACTAATATAAAAAATAAAAACCAAATAAGAACCCAACATACCATGATTTGATCAATCAAGAATGAAGGAAATCCATCTTAAATCCACATATAGAAGACTCTAGACATATTTTAAAGGATTAGGTCAATCCAAACTGATATTAAGAGGTTGTTATAGTTTAAATCAGGGTTAAAATAATTTCAAAATTAAATTTTTTATTATTAAATGTCTACACATCTAGTTTTCTAGAGAGGTTGCAGAGTTATGAGTAAAAATGTGTCTTAACTATGTGACTCTAATGGCCATATGTTTTGGGGTGAATGGTTTGGAAAAAAAGTTAGTTTAACCATGTTACAACTGTGATAAGCCCCTCTATCCAAGGGGGTATTATTTTCACTAGGCAGCGACACAGTTTGTACCAATAGTGCACCCATTCAAGTGGATCAACACAAGCTGTATGGTTTTTGAGGCCAAACCAAATGGCTTTCACTAACAATGATCCAACCATACATAGCCCCATTGGCCTCTAAAACATCATAAATTTTATATAAATGACCATAAATCAAGAACCAAATAAAAAATACTAAACATGAATCATGAGGTACATATAATTATTTAATGAAACTTTAAATTCTCCCCACCATAATAGTATTATATCCCCCAAAAATGGTCCAAATTACAGACTCACAAAAAGATAAGTCCACTGATTCACAATAAATGATTCACACTCCATCATCTCATGACTATACCTTCTTCACTGCCATAGTAACTAGACCATGGGAATCATTTCATCGAGAAATACCTTATCCTAGTGATCTATATTATGAATTGGTTGCTCAATAACGGTTGTATCAGGATCAAGATCAACATCCTCCCATTAAATCACATGGGAAGGATCTGGGTGACACCTCCTCAGTTGGGAAACATGAAACACATCATGGATAAAATTCAACCATGACAGTAAGTCCAAAAGAAATCCCACCTTTCCTATTTTCTCTATGATCTCAAATGGGGAAATAGACCTGGGATTCATATTACCCTTCTTACTCAACCAATGATGTATTAATCAAGGTGATTATTTGATAAAAACTTGATCAACAACAAAAAAAATCTTACATCAGATGAAGATAGTCCATATAAGATTTTTTATATATCTTTATTATGACCAAACTCTTCAAGATCAACGTCACCTTTTTCGTCATCTCTGGAATAAGATTCAGCCCAAACAAGGACCACTCTCCCAAATCATCCCAGTATAAGGGAAATGTAAATGGACTCCCATATAAAAATTCAAAGGCAGAAAATATTATCAAAATATCATAACTAATTTTTTAGGAAAATTTTACCAAAGAAAAATGATGTTCCCTAGATCCACCAAAATCTTGCATGAAATCTCAAAGTATATCCTCAAGAACCTGGATAGCTCTCTATATCTATCTATCTATCTATCTAATGATGATGTGTCATGAATAATTTGAACGAGGAACCCATACCATCCTACAATCCATTACAGAACTAGTATGTTAACCTCTAGTCCCTATCATAAATAATCCATGAGGGAACCCCATAAAGTCTCACAATCTCTAAGATGTACAAGTCTCTGAGTGGATCTACTTTCTTTATCTCCTAGATTGGTAAGAAATGAGATGATTTCATAATTCAGTCATTGATCACCCAAATTATATCCTTCCCATTAGGATTCCATGTAATACCAACAACTAATTCCATATAAACCTCATCCCACTTCCACACTGAAATGGGTATAGGTTGTAACGAACTAGTAGGTCGTTGGTGTTCTGCCTTAATTTTATAACTAAAGAGACATTGTGACACTAAATATGAAATCAACCACCTAATACCTAGCCACTAATAATGACTTATAGATTCATGATACATCTTGTTATCTATAAGGGTATAGACTAACATCATGGGTGACCATTATCAATCCAATTATGCCTCATAGAAATCAAGAAAAAAACATACTATGGAAGAATAAATCTCCAATGGGAGACTAAGACCACTTTCTCGAGGTCATATCACTATAAATACTTTAACCTAATCCTTTTAAATTAGTTTATATCACTTTATCATTCCAAACATACTCATAAAAATATGAGTCAACTTTCATCCATACTAATAACACTTGTCCACCAAGCTCTTCCACTCCCATGAACTTCTCAGAAAAAACTGACTATAGATCACCCCTCAACTGATTATTCCACGGCTTTTTCAATATTTTTATTCTTAATTCATCAGATACCACATTATCTTTCCCAATAGTTTAGGAAATTTTAAAATCAAAAGTTTGAAGACACTCCACCTAGCACCTCTATCACAATCTTAGATCCATTTGAGTAAAAAATATATTTCAGTATTATAATACACTATAATCCACTCACTAAAGAGATAGTGACACCATGTTTTGACTGCATGAACATCTATAGAAAACTCAAGCTCATGTGTAGGGTAGTTCTTATCATTAAGGAATAACTTGAAAGATCCATAGGCCACCATCTATTTCCCCTCCACCAAGACACATCTCATACCCAAACTAGAAGCATCACATAAAAAATCATAACCTGGACCCGATTTCAAAAGAGTCAAAATGGGTACTGAATTTAACCAAACCTTTAGCTTCTCACAATATCTCTAAAATTTTTCATTCCATTCAAAATTTACACCCTTAAAAGTTAAAGATATAATTTAAAATGAAATCTTGGATAAATCTTGAATAGACCAAATATAGTAACTAGTCAAACCTATGAAGCTATGGATCTCAAATATATTTCTAGGATACTCCCAAGATATAAATGGAAATTTTTTATCGAGATCTATTTAGACACCCTTCTATGATATGGAATTCCATATAAATCCTACTTTTTATATCCAAAACACACATTTTGAAATATTACCATATAGATGATGTTCTAACAAAGTGTGAAGAATGATATCAAAAGGATTCACATCATACTCCTCTGACTGGAGTACATAAAAAATATCATCCATTAACACACGAAAAAGAATCCAAGAACCGATGAAGGATCTAGTTCATCAAATATACAAATACTATAGGAAAATTAGTGAGACCAAATGGAATACATGAAACAAGAAATTACCATACCATCACAGAAATGCTATCTTAGTTATGTCCTATTCTCATACACTCAGATTTTGGTACCCCAACTTAAGGTCAATATTTGGAAACCAATGGGTCTCTAAAAGCTAGTTAAAAAGATCATCAATCCTAGGAAAGGGATATTTGTTCTTATCAATTAGCCACTTAAGACTTTGATAATCCGTGCAAAGTATGATACCCCCATAAAACTTATTAAATAAGAGGACAGGTGAATCACATGGTGAAACAATAGGATGTATAAATCCCTTATCCCTTTGGTCCTTAAGACGGAAATTACGTTCCACCAACTCAGCTGGTTCCATTCAATATCATGGAATAGAAAAGGGAATCACACCAGGGAGAAGGTCAATAGAAAAATCAACCTCACTATATTATGGTAAACTAGAAAAATTAATTATAAATACCTCAAGGAATGAAAATACCATTGAAGTATATAGAAATAATAGAAAACTATCAATAGTATTAAGAATAATCTTTGAAAACTGGCATGAGATTACACCAACACAAGGAACAATAGAAACCACCCTTCAAGATCTAGCGTCCCACTCACCCTAAAAACCTTGAGTGACCCCATAAAAATATATATAAAGAAATCTATAATGATAAAAGTCTATTTGGGTCTTAAAAATTATCATCCAATTCATTCCATATGTCAACTTGATGTCAATTTGATGTCGATATTAAGAACAAAAAAGTACCACTCCACCGAAAAATCAGCTATAACCACCCGACACACGGGACACTTGAAACATTTCTTGGACTTTATTCCAAAAGGTGTGTAAATATCAACAAAAATGTAATAATATCATAATATAATCCCAACATATCAACTAACTTTTATAATATAAAAAATGAGTAGCCCTAGTATCAATCAAATATAGAATCATAGAAGATGAAATTAACACTGTACCTCTAACTATAGATGAACCTACTTCAGAATCCTCTAGAACACACTATGTCACATAATAGAATCCAATATTAGATACATTAACACCCCCTTATAATGAGGATTATTCTGACCACAATTGGAAGAATTAGTATGAACCTATAAATACTTTGTGAGAGTGGATACAACCTTCCCTGGGATATCCTTTCACAATATTTTATATGATGGACCGATAGTCCATTTTTTTTAAGTACTTGTATTATCCATACAATTATTCATGGTTTGACCATGCCTTCCACGCCGAAAAAAACAAACTCAATTTTTCTAATGAAGCCCCTGAAACTGGTCCAGAAGAAAACCGACCACTCTTGTGTTTCCTTTTCGTTTTAGAGGATACACCCTGGCTAATAACAGTAGTAGCTGAAATTCCATCAAATCCAGTCATTCTAGCTATAAAATCCTTCCACAAATTATCTTTTTCAAATAACGTTATAAATGGTAGAAGGTTCATGAAAAAGATATCATCTAAATATGAGGCCTTAATCCCAAATCAAACCTCTAAGCATTTTGGTAATCATTGGTGACTAGATCTGGTGTCGAATTCAACAACTCAGTAAAATGGGAGTAATAATCTAGAATATTTTTATCTCCTTGATCTATAGTTAAAAACTACTAAATATTCATAGTACATAAATACTAATAAATATTTTTATTTCAAAAATAACTTTTATGGAAATGTGGGAAACCAGAAGGTTATGGATATAAAACATCAAAACTCAATCATTGTAGCTAGGTCATTCCAAAAAATATTAATATAATTAGAATGACTTATCTGATAAAACATACATTAAATGTATGTTTCCTCCCTATATAGATTATTTTTTATGAGATACTTAAAATTGAAGGCCATCTTGGCCTAGGTTTTCACGTATTCCCCCGAGATCATTTTCCTCTCATTGAATACACATATCTAAATATGATTCTATTTACAAATCCAATCATCTTGTTCTTTATTAAGATATAAATTTAGTATCCTTTCAAAAATTATATGGAAATACCCATTTGATATATTGATCAAGAAATACTCCTTGGGTATCTCTTCTTTAGAATATAGGATAATCTCTTAGACTATTGTACTTTTAACTTGCACCTTATTTTCACCCTTCAGAAATCTAATATTTGAGTCTATCTTGGGGGCTTTGTAGCACATAACATATTAGTGTAAAACTACTTATTGTTGATTATGTTGAAATAATCCTAGGAAATATCCTCTTTAAAATTATCTTTCACAATAGAGTCCCACCATCACCATCTATGTTCCATGAGCATATACATGAAAAAACCCACCTTAGAGTTTGTAGGAGTCTTCAAGATGGTTAAGATCCCCTCAATCTACTCAAGACACTCCTTATATTATAGGAATCCATTACCACCATAGAATATGGGTGGATGTTTCATAGTATATCCCAAGCCATAATCCATGGCATGTTTCAGGTTATTTACACCCTATTATCCCAAGGATTGAATAATGAATATTATAGCTTCAACTAAAGAAGTGTCTACTGGAGGATTTTTTTCTGTAGAAAATGTCTCATATAATCCTCACCAACATTCAAAATATATCTTCTAGGAGGAATATCCTAATAGATACAAGACACTAACAAATCATATTTTTTAGAAAAATTCAAAAATCATCACACAAAATCAATAATTCAATTCAATGCCCTAAAATAATGAGAATATAAGTAAATATGAATTTTACCAATGAAAATCAACACATTAAAAGGAAAAGTATAATTTAAATAAAATCTCCATACTATTAATTCTAATAACCTTAAACTTCATGTATTAAACATGGTAAGAAAATCTAACCACCCATTGTAAATCAAATTCAGACATGAAAGTGAGCTGTCCAGGTAGCCTCCTGCACTTGCTACCTAAAATCTGATAGTCCTGTCTCCTATATACCCAAGATATAAAAAAATACGTTTGATACCATTATATAAAAAACCATCATATTTCAACTAGAAAATCAACCCAAGATGTACCACCATGGTGGTTATGTACAACAATAATAATAAATATTAGTCTTATATAAATAAAAAGAAGACAAAAAAAGAGAGTACAATGTAGAAGAAGAAGATATGTCCAAGGTCCATATAATCCAAGACAAACCAAAAAAACAAAAAAGTTTAAAAAATACTAGAAAAATAAGTCTCAATGGGACCAGACAATAACTCCACACCATCTCTCTATAAAGGTGACAATGAAAAGGGAAGATGATATGCTAAAATTTTCCCTTCCCATTTTTTGGGTCATGAAAAAAACATATATAACTACCCAATGGAAATTGTAGGTTGTAAGAAATGAGTGATAAAACACTATTTTTTAATATTTTATTTATAATAAATGACATAATTTCCTCACATTGTGCTAAATATGTTCAATTATGAAATATTTGGGATTGGATCATTCATTTTCAAATTTGATGAAAAATCAAGTTTTACCCTTTTAAAATTTACTGTACTATTTAAGGAATAAATATTGTTATGTAAAATATTTTGAATTAAAATTTTGTAATTGTGTTCCTGAAGTAATGGGATACAAATTTTATTTAGGATATAGGAGTTGGATCGTGCAGCTTTGGGGAGTAAATGGGCCATGAAGACAAAGCTGGGCAGAACCATCCAGATTGAACATTACTTTACCATTTGAGCCATACCTTCTTCATCCGATCTTGGATTGAGCCCAAATTTTGAGTTAAGGTCTAATAAATAATTAGGAACAAATAATCTGTTTAAAAGTCTGGCCAATTCATGCGTTTTAGAGGTAAAGTATGAGGTTAAACATGGAATAAAATATTTGTCCAAGTTTTCATTTCACACATAAAAAGTTATGTAACCCTAGCCCTACAAAAATCTATTTAAAAAAAGTTTTAACTCTTTGGGAAGGTTGGTAGAGTATTTTGGAATTTATGAAAGGGTGTCTCTTGGGAGCCCCTCAAAACTCTTGTAATAAGTAAAGCTTTGTGAAATCCTCTCTTCCAAAAAGGCTCTCCTCTCCCACCTCCTCTTTGTATTTCTTTTCTTTCATGTTTGTATCTTGAATTTTTCTTCAATTAATCTTCTGTGTTCTTAACTTTTTTCTTCTCATAATCTTACTAATTGTGGTGGAATCAATAGTGGAGATGATATTGGGTTCTACCCTTTCAATTCTTTGCTCATGAAAAACGTCTCAATGATGACCACACCGCCCATGGAAGAGTAATTTTCTTAGTGATCGATCTATCTTCTACCCTCTTTATATAATTATTTTGAATTATTGAGATACTGTAGTTCAATTAATATGATACATGTATTTTGTTTTAAAATTATAAGAAACTAATCAAGCAATTGAACAGTTAACACAAAAACACACGAAGTCGGGATTTTGTGTAAATTGTGAGACCACAATCTTAATCGGTAATACAAGACCACACGGGATAAATTTATAGAGTTAAAATATAATACCTAAACACAATTCATCCTCATTTACAGAATGGATATTTTATCTAATTAACCACTTACCATAAGATAACATTAGAACAACAATCAAAGAAGGGTGTTTCGATTGCGTGTTCTGAAGCTAGCCTAGGGTTTAAGTAATTTCATCTTTGCGGTTAAGTTAACTCTTGTTGGGTACGAGGGTTAAAAAATTAGGGGATAATAATTAAGTGAATATTTATTTAAATGATAATGATTAATAAGTAAATGAAGAGGTAGAGTTATATCTATTACACATTCTAAAAATATTTTTCTAAAAAAACATCTTCTCGTTGTGCTTTGTTAATCAACTTACATTTCAAATTTTAAAAAAATACAATCTTCTCCCAGAAAACTTCTTCAAGATTTATAAACTATAAACAACAACCATACTTTAAAGTAGTGTTTTAATTCTATTCTATTTTATTTTTAGAATAACTTTAAGAAGTTGTTTTAATTTACTTCTTCCTTTGAGAAACGACCTTGGTCAGCCACTCTGCTGCACCTAAGTACCCCAAAAACCACTAATCATTTGAGGGAGCCCACGACAGTGCTCTTTAAAATTTTCACTATTGCCTGGGAGACATGTAATTATTTCAACCAATTAGAGGTATTTATTTTATTTTAAATTTTATTCTCTTCCTCTCTTCTTTCTTCTTTCTTTACCCAATCTATTTTTTCCTTCTTCATTTATTTTTTTCTACTTCTTTTTGGACCATCCACTCAAACTTATAATTTTTATTTTACTATGGTCCACTTTCTTTATTTTAATTTTTATTTGATTTATGGCATGAACTAATCCCGAATATCTCTTAGATCTTGACCTTGAGATTGAACGTAGCCTTAAGGCACAAATTAGACATTCTCAGTCTAGGTAAAGTTTCAATATTAAACTAGTTGGAGAAGTCCTCCACTTTCAGAACATTAAAATTGGAAGCAATTTAAATTCAACCATAAAACAAGAAAAAATGGATGAAAATAATGAAAATGAACTTAATATAACCATTCGAGAATTGGATGAACCTGATATTAACTATCAACCAAATTTCATTGCATACCAAAATCTTGAATAGGACTTTGAATTGAAATATGTATTAATTCAACTTCTTCCAAAATTTCATGGCCTCTAAGGTGAGGGTCCCAATAAAAACCTTAAATAATTTAATGTGGTTTGCTCAACCTTGAAACCAAGAAATTTATATAAATACCAAATCAAATTAAGCACATTCTAATTCTCACTTGATGGAGCTTTGAAAGATTGGATGTATTATTTACAACCTGAAGATGTAACTTGTTGGAACAATTTAAAACGTATTTTCTTGTAGAGATTTTTTCCTGCATCAAGGACCAGTTTTATCCATAAAGAGATCTCTAGGATCAAGAAAACCCAATGGGAGTCAATGTATGAGTACTGGGAATGATTCAAGAAGTTGTGTGCAAGCTTCCCACATCACCAAATCAGTGAGAAACTCCTCATCCAATACTTCTTTGAAGGACTCACACCTATACAGAGAAGCATGGTGGATTTCATGGATAGAGGAGAATTGGTGGAAAAGGCACCAGTATCTACACGTGCATTGATTGGAAAAATGGCCCAAAACTCCCAACAATTTGGTGATTGAGGTACACCACATGTTAGGGGAGTACATCAAGTAAGTCCATCTTTTCTTGAAAGTCATTTGATTGATACCATGTTAGAAGAATTGACAACTTTGGTGAGGTAGATTGAATTGGCACAAAAGACATCCCAACCCCCTATTTCAAGGCCTTGTGGCATTTTCACTAAGACAAACCACCCAACTAACTATTTCCCACAACTATAAGAGACAGAGGATTGCACAGTAGTATTCCAAGGGAGACCATATCAGCAGCAGCAATGGACATACCCCCAAAAGAAATTTTATCTATTTGCTCCAACATACAACCAAGGGTGTAAAGATCAACTAGACATGAGGTATGGCTCTGGACAACAACAAAGGCCCCCTTTTCAACAAAACTTCTAGCAGCCTCCGCCTTACCCGCAGGGTTTCCAAAATCCCCAAATGATATTTGAATCCCAAGTATCAACAAGCCAGCAACAAGGGAATCCCCCACCAAAGGTAGATTCCAACACTGATGAACTTTTGAAGAAAATTTTTCTTAATCAAAAGAATGAGTTGAAGAGTCAAGGTTCAGAGATGAGGGAGTTGAAGACTCAAATGAGCCAGATTTCCACTGCCCTCTATAAACTAGTAAGTAAGAATTCTGGAAATATACCATCGAAACCTACTCAAAATCCCATGTGGAATGTCAGTGCCATCACATTGAGTAGTGGGAAGTAAACAAATGATACATCTGAAAATATTTTTCCACCTGGATTCACCTTAAATATGGAGAAGCCGCATTCCATACCAACTGATGAGCAATCCAAGGAGAAAGATAAAGGTCAGAAAAAGATTGATGATTTTCCTCATAAACCCCTTCCTTTTCCAAATAGGGTTGTTCAAACCAAGAAGATGGTTGAAGAAGCAATGAAAAAGGTGGTTTTGGACACATTCAAGTGAGTGGAGATCAACATTCCTCTACTTAAATCTATTAAGCAAATTCCAAGGTATGAAAAATTCTTAAAATAACTTTGTACCAATTGAAGAGGCCTCGATGGAAATGAGAGAATCAATCTTGGAAGGAATGTGTCAGCACTCATTACAACAACTCTAGCAATGCCGACAAAGTGCAAGGATCCATGGACATTCACCATCCCATGCACCATAGGGGAGTTTCACTTTTCTGATTCACTTTGTGATTTGGGAGCTTCCATAAATGTGATGCCTCACTCTGTATTCTCTTCTTTGCAGGTTGGTGAGCTGAAATCAATGAGAGTAGTGGTGCAATTGGCAAATAGAGCTATAGAATATCCAGCGGGAGTCCTTGTGGATATACTTGTTAGGGTAAGAGACATGACATTCCCAACATATTTATACTTGCTTAACATGGAGGACGATCAGGTAAGTTCATATGCTCCCATTCTCTTAGGTAGACCCTTCCTCAAAACAGAAAAAACTATCATAAATGTCAATGATGGTACACTTTACATGGAATTTGGGGATGAAGTTGTGATATTTAATGTTATGGATTCTGTTAAGTACCACTCAGAGGATTATTCTGAATTTTTTATCTCCCATTTTGAACCACCAAATAAAAACCCCATGGAATTTGATTGTTCTATGCTTAGGGAGATTATGAGTATTGGTTCTATTTTGATGTCTAAGAGAACTTACACACCTATTTCTAATGCACAAGACTCTCTTATATTTTATTTTGAAATGGAATCATATTCTGATTTTGATCATGTGAACTCTGATTATGACATGGCTGTTGAGTATGCTGATGTATTTAATGCTTTATTCTTTGATTTTGATGATGTATATTCTAATACGGATTCTCTTTGTGCACATATTTCAGTTGTAACGCCCCGACCCCAGCTACCCGGAGTCGGTGCATTACTTCGTAACATTGGCATGATCACAAAAGATCAAGTCTCGAAAGACCGATTAGTTTAGTAGCCTTGGAAACACTAGATACATTCATAAACATTACATTACATCATAAAGTGAAAAACTACAATAACAAAGTCTCCATAGTCCACACTCATATCCTCTTCTGACTATCCCTGCAGGTCATTCATAAAATACTTCTTCACATCCTGGAAAATATTAAAACATTGAAAGGGGTGAGCTCAGATGCTCAGTAAGGATAAAAATAACGCGGAAGCTTTCATAAATAAACATTAACATTTAAGGCAATTTATAACTAAAACAAAAGCCTTTTAAACATGAACTTCAACATAATATGGCAAAAGTAAAATGAGATAATGCCATTTACTTATTCACATGGATATTCTACTGGTCGAATAATCACATGCAATATCAATAACCACTTTCATAATGATGGAATGCATAATGCCAGACATTCTGAAACATTTTGTCAAGGCCTCGGCCAAGACATCTAAAATGATTAAGGCCTCGGCCAAAACCATAAATCAAATTGGGAAAGGGCCTCGGCCAATTCCACATCTAGTTGTCTCATGAGACCTACCGATGCATCGAGGAGCTATAGCGGGATCCACCCATCACTTATTAAGTCCAATGCATTCCTCATATGAATAGGTTTAAACATATCATAAACCATAACATAATTGTATCACATAAAACATGCATAAATGAAACATAACATTTCCACATTTAAATCACAAGATCTAAATACAACACATTGATATAATAAAAATGCTTTCAAAACCATTTTCAATACCAAAATAAAAGAAAAGTATAACATGGTATTTATTTTTCATTAAAAAAAGTATGGCTTGTAGTGGAAGCCGAAACTCAAATAATGGTCACGGCGGCGGAGAGGTCATTGTCACCGCATATGTACAGAAATAAAAACATTCCCTTTTTGTCTTTTAGTAAAACGCTTCGTATAAAAAAGATTCCTTTTGAATAAACGTAAAAGTCAAAGGGGTTTATACACCGTATAAAAGAAATTTGTGTATAAAACCAAATATGCCTCAATGAAAGGAGATTGAGACGAAGTCCTTACAAAGATCATTTTTAAAATAAAATAGATATATTATGCGTATTCACTATAGGTACACATAAATAAAGTTAAAATACAAAATAAGACGTAATAATATCATGACATAATTTTAAAGTAGGAGATTAACCCAAAGAATGGAAGTTGGGTTAAGAAATTCCCTTACCTTGCGTCTTTTCCTGACTCGACCGTTCTTTAACCTCCTGAATAATAAACTAGAGTTAATTTCTATTTACTTAAGAACCTTTTTCATTTTCATTATTCCTTTTATATCACTTATTACCATGTTATGAACATTATGTAATTATTTAAGTTAATGACTGTCGTTTTGTCGATCTTTGGTACTTCAGTCAACAATAAACTACTTATAATTACAAGTTGTTTATGTGGTAGAATATCCATTATCTCCAGAATTATATTCATGATTTAGATTTCATATATATCATATATATCCAGTATATACATTCATTCATAATATTACGTAACATTTAGAGGTAAGAAATGAAATGCACCGTTCATGGAGACGGTAAGCCATACGTACGCATGAACGCTACTTTCATTTCTATTTTGTATTTAATGGAATGAAATCATAATTATATAAAGGTATAAAATAGTTCCAGTATAATATCATATATAATATCATTTACTCCATCCTTTATACATCCCACATATGGCATTAACGATTCACATCACTTTGAGGGGGCGGTAGTCCGCACTTCCTAAAATGAAATTACCGCGTTTACCCATAATGGAAATCATAAACTATGCCATAAATGAGAAATACAGAAGAATAAGGAAAACATAAACATAATATATATATCATATATGAAAATATTGTCATCAAAATGGCCACCATTATAGGTGTTAAAAGAATTTGAACAATCATCGTTTCGTGAGGCAGTATTTCGCCACCCACAGAAACAGTATGTTCTTTAACCATTAGACGAAGGTGTGTGTAAGTGTAAACCAAATACTTATCATAAAAAAAACCTAGTATATTTTATATACTGGTTTTGTTACAAAATAAAGGAATGAAAAGAGTTTAAAGGGTTGGAGAAGCAAAATAAAACAAAACAACATTAGAGAAGACATTACCTTAAAAATCGGGTAACTCTTTTTGATTTGAGCCAAAGTCTTCATTGGGAAGAGTTCTGCCCAAAGTGAGGCTTCTAGGAGTAATAGGGGGAATTTGGGAGAGTATTTGGGCAGAGTTTGGCTGAGCCAAATGGCTTTAAAGTGTGAATGAGGTAGTAGATGTGGGGGCCTTTTATAAGTGGAGAGGAGGGGCACTCTTGCAAAGTAAGGAATTTTTACATTATTATACAATGATTTTCGGATTCTAAAGGTCCCACACTTATATAATTAGTGTCTAAGATGATAAGGGTTCGAAATCTACTCATCCAATAGGTTTTTGACAAGTTTACGCTTTTTATTTTACATTATCTTTCCATTTTATTTAAATCGCTAAATAATGAGGTCATCGCTGCATCATAATAATGTCGTAAATAATTTAATTTATTTTATGTCTAAAAATTATAAAAAAATAATATGATGTAGGATATCTTTTTAGCTTTCCAATGACTATTTATAGTCAAAAATATGACTTGTATAACCCCATGTAAAAATTGTTTTAGTAAAATATTTCATGTTTGTGTCATTTTTTATTTTAACATAAAATAAATGGTATTTATGTCATTTTCCAACTAAAGTGGCTCCATGGGGTCCCCAAGTGGACCCATGGATTGTCTTGGTCGGCCATGGCACATCCAATGTGGGTAGGACATGTGTCAAGCTCACCTCATATTATTAAAACATTATTTTTACCTTAAACTACACTAATTACCTCTAATCGCGATTAAGAACTTAAAAGTTACTATTCCCCAAAAATTATTTTAATCTCATTGAACCAAATTTTACATATTAATTACAACCATGTATGTAGGATTTTTGAAAATCAAATCACAGAAGTGGTAATATTTCATTTAAACGAAAAATTAGTTATTTAACTACCACTTAGTGGTTTCACTATTCATCAAAAATTGAAGTTTTTCAGAACAATGCCAAAATTTCACCCTAAGATATAATTGATATTCTGAATTCAAAAATGATTTCTATTTTACAAAATTACAAACATATAAGTTTCATTAATTAATTTTATAATTAATTCCCGCTGTCACAACAAATAGCGTGTTTTTAAGAAACAATTTATATCAAAAGATTGGCAATTGTTTATGTCCAATTTCAATGTTAAATTAATTCTAATGACCACCATTGGATAAAATGGTAAAAATATATTCTAATTATTCTTTAAAACCACTAAATAGTATAATTTATAACTATAAATTATTTTGATTAAAAAAAGTTGTTTTTAAGTATTTTTCACTATTCATAAAAAATTAGAAGTTCTCAGAAAAATACCAAAAATTAAACATAGGCTAATTTCGATATTCCGAATCCAAAAATGAAGTCCATTTTGAAATATAAAAATTCTATAATTTTAAAAATTGGTTATTACTATTCATAACGTCTACTTTGATTAATCTTTGTGTTTTAGAACTCGAAGTTGCGTACAATGCAAGCTATTGCATTATTGAATGAGAGGCGTATCGTGGAAGCTCGGGGTGTTACATTCTACCCTCCTTCAATAAATTGCGTCCTCGCAATTTGAAATTTTTCTTTGAAAATAAAAGGTTGAAAAGAGAAAATACCTTTGAGGAAAACCCACATCAGAAATAAGATTAATAAAATTTAGCCTTAATAAGAGGGAAAGGGAAATGAAAAAGTCACCCCCCAATTATGATCTCGATTAGGAGAACATTGGTGGAAATTAGAGACATATAATTGGAGGAAAAACATAAATATTTGTAGGGAGTGATTGACGTCATCAATCACAATCAACTGTCAAATTGAGGGCCTCAAAGCCTTCAATCTATGTTGATTTAAAATATCATCAGTTCAACAAGACATAAGGTATTAGGATAACACATTTTTTTTGTTTTAATATCCCTTTACTAAAGTTTAAGAATTAATTTATTCATTGAATAAGAGATAGGCATATATATATATATCTTGACAATTAGAGTTTCAACCTTCAACTCATCTTTCACTCAAAATGATAATAGAACTCAAAAATATTATACTTATCCTAATTGTATAAGGTTCCAAATGTTAACACATACCATTTAGATTAGTAAAATTATTTTTTAATAACCAGGGACTTCCTGTAGGCTAGTGGTAGGAAATAAAGGCATGTCTCACCATGATTGTGGGTTCGATTCCTGTAGCTTTGTCCGACGCGACGGGTTATGCCCCACCCTACAGGTTGTCCTTTTCCTAAAACTATAGTATCATAATATTCCAAAAATAATCTTCATAAATTTTTTAACCTTAAACAATACTATCCAAAGATCAACTTAATCCACTCCAACCTTTATAATTATCCAATATACCTCTGTCCAGACTTTCTCTAAAAGGTCTCTTAATTCCAAAATCAATTTATCAGATTCCCCAAACAAAGTAAAGTTTCTCTTATTTCCACATACTAAAAATATGATTACCTTCATCATATTAAAACCTTACCGAAACAACAAGTACTGCAGTACAATCCTTATATATATATCACATTATTCTAATAACCAGAATATAATCCATGAGTCCAAAAGCACCAATACATTAATTATTCTGCTTCAACTGTAGTAACAGCATAATATTTTTCTTGATCCCTTGGCCTTTTTTGAGGTAAGTTTCCCTGACGCTTAGGACATTCATTTGCATAATGCCCCATTTCTCTACAATTGTAGCATTCAACATTGATAGCCTCTTTCTTTCCCTTGCAATCACGCGACTGGTGACCTTTTCCCCCACATTTATAACAAACTCCCATTCCTTTTAGGCAAGTACCAGGGTGATTCTTCCCACAATTATCACATAATGGAGAATCCTTCTTTCCCTTTTTCCCTTTATCTGTCTCTTGTTCCATCGTTCTCTTCTTCTCTTGCTTTACTTTGTTGTCATAAGACTTAGAGAATTCCTTTTCTGTCTTGATAGCACATGAGACAATATCTTCGTATGTTGAGAATGATTGTGATACTAAAGCTCGACGGACAAATGGTTTTAACCCATCAATGAAACGATCAATCTTACCTCTTGGGTTACGTATATAATCTGCAGCATACCTCGCTAACCATGTAAAGTTGGCCTCATACTTTGCGACATTATCATCCTCCTTTTGTCTCAGACTCAAAAATTGTCTTTCCATATCTGGTCGATGGTCACGAGGATAGTATTTTTCTAGGAAAAGCTCTTTGAACTCCCTCCATTCCATATTCGATACGTCATCATCTTCCTTTGTGTTTTGAATCAGCGACCACCACTGATCGGCATCTCCAGTGAGGCGGTAAACTGCCATGACAACTTTCTCCCTTTCACTACCCCCAAGGCATGGAATATTTTCTCTAAGGAATTTATCCATTTCTCAGCTACTATAGGATTTGCACTCCCATTGAAGGTTGGTGGTTATTGCCTCATGAAACGGTCTAGCATTGATCCTCCACGTTGCGGATCAGGGTGCTCCATACGAGTAAGGTTATTATTCATAACCTGAGTGAGTTTTCCCAGTATGGTAATGAGTTGATGAGCACCAGTTGTATCTCCAGATCCACAATAATTATCTTGAGCAGGAGGGCAATCCCTACACGGGGTGCATGCATTGATACAGTTTCCATTCCTTCTACTAGGAGCCATTTCTAAACAATGGCATAAACTAGATTAGTTTATGAAATAAAATACATAATTCCATATTTGTAAAACACTTTACATAAATTGAACTATTTATGGATATAATCCATAATCATAAAAAGGAATGTTTTCTTTGAGGAAGTATATACTCATAACCCTTCATAGTGGTTTGTAAAGAAAATGAGAATTATCCTAAGCATTTCCCCCGGGAGTGTCGTAACCAAGAGTGCAGCAAGGCCCGTTGTCGTGCACCAGTTCCCGTTCGAGTCTAGCTCAAAGCGGTGTTTTCGGGTTTTACCCCTAGGTACATCTGTGCCAGAGCCGCCTCTACCTGCTCGTATCCAGACAGGGATGTATTGCTCGAAAAACTCAAAAAATCTCTACAATAACAAAATTCTAGGAAGTTATTCTATACTAATCCTCAAAGTCTATCTTTGGGCTATCTTCTCTAATCAGAGTTTATCTAAATCTAGATTCCAAGGTTAGTACTAAACTTTCTCTGATACCAACTGTAACGCCCCGACCCCAGCTACCTGGAGTCGGTGCATTACTTCGTAACATTGGCATGATCACAAAAGATCAAGTCTCGAAAGACCGATTAGTTTAGTAGCCTTGGAAACACTAGATACATTCGTAAACGTTACATTACATCATAAAGTGAAAAAATACAATAACAAAGTCTCCATAGTCCACACTCATATCCTCTTCTGACTATCCCTGCAGGTCATTCATAAAATACTTCTTCACATCCTGGAAAATATTAAAACATTGAAAGGGGTGAGCTCAGATGCTCAGTAAGGATAACAATAATGCGGAATCTTTCATAAATAAACATTAACATTTAAGGCAATGTATAACTAAAACAAAAGCCTTTTAAACATCAACTTCAACATAATATGGCAAAAGTAAAATGAGATAATGCCATTTACTTATTCACATGGATATTCTACTGGTCGAATAATCACATGCAATATCAATAACCACTTTCATAATGATGGAATGCATAATGCCAGACATTCTGAAACATTTTGTCAAGGCCTCGGCCAAGACATCTAAAATGATTAAGGCCTCGGCCAAAACCATAAATCAAATTGGGAAAGGGCCTCGGCCAATTCCACGTCTAGTTGTCTCATGAGACCTACCGATGCATCGAGGAGCTATAGCGGGCTCCACCCGTCACTTATTAAGTCCAATGCATTCCTCATATGAATAGGTTTAAACATATCATAAACCATAACATAATTGTATCACATAAAACATGCATAAAGGAAACATAACATTTCCACATTTCAATCACAAGATATCAATACAACACATTGATATAATAAAAACGCTTTCAAAACCATTTTCAATACCAAAATAAAAGAAAAGTATAACATGGTATTTATTTTTCATAAAAAAAAGTGTGGCTTGTAGAGGAAGCCGAAACTCAAATAATGGTCACGGCGGCAGAGAGGTCATTGTCACCGCATATGTACAGAAAGAAAAACATTCCCTTTTGTCTTTTAGTAAAAAGCTTCGTATAAAAAAGATTCCTTTTGAATAAACGTAAAAGTCAAAGGGGTTTATACACCGTATAAAAGAAATTTGTGTATAAAACCAAATATGCCTCAATGAAAGGAGATTGAGACGAAGTCCTTAAAAAGATCATTTTTAAAATAAAATAGATATATTATGCGTATTCACTATAGGTACAGATAAAGAAAGTAAAAATACAAAATAAGACATAATAATATCATGACATAATTTGAAAGTAGGAGATTAACCCAAAGAATGGAAGTTGGGTTAAGAAATTCCCTTACCTTGCGTCTTTTCCTGACTCGACAGTTCTTTAACCTCCTGAATAATAAACTAGAGTTAATTTCTATTTACTTAAGAACCTTTTTCATGTTCATTATTCCTTTTATATCACTTATTACCATGTTATGAACATTATGTAATTATTTAAGTTAATGACGGTCGTTTTGTCGATCTTTGGTACTTGAGTCAACAATAAACTTCTTATAATTACAAGTTGTTTATGTGGTAGAATATCCACTATCTCCAGAATTATATTCATGATTTATATGTCATATATATCATATATATCCGATATATACATTCATTCATAATATTACGTAACATTTAGAGGTAAGAAATGAAATGCACCGTTCATGAAGACGGTAAGCCGTACGTACGCATGAACGCTACTTTCATTTCTATTTCGTATTTAATGGAATGAAATCATAATTATATAAAGGTATAATATAGTTCCAGTATAATATCATATATAATATCATTTACTCCATCCTTTATACATCCCACATATGGAATTAACGATTCACATCACATTGAGGGGGCGGTAGTCCGCACTTCCTAAAATGAAATTATTGCGTTTACCCATAATGGAAATCATAAAGTATGCCATAAATGAGAACTACAGAAGCATAAGGAAAACATAAACATAATATATATATCATATATGAAAATAGTGTCATCAAAATGGCCACCATTATAGGTGTTAAAAGAATTTGAACAATCATCGTTTCGTGAGGCAGTATTTCGCCACCCACAGAAACAGTATGTTCTTTAACCATTAGAAGAAGGTGTGTGTAAGTGTAAACCAAATACTTATCATAACAACATCATAGTATATTGTAGATACTGGTTTTGTTACAAAATAAAGGAATGAAAAGAGTTTAAGGGGTTGGAGAAGCAAAATAAAACAAAACAACATTAGAGAAGACATTACCTAAAAAATCAGGTAACTCTTTTTGATTTGTGCCAAAGGCTTCCTTGGGAACAGTTCTGCCCAAATTGAGGCTTCTAGGAGTAAGAGGGGGAAGTTGGGAGAGTATTTGGGCAGTGGTTGGCTGAGACAAATGGATTGAAAGTGTGAATGAGGTGGTAGAGGTGGGGGCCTTTTATAAGTGGAGAGGAGGGGCACTCTTGGAAAGTAAGGAAAGTTTACATTATTATACAATGCTTTTCGGATTTTAAAGGTCCCACACTTATATAAGTCGTGTCTAAGATGATAAGGGTTCTAAATATACTAATCCAATAAGTTTTTGACAAGTGTACGCTTTGGATTTTACATTATCTTTCCATTTTATTTAAATCATTAAATAATGAGGTCATCGCTGCATCATAATGATGTCGTAAATAATTTAATTTATTTAATGTCTAAAAATTATAAAAAAATTACTATGATTTAGGAAATCTTTTTATATTTCCAATGAATTATTATAGTAAAAAATATGACTTGTATAACTCCATGTAAAAATTGTTTTAGTAAAACATTTCATGTTTGTGTCATTTTTTATTTTAACATTAAATAAAAGGTATTTATGTCATTTTCCAACTAAAGTGGCTCCATGGGGTCCCCAAGTTGACCCATGGATTTTATTGGTCGGCCATGGCACATCTAATGAGGGCAGGACATGTGTCAAGCTCATCTCATATTATTAAAACATTATTTTTACCTTAAACTACACTAATTACCTCTAATCGCGATTAAGAACATAAAAGTTACTATTCACCAAAAATTATTTTAATCTCATTGAACCACATTTTACATCTTAATGACAACCATGTATATCGGATTTTTGAAAATCAAATCACAGAAGTGGTAATATTTCATTTAAACGAAAAATCAGTTATTTAACTACCACTTAGTGGTTTCACTATTCATCAAAAATTGAAGTTTTTCAGAACAATGCCAAAATTTCACCCTAAGCTATAATTGATATTCCGAATTCAAAAATGACGTCTATTTTACAAAATTCCAAACATATAAGTTTCATTAATTAATTTTATAATTAATTCCCGCTGTCACAACAAATAGCGTGTTTTTAAGAAATAATTTATATCAAAAGATTGGCAATTGTTTATGTCCAATTTGAATGTTAAATTAATTATAATGACCACCATTGGATAAAATGGTAAAAATATATTCTAATTATACTTTAAAACCACTAAATAGTATAATTTATCACTATA
Organism: Viscum album; assembly: GCA_963277665.1. Classification (NCBI taxonomy): domain Eukaryota; kingdom Viridiplantae; phylum Streptophyta; class Magnoliopsida; order Santalales; family Viscaceae; genus Viscum; species Viscum album. Next base: position 1,647,363,509 of record OY728159.1, read on the forward strand.
AATTATTTTGATTAAAAAAAGTTGTTTTTAAGTATTTTTCACTATTCATAAAAAATTAGAAGTTCTCAGAAAAATACCAAAAATTCAACATAGGCTAATTTCGATATTCCGAATCCAAAAATGAAGTCCATTTTGAAATATAAAATTTGAATAATTTTAAAAAGTGGTTATTACTATTAATAACGGCTACTTTGATTAATCGTTGTGTTTTAGAACTCGAAGTTGCGTACAATGCAAGCTATTGCATTATTGAATGAGAAGCGTATCGTGGAAGCTCGGGGTGTTACATCAGTTCCTTCTATGTCTTCATCCATAAAGCACCCCCTACACTGGAACTCAAGACATTTCCACCAAATCTCAAATACTCATACTTGTTGAGTGTTGAGAAATTACCTATTATCATTGCTAACAATATCCCTTTTGAACATGAAGAGAAACTTTTGAATCTTTTGAGGGAGAATATTAGGGAAATCGGGTGGACCTTGGCTAACATATTTGGTATTATCCCTACATTTTCATGCATAGTATTATTTTGGAGGATGGGGATAAACTGGTGAGACAACAACAAAAGAGACTCAATCCAACACTTTTGGAGGTTGTTAAAAAAGAGGTTGAAAATTTGCTAGAGGTAGGTATAATCTATCCCATTTCAGATTCCCAGTGGGTGAGTCCAATTAATGTTGTGCCTGTGAAAAGTGGTGTTATAGTTGGAAAAATGATAAAGAGGAGTTAGTTCCAACGAGGGTACAAAATAGTTAGCGTGTTTGTATTGATTATAGTAAACTAAATCAATCTACTCGCAAGGAACATTTACCCATCCCATTTATTGATCAGATGCTTGAGAGACTAGTTGGGAAGACACACTATTGTTTCATTGATGGTTTTCTGGATATTTTCAAGTTTTTATAGCTCCGGAGGATCAGGAGAAGACTAAATTCACCTGTCCCTTTGGCACGTTTTCCTACTAAACGATGCCATTTAGACTTTGCAATGCCCCAGTTACCTTCTAGAGATGCATGGTGAGTATTTTTTCTGATTTTATTGAGACCTGCTTGGAGGTGATTATGGATGATTTTACAGTGTATGGGTCTTCATTTTATGAATGTCTAAGTAGTTTGGGAAAGGTGTTGAATCATTGTATTGAGAAGAATCTGGTCTTGAACTTTGAAAAGTGTCATTTCATGGTATATCATGACATTATCTTAGGGAATTTAGTGTCAAAACATGGGATAGAGGTTGATAGATATAAGGTAGATATTATTTCATCCTTATCATAACCTTGATGTGTGCATGATGTTAGATCTTTTCTAGGGCATGCCGGATTTTATCAGCGCTTCATTAATGATTTTAGTAAGATTTCTCTTACTATGTCACGATTACTTCAAAAGGATTCTGATTTTTTTGATGATTCTTGCAGGACTTCCTTTGATGAGTTAAATAATTGTATGACCACTCCACCGATCATACATCCCCCATGGTGGGAGATTCCTTTTGAGCTTATGTGTGATGCCTCTAACATCGTGATTGGAGCTATCTTATCTCAGAGGGTGGAGGGACGTTCAAATGTGATTGCCTATGCATCAAGGACACTGGCTTCAGCCCAATCAAACTACACAACCACAGAAAAGGAGTTTCTTGCTGTTATATTTTCTTTAGATAAATTCTGTTCATATTTATTAGGATCTAAAGTAGTTGTTTTTTCTGACCATGTAGCTCTGAGGTACCCCTTAAAGAAGTCAGATGCAAAGCCCATGCTAATCTGATGGATGCTCCTTCTTCAAGAATTTTACATTGAGATAAAGGAAAAAAAGGGGTCAAAAAACATGGTGGTGAACCACAGGAGTAGGCTTACTCACACACTATAGGATGAAACCTTGGACCATGTACCACTTCGGAACACTTTTCCTAATGATCATCTTTATTCTATCTCAATTTTGCATCCTTGGTATGCATATTTAGTTAACTACCTTGTTGCCTCTGAAATACCTACAAATTTAAAGATACATCAAGTCTAAAAATTAAAGAGTGAGTCAGTATTTTATGTATGGGACGATCTCTACTTATGGCTCATATGTAGTGACCATGTTATTAGTAGGTGTGTTCTTGATCATGAGTTTGAGTTGTTTCTACAATTCTATCTTACACTTGCTTGTGGTGGACACTTTGGGCCCCAACAGACAGCTAGGAAAGTTTTGGACTCTAGATTATATTGTCCTAGCTTATTCCATGATGCCCATGTGTTTTGTAAGTCATGCTCTAATTGCCAACACACTGGGAAAATTTCTAGGAGACATGTGATTCCCCAATAATCCATACTATTCTGTGAGATTTTTGATGTATGGGGCATCAATTTTATGGGTCCTTTTCCTAGTTCCTTTGGTTTTTTGTACATTTTGGTTACTGTTGATTATATGAGTAAATGGGTGGAGGCTAAGGCCACTGGGACTGATGATTCTCATGTTGTTGTGGACTTTTTCAAAGCAAAAATTGTTTGAAGGTTTGCAGTATTGAAGGCCATCATTAGTGACCAAGGGACACACTTCTGTAATCGGAATTTGGATTCCCTCCTTTGGAAGTATGGGGTGACACAAAAAACATCAACACCATACCACCCCCAAACAAATGGCCATGCTGAGGTTTCAAATCGTGATTTGAAATAGATTTTAGAGAAAACTGTGTAGCCAAATAGGAAGGATTGGAGCAAGTGCTTGGATTATGCATTATGGGATTATAGGACAACATAAAAGACACCCATTGGTATGTCCCCATTTTGGATTGTTTTTGGGAAATTTTGTCATCTCCCCGTGGAAGTTGAGCATCGAGCTTATTGGGATATAAAGAAATGAAACATGGATTTGGCCCAAGCTGGAATCCAAAAGAAGTTGCAAATTCAAGAGCTTGAGGAGATTCGATTGTATTCATATGATAACTCAAGGCTCTACAAGGAAAGATCAAAAGTAGCTCATGAAAAAAATGATCCAACAATGGGAGTTTCATATTGGAGAGAAAGTCCTTCTCTATAGTTCATGACTGAAGTTGAGGCCTGGTAAGTTGTGTTCCAGATGGTTAGGTCCTTATGTTGTGACTAATGTTTTTCCTTATGGCGCAGTGGAGATCACACAAGAGGACACATGAAGGATCTTTACAGTCAATGGGCAATGTTTGAAGAGATACATTGATGGACTTCCTACTCATGTAGTGGATTTTATCACACTGCATGACCCCATCATCACTTAATCATATCAAGTTGTTCCTAACCCTTTAACATTTTTATTATTTGTCCTATTTAAAATTATACATTTCATGTGCATATATCATATCATGGGTTAACATTGATGAAAATGTGATATTTTTAGTGTGGGGGGGGGAACATTTTAGTTTAGTAATTTTAATTGTTTTCCTGTTAAAAAAACAAAAAAATTGTGTGTTTTTCAAATTTTGTGTGTTTATTTTTCAATTTTCTGTGTGTTTTTGAAACTTTTGAGCTGAAATGATTGTCATCACCATTTTGAAATCCATATCAATAAGTGAAACAATTTATCCCTTGAAACTAAGCTTAAATGAATGCTGAAATGACTTTGTTTCAAGTTTAAATATTTAGTAATTTCATGAAAAGTACACTGAATTTTGAATCTCATGCCACATCTCACTATCTTTATATTTGAAATCACTTTACTTTGAGGTTTCTAAACCATTATATTCATATTATTTACATTCAACACAGTTCTTGAGAGAACCTAACCACTCTTGATTTAACCAGAATTTGATTTATTCCTATCAATACTTGAGGGTTTGAGGTACTTATGTTTAAATGATTGAGGAATTTGTTTAGTATTAAAGCCCATATTTCAAAGAATCATTTTTTATAATGGACTACCTTGAACATTTAATCCTTGTAACCCTTAGAATCCATGAACAACCTATTAGGTTAGCCACATTACAAGCCAATTTTCCCTATCCAACCAACTCTTGAAGTGAAATTGCATAATATAGTTGAAATTAAGTTTGAGGGAAGCTGTCTTGTGTTGTGCTACCACATTTTGTGATACTTCGGGTGAAAAATTAAATTCTGAAGAGATCTTTTTTCTGCTGAAGAAAATCATTATATTGAAAGTTTTTTCTTTCTAGAGTTTTCATGATAAAGAAGTTGTGCCTTTCTGGAGCTTCTAATAGAGGGGGAAAATTGTGCCTATCTAGAGATTTTAAGAAAATCATGTTTGAGAAGATTGACATTTTTACTGCTGAAATGCTTAATAGTGTAAAAATTCCTTTATTTTTCATGATGATGAATAGGAATCATTGCTATGTCGATTGAGGAGGAGACCATATTTAAGTGAAAATTATATTAATTCAATTTTGCTTCAAAAAGAGTCAAGCCCTCCTCATTCACCCTTAGAATTTTTCACATATAAATCATACCAACCAAAAGACACATAAAAACGCTAGAAAGTTATCATGATAAACATATTTCCTTGACTCACATCAGGTGGTGATGTAGGAATTTATCAAGCCTATGGTGACCCTTGTATGATTTTGGATGATAAATACATTGCTAAAAAATTGACATTTGTGTGATAAGAGAAAATTCAAGCGAGGGAAGTGTTTTGTGCATGCGAGGAAAAATGAAGTGAAAATATATTTAATGATATAAATGGAGAACTTGAAATAAGTTTTTTTATGAGGCATGATATCTTTTTATTCTTGGTGTGGAATTGATGAATCTCAATGACATGTGCTTTAAAATTCTTTTGATTTAATATTGATCTTTGCTTGATATGAGGTTTTTCCCAGGAGTGGAAAAGGTTAAGTATGGGGGAGTTGATAAAACACTATTTTGTTGAATATTTTATTGATAATAAATGAAATAATTTTGTCACATTGTGCTAAATATGTTCAATTATGAAATATTTGGGATTAAATCATTCATTACCAAATTTGATGAAAAATCCAGTTTTACCTTTTTCAAAATCACTGTAGTATTTCAGGCATAAATATTATTACGTAAAATATTTTGACTTAAAATTTTATAACTGTGTTTCTGAATTAATAGGATGCAAATTCTATTTAGGAAATGGGAGCTGGATCGTGCATTTGTGGGGAGCAAATGGGCCATTAAGACAATGCTATACAGAACCATCCAGATTGGACATTACTTCACCATTTGGGCCATATCTTCTTCATCAAGGCTTGGATTGAGCCCAAATTTGACGGAAGCTCAGGGCCATAACTAGAAACAAATAATCATTCTAAAATTCCAGACAATTTACACGTTTTAAAGGTAAACAATGCGGTGAAACATGGAATAAAATATTTTTCCGAGTGTTCATTTCACACTTAAAAAATTTATGTAAACCTAGCCCTCACAAAATCTATTTAAATGGAGTTTTCACTACTTGGGAAAGATTGTAGAGGATTTGGGATGTCTTTGATGAAAGTGTGTCTCTTGGGAGCCCCTCACAACTCTTGTATGAAGTAAGGCTTAGTGAAATACTCTCTTCCAAAAAGGCTCTCCTCTCCCACCTCCTCTTTGTATTTCTTTTCTTTCATGTTTGTATCATGAATTTTTCTTCAATTAATCTTCTATGTTATTACCATTTATTATTATATTAATCTTCCTAATTAGTTTGGAATCAATATTGGAGACTAGATTTGGTTCTACCATTTCAATCCTTTGCTTATGCAAAACGTCTCCACGATGACCACACCGCCTATGGAAGAGTAATTTTCTTAGTGATCGATCTATCTTCTACCCTATTCATTTAATTATTTTGAATCATTGAGATACTATAATTCACTTAATATGATCCATGAATTGTGTTTTTAAATTATAAGAAACTAATAAAGCAATTGAACAATTAACACAAAAACATGTGAAGTCGAGATTTTGTGTAAATTGTGGGAGCGCGATCTTAATCGGTAATACAAGAACACACGAGATAAATTTGCAGAGTTCAAATATAATCCCTAAATACAATTCATCTTCACATCTAGAAAGGATATTTTCTCTAATTAACTACAGACAATAAGCTATCCTTAGAACAAAAATCAAAGCAGGGTGTTGCGATTGCATGTTCCGAAACTAGCCTAGGGTTTAAGTAATTTCATCTTTGTGGTTAAGTTAAATCTTGTGGGGTTTGAGGGTTAAAAAATTAGGGGATCACAATTAAGTGGATATTTATTTAAATGATAATTATTAATAAGTAAATTAATAGGTATAGTTATATCGATTTCACTTTATAAAAATAGTTTTTTTTAAAAACTTCTTCTCATTGTGCATTGTTAATCAACTTACATTTCAAAATTAAAAACAAAAAAAATACAATCTTCTTCCAGAAAACTTCTTCTATATTTATAAACTATAAAAAAACCCCATCCTTTCAAATAATGTTTTAATTCTATTCTATTTTATTTTTATAATACCTTTAAGAAGTTGTTTTAATTTACTTCCTCCTTTGAGAAATGACCTTGGTCAGCCACTCTACTGCACTTAAGTACCCCAAAAACTACTAATAATTTGAGGGTGCCCATGACATCTCTCTTTCACTGAGACAAGTAGGATTATTCCGAAAAAAATATTAAAAGTCTAATTTCAATAATTAAATAGTTTTAACTTTAATAAAAATACAATTTTACAAAGAATTTTCATAAATCAGTAACATATGTAAATTATCCCTTGGTTTTTCATAAAATCCATATATATTCTCAAAAGAAGGAATTTAAGAGGTATAATTAATAAATCATGGGAGAATAATAAATAAAATACACGAATAATCCATAAGGTAAACATGTAAGAAAATAATCATGACCAATCCAACATGTTAAAGAAGACGAGAAAATAACCATAACCAATCCATTATATGAAAACATGTGAGAAAATAACCATGACCAATCCGTCAATTGAATAATTAAATCATAAAAGAAAAATTATACTTTTAGGATCTAAGATGTGGGTACACATACTTGACATAATAATAAATCCCAAATCCATGCCTATGGTGGATCCAATCATTATAGCATTTAGTGGAATTACATGCACACTAAAGTGAATTAGAACCTCAAGTGGCATTACATAGAATATGAGTTCCATGTCTATTACAAACACACCCAAGTTTTCCTAATATGTTATGTTTGTAAAATCCATTTAAATATTTATTCCTAAAATTTAAAAAATATTTTCAAACTAAATAAAATATGATTTGGTGCTTGAAAACCTATTTTTAAACCAAAACCACCATTTTAGCATTTTATCAAACACTTTGTGTGAATAATCGATTTAAACAACCCTTTAAAAACATTATTTTTCTCCAAATAATCCATTAAAATAAAAAATAAATTTACTTTAATGAATAACCCTAATTAAATTATAAAAATAATAATAAATTCATAGAATTATTCCTTTGTATAGAAACACTAACCTTAAAAATGGAGGTAGATACTATTTCCTTCAAAAACAAAGATTGAGGAAGAGTATATAGGGTCCCTACAATCCAAGATCTATAAGAAAAACATAAATACTCTTTCAAATCCCTTAGATATAGCATGTAAATCCCTTTTATGTTCCACAAGATGAGATTAGAAGAGATCCAATGAGGATCCAAGAAGAAATGGAAAATTTAATAAAAAATGTTGTATACCTTGAGTTTATCCATCAACAACAAAGAAAATCTACCTAGAATACCAATAGAGAAGACTATAGACCAATAGGGAAGGATTATTTCAATACAATATGTGATTAGGGGGTCTATAGATGTTATAATGGGGTCCCAATAAATTTTAATTGAAAATGTATAGCACTAAAATTCAGCCCACACAGTTTACTAGAGAGGCCACACAGTTTTGAGTAACTGTGAACCTTAACCATGAACCTCCGATGGAAATTTTATTGGGTGAATGGTTTTTATTCATTTGTTTTTTAAACCTGAACCAACCATGAAAAATATATCTATCCAAGGGGGCATTATTTTCACTATGTGGTCACACGGTTTGGAAAATACATTCCCTCTTCTAGTGTATCAACATAGTATGCACTATTTTTTGGGCCAAACTGAATGATTTTTTCTAACCCTACACCAGTCATGCATAGCTACATGGGCCTTTAACAGTTCCAAAAATTTCCTGAAATGACCCTAAAACAAGACCCAATTCAAATGAGATGAAACCAAGATTAATAAGTACCTTAATGAAAGTAATACAATGTTATAGTAAAATTTTATGAAATATGGATATGTAGATCCAGATTATGGGAACTTTTTTTATAATGCGGACACATAATGGGATTTGGATAGTTGGAACATCTTTGAGATAAATTTTTATATGTGTTTGATGGACTAAGATGTGTCTGTGGTGCTTTAGTGAGTATTGAAGAAGGTTATAGGTGTCCATGATAATGGGTGGAAATTAAATTGGGTGCTTCCATGATTTGAAGGTCAATTATTAATTTTTTTTAAATGGAGGAAGAACCATTATGGAATATTTGATTTAGTTTTAAAGAAATATCTGTGTACCAAAATATTCAGAATTTATTTGGAGGGATTTAGGAAGTTTTGATAATTTTATAATTTAATATGAGGTATTTTAAAATATTTTTGGGTGGTTGACATAAATTTTAGATGAGTTGAATCTTAGAAATGGATTTTGTAATTTCTAGAAGTTATATATAATTACTAAAAAAATTAAAAAAATCTTATAAATAATGATCAATATATGTAAGGTTTTACTCTTATATTCGAAGGTATGTTTTATAGATAAGATTCATCATATGAGTGTTAGAATAGAATGTTTATGTATTCATACATGATGTTTGATATATGAAATTAACCCAAATGATATGTAAAATAAACATTTGAATTGTATTGAATGAAGTAATGTAATTGTTTTGAAATGAAAATATATAATAGAAAGTCTTATATATATATGGGACACCATACATAATAGTTTACTCTTATATATAGGCACCCTCATATGTAAGAGTTTATTTTTCAATATACATTAATGATTGGAATTCACCATGCATACATAAAGGTAACCCCTTGATACCTAAAATTAACTAAATAAACAAAGGGTGATAATTAAGGGCCACCCTATGAACAAGGGGTGATACATAAAGGTCACTTTATTCTTGAAAAAATTTAAATTCTTAATTATGTAAAAGTAATCATGTATTCATAAGGTTCCCTATAATACATGACAGCCAAATAATGGATCATTTTTCGAAAAATTTAGGGTCATCCAATATACTTAAAAGTGTCATATGAAAAAGTAATATGCAAGGGTAATTTATAAAATTTATTACTTTGGAATTTATAAAGTTATGGAATAAAAAAAATCAAGTCATGTTTTGATGTATAAGGGTTGATAACTTAGTTAAATTTCAATGCATAAGAGTAAAACCTTGGTTTGTAAGAACATAACACTTATTCTAAATAATAAATTGAGTGTTGATCTACCTTGTGATATGTTAGGGTCACCATGGGTGATGTATAAAGGTTAAAAAGGTTGATATATAATGTTTGGCATAATTGATAATGTTTATTCAAAAAGGTTTCATAGATTTTAAAAAAATCATATGATACATAAGATTCATCTTTAGGGATACATAAGTTTCAAAGACTTAGATAAAATTTTGTGTTACTCAGTCTTTTCATATTTCTAAAAATAAGGTAAGGATATTAGTTTGAGCTTTAAAATTAAAAATACCCTTATAAATTATTCAATTTTGAGATATAAAAGAAAATTAATGTTGATCTCTCCATCTATATTTCTTCCCCCTCTACACCCTCATTGATCTATGTGTATTTAAGATGGTTTATTTCATCATTTAAGGTATAATTATTTTATTCTTCCAAAGTTATTCTCATCTTTTCTTAGCCACAAATTCTGATATCTCAAGGATTTGTTTTGATGATTATTAAAAGGAATCAGTGTAGAATTAGGCTAAAGTTATGGATATTTTTTATTGATAAAGGTAGTTATAAGAGGACAAATTTAGGATGTTTTGTGTGGGTTTATAGGGGCATGTCACTTATTGAGTTATTTATAGTTGACCTTTATGTGGTTAAAACTGATGGGTGTGTTGGAATCATTAATTGGGAAATTTTTATTCTAATGATTTGGGTGGATATCAGAGGTTGTACGCACCCCTTTAATTAGGGATTTATTCCATGTGAGACGACGTGTAAGTAATTATTTAGTTATGACAAAGAAATTTAATATCTAATTTTCTATTGAATTAATTGTGAGAATGATTATAATTTTTTTTGTCTAATTATTTTTTTATGGAGGTAGGGATTCATGTTTATGGGAAATATATATTTGGAAATGGATGAGCTTCGATGATAGTGCTCATGCTTCTCTTAAAGGAAAAATATTTGTATGAGATCAATGGTCCCTAAAAATATCCCTAATATTTATGAATTTTTTATATAGAATGTGATATATTTTCTCACTAATTTTTCATAATTAAAATTTAATTATAAATGAATTGTTTACTCTAAATACCCATGAAAATAATGAAAATGTTTTAGGCCATGTTATAACTTTGAACCCTTCCTTTTTTATATTGGTTCTCTATGTCCATAGGCTTGAACATAAATAAGTGTTTTTCTATATAGAGACCCTATAGGGGTGTACATTCAGTGAATAAGGCATAGTGGGCCTTGGGATATGTTCCATGCATCCCCTTCATATAAGAGTAGGAGATAGAGCTGGTATAGTCATCCTAGGGATGGTCTATATGAAATATTGAGTGACCTTATAGCCTCTTGGACATATTGAGAGACATTAATTCCATTTGGAATGGAGCTTGACCTAGAGTGTGAAAATTATATAAAGGAATCCACATCAGATGTCCATATCATTATTTGACCTATGGGGCCCGAGGGGGTTCCCAAAACTTATGTGGACTCCAAAGAGGATTAAAATAAAATGAGAAAACTCTATAGTAATCTATTAGGAACTCAGTAAAGAGAATATGTTTTTTTATTGAGGGGTAAACCTTGAATGTTTGCATTAGGTTTAGAAGATTTTATAATCTACATGTCTATAAAAAATAGTGATATATGGGGTAGGTGGTTATACCTAACAATTAGTATGATATATTATGGATAGGTAAGATGGGATTGATTCCCCCTTGTAGATCTCTTAGATGGATTGACCACTGAGTGGGGATGAGTGAATCAATTGATTCTTTTTAAGAATTCTTTTTCTTTTGAATTTAACCTTTCGAATTTGTTAAGGTTATCATTCCACTCAATATTGTATCTCAAACTCACCTCGTGCTCACTACTCATAATAGAGAGAAAATATCATAGTATTTATAAGGTTCAGTTGAAAGGACCACTCCTTTCCATGTTAGTTATACCCCCAAAATGGATTCTTTGATATAATAATATCCTAGTGATTACAATGTTCAATAAAAAATTACACTATAATAATCATGAATACTCACTGGAGTGTCTTTATACCACATCTCATATTGTTAAAAGAATCCGTACTAGCCTGCACCAGAATCAAAATCGATGACTTATTCTCCTAAATTGCATAATAGAATTCTTGCTCCAGATCCAACCAAGGACTTCCTCTATTATTCAAGGATAAATCCATTATAGCTTGATTTTTTGATCTCCCTCCATGATATTTATGAATCTCACTTTCATGTGTACCTATTCAAGTATCTTCAACATCCACTGGTTGAGTCTTTTAGTCATACTCAATAATCTCTTATCACCTATTCTTGATCAGTTTCCTCAGTTCAACAATGCTAAAGATATAATTCCTTATTTAAATGATGAGGAATATGCCTCACTAAATTTGTTAAGTCAATGAAAAAAATAATTCAATTAAATTTCCCATGATTAATGGTTTCATAATCTACATCCTCTTTCCAGTACACTACATGCATGTTACATGGGCTTCTCAATATTTATGCATGTGTAAGGTGATCACATTCATGAGCTCAACTATTATGTATGAAATACTTCATTTATTCTCTTCACACACACACACACACTATATTTTTATATTGTTTTAATGATTAATCAATCACATGTGAATGAACATACATATGCATACACACACTATTCACAAAATGCTTCACATGAATACTTTTCCTTCTCAAACTTTGTTCACGCACACACACACACTGTCCACACACACTGCCTATGTTCTTTAATTCAAATTCAATGCTTCTATGTGTATACTATCCATTGGGTGCAACTAGGTAGTTTCATGACCATTAAAATAAAAATACTATTTTTATTAATTGTGTAAAGTTAACGATCACTTTATTCTTCGTGCATGTGACGATCTTAAGTGCATGGACCTATCTATCAAGATCAATATCACTCAATGCTTCATGAAACATATTCTGGGAGACACATTCTTGTAGATCTTCATGATCCAAGGAGGTGTGTAAAAACAATATCGTAATTGATTTTTGGAACTCTATTCATTGCAAAGCATAATGAGTGTCTAATTCACAAGTCATATGATATTTGAAATATTCTCTTTCATGCAAGTTGTAATAGTGTTGGAGGGATTGTCCATACTAAACTAGAAAATTATAGTGATCTATTTCTCTAAAATCTAGAGATTTTTAATATTTTTTTCACCTCTCTTGGTCGAGAGATTCTCCCTTTATAGGTGATAATCACACCTTTTGGTTCATTTAATCATCAACTGAAGCCCTACAAATATTTCCATGAAAATCAAATCTTTAAATTATAGAAGATCTTGGCTTAAAATTCCTCAAACCATGAGTTAAGAGATACTGAAATACATGGTGTTTTTGCTTCATGAATGGGATTATAATTTTAATTGATTTCTTCACATGCATTTGATGAGGATTTCATGCTTCTAAATCATCAAAAATCATGAAATCATACATCATTTTAATGTCATATGAAACTTCTTTTATACATTGCTCAAACCTTGTTATTTGAATTATACGCATGTATGAAAGATGTAGGTGAAATTAATTGGGATTTAAAATATCATTGTATCTTTATTTCAATCAGAGATAAGAAATGGAGACCTCAATTTTTCATAGGATAATCAGTCTTGGTTTGAACATGAACATTGGAAAACTAGATTTTCATTGAGAGATGGGATGCTAAAGATGATCATGCAGTGGTGATCTGATAGCTCATATCAAATGATCGAGTGGTTCATTTTTTGTCTAATTTTTAGGTGACTATTGAATAGTTCCACTACCTCCTCCTCCCACATCAAAATAAAAAATCATATGGGGTGCAGTATTTCAAAAAACCACCACTTCATAGTGTCCAAAAAACACTTCTACCACTAGCACCTCTCTATACCTCAATTGTTTGCCATAATGCTACTTCACATGGTAGAACCACTACTCATGTAGTCTCTTATAGGGGCCTTGTACATGGCCCTAATGTTGGTGTGATGATGCACCCACTTAGGACTTTTCTAGGCTAGCCCTGGATGGATTCCCTAGGCGTGGTTTCCCATTATAGGTCCCACAAGTTCTTAGGTTGCGCCTACCTTGGGTGGTTCCTTTGGTGGTCTTATTTTTTAAGTAAATCTTCTTCAATACAAATAAAAATTCTATATAATAATATAAAATAAAACTAATTATTCATAATTCCTAGAAAATAAATTTATTTCTTAATTTACAATATCAATATATCCTTCTTATAAAATTTGTAATGTCATTTTCATGGAAATCACAACTCTTCATTTCTTCATACAATAGGAATTACAAATTTCATCACTATCGTAATTTTTCTAAACATTGTTGTAAACAATGTTTCCTCATTTAACACATGTATTTTTCCTTAAATTCACTTAAAAAAATATTCAGAATTGACCACATAGATAATTAATCAAGCATGAAATCTAATTCTATGAATCCATAACAGATATTTAGGTATCACTACTTCTCATCATCATCTTAGAAAAAACATATTTAAATATCATTGAAAAAAATGTGACGTCCGTCCAAAAATATATTAATTTATATTCTGTTGTCAATACATCTTTAACACACTTTTTTGGAGTCAATATGTTTACATACACTTTTCTCCCACTTATTTTTAATCAAATTCAAAGGAAATATGGGGTTTTTATTGAAACATGTTCTCTTCTCTTTGATTATTATTTATTGAATACCTCTGAGAGAGGGATGATATTTGATGATTCTATTAGAAAATATCCTTTATTTAATAAAATATAAATCAACATAGTCTAACCTAGTGTAGAAAACTGTATATATATGAACAAGGATTTCAATGATCTCAATAAACAACCATTCATGTGAAGTCTGGATCAAAATGTCTCAATTCTCATCCAACGGGTTTTAGGTAGTCATATTTATCAATAACATGCTAAATCATGAACATACATCAAAAAAAAAAGATCAGAATGTTCTAGTGAAAAGATAAAAATACACCTTTATCTAATTTTTTCATCAACTAAGCACTCCCCCTTAATTGATATGATAAACCCAATTCGAATGAAAGATAGAAGTGTGATTGGAATAAATTATCTCATCAATGCTCCCTATAAATGGATGCATCCATATCAATTTTTTCATTTCATGGGAATCACTGGACCCCAAGAAGGATAATTTTTTCATGTTGTACAATAGTTACAACCTAAAAATTCTCCTTAAATTCCATGAATGTTGGCTCAAATCCCATAAAATAAAAGGTAATAAGCTGGTACCTCACTCATTCCTTAATGTGAACTGAATGGTTAATATGTTTTTCTCAACCAATTTTCTCTACTTTCTCCAATATTCATACTTCCACATCTGATTTTCAAATTTGATTTATCCATTGGTAACAGGATATTATCACTCCTACCACTCCATTTTATGAGATAGTTCTTTCATTATACCTCAAAACATATTCATCTCCTAATTCATTCTTAATTCACTTCACATATTCTTATTGTGCTAGAAAAGTAGTTAAACACCCTTTTTCATTATGTCCAGGTTTATTACATCTCTCACATAGAACTTCTTCAATACACTAGTTTACATTTTCTTTTAAACCTCTCATAAAATTCCTATTCTTCATGTGTAATTTTAACATCCCGGCCCGACTTACCATCAAACCGGTGGCCGGACCGGTGGGTCACATGGACTCAAGCGCGTCTCCCCATATGCCAGAGGCTGCTGACTAGTAGTGAGGGTCTCAAGGGAGGATAGTGGGGAGACTATACCCTCATTTCAGAGTACGCAGTGGTACCATCAGAGGAAATATCATTCAATAGCGGAAGTAGTAAGAAATTGAAAGACAGCAGTGATAGACGGTAATAATATCCATTTTATAAAAGGTGGAAAACGCCAGTTTACAATACATTCATGTGCAGATGATGATACATTTTTGAAAGCAGGAAACATTACAACATGCTTTACAATCAATACAAAAAGAAAAGACAGAAAAGCCCCATGACGATCCCCTGATCATCCCAAGCTTCTGCTTGGTCCTTTGCTCCCAACTCCTCAGGTACGAACAGCACATCATACAACATAGGTCCTACAAGAAAGAAGGTCTACTTAGGTACCCCAGTGCAATGGCAGCCCGAGTAGGGTGTGAGATATAAATCTCAGTAGGCCAGCACCACTGGTGTCAAACCCAATTCAGACAGTGTATGATAATTAAACAGTGAGCATGTATGGAGAATTAAGTAAACACTGTGTAATAGACTACAAGAAAGTAAAGCAAAGTAAATAGCAGCCTTCCCGCTCAGGTTCCAGAAGGACACCTGGCGGGTCTACCTGCTTTAGCTCATAGATGGTATGTCTGAATGAGTCACTTGCTTATTTAGAGATAGATATAGATATATATATACATATATATATATATATACACATATATATATATACATATATATATATATATATATATATAATACGTTGTTTAGGACTAGGATAGAACTCACGGACATCCTTAACCCAGGGGCATCACTCTCGATCCTACCCCTGGCCCAACCTTGGGGAAGCTCTCACGGTCTATCCCCGGCCCGAAGGCTTAATAATTATTCAAGGGAGCTCTCACAGTCTACCCTTATCCCGAAGCCATAACAAAGGGGAGCTCTCACAGTCTACCCTTGGCCCGAAGCTGTATCATTTAATTAGGGGAGCTCTCACGGTCTGCCCCTAGCTTGAAGCCGTATCATAGGGGAGCTCTCACAGTCTACCCCTGGCCTAAAGATTAATCATTTTATTAGGGGAGCTCTCACGGTCTGCCCCTAGCCCGAAGCCGTATCATAGGGGAGCTCTCACAGTCAACCCCTGGCCTGAAGCTTAATCATTTAATTAGCATAGGTTATAAGGCATACACTTCTTATAACATTCATGTCAATAACACATGGCATTTACATCTAACAATATCACATAATCACGTTTCAAGCAAACATGCATTTAAAAAATAATAAAAGGGATTTAGGCTAACTCATCCTAGCCAAACCCTAACCAAACCCTCCCATTTGCCTCACATGGAAAATGGCTTTCAAGACACATCCATAAGGAAAATGGAAACATGTCTATGGTATACTACTTATGGAACTACCTCATAATCATTCAAAGAATCATCCCACATACACACAAGCGAACACACTCACGTTCATAATTAAGGAAACCCATCTTAAAGGATATGTTTATCATTCTTTAACCCTTTGATACCTTCTAGAGGAAACATTTCATATCATCTTAAGTCATCCCACTATGGTTATCATCATACTTAATTTTCCTAAACATGGAAAATTGACCCTAACTCAAGTATCATGTCCATATCATTCTATTTGTCCCAACAAGGAAAGTTCACATACAAAGCATTAAAGAGGCACCATAACAAACCACCATGGAAAGCATCAAAATCCTATCACTACTTTTTATCTTGAAGGCAACACACCTCTGATTGAGGGGTTTTATTATTAAATCGTGAGTTTAGTTACCAAGCAACCTCTTTTATCTTATTCCTGCAATTCACACGATTTGCATAGAATCATTCAATTGGAACAGAACTTGTATAATTAAAATGATAAGGAAATAACTCTTTACTATTACTTTACTTAAATTAAAATGGAAATGAGAGGGACCCTACCTCAAGGTGGATCCATCTGTCCACTTCGGCTATTGGGGCTTTCTAACTAAGAGTCGCAGGTGAGTCGCCTAGTCCTTGGAGACTCGAAACCACGCCAAAACCTCAAACACACTACAAACAACGTGCTAGGAACTCATAACCATAAAAATCCAGAAAATAAACAAGTGTGAACTAAAGAAAGAGGTGAAAACCTTACCCTGAAACCAACATGGCGATCTGAAACAACCTGAACCGCTTCACCTTCGGTGGCGGTTTTCAGAACGCGCACCAAGGAGTCCCAACGGACCTTCCGCATGACCTAGAACCAAAAGAAAACTGAAACTCGGAAACACCCCAATGCCCTAGGGTTCGGCCACACCTCACCAGGCAATGAATCATTCAAAAAAAAAAGCAAATAATAGAGATGAGTAGATTGAGGGGAGATTATCGTGATGATCCGACGAGGAAACGACCGGAAAATGGGGGGAGGGGCTCGATCGAGAGGAGTCCGATCGGAGGAGGGCGTCATGTGGCTCAAAGGGGGAGCTCCCTGGCTTCTTTAAGGTCAATTGTGGGTGAGGGAGAGATTAGATTAGGTTTTATTTATTTTATTTTCTTTTTTATTTTAATTTTAATTAAAAACCTAAAACACACTCGACCGCACGGTTTGACCCGCACAGTTTTCCAAACTGTGCGTAAACCGTGCGGAGTCTTCTGCCTCCATGACATCTGTCACAAGGGATAGGCACACGGTTTGGGAAACCGTGCGCAGCCCGTGCGCAAGCCACTACCTCCTTTAATAAGGCCTCATGGTTTGGGCCGCATGGTTAGCCAAACCATGCACCAACCGTGTGCTCTCTGCAGCTCTTTTAAAAACAAGGGTCTGGCACTACTGAAAGCTCTCGGTCCACCCGAGAAACTTAACAGGCCTTCGCCCATGCCCAAAAACATTAAAAGGAAGGGTTACAACCTTCATAACCTTGTTCCGAAGCCCAGTCTTCAAAATGACCGATTCAGCAAACGAAAAGTTCAAATTCCCTTGCTTTTTTAATCCGGATCAAAACACGGGTCCTTACAGTAATATTCATTCTTCTTTTATCACTTTTTTTATTATGATTCTTTTAACTCTCTATATTTCTCTAAATCAAATGGAAACATCACAATAATGTATTTGGGAATTTCAACATCTTGTTTGGAGTTTCCACATGGATTTACATTTCATTCCCTCTTTACTATAAGAGAGTATATCTCATTATTCTTCTACATGGATATTGTTTTTACAATCTTATTGTTTTGTTAATATCCCAAGATGACTTTACAACTTTTTAACTCTATGTATTTCTCTTCTCTGATGCATGTCTTATTTTTCCATCATATTTCCTCCCACTAAGTACATGATTTATGTTATTTTCATGAATCAACATTCAAGTGATTTGTTAAAAAACATCCATAAACATCAACAATAACCTATGATCCTTATTATTTTATTTTGAGGTGTATTATATTTAGATTTTATAGATTTTGAACCTTGTTTATTCTAAGTGAAACCATCACTCTTTAGGGCACTTCCTAGGGAAAAATTCTCCAAGATTATTTTCACATCATTCCTTAATATGGTGTATTTTAAAAATATTTTTACCTTCCATACATTCCCATATTTGATTTATGAGATAACTTATTATTGAAAGATTTTTCCTTTTGATTAGAGAATTATTTCATGTTCTTCTTGATTTCATGATCCTTTCAGCACACATGTGTAGAAACATCTCTTTTTATAGTAATATGGTATGTTCTAGCTTTTGGTTATTCTTAATCCTTTAATCTCACCTCAAGCTCTAGAGCTTCATGTTGAGAGATTTTTTCTCATTATCAATTAATCTCAACATAGTATTTCATCTTATATATTTTCTCTTCATACATATTTGTTGATTCTTGGAATGAAATATCAGGCTTCAATACCTTGTCATCTTTTTCTTCCCATTGAGTATCTTTGACTACCATAGGAACTTTATGATTTTTTTAAATGCAAGGGAAGTTTCTACATATACAATCTCAAAGAATAATTTCTCACAAAAACTTCCTTGAAATTATTTAATATCTGTATCATATCTTTCAATATAAAGATAATTTTTTCCTCCTTTTCATTCACATGTTTTTTGAGAGTGTTGGACATAACAACCATTTTAAGAAATTCTACTTTCATGGAAACATATTCTTTTTTAAGTTGTAATTTTTCATCTTGAAGACCCATGATGCCTACAATGATACATTTTACCACATATATAGGGGTGTTCTTTAGTTTTTATTTTATTATAGACTAATGTTCACTAATTGATCCATTATCATCACAACTTCACCAAGATTTATTAGAATTATCATAAAAATAATTACTGAAACATATACCATTTTTATTACCTTCAATTGATAGAGTATTTTCCTTTACTGAAGGATTATTATTTATATTTTTTGTCTATTTATTATTCATGTTCTTTTGAGTCTTTAAATAGATCTCCATATGAGGTATTTAACAGATTTTATAAAATCTAAACTAAATAATGAGTTTCTATGATCTTTAGCAGGACCCTCACTCGGATACCACATTTTGATCCCCATGTTTGATTGACCAATAAGAGTGGAGGGGTGAATCATTGGTTTCCTTTAAAGAATTAAATTTCTTTTCAATTCAACTTCTTGAACATATTAAGGTTCTCAATCCACTCACTATTTTCTATTAGACTCACCTCATGTGTAATAATAATTACGCAGAGAACATCACATATTATTTACAAGGTTCAAGTGAAAGGCCTACCCATTTCCATGTTGGTTATACCCCCAACATGGATTATCCACTATTATATTAATTCAATGATTAAAATGGTTGATATAAAATAATATTATATCACTCTTGGATCTACATAGTATGTTCTTTATGAAACATCTCATAGTTTTATTAGAATATTCATTTTCCTGCTCCAAAATCCACACTGAAGACTTCTTCTCTTGAATCCCACAAGAGAATTCTTACTCTAACTCTAATTGAAGGCCACATCCTTTCTTCAAGTCATGATATATTATAGGATTATTCATTGACCTAACTCTATTTCCTTTCTGAATATCACTTTCTAGGGTACCTATTATAGTATCTTCAACAACTATTGGTTGATTCCATAATTCTTGTTCAATAACCTCTGATCAACAATTATTGATCAATTGCCTCAGTGAAACAATGATCGAGTCGTAATTATTTCTTTTAATGATGAATATTCATCCTCACAAATTTTTCCCAAATATTGTACACAAATTATTCTATTAAATTGTTCATGAATATTGGTTTCCCCATCTCAATCCTATTTCACATACTCTTCATTGAATTTTGTATGGTCTGCTTATTTTTATGCATGTTTAAGATGATAATGTGCATGTGCTCATTTATTATGAGTGATATAATTATTGTATTCATTTCACTCACACACACTGTATGTTTAAATTGGTTCAATTATTAATAAATCACATTTTCATCAACATACATATTCATGCAAACACTGATCATAAAATGCTACATGTGAATACTGGTCCTTCTCAACCTTACTTCTCGTATACACACAGTCAACACACACAACGTGTGCTCTTTTGTTCTAATTAAATTCCTTTGTTTTAATTCTATATATAGTGTGAAATGAGGTAGTTTCATGATATTTAAAATAGAAGAACTATTTTTCATCATTGCACATAGTGCATTATCACTATTTCTTTCATGCATATGAAGATCTTAAGAATGTATACCTATCCTTCAAGCTCATTGTCTCTCTATAATTCATAAAGCATGGTGTGGGAGACACTATCTCATAGATATTTTTGTGCCTTGGTGGCAAGTAAATGTGTTGTCCTAATTTAGTTTTGGAACTCAATTAATCAAAAATCCCAAAGTATGTTCATTTCACAAGTCAATTCCCATAAAAATATTCTCTTTCAAACAAGAAATAGTTACGTGGGAGGGATTATCTATTACTAACTAGTAAATTATGGTTCCATGTTTCTCTAGAAATGACATCTTCAATATATTTGGAGCACCTCTCTTGGTCAATAGTTTCCCCTTTTATATTTTATGATCACCTCCATTGGTTCATTTAATCATAGACTCAAATCCAATAAACAATTATGTGTAAATAATCATTCTAAATATATGATGATCTTGTCTTTGAATTCATCAAACAAAAAATTTATAGATGATGAAATGCATTTTTTTTCTTTATAGATTGGGTTATCCTTTGTGGTGATTTCCTCACATGAATGTAATGGGGATCACATACTACTCAATCACTAAAAATCATGAACTCATCCATTATTTTAATTTTGTCTTCAGATTCATTTTCATATTGGGTAAATCTTATTCATTGAATTATCTACATGTATGCAAGAGGTAAATTGAATGTGTGTAGATTCTCATTCTCATTGTATATTTATTTTGATAAAAGACCCACAATGGAGAACTTGGTTCAATCTCTGGAAGAACAATATGTGTTTTGAAATGAACTCTAGTGAACCAGATTACCATCGAGAGATGGGAGGTTGGATATGATCACAAGGTGGTGATTGGATGGCTCATATCAAAGGATTTATTGGTGCATATTTCCAAAACTCTAGGGTGTGGATCAATAGTTCTAATACCTCCACATCCCAAATTGAAAATCCAAATCATCTAGGGTGTGGTATATCAAAAAACCTTTGTTTATTTATTTCTATAAATCTCCTCGTCCTCAAGTACCACCAGGTACCTCTTATGTCTATAGCCATGCCACTCTACACAACTTTTCCACCTCTTCTACAGACTCTAATATGGGACTTATACATGGGACCGATGAGGATGCACTCTAAAACCCACTCATGTTGTAAGAACCTGAATCTTTTTTTCAGGTATGTTTTTCCTTTTCTAGTCATTTTTGAGAAAAAGAGGAAAATCTGGAAATTTTCGAAGTACACGCCGTGTACTTTATGAGTACACGCCGTGTCCTGCGATGCCACTAGAGGCTATATGCTGGTTGTGTCATGGCCACACACATGACCATGTAGAGGTGACATGGATGCCGCCTATACGGAAAAGGTGATTACATGTTGTGTACTTAAAAAGTACATGTCGTGTACTTTATTTTTTTTCATTAAACGCACTGGAGTCACGTCTGACGAACAGAAACATCTTCTTTTAGGTCTCGTTCATCTGAGAGAACTCATACGACTATGGATATTTGACTAACCCCCAAGCATCTATCCTTCCTCCAAATCAAACTCAGTCGGTTGCATTGGAATCGCATCGGTGAGTTCTCTCTTATCCTAGAGCATCATTTTACAATTTTTCCTCTTTTGTGAGTTATCTTGGGTTGAGATTTTTGTGTTTTTTATTATATATACAAAGTTATAAGATGATTCAAACCTCTTGGTTCATGTATATTGATCTCTTAACCCCAAGGTAGGTGGTTTGTGCCTTTCCGTTGAAAGTAATTGAATATTTTGTGCAATTTCCACCAATACCCTTGAACGGGGTATTGCATGTTTACCGTTTTAGCCATATTGTTTTCCTGCTTTGCTTATATGCTAGAGTAGAGGATATTTAATGTGAATAGGGTTAATTTTTATGCTTTATAAATTTTTTCCATGCATGTTTTGCCTGTCTGGACCATTAGGTCTAGTTTTCCCTTTTGGCTGTTGTTTACTTTCTATGTCTAGTATTGTAGGATGGTAGGACTATAGTTATAATGTGCTGATATTCCATATAATTCTGTCCAAGTAGTTCTTCAGGTTTAATGTGGTCGTTATGTGCACTATACTTATTGGACTTACACAGGTCCATGAGAACCAAGTGTAGTAGACCACAGGGAGAATAGACGTAAGGGCTTCTCCAGAGAGTCTTTATAATCTTACGTTGCGAGGCCACAGGGAGAATTAACATTGAGTGCTTCCTCAGAGTGTCTTTAGTTTCTCAACATGGGACATAGGGGGAATGAGATGTTGAGTGCTTCCCCAGAGTTCATTTAGTACAATACTAGACTACAGGGGTAATTGATGGTGAGTTCTTCCTTAGATAGTCTATACTTTAGCTGAACTAGAGGGGTGAGATTGTGTGTGCCTCCCAGAGGGTTGCTAGTACTTGTTGGTTGAACCATAGAGGCTAGGATGTGAGAACTACCTAGAGGGTTACCTATTTGTTTCTATTTTCTTGAGTATCTTATTACTTGTTTGTGAATTGAATGCTTGAAAATTTGGACTGTTTACTATTGAGTACTTTCCTATTTACTACTTTATGTACTTTTAAAGTCATATATTCACTATCTTTTAAGAACATATCTCGTGGTGGTTGCCTACTGGGATTTAGTCTCACACCCTATTTTTTCCATGCTTTTGGGCCCAAATAGATTATATTTTTGCAGGTACAGATAAGGGAAATCCCCCTTCTTCTTCATGTACTTGAATTGCTATGGTGTTGGAGAGCATAGGACCAAGCTTAGGCTTGTGATGATGAGTAGCTGTTGTCTTTTTTCCTTGTATTTTTGGTTTAATACTATTTTTATTCAGCATTGTGACTTGTTTTGATGCTTTCTTGGACATATGTATCATGCCTTATTTTATATGTATGTGCACCAGCTTTTTATCATTTAGTCTTTTGTTTTTCACTTATATATAGATTGTTTACTACTTCCGCTATTGTTTATTTGTATCTCTTCCACTGTGTACTCTACCAATTAGGGAATAGTTTTCCCACTATCACACCCACGACCCTCACTGATAGTTGGTAGCCTCTGGCGTGTGGGGAAATTTGCTTGATGCCATGTGACCAACCAGGTACGGGGTGCCTCTGGGTGGCTTCCAGAACTGGGATGTTACAAAGTGGTATCAGATGAACTCTTTTCTCCTGACTTACTGTTTGGAGCCTATAAACAAGGATAGGATAGAATAGATACTTGGTAATAAGTTTTTTCCGAGAGTAGCTAACCCATGTACAAAGAAAATCCATACTACCTCGTTTATTTCAATTTTACTAGTTTTCAATTTTACTATTGATTTAATTTCACCGTTGGGTGATTCACATGTTTTGTGTTGTTACCATTGTAGTTATTGTGGTTCTAATTTTGTCACAACCCAATGAGATGAGGGTATGCCATATCATGCATCATATAGGAACTTGTTAGAAATCACTTACCATGAATTCTTGCCATGCCATGTAGGATGTATTAGAGATTGCCTGTTGTTGTGATAGATGTTGAGTAGAATATGCATGTTGTTGTGATAGTTTCTTCGATAAAGATACTTGTTCTTTGATAGGGCATTGTTTGTGTAGTGATTTGTTTGGATGAATGCCAAACTTTGGTTTGTGAGGTTTTATAGGCCCTCATGGACTAGAATTTGGTGGATCGTCATTTTTTCCTTGTTATAATGTGTATAAGATTCCAAACTTTGATTCACGGGGAGTATGGGCCCTCACGGATCAGAATTTGGCACTTTCAATGCCCATTTCAGTGTTTTATGGGTTCTAGAGTAGTTTATGAAGATTACTATCCAGAAAAACTCAGAATACACGCCATATAATGTTAAGAACACTCTATGTGTTATTCTGTTTGGGAATAAAAAGTTTTTCTTAAGTACACACCGTGTACTCTATGTACATGTCGTGTAGTCTTTGACCGTGTCATAGGCCATGTGGGAAGAGACACAGGATGGGAAAAACCTAGAGTGAACATTCTGTGTACTAGTTTACCACGCCGTGTATCCTGGCCTAGGTACCCAACCGTGTCACGAACAACACTGGTCAGTGTTATCCTTTCTTAGTACACGCCATGTGTGTTTGGAACACGATGTGTAGTGTAACCTAGGTATACAGGCCGTGTCACTAACAACATGGGCCGGTGAAGCTTGTCGAAGTACACACCGTGTAAACCTTGAACACACCATGTAGTCTTGTCTTAAAAGAGCCATGTGGCTTGACCATGTAGAAGGACTCGGGCAGGGAAAAGGATTCGATCACACACCGTGTGTTTTGAAAACACGTCATGTATTTGGGGTGTTACATGACCAGTTTTTAGCTGAAGTACACGCCCATGTGAATGACTTAAGGGAACACGCTGTTTAGGAAAAGTACACTCTGTGTGGTCATGTTTTGTAGAACTTGAATGCTTTCCTTCTTCTGTTCGTTTCTTGTCCTTCCAGTTTTTAATCCTTGATAATCTTGAATATATGGTGTGCGATTAACCTTGCAGAGTCATGCCACTGAGACATGCTCTGGTTGTCCTCCAGTTGCAGGGCAGTGATCAGACGCCAGCTATGGCTGATTAGGGACTTCCTACAGATCCTTTTATTGTGCCAGCCTTGGAACCGGTTTTGATATTGGTTACAGGTGCCGATGAACAGTTTAGGGAAGGCTTTCTGAGTATGACGCAGACCTTCCAGGGAGCATTGCCTCCTACCTCGTCTATGGCAGACTTGACGTGGGTTTTCCAGTAGCAGCATCCTCCCACATTCTCAAGGGAAGGAGGACCTTAGGCTGTAGATTCATGGATAGAATCCATGCTGATGATCTTTGAGAATCTAGAGATGCCTCCAGAAAGGTGAGTCAATCTCACTACATATATGCTATGAGAATCCACCAAGAGGTGGTGGGACGTGATCTCATAGGCAGGTCATCACCAGGTTATGGAGTGAGAGGAGTTTCAACTCGTCTTTTATGACTACTTCTATCCAGAGACCTTAAGGGCCAACCAAGCCTGGGAGTTCATGAGTCTGGAGGAGGGTACTCTTTCAGTTATGGAGTATTCCTCTCATTTTACTGAGCTTCAACGATTCACCCCCCTCCTAGGTGGAGATGGGTTCTTCTTGGAAAGAAAGTTTGAGGATGGTCTCAGATGGGAGATCCGCTCGCATGTGAATATATTCAGGTTGACTTCCATCGCTTCCATCGTCAACTAGGTGTTGATTGTGGGGAACATTCTGAGAGATTCTGGGGTTGAGGGCCAGGGCGGTTCCGCTTCTAGAGTTAGTGCTCCTCTATCTAACAGCTGGAAGCACAGTAGGGAGTCAACGTACGGTGATCCGAGGCAGCGAAACACATCTTCAAGTAGCCAGGTGGTATGCTACCAGTGTGGAAGGGATGAGCATACAAGGCCATAGTGCCAGAGAGAATCAGTGGAGTGTCGATCTTGCGGAAATTTGGGTCACCTTCAATGCACTGCCAGATCTTTTCATCAGCTGCTGGTGACAGGGGTTCTTCTATGACTCCTCATTTGGGAGCAACACCACTATTTTCTCACCAGTCAGGGAACTGGAGTTCTTCTGGCCATTCAGGCCAATGTAGAGGACGTGGCCGCGGTGGTCAGTCGTTGGTCTTTCAGCGACAGCAAGGTGGATTAGCTCAGAGTAGTCAGGTTGGGTCATAGGGCTGTGGATCTGGCCAAACTTTTGCAGTGGAGCAGACCCATCAGGAGTAAAATCTCGTACCCTCTACAGTTTGAGGTATAATCTTAGTAGCCTTAGTTTTATCTTCTTCTCTTTTCAATATAGGGGCTTCCCATAGCTTTATCTCTGTTTCTGTTGTGGAGAGTCTTGGGCTCTGCATCTTTTCCTCTACTGATATCTAGATTTTATACATACCATTTGGGACTAGGACGACTAGTGTACGTCAGTGTAAGGAGTTCCCCATAGAGGTTGTTGGGTGTCACTTTCTATGGGACCTCTATGTCCTAGAGATGACAGGATATGATGTCATTCTCAGGATGGAATGGTTGGTTCCCTTCCAGGCAGTCATCGACTGTTATCACCGTAGGGTGAGTTTCATATCACCAGAGGGTGGATATTTTCTTCATAAGGGTGAGTGGGATGTCTAGGCGAGCAGAGTGGGTCCAAAGCATCATGGGTTGGGAGCAGTTATAGCCCAAATTTCTTGTCTTTATCTAGATGACCAGGGGGATTAACAGTTAGACTTTCCTCCAGTAGTGGATCATTTCAGAGATGTCTTTCTAGAGGACTTTTCAGTTTTACCTTCTGAATGTGAGGTATAATTTTCTATTGAGCTTGTCCCAGGAGTGGCACTCGTGTCCATTCCTCCTCATAGGATGGCTAAACCAGAGTTTCAGGAGCTCAAGAAGTAGTTGGATGAGTTGCAGGTAAAGGATTTCATCCGACCCAGTAATTCTCCTTGGGGTTCACATGTCCTGTTCACGAAGAAGGTAGATGGTACCCTCAGACTTTGTGTGGACTATTGGAAGTTGAACCAGTTAACGGTCAAGAACCGATATCCTTGGCTTAGGATTTATGATCTCTTTGATCAACTTCTAGGAGCCTGGGTGTTCTCAAAGGTTGACCTAAGATCCGGTTATCATCAGTTGCACATTAGAACATCTGATATACCTCTAACAGCCTTTTGAATCAGGTATGATCTATACGAATATATGGTTATGTCGTTCGGTCTCATGAACACGCCTGCAGTTTTCAAGGCACTGATGAACCGAGTGTTCTATCCATACTAGGATTCCTTCGTGGTGGTCTTCATGGATGATATCTTGGTGTACTCCCACACTCAACATGACCATGTCACACATCTTGAGATCGTTTTGAGCACACTGAGAGAGCATCCTTTATATTCTAAGCTCTAAAAATTCCCCTTTTGGATGGACCAGATTCACTTCATGGGTCATGTCATCTCATAGACAGGTGTTTCAGTAGACCCAGAGAAAGTGAGAGCAGTAGTTTCTTGGGAGCAACCAAAGAATGTCTTTGAGGTGAGGAGTTTTCTAGGGCTAGCTGGATACTACAGACGTTTTATATAGGACTTTTCATGCTTAGCAGCACCGCTGATAGGTCTGACCAAGAAGGGTGTGAAGTTCTTATGGTCAGACTCTTGTGAGTCAGCCTTTTAGGAGCTGAAAGGGAGGTTGACTTCAGCACCGATACTAGTATTTCCAGATCCAGGAAAGAGCTATACTGTATACTGTGATGGATCAGGTATCAGGCTAGGATCTGTGCTTATGCAGGGAGATGGAGTCGTTGCGTATGGGTCTCGACAGTTGAGGCCACACAAGAGGAATTACCTGATGCACGATCTAGAGTTAGCATCTATTGTTCATTCCATAAGTTGTTGGATACATTATCTTCTGGGAGATCACTTTGTGGTTTTCACTGACCGCAAGAGTCTCAAGTACATCTTCACTCGGTGTGATCTGAATTTGAGACAACACATGTGGGTTGAGAACCAACAGTCCTTTGACATTGAGCTTGCCTATGTTCCTGGGAAAGGCAACATAGTGGCTGATGCATTGAGAAAGAGGACTCAGATGCAGGCAGTTCGGGAAGCCAATGGTGAGTGTAAGCTTATGGATCTGTTCTCTGAGATGCATTTGGAGGTGCACGATAGACAGTGGGAAGAATTTTCTATCTTATGTAGTTGTTACCTCTACCCTTCTTGATTGATTTTGAATGAGGAAAATATCATATTCTGAAGGCCTAGTCCTACAGGAAAGCGTGTCAGGAGAGGACCCTATTCATGGGTGATCCATAGGAGAGGAAGAGGTCTTTCATTTCCAGGGGTGCGTATAGGTTCCAGAAGACATACGCGAGGAGCTGATGCAGGATTTTCATTCCTCTGTTTGGGCAGTTTATCCGGGTGTCATCAAGATGTATCGTGATCTACACCTCCAGTATTTGTGTCCATGTATGAAGAGATAAGTTGCTAGTTTCGTCATGAGGTTTTATACTTGTCAGCAGGTGAAGGAGGAGCATCAACGACCAATAGGTCTTTTACAATAGTTACCCTTTCCTGAGTGGAAGTGGAATGACATCGCGATGGACATTGTGACAAGGTTGCTGATATCACCTCGAGGGAATGATGTTGTATGGGTTGTCATTGACAGATTTATGAAGGTTGATCACTTCTTGCTAATCAAGGAGACCTTCAGTGTTTATGAACTGGGATGGCTATATATTCGAGAGATTTTACGTCTACATGGAGTTCCACACTCCATTGTTTCAGACAGGGATGTGTTTTTTACTTCTTGGGTCTGGAAGGGGCTTTAGAAGGCTTTGGGTACACATGTACTTTTGAGTACAACATACCATCCCCAGACAGATGGCCAGTCCAAGTGTACGATTTATGTGCTTGAGGACATGCTACAAGAATGCATTCTGGACTTTGGGGGTTCTTGGGAAAATCATATACCTCTAGTGGAGTCCGCATAAAACAATATTTTTCCAGAAACTATTCAGATGGCACCTTATGAGGCTTTGTACGATTGGTCATGCCGATCACCCTTATGTCCGCTGGAGGCAGGAGAGGTAGATTTTCTGAGACCTCGTCTTGTTCCGGAGACCACAGAGTAGATATAGTTGATTCAAAAGAATATGGCTACTGCACAGTCTCTATAGAAGTCATATGCTGATCAACGGAGATGACCTATGGAGTTCAAGGTCGGGGATCAGGTTTTCCTTCGTGTCACACCAAGGTTGGGGAAGAGGAGGATTAAGAGACAGGGTAAGATTTCATCAAGGTATGTCGGACCATTTGAGGTGTTGGAGAGAGTTGGGCTGGTTTCTTATCAGTTGCAGTTACCTCAGAGGTACCGGGCTATGCACGACATTTTTCAAGTTTCTCAGCTCCGACGTTACTTTTCAGACTCATCTCATGTCCTTCAACCCGATGAGGATGAGCTAGATGTGGATACATCATTCGAGGATCATCCTATCTAGGTTTTTGATCGTAGTACAAAGGTTCTCCATGGTTAGTCTATTAGTCTGGTATGGGTGCTATGGCAGTACGAGTGGGTATATGATGAGACTTGGGAGAGGGAGGCTGATGTATGAGCACAGTGGCTGGAGCTGTTTTGGGTTTCTTCTACTACACCACTTTAGGGAAATTCAGAGATGAATTTCTTTAAGGGGGGAAGTTTGTAAGAACCCGGATCTTCTTTTCAGGTATGTTTTTCCTTTTCTAGTCGTTTTTGAGAAAAAGAGAAAAATCTAAAAAATTTCAATGTACACGTCGTGTAATTTATGAGTACACGCCGTGTAATTTATGAGTACATGTTGTGTACTTTGATGTCACTAAAGGCCGTGTGCTCGCTATTTCATGGACACACACATGACCATGTAGGGGTGACATGGAGTTCGCCTAAAGTGGAGTACGGAAAAGGTGAGTACACACCGTGTACTTCAAAAGTACACATTGTTTACTATATTGTTTTCATTAAATGCACCGGTGTCATGTATGACGGACATAACCATTTCTTTTAGGTCTCTTTTGTCCGAGAGAACCCGTACGCTCGCAGATCTTCAACGAACCCCCGATCCTCTGTCCTTCCTCTGAATCGAACACCGTTAGTTGCATTGTAATCACATCGATGAGTTCTCTCTTCTCCTAGATCATCTTTTACCAATTTATCCTCTTTTTGAGTTATAGTGGGTTTAACGTTTTGTTCCTTTTCTTATATCTATGGAGTTATAAGAATATTCAAGCCTTGTGGTTCAAGTATATTGATATCCTAACCCCAAGGTAGGTGGTTTGTGCCTTTCTGTTGAAAGTCATTGAATATTTTGTGCAATTTCCCCCAATACCCTTGAACGGGGTATTGCGTGTTTACTATTTTATCTCTATTGTTTCCCTTCTTTGCTTATATTCTAGAGTAGATGATTTTTAATGTGAAAAGGGTTAATTGTTATGCTTTATAAATTTTTACCATGCATGTTTTTCCTGTCTGGACTATTGGGTCTAGTTTTCCCTTTTGGGTGTTGTTTACTTTCTATGCCTAGTATTGAAGGATGGTAGGACTATAGTTTTAATGAGCTGATATGACATAGAATGCTAGCCATTTATTTCTTGTGGTTTACTTTGGTCGTCACATGTGCTATACTTATTTGACTTACACAGGGCCATGAGAACCTAGTGTAGTAGACCACAGGGAGAATGGACGTAAGGGCTTCTCTAGAGAGTCTTTATAATCTTACGATGCGATACCACATGGGGAATTGATGTTGAGTGCTTCCTCAAAGTGTATGTAGTTCCTCGGCATGGGAAACAGTGGGAATGAGACATTGAGTGCTTCCCTGAAGTTCCTTTATTATGATACGAGACTATAAGGGGAATTGACGGTGAGTGCCTCCCCAGAGAGTCTATACTTTAGTTGAACCAGAGTGGTGAGACTGTGTGTGCCTCCCATAGGGTTTCGAGTACTTTTTGGTTGTACCATAGGGGCTAGGTTATGATAACTACCCAGAGGGTTACCTGTTTGTTTCTACTTTCTTGAGTAGCTGATTACATGTTTGTGAATTGAATGCTTGAAACTGTGGACTATTTCCTATTGAGTACTTCCTGTTTACTACTTTCTGTACTTTTACCGATATATATTCACTGAATGTTAGGCATATTTCTCGTGGTGGTTTCCTACTAGGATTTAGTCTCACACCCTGTCTGGGCCATGCTTTTGGGCCCAAATAAATTATATTGCTGCAGGTATAGATAAGGGAAAATTCCCTTCTTCTTCAGGTACTTGACTAGCTGTGGAGATGGAGAGCATGAGACCAAGCTTAAGCTTGCGATGCTGAGGATTTTTTGTCTGTTTTCCTTTCATTTTTGGTTTAGTACTCTTTTTATTCAGCATTGTGACTTGTTTGGATTCTTTATTAGACATATGTATCATGCATTACTTTATATGTATGTGAACTAGCTATTTATCCTTTAGTCTTCTGTTTTTCACTTGTGTATGGATTGTTTACTGCTTTTTCTATTGTTCATTTGTCTCTCTTCCACTGTGTACTCTTCCAATGAGGGCATAATTTCCCCACAATCACACCCAACTCCCTCACTACTACTCGACATCCTCTGGCATTCGGGGAAATGCACTTGAGGCCATGTGACCAACCGGGTACGGGGCACCTCTGGGGGGCTTCCGGAACTGGGATGTTACACATGTTACCTTGGGACTGGCCCTATATGGGATTCCTAGGCATGGTTGAACCTTAAGGTCCCCAAAAGTTCTCAGGTAAAGCCTATCTTGGGATGGTCCTCTGGTGGTAATATTCTTTACATAAATATCCATCAATACATAGAAAAATTCTATGTAATAAAATAAAATATAGATCTATATTCAAAAATCATTTCCAATACCCTAATTTTTGCATGTCCACAATCCATAAATTATTCTCTTAAATTTAAAATTTTCCTTTTTAATGGAAACTCCAACTCTTCATTTCTTCGTGAAATATAAAATTCATATTGCAACGCATTGTTAATTCTTCAAAACTTTGTCGTAAACAATGTTTCCTTCTATAAAACATGTCTTTTTCATTAATATCACATTAAAAAATCATCATATTTGAACTCGTAAAGAATATCTCAAGAATGAAATCCAATGATATGAATTCATAATAATTCAACATGCATCGCCACTTTTCATCACCAACTTTCCAAATACATATCAAAAACTAATTTACAGAAAATATAACACTAGCCTCAACAACCCTGGGTGGGTAATGACATATGAAGGTTATAAATATTGGGAACTATTCCCCTTGTTTATGGATATATATGATTCTTATATAGTGTTGTTGTTAACTCCCCTCAATAATTATTATATACGATGGTTTTATGGGTTGAGAACCAATATCCTTGATGATGATTATATATGATGTTACTAAAAAGTGGGTGTTAATCCCCATGATTATGATTATATATGATGGTATTATATGGAGTTCATCAATCCCATTGATTATTATTATATATGATTGTATTCTTTGGTGGGTTGTAATCCCTCTAATGATTATGATATAAAATAGTGATATGAAATGGCCTCTAATCCCCCAAGTGATTATGATATAAAAAGGTTATACAATGTGGGTGATAGACCCCTAAAAAAATTAATGTATTAATGGTATTATGGGTAGGATGTATTCATACCTATAATTTTTATATATTCTATTCACTAATACATTAGTCTTGGGAAAATGTAGGCATGGTCAACCTTAGTTATCACCTTATAGTATGAGTATCAACCATGATTGATTTTCTATATTTCCAGTTGTTTATTTGATTTCCCTAAGAATATAACATTATATATGAACTATATAAATTTATTGTGATAGGATCACCGTTGGTGGTGTTCTACCATGTTTTACCAACACCCTTTTTGGGGATCTCTCACACTTTGGTTCTCAAGTATACCTCATGATTATAGGAATAGGTAGGCTAGAGGCCTGGTGTTGGATAATTGAGATGTATAATATGGATGGAGTCAAGGAGTGGGAATGGGTTGGAACTCAGGAATAGGTAGTTGAAGTTTTAGTTTTTTATTTTAGTTTTGGATGTATATGATCTTCCCATAGGAGATCTGGTTCATGTATGCTTGAGTTATGTTAAAAAAAATATATTTTATTTTCTTATAGTATATGGGATCTTTTTTATTTCTACCTAGCCTTGATAGTGGTGTTTGCAATATTTTTTTAGTTATTTTTCATAGATTCATATAATTACTATTAATATTTTGTACTTTAATATGAGGGTGTAGTCTCTACATAGTATCACTATAGACCCTCACTACTAGTCAGAAGACTCTTCTATACAAGGAGGTGTGCCTAAGGTCATGGATCAACCTAATCTAGTTACTATAGAGTGAAATGAGATATGATGCTAAAAAGTGTTATTAGAGTCTTTTATTATTTATCTTATTATTTTAGATATGGTATAAAAAATCTATGATTGATCGTAAATTGGAATGGATGTTATGTCTTATTCCTAGACAACAATGGATTGAGATTGTGCCTAATTTACCATGAATCCTTGATTTATGTTTTTTATGTTACAATTTGGTTGATTATTAACAAGTATGATATTTTTTATTTTTTATTTTATAGTGTTTTCTCATCCCATGACGGAAAGAGAGTGAGAGTTCAAACATCATATCAAGCATGTAGATTAGCATGAAATATGAATTCTAGTGATCCATTATAATACTAGTTTTGGAAAAATAAAAATATGTTTTGGTTATTTATGGTTTCAATTATAAATTATTTTTTATTTTATAAAAAGACTTATTGGTGTCATTCTACATAACTGAAAAATATGGATATGATTTATATAGTACAGATCACCAAAGGGTTATATAATTTATATATGCATGTATGTGATTTTGGATCCTCAAGGGGGAAGTTTTTTATAGAGATTAAAAGTGAGGATTAGTGTCCTAGAATGGGTAGTTTACTTATGTATCGATTTCCTGAGTTATAATAATGTATGACAACTCTAGAGTGGTTGTATTGACCTTTGAGTTTCTTAATTGTATTTGAGATGGGTGTTTGGGTGATTATCCATGAGTTGTGACCAATGTGGGATGATTATGACATGAACAAGAGTCACGTTCAAAATTTTAATTATAAAATAGATCATATAATTAATGTAATTAATTTATGTCTGATGATTTTTTATTTGATGGATTTCATATTTGAGCCTAGTACAGAAGGGATATGTCATGATATAGAATGATTAAAATGGTATATCAGGGTAACACCATGTTGTATGATTTTTTGTTATATAATTTTTTGGTAATGGGGTGTACTAAGAATTGTTGTGGTATTATTATGATGGAGATTATCTTAACATGGGTCAACAAAGTTAGATTTTGTTTAACCTATATGGTATGTGGACTAGTGTGGGATAGTCTAAGCCTAAGGGAGGTAAGGTTAGTGTTTGATCATGTATTATTGGTTGTGAATAACAATTGGATCATGTTGAATATTAGATATTGGGATATCACTAGTATAAGGGGATTGAGTAATGAATGATACATGACTACTGGGGTATGAACATGATAACAGATAAAAATATATATTAGTTTTATTTTATGCTTTTCTTTTGTCAAGTTAGGCCATTTTTGGGAAATTCATGTTGGGTCCCTTGAGACTAATTTGGTTGTAGTACATGAATGGGTTATATTATATAGTGATAAGGTATAGAACTCCACATCTCCTTGATGAAATTAGTTGGTTTATGGGTTTCAAAAAGGATTGGATAATGATTACATGTGGATAGTGATCAAATTTTAGATAATGGTAAAAATGTGTGATAAATAATATTTTGCCGAAGATATAGAAAAATATTTTCCCCTTAATTCTATGATTTATATTGGGTAGATAAGGGGATTATCTAAGGTATTATTAAGTGTGGTGTGGGTTGAATAGTGGGAAATAGTGCATCTTAATTTGATTGGTCTGTGAGATGAGATATCTGTGATGGGATGGAAAAATGAGTGAGGGGTCCTAATATTTTTTGATATTTCATGATGATAAACTCATTTGAGAAATTATTCATAACAATTATTTAAAATTGATATACTGTTGGATGAATGTTGGTTATTATAAAATTCTAAAAAAGTGGTTGAGTGGATCAACATTATTTCTAAGTAATCAAAAGATCCTTTTAACATTGGTGAGTTGTAGACCAATTTTATTATAAGTCTCTAATTTTACTTGGTTCAACCTATATAGAGATGGAATGTGGTATTCTTATGTTAGTTAGCAAGTCCATGGATCTTGAGTTAGATTCTCCAACATTGGGGGTATGATAGGATATTAACAATATTATTAGAATGTAGATTCATGGGGCATCATAGTATAATTAAATCATAGTGTGGATCTTAGGATGAAAATTTTATTAAGAAAATAGAATAAGGGATCATGAGTGTCAATGGTCACTAGGAGATGGATATCAGGTAGTATTAGGCTCATTGGATAATGATAAGTAATGTTATTTCATAGGGATCATTCCATTGTTTATATAAATCTGTAACACTCATATTGAGTAGTTTTTCATAAATTTTGAGGGTGATGTGTTGATAAACCAAACCTAGACTTAGTTATGTCTTAATGATAGTTCTTGGCTATAAATTTCTAGTCTGTTGATTTTTAATGGAAAATACCAATAAGTGGGTATCATCTAATGAAAATCGGGGAGAGACAACATGATCAATAACTAATAGCTGTAGATGTGAGATAATAGTGGGGCGGTACAATCGAAAGGGTGTTTTTGGAAAATTAACCTATAAGGGGTTAGAGGTTGTATAACATCATTACTCACAGATTATTATGATGTTTAGTGAAATGGAGTGGGGATTCATGTTATTGATATAGTCGAGGAAGTGAGACTATGATTTCAGATGAGAATGGTTGGGAAATTCTTGGTTGTGATGCCTAGTGATTGATGAACTTGTGTAAATTAGTAACATTAACTGATGGGGTGAAAACAGGTAAATTTGTAATTCACAATTTCCCCATGATGTGGGATATCATCAAAGAGTCAGTGGAAATAATCCTCATTATAATACTTGAGATTACATCATTTTGAACATTAGATCTTGTTAGGGTAAATTTTTCTCATGACTATAACTGTAGGGACACAATGAATTTGTATAAAACCATGAAATTATAAAATATGATTACATATTGATAATTTGTTTTGATAACTTTCTATACATTCAACACCGATTGTAAACAAAGCTATGTATTATTTATTTTAAAAAAAATATTTAAGCCTAACCATTAAAAACGAGTCATTGAATTAGTGTGTGTTTATATGAATAACCTCTTTATAAAATATATTTACTAAGAAAATAAAGGATAATTTAATATAAATGAAATTTATTTTATTTAATTAAAATGAATAACAAGATAATTAATCAATTCGAAAATATTTTTTAAAAAAATTTCTTTTTATGTGATAAAAATTTCATTTTTTATGAAATATATAATTTATGATAAATTATATTTGATATTAAAAATTGGTTAAAACCAATTTATTTTGTAATTATATTAAAAAATAATGAACTATAATTTATAAAATATTCTATGTAATAAATTATGAATTTTAGTATTAAAATTATTCATTTAAAAATATTCTTTGAAATATTAAAACCAATGGAAGATATTTTCATAACTAATTAAAATGTTACTTTAATATAAAAGTACTTTTGGACTTTTCTATGAATATAGTATTTTTTTTAAAAAATTGGTATTTGGATTTCCTTGTAAACCTCATATACATTATTTGTTTTGGAATATTACAATTTATATATTTGAAGTCATTATCCAATATAATTTTATCTTGTATAAAAATTTATATCTTAAAAAAATATTTATCTAAAAATTGTTCATATGTTATTAATTGTATTTATTTTATAATTAAACTTTCATAACCTTTGAAATATTATTTTATATAATCATTTTAAAATTTAAAATTATAATTATCAAATTAGGTAAAAATTTCAATATTAATATTTTTCATTAAAATTAATTTCTATGTTTAGAAATTAATTACCATGTTAAAAAATATTTTGGGTAACAGAGAAAAAGGTAAAAAAACACCATAAAAACTCCATTTTTTATTTTAAAGGAGTGGTTGATGTGAGTTTAAAACCACTATAATATCCACTCATGTTTTTCTTGTTTTTATCCTTTCTACACTTGAATAGTAACCCTACATTATTGAAAATATAAGGGTTACGCAAAACTACCCTTCCCTTCACTTATAAATGGGTATGATCTCCACCACATCATGAATCAATTCTCCTTAAAATATCTCCTTGAACCAATTTTTTTTTCTTCTGATATAACACTCTCCAATGTTCAAATGCTTCCATTCACCATTAGTTATCATATAACACCCTAGGTTTTATGAGTTTTTTTAAAAGAAATTTATTTCTTCGAAAGATTACGTTATATGCAACACTGAGATTTAATGAAGTTGAATATGAAATTAATATTATTATTTAAACATGAATATTATATAATAGACATTAATCTTTGAGGAATAAATTGTATTTTTTTAAAAAATTAATTAGAATAGTTTTAGATAATGAAAATATATTGATAAATAAGTTTTTAATTTTTTTTGTAACTTCTTTATAAACATTGAAATTATATTTTTTCAAGAAAATGGTTTTCATTTATTTTTGTGAATATCAAATATTTTTTTCTTCAAATATAATAAATTTTATTTTATGGAATAAAATTAATTTTTGGGATTGACATGTCAAAATTACCTGAGGATTATTTTTTGGTAATCTTCTAAAAAAAGTTTAATTTTTAATGACTATTGAAAAATACAGATGTTTATTAAAACTGCCTTTTCAATTAAAGAATTTAAAAAGTTTCACCTTTAAAAAAAATTAAAATGTAACATTATTTCAATAATTTTATTATTAATCCAATTTATGTAATTAGAATCACATTCATGTTGATTTTTGATATTAAAACTTTCTATTATTATGAAATGTTTCTATTTGGAAAATCTTTATTTTGCCATGTATATGGGTTTAATTTTCAATTAAAATTTACTAATTATGTGAGTGGAATTTGTAAAAATGGATCCCATATTTTAAATAAACATATTTTATATTATATAATAATATAAAATTTATTTTTGATAAGAATTAATTGTAACAATGGTAAAAATTAATTATAATGGTTAAGGTTAAAACGGATTTACCAAGTGTTAAACAAAAATGATAAGGGTTAAAGATACTAAAAACACGTTCAATTCCAATTTTATGGTTATAATTTGACCTTATATCATCTATGGCTATATAATTATCTATTTTGGATCTATGTGGCATTTTTAAAACATGGTAATAAGATTTTATTTTCGGAAATTCCATG
Organism: Viscum album; assembly: GCA_963277665.1. Lineage (NCBI taxonomy): Eukaryota > Viridiplantae > Streptophyta > Magnoliopsida > Santalales > Viscaceae > Viscum > Viscum album. The sequence continues at coordinate 1,647,402,235 of OY728159.1, forward strand.
GTTTTTCTCTCCACAACTTATAAAAGGGCACCCCCTATCCTCATATATTCACACATCCGTATCCATTTTTTTTTGTTGACGACTTACCAAATTTCGATCCTTAATTACCTCCACATTTCCTAAAATACTTACAAAAATTAAGAAAGAATAGTGGCTCTGAACCCAATAGGTTAGAGCCCATGTCTACTTTTTTACATTAGAATATGAAACATTGAATCACATCCCGAAGGGCCAAATAGTTTTTTAGTCTTGGTAAAATAGATTAATAATTAAAATTTACATTATATTTTATGTCATAAAATAAAAAAACTATTTTCTTTGAGAATTACATTATTCTCCTTTGCACATCCAATCATATTAATCACAAAATACTTTATTCTATCTGGGGAAATATCAAACATAAGAAAGAGGTGAGATTAGTTGCCTTGTAAATGTATGTGTAAAGTGGAAGGTATAAATAAATAAAGAATAATAGAAAATATCACAACCAATCCTAGATACCTAGGTAACCTTATAACTGAGTTAATACCAACATGTCCTAAAGGTAATTTTTGATCCCCATGAGTTGGAGACTAGCACCTAGAATCATAAAAATGAAAGTGTGATTGAATTTTCAACAATCATTGTGGAAGGAAGATAAAAAATAAGTATTCATTCAAAATAAACTCTATATGGATAAGTTAAATAGACATAAAATAGATATAAACAACTCAAATTACTATAGAAAACTACCAAAAAATTGAAATTCAAACATCCTAATTCCCCATAGGTGCAACTCTCTAAGTCTACAGATCAATAGAAATAACCAACACCAATTGGTGCTTTACCTCTCCTGAAACCTAGAAGGAGGAAAACTTCAAACACCTGAAGTCACGGGTAGGGTGTGCCCAAAAATCCCAGTAGGGTCTCACAAAGGATTCTATAATAGATTCCGACATTTAAATAACCAAATGAAGATATCTAAATTTTAAAAAAAAACTAGTTTTTAATTTCAAAAAAATATTTTAAAAAATCATTCTTTACAATTAAAATGTTGGAAATAATTTAAATAAATCATTTACAATTCAATTGAAATAATATTTCAAAACAAATGGCTTAAAAAAATTATATGAAATAGTTTATATAAATTCATAAGTCATGTAAAACCATTTAAAAAAATAAAATATATTTATTTTAAATGCAAAAAAGCGAGCCACATGGTCATATGCCTAAAAGGTATGATAATTCCAAGATAAAGGAATCCACACACTCAAGGTTACATGGAAATATGTGCATACACATGCCCCCTTCGACACTGGCCAAGAGGAATTAATCACCATCTTATCAGGGATGCGACGTGTTGTATTTATGTTATGGAATGTTGTAAATCATAGAGTGTTGTCCAAATAACTCACTAACTACCTAAGGCTTTAATGTGATCTAATAAGAAATCAACGATGGAAAAATTATTTAAAAACTTTTTAAAATACAATTCATCCCATTCTTTATTTCAAATAATCCAATTTTCCATTTAAAAACCAAAATGGGTTTTAATCAATACAAGTATTTTTACTAGATAAAACCCAATGGCTTCTATAAAAACTATTTAATCCATTTTTATTAAATAAGTATTTGAAATCAATTAACAATTTAATTTCAAAAATCACTTTCAAAATTTAAATTCATCAATTTAAATTGCAAAAATATACATCAATTTCAAAAATTTAAATTCAACAGTTTAAATTCCACCAAATTACATCAATTTCACAATTTCACCCCAATTTAATGGAATAGGGTTTTCCCAATTTCATTCCAAAATTAAATTTCCATAACCAAATCTGCTAATTCAATGGATTTGAGGTTTTTCAAAAATTCAATTTCATTAGAATTAAATCCCACATATTCTATTGAAATAAAATTAATCAAATCAAGCAATTTGAGGTTAATTAAATTGGCCAATAAAAATGGAACCACCCACACCTGGATTACTAGATCTCATAATGTAAAAGCCTTATCGAGATTAATAATGAAGAATGATGATAATGGAATTATAGAATCAAAACTAGATCCAAAATCCCAAAAAAAGGTTATTAGATCCTACAATCAAAAAAGATGGTCTGTGAAACCCTAGGGAGGAAAGAAGAGAGAACGGGAGAAAGAGAACGAGAAGAGAAAACTAATTAGGAGAGGATAAAACATCATTCTCAAAGATTTGATATACTTTTGGGAGGGTGTTGAGAGTCCAAAAACAAATATTGAGATCACTCTTAGAGGGATAAATTGTTTTGGGGTCATACTGATCTATCAGGGACCTAAAATAAAGGTTTTATGATTTTAAAACATAATTTTAGATTTATAAAATACTCGTACACATATATAGTTGTAAAGGTCTACATGATTACACCAAAACTTGGTCCCTATACATGTTACCCTTTTAAATGGGTTTCACAGTTTATCCTAAGAGGGTGCACATTTTCAAAACTAGGTGCTAATCATAAAAAAACCAGACTACCTGGGTTTTCATGATTTTCTCTAGTAAGGTGCAATGTTTGGGAAAACCATGCATAGCCCATAAAAATTCAACATTTCCTATGTTTACACCCAAAACAACCCCAAATGAAACCCAAACAAATAAATATTAAAATAGAGGTTTTGGAATACCTTTAAACAATAATAAGATGTTACAACCTCCCCACCATAGAAACCTTGTCCCTAGAAATCCCATAGAGAAGATTCCATGCCAAAAGACGATTCCACTACTCTCTAATTAGTTCCCCCTCCCACATCTCATGATTATTCGAATCGTGATTCTATAGAACACAAAAAAAGGTATTTTCCTCCTATGGAGTACCTTGGTTTCAGAATCAAAAATCCTAACAGGACTTTTAGTCATAGATAAATTAGGTTTAACCTCATGATCACTCTATATCAATACAAGATATGGATCAGATTGATACATCCTTAGCTGAGATACATTGAACATGTTATGTATTTACATCAACTGTGGTAGAAGCGCTTAATGGTAATAAACTTTTCCCACCTCCTCAATAAATTCAAAAGGTCCCACAAAATGAGGAGCAATATTTCCTTTCCTCCCAATCCATCGATGACCCAACTGTGGTGAAACTTTCAAGAATACCATGTTACCAACTATGAATTCCAACATTCTATGGCAATGATCAATATATGATTTATACTAGCTCTACACCATCAAAATTCTATGATGAATCCATTGAGTCTTTATTGTATTCTCCTAAACCAAGATTGGTTCAACCAAGGAACTTTCCCCAATCTATGACCAAAAAATAAAGATCTATAAGACTGTCCATACACAGCCTCATAAGGAACAATTATAATTATGGACTGGTAAATATTTTTATAATAAAACTCAATGAACCCTAAGTGATCATCCCAATACCCACAAAAGTCAAGGACATATGTGTGGATAATATCCTCAAGAATCTTTATAGCTCATTTTGTTTGTCTATCCAACTAAAGATGGTATTCCCTACTCAAACGGACCTGAGATCCCAGTGCCTCCTAGAGGAATCTCAAAATGGGAGAATTAAACCAATTATCATTTTCAAAAAATATAGTAGATGGATCTCCATGAAGATGAAAAAGCTCTTTCATATAGAGATTTCCCAACTCCCTAACATTGGTTATATCACAGATGGGTATAAAGTGATCTGACTTGGTCAATCTATAGATCAAAATCCATACCACATTATTCTTATTTAGGTTATGTGGAGAACCAACCACATAGCCCATAGAGATCTCATCCCACATCCATGTTGTGACCCAAAGTGGCTGAAGTAAACCCAAAGGCCTATTGTTCTAGACCTCAACCTATTGGAATGTATAACAATGAGAAAAAAATTCATAAATTCCATGTCTCATAACTGACCACCAGAATCAACCCCTAATTTCATAGATCATCTTAGTGGTTCCTAGGTTCACTGCCCACTAGGAATAATGGAAATACCCTATAACATATTTTGACACCACTAACGGAACAACAAAGTGATTTTAATAGCATAGAATCCCCTCTTTGTAAAATAACCACTCATCAACTATCTCCCCCAAATAAAGAGGGTCCTTAATTATATGGAAATAATCATTAAGATATTGATCCCAATGAATCGTTTTGAGAAGATTATATGTCAACTGAACACTAGCCAAGGTAACCTCATACACTAATTCCTAGATTCCAACATGAAAATGTGAAAATAGATCCATAAAGTTCTACTCTCGCAATGATTCTTTCATGGACTTAGTCAGATGTTTTCTACTCAAGTCATATCTAAATAAATTCCATTTCTCTAGGGTATAAGATATGTCAAAGTTCAAATATTATAGGTATTCCACCCAACGCCTCTGGGGAAGATTCAAATATTTTTGATAGAATATGTAACTCAAACTTTTGTAGTTTGAAAACATGGTAAACCATTCCCCAAAAAGGTAGTTATGAAAAAATTTAAGCGAATGCATCATAGCTTTGATTTCAAGGTTGTGGTTTGATTAATTCTTCTTGTCTATCCTAATATTAATAGATATATATGCCAAAACATGATCACATTGCATTAGTACATAGCCCAAACCTGAACCCAATGCATCATAGAAGACAACATATACTTTCCTAGCCTCAAGAAGAGTCAACACTGGTGTAGTAGTAAAAATAAGTTTCAACTCAATAAAATAACTCTAAAATTTCACATCCCAAGTGAACTTCACTCTCTTTGGAGTTAGAGAGGTCATCGGAGAAGCTATCTTTGATAAGTCATTTACAAACTTGTGATAATAACAAGATAATACCAAGAATATTTGAATCTAAAATACATTTTTTGGTTTCTACCATGGAATAAAATACTTTACCTTATTAAGATCAATTCATATTCCATATTCAGAATCCATGTGTCCCTAAAAATTTACTTCCTAGATCCAGAAATCAAAATTTGTAAGCTTGGCATAATGTTGGTGATTTCTCAACAATTCTGGAACTGATCTAAAATGGCACACATGATCCTCCTCGGATGTAGATTAAATGGGGATGTCATCCACAATGTCTACCATGAAGGTATGAAGATACTCATGGAATATATTGTTCATTAAATATATAAAGACTACATGTGAATTGGTTAGACCAAATGGAATAAAAAGGTACTAATAATGGTTTTACCTACTATGAAAGGTGGTTTTATAAATGTCAGATTATATTTTCCTCAACTGATGGTAGATATACCAAATATCAATCTTCAAGAACCACTTAGTGCCTTTAAAACAGATCAAACAGATCATTAATATCTTAAAATAGGTACTTTTCCTTTACCAAAACTTGATTGATTTTTTGGTAATCAACTCAAAGGTGAGGTAAAATATCAGCCTTTATATAAAATAGAGTCATCACTGCCCAAGGTGACACAGTAATGCGTATAAATCCTTTATCTATAAGATCATACAACTGAGACTTCAACTATTTTAATTTAGAAAGTGACATGTAGTAATAAGGAATATAAACTGGTTGAGTACCATGAACTAAATCAAAAGAAACCTATTCCCCTTTACTGGTGGAAAACTAGAGAAGTGAGAATAAAACATTTAGGGAAACACAATGACAACTAGAGGGATATCACCACTCAAATATTCCCAATCTAGATCAAAGGCGTACACAAATATCACTTTCCCCAACTCCAGATAGTAAGTTCTATCCCTACTAGAACTTAGGTCCCCTTCTCATTAAAAGATATGGCATACACGATTAGGTATATTAAAGGTGACCTATCGAAGATAACAATCATTCCATGATTTAGTGGTAATGAGAAAATCCATACTGAAAATGATGTAAAGTGGTTTCATATTCTGAACAAAAAATATCAAAGAAAGCTCAACATCTAATATATAGAAAACTGAAGTAGGGATACAGAGACCCTATTCTCTCTTTGTTCCAAGGGTTTTAGTAACCATCACATAAGAAAACATATTAATTTAAAGATTTCTCAAATTAACAATATGGATATAAATAAATGACCAAGATGAAAGAGTATCAAATAAAGTAGTTGGTAATGACAAAGAAATAATGATGGTACCTCTCACTATCACTGGACATGTATCTGCTTCTTTTAGAGACTCTTTCACTAGGTGAAGAAGCTTCATCCAAGATTCCTACGACTTGAACCCTTTTGTACATGAATAAAATTATTTCCCTATAGTTTTATAATGTTATGATGATCATGTTCCACTATGTGGAGTGTAATATATATGGTAAAAATTCTTTATGTGCCATGAGTGTCCACAAGAACCACATACCTTTGGTGCTTCAGTGAAAAACCTATTGGAATTACCTAACATTCCACACTAGTATCTAATCAAATAAACTATTCCAGGAACTTTATGAGGTTTAGAGAATCCCTGATTTCAAGAAACTCCCCAAGAATCATCACACTTCCTCTTTACCTTATAGGAAAACACATTTCCACTTTGAGAAGATGAATCTCCCATCAACCTCAACTTTTCTACCAGGTCCTTTTCAACCATCAGTGCTCTATCGAAAAAATTATCATAAGGGTGTATATTTAGAAATAAAAATTGAGAAAAATATTCTATCATATGTCTTAACTAAAATTATGGACTCTTCTTATTCTCATTTGATAATATTTCATGCGGAAACTGCAAAAGCTTAGAAAAATGATTTTTATACTCTATATTAGTCTTGCCAGCCTACTCAAGTTTCAAGAACTCTATAGAAATGGAAAAAACCACTGACTATAGATAAATATAGTTAGTGAAAATAGCTTATAAGTCCTTTCACTCTAAGACCCCATGCTTCTTCGTTGTCACCATCATGTCCCACCATATCAATCTCAATCCCTCCATCATAAAGGTGACACACTTCACCTTGATTTCATTAGGTGTCTCCAAGAATTAAAAAAAATCTCAATCCTACTCAACTATTAATCAGTCGGTTTTAGATCATTAGAGCCATGAAAAAATGGTGGGATTTGGTGAATAATATCCTAATAATGATCCTAAGTACATCCCTTAGAGGTTCCACAACTAGAGCCTGAATGGGAACTATTGGTGGTGCCTGTCCTAGAGCATGGACAATACACATGATCAACTCAACCTAGTTCAGGTCCATGATAGCATTTTCTTGCTGAGGTTCATCAATACATTCCTCCTTGATCTAATTCCCATGTAATCTTTGAGTCATTATACTACACAATATCAACCTACAATAAAGAATAAATCAAATTAACACTCAAATAGAGAAACTGGGGGGAAGTAATCCTAGCAGATAGATAACAAGATTTTGATTTCAATCTATCTAAATCAAAATTAGGAAAAATACTAGAACTAATCTTTAAGGGGTCTCCCAAAACCACCCCTTGTGACGTAAGGTTCATTGTGGTGAGATCTGGTCAGGCACTCAATCACAACTACCTCTTTAGTCCCTACAATAATACACAAATACATATTGACTTCAAGAAAATAATCCCACCTATAACTCTAATACCACTTTATCACAAACCAGCCCGAGTAACCTATTGACCTGATAATTGAGCCGATACCGACATGGCCCAAAGGGAATTCCTGATCCCCATGAGTGGGATAATAACACCTATAATCATACAAAACGAAAGTAGGAATGAATCTTCCACAAACATGGAGGAAGAAAGATAACAAATCAGCATGAATACAAAATAAACTCCACATGGATAAGTGTACCATTATTCAAACAAACATAAAAAACCCAGTGTACTATAGCAAAGTAATAGAAAAACCAAAAGGTATAAAACCCAAGTCCCAATGGAGAAAACTCTATAATTCCATAGATCAATAGATAGAACCACCACCAAGTGATGCTTTACCCCTACATGAACTTGAATGAAGGAAAACTAAAAACACCCAAAGGCACGGGTACAGTGTGAGCTAAAATCACGGTAGGGCCTCACCAAGGATTCCATAATAGATTCAAACATTTAATTAACCAAATAATGAGAACACAATTTTAAATAAATAGGTCTTTAATTTCAAAATAATATTTATAAAATTCATGCTTTACATTACAAATGATGGAAATACATTAAATAAATTCTTTTCAATTCAATTGATTAAATATTTCAAAAATAATGTCTTAGAATATTTTTTATATAAAATAGTTTATATAATTTCACAAGCCATGTAAAGGAGTTTACAAAAATGGAATATATTCATCTCAAATAAAAACAAGGGATCCACATGGTTATATGCTTAAAGGTATGATAATTCCTGGATAAAGGACTCTATACACTCAAGGTGACATGACAATATGTGTATACACATGCCCCCTTTAACACTAATAAAGAGGAATTCATCCCCATACTTCTAGGGATGTGACGTTCTACATTTATGTTTTGGAATGTTCAAAATCATAGATTTCTTTCCCAATAACTAACTACCTATAAAATGAATTCATGTTCTTTAATGACAAATCAATTATAGACAATTTATTTTACAACTGTTTCAAATACAATTCATCCCATTCTTTGTTTCAAATGTGTTAATTTTCCATCTAAAAAAATGTGTTTTAATAAAAAAATGCCTTTTTACAAGATAAAACCCAAAAGTTTCTATCAAAATAATTTTATTCCATTTTTATGAAATAATAATTTAAAATCAATTCACAATTAAATATCACAATTTGTGATGTCCCGACCTAGGTGCCATGTAATAGTTCCCCAAGCCAGTCAATCACATAACCTCAGGCATGCCTCCTCGTATGCCAGAGGCATCTGACTAGTAGAGATGGTCTGGTAAGTCAGTCATGGGGAGACTATACCCTCTTTTATTAGAGTAAAACATGAGAATAAATAATTAACAAATAGTAGAAGCATATATAAATCATAAAAAATACTCATGTCACAAGATAACCAAACATGATATACAATACTGAACTGAAAGGGAAAACATGCTATTCCAAAATAAGTGTCAAGTTTATATAATGAAACTAAATGTAAAGACACTATGACACCCCAAATGGGTCCCAAACCATGGATGGTTACCTCTTCCAAGCTCCATCCCCAATCAACCATCTATTCTGGGGACTTTTCCAATATCTAGTCCTACAATAATATGATCTATTCAGGCACAGATCAGGAATCCCAAATAGGGTATGAGTAAAACTCAATAGGACACTACCAACGGTGTATAAAACAAGTCAAATAAAAATATACTTCATGAAATTCTATAAGTTAATAAGTACAATTAAATAAAAAACAGTTTATCACATTTTTCATTTATTCTTATCTAACTACAATAACTACAGGGTTCCCAAAGATACTTTCACCTCAATACTAACTTCATCTCATACTAGAGCCCGAAGTGTTCTGTAGGTAATAACATATCTTAATACTTGCTTCTAGATAAAGATCGAAGTATTGAAGTTGCTATGATATCTCAAGTCCAGATTCGACTCATGCTGAAGTTCGAAAATTATTGTGCGAGGCCATGACTCAGAGTTCCATTATTTCCATTCTTTAATTTTACATTTATAAGCCACATTACCAAAGTTAACATTATCACAAACATAAGAAATATGACCATGTTACCATTCTTACCCATAAATATAAGAACCATGTTCCCATTCTCATTACTCATAAGTATATTGACCTAGTTGTCATGTATACTTCTCAATTTAGAATGACCATGTTTTCATTTTCTTTACTCATATGTTTGATGACCATGTTACCATTTGAAATTATTAATTTAGAATTACCATGTTCCCATTTATTATCAAAAAATTAATTTACTAATTAATTATCCACCGTAATCCCATTACTAATTAAACAATTAGTTAAACACATCAATTCCATTAGTTAACTAAAAAATTAACAAAGTACTTTAAAATACTAATAAATTAATCAATTAATTAATAAATATTGTAAGTCATATTACATAATTAATTTTCCAGAATTAATTATCTTATTCTAATCTCAACTTTATATAATTAATCCCACAATTAATTATTTAGATCATATTATCAAAGGCACATAATTAATCCATAATTAGTTATCTCGACTTAGCCATTTCAAAATATCATAATTAATCCCCCAATTAATTATCTATATTAAAACCCCTACCTCCAATAATATATTTTCCCAAATTAATTAACTAATAGGGAATCCCCTTAGTCTCGTGATAAATTCTCTAATTAATCACCCATTTCAAAAAAGCATTGATAAATTGATCGATCAATCTAATTTTCCCAATTCAGCAAAAACAATTGCTAAAGGATTCTAGTAATTATACAATTATGCATATACATATCAAATCCAAAACTATGGGAATTATATTTAGACCACCTAACTCAATTTTTTGACAGATTTTTCCCCATGGAAAGCCCCAAAATTTGAGCAACACAACATCGTTGATATGAGTTTTGGATCTAAATCCCTTAACAAAAATCAACATCAAAAACAACAAAATCCCATAAATATATATCTAGATTAAAAATCCTAGATCTAGATCTCACCACATAGTTTTAGATACAATAAAATAGAAGACATCTTCCATGAAAAGATCAAATAAATATAGACGAAAGAATGGGAGAAGTATTGGGATAAAATACACTTATCGGGAGAAGAGTATATCTTCAATTAGAGTTTTCAATCTTGAATAACAGTGTTAATAAGGCCTTAGAATCCCTCCAAGTTGATGGAAAAAACTTAATTTTACTTTAAGATAGTAAAATACATTTTTAGGGATGCATAGAAGGTGAAACAATACATTAAAAATTGAAAACTAGTGAGATCCAAAATATTAGGATCTCACTGTCGGCCCACACACGGTTTAATCACACATTTATGTAAATTGTGCGCTAACAATGTGTTAGCCACTACATAAAGAGGGTACATTTCACAGCTATCTCTTGTATCCTCTCAAACCATTCTTTAACCATGATTAATCTACTATATCAAGGACCAAATATCATACAATTTCTTCTAGGTATCTGCATAGTTTTATCAAACCGTGCGCTAACCATGTACAGTCCCATTTTCTCCAAAAGTTTCTTATAATTCACCCAAACATACCCTAAGCCATAAAAACAAAAATATACTTAAATAAGAATGAAAATTACCCTAATTTAAGCACAAGATAACTTCAGAAAAGCTCAGGATCTTACAATCTCCCCACTTTATAACATCTTACCCTCGAGCTCTATTCCTAAACATCCCTAAGATTTAGAGCCAAAAATATCATGCCATTGATACCTTATATCTATGTACCTTTAAAATGTTTACTATTTCACACATTCGTATTTCCATAATCCATAAACTATTTGTATGATCTTTCCTCGTGACACTTTCTCACTACTATCCAACATGCTTATTAGATTCTCCTCAATGGACGCATCTATCGCAAGGTCAAACTCATCCACATCGATCACATGAGAAGGTTCGAGGTGATACCACCAAATTTTTTATTCATGGAAAACATCATGAAAAACATTGTATCTATGTGGAAGATCCAATCAGTATGCCATTGGACCTATTCTCTTCACTATCTCAAAGGGTCAAACAAACCTATGTACCAACTTTCTCTTCCTCCATATCCTGTAGTGACCCAACCTAGGTGACACCTGAAAGAATACATGATCACCATCTATAAAATATAGGGGTTATATCCCTTTTTTAGTATTCGAATTCTATTTACAATAATCTGTAGCCATATATTTTTTAATCAACTATACCTGCCCAGATGCCACCAGCACGAGACTTGGTCCCAACAACTCTAATTCACTAGCCTCTATCTAACATAGCAGTAATCTATATGGCCTACCATAAAGAGCCTCATATGGTTCCTTCTATATATTTTCTTGATAACATTTATTATAGGTGAACACCACTAAAGTAAAGTTCATTTCACAAGATCCACCGTAGCCAAGCACGGATTCCCATAGCATATCCTCAATCCCATGTATAGTACGTTCCAACTTCACATCTATCGGTGGGTGGAAAGTCATACTCAATAATACATGTGTGCCAATAACTTTCTGAAATCCCATATAGAAGAATGATGTAAAGTTTGAATCATGATATGAAACAATAGTCTGTGGAAATCCATGTAGATAGACTATCTCCAGAACATATAGTTCTCCCAACTATTCTACAGTAAATGTTTCTCTTATAGACAAAAAATGTACCACATTTTTTAGTTGATCCAAAATTACCCAAATAACATCATTCATCCTTATAATATTTGGACGACCCCCCACAATGTCTCTAGTCACGCCATCCCATTTCTATTCCAGAAAAGTAAATGGTTGTAGCAAACCTCTAGGTCATTGATTCTCTGCCTTCACCTGCTGATAGGTGGTGCATATTTTCACAAAACCTACTATATCCCTTTTCATGCCTAGCCACCAAAAAATTCATCATAGGTTAAAATAAATTTTTGTTACACCTAGAGACACCACCTATTTAGAGGAATGAAATTTCTACATGATCTCATCTCACATTATTGTAGGTACCACAATTCGATTATTCACATAGATGATCTCATCTTCATATGTCAACCATTATGAAGATGTCTCCCCACATTCAAAGATTTACCTCAAGGATAATCATTCTGGATCCTCATACTATATGTCCCTGATTACACTCAAAAGTGTAGACACTACTACAACTGAAACCAAAGTCATATGCTTAGGACTCTCCTGAAGCATCACATGGATTTCAACCAGCAAGTTCATCACCTTCCACTCTGCACCGGACTCCTAATCCACCCGAGTCTGAGTTTTCCTACCCAAGGAATCAACCACACTACTTCTCTTTCCGGGCATTATTCCAATTCAAAATTGAAGGACTGTATATACTCAACCAATCTCCACTGTTGAAGATTCAAACCACACTGTGAAAATATATAATTCATGTTATTTAGATCTGTAAAGACTGTAAATTTTTTTCCCAAAAGATAGTATTGCCAACACTTAATATCATTAGAAACTGATGCCAACTCGAGTTTGTGTATAGCGTAATTCCATTCATGATTCCCCAAATGCCGAGAAAACTATTCTAGAACGTGATCCCCATGCATCATCATAGCTTCATGTCTGATTTCAAAAGCATCACAATAAACTATATACTCTTCACCTGGCTCATATAGGATCAAAATTTGTAACGACCCGAATCTCAACCCACTCAACTGGTGCCCCGTACCCAGTTCACCACATGACCTCAAAAACATTTCTCCAAATACCAGAGGGTGCTGACTAGTAGTGAGGGCCTTGATGAGTTAGTGGGGAATCTATGCCCTCATTTGGTAAAGTATGCAGTGGATGGAAATAATAAACAATAGAGGAAGCAGCAAACAACACACGACAACTGAAACTAAAAAGTGGAAGCAATGTATAATATAATAATGATGCAGCATGGCACATGTTTATATAAAAAAATAGTAAACAAAAGAAACATGCTGAAATACAACTGAAACCCAAGCAGCAAAAGTAAACAATAAACTCTAGTAACATCGCAAGCCTAAGCTCAGTCCCATGCTCTCCAGCTCTAACCAGCAATAAAGAACCTGAGGTAGAAGTTGCACAATAACTATCCGCACCTGCAACCATATAACCTGTTCGGGATGAAAAGCAGGACCCAAATAGGGTGTGAGACTAATCCCAATAGGCAACCACCAAAAGATCTGTGCCCTACTATCAGTGAGCAATATAGTAAAAGTAATGGAAATAAATGCAGTAGAGAAACAGGGGTACACTAAAGAAAACAATCCTATAATTCTCCATTCACATTTATTTATTAATTTAATTAAATCATTTAATCATCAACCAAAGAATCTATCAAAAGACCTTATAGTCCAAAGTCATAGCAAGTAACACAACAGGTATCTCAACTGACTACCTAAACTACAAGCAGTACAAACCCGAGCTTGTTCTTTGGCTTGGTGGACTCATCACGACCATCCAACAATATTTATTACACTGACCCTCTGGGTGGATCACGTGGGTAGGCCCTTATGGTGAAGCATTCTAACAAAGGCAAAGACACTCTGAGGAAGCACTCAACGTCAATTCCCACAATAGTCTTGTAGCGATATTACAGACTCTCTAAGGAAAAACTTACATCTAATTCTCCCTTTAGTCACAATTAGATAATTATTAGATCCTATGAGAGAGCACAAATTCAATCCCCCTTATGGTCTCATAATAGTAATAATTAAACCAGCCCTCTGAGGAAACACTCAACATCAATTCCCCCTATGGTCTAACTACACCAGGTTCCCGCAACCCTGAGTAAAAGCAATCATACATAAACAATTCATAGCAACCCTAATTATGTTCAACAACTACTTGGCTAATAGCTACAATGAAAAAAAGCATTTAAACAGCAGACAATACATGGAATCATTCATACCAAGGTAAGTAATTAATGCAACAAGGTTTTCCTCATAGGCAACCTAATCCAAAGGGTGATAAACAGCCAAAACGAAGGAAAACACCCATGGGGTGATCCTTGAACATGATAACAAGAAAACATTATTCATCTAATAGCCTCAAGTGCACATGCAATCTAAGGCAGATAAATAAAACAGGTTTAAAACCGAGACCCGAGATACCCGATACATGGATATCTGACACTTTTGCACAAAAACTCAAGGACATTTAACGTAGGGCATCCAACCACCTAACTCGATCCTCGTAGATTGATATACTTGAACCTCGACCATTGAATCGGCCTAGAATGGAGTAGATCTGCAAAAATCTCAAAAATGTTCAACCTCAGATAACTCACTCGAGAGGAAGAAATAAAAAAAGAGGCCAAAGAAGAACCAAGAACTCACCGTTGTGATTATATTGCAACCGACGGTGTTCGATTCAGAGAATCGGTGACGAATTGGTGGCTCAGAGAAGATTTGGCCTGCTCGAACGCCCTATATGGAATTAGGCGGAGAAGAAGATGAAAACATGGTTAAGACATGACCCCGGTTCGATTAATGAAATAAAAATAAAAGTACACTGCATGTACTTTTAGAGTACACGACGTGTACTTTGGTTTTATGTACTCCGCTTTAAGAGGTCTCCACGTCACCCCACATGGACGTGTGTGTGGCCTGGACATGACCAGCACACGGCCTCGCGCAGCATCAAAGTACACGGCGTGTACTCTGAAAATTTCCAGGTTTTCCCCTTTTTCTCAAAAACGACCAGAAAAGGAAAAACATACCTGAAGAGAAGGTCCGGGTTCTTACAAAATTGGTGCTAATGTTAAGATCTTATTCAACTTTTGAAAATCTCCCTCAAAAGACTCTTACCATTAAAACTTTACTCCATTATTGGCCAAGCCCAAAAGAGAAACTAATAAATGGGAAATGTCTTGGATAAATCTTCTGTAATATCCAACTAATACCAGGAAGCTATAGATATAAAAAAATTATTGGGATGATCCCAAGAAACCACTACATGAACCTTCTCTAGGTCCACTGATACACCTTCCTCCAAGATGATGCGCCCCATGAAGTGTACATGGTCAATCCAAAATTGAAACTTAGATAGATTGATGCATAACTGATTCTCTCTCAGTATACCTATGATGAATTTAAGATATTGGTCATGATATTCATGAGTATTGGAGTACACCAAGTTGTTTTCCAAAAACACCACCACAAACTAATCCAAATACTAATGAAAGATCTTATTCATCAAGGCCATAAACACTGATGGTGCATTTGTCAACCCAAATGGAACTACAAAAAAACTCATAAAGTCTATAATTTCTTCTGAAAATAGTCATTGTTATGTCATAATTCCTTACTCTCAGCTGAGGATACCCTGATCTCAAATCAAACTTGGAGAACACACAAGCTCCCTTCAATTGGTCAAACAGGTCATCGATACATAGAAGATGATATCGGTTCTTCATAGTCATTTTTTTCAACATCTGGTAATTGAAACATAAGAATAAACATTCTTTATCCTTATTTATAGACAAAAAAGTGATCCCCAAGGAAATGTACATGGAAAGGTAAATATATTTTCCTCAAATTACTCCAAATAAGTCTTAAGCTCTTGAAACTCAGTTAGTTACATTCTGTATGTTGGAATAGATAATGGCATAGCCCCCGGGAGGAGTTCAATAGTGAGTTCCACATCTCTCTCATGTGATAGACCTGAGAAATCTTCAAGAAAGACATCCTAAAATAATTCTACTACTGGTGGAAGGAAATATTACCTACCACCCCATCATATAACAAAAGACTAGAAACATGGGATGCGATCTCTCATATTTGTATAGTAATTGGCCCTACTCGACATGCCTGGATATCCAAATCTCTACGATGAATATACTAATCACCCTTATGGGATGTAAACGTAACCCTCATATCGTAACAGTTGATGTGGGATCAGTATGAAAGTAACCATTCCATACCCATAATCAATTCAAATCTTGTCATATCAATAACATATAGATCTCATAGGAAATGATATTTCTGAATCTCTAGTGAACATCCTATGTAAAGACTGATATCTCTAGATCATACTCATAGTAGTGTATCTATAGTCATAAACCTGCTCCAAACTCCACCATCAGGCTCAAACCATTGAAAATATTTATAGATATAATGGAATGAGAGGCACTAATATCAAATAAAAAATTAGCTAAAGTATAAGCTACTAGAATAGTACTACTCATTGTTGATGGTCAGGCCTCACTCTCCATAAGTGTAGGTTGTACTGCATGTAAATGTGATGCCTCTCTTCCATGTGATGTTGTCTGACTCCCCTGAGTAGCACCACTCTACTGATAGAGGTGCTCCTACCCAGAAGCACCACTACCACTACCTCTATCACATCATTCAACTGCCAGCTTAATTTGGTGTATAAGATCCTCTTCCCATACTCTAACTATGCCCAACTACTCCTTTAGTAAAAATCTATCACTATGACCTGTAGAACATCTGTATATTTCAAATATTTCTACAAGATCTAAAATCCATTGGTGGTTAGTAATAGTGTTGGTGATAGTGTCCTGACCTACAAAACTAATGAAATACCACCCCGGTATGGTCCTATCTAATCAAACCTTCAGTATGCATACTTTTCTTTCTGCTGCCTTTGATAAATTTGTCATAATGGAACTTTATGCTCTCATAAGTCACAACTCCTATTCATCTAGTGACAACTACCTATCTAGAACTGGATGCCTCCATTAGGTTCCCTTCAACTAGGAGAGTATGATCCCCCACTTTTGTAAACTTCTTTAGCCTGAATATATTCACTTAGGACATAATTTCGCACATAAGTCCATCCTAAAAATGTTTTTCCTTAACTCCCTAATATCCTTCTAACATTGGATCAAAGTGTTGAAGATCATTTTCATATCCAATATATTCTATCACAGACATGATCCCCTATTTCATATGCATAAACTTATAAGCAGTCTCTTGTCTCAACATGTCTGGATAAAAGTGTTCTAATAACCTCTCCAAGAAGTCCTTCCATAACATATAATTAATCTATCTAGTTCATGCTTGAATGTACCATCATCACATCACTGATCCCCATAGAATAAAAGTTGAAAACTTGACTCTCCTCTCAGGTGGAGTATTCAGATGGTCAAGTATAGTCTCTATGGACTCAATCTATAATTTATCTTCTTCAGGTCCTCCCTCTCTAGTAAAAGTCAGTGGGTGATACAACAAAAACTCCCTTGTCAACTCAAAAATACTTTTCACAACCCACCTTGGGTATCTTTCCATGAATTGCATGAAGTGAGAAATATTCTCTTGAAACCGATCCCCTTCATCTTTATCTGGAACAATCGGTGCCTCTAGTTCCCTAAATAGAAAAACATTCCTAGGCATTATACTCAGTCATCCACTCAACAAGCGTCAGGGATGCATACTCTCTACATTACAAACACATTACTCATGTATCATATCACAACCATATAAAATTTATTTAAGGGTAAATAATCTCAATAAGTATTCCCCCCACCTCTCCACATTGTCAAAACTAATGTGCTATCACTACCCTTGACCATCATACTCATAGGCTTTGGTTAAGAAGGTAAAAACACTATCATAATCAAGTTTCTCATTTAGAAACCAAATTATTATCATTTTGAATCATTTTACAGTATTTTTCAATTCCTTTTAGGCACCATTTTTTCATTTTAATCTCACAAACAAGGAAAAAAGATCAATTTTAACAACTTACCCATAACCTATTTTCCCTATGCATGCCTAAGATGATGCATGTCACAATAACCCCAAGTGACTAAAATGATTCATGCAGACTCAACTATCATGACATTCTAATCCATGAATCAATAATAAAAAATTCTAAGAAATAATAATCACATCACACTACAAGTGTGACACCCAAGGGATAAAACATTAAACTGTAACAACAAACAATAATAATAACAATCACACACTAAGTAATTGGGTTTTCCCCCATATATGGGTTTAAAAATCCCATGAATGAGCTCATTAAAAATCTCTAACTCTCCCTAGTCTCCCATATACCTTTCCCAAAATAGTAATACAAAATAAGAGGAAATAGAATTGGACCTATACTACCACTTTTTAACATCCTGTCCTGGGTGCCACACAATAGTTCCTCGAGCCAGTCAGCCACATAACCTCAGGCATGCCACCCCGTATTTAGAGGTTTTTGAATATTAGTGAGGGTATGATAAGTCAGTCATGGGTAGACTATATCGTATTTTACCTGAGTGAAACACCACCAGAAATAAATAACAAATAGTTGAAGCATATATAAATCATAAACAATACTCATGTCATAAGATAACCAAACAGAAAATACAATACTCAACTCAAAGGGAAAAATGCTATGTAAATATAAATGTCAAGTTCCTATAATTAATATGAAATGAAAGACACTATTTATCACCAAACGGGTCTTGAACCATGTCTGGTTCCCTCCTCCAAGATCTATCCCCAATCAGCCACCTATCTGAAGGCCTTTTCCCTTATCCAGTCCTGCAACAATATGATCTATTTGGGTACCAATCAAGTAGAAAAAATAGGGTGTGAGTACAACTCAGTATGCCACCACCAATGGTGTCTAAAATAGCTCTAGTCAAAATATAGTGCATTTAGTTATATAAAGAAATAAGTGCAATGTAATAATAAATAGTTTATCACATTTTCATTTATTAATATATGACTACATTAACTCCAAGATTCCCAAGGATACTTGAACATCAATACTAACTTCATCTCATACCAGAGACTGAAGTGCTCCACAGGTAATATCATATCTGAATACCTTATTCTAGATGAAGATCGAACTATTCAAGTTGCTATGATATCTCAGTAACTGATTCGACTCATGTCATAGTTTGAACATTCTCGTCTGAGGCCATGACTCAAAGTTCCATTATTTCCATTCTTTAATTTCTCATTTATAAGAAACATTTCCAAGGATACAATTTTTAAAAAATATATGTAAGATGAACATGTTACCATTGTTACCCCTCAATAGAATGACCATGTTCTCATTATCTTTACTCATAAGTATAATGACCATGATAACATGTATACTTATCAATTTAGAATGACCATGTTCCCATTCTCTTTACTCATAAGTATGATGACCATGTTACCATTTGTACATCTCAATTTGGAAAGACCAAGTTCCCATTATTTATCAGATAATTAATTTACCAAATAATTATCCACCTCAATATCATTACTAAATCAACAATTAGTTAAACACACCCATTCCATTAGTTTACTCAACAATTAACTATGTTCTTTACACCATTATTTAATTCAGTAATTATTTAATAAATATCAAAATTCATATTATATAATTAATTTTATATAATTATTTATCTCATTCTAGTATCATATTTGCATAATTAATACCATAATTAATTATCCAGATCATGTTATTAATGGCCCATAATTAATCCATAATTAATTATCTCAACTTATCCATTTTAAAATATCATAATTATTCCCCAGATTAATTATCTTGATTACAACCCATAACCCCTATAATTAATTTCCCCAACTTAATTATCTAATAGGTAATCCCCTTAGTCTCATGATATATTCCCCAAATAATCACTTATTTCAACAAATATTCGATAAATCGATTGATCAATCTAATTATCCCAATTCGGGAAAACCAAGGATGATAGAAATTATTTATTATTTTATATACATATCAAATACATTACTATAGAAATTATATTTATACCACCTACCTCGGTTCGTTGATGGATGTTTTCTCAATGGAAATCTCTAAAATCTGAGTATCACAATGACATTGATATGAGTTATATAACTAAATCCCTAAACCAAAACCATGATCAAAGACATCAGGATATCATAAATCAAGATCTTGATCCAAAATACTAGATCTATATCTCCCAAAATAGTTTTATATCCAAGGAAACAAAGGATATAATTAATGAAAATATCAATTAATAATAGAAGAAATAATGGGAGAAGTATCGGGTTGAAATCTACTTACCAGGAGAAGAGCGGATCTTCAATTTGGGCTTTTGATCTAAAAAAAGGTGTTTCTAAGGCCTTGAAATTCCTCTAAGTTGATGGGAGAACCTTAATTTACCATTATGAAAGTAAATTCCTAAGTTTGGGCCACATAGAAGGTGAAATAAGTCATTAAAATTTAAAAATGTGTGGGATCCACAATTTTAGGATCTCACTATCATCCCACGCACTATTTAGTCACATAGTTAGGAAGATCATGCACTAACCATGCATTAGACACTACATCAAGTGGGATCTTCACAGGTCTACCTCGCACAGCCTCTCAAATTGGGTTTTTACTGTTTCGAATCTACTACCTCAAAGACCAATGATGGCATGGTTTTTCATAGACATCTGCATGGTTTTTTCAAACCGTGCGCCAACCATGCACAATCCCTTTTTCTCTAAAATTTTCTTAGACTTCATCCAAACACACCCAAAACCAAAAATCTAAATAAAGTAACTTAAATAAGAATAAAAATTACCTTAATTAAATCCTAATATAGCTTCATAAATGGTGGGGTCTTACACAGTTCACTTTCACAAATTAAATCTAATAATTTAAATTTCAAACAATTTTCATTAATTTCACAAATTTAAATTAAAAAGATTAAATTCCACCAAACTCCCTCAATTTCAAAATTTCACCCAGATTAAATAGAATTATGCGGTTTTCCCTATTTCATTACAATATCTGATTCGCAAAACAAAATTTCATAATTCAATATAATTAGGTTTTTCTAATAATTCAATTTAATAATAATCAAATCACACATATTTAATTGAAATAAATTTAATCAAATCAAGAAATTTATGGTTTATTAAATCCACAAATTAAAATAGAACGACCTAACTTGGGATTTCTTGATCTTTTAACTCCAAACCCTAATCGGAATTCTCTAATAAATAATGACGACAACAAAATCTGTGAACCACACCTAGATCCAAGATCTGAAACAGAGGTTAGTATAGATTTCAATAAAAAAAGTGATCTATGAAACCCTAGGGATGAAATAATAGAGAGTGTTATAAAAATAATGGGAAGATAAATCCAATAAATAGAGGTTCAAAGGTCATTTTCCCAGCTTTGATCCACTTCCATGAGTGTACTGAGGGTCCAAAAACTACTATTGGGATCTTTCTTGAAAGGAGAAATCAGTTTGGGGTCGTACCAGTCTATCCAATACCTAAACTGGAGGTTTTAGGATTTAGAAAATTAATTTCATATTAAAAAAAACTTTACACAAAGTTAGATGTCCAAGGCCTCACAGTTAGACCAAACCATGTTCCATAACCAAGTGCCCCTTTTAAATGGGTTGTATGATTTCTCTTAAAAGGGTGTACAGTTTGTAAACCAGGTGTCAACCATGAAAACCCCCACTGCCTATCGTTTTCAAAATTGTATCTAATAGGGAACATGGTCTAAGAAAACCTTGAATCAAATGTACATTTCCTAGAAACATTCAAATTTTCCAAATATTTCTCTTGAAACAATCCCAAACGAAACACATCCAAATAAATTTTAAAAGTGGGGTTTATGAATACCTAAAAAGAGTGACATGATGTTATAGAAATGAAAATGTAAATTAATAAAATAGATTAAATTTAATAAATATATTTATAATAAATTATCAGGAATAAAAATTGATCAAATAATTATATATAAATAGTCACATGAGATTGAAACATAACCATGTATATTCTGACTATTTGAATAATCACATGAAATATCAATAACTGAATTCATAATGATGAAATTCATAATGATGGATATCTAAAACATACCATAAATTCAACATTAAAAGACATATAATACCATCCAAGATTCATTCTAATACATCTAATACCATCAAAGATTATTTCTAATATATCAAGTAAAATTGGTAAGACCTCAGCCATAACCACATCTAGTTTTTCTCGTGAAACCTACCGATGCATAGAAGAGATATATGTACAAGGATACACTTGTCACATAGTATATCCAATGAGATACCCATATGAATGGGTTGATACATAATAAAAATAAATATTTGTATCAATCACTAACATATGGCATATTAATACTTACCCCAATTAATAAACATTATCATAAACCATATATAGTAATATAGTGAATAGTACAAAAACAGAACATCCAGAATCAAGCTAATAAAAAACTATCAAAATAATGAATATGTATGATATAAATAAAACATATCCCCATATACCATAAGTACCTTAATGGTTTTATGTCATTTATGAATAAAAATATCTTTTAAAACATTCTTGAGGAATATATCCTTTTCATTTTTAAATTCACTTTTTAATACATTATTTTTTTAAAAATCCTTTTCTTTGAAAATAACATTTAAAATTTAAGAATTAATAAAATATTTGGACATGTTTTTTAAAATATTCTTGTAATCTTGAAAATGAATCTTCAAAGGAATGATTTTCAAATCAGTTGGTAATTCTATACATGCCTTACATATTAAGAAGGGAACTCCTTTTACATTATAAAAAGTTTATATAAGTGCCTTGATTGGAAAATGGAAACAATAATCCTTATATATAATTTTTTAAAACTAAAAAATTAGTAAAATTTTATTTAATAGATAATCTTTAAATGGTTAAAAACACTTTTTTTATAAAACATGGTTTCATAAGAAAACATATTTTTGACTAAAGATAGAAATAAAATAAGATTTTTATAGAAAAATTTTATCAATTATTTTAAGTACTAAAGATTTGAAAAATTATTCTTTTACTTGAAAATAACATGAATAACCATATGATATAAAAAATATTTATTTAAATATGGAAATATATAATAATTTCCCTCAAGGGATATGTAAACATAAACAATCTCAAATAATGATGAGATTTTCATATAATCCCTTACCACTTTAGTAACTTCTTAAACATAAGACACACAAAATAAGTAACTTTAATAAAACATCAAATAACATGAATATAATTAATTCTTGATATAAAATACAAAAATGGGTAATATATACACCACACAAGAGAAAAAAATGGTGAATATGGAGTGTGTCTCAAAGAAGTATAAGAGAGACAAGAAACCCTTACCTCATGATTCCTTTGGATAGAACATGGTCTAAACTCCTATATAGTGTTTTAAACATGTTATTACCCAATTCCAAAATATTATTGATATGTATAATATCTTATCACCCTTTTTTTGATAATCTTTCATTATTTTCACTATTTTGTGTGTTAATTGCCTTGTTTTCTCAAGCATGTTTCGTCATGAAGGATCTAGTTCTTTCACAAATTGATAAGTTATATCCTATAAATAATAATATTCATGAAATAATTATCATATTTTTACAAAAATATTAATTTTTAAACAAATCATTTATGTTTATTATGAAAAATTAACCATGTTACGATCATGTAGATGGTAAGTCATACGTATACATAAATAACATTTCCATTTTACAGTAAAAATTATAGTAAGTAGGTATATAATATTATAAATTTCAATGATTATAGAAATATCATTATTACCATATTATATACTAATATATATCATCCATGTGGCTTGGTGATGGAAGGAGAGTTCCATCTCTTCATGAAGGTTGTAGTCCACATGTACATGAATGACGATGTCATCATTTATTGAGTGAAAAAGTATAAAATGAAAATGAAATATTATATTTAAATAATACTAAATATGTCATAAATATCATAATTATTTCATTTATATCTCATATAATCATTAAGTGTAACCTTATCACCTTCCATGTGAAGAATTAGTGAAAGACGAATCACATAGCTTCGCGAGGCGACAATCCACCATACGCACGAGTGATATTATATTTTGTCATGTATAATGGATGTTGACAATATATATAATAAATAATGACTATATAGTTATAAATATATTTTATATGTCCTATATATAATTTATATCCATCAAAATAACCAACCGTGGAAGGTGGTAATGGAAGAAAAAATGATATAAGTTCCTAAGGTCATAGTCTTCCACACACACGAATGATGATTACATAACCCATTTTATGGAAGTGTAGATGGTTATAAATTATTACCTTATTATAAAAACATCACAATATATTTATGATAAATATTATTTTATATCATCATAGTTTAATATGAATTCTACGTGTTTTATGGTGAAATAAAATAAAATCACTCGTTGAAGAACAATACTTCTTCATCGGGTATCCCCCTTAGGTTTTCACTAAAACCTTCATAGCCTGGTGTTATGAAAAGGCTAAGGCTAATAAAATGAGGGGATGAAATTTTTTAAGTTATTATGGAATGTTTTGGTCAATCCAAATAGCATTATAGGTGTGAATAAGTGAGGGGAGTGAGTGCCTTTCATACTTAAAGAGGAGTGAAATTATTGTAAATACCCAAAATTATTCACTATTGGGAGGTATCCCTAACATCATGTACATCAAAACATGATCAATAATATATGTTAGGATTTACTTTTTTCTTGAAACACCTCCCCTAGAGAAAAATAAATTCATTTTATCATGTTATTCCTAAGTCTTTATGTTTACTCAATTTTACACCTTTTTATTTTTACCATTGTAACTTGTATCTTTTTATTTACCTAGGTAATTTATCCATTAAGAATAAAATTAAAATAATTTTTATTAGATAATTTATAACTAATTATTCTAATGTTTAAATAATTTCTTTAATAAAACATTAATATGTGTTTAAAATTAATTTTCATAAAACACATGTAATGCACAAAACCTCATTTTAACCTTAATCACATTAATTAATTTTAACTTTTTTCAATAAAAATTGTGGAAAAAAATTAAGTATTCTATATTAGGTAAAACAAATTATTTGAATTATAAATTTATAATCCGTTATTAAAAATTCCATTCACAAAAGTGGCTGGATTTAATTTGAAATTAATCTCGCATATGTGATGAGAAAGTGGGGTTTTAAAGTGAAAATGTTTAATAGTTTACAATTTTTTTACATCTTAATAAAATATGAAAATGATTATAATGAATTTAATTTAATAAATTGATATAAAATCTATTTAATTTTACTTTAAAACCAATTTAAAAAATAATTTAACCTTATAAATTATACGAATGAAAAGTATTTTTCCATAAAAATTCATTATTTTTCACAATTTAACAAAAACTTAAACATCTCATATTAATACCAAAAATCAAAACTAAGATAATTTGGATATTATGATTTTAAAAATGGACTTTTTTATATAAATTTTATAAATGAGGTAAACTTTAATTTTAAATTAATCATGGAAATCCTGATTAAACAATCTTTTAGAAAAATTGTTGTTTTTAGAAAACATTTACTTTCATTAAAATGATTACTATTTGAATTTTGATAAATATATTATTAATAAACAATTTTAAATTATATATTTATATAATTAATTGAATCATATTCTTACCCTCAAATTTAATGGCCAGTTTATAAATATTATGTTAGATAATATTATTAATAGTATATTGTTGTCTAGTAAAACTTGGTATTGTGTGTAACACAAGAAATCAAAGAAACTATTTGTTTCATTTAATGTATGATAAACTAAATGTTATGTATAATGAAGGATATTAAATATATTTATTATATAAAATTAAGTATTAAATGTTATCTTTTCTTCTATTCTTTTTGTTGTGTGTCACAAACGCAATTGAATAAAATGTTATGGTTTTAGTGTTTCTGGGTGTTATATTGTCCCCACAGTAAATAATTTGATTCCCCACAATTTAATCATGATATCAATAATCATGTTTTTTTTTAATTTGAAAATTCATTTATTACAATCTCACATAGTGAGAAGGATTGGAAAAAAATCTTCTTATTAGTAAATAAATAGAGGTACAATGGTAATATGCAATAACAAAAAACTAATTTTAGAATAGGGGAATTTTAGTGGAAAGTGAATATATTAACATAAAGTAAAAGTATTAATAAATAATAATAGATAGGGATAACTGTAATTCATAAAAATCTAGATAATGATCAATGGGATGTTAAGGGCCTTATATCCATAAATATGTAATGATCTAAAATGTTATTGATTCAATAAAAATGAAGGTATTAGGATAACATTTTATTTCAATATCCTTTTCCTAGAGTTGAAGAATTATTTTACTATATAAGAATATAAATAAATATACTTACTTGATATGTTTTTATTTAAAAATGTAAATTTCATCCATTAGTTTATATTTGATCAATTTTCAATTCATCTCTTACTACAATAAATGAATATCCAAAAATAAATTTTTGAATCCTGAAGCACTAAAATTTAATTTTAACTAATTTTAAGATATATAATGAAATGATATGTAATTCCATAAATCCATAGTTATTGTAATATCAAAATGGTTAGTATAGGTTATCTAATATGCATAAATTTTTATATTCTAATGTAATACATTAATATCTAAAATCCCATTCAATGTTCAAGTTAAAAAATTCCATAAATGGTTACATTATAACCCTTTAAAAAAGATCAAGATCCAAAACATGAGAAATAAGGTCACTACATTTCCAAACTTAAATTACCATTAATCTCTTAATCAAGATGATTTATATGTTAATCATCACACAACAAACATGTGAATATGTTCATCATGTGTCCTCTTGAAGCATGGTAAAAACCTAAATTATCATATAACCTGATTGAGAACATGAATTCTTAATTTTTCATTAAATAAAACATATATCACTGTATATAATTATTATATAAAAAAATGTTTTAGGCTCGATAAATGATATCATAAACCACTTTTCAAAAAAATCACTATTCAGTTGCATGGAAGTAAGTGCTATAGAATTTAAATTATTCAAAGTAATCATGTTTTATCCAAAAAATTAAAATCTCAACATCAAGAACAAATTAAGGGTTATATTTCCATTAATCATGTGTTTTCCAAGAAGTTTAACCATCCAATGAATTATATTTTTCATGCTCATTTATTCCATTCAACAAATTATTTCAAATCCATAGTGAAATAGTACTGTAGTATAATCCTTATACATTTCATAATTTTTAATAATATAATGTCATTGATAAAATACTCAAATTTCATAATTCATGAATCCAAATATAAGAACTTCAATAATTACTCCTCTTCGGTGGTAATAAAATATGTTATACCATAATCTATTATCTTAATTTTAGGTATATTCTAATGATGGTTGAGACATTGATTTTCATAGTGCCCCATCTCATTATAATTGAAGCATTATACATTATCAACTTTTTTATTTCCCTTTAAATCACAAGAATGGTGGATTTTCTCCCCAAATTTGAAAAAAACTCAAATTTATTTTAAAAAAAGTATAAAGGTGTTTTCATCCAACTATATAACATGTTGGAAAATATTTTATTCTCTTCTTACATTTAAGAATGTTTTTATATTTAATCTTCTTCATATCTTTCTTTCTTTAAAATCCATACTACATCTATAATAATTTTATTTCCTTTTAATCACATGATACAATTTCCACATATGATGAGAATGTTTGGAAGTCTAGTACCCTTTAAAATACTAGATTAAAACTATAAAATATATGATCATTATTCCCCTCTGGATAAAGTGCAATATTGAGGTTTCCATTAATTATTCTAGGTGAAATTTAGAATCTATAAAATACTATATATTAGATCATTTCATTGTGAAACATAATGAATAATCCCAAAACTAGTGAAATAATTTTCATAGATCAATTATTTTTCATATATATCATCTCAAAATCACAAATATAGTTTCATTGGGGATATCTATATTTTCAAATCCTTCCTAATTGTTTGTCACGACCCACCCTCGGGGCCCGTGCCGTGACTACCCCAAGCCCGCCTTCCATAGGCCAGGGGCTGGCGACTAGCACCAAGGCGTAAAATCCCAGTAAAAAGGGAAGGCATTGCCTAAAAAAAATAAACTAGCACCTCAGAGTAACAAGCGGAAGTAAAGCAGTACACAAAACTAGAGCAACTGAGCTGAAGTAAAGGGGCCGGAAATACAAGCCCAACTGTAAAGTAAAGTACAACTCGAAAGGCAAAACAGCAACTGAAAGTACAAGCGGCTCCTGGGACGTCCTCCTCAATTCCTACCTGAAGGGTAGGTACAGATGGCTCAGCTCCTAGAACGTCCACCACGGATCCTACCTGAAGGGTAGGTACAGATAGCTCCACAACTCCTCGGGTCCAACTGTCCGCTCCGAGCACATTCCGCTCAGTGGTCCTCCTCCGGGTACCGACCTACTCCGTAAGCCTCAACCGCAGTCAGCGCTGTCCGTCGTCTGCAACCAACACAACGAAGTGCGGGCATAGCCCATGCAGGGGTGAGTATAAGATACTCAGTAGGGACCCCGAGACCCTCGAAGGTCTCCCGAAATCCACAAAGGATAAACCACATGAAGGATACAATCACGAAGTAACATCCAGTATTTATTAGGTATATGCCCATACATATACCTATGTCACCAATTTCCGTTCGGCTCCAACACCGAGCCCAAGAACAACCCAATCCACAAAGTAGAGTAAACAGTAAATCCACACAGGATAACAGTACAAGTCCACACAGTTTATAACAAGTTTATGAAATCAACGGATAACCAATTACCCAGGTATATGCCCATACATATACCTAAGTTATCAAGCGACCCATCTCAATCATGAGGAAACACAAAGATCATTGACTCAGCTCAAACCAGGATTTTCATTATCGAAACCGTAGCTGCTGAAGAGCCCCGTCTCTGAAGTGTGCAGTAGTCCTGTCACGACTCCGAGATACTGCTCACTAACCATAAGACTGCTGAGGTACTCCTCCTGTCGAGTACGGCGGGTTTGCGGCCAACTACCGGGTGCTCCGTCCGCTGAGGGTCTGTCGCCAAATACCGGGCGCTCACCCAAATAGCCTACTGAGGTACTCCTCCTGTCGAGTACCGCGGGTTTGCTGCCAACTACCAGGCGCTCCGTCCGCCGTGGGTCTGCTGCCAACTACTGGGCGCTCCGTCCACTGGGCTAGTCGACTCACTCCAAGTCGAGTCGGTCAAGCAGTCGTCAGGTCTCAGTCGGCTACACGGTCTCCGTACTCCGCATGCATGTCTCCACCGTCGCGGGTCTGTCGCTACAACCAAGCGCACACACTCCGTAGAGTATCGCGGGTCCGCCGCTACAACCAAGCGCTCCACCGCCAAGGGTCTGGTGCTGCATCCAAGCGCACCACCACTGTCAAGTACCACGGTTCTGCCGCTACACCCAAGCGCTCCCCCGCCCGCTCGTCTCCAGGAGGGTCCACTCCACGAGCTACTGGTCGATACTCTAAGTATCTCAAAGTCCAACGAAGAAGTGCCACATACGTCTGCTTCGTCAAAGGAGTCTCAACGCAACAGACGGCGCGTCAATCAGACGCCCGGTCTGTGAGTTATTAGCCTTTTCGTCCCGAGGGCCCGGTTGGTTTCGTGAGCAAACCAAACCCGGCCATATCTCAACTGTATCCAAAACTCGGGCGGAGTATGTCAAAAGTTCCGTCCCACTTAGAGGATTCCATCAAAGTCGACGGCACGTCAATCGGACGTCCGGAACTCAAGATATGAGTGTTTCCGCTCCGAGGGCCCGGTTGGTTTCGTGAACGAACCAACCCGGCTGTACTCCACCTGCGTCCAAACCTCGGGCGGAGTATACCAAAAGATCCGTCTCACTAAGAGGTACTTAACAGAACTGACGGCACGCCGTTCAGACGTCCGTAGCTCAAGATATGAGCGTTTCCGCTCCGAGGGCCCGGTTGGTTCTGTGTACGAACCAACCCGGCCGAACCCAAAGTATCCGAAACTTTGAGTGAGTTATACCGAAACGACCGTTTCGATCCAAGGATCGCGTAGCCGCAGACGGTTCGTCATTCGGAGGCCCGTAACTCAAGTTACGGGCAAATAACCGTTCTGGTTCGAGAAGGAAGGGGTCCGGGCCGACCCGGCCCGAACAGGCCCGGCCGGTTCGGCCGGCGGCGCGCAGAGGCGGCGCGGCGGTGCGCTGAGGTGGCGCGGCGGTGCGCTGAGGCGGCGCGGCGGCGCGCTGGGTGCGCAGGCGGCGCACGGGGCGAGACCCACGCCCGCTCGTTTTTCCCCTGGCGGCGCGGCACGTGCCGCGCCGGTTTCAAATAAAAACTGCCCCCTCACATGAGGGGGCCAGCTGGACGACACGGGGGGCACTGCCCCCCCTTCTAATGTTAACCGGCCCCCAATTTAATTGGGGGCCATTTAAGGCTAACCGGGGAAAATTAATTTCCCTGGTTTGACTTCCTTCCGGCCGGCCCGACCTGGCCGGCCGGTTCCCTTTCGTCTTCCGACACCGGTGGCCCGGTTGGCCGCCGTTCTTCTCAATCCGCCGCGGCCCGGAACCGGCCGCGGCCTTCGTCGTCCGGCGCGGTGCGACGGCACCGCGCGCCTTCTCCGCGGCCCCGCTTCGGCCGCGGCGCCTTTGTTTTCTCCTCCGATGCGGCGCGGCGGCGTTGCATCCAACGGTCGCACTTCCTTTACTCCACCGCGGCCAACGGGCCGCGCCTCATTGCTCCGGCGGCTTGGTCAATCCGGCCGTGGGAGACCACTATGGCCCTCGTCGTCCGGAGTGGCGCGTCAATCTCGCACACTCCCATGAACCCCTTGCATCCAAGCGCGGTGTCACTGCACCGCTCCGCCTCTTCTTCGAACCACGAGTAAAAATCCAAAAACAAGGTTCGGGAGGAGGATCGACCGTGTTTGTGCGGTCCGATCCCCTCCCATGTTAAAGATAAAAAGCGGTCCAATAATTTATTTACGAAGACGTAAATTAAATTAGGAAATAAGGTACAACCCCTACCTCGAAGGAAGCTCGCGGAGCTCGTCAACGATCCGCGAAGGACGAGCGTCGCGGAGGTCTGACGTCACGGAGGAAGACGTCGTCGGCATCGCGGTTATGGCGTCGCGGTAGACGGACGTGGGTTCGCCGCGAGAGGCACGTCGCGGAAGAGATGACGCGGAAGAAGCACGTCGCGTCGCGGATACGGCGTCGCGGATGGACCGTGTTCTTCGGCGGAGAAGTTCTTCGTTGAAGAACGGCGTTCTTCGCGTTCTTCGTTGAGTTTGAAGAAGATGAAGAAGACTTCCCTACTCTCTCAAGGAGATAAAATTCTAACAAAATAAAATAAGACTCTTTCTTATTTTATTCACACAACCCAACCTCTTTGAATTTCAAAGGTTTGAAATTCAATAACCACACACAACTCACCTCATTAACTCATTACATTTAAGTCATTGGTTTATAACTTAAGTTAACATAATTTAAGTGGGAGTTGAGGGGGTTTTAGAGGATATGAAGGGGTGGGGTTCGTGTGGGCCCCACCACCCTCATAACCTCCCATGGGAGGTTGGGTGGTTACCTAACTTCCAACAAGAGATAAAATTTAGAGTAAATAATAAAAATTGTAGTGTAATTACAAAGTAAACATCCAAAATTTTTATTATCAACACTCGCAAGTACGCAACTCCAGAACAGGAGTTCCTAAGCGTAAACCGGCGCTACGGTTCCATCGGTTCCATCAGAATTCGATTCCGGGAATCGGTTCAAAAGTTAGAAAAACCCGCTCGTTCGTTCACTGAATGTACCCGAGCCAAACTTCGGTTGATGATTCCGGGCCCACCGGACCTCAGAATCAGGTGCCGTCTGAAACTGCGCTCTTGTAAAATTCCAAACAAAATTAACAAAAAAAATTCCTTGAAATTTCCGGGTCTTTACATTACTCCCACCTCAGGGCTTTACGTCCCCGTAAAGCTTCAACTCACACTTAAGGGAAACAAAGTAGTACTGAGCACGCAACTGAGCTTTACGCTCCCATATGCTCACCTGAAGATCTCATGCTACCCGTGAAGCACCCCAGAGGAAGCAACCGTTCACGTAGAACCTGCTCCTGTCGATCCTCGTTCTCTACTAGAACCTCTGTGCTTGTCGCCCTGTCATCGACGTCCAACTCCCCGAGGTCGATGACGTGTGAAGAAACATACACGTATCTCCACAGCTGAGACACGTGGTGGACATTATGCACCCGGTGCGACTGAGGTGGTAGGGTCAAGCGGTAAACCTTCTCGCCTACCCTGCTGAAGATCAAAAGGTCCATCGAACATCGGAGGTAACATGCCGCCTCGGCCACCTCTCCGAAACCTCATCGGGGTGAGACCGTATAAGAACGTGTTCGTCACCCTCGAACTCAAGAGGTTTCCCTTTTTAGGTTAGAACTGAAACTCAAAACTCCTGCTGCCACAAGGGTAGGGTTGACCAACTCAAGAGTGATCGGTCACACCCTCTTATGCCTGAGTTTAACATGTGCTTCCCAGGGTTTCCTTTTCGCCGACCAAGGAAAACCCATTCTGACGTTTGCCTAAAACAGTCAACCAGAATATGATTTGTGAATCAAAACCATACCCAGATCAACGTCGTAAGGCCTCTACGCTGCCACCAAGAGATTCCAACCGAAACTCTCGCCTCGAGGTCAAATCACACCGTCGGCGTAAGCGTGATTATCGAGTCTCCTCCCAAATGTATCTCCAGACGTGAGGGTCAAGTCTACGGCTTACCCGGAACCTCTAGGTCTGGGACATGATTCGTGGAAGGGTAGAATGATTGGTTCCTATGTCTATAGATATGGAATCTCGTAGTAGACATAATTCGTACCCCGAATCATTCTTAGAGCTCCTGGGTCACACTCCTTGACCGCAATGCAGCTACTCCCCTCCCCAGCCCTCCTTCTCCCTGAGCCTGGCGGGAACTACTAAGTCGGGTGGTCGTAACATGTCGAAATGTACACCACCACATGCTGCTCTACAAGCTCTGCTTCCATGTCTGCTACCCTGCAGATTCATCTGTCCTTAGCACTTCCTCCTCTTGAAACATTTTACACGCCCGAGTCTCTGAGACTGGCGCTAGTTTCCTGCCTTTCACTGCTAACGTTCACAACCACAAAGGTTCTCTCTAGCATCCTAGCATAGGTAGGAATGCATAGAGGAAAATTAATGGTTCGGATGTCCTTTAGACACACTTCGTTCAGAATTTCGAGTCTAAAGAACTGATCAAAAAGTAACCAACGAGTACCAAGATTGATTGGTAAGCCACGTTGAGTGCTCTGCTTCCGACATGTCGTACTGTCGAAGCTGTATTAGCTCCAGAAAACTCACAACCACCTCCTCAAGCCAGTCCTCAGCCGCCTACGAGTCAGGCTCACCTCGAAACTTGAGGAATATCTGGTGCTAAAACATATGTAAGGCACTAAGCCTGTGAGTCTCTGCTACCGGTACCGCCGGTAGTGTCTGCTGACCAACAGGTAGTGACATAGCTGGCGCACTACCCGTAGGTACTATCCCAAGTATCGGTTCGCGTACCGAAGCCTTATTACTATAAGGACCAACCTCATGGTCACTCACTGGAAACACCAGGAGCTAAGATCATCATCCGCTCTACTAGTACCCAAGCTAGGCGTAGAACTCTAGCAACCGCCTCCATCCAGTCCACTGCTGCCTGGGAAATCTGTCTCGCCTCGTATCCTCAGAGGCCTCTACTGCTGGAACTCGTGCATCGCGCTCTGCTAGCGTGCACTGTCAGCTAGTGGCATCTGCTGCCTAACAGGTGGTGGTGCTACTGGTACACCACCCGAAGGTGCCAACACTGAAAAAGGGCCCTGCACCGGAGTCTCGCTGCTCGGTGGGCCATCATCGAGAACTCTCTCGGAACTCTAGATAACTATCTGCATGGTGACATCCTGAACAGATGTGTCACGATCAACGATTTATACCTGGTGAGTTGACCTGGTTTGAGATGACTTTAAACCTTTTGGGAAACACACACGCAATCAGTGTTTTCGTGCATTAAGTCGGAAATCAGAAGTCAGGGTCCTGGTGTACGGATACGTCGGCCGCCGCACCAACACTGGACTCCCTGGACTGATAACCACACTCAATACACTAAACACTATTGCTTCACATAGAAAAAAGATCAGAGTCTGCGGTAGAACCGACCCCTCTGATACCAATTTGTCACGACCCACCCTCGGGGCCCGTGCCGTAACTACCCCAAGCCCGCCTTCCATAGGCCTGGGGCTGGCGACTAGCACCAAGGCGTAAAATCCCAGTAAAAAGGGAAGGCATTGCCTAAAAAAAACTAGCACCGTAGAGTAACAAGCGGAAGTAAAGCAGTACACAAAACTAGAGCAACTGAGCTGAAGTAAAGGGGCCGGAAATACAAGCCCAACTTTAAAGTAAAGTACAAATCGAAAGGGAAAACAGCAACTGAAAGTACAAGAGGCTCCTGGGACGTCCTCCTCGATTCCTACCTGAAGGGTAGGTACAGATGGCTCAGCTCCTGGACCGTCCACCACGGATCCTACCTGAATGGTAGGTACAGATAGCTCCACAACTCCTCGGGTCCAACTGTCCGCTCCGAGCACGTTCCGCTCAGTGGTCCTCCTCTGGGTACCGACCTACTCCGTAAGCCTCAACCGCAGTCAGCGCTGTTCGTCTTCTGCAACCAACACAACGAAGTGCGGGCATATCCCGTGCAGGGGTGAGTATAAGATACTCAGTAGGGACCCCGAGACCCTCGAAGGTCTCCCGAAATCCACAAAGGATAAACCACATGAAGGATACAATCACGAAGTAACATCCAGTATTGATTAGGTATATGCCCATACATATACCTATGTCACCAATTTCCGTTCGGCTCCAACACCGAGCCCAAGAACAACCCAATCCACAAAGAAGAGTAAACAGTAAATCCACACAGGATAACAGTACAAGTCCACACAGTTTATAACAAGTTTATGAAATCAACGGATAACCAATTACCCAGGTATATGCCCATACATATACCTAAGTTATCAAGCGACCCATCTCAATCATGAGGAAACACAAAGATCATTGACTCAGCTCAAACCAGGATTTTCATTATCAAAACCGTAGCTGCTGAAGAGCCCCGTCTCTGAAGTGTGCAGTAGTCCTGTCACAACTCCGAGGTACTGCTCACTAACCATAAGACTGCTGAGGTACTCCTCCTGTCGAGTACTGCGGGTTTGCGGCCAACTACCGGGCGCTCCGTCCGCTGAGGGTCTGTCGCCAAATACCAGGCGCTCACCCAAATAGCCTACTGAGGTACTCCTCCTGTCGAGTACCGCAGGTTTGCTGCCAACTACCAGGCGCTCCGTCCGTCGTGGGTCTGCTGCCAACTACTGGGCGCTCCTTCCACTGGGCTAGTCGACTCACTCCAAGTCGAGTCGGTCAAGCAGTCGTCAGGTCTCAGTCGGCTACACGGTCTCCGTACTCTGCACGCATGTCTCCACCGTCGCGGGTCTGTCGCTACAACCAAGCGCACACACTCCGTAGAGTATCGCGGGTCCGCCGCTACAACCAAGCGCTCCACCGCCAAGGGTCTGCTGCTGCATCCAAGCGCACCACCACTGTCAAGTACCACGGTTCCGCCGCTACACCCAAGCGCTCCCTCGCCCGCTCGTCTCCGGGAGGGTCCACTCCACGAGCTACTGGTCGATATTCTAAGTATCTCAAAGTCCAACGAAGAAGTGCCACATACGTCCGCTTCGTCAAAGGAGTCTCAACGCAACAGACGGCACGTCAATCAGACGCCCGGTCTGTGAGTTATTAGCCTTTTCGTCCCGAGGGCCCGGTTGGTTTCGTGAGCGAACCAAACCCGGCCATATCTCAACTGTATCCAAAACTCGGGCGGATTATGTCAAAAGTTCCGTCCCACTTAGAGGATTCCATCAAAGTCGACGGCACGTCAATCGGACGTCCGGAACTCAAGATATGAGTGTTTCCGCTCCGAGGGCCTGGTTGGTTTCGTGAACGAACCAACCCGGCTGTACTCCACCTGCGTCCAAACCTCGGGCGGAGTATACCAAAAGATCCGTCTCACTAAGAGGTACTTATCAGAACTGACGGCACGCCGTTCGGACGTCCGTAGCTCAAGATATGAGCGTTTCCGCTCCGAGGGCCCGGTTGGTTCTGTGTACGAACCAACCCGGCCGAACCCAAAGTATCCGAAACTTTGAGTGAGTTATACCAAAACGAACGTTTCGATCCAAGGATCGCGTAGCCGCAGACGGTTCGTCATTCGGAGGCCCGTAGCTCATGTTACGGGCAAATAACCGTTCTGGTTCGAGAAGGAAGGGGTCCGGGCCGACCCGGCCCGAACCGGCCCGGCCGGTTCGGCCGGCGGCGCGCGGAGGCGGCGCAGCGGTGCGCTGAGGCGGCGCGGCGGCGCGATGGGCACGCAGGCGGCGCATGGGGCGAGACCCCCGTCCACTCGTTTTTCCCCCTGGCGGCGCGGCACGTGCCGCGCCGGTTTCAAATAAAAACCACCCCCTCACATGAGGGGGCCTGCTGGACGACACGGGGGGCACTGCCCCCCCCCTTCTAATGTTAACCGGCCCCCAATTTAATTGGGGGCCATTTAAGGCTAACCGGGGAAAATTAATTTCCCTGGTTTGACTTCCTTCCGGCCGGCCCGACCTGGCCGGCCGGTTCCCTTTCGTCTTCCGACACCGGTGGCCCGGTTGGCCGCCGTTCTTCTCAATCCGCCGCGGCCCGGAACCGGCCGCGGCCTTCGTCGTCCGGCGCGGTGCGACGGCACCGCGCGCCTTCGCCGCGGCCCCGCTCCGGCCGTGGCGCCTTTGTTTTCTCCTCCGATGCGGCGCGGCGGCGTTGCATCCAACGGTCGCACTTCCTTTACTCCACCGCGGCCAACGGGCCGCGCCTCATTGCTCCGGCGGCTTGGTCAATCCGGCCGTGGGAGACCACTATGGCCCTCGTCGTCCGGAGTGGCACGTCAATCTCGCGCACTCCCATGAACCCCTTGCATCCAAGCGCGGTGTCACGGCACCACTCCGCCTCTTCTTCGAACCACGAGTAAAAATCCAAAAACAAGGTTCGGGAGGAGGATCGACCGTGTTTGTGCGGTCCGATCCCATCCCATGTTAATGATAACAAGCGGTCCAATAATTTATTTACGAAGACGTAAATTAAATTAGGAAATAAGGTACAACCCCTACCTCGAAGGAAGCTCGCGGAGCTCGTCAACGATCCGCGAAGGACGAGCGTCGCGGAGGTCGGACGTCACGGAGGAAGACGTTGTCGGCATCGCGGTTATGGCGTCACGGTAGACGGACGTGGGTTCGCCGCGAGAGGCACGTCGCGGAAGAGATGACGTGGAAGAAGCACGTCGCGTCGCGGATACGGCGTCGCGGATGGACCGTGTTCTTCAGCGGAGAAGTTCTTCGTTGAAGAATGACGTTCTTCGCGTTCTTCGTTGAGTTTGAAGAAGATGAAGAGGACTTCCCTACTCTCTCAAGGAGATAAAATTCTAACAAAATAAAATAAGACTCTTTCTTATTTTATTCACACAACCCAACCTATTTGAATTTCAAAGGTTTGAAATTCAATAACCACACACAACTCACCTCATTAACTCATTACATTTAAGTCATTGGTTTATAACTTAAGTTAACATAATTTAAGTGGGAGTTGAGGGGGTTTTAGAGGATATGAAGGGGTGGGGTTCGTGTGGGCCCCACCACCCTCATAACCTCCCATGGGAGGTTGGGTGGTTACCCAACTTCCAACAAGAGATAACATTTAGAGTAAATAATAAAAATTGTAGTGTAATTACAAAGTAAACATCCACAATTTTTATTATCAACACTCGCAAGTACGCAACTCCAGAACAGGAGTTCCTAAGCGTAAACCGGCGCTACGGTTCCATCGGTGCCCTCAGAATTCGATTCTGGGCATCGGTTCAAAAGTTAGAAAAACCCGCTCGTTCGTTCACTGAACGTACCCGAGCCAAACTTCGGTTGATGATTCCGGGCCCACCGGACCTCGGAATCAGGTGCCGTCTGAAACTGCGCTCTTGTAAAATTCCAAAGAAAATTAACAAAAAAATTTCCTTGAAATTTCCGGGTCTTTACATTGTTCGTAAAGAAAATGTGAATTATCCAAATCATATCTCACATTAGTGTCAACTAGGTGTGTAGTATGTCCAATTTTCGTGCAATATGTGTTGATTGAGTCCATTCTAATAGACCCTTTTTAGATTTATCACCCCTATGCACCTCTGTTCTAGAACCACATCCACTTATAATATATAGATAGAGATGTATTTCTTGGAAAAACCACATAATATCTACCTTACCAAAACATTATGATGTTTTTCTCTACATATCCACAATTTCTATCTCTGGGTTATGTTCCATAATCATTCTTTTTAAAACTAGTTCCCGAAATATCTACTAAAATTTCTCTGATACTAACTATAGCCACCCTGACCCGAGTACCCTAGATCTACTTTTTACTTTATTACATTATCATAAGATACACAGAATCATATCATGAATGACTGAATAATTTAGTATCCTTGGTAAACTATATACATAATTAAAATTAACATTACATTTTAAAATATAAATACATAAATAACATTTATATAGATTTCCATTTTTTCCCTTATAATATACCTTCATATAAATCACAAAACAAAACCTTGTATCTAGGGGAAAATAAAAAAAAAATAAATGTGTGATATTTGATTCTTTGTAAGGGTAAGTGTATAATAGAATCTATAACAAAAAAAGGCATAGTCAAAAAATAAATATAACTAAATGAAACACATTCCATTTAATCAATATCATTAGAATAATATGGAATGAATAAAATGTGATAAAATAATTCCATATAAATAATCACATAATCATGAAACATAACCATGGATATTATATCTAATTGAATAATCACATGGAATATGAATAAATGGATTCATAATGGTGAAATTCGTAAAATTGGATATCTAAAACATACCATTGAGGATTATTGAAAAAATATATGATAGCATCGATTATTTGTTCTAATAAATATAATACAATCAAGGGTTCTTCGAAATACATCTAATAAATGTCTAAGTCTTTAGCCAAAACCATATCTAGTTTATCTTGTGAAACCTAAGGATGCATGGAGGACCTATCTATACCAGGACCCACCCTTCAATTACTAAGTCTAATGCATTCCTAATGTGCAAGGGGTGAAACATAATAAAAATAAACATTCATATTAAAATGAAAAATAAAAATGTTAATACATACACTAATAAAAAAAATAAACATAATCCATCTAGAGTAATATGGTGAATAGTACTAAAGGAGAACATCCATGATAAAATTGATTATAAAACATCCAAAGAAATAATATGGATGATATCAATAAAAAATATCCATATTAGACCATAATTAAATAAAATGGTTATTTAATTTATGAATAAAAATATATTTAAAAGCTTACGGAGGAAAATATCCCTTTCATTTTGAAAATCAGTTTTTAAAACTTAAAAAAGTTTGAAAATCCTTTTATTTGAAAATAATTTTAAAAACATATTATTTCAAGAATATTGGAAAAAAATATTATTTTAAATGATCCATGTAATTATTCAAAGGAATGATTTTCATGTCAGTGAGTAATTCTCTACATTCCATATAGTTTAAAAATAACATTTCTTTTCAATGTATAAAGGTTCCGTGATCGGAAAATGACATGAATATTCCTCAAAAAAACTTTTAAAAAATGAAAAATAGGTATAAATATTTTTATTAAATCATTTTGAAAAGGATAAAAAAAATTGAAATCATTTTTAGAAATCATGATTTTAGATTAAAACATATTTCCAATCGAAGAGAGAAATAATGTATAATTTTCTTAAAACAAATTAATCAGTTATTTAAAAAAAAGAGTGGAAAATTTGAACTATTACTTTAAAATATCATGAATAGTCAGAGGATATTAAAATATATATATTTAAAATTTTAAATATCAAAGAAATTCTCCTCAGGGAGAGGTAAGCATAAAAAGTCTCCAATAATGATGATATTGTGAAATAATCCTTCATAACTTTGGTAACTTCTAAAACATAATCCCCATAAAATAAATAACATTAAAATAAACATAAAATACCATGTAGATAATTAATTCATGATATAAAATAAAAATATGGCAATTATATACACCACACAATATAAATAATTAATGAATATGGTGTATGTCTCACAGAAGTAAAAGTGAGATGAGAAACACTTAGCTCATGATTCATTTTGATAATACCTGCTTTAAAATCAAGTATAGTATTTTTCATTGTTTCAGGTGTTAATTGCCTCGTTTTCTCTTGTATGTTCCATCATGGGAGATCTGGTTCATATGTATATTATATAGTTATATCATCTATAGAATAAAAATCATGACTTAATTATCATATTTTCTATCAATTTTAATTTTAAAATGAATCATGTATGATGGTTATGAAAAATGAACTATGTCACAATCATGGTGACATTAGGCCGCACAGATGCATGAGTAACAAATCAATTTCTCAAATATCACTATAGAAATGAGGTAATTAATATAAAAAATTTCAATAATTATCATAATATCATTAATACCATATTATATACTTATATATATCATCCACGATGTGTGGTGATGGAAAGATAGTCACATCTCTTCATGATGGAGGTAGTCCACACGTACCTACATGACATTATCGTCTTTCATTGAGTGAAAAAGTAAGAAAATAAAAAGATAATTCATATTTATATAATGATAAATTTGTTATTAATATCTTAATTATTTAATTTATATATCATATAATCATTAAAATTATCCTTATCACCTTCCATAAGAAGCATTAGTGAGACAAATCACATCGCTTCTTAAGGCGGTAGTCCGCCGTTCACACAAGCAACATTATCATATCTCCTACGGAGTGAAAATTAAAAATATATATAGGATATAATAAATATATAGGTATAAATATTTTATAAATAGAATATATATAAACTTTATATCCATCATAATACCAAACCGTGAAAGGTTGTAATGGAAGAACGAAAAACATCAGTTTGCGAGGCTGTAGTCCGCTGTACACATTAATAATGATTTCGTAACACATTTGATGGAATTTGAAATGGTTTTACATAATTAAATTATTATATCAAAATCGTAGTATATGTAATATATTTATGTTGGTATATCAAGAGTAATTAAAAATAATTGAAGGTTTTGTAGGAAGAAATAAAATAAAAACAATCATAGAAGGGTATTACCTCTTCTTTGGTTATCCCCATTAGGTTTGTAGTAAATATTACCTGGGATGAATTTATGACTAAAATAATGATTCTAAGATGAGGTTAGTGAATTTGTGAAGTCTTTTGGGAAGGTTTTTATCGATCCAAATGGCATTATTGGTGTAAATAAGTTAGGGGAGTGAGTGCCCTTTTATAATTGATGAGGAGTATCATTTTTTAAAATGCACAGAAGTATTCAATATTGGGAGGTATATCTTACCTAATGTACCTAAAAAATAAATAAATAATATAGG
Source organism: Viscum album (assembly GCA_963277665.1). Taxonomy (NCBI): domain Eukaryota; kingdom Viridiplantae; phylum Streptophyta; class Magnoliopsida; order Santalales; family Viscaceae; genus Viscum; species Viscum album. Next base: position 1,647,444,161 of record OY728159.1, read on the forward strand.
GTAGGAATTATGTGGTTTATAAACACCTCCAACACACAAAAATGAATTCATTTTTATGATTTTATTCCTTAGTCATTATGTTAACTAAATTTTACCCCTTTTTATTTTTTCCATGGTAACTTGTATATTTATATTTATCTAGGTAAATTATCTTTTATGAATAAACATAAAATGAGTTTAATTATATAATTTATACATAATAATTCAAAATATGAAATTAAATCTATTAAATAAAAATATGAAAAACCTTATTTTAACCTTAATCATGGTAATTAATTTTAAAATATTTCACTAATCAATATGGTCAAAAATTATTCTGAACATAATATAAAATATAAAATATAAAATATTATAATTTCCAATATGGAATCCATTTGTAAAAATTCTATTAACTGAAGTGGTTGAAAAAAATTTAAAATTAATCTCTCTGGCACGATGAGGAAAACGAGATTTTAATGTGAAAAGGTTCAAATGTTTACAATGTTTTTATATCTAAATTTAAAATGAAAATTATTAAAATGAACTAAATTTTATTAAATCATATATAATAGAAAAGTTTTTACATTAAACCCATTTTAAAAAAAAATTACCCTTACAAATTGTTTAAACAATAAGGGATTTTTTAATTAAAATTCATTATTTTCCACTATTCATTAAAAAATGAAACTTCTAAGAGAAATAAAAAAATTCAACCAAAGATAATTTTGATATTACAATTTACAAAAAACAATTATTTTTTAATATATATTTTATAAATGTTGTAAAAATAAATTTTTAATTTTTACTACAATTTATGATTAAACAATATTTTATAAAATATGCAATTTTTCAAAAAACATTTATTTTTATTTTAAATGAATCTAATTTTATTTACAATAAATATATATATATAATATAAATGTGTACACCAAATATTTTCATAATTTAGTTATTCTTATTCTTACCCACCAATTTAACAGTCAGGTTATAATTATTATAATATATAGTAGTAATAATAGTATATTGGTGTCTAGTAAAATGTGGTCTTGTGTGTAACACAAACTATCAAAGAAAATTGTTAATTTATATAACACAAGATACACTTTATGTTGTGTGTAATTAAATCTATTGAAGATATTGAATAGATATATCATTATGTCTTAGGGTTCACTTTTCTTCTAATAATGGTGTTGTGTGTCACATACACTACTGAATAAAATGTTATTCTCTTTGAATTTCCAGGTGTTATAGAAACCATCCTAAGTAGGCTTCTATGTATAACCTAAGGTGGTTGTCTAAAGAAGAGGTATCATTATTAATCAATATTTTTATATTATTTCTATTTATAACTCCTTGAACTAGTATCCAACCATGATAATATGTTAACATAATTATATTCTATATACATAGATGTTATTATGATAATTTAATGACTAATGTTCATATCATCCTCCATAAAATGGGAAATTAAATGGTTAATCATGTGTACGGAAGACTACTGCCTCCTGAGCTGATGTAATTTTTTTTCCATCACTACCTAAAAAGGATAGAGGTAATGATTGATTAAACACACACACACACACACACATATATATATATATATGATATTTATGAAAAAAAATTCTAGGATTATATTATCACATTTAAATTATTCCCTTCCAATCCATTGGAAAATGATCATGTCACTCGTGTGTACTTGTGGACTACCACCTCCACAGAAAGATGTGGTACTTTTTTCATTTTGAAAACATGGATGGTAATAAATATATGTTTAAGTATTATATATGATATAAATTACATAAAAGTAATTTAGTAAAGTTGATATGTTATTTAACTATATTTTGTTCTTATATGTCGAGAAAATGGAAACATCCTTCATGTGTACATATTGCATACCACCTTCGTGAATTATGTAATTAATTTTCTATTTATAAATTTTATACATTGATATGAATTCATATATAATTAAAATATATGATATTTATATCATGTGTAATATTCTGGATTTGTTGGAACTATTATCATACAAAAAGGATCAAAAATACCAAACTAAAACATACATTAAGAATGGTGTTTTTTTACTAAAAAGTGATTTTACAATGAATTATTATAAATGAAAATTAAATAATTATTAGTAAACAATATAAAGATTATTTTTATTTAATACATTTAAAATGAACCTATATTTATTATACAAGATTTTTGAATATGCACAAAGAATGTAAAGACTTAAGGTATATGATTTTCTTCTCACTTTTATCACCGTGAGGCACATTACATATTCACCACTTGTTTATTTTATATAGTTTATATACTACTGATGATGTTATTTTATGATTATTCTCTTGAAAATTATTTATACAAATATCCATCTAATTATATTTCTTTAATGGGGCTTATGATTTAAAATACACCAAAGTGGTAAGATTTTTATGTTACAATCTATTTATTTATCAGGATTGATTATGATTTTGCTTATGATGATGAAATATTATGATCTATCTCTCAATAAAATCATGAATCTTATTCTCCTATAATTATTTATTGAGAATATATTTTTTCCTTTTATTTTTCTCTATTTAATAACTGATAACCCAAAAATTATTCTTTTTAAGAAGAAAACAAAATATTTCACTCTCCGGTCGAAAATCATTTTCCATCCATGTCTATGGTTTCTAAAAATATTATTGGTAAAGTTTCTGATATTATAAAATTATTCTTTAAAAACATTTTAACCAATATTTTTAATTTTAAAAAAATGTATTAAGATAAATCTTTTTATCATTTTCTATATGTGGTATTTTTTAGTTTTTATCAAATATATAAATGGAATATTTATTTTAACATGTATGATATGAATAGATTTTTTCCACCATCAAGAAGAGTTAATTATTTGTAACCTTTTTAGAAAATATAAAGTTTAATTCAAATAAAAAAATCCCCAATATTTTGGAATTGTATTTATTTCAAATATGTGATTTAAAAATAGAAGAGATATTTTCCTCAAGAACATTTTAAAGTAAATTTTATATAATTTATATTCATTAATTTTCATAACCTTTATATATTTACATTTTTTACTAGGTATATGATCCAATTGCACCATCATTATAATTTCTCTAGGTTTTTATGTTAATGATTATAATAAAGATATTTTTATGAAACCCATTTCTTTCCCACAAGTTATTATATAATGAAATTTTTACGAAAACCATTTCCTCCTCATAGTGTGTGATATGGTGATTGTTTTATGAAATTATGGCACACACATGTATATATTATGTAATGGGTGGGACCAATATCCCCCCCAAATTGATTGGGTAAAGATTTATATCTCATGAGATAAATAGGACTATACTGTGGAGAAAACCCTATTTAGTAAGGTATTTTTCTCAATTTTATAGTCATGGGATTGAATCGTGACTACTATAATATATTGGGGAGTAAACCCATTCCAATATGATAGTTTTTAAAGAATCTTGACTACAGAGGGAATAATTTTTTACTCTTATGTGTATGCTATAATTCCATGTCTTTTTCCAATGTTATCCTTCTATGAATCATTTTCTTTGATTCCATAATGATTTATGTCTTATGAATCATGTTTTATTCCATGAATCAATATTAAGATATTTGATATGTATGGTATGGATTTCAAATGTTATTCTCATATTCTGATACCATTATCCTCATGTTATTCTCATGTGATCAATTATATCTCCTTTTTTACCCTTACTCAGAACTTGAGTTCAAAACTTCTTTTACTTTATTTCCCCATGATATTAAGAAAGGTATTATGTATCATAATCTTAAGAAGGTTGAAAGTTATGAAGAACTTAGTGGGATATTATCTTGTTCACTTATGAATAAGTTATTCATGAAACCATATATCCAAATGTACTTGACCTATATTATTTCGGTATAGATTGTTTTATAATGTTATGACTATTCATATTATAAGATTTTATATCTATGTATGAGAATTTTGGTTCTTTATATATCTTAGTGACTCTATTTCCCAGGAGAAATACAAGAAAAATTCAAGTCCCTGAAGTGATTATTATCAACCATTATTTCTATCTTAAATTATATTCTTTAAAATTTAGTCTTTACACTATAATAAAATGTAATTAGAGTCATTTTTATACTTTAATGTTATATATTAAGGGTATTTTCATTGTATAATTCATATAACCCATCTATTAATAGAAATAAAACCATTTTTTGTGTGTTGTGTGCACTATTGCATCCACGACACAACATGTTTCATTTTTCTCACTTCCATTCAAGGTTAGATATAAGTATGGAATAAAGGATAAATATGATTTTTTTCTTATCATTATGTTTTATTTATGACTAATTAGAGACCCTATTAATGATATGATCAACCAATGGTCATCACTATTTTAATAATTTAAAATAATTATACTAAGAGGATAACCATTTGTTAAAATTGAGTTATATTTCCATTTACATTAATTGTTATTATACATCCATCAAATTATGATATATCACACTTATAATAACCAAATAATAGAATTATTATTCCAGTATAATGATATTACAACTAAATCACCTCATAATCATTCATTAAATTATGTTCATGGTAGGGTCAGTTTAACCATCAAATCAAACAATACATTGAATTTATATCGTGAATGAATATTGGAACATAATAAAAATATAATATGTTATAAATGTATATATAATGATTTTTTTAGTTCTAGGAATTTTATATTAATATTTAATTATTTATTTATTTAAATAGACTTTGATCGTCAAGAATTACAAAAATAATCTTTGTATCGATTTCATACTCAAGGATAAAGACTAAGACACCCATGAAAGGTGATTGAAGCATAATAAATAAATATAAATAATCCATAAAATTAAATTTAATGATAATTTAAGGATGTCATTTTAATGAATAATGAACACCAATTCCACTTTTATGAATCTATTATAATCGATGAAAACTATAAACACATAATGTGGAAAATTGGTCAAATTCATAAAGAGAATGACTATTTTTGAGGATTGTAAACAAAAATGGATATGTGTAAGGTTATAAATTAACTAATTAAGATAGATTTGTTTTTAATACTATATAATAATGTATGTTTTTGGAATTCATGAAGAAGAGGTAAGGGTTTTCTTATCTAATTACTCTCTTTGAGACACATTTGAAATTATGAACATAATTTAATTTATGTGGTCTATATACATCCTATTTAATATATAATATCATGAATTTATCTTTAAATCATGATATTTGATGTTTAATTTAATTTCCTATCATTCTAGGGTTTTTTATTTGAATGGTTCAAAATACATAGGGGTTTGAGTCTCAATTTCCTTTCATTGAGTCATGCTTATGTTATACACCATGTTGAAATTTTTATGGTGTACTTACCACATCGTAGTAATAATCAAATCATGATTCTCCTAAATTTCATGATATCTAATGTACCATATCATTTGAACTTTAACAGGGGATTTTGGTTCAAATGTTTCATTGTTTATAAGGGTTTTTATATCAGATTCCTTTTTTGAGACATCTTTTGTTATATACACCTAATTTCATTTATGTGGTGTATGTACCTCCTATATGTATATCATATCATGAATTTTCTTTTAATAAATTTATGTAATGTTTAATTATAATAAAAAACTTTTAACTAATTTTGATTAAAATGTTACTCAAGTCATATGAGGTTTTATGGTCTCAATTCTAATTCTAAGAGACATATTATTTGTTATGCATAATATTTTAATTGAATGGTTTTATATTGATATTCCTTCCCATGAATTTTATATAAATTATTTCCTTTTAATTAATGTGATAAAAAAGGATAAATTAATTTCTTTTCTTCAAATGTCTTCTAACTCAAGTGGTACCTTAGTCATAAGATTATTTTGTAACTCAATTTTTATTCATTTCGTTATGACCATCAAGATAAATTTATTTCATATAAGTTTTAAATATTCTTACCTTTGATATTATTAGGTGGTATTATATCATTATATACATTTTTACCACAAAAAACCCCTTTTAAATTATTTCATGATTAATGGAGAATGTTACCTATAAGGGATATTAATAGCTAAAATATCATTTCATTGAGTTACAATGTATCATCCTGAACTTTTATTTTCCATGATTGGGTGCTCCCACCCTAATATTATATAATTTTTTAATTTTACCACCTCTATGGAGAAAAAGGTATTTTGATATAAAAATAATGTTTTGTCACACCTTTTACAATGTAATTTTCAAATAAGGGAATTTTCAAAATAGTAAAAAAGGGATTTTCCTTTCACATTCACTTGTTTTTTATACCTCTACATTTTTTTGCAAGATAAAAATTATTTATTTTCCAGGATACATTATTGGATAATGTTTTTAAATGTAATTTTTTTCATATTCATTCACATCACCTTTAAAAAATATCCCTTTTGAAAATGACAAATGAATTTTTATTTTACATCAATGTTAAAAATTATTTCTAAAATATCTTTTAAGTTTTCAATTCCATTTCACTTATAATAATCAAAACTATTTACACTAATAGTGTGTATGTTTCATGATTTTACCTCTAATATGTAAGTATTGTGATTTTATGGATTTTACCCATGGTATACAATAATTTTATTCCAGATCCATTCTATTTTGATACTATTCAAACCATTCTTTTGTGAGGGTTTTTATTATTTTTTTCAACACCAATATATGTTTTCTTATTGCACTAGGGTTGGGATCTTTTGAAATCATGTAGCATCCCATCCTTGGCTCGATACCCTGGTGCCCTGATCCGAACTTCAACATGACCTCGGGCGCGCCTCCTCATATACTAGAGGCTACCGAATAGCAGTGAGGGTCTGATATATCGACAATGGGGATACTATAACCTATTTTATTAGAGTAATACACTAGTGAAAAATAAGAAACAATAACTAAAAAATGTATAATCATAACCTGAAGGAACCACTATCACAAGATGGAAAAAAAATAAAAAATTCAATATAAAAACTAATGTAGAAATTATTTCATCCCAATATAGATATATACTATATAAAATGAATTCCCAAGTATAGAAATTAATGACTCTCCAAAGAGAGTATTGAATCATGTATAGTTTTATCCTCCATGATCCATACCATATCATCTATCTAACACATGGCCTTTTCACTTTTCCTATCTTGAAACCACACAGTCTATTTGAGAACCAATCATGCAGCCTGAGTAGGGTGTGAGTACAACATAGTAGGCCACCACCAATGGTGTCTAAAACAATATACAGTCACAAAATTGTATGTAGTTTTATTAAGAAATAAGTAAAATTCATAAGTAAATAGTTATCACATTATCAATTAATCTTTATTAAACAAATGGTATTTCATTATCCATTTTATTTAAATTCTTAATATAGATAATTGGAACCACTGTCCAATGCCAAAAAATTGGGTCTAGTTCATCACGCATAAGACCTTGTTGTCTTTGCATGTAGAATACCATTTCCAACACATGTTTATCAAAAAATTTATCTCTACATGATTTAGAAGCAGCAAACCATGCCCCACACACGTTTAACAAAACAATTTCACTGCGGGCTTCAAAATCATCAAACCATGTCCCACACACCTTTATTAAACAATTTTTCACTATATGGTTCAGAAGTAGAATAACATGCCCCACACACATTTAACAATCAACTTATATTCACCCCTATGAAGTTTAATGGGACTTAGATGTAGGATATTTTTTATCAAAATTATTTATAAGATATGGAATCACAACATATATATTACTTATTGTAATATGTATTGACAACTTTTAAAGGAAAAAAATTAAATACTGAGATCATGGTTTATGTGCATTGTGAGTTTTAAAATTAATGGGAATAATATTTAAATTTTGATTCTATTGAACAAATTATTCATACATGGATTGTTTCATATGCATATATCAGTATTTTTCATGTTAGTATTGTGTTTAATTTTTAAATTTCATTGAAATATTACAAAAGGCAACTTAATTTAACACAATAATACAATTTCTAATATCATGATAAGTTTTTCCCGTAATTTAAATTTGTTTCAATTCGCAATCATTAATTAAACAAAAAACTTCCAATAGTTATATCTCAAACCAAACAATGAATAAAACTCATTAGTGAAAAACTTTTCCCTGATATTGTTCAAGTCATACTCGTTACCAAAGATAGGCAAAGAAGCTAATGTCCAAAGGTCAACATTAAAAATGAAACACTACACAAAAAATGAATCAAGAGTCACATAATACCATTCATAAAAATATTGTATAAATAAACAAAAAATAATTAAAATATAATAATGTCTTTTATTGTGTATAACACAATTATTCATAACAACACTTAAAAAAACTCTGTAGAAGAAGTATAAAGTAACTAATTTCTATAATTTATAGAAAACTACAAGATAATTAAAGATTAAATTAAATAACCAAATCACATGTTGTGCCACATTTAATTAGTTGCTTGTAGTACAAATCAAACCAACTAAAGTAACTATAAGTTTTCAAGAAAAAGTATTAATCAAATAAAATAAAGAAATCTGGAGTACTAGTCAAGTCACAAATATGTGGATGAAGAAAAATCAAATAATATAATAAAAAAATATAGGAAATTTATTGATCTATATATTTTGGGAACTGTACAATGGAAAATTGAATGAATCTCATAAAATCTATTCAAAATGTATGAATGTGTATAAAATTCTTATAGATGTCAAACTTGGTATATTGTATCCCATTCTGTACATGAAATATTTATACATATGTAATAATCTATGAAATTCATTAAAAATAGAAAATAGTTTAATGAAGTGTACAAATATATACTTATAAGAAGTTTAATTAACTTTATACAAACTATAAATGAAAATTATGAATGTGTACATTTTTTAAATGAATAGTAAATACCAATATGGAAAGTTAAAATTCATATAGAGTTAGTAATATATAAAATTGGATAAATGTCTACATTCATGTTTTTTTGTTAAATTTGTACAAATTTTTAATGAATTGTACAAATGTTAATGTAAATGCTGAATAATAAAATCTATAAAACATTGAATAATTTATATGAATATGTACATTTCTAAAATGAACTATTCATGGATATATGACAAGTAAACACACTCTTAAATGATGTAAATTATACAATCTATGTTGTCTAAGGTCATCAAGTGTTTAGTAAACTTTAATTTGGTGCATAGTGGGTCATAAGTACCTCTTCCCAATTTAATTATCCATCATATTTTTCTAAATTCTTAACAAAAAACCTAGTTAAACCCTTGAAGAATTCAATTAGAATGAATTGAAATAGATATAGAATAAAACTATGAAATAAAACATCATAGAAGAAACTGTCAAATGTTTATGGAAATTATATAAAACTTATTTCAAATTGGAAAAAATTACCAGAAAAACTCCACAATGGGGAAAACCTATTAATGTAGTAAAATTTTAGGCCCAGTGCAGACATACACTTGAAACAGAAAACCTGAATTAGTAGTTGAGAAAAAATAAAATAGAAAATAAATGATTTTTCCCCATCATTATTTAATCCATAGTTGGAAATTATAAATAATATTTTGATGAATTATAAAGTAAAACAATATTATACAAATTAACATTGAAGGGAAACACATATACAACATGTATGATAAAATATTTGGTTATATGGGAAGGGGTTGATTATAATACTATAAAATATAGGTGTGATATTATTATATTCATTTACTAAATCTTTGAGGATAGTATAGATACAACCAAGTATGAATCAATTGTTGATAACTAACATGATGGGAAAACTAGTGTGTCTGAAATGAATAAAGGACTGGATAAATGGCCTCACTCAAACCCAAAGAATGATGGGTAGCTTAATGTGTGTGAATCTGTTACAAAATTTAACATAGTGGTAAAATTATTATGGGAGTGAAAATTTCAAGGTAGGTCCTATGGGTTCTATTTTAGATCAAAAAGGTTAAATATTTTTGAAGCAAACTACTTATTAGTCTTATTGATCGAATACAAACAGATCCTGATATTTAATGAAACTATTGAAAGTGCATTCTATGTCAAATAAATTTGAGTGAAATATATTAGAAGCCTACATTTTTAAGTAAAATATATAATTTAAAAAAATAAGACTACACATTTAATTTAAATATAGGTTTTCATATTCAAATATAAGCCTACGTATTCGATATAATAAGGAAAAAATATAAGCATTCATATTTAATAATCCCTCGTATTCAAATATACAGCTACATTTTAAATAATCATATATATTCAAAAATAATCTTGAATATTTAAGCTTACATATTAAATATAATCTCTCATATCAAATAATGAACAAATATAAGCCGGTATATTCAATATAATAATAAAAAATATATAATCCTTTATATTTAATTGAAATTTTTTAGTTTGTTAATAAATATAAATATGTGTGAAAAAATAGGAATAAATATGAACATATTTTAAACAACATCAACTTGTATGATTAAATTTGTTTAAAGTTAACAAAAAGGGGATACAAAATATGATTAAATTGAAAAAATATGAACCTTTATATTTAATTGGTATCAATTATAAAAAAATAAGTACTCTGAAAATTTTTAAAAACAGTTAACTGTAGAAATAAAAAAATATGAAACTATATGGAAAAAAATATTGAACTGTTTGAAAAATAAATATGAACAAATTAGAAAAAAAAGAAGTTATTAAGAAATTTGAATCTATAAAGAAACCAAACTCACCATTCCAGAAACACTAAAACACCTCCACCATAGGATACGACATGGGTGTTTTGAAGCGCAAAGAGACAACAAAAGCATGCTTAGAAATACTTTCATATTTTTGTAATAATAAAATAGATAGGAATATAAATATAAAAAAATCTATAAATAATATAAATATTACCATTTAATAGTAAATCTTATAGTGCAAAGTGAATTGAAAATTTTAAGCTCAGTTTATTATTTGGAAATCACCAGGTGTATGCTTATATGAAAGGGGTGGTATGGTTACAAAAGAAAATAGACTTAATATTCAAATGGATTAATTTTTTTTCCAAATCCTCCACTATTTCCCTCGATTGATTAAAAATATTCAAAAAACAAAAGAAATTACATCATTTAAAATATAATACCACAATGATATACCTCAAAATCATAGAATAATTAGGAGAAATATGAATTTAAAATCATATATAGAACATTAAATTCCAATGAAAATGCATGTGTTCATAGTAAAATTAAATATACTGCATAGTTGTAACTAAGATGAGTAAAGGTTAATTTTCCTAGTAATCCAATTTTTAAAAAGTGAAAAGCGCTAGATATAGTGTTCAACTATATATTATGCATTTTTAAATATTAAAAAAATCAACACATGCACTTGTTTTAAGCATCCTAATGTATCTAAAGAAACCACTAAGATGAAATATAGTCTATATCAATTCACCTATCTATCCATTTATTTAGAGGAATTTTTCAAACTATTGCCCCAATGTATATGGGAATAATCCTTTTAGGTGATATATGTCAATAAAACTGAACACTCTCATGTTTTAATAATGAAACTTAAAGTGAAAATGATATTTAAAAACAATATATGTTTGAAAATTTTAAAATGGAAAATAGATTAAAATTTATAAATTAACCATACCATCATGCTCTTGTTTTCAAACCCCAAAGAGGAATCTTCTTCGATATTATGTTCTACGAACATCTTTTATACCTTCATTTCCACAACAATAAAATGAAAAAAATTACAGAAGTAAATACACTGCCAATGGAATGAATAAACATCATATGATAGTACTCAAATATACTAAAAACCCTTAATCTAATAAAACAACATATAACTAATCCAAATTGAGTCATCTAAAACCAAAATAAATTTAATTTAACTAAATCTAAATATTCCTATCTTCACTAAAATAAACCATTTCAAAATAAAATTACTCAAATCAATTATAAAATTACTATAGTGGACATAATAAAAATGAATGAAATTGAATAGGATAGATCAAACCTATAAGGAAATCAACGTTTACCGCTAAATATTATTTCATCCATAAAAAAACCATATTAAAAAACTATAAAAAAAATATTTTCAATTATAGAAGTCATACAAGATACTTTATTAGATAAAGCAATGAACATTATTGAAGGAATGAATAAACTTCATCTGATAGTACTTGAATAGACTAAAAAAACTAATCTAATAAAACAACATAGAACTAATACAAATAGAGTCATATGAAACCAAACAAAATTTAATTGAACTAAATCCAAATATTCCCATCTTCACTAAAATAAACATTTCTAAAATGCACTTACTCAAATCAATTAAAAAGTTATTATACTGAACATAAAAAAATTTAATGAAATTGAATAGGATAGATCAAAACTATAAGTAAATCAATGTTAACCTATTAATGTTATTTCATCCATAAATACACATATAAAAACTATAAAAACAAAACTTTTCAAAAAACTAATTCATAAAAGATACATAATTAGATAAATCAAAGCACATGCAGATGCACTATAAATCCATTTTCCATTTTTTAAAGAATACGAACCTACTATTTTGTAGAAAAAAATGTACTTAATTTGATATATGGATACCTAAGTGGCTGAAAATTCCCTTGGAGGCCATATAATGATCTATTTTTGGGGAAAATAGAACATAAGGATAATAATTACTAACATAGAACAAACATCAACTTACTTAATAAATATTAAAAATAAAGGATAAAAAGGGAGGGGATATGAGATGTGGAGTAGATGACACGTGGAATTGAGCCACACATTATTGAATTAATAATATATTTTATAAGTAAATTAAATAACTAATATCTTAGGTGCATAGCATAGGGGTTCTAATACATTGAAATAATGGTTAATAACCTTGAAATTTTTCGTGATAAAGCAACATTTTAATTTTTATAGTAAATGGAATTTCAACAATATTAAAAATCATGTTAACTGGAAGAATTATTTAACATAATATTTATAGTTAAACAAATATTAGATAAGGTGTTAAAATAAATGGTATTTTATTGTGTAACAAAATGAATACAATACATGTGTTTAAATAATAAAATGACGCACCTTAGAAGAAATAGTGAAAAAGAAGTTCTTGTGGATAGTTACAATTTTTACCTCAAAATGTGGTCGATGAGAAGTATGACATCAAGAATACCATCATTTTAGGAGTTATGGGACCAAAAAATATTAATAGACCTTGATTCTATAACCTACAGTTAAAATTTGTGATGGAAGATGCACCTGATTCACTATCAACATACTTCGTAAGTTTTTAATGACCTTGATAAATATGAACCTACACAAAAAAGCTAAATAAATTTGGGTAAGTTGAAATTAATGGTTAAATGGACATATTACACTATGACTCAAGATAAAACCTACATATAATAATGATAACATACATATACAAGTTACTCATTCTTCAAATTAGTTCACAAAAAGCTCTAATAATGTGATTCTTATAAAATGATTATGTGGAAATAAATAGAAATAGATACGAACAAATAGTTAAATATGAGTCTTTATATTAAAAAAATATGAAAAAATAGATCCCGGAACAAATTGAACAGAATTCCAGAATTATTTAACAATAATAATATCATTATTTCTCAAATATATCATCTAAACACTGCATTAATGGCATGAGTATAATATACCATGACACAAATGAACACCATTTTAGAAAAAAATATGATCAAAATCAGTGATAGAAAGATTATTGAATGGAAATCATAAATAAAAGGAAGTTGTGTACCATGAGTGTTCATCCTTAAAATAAAATTGAGACTTTTCCTGTGGTTTTAGATCTTCTTAGAGAATTAATATGCATGACCTAAGGCTCCCCTTTTGGTTGTCTATTTCATAAGGTAGAAAGGGGACCACCCTCATGTTTGATTCAAGATGATGACTGAGTAGCCCGGAGGTTGATATGTAGGTGAAGGTGGGAAGCTTAAAGGTGGAGGTGGGTAGTTGGAAAATAGAGGTAGGTAGCCGTAGGGTGGAGTCTGTTAGGTGTAAGGTGGAATCAGATATTTACACTGTGAGATGAATATTTACACTAGGATGAGGTTCAGAAATGTTGAGCGTGACAATGGGGAGAGGGGACCAGAGGAGTGGGGGAGAGGAGGGGGGTAGAGGAAGATAGGGGAACTGGGAGTAGGAAGGTAGACAAGGAAGGGGATAAAGGAGCCTGATGGAAAAAGATGGCAAGTGTTGGATAGAAAACATGGAGGGAAATGGGGTAAGGAGGAGCTGCCACATGGTAGTCAAGACATGGTCTTTAGTATGAATAATATATATTCATATGTATCAAAATATATAATATAATCACAGTCATATTAATATCACATGTTTTTACATTATCACATCAACCAAGATAAATCAAAATTAATCATCTTATCACAATTAACCATCACAATAATCCACCGATTAATTTGTAAATTAATTAATTAATTTCATTCAATTAATTAAACAATTAATTAATCACATCTAACCCATTAATTAATTCTACAATTAATTAATCACATAAATTACATTAATTAATTCAATAGTTAATAAATATTTTAAAAAACACAACATCCAATAATTAATTCAACAATTAATTAATCTTAATTCACAATTCAAAATTCCAATAATTAACCCAATAATTAATTATCCCCAATTCCCTAATTCAATTTTTTAATAAAATTCTCAATTCCTCAATTAATGAATTCACAAAATTAATTAATTCAATTAAAAATTCCAATTTATAAATGAAACCTATAAATTCTACAACCACTTATATGTAATTGATATCAAGACTATGGTATTTGAATAATAAACCACCTAACTCTATTTTTTGACGAACAATCACCCAATGGAAACCCCTAAAATTCAGCAGAGTAACTATGTAGAAAGAGAAATGGATCTATTACCTAAATAAAGATTGAATAACTAAAGATCAATTATATCGAAATCTAGAACTAAAATCCTATATCTAGATCAATAAAACTAGGAATATATCTAACGAAAACAAGGAATAAATTCCCTTAAATAATGAGAGAAGAAAGGAGGAGGAATAAGAAATCAACCAGGGTGAGATCCTCTTACAAGGAGGGATACAGATCATCCATCTAGGATTTGAACCACTAATAATGGAAGTCTAGAGGGATTGGAATCTATTCATGGGGATCCAAAACCATGAAAGAGTCATTAAGGT
This sequence comes from Viscum album, assembly GCA_963277665.1. NCBI lineage: Eukaryota > Viridiplantae > Streptophyta > Magnoliopsida > Santalales > Viscaceae > Viscum > Viscum album. The sequence continues at coordinate 1,647,459,441 of OY728159.1, forward strand.
CGAATGGGGGGCAATTTGGGATTAAAATGGGGTTTCAAAAAAAATAAAATTATTTTTTCGGTTAATTTATTCCTCATGCATGATTTTTTGGGAATGGGCACACAGTTTCCCCTAACATTTCTCATAAACTATTTGAATCTTCTAGGGGTTCATGGTATCTCTTAATAGGGTGTGTGGTTTGAAATTCCATGTGACATCCATACAAATCCAAAACTTTATGTGGTTTCATGGTTTGATAGGCCAGGGTGCACGACTAGGGAAAACTATGAACCAATTGTGCTCTTCCCTAGTTCTTCCATTTTTATCCAAATTTCACCAAAACACACCCCAATGTAAAACTCAAATGAAAATAACTCAACCCAAGGAAAAATAGTACCTATAAAATAGCTTGTTACAATTCTAGAAAAGGTCCCAATCTTACAATATCCCCACCTTATAATAGCTCATCCTCTAGCTTCACTCCCAAGAATCTCTAAGATTATGAGTAAAAAAGATCAGGCCATTGATCCTGCATATCTTATTCCCTTCCACACTTTTCCTCCTATACACAATTTTGCTTCCATAATACACTAACTATTGGAATAGTCTTCCCCTGCAATACATTCTCACTATGATCAAAAACACATATCAGATGATCCTCAAAGGACACATCTATATTAAGCTCATCATCATCCACCTCGATCACATGAGAAGGGTCAGGGTGATACCAATGAAGTTGGGACACATAGAAACCATTATGCATCGTACTGTATTTTTGTGGAAGAGTCAATCAGTACACAATTGGAATGATTCTATCCACAACCTCATACGATCCAACTAACCTGGGCACCAACCTACCCTATATCGGTATCCTATAGTGACCTAATATAGGTGAAACATAAGGAATAAATTACCACACTCTGTAAACCTTAGGGGACATAAGATTATATCATTATAAGTATCATTTCTACTATGAGCTATAACCATATGTTTCTGAATCAGCTGAACCTATTCTAACATATCCTACTTGAGACTTAGTGTCAATAATTATAACTCACCTTCCTCCATCCAGAATAAATGTGATTTTCATTTCCTACCATAAAGTAACTTGTATGGTTCCATTTATACCATTTATTAACAACCATTGTTATAGGAAAACTATAACAAATCTAGGTGATTATCTAAAGATCATCCAAATTAAAGGAAAAATTCTCAAATAAAATCATCAGGCACCTATATAGTACACTAGGACTACCCATCAGTGTGTGATTAGAAATCCATACTCAATAAAACCAACATACTAAGTGCCTTATGTAAGCCCTGCCAGATGTGAAATGTAAAGCATTAATCACAGTCTGTAACTATAGTTTGTGGAACCACATGCATATAGGATATATCCTGAACATAAAAATATCTCAACTGATCTACTGAGAAATTATTCTTTGTAGGAAATAAATGCTCTTCATTTGTCATTATTTCCATAAAAACCCAAATAAAATTATTCTTACAAGGCTTCCTTGGGTGACCCACCAAAATTCCATGGTCATGTTATCCTACTTCCATTCTGGAATAGGAAATGTCTACAGTAATCCTATAGGTTATTTATTCTCTTCCTTTATCTTTTGATAAGTGTATCATCGTGTCACAAATCAATCTATTTTATTTTTCATTCCCAGCCACCAAAACTATCATCGTAGGTCACTGTACATTTTTGTCACACCTGGATCTTCCACCCACTTTAAGGAATGAAATTTCCATGTTAACTCCTATCACATGTCTGTAGGCACAACAACCTAATTCCCAACATAGATGATTTTTTCCTTATTTATACTCTAATCTAAAGTGACTCTCCCCCTTCAAGTATTTCCCTCAAGTTCAATCAATCTATATCCTTATACATCATATCTCTAATCTAGAATTAAATTGTAGACTCCACTAAAGATGATAAGAGATTAATCTATTCATGAATCTCCCCATCATACATATCCACTAGAATATTCATCATTTTCCACTCAACACTAGACTCTAGAAAGGCCGAATTATGGGTTTTCCTACTCAAAGAGTTAGGAAAACTATTTCATTTCTCAGACTTATATGCTAGTTAGAAATGAAATGACTGTATATAATCCACATCTACACTATTGGGGTTTCACGTGTCACTACAAAAATATATAATTCAAAACTCTTATGACCTATATACATAGTAAAATTTTCTCCCAATAGATAATGCTACCAAAACTTCAAATCATACACCACTACAACCAACTTGAGGTTTTGTGTAGGGTGGTGTTATTCATGTGGCCTCAATTTTCGAGGTCAATACAACAAAATTCAAAATCTCTGTAGCAACACAGATTCGAGTATGATCCTAGAAGAATCACAATAAACTATATAATCCTCACCTAACTCAGGTATAGTCAATATTAGTTCTGATTTCAAATTCTTCTTCAAACCTTATAATGCCTTCTCGCATGCTTCTAACCATTCAAAATTTATCCCCTTTTTGGTCAATCATATAATTGGAACTTCTAATTAGCAAAATTCATGGATGAACCTATAAAAATATCTATATAAAACCATAATTCTTTTTTATATCAAAAACATTCTTTGGATACTCCCAAGAAAACAACTACCTGTACTTTCTCTAGGTCAACTGACACACCGTCCTCTAAGGTGATGTGACACAACAAATGTACCTAGTCAATCCAAAACTGACACTTAGATTTATTGGTATATATTAAATTCTATATAAGTGTACTCAAGAAAATTTCACGGTATTGGTCATGATTACCATGAGTCTTGTAGTACACAAATATTTCATCCACAAACACCACCACAAATTGATTTGGGTAAAGATGGATGATTTTGTTCATTAAGGCCATAAACACTATAAGCATGTTCATCAACCCAAACGAAATTATGAAGAAATAAATAGGTCCATACCTGCTATTGAAGGAAATACTAGGTATATCAATATTTTGAACTCTCAACTAATAATACCATTTTCTTAAGTCAATCATTGAAAATACACACACTCCCCTCAACTGGTCAAAAATATCATCGATTTGTGGAAGTGGATACTAGTTAATCATAGTCATCCAGTTAAAAATATAGTTATTAACACATAATTGAAAACTCTTGTCATACTTCATTGAAAACAAATCTGGAGAACCCTAAGGGGACATAAATGGAAGGATAAATCCCTTATCCTCCAACTCCTCCAGCTGATTCTTAAGCTTCTAAAGCTTTGTTAGTGGCATTCTATTTGATAGAATTGAAACTAGATCAGTTCTAAAACAAGATCAATATGAATTAAACATAACTATTAGGTGGAAACCCTAATAAAACTTTAGAAATCACATCCTGAAACTAGTCCACTATGGGTGAAAACATATCTTGCTTCACACATCCATCACCCAACAATAAACTTGAAAATAGGGTTATGAGCTCTCCCAGTTACTGAGTAATTGTCCCTACTCGGCCTTCTTGAATGTTCCAATCTTCATATTTAATTTAATATTCACCCTTAGGAGACATAAATTCACTCTCTTTCTATAACAATCAATGTGGTCACATTATGTGACTATCTAGTCTGTACCCTAAACCAAGTCAAGGCATGACATGTCCAAGATGTAATGATCCCAAGGAAAATTATACTCCCCAACTTTGAGTGGGAACCCCTTGAAAAAAAATTGTTTCTAGACCATACACCCAACATTGTATATACCATCATAACCTTTCTCTCAAACTTTACCACTAGGCTCAAACCATTAACCAGATTTGATGATATAATGGAATAAGAGGCACCGATGTCAAATAAGAAGCTATATAAAGTAGAAGCTACAAGAGTAGAACCTATCATCATCGATAGTCCATCCTCTCTTTCCAAAAGTGCAGGATAAATGGAATGTAATTGTACTGCCCGAGCTATGCTACTCTGTTGATATGGGTTCTCTTTCCCAAAAGCACCACATCTACTACCTCTACCACCTCAGTTAGTAGAACTCCAACTATTAGACAGATATGGTGCAGAAGACCCCCTTTCTGCACTCTAGTTCTTTGTATATTCTACATCACTAACAGTCTACTATGGGTTCCTAGATAACTTTTTTAGATTTTTCTATATTTCCATAGCCTCAACACTGTACTGGTTTTCAAAGAAAGTTTTTATGAAAGTGTCATGGCCTTCCACACTGATGTAAAACCACATGTTTAACATATTTTGTAACCTAAACTTCCCCTAGATACTCTTATTTCCACTGCTCTAGGAGAAATTCTCATAATTATGTTTCCTTCTTTCAAAATTCACACCTTTAGGCCATACAGAAGAAACCACCTTTACTCCATTATAATCTACCTTTGGGTTTCCCTCATATATGATATATTGACTCAAAACTTCTAAAAACATCTTCCATCAGAAGATGTTTACATGAAATATAATTTCACACATAAGTATATCCAGAAACAGCATTCCTACAATATCCTCATCTTGTTCTAATACTAGAACAAAGTGATGCAAATCTATAAAGCATCCAGAATAGTCTATTACAGAAATACTCCCTTGAGTCAACCATATGAACTCAGCTGCTCTCTCCCATATCAGTGTGTTTGGATAAAAGTACTCTAGGAACTTATCTTGAAAGTCATTCCATTCCATAAATTCCAACTATCTATCATGATTCTAGATGTAACAATATTGATTCACCTAACCATGTAAAATATAGGTTCCAAATTTGACTCAGTAATATGCATGAGTCTCCAAGTGGTTATTTATAGTCTGGATAGTCATAATCTTGAACTAATCTCCCATAAGACCAACCCATGTAGTAAATTTTGAAGGGTGATACTACTGAAACAACCTCTTCAGATTAGACATTCATTTCAAAATCCTCCCTAGGTATCTTTCCATGACTTGTATTAAGTGAGGAATGTTCTCTCCAAAATTATCCCCTAGTTCCTCAACCATCACTATCAATGCTACATGTTCCACTACAAGTAAAATATCTCCAACCATATCCCCCTATCTTCCTATCAAGAAGAATCATCATGGAGGTACATCTATAAAATTCCAAAAAACAAGTCTTACGACTCATAACTCAACATTATCACATTTACAAACATAGAAAATCACAATAAAACACCACAAGTTGTTTTTCCTAGACCTTTCCAAGAAGTCAAAACTGAGGTGTTGTCACTACACTTACCCATCATACACCTATTTTTTGTTTAACAAGTTTAAACACATTCTCATTATTCAAATTCCATTAGACACTAATTTATTCACATTTTGAATAATTTTTCCATTTTAAATTTCATATTAGGCATCATTTTCAATTCAATTTCACAATCAGGGAAAAACATTTGAAACTCAAAAACTTACCCAAAGCCCATTTTCCCATGCATTCCTAAAATGATGTATGTCATAAAATAATCCTGAGTTCCTAGAATGATGCATTCATACTCAAATATTGTTCATTATTGTTCCATGAGTCACAATATATAAAATCTCAACAAATCAATGAAATAATAACCACATCACACAACAAGTACATCACCCAAGGTGAAACAATATCCTACTATAACAACGCACATCAATAACAACAATCCCACCCGAGTTACATGGGTTTTACCCCATACATGTGTTTTCAACTCCCATACATGAGATCATGTCCAAGACCTGAATCTCACTAATCACCTATATAGATTTTCCAAATAGTATGAACAATGAAAGGAAAAGAAAATTAGGCTCTGATACCACTTCATAACTTCTTGTCCCAGGTTCCGTGCCTCGACACCCAAATCTGAACCACAACATGACCTCAGAAACACCTCCCCATATGATAGAGGTTGTAGACTAGAAGTCAGGGTCTAATATATCTATCATGGGGAGACTAGACCCTCTTTTATTAGAGTAATACACAGGTGTAAAATAAGAAATAATAATTTCAAAACATATCATTCTAACATGAAAGAACACATTTCACAAGATGTCCAAAATAGGAAATACAATATCAAATCTAAAGTAGAAAATATGCCATACTAATATACGTGTCAAGTGCCTAAAATGAATCCCAAAATAAAGATACTGATGACTCCCCAAATCGGGTCCTAAATCATATTTGGTTCCCTCATACACACTCCATCCCATAATAGTTATCTAACACAATGCCTTTTCCAATTTCCTATCTAGAAATAATAAAATCTATCCAGGTACCGATCAAGAAACCCATGTATGGTGTGAGTAAAACTTATTAGGAGGCCACTGAAGGTGTATAAAACAATATCCAATTAATAATAGTATATGCAGTTGTATAAATAAATAATTACAATGAATTTGTAAACAATTATAGCATTATCAACTATTCTTTATTAAACAAATGATCTTTCATTATGGATTTTATTTCAATTCAAAATATGGATAATTGGAACCATAGTCTAATTCCAACAACTTTGGTCTACATCATCATGACTACGACCTCGTGGAATTCTGAATCATCAAACCATGTCCCATACATTTTTATCAAAGAATTTATCACTATGGGCTTCAAAAGTAGCAAACCATGTCACATACATGTTTAAACAATAAATTTTCACTATGGGTTTCAGAAGTAGAAGACCATTTCCCACACATTTTTATCAAATATTTTCTTTACTAAAGGCTTCATAAGTAGCATACGATATCCCACACATGTTTAAAAAAAATTTTCACATATATAACAATATATCACATAATCACGTGCATCTAAATTTCACTTGTTTTTACATTAACACATCAAACAACATTAATCAGCATTAATTATATTATCACAATTAACCATCACAATATTCCATCAAATAATTAATAAATTAATTAATAAAGTCTATTAATTAATTTAACAATTAGTTAGTCACATAAATTTACATTAATTAACTCAAGAATTAATTAATGATTTCACAATATCAACATTCAATAATTAATTCACCATTTAATTGATCTAAATTCAAAATTCTAAAATCTGATAATTAATCCATCAATTAATTATCCCCAATTCCAAAATTCAATTATTCAATCAAATCCCTAATTCCTCAGTTAATTTAATGGATGCTTTAATTAATTAAATTATAAATTCTAATTGCTAAATGAACCCTAAAAATTATACAATAAAAACAAGTAATTGATATCAAGGCTATGAGATTTGAAAAATATACCACCTACCTTGATTCTTCAATGAAAAATTTCCCAACATAAATCTCAAAAAATTAAGCAGAGTAACAGTTTATAAATAGACTAGGATCTATTACCTAAATCTAGATTGAATAATTCATGATCTCTCAAATCTATGTTTATCTCTAAAATACAAGTCCATGATCTACAAAACTATTTATAGATATAACAAAAATAAATAATTACAACCCTTAATAAATGATAGAAGATAAGAGGAGTATCAAGAAAGAAACTGGGATGACATCCAATTATTGAGAGGGATGAAAATATTCTTTCTGATCTTTGAACCACCAATAAAGGAGGTCGAGAGGTCATAGAATCCTTCAAAGAGGCTCCAAAATTGTTAAAGAGATTTTATGTTTGAATCGGGTTTGATTTTGGATTAAAATGGGGGTTCATGAATTTTTTTAAACTAATATTTAGGTAAATTTAATTTATGTGCATGACTTTCTAGGCCGGTAACACGATTTTCCATAATTATGCACCTAAATTGTGTGCCTCTTATAGGGGGTGGGCAGTTAATGATTTATTATAATAGGGCACACATTTTGATATATCTCAAACCATCCATATAAATCCTTATTTTCTAGGGTAGAACGGTTCTCTAGGACAGGGAACACGGTTAGGGAAAACCATGCACCAACTGTGCGCTGCCCTATTTCTTCAATTTTCCCCAAATTTTCACCCAAACACTCCCTAAAGTAAAATCCATAGGATAAGTACTCAAAACAAGGAAAAATATTACCTATAAATGAGTATGAGATAACTCTAGAAATGGTCAAGATCTTACAAATCATACTCCTTATTTCTAAGGATGGATTATAATCATGACCATTCTAGTATTAAGTTAGTTATATAATCATTGATCTATATGGGTTTAACATCACATTTTAAATAATTCATATTGAAAGTTATTTATTTATGAATAATGTTATACTATTGAAATAAAGAAAAGTAATGACATTACCTATGTTTTTTTCTAATAGGTATGATTATTTAAAAGTTGACTATGTATTGTTCAACCATTCTTATTCTATCTCTCCATGAGTTATAATCATGTTATTCCTTTTATTGACATGGGGAAATTTATTTGGATTCTATATGTTGTTATTCTAATATGGATGATTATTGGAATGTTTATTATGTATTTTTTGACCATACACCTTGTTTATCAGGATAGATAATGATCATGTTATCCCTTTTATGGACATGGGGAAATGTATTGTAATTCTTGATGATTATTTATTGCCAATGTGGTTTTATCATGTATTTATATTCCTTATTCTTCATTATATAGATATCCATGTTCTTATTCAGTGAAAGGTTACTTAGTGAATGGTATGAAATGTTTCCTAGAATATTGTGGTAAATGAATAATACTTAATCATGTGATAGAGGGGTCCTAAAATTATATATCATATCAATCCATCGAAAAATATCAAGAGAAAAGACCGGTTTGGGTATTTGGTGTATTCCTGCCCAATTCAACAAGACATCTTGACTACAGTCTCGAAAATAAATATGGTTTCTTATCATAATACATTAACATTATGTTTCTGATGTCTAACATTATGAATCCTATTAGTATGAGATTATTATTTTTGGATATCCATGTTTTAATTAATTTTCATGGATATAGAATTATCTGAGTTTCTATTTGATTATTTTTGAATGATTTTTACTGAATACTTCCATAATATTTACGCTATCTTAATGTCATGATTTCTTTAGTTATATGATTCCCATAATGATTGTTTGATCTTATCCCTTCTTATATATTCATTTCTATATGTTATAGAGAAAAGTAATACATGTGGAATGTTTAAAAGGATAACACATGTGAACTAATTCGTGGGATACGATGAATACTTATCATAAAATATGTAGATTCATATATAATGGGAAAATTTTCTATTTTATACCAATAACATCATATTTATCAGTAAAAGTTTTCTCCTAATTCCCTAAATCTCTAAACCTGAGAATACCCCTAAGATGTAATATATTTAAAAATAGTTATTGATTTTTAATTAAGGATATTTATATCCAGGGTTATAAATTTGGTATCAAATAATGTATGTAAATTATGTGTCTATGAGAACCATATCCAAGAATGCAGATATTAGGTTCCATATTTGGTATCAAAGGAATAGTCTTGATTACTATGTAGATTCATATTTTTAGTGAGGATAATTTAAGGATTTATTAGTTGGGGTTTATCATAACTCTAGTGACTTATATAACCATTTTTATATGTATATTATTTATCACTAAGGTAATAATGTACAATTTATTTGGGTATTTTTATAATAAAACTACAATAAAGATATATTGAATAATTATTTATATAGGATGAAATGATGAATTTTTTGTATTCTCTTAAGCATGTGGATTTCATAAAAATTACTTCCCAATTTGGATACTAAAAGTTGATATAGGCTCTGTCATAGTTGTACCTAGGGGTAATAACTCTGAAAAGGGAGGATTGGTTATTAACTCAATCATCACCTAGTTCATGAATAATATGCCTAACCACACAACTATTTTTATACTCCCTAGGGATATAAGTTATTTAATCACATTATATATATGATCCATTATTGATCATTTATGATTGAATTTAACTACTTATTTAAAAAACCTAAGAGAAAATTGACCATGGATAACCAATGATTGAAAAAGCAGAGACATTTTTTATCCAAAATTATCATATGATAAAAAAAGTTTCTATAAGGAAATAAATAATCATATTGATTTTTTTTATATTTGTAATATTATCACAAGTATTTTGGTTTTTTCATTTGTTTGAAATAGGATCATGAAGATGATTTAATGAATGGTATGTATATATAAATAATGATGTCTTATGACTAAATAAGGGAGCATGCGTAAATGGTTAAGAAGGTTAGTATATGCCTATTATTATGAAAAAGTTGAGTTTCATAATCTCACCAAAGGTATCTATATTCAAATTTTAATGTAAATTAAATCTTAAAACTATTAGATATATTAATTAGGGATGTGATATTTATTGATGAAATTTTGGTATATTATAAATGTTATTTGGATTCTATAAAACATCTATGGATAATTTTTAATAGTTTTACTTTAAAGGTAAAAAAACATAAATTATATGGTAATAATGACCTTGAAAACTAATTTGATGAAAAAGTTATATTTTTTAGACACCTATTAGAGAATAGATGATTGAGTTATGGATAACTCAAATGTTTATTATATACATGATGTTCAGGTCATTAAAGGATTGAATTATTTTGATTAACTGAGTAAGATTGTATTGGTATCCTTGGTATTGATAATTTATTCGAGATATTTTTGTGAAATTTATATAATTTTTGGGATTATGATTTATAATGGTTTGTTTGTGAATAATGAACTAGTGGATAATAACATTTTGGGGTAAAATATATAGTTAATTTTTAGAGGAATATATAACTTAATTGTGGTTTAATGCCTTTGAGATACAAATAGATTTTATAAAAGGTATTTTATTAATAGAATATACATACCTAGTAATATGATTGTAGGAATGATTAATGTATGTTGAAGAAGGATAAGTTGGATTTTGATAGCATAACTTTGAATGATTATTGTGTATAAAATATTTTATGAATGTTCATTTTAATATAGGATGTTTAATTTAAGGATTATGTGAATAATTAGTAGACTAATTGACTCAAAGTATCCTACATTAAACCAAAAATGATATATGTTAAACAGAGAGTGATATAGGTTCCACTGAGTCTGATACATGTTTAGTTTATAAGAATTATCAGCTTACATAATATTTTTAAAAAGTGATATATATTGAGGATAAATTTTTGTATGGTTATTTATGAAAAATTACTTATTAATATCATCACTCATGTTTACTTTCTTAGTTTTAGTAATAGATGACACCTGAAGGAACCAAGTTAATAATGGTTTCCAAAGACTATGTAGATATTGTCTTAATGTTAATGCACTGAGAGAATATATGGGAGTAAGAAATCAAGTAATTATGTAATTCTAGATATCTAGATTTATGATTACCAATGATAATATAATCAAAGTTCCAAACACACTAGGGAAAAAATATGGGGTGTATTATGAAAGATCAATTAATGATGGTGAGGAAAAAATGATTCAATTTCCTATAAATCCTTGATATTGGAAAATACCTAGGGGAATTTTCTTTAAAGGGAAGGGTAACTTAAATAAGTATAGTGTTGAAGGTCATCAAACTCAAAAGTTTAAGGAAAAGACAAAATCTATAAAAAAATTATTTCTTCAATTTCAAGGGAATTAGACATTATACAAATCAATGTCTGAAACCAAGTTCCAATAAGAAAAATAGTGGAAAACAACCATGAAAAATTTAAAATCCTATGAAAATATTATTAATAAATCAGATAGTGTGCTTTTAGTTTAAATTTTAAAGAGTCCTTTTTCATTTATTTTTTAACTAACTATTGTATATTGAATTATAAGTAATAACCTCGATTGGTATTATTATCAAATAAATCAATTTTATTGTTTGAGGGAATTTATTCATTATATATTTAGATTTACATACCTTAGTATAATTTTATGTGAAATTAACAATGGGTATGATATATTTATAAAGTGATTATAAATATTTATAATGTAAAAAAAATTCATTCCACATACTATATAAACCCATTATTATCTAGAGATGTATGGTTAATTTTGAATTACCTATAAAAATTACTCAGATCCTATGAGTAAAATTGAGAGGGCATAATTTATTGAAGGGGTAGAATTTAACACCGAAAAATAATAATGTATGGTTACCTTAAAATATCTCAATTGTTTTGATATCTTTCATAACACAAAATAATGATCTTAAAAACCCACGATATATTTAGATAAAATATAAATATTTATGTGTTCCCATTGAAAGCTCATCATTGAATCAATAAGAATCAATAAGAATAACTGCATTATAAAATATACATATATATATATATATAATGATAATAAAGGCTACCAAATATGGATTAAAATCAATTAGTTTACCTATAATGACTAATAAGATCATTTATTTTACAGAAAATTATTTTTCTAAAAAAAATTCCATTTATACAATACTCATTTTTATTTCAAGAAAAATATTATTAATGATTAGTTGGGTTTGATACTAATAATTGATTAAAAAAAATTTATTTGGTAAATGAGAAGAATTATTATTGGCCTAGAAGTTTATAAAACCTTTTAAGTAATCAAATATGAATTTTAGGAATAACATTTTTCACTTTAAAATATTCTTTGGACATAGAAAATATAAGGAAAACAGTTTGACAAATAATTTAATTTTTTTTATTTTAAAAACTATTTTTTTATTTTCTTTTAATAAATTATTTTCAAGGTAGATTATCTTTTTACCTTGGATAAATGAATATAATCTTTATGTTGTTTCAAATGTAATGGTTACTCTCAAACCTACCCTTCCCTTAACATATAAAAGGGTAACATCTCTACCACTTCAAGACTCAATTATCATTCTAATTTATCCTTGAAACTATTCAATTTTTCTCCTTTTAAAACCCCATACTATATTAAGTATATTATATTAAAAATTATTTAGTATAATAATTTCATTTACAAAGAGTCTTCTAAGGAAAATTCAAATCCCGGATGTGATTATTATCAACAAATTAATTTACTTCTTAAATATCATATTTCAAATATATTCTAGTAACATTAATATAATTATATAAGTATCATTTATATACTTCAATGATATTTTATTAATTTTATTTTCATTATTTAATTCATATAACCTATCCATTATGAAAAAAATGTGTTCATGCATTGTGAGGACTACCACCTCCACGACACAACATTTTTCATTTTCCATCACCACCTTACGAGGATGGATGTAAGGATAGTATTAAAGGATATATGTGTTTTTTTTATAATTTAGTATATGTTTTGAGAAATTATAAAACCTATTAATGATATGTTCAATAAATTATCATTATTAATTTATTCATTTAAAATAAGTGTACTAAGAGGATAACATTTTATTAAAATTGTATAATTTAGAGATATCCACTTAATATTTTTATAATTAATCATAATTCAAATATATAACAATAATAAGTACCAAATAGATCATATTTATTCTATGATGATCATATTACAACTAAAACACCTCACAATCATTCATTATATTAGGGTATGTTCATGTTTGGGTTAGTTTAACCACCTAATTGAACAATACATTTAATTTACATAAATAATTACTATGGGAACATATTTATTAATATCATAGGGTATAAATTTTTAAATTATGATTTTTTGGTTTTATTTATGTTATGTTAATAATATTCGATAATTATGAAAAAAAAATTGATCATCAAGAATCACCAAAAAATGATTGTTATCGATTTCATCTTCATGGATAAAGACTAAGAGACTCATAGAAGGAGTTTGAAACATAATAAATAAGTAAAGATCATCACCATAAGTATAATTAATCTTCTATTAGTGTTTAAATTTTGATTAATAATTAACATGGACACCGCTACTATGGAACTAGAATTTATAAACACCTGATATGGAAAATCGGTTGAATTCATGAAGAGAATAACTAATTATGAAGTGTGTAAATGAAAATGGATACTATTAAGGTTATAAATAAAATTATTAATATATATATGTAATATGAGGTTTATATATGATTTTAGAATTCATGAATAGGAGGTAATTTGTTCATCTCAAATTCTCTTTTCGAGACAAGTTTGATATTATAATCATAACTTCATTTATGTGGATTATATACTGACTATTTGATATATTTCATAATTAATTTATCTTTTAATTATGGTATTTTAAATTCAATTACAATCCCTATTTTTTAAGGGGTTTCGATTCGAATGTTTCTGAAGTTGTATGGGTTTTAGTTTGGATTTCCTTTCACTAGTCCATGTTTGTATTAGACACTGTGTTTTATTTTGAATGGTGTACTTACCACCCCATATAATATTTATATAAAAAGTATCTTATATATGATGATATTTAATGTCCCATTTAATGTCAAATATCTCATGGGATTTTTGTTCTAATTTTTAAAAGGTTTTAAGGGTTTTTATCTCAAATTCCACTCTTTGTGACATGTTTGGTATTATGAACCTAATTTCATTTATGTGGTGTATATAATAATAATTTTAGTTATCATATCATGAATTTTATTTCAATAATTTATTATTTTCAATTATAATCCCAAACATTATTTTTTTAAATTTTACTTAAGTCGTAAGTATTTTTATTGTCTCAATTCTCATTCTTGGAGATGTGTTAAATTCTTTTCACCACATTTCATTTGTATAGTGTTCTATTTTTATATTATCCCATGAGTGTTGACAATTAATTTCTTTTTGATTCATGGTATAAACTATTATAAATCAATTTATTTTCTTCAAATGTATTTTGACTCAAGTGTTACCCCAATCATAAGTGTTTTTGGTAATATAATCTTCATTCATTGAGTTTTTATAATTCAATATAACTTATTTCATTAAATCTTTTAATATTATACAATTTTATTATATTATGTGATATTCTTTTATTTTTAACATTTTACCAAATATAAAACCCTTTTTAATTGTTTCATTCTTTATGGATTAGGTTTCCCATAAGGGATATTGATAACCATAATCTTCTTTATTAGATTTATAATGTTTCATATTTAAATTTTATTTTCAATACATTAGTTCTTCAACCCTAATATTTTATCATATGATAATTTATATACCTATATGGGGTAAGGTAATTTTTATTACAAATAATTTTTTTATACTCCTTTACCAATATGTTTTTTGAAAAAATGTTATTTAAAAATAAAAAAGTGTTTTTCCTTTCACTTTTACATTTATTTCTTCCTCTCCCCATTTCTATGAGATAAAATAAATATATTTTCATGGATCCTTCTTTGTAAATTATTTATAAATGTAATGGTTTTCAATTTTTTCCACACTAACTTTTGAAAATATACCTTTGAAAGGGAAATGTAAATTTATTGTTTACGTAAATGATAAAAACAATTTCTAAGGGATTTCTTAACTTTTTTACTACTATTTAGATTGAAATTTTAAAACATATTTACACTAATAGGGTTTATGTTTCATGCTTTATACTCTAATATATATGTATAAATATATTTAAATATATATATGCATAATTATGTATAATTATGTTTATATATATTATCATTTCATTGATTGAGATTTTTATATCAATCAATTCGATTCTAAATCCCTTCTATTATTATACCATTCAAAGAATTCTTTTATGATGGTGTTTTTCATTTATTTCATTACCCTTCAATGTTTTCGTGTAATACTAGGTTTAATTTATTTTAAAATCATCCCCATTATTTATCTAGGTGTATTAGGATCATGATAATTATTTTATTGACTTAGTTGTATAATCATTTATATATTCCATGTGAGCATCATATTTTACATGATTCATATTGAAGGATGTTCACCTAGAATGATTTTTTTCTATTTAAATGGGGAAAATTATTACTATTTTATATATTTTTATTCCAATATGGATGATTATTATAAATTTTGATATATATTGTTTTATTATCCACCTTCTATATCGATATGTGTTATGATAATGTTATCACCTTTATTGACACGTAGAAAAGTATTGTTGTTTTATATGTCGTTATTATTATATGAATGATTTTTGGAAAGTTAACTATATATTTTTGACCATCCACCTTCCATATTAGGATAGATTATGATCACATCATCCATTTTATGTATATATGGTATGGTATTGGAATTATTTGTAATTATTGGTGACCAATTCATGTTGATCATGTATTGATATTCAACATTCTTCATTATATTTATATCATTGTTTTTATTCAGTAATAGGTTCATAATTGAATGGTATGAAGAGTATTTTTTATTCATACGGGGAAAGAATTTGACATAATTAGGTGATGAGTGGGGAAAAATTATATATTCCTACAATTAATCAATAGTTATCATGAGACAAAACGGGTTTGGGTATTTGGTGTATGCTTTACCAATTTAGCAAGATTCATTCACTAAAATCTTGATTATAAGTAATGTTTCTTGTTATAGGGTCTTTATAGAAGGTCTTTTATTTTCAAAAAAAAATTATTCCATAAATATTAGATCATTATTATAGATATCCATTTTCATTTATTTTTATGGATTTATAATTATCTTATTTTAATTTTTATTATGGATTGCTGTTGTTTACCCATTACATCATTAATATATATATAATGCTTATTTCTTGTTTGATTTGTTTTTATGTTTCCCTTTATGAGAATTTTATATCACCCCTTCATATATTTTTATTTCCATTGGTTATAGTGAAAAGTAATACACATGAAAAGTTATGAAGGATAACATGTGTGAAAGAATTTGTGGGAGGCATTGAAAACTTTTCATAAATTATGTAGTATCATATTGAATGGGAAAATTATCCATTTCATACAATGAACATGGGACATATCAATTTACATTTTTTACTAATTTTTTAAAAATCTAAACCATAATATATCATTCAGATATCATAGATTCAATAGTTTTTATTTATTTTGTAATTAGGGATCGTTATATCCAGTATTATAAACCTAGTCTCAAAGAAAGTATATAAGGAATGTGTTTATAGAACCATATTTTGGAGTGTGGGTCTGAGGCATTAAAATTTGGGTATTTTATCAGATATTGGTGAATATAATAGATTATGAGATATACATGATGATTCCTCTCAAGTATGAGTGGAATTATAGTGGGGAGGTGGTAAGGAACCACATTTCGTAGGTTATTTAAAATAGAAGAAATTTTAATTTTGGTTTCTAGATCTAGAGAAGTTTTTTGAATTTGAACTCATAACATGATTTTAGAGTTATAATATCTCTAAGATATTTCTTTTATATGTGTTAATAGTCTTGAGTGGTGTCTCATTTTCTTGGGTGAGTGTTGGAGTAATATTAGTGTGGCCTTGTTTTTGGTGGGACCCAAATTAGGTGTTGTAATGATGGTAATGTGAGTGATTCTTTATTTCAAGATATGGATGAAGCATCATAATTGAATATTTGATTTAGTTTTATGGGAAAATTTTAGTTTGAAATGGTTAGGAATTTATTTTTAGGGTTTCATGGAGGTTTAATAAAATCGTTATGTCATTTGAGGTGTTTTGAAAAAAATTTGAGTGGTTGAGATCAATTTCAGATGAGTTGGGATGCTTTAGAATGAATTCTAACATATCTAAAATTAATTGTGAATTTTTTAAAAAAAATGGAAGTATATCATATATAAGAGTAAACATACATAATGGTTAACTTATATATGTGTCAGAAACTTTTTGATATGTGAGAGTCATCTTATGAATGGTTGGAATGGTAATGTATTGATACAAGAGGGTAAATAAATGAAATTGAACCATCTAATACATAATAATAACTCTATAATTTCCTTAAATATGTAAAATTATATTTTCAGAAATAGAAATACATAAGAGTAACTATTAGATTTATATTGGTGACCATGAATAAGATTTTACTCTTATGTGTTGTAAACCTTTTACATAAAATTTAATTTCCCAATATATAGAGTGTGGAATTATGCTTGTATATATAAAGGTTACTCTTTAATATGTAAATATCACCCTTTCCACAATGGGTGTTATTAAAGGTTCACCTTTCACAAAATTAGTTATATAATGGTCAGCTTTCATCTAAAACATGGTAAATTATTCAATTTTCAAAGTCAAGTTTATGTGTGAAGGTACCTTGGATATGTGAGATTTAAAAAAATATTGTGTGTTGGTATATTTAAGGGTCACCCTGGGTCACCCAATATATGTAAGAGTACCCCCTACAATATATAATTATTTAAAGGCTATTTCAAAAATTTAAGAGTCAAAAAATGGTAAAGTGTTTAGATGAATAAAAGTAACTTCAGATCACTCTGTAATGTGTAAGGGTCAATGCCTTCACAAAATTTTAGTGTGCATGGATAAAACATTAGTATGTATGTGTCCTACTCTTATTCCAAAAAATTGTTTAAGTATTAATATACCATATTATACATAAGGGTCATGAGGGGTGATGCATAGGGGAAAATAGTGGTAATACATAAAGAACAAGAAAATGTGTAATTTTTTTGAATAAGGGTTCCATATTTAAAAAAAAAACAATGATATATAAGAGTCATATTTGTGGATACATAAGGGTCATGGTATTTTCAAAAAAATTTATCTAATATGGATTTTCTTGATTTTTTAATCTAAGGGTCTTATGGTACTTCTGGGTTTTTAAACATGAAATTCCCTTTGATATATTTTCATTTTCAATATGTAAATGTATATAATGGACATGATACTATCCTATAACTCTTTCCCCTTCAACATCATTAATACTTGGTGATTTATGGTGTTTTCTCTATTGTTTAATTTTTTGTTCTTTTCTTCTTCATAAACTCTATTTCTCTTTTGTAAGATGTTGATTTTGATATATCTATCTAAGGGGTGTGATGCCAATTACATTATATCATGGTTTAATTTAGATAATGTGATAGGGATTTTGATTTCCTTAGTTAATGTGTATTCCATAAGGATTAGTGAAAAATGTTTTGTGTGGGTTTGTAGAGGTATGTAAATACATGATTTATTTATGGTTTTATTGTGTGGTGGGTGATATTTATGGGTGTGTTAGAATAAGAAATTTGGTATTTTTCATACTATAGATCTAGGCGGAATATAGGGGTTTTGAAAATTCTGTTTCTTGAGCATTTAAGCAGTGGGAGATAATCGATATGTAATTACTTGTTTATGACTGGCAAATTAATAATGGAATTATTAATGGAATTAATTTTGGTAATTTTAATTTTTTTTATAAATTAAATTATTATTGATGGAGTTAGGGATTCATGTTGATGATATGTAACCATTAAGTATTGAAACTTCTTCAATGATGATGGTCAATATTCACATTAAGGGTATATAATTGAATGAGATAGGTGGTCTCTAAACATCTCCCTTAGGTTTATTCATTTTCTATGTATCATGTCACATTTAGTCTCACCACTTGTGTTTGATTCACAATGAATTATAATTGATTTTTTTCTTGAAATCATCAATAGGATATTGAAAGGTTCTTAGGCCATGATGGACCCTCAAACACTTTCATTATTTCCTCAGTTATCAAAAATAATAAACATAAACATATTTCTTTTATCATACAATTATCAAATATGGGTGTAAATTTAATTAAGGATTCATATTGGTCCTTGTTATTTTTATCTTTCACCCCCTCTATGTATTAGAGTGTGATGGATGGATTTTTTTTGTCATAGGAGTGGGTCATATGACATCATGGATTACCTTATATCTTCTTGCATACATTGAAGTATGTTATACCCATTGAGTAAAGATCTTGACCAAGGGTGTGGGAATAAGAACAAGGAACTATCATGGGTTGTCTGAGCCAAGATGTGAACTTGTGGACTAGGGAGTTTTCCCCAACCTTATGTGGAATTCAAATAAGATTATTATACAAGTAGATAACTCAATGATAGTCTAATATGTCTTTGTCAATGGGAATAGGTTTTGTTCTTGAGAGACTAGCCTATAAAATGTTTAATGGGTTTGGATGAGTTCTAGCTCATGTTTTTATGATATATAGTGATATCATAGGTGGTAGATTATTACTTTGAATACAACGTTATATAATGGATATGTATGGTGGGATATATCCCCCCTTTGTGGATAATGATATATGAATACTATACTGGGTAGGATTTATTCCCACAAATATAGATATAAATAACTGTTATACAGGATGGCCACTAACCCCCCCCCCCAATAATGATAATATATGATGGTATTGTAGGCTATAAATTAGACCTCTAGGTGATGATAATATATATCAGTATTATGTGGTGGGTGATAATTCCATCAAATATAATTATATATGTTGGTAATATAGGGTGGGAATTATACCCCCTAAATATGAACATATATATGATTATAATAGATGGTTGGTGTTAATCCCCATAATGTTAATGATATATGATTATAATGTGTGGTGGGTGTAAGTCCCCTTGACGAGTATGATTTACAATTTTTATATAGGGTGGTTTTTAATCCCCTCAGTGAATGTGATGTACTGATGGTATAATGGGCTGGGGCTATTACAATCTTGGTTTCTAATATGTATCATGTTCTATGATATACGACACTAGATAAAGATATTTTGGTTGACCTCAGTTTTCCATATTGAACTCAAGGATTGATTGTTATTTATTTTTTTTATTATTATTTTTATTTCTCTGATCATATTGCATTGTAGATGCACAATATAAACTTGTCATGTTAGGGAGTCTATTGGTGGTGGCCTTCTATGTTTTACTCCCAAATTTATGAGGTGACCCTTGAAATTTGTTATATGAGAAGAACTCATGATTATAGGAATGGGTAGGTAATGGGTCTAATGTTGGATGTTTGAGCTAAATATCAATGATAGAGTTAGGAGATAAGACTAGGTTAGAACCCATGACCCAGTGGTGCTAGTTTTAGTTTTTTATTTTAGTATTTGGGACATATGAACTACTCATGGGAGATCATGCCAATGTTTGTCTGAAATACATTATATTTCATATAGTTTGTTTTTTAAAGAATAAAGGATGTTTTTTTATATCTGGATGACCTTGGAGGTAGTGTTTACATTATTATTTTGGGTATTGTGATGATAATTCCATGTTATTTATTTATTTATTTTTACTTTAATATGAGATTTTATTCTTCTAAAAAAATCACCATAATCCCTATTATCTATTTGGTATCCTCTATTGTATGTGGAGAAACACCTAAGGTCATTCGACACTCTGATTTGGTTGTTATATTGTAAATCATGAAAGGAAATTACACATATATTAACTATTTATATGATTGAATGACCATCTCTAAAATCACTTTTCCTTTTCCTTTAACATCATATTTTTTTTCTAATACATTAAATTTTATGACTTATTGAGTGCAAAATCTAGTTTTCCTCATGTAAACTTTGTAGGTTTTCACCATAACAATTTTTGTCCCTTTTTATTTTCTTTTAAAATTTAGGATCTTTAATATAATAACCCTACTCATTATTACACATTAATACATGATTTACTACATAGTAATACACTTAATACAACCCAGTTTATCAATATGTCTAGTGTATTTCTGAATTAGGTACAAAACATAACATATTGAACATGTGATAAAACGAAATTATTCAAAACATCCTTGACATGATTTATTGAAAACTTCATTAACATGCAAAAAATAATACATCAAACTTAAAACTGTGTAGGATAACCAAGGAAAATAAAAATGAAATGGGAGATCTATAAATCCTAGTAAAGGAATAAAAATTTCATAAGATATTCAAGTTAGAAAATAAGCTTATCAATGAGTAATAAAATTAACATGAATAAAAAGGCATGACATAGTATGATAATCATTACATGGGAAATATGGAAAAAACATAAACCACTGAATTCTAAACATGGGTCAAGGCTAAACCACTATGAATTAATGGTAGACAAATTACCATAAATAAATTAGGAACACCCATGTCCAAACATGGCATATCATGATACTAAACATTACCCAATTAATTAGATCACTTTCCAGGCACACCCATCATAATAATTTCATTCTCATGCTTAAGTGTGCCACGTATATCATTCAATATGGATTCATTCAACATAATAATTCATTCCATGGTCACAGAATGTGGAATAAAAACATATATTCCCCAAATCAACAACTATATGTTCATCATGGAGAATACCATTTATAGAAAAATGTGTATGGTATTCAGTACACAATTATTTGTCATGTAAAATCATAGTGAAATTTCAACAGAATAATGATGTTACATAAAAATTATTTAAAATAGTTGATGATATTAAAAGGGGTATCTCCTTATTTTGAAATCAAACAAAGAAGTAATAGGGATATTAATAAGAATATACCAACATTATAAATTTAGAAATAGAATGCATAAGTTAAAGAAGAAACATGTATAGAGAAAAGAATCCTTATGTATTTTCAGCATGGTAACGGGTGTACATAAAGGATAATTGGAGGATTGATGAGAGTGAAAAGAATATCTCATAATTTATACATAAAATTTATAGTAAGTGAAATATTTAATATCATATCCAATTATAATTAATTTAATCGTAAAATACATAACATAAATGTACTACTTGATAAAAGAAGAGAGGGGAAGATAAGGTTACCTTACTTGAATGTGTGACTCTAATGGCTTGGGAAGGAATTATAGAGATACTGGAGAAAAATTTGGAGGACTATAGGAAGTGGAGGGAATAGTGTGGACTTGGTCCAAGGATTTTGAGTGAAGATAAATGGGATCTTGGGTTGGTTTATATAGGAAAGGAGGGGGGTATCTTTATTATTTAGGTTTTGGACTCTACATAATAGAATATCCAAAACCACAAACAATCCCATTTTTCCCATTTTTTTTTCCAAATTATATTAGTTTACATTATTTTTTAAGTCCAAGGGCCGTACTTATTAAAATATTAACATTTTTTATCTGAAGTTGAGTAACACTCTTAAAGAAATGATTTTAAAATATAAAAATATATTATAAATATTCGACAATTCATAATTTATTTTTAAAATAAATAAAATAAATATAAAATAAAATTATTTTAAGTGGAAAAAATATATTTGGTCTTGTATCCCATTTATATTACTAATTAAATCACTTTTATTTCATTGTGATGTCCTAAAATAGAAGTATATTTATATTATATTTAAATATTACCTGAAAATTAAACTCTCTAGTAAAATTATCAAAAATTAACCATTAGTTAATTTTTACATAATAATTCAAAAAAATATCCATTTTATCAAAAAAAAATTTAAAAATATTAATTTTCTATTTTAAAATAAAAAACGACATTTATTGAAAATGATGAGTTTTTTGACAATAACATATTTTGAATCCTTATAAAAATTACATTTGACTTTATCAAAATTATATGAACCTTTATATTTGATAACAATTATTTAATAATAATATTTTAATAAAATAATATTTATTTTAAAAAAATCATTAATTCATCAAAATAGATTCCTTAATTGAATTTGAATATTAACAAAAAATATTATTTGTATTTTATTGAGTCAAAATAGAAGCTATTTATTAACATTAATAGGATGAAAATATATTCATTATACTATAAAAATAATATAAATAATCATATTGATAAGGGGTTGTAACATATCCCTTTAATACCCCAGTAAATGCCCCTATGGTAAGGTGCAAGATGGTGGGATATTCATGGGGTGGTTTGGAAAACATGGTTTCGGTTGTGATCTCGATTAGAATAAAATTATCTCATAAATGGTTTTGATCAGGATTAATTTATTGAAAATTGGCTTCTCATTGGTATATGTAAAATCCTTTAATTTTTATCCCCCTTGGAAGCTTTGATAAATGGGCTTATAGGGTACGATCCTACTGGTTGAGGTCATCACTTCCTTTGTCTGTGTCTATTGGATTTGTTAAAACCCTATATTTATACTTATCATATGACCAAATTTTAATTAATATATTATCAAAATTAAATATAATTAATGGTCATTAAAATACAATTGTATATATTTAAATAAATAAAGTAAATGTGTTTTCTATAACCATATTATTTAATAAGACATTTAATTTAACCAAAAGGAGAATTTTATTTATAATAGTTACGGTCATTTACATTTTCATCCCTTTAGAAATTTCACCCTCAAAATTTTCTTTTCTAACTCTAAAACATATGACGGTAACTCTACTTTATCACTTCCTATGATTCCCACATTGCTTATTCAAACTTTTGGGTTCTCTACTACACTTTTTTTATCGGCATTGTCTTATTTTGTAGAAATTTTTCTCTATGATCTAAGTTCTCCACTGGCTACCCCTTATATGAAATGTTATTCTATAATTGTACCACCTCTATATTGAATACACGTAAGGGGTATATTATGTACTTTCTAAAGAAGGATACAAGTAATATATCATGTAATTGAGATAGGTTTAGTGGGCATGCTAGTCGATAGAATACTAATCTGATGCGAACAAGAATCTAAAAAGGACCAATGTACCTTGGACTAAGATTTACCTTCTTACTAAATCTCAGAAACTTCTTCCATAGAGATATATGGAGGAACACCATGTCTCTAACATCAAATTCTAGGTCCCACCAATGATTATCAGCGTAGATACTTTTTCAACTCTCAATAACCTTAATGTGTTATTGAATTTACTTAACCTTCTCCACCATTTTTTAGACCATTTAAAGCCCAAGAATTTTTTATTCCCTAACATATCATTGTAATTCACCTCTTTCCATAAAGGGATGCATAGGAATCCATTTAGATGCTCAAGTATAATTTTTTTTATAAGAGAACCCAAGCAAAAGAAGATATTGGTCCCATCCACCTTTGATGTCCATATAACATTATCGCAACATGTCTTCTAGTGTCTTAATAGTCTACTCATAGTGGCCATCAGTTTGAAGATGGCTGGTCATACTAAATTATATTTTAGTGTTTAGAGCATGCTGGAGACATTTTCAGAACATGAAGCTGAATATTGGATCTTGATCAGAAAAAATTGATAATGGTACTCCATGTAGTCTTCCAACTTATCTGATGTATATTTGGGTATTTTTATCAAGTGATAAATTCTCTCAAAAAACAATTATGTTTTTACACTTTGTAAGATAATACAAAAGAGCCCATATAGCATTGTTTCCATTGGATTTCATTGTAAGTCTAGTGAAAAATTCCATGGTGATGTTTTCCCATTTCCATGTTGGAATGGGTAATGGTTGCATCATACCCATATTCTTCTTCCTTTAGCCTTCACTTAATGACATACTAGGAACTTTGATGAATATTAAGTGATCTCCTTCTTCTTTTCCCCCCACCAAAAGTGCCCCCTAAGATCTTGATACATATTTTTGTTTCCTATGTGAATGGAAAAAGTCGAACTATGTGATTTATCCATTTGTTCCTTCTTTAACAAAGGACTTTATGGAACATATAATCTTGACCAAAATCTCACAATTCATTCTTCATTAGAACTTAACTCCAAGGATTTCAATTTTCTATAGTTCACACTTTCTTATGAATTCCCATGAAACATTTTTTTAAATCCATTATACTTTCTAAAAGAGGTGGTTGAGAAATAATTTGTGAAAGTATTGATCATGTTCCTTTAATTATGATTCCCATGTCTATCCTATTCAAATCCCAGAAGATTGGATACTTCTCAATTCTCATTAATGAAAAAATTGTTCTGTCCTTTATACTTAGATCATCTACCACCTTATTTTCTTTACCAAGATGGTAGTGGATTGAGTGGTCAAAATACTTTATGAGATATAACCATCTTCTCTACTGCATAATAGGCTCTTTTTATGTGAATATATATTTTAGGATCTTATGATTAGTATATATCGCACACTTCTCCCCATATAAATTTCATTTATTGATTTTCAATGTAAATGTTAGAGTTTCCAACTCTATATCATGTGTGGGATGGTTTTTCTCATTATTTTTCAACCACCTTGAATCATATGCTATGACATTGTCATTTTTAATTAACACACTTCCTAAACCCTTCCTCGAGGAATTGCTAAATATTAAAAAAAAATATCCACTTATGGGTAGTGTTATCACAAGGATAATGATAATCTTCCTTAAATCCATATATCTTTATTCACATTCATAATTCTAAGAAAACTTGAATCCCTTACAAGTTATCTTGGTAAGAGGGTTTAACAATAGTAATAAATTTCTCACAAATCGGTGATAATATCCAGCTGACCTAAGGAAACTATGTATATCTTTCTCAAATATTGTATTTGGTCATCCTTCAATTGATTTTATATTTTAATGATCCATAGATATCCCATTTTATGTGATGATATTCCACAATAATGAGACTTACTTCAACCAGAAATCACACCTTTTGTACTTTGCATAAAGATTGTCCTTTCACAAGGTCTTCCATATAGTGCTCAGATTATCCTTGTGGGACGAAACTATGAGTTTTTAATGTAAAAACATCCAAAAGTTTGCTATGTTTTTATAGCCAATTTCAAAGGAAAATTGATTACATTGAATTAAAATGGATTAATTGATAAAAATATGATAGAATGAAACTTTTAAATAGAATTAAAATATATTTTATCCTTATAAATAAATTATACTAAAAGGTAGTTTTGAATTAAAATATGGTATCTTTCACTATCCATCCAAAAATGAAGTTTCTCAAAAAAATATGAAAAATTAACCCTAATATAATTTAAAAATTATAAATTAAAAAATGAAGTTTATTTTATCAAACTAAATTTATAAATGTGCCTAAAATTAATTATATTTATTTTCACATAAGGATATTAAAATCAGTTCATTTGATAAAACATTATTTTTAAACATGTAAGTACTTTACCAAAAAAATATTTTTTTTATCATTGTTTTTTATTTCAATAAATAAATTACAAAAAATATTTTAATTTTTTTTATTCATATTTATATTACTGTGTGTAATGTTTATTTTATAATTATCTCGTATAAATAATTATAATAATAAAATGACATTTCATAGAAACACATGTGTTGTGTGTAACATATACCAAGTCGGTGTTGCACGCAACATAGGCCAATTCGATGTTCCATGTATCATATGGCATGTTGGTGATGCATGTAATGTTCATCAAGTCTATGTTCTGTGTAACAAATTATAAGTTAGTGCCATGTGAAAGGAATGTTTGACTCGGAGCATTGCAAGACATAAATGAAAATTAATTCATTTGAGGAAAAAAGTTAAATAAAAACTCTAGGTGTTACATTCTACTCCCCAAAAAATGAATTTCTCACTCAAAATTTGTCATTGGGGTATAAAAAATGAGGATAATTCTTCTTCATAATATCCTCAAATTCCCAAGTAGCTTTCTCTAACTGTTTATTTCTCTACAAAACGTTGACCAGTTGAGTGGTCATTTTTCATAGAACTTTCTCTGTATGATCTATAATTTCAACTGGTTGTTCCTCATAAAAAATATCCTGATCCAGCGGTATGACCTTTGATTTTAGTACATGTGAAGGGCTAGGTATATAATCCCTTAGGATAGATACATAGAACATATCATGGACTTGGGAGAGATTTGGATAGTATACCAAGAGATATGTTATCCTCCTGATACGATCAAGATTTTAAAGGGACTGATGCACCAAGAGATTAGTTTCCATTTCTTCCCAAATCTCATAACTTTATTATAGGATGAGATTCATTGAATCAATTTTCTACCGAATTCAAATTCTATATCATGTTATCAGTTATGAGAATAACTTTTATGCAGACTTTGATTTACCTTGATATGTTGCTGAGTGGCTCTAAAGTTCATGACCATTTCTTTAGTGATCTCAAGTCCCAATAGCTTTCTTTATCCAACCTCATACCATCATGTTGGAGATATTCATTTCTTCCCATATAGGTATTCATAATGTGTCATTGTAATTCTTGAGTGAAATATATTATTGTAAGCAAATTCAACTAGAGGGAGGTGTTGATCCCAACCACCTTTGAAACATAGAGAACAAGATTTCAACATAGCCTCTAGGGCTTAACTTGTTACTTCAAACAGAGAATATGTATAAGGATCATAAATAGTACTAAAACACAATTTTTATCAAGTTATTACTGAACACTTCACCAAAACATTGAGGTAAACCTCAGATCCTGATATGATATAATGAAATGTGGTATTCCATGAAACCTTACCAATTTCTTAATATATATCATGGAAATATGATCTATAGAGAAGTCTTATCTGATTGTGATGAAGTATACTAAATTAGTACAAAATTTAACTACCACCCATATAGCATTGAATCCTTTAGAGGTTTTGGTTAGTCCAACAAAAAAATCCGTAATGATGTTCTTTGATTTCCATTCTAGTGTGGGTAATGGATTCAAAATCCCCCTTTAATTTTTTCTTTTAGAATTAAAATATTGGCATACCAAGCACCAAGATACAAATTCGATGATATTTATCTTCATTCAATCCAATGAGATGTATTCTTTCAAGTCCCTATAAATCTTTGCACTTCTAAGATAAATAGACAATGAATAACTATGATCTTCCTCTAATATTTCCTTCAAATATGTTTTGGAAGGTACACATACATGGTTATTGAACCTTATAATTACATTATGATCAAGGTTAAAGTCTAAAACATTTATAAAATTCTTTTTCAACTAAACATCTTCCTTCTATGTCTCTTTAATATTAACTTGGATAGAGGGTTGGATATTTATTTGAGAAAGATAATATTATTCCCCTTCCTTACAAATTTCTAGATCCATATATTTATAATACAAAAACATTAGATTTTTTTATCCTCATCATGGATAAGATATCATGATCCTTCTAACTCAAATCATTGACCACCTTGTTCTATTTCCCAGTGTGGTAATGTATTGAGCAGTCATAATCCTTTATCAACTCTAACCATATTCTATGGAACATGTTAAAATCTTTCTGTGTGAATATACATTTCAAAATTTTATGATGGGTATATATATCACAATTTTCTCCATAAAGATAATTCCTCCATATATTTAATGTAAAAATTACCACTACTAACTCCAAATCATGAGTTGGGTAGATTTTATCATGAATCTTCAACTTCTATGAGGTATAAACGATAACCATGCTATTCAATCCCTTCATTGATGCATCATTATAGAATATAAACCCTTCTCCACTATAGGTGAATGTTAGAACTGGTGAACTGACTAACCTTCTCTTCAGGTCCTTGAAATTTTCTTCAAATTCATATATCTAGAGGAACTTGACACCCTTTCGAGTTAAATTTTTCAAAGCATTAGATTTTCATTGAAAATTTCCACAAAATATTTAAAATATCTAGATAAACCAATAAGTCTACGGATATTTGTCACCATAGTTAGTCTATGACAACATTTAATAGCCTCCATATTTGATGGATCTACTACTATACCATCTCTTGATATTATGTGACCCAAAAACGAACCCTCGTGCAGCCAAAATTCACAATTATTAAATTTTTCACATAGATTATCCTTCATTAGAGTCTTTAGTACAATTGTAAAGTGATCATCATTATATTCCATTCTATTTAAATAGATAATAATATCATCTATAAAGACTACCAAAAAATGATGGAGGTAAACCCCAATGACTCTACTCATTAAATCCATGAAGATAGAAGAAGCATTAGTAAGACCAAAAGGCATCACTATATGTTCATATTGTCTATACCTTGTGAAGAATATCATATTAGTTAAATTTTCTTTATTTACCTTTAATTTATGATATCTATAATTAAGGTCAATCTTGTAAAAGTATTGAGCCCCATGCACTTGATAAAATAATTTATCAATATGGGGAAAAGGATACTTGTTCTTGATTGTGTTATTGTTCAACTCCTGATAATCAATGAAGAGTCGCATTGATCACTCAATATTTTTCAAAAAAAAAAGGGTGCACTTAGGGTGATGTACTTGGAATCCCTTATCAAGTTTTTCATAGAGTTTCTTCTTCAATTCCTTTAACTCAATCGGGGCTATTATATAGAGTCTACGAAATATGTGTGGAACTAGGTACGAGTTCTATTGATAACTCAACTTATAATTTTGGTGGAAAGCTAGGAAACTCTTCTGAAAATATATCCAAAAAATCCTGAAAAATACGCATATCATCAAGGTCAAATTTCTCCCCAACCATATGAGATAAAAATCCATTTTGAATCAGAATTAAGACCCATACACTAGATGAAATCTCAACCAAAAGTTTATACATATCATCACATGGATGGATGATCATATAAGGGTTTGAAATATCAAATGTAACTTCCATTACTTGATAATGGATGTGGTAATTATATAGAGAAATACAATCCAAGCCTAAGATGACATCAAATTCAACCAAAGGAAGAATGAAATGATTTGTAGGAAGCACATTCCCATGAACTTAAATTGAAGATTAATCATAGAATTTGGATGAAATCATCATACCATTAGGGTTTTTCACTGCTAATTCCATATCTAATATTTTTAGGGAAGTCTTAACACCCTTAGAAAATTATTTACATATAAAATAGAGGGTAGATCCAAAATCAAATTTGAAATTATCAGTTCTAGAGTGGGTGGTAAGTCTAACTTTCCTCACATTGTAACCACACCCCTAATCAGAAATAGTGATTGCATAAGATTTACCCTTTTACCTCATCTTAAGAGGTTATTTACAATGATCATCATCACCAGCCCTTCGGTTTGGGAAGTGGTTATAATTATTCCCATTCTCCTTACACTTCTAGCATTGAATCCTCGGAGGTTCATTATATTTAGATTTTTCTCCATTAGCATTTTTTCTTAAACTTTATCCCATAAATTAGACAATCAATTTCCCAATGAACATCCTTTCTTCACATACAACATTTACTAGACCACTTTTGAAAAATTCCTCCATGCCTCTTCCCACATTTAGAGAATAAATAAAAATTCATCTTCTTTTCTCCATGGTTTTTAGAGTTTCTTTTTAAATCCATCTTCCTTTTCTTATCAAACCCATAATGGTTATATGTGACTCCATCCTCCATTTAAACCTTGATTTTACAAATCACAATATCTTCATAGTTACTAATGTCTCTAATGGCCAGTTTCCTTATGATACTTGGATTTAGTACACTAAAGAGCCTATAAAATTTTCTTTTTGGTTGGATGATAATTCCTAAATTATACCTCACAAGTCTCATTAAATTAGCCATGTAGGTACCAAAATATTCTTCATCCCTTTTTTTCAACTCAAGTAACTCTTTATCCAACTTTCTATAAAGAATACGAGGAAAGTACTTATTGAGAAATAATTTCTTGAACTCATCTGAATCCATGGATTCAATCAAATCTTTCTACCTTATATTTTTTATTAGAGTCAACCACTAGTCTGATTCACCTTCTAACTGATAAACATCCAGAATGACTTTCCCATACTCTGAACACTGGATAATAGTGAATATATTTTCAAAAGCAGTGATACATTGTTCAGAAAGAAGTGGATTAGAATACCCTCTAAAAAAATGTGGATATTTCCTCATGAAGGACTCAGTAGAATGTTGTTCCCTCTTTTTCTCATTTGAAATTCCATTGTGATTCATATCTTAAGAAATATGTGTGAACATATCAATGAGATTTTGTATTGCAGCTCCCATAGAATTCAATTTCTCGGGAGTAAAATCAATTAATTGTCCATCATAATCTCCATTAGCATGGTTCTTTCATGTTTTGGTCATTGACTAAAACCAGAAGAATATAGTAAAAAATAGTTATCAAAATGATGAACCACATAATAATGAAAAATTCACACATAGTTTGTCTAAGTTATGACAATTTCCATAATCTATTACACTCTAGATTTGTCCTAAATTATTCATATCCAAATTATATTTAAATATTATTTGAATGTTCGTGAAGAGTTTGTAAATTACCAATGAATATCCACTAGAGTGTCAAACCTGGTGTGCAACAAGGCCCATTTTCATGTACTATATTACCCCGATTGAGGCCTAGAATATCTTGTCAGAGTTTTTACTCCCAGGTACATCTGTTCCAAAACCACACCCACTTTTATTATCCTAACATGGATTTATTTCTAGAAAACCACTCTCTCTATCCTATACCAAAATTATCAGACATTTTTCTATGCTTTTCTTTATCCTTAGACTTATTTTTATACATTTCCTTAGGGTTCTCACTAAGGTATTCTCATCCTAGATTACAAAGGATAAATAAACATTTTATTTGATACCAACTATAGAGACCCTTACTTTCCATACATTAAGATTACGTGATATTTTATGAATACTCAAAAAATTATACAAATCGATTCCCAAACATTATACTAGTATATTGCCTTTGGAAACATGTAAACATAAACACTACTAAACAAGGGAGATACGTAAGAATAATAATGAGCATAAGTGGTATGATAACATAATCATGAAAATAGAATATCATACCATGAATGTCAAAGATAACACATAAGAATCATGGAATAAATCTTGGTAGTTAATAAGACATGAGTCATAAGAAAATAAATAACATAAGCCATGAAATCATAACAGAGGAATAAACATGGAATTGTGGTATAAACATAAGAATATATAATTATTTCCACATAAGTCAAGGTATTATTGTCAGGCATATATTATTGGACAATGTACTTTTCTAAATCAGGATCACACACCATTCCAGCATTGTATTACTGAACTGAGTTTAGTCCTTATTCCATACCTATAATACTAAACTGAATTCATTTCTCATTTCATCCATATGTATCCCATGAAATATAAATACTTACCCAATGCACTATATGGAGATAAATGTCTCACCCATCTCATTATGAAATCATACAATCATGTTTCACATGATCAAAAATAATCATATCATAATACATGAAATGAAATGGGTATTACAAACATGTAATCATATCATAACCTATGAAGAACTACAGTTTTCATAATCATTTCATCAGAAACATAACCCATAAAAATAATCAGGTTTCAAAAGCATATAACCCGTTAAAGAGAAATGTGTTTTATAAATATCCTTCCATCAAAACATAATCCATTTAGAGAAATAATATGAATGGAAAAACTTATTCATATCCCAATAAATTCATGAGTAACACCAACAGATGTTATGTTATATGGTAAATAATTTTGAAAGATCTTTTAAGACATTTATTGATGAAAATATACTTTCAACATTGAAAAACATTTTTAAAATATTTTTATTTGGAAATAAATTTAAAAATATATAAATAAAGCTTTTAAAACAATAAAAATTTTATAAAATACATCATACCTTTATAATTATCTTCATCTATAATTTGAAAATATTTTTGAAATCATTTTTAAAACATGCTTTTTTTAATAAAAATGATATCTGACTAAAGGGAGAAATACAATCATATTTTCATTATAACATTATCATAAATATCTTAAGAAGTAAAGAGTAAAAAAATGGTAATAAAACATTAATATATCATGAATATTCAAAGAAGAATAAAATCTATTAGTTTCATTGAATGATGGATCATAATATTTCAATAATGGATGTGTAATAATTAACAATCTTGATAAATGGTGAGATTGTTTCAATAAACTACTACACATAGTAACATGGGATCATATTATCCATGTAAAAAACTATATTAAATTAAGATAAAAATATAATTAAAATAATTATATTAATAATATAACATGTAAAATGGAAGTATATACACCTCGAAAAAGAATTTTGGTTCATTACAAAACATTAGTCTCAAATAAGGAAAATTGAGACAAAACTGTTTTACCGATTTGGTAACTTTTAAAACATAAAACCAATGAAAGATAGATAATAAAATGAATATTTAAATGCAAATAAATTTAAGTTTATGAATCATAGAATTAATCTATGTTCAATATACACACCACACAAAAGGAGTGTGTGTCGAATAAAGCATGTATCTCATAGAAATAAAAAGTGAGATGAAATCCCCTTACCTAGTGTCTTGACTCTCTTTGTACTCGTACAAGATTACTGTATTATAAATATAAGTTTATCACACATATTTAAAGAATTGTATTATTATATATAATACCATATATGGTTTGATTATGGCCTTATAATATCTTTTTGTTGAAAATTCTATGTTAAGGTTTCACTTCGGGTAATATTTTCTTTGTTCTTCGCATGAGTCTTAATTTGTCATA
Source organism: Viscum album (assembly GCA_963277665.1). NCBI lineage: Eukaryota > Viridiplantae > Streptophyta > Magnoliopsida > Santalales > Viscaceae > Viscum > Viscum album. The sequence goes on from OY728159.1 coordinate 1,647,493,525, forward strand.
TCATTAGACCTTATACTTATATCATGAATTACATAATGTACACCATGATAAATATATAATTTATATACATTATATTTTTATTATAATAATCTAAATAATATTTAATTATGAAATAGAATACACCGTTCATGGACATGGTAAGTCGTAAGTAGGCATGAATGTTGTTTATGTTTTTATTGTCCTACTGAATGAAAAAAAATGAAATATAATTATATATATGGCTGTGTTATAATTATAGTATTATTATTATTTCATATAAGTAATTTAATTTTTATAAATTCATCCTTAATACATTCCATGTATTGTGTGAACGAATCACATCACTTTGAGGGGCGGAAGTCCACATGTCCTCAAACGAAATTATAAAATTTAGCTCAAAAATAATCTACAAAGATATGTGTGGTAAAAAGATTACAGATACATAAAGACATAATAAATATAATATATAAAATATATAAATATAGTTTCCATCATAAGTTCCACCATGATATGAGGTAAAATAAGAAAATGAGCAATCATCATTTTGTGAGGTGGTAGTTCATCGTACACATAAATAGTATGTTCATTACCCATTAGATGGATGTGTGTGTAAGTATAGGTGGAAAAATTAGAATAATAAAATCCAAATTTATTTAATATAATATTTTTATTATATAATAATGGAAAAAATAGAGTGGAGGGGTGAATAAATAAAATAAAAGAAGCTTATGAGAAGACATGGCCACCTAATCAGGTAACACATTTTGGGTTGTGCCTAAAAGAATCCTTAGATTAATTTTTTCCAAAGGATAGGATTATAGGAGAAAGGGAGGTATGTTGGGAAATGTATTTTTAATATCTTTTCAAAGCATATTTGGTTTGAGAGGTGTGAAGAAGAGGGAGAGTGGTGGCCTTTTATAGGGAAGAGAAAGGACACACTTTGAATTTTTAAAAACAAGTTAAATTTTTACCTAAAAAAGTAATAAAAACACAAAATAAATAATTTAAGGTTCATGGAAGAATAATTAATAGCCAATGGGTGTTAGAGAATTTTATATGTTGTCTTTATTCTTAGATTTAGGGTTTAATACTTTGTTAAAATAATTTTCTCCTAATCTTTGTGATTAATTTTAATCACTTTCAATACTATTTTTGGTCTAAAATAAGTTCACCATATTAAAAATTATAAATTATTCTGATTGAAATTATGGAATAAATTTTTACAAATTATAATCATAGAAGTGGCCAAAATTAATTTCAAATTAATCCTACTGACATGATGCCACTCCAGGTTTTTAAAGTAAAGATGTCCAAAAGATTGCTATGTTTTTATACACAATTGCAAAGTGAAATTTGTTCCAATGAATTAAATTGTATTAATATATAAAAATAATATCTAATTAAACTTTTGAAAATAATTAAAATATATTTTAACCTTATAAATAAATTATATGAAAATTTAGTTTTTGAATAAAAATCTAGTATCTTTTACTATCCATCGAAAAATGAAGTTACTCAGAAAAATCCCAAAAATTCTCCCTAAGATAATTTAAAAATTATTTATTATAAAATGAAGATTATTTTATAAAGTTAAATTTATAAATTTTTCTAATAATAATTAAATAATTTTTCACAGAATGGTATTAAAAGTAGTTCATTTTGGGAAGTATTATTTTTAAACATATAAAAACTTTTCCAAAAAATATATCTTTTATTATCAATATGTTTTATTTATATAAAACCATTATAAACAATATTTTTTAAAAGTAGTTATTACTATTCATTTTACTAAATTTAATGTTAAGGTTATAATTATCTTGTTTAAATAATTATAACAATAAAATTATGTTTCATAGAAACATCTATGTTATGTGTAACAATATCCAAGTTGGTGTTGCATGTAATGTATGAAAAGATGATGTTCCATGTAACATATGATAATTTGCTGTTTCATGTAACATACGCCACGTAGAATTTCCATATAATGTACTCTAATTTGGTTTCTTGTGAGACTAATGTCTGACTTAGTTCATTGTAAGAAATAAATGAAAATTAATTTTTTCATGAAAAGAAGTTCCATAAAAACTTGGGGAGTTATAGGGGTGGAGAAGATATTCTAAATGGATTTGATCAATTATTCCATGATTAAGAGATCGAATGATCCATTGAAAGTAAGAAACATTTTTTGCATGAATCTCCCAGTTTCAGTTTGTTCTCTCTTGGGGGGGGGGGGGGTTTGGTCACTCCTCTTGATCTAGGTTTCTATTAAGAACTTGAGTTAGCTGAGAGAGTATCATGAAAAAGTTCATGATTCCCACTCCCATTGGATTGGGTATCTCTTTATGGAATTCATCACATTTCCCTTAACATTAGTTGTTAACCTAATTCTTTATATTTCCTACCATTTTATAGAATAAAAGAAAAATTATGATTGATTATATTTAACTATTAACACATAAAGGGGAATTCAAACACAATAAAGGTATAACTTATAAATTATATTTACTTCCTCAACTTATGAATTTCTAGGCTTCAATATTTTTTATCCATGATATATTTACTAATATTTATTCTTATAGAAATTATTTTACTACCTTAATAATGGTTCATAATGAGCTTACAGATGTTCCAAATCATAACCACTGAGAGTTTCAAACTAGGAGCATAGTAAGACATGTTGTCATGTACCAGGTTACCACGAGTTAGGCCCGAAACACCTTCTCAGAGTTGTTACTCCTATGTAAATTTTTTAAAGTACAAAATTAACTTTTAGTATCTAGACATAGATGCATTTTCATGTAAAAACACATAATTTATACTAGCCAAAATTTAAGGTTTTTTTTATGCTTGGTCTTATCCCTATGGATTTTACTATAGTTTTTTAATCCTAATATCAAAAATAACTAAACTCTTTCTTGGATACCAACTATAACAACCCTACTCTTTATTAATTCATTATTTATTATATAAAATTACACTTAATACAAACCATAAGATCAATAATTCCAAAGTATTTTAAAATCATGTACAAAACATAACATATTGAATATGAGATTAAAATATATTGTTAAAAACTTTTTTAATAAGATTTTTCAAAAACTTTTCTAACAGAATAAAAAACTCATTTGATCATAAAATTGCATGGGATAACCTAGGGAAATACAAAAGAAATGGGTGAGCTATAAATATCACTAGGGTAATAAACATGGCATAAGAGATACATGTTAGAAAATAGACATATCAATGAGGAATAAAATGAATATTAATAGTAATGAATTTTACAGCATGATAATCATAATATGGGAAGTGTGGAAAAAAATTTAAAAACTAAATCATAAACATAGGTCAAGGATTAACTTCCAAGACTTCATTGTGGAAAATATTTTACAAAGGAATTAGGCACACCCATGTACCAACATGACATATCATGATACTAAACATTACCGAATGCATTGGATAACTATCTGGGAACACCCATCATAATCATTTCATTCTCATGTTTAGGTGTTCCACATAGGTCATGCAATATGGATTTATAAAAACATAATAATTTATCCCGTGATCATGTAATTTGGAATAAATACAAGTAAGTCCCCAATAAATAATTATTTGTCCATAATGATGAATACCATTGATATAAAAATGGGTATGGTATTCACTTCACAATAATTTTAGCATGGAAAATCGTGGTGAAATTTTGATAGTATAATAGTGTTACCTAAAAATTCATAAAAATTGTTAATGAGAGAGAAAGGGGTATTTAATTAGTTGGACATAAAATGGGAATTAGTTAGGACATTGAAAATAATATACCAACATTTTAAATTTGTAAATAAAAGGTATAATGTGGAAACATGAATAGAGAAAAGTATCCTTATGAAATTTCGGCATGGTAATGGGTGTACATAAAGGATCAAAGGAGGCATAATGTGAGTGAAAGGAATATCTAATAATTTATAAATCATATGGATAGTAAGGGTAATATGTAATATCACATATCATCCTTATAAAATGAAAATTTAAAGACATAACATAAAATGAGTGCTTGATAAAAGAGGAGAGTAGAAGATAAGGTTTTCTTACTTGTATGTGTAGATCTAAAGGCTTGGTAAGGAATTATTGAGAGATTGGGGAACCTTAGGATGACTCTAGGGAGTGTAGGAAAGATTTTGGATGGTCTCTGATGATTTTAAGTGATTATAAATTAGATATTCGGTGGTTTTATATAGGATAGGAGGGAGATTTATTTATCATTTATGTTTTAGACTCTACATAATAAAATATCCAAGACTAGAAACCATAACATGGTTTATTCAATTGGGTTCTTTAAAATGGGAGTGGTTTACACCATTTTAGGATGAAAAGGGCCTAGATTATTAATATATTACCATTGGTGATGTGGACGTGAGTCACACTTTTAAAGAAACGATTTTAAAATCTTAAAATATATTATAATTCTTGGAGGATTCACAATTGATTTTTAAAATAAATGAAATAAACTCAAAATAAACTCATTTTAAAGTGAAAACATATATTTGGTCATGAATTTCATTTATATTACTCATTACATAACATTTTGGTCATTATGTTGGCATAAAACACAAAGTCTATTTATATAGTATTTAATTTTTAACTAAAAATTCGACTATCTCAGAAAATTTTCAAAAAATACACCATTTGATAATTTTGAAGTCTTGGTTCCAAAAATAATATTCATTTTTATATAAATATTTTTTAAAATATTTTAACATTCACTTTTAAAATAAAATCTGACATTTATTGAAAATGATGGGTTTTTTTATAATAACATTTTATAAACCTTATAAAAATTACAGTTGGCATTAAAAAAATTATATGATCTTTTATATTTAATAAAAATTAATTAATAATAATATTTTTTTAAATATTACTTATTTCAAAAAATCTATTAATTCATCAAAATAGATTCCTTAATTCAATTTGAATATTAACCAAAAATACTATTTGTGTTTAATTGAGTCAAAATAAACATCATTTATAATGTCATAATAATAGGATGAAAATATAATCATTATTCAATGAAAAATAATATACATAATCATATAGTGAATGACTTATTAAAAATCCTTTTAATACACGAAAAAAACATCCTTAGGGTAAGGTGCGTGATGGTGGTACTTTTATGAGGTGGTTACGTGAACATGGTTTGGGTCATGATCTTAATGATCTTAAACTCCTCTCGTAAACAGTTTCGATCATGCTCATGTTGTTGGATCTCATCTTGGGATTGGTCTAGGGAAAAGTCAATAAATTATATTACCCTTGTAATCTCTAATAAATGGGATTCAAATGGTATGATCCTACTGGTTGAGTCCATCACTTCCTTTTTCTGTGTCAATTGGATTTGTTAAACCCCTATATTTATATTAGTCTTGTGATCACTGTTCAACATCTATATTATCAACAGTAACACAACCACAAAACTTGGTTTCTCCAGCGCCATCATTTAACAGTGCTAAAAAACACTGATAAAGGGGGTGCCTTTATCAACGCTTAAAAAGGGCTGATAAAAGGTCGCTTTTAACGGCGATTTTTTAGCATTGTTAAAAGTGCCATTTATTAGCGCTTTTTTTTAGTGCTTATAAAGGCACCCCCTTTTTCAGTGCTTTTTTTTAGTGTTGTTAAAGGGGACTCTTTATCTGCGCTTTTTTAGTAGCACTGATAAAGGGGGGGGCTTTATCAGCGCTTTTTCCTAGCACTGATAAAAGTGTATATTTCAAAAAAATCATAAAAAATAATATTTTGATATATAAGTATATTTATATTGATATAAATATAATATATATTTTTTAAAATATGTTATTGATAAGATAAATAAGAATTTACACTTAATATATAAGATATTTAGTGAAATTGGATTATAAAATAATTGATTTTTTTAATTAATAAATTTCTTATTATTACTGAGGAATAGTCATTTAATGTCAATTTGAAGATAAAAAATCAAAAGATTAATAAAATACCTAAAATAAGTTGAAAACGTAACTCAAACTTCAAACAGTCATAACTTTTTATCCGGGTGTCCGTTTGAGCTCTACAACATATCAAATCGAAGCCTGTGATGATATTTACACGTTGTGATTAACGTTTATTATTTCTTCCATATTTTACATTTTAATTTTTAAAATTTATTTCCATTTTGACATCAGTTTTTCAAAATATATTTATCTTTAAAAAATACATTTGAAAGTAATTTACCAGTTAATTAAACTCATATTTATTATATCATTTATGAAATTTCTTGTGATTAAAATACATGACTATAAATTCACCGATGTGGTGTTGGATTTTTTAAAATATATTGTAAATCATATTTTTTAAATTTTAATTTTTTTATTTATTTAAAATAATAATTTCATGTGTTATTTGAAAATTTTATATACATACATCTTTTTTGGGGGGATTTGTATTTAAAATTTCATTTGCTTAAATTTTTTGATACTTCAACCATGAAACGTGTTAATTGAAATTTTGTGTGTGAATTTTACATTAATTGAATGATTTAAGGTGTTGGCAGGATTTAATTATCAATTGTATGTTTTAAATGCTCGATTTTGTTTTTTGTGTTGGGCGCTGTTGATTTGTGTAGCCTATGATGATCTTTACGTGTGCACATATGTTCGTGTGTGTGTGTGTGTTGTATATATGTATTTATTTATTTATAAACACATATAAAAATAATATTTTATAAATGCATTCAAAAATGATCTTATAAATATATATTACTGTATGAATAAATATATTAATATTTAATTATAACTATATATATATATTAATATACAGATATATATATATATTAATATATCAATATATATATATATATATTAATATAACTAAATATATGATAATATATATATATATATATATTAATATAACTATAACTATATATATTAATAGACGGATATATTTATATATATATTAATATAACAAAAAATATATATATTAATAAATGAGTAAATATAACTAAATATATATATATAAATAAAAAGATATGTTAATAAATGAAGAGAAAAACAATATGGTGGAGTGGTAGAGGCTTAGGCGCGCAGGCAAAAGGTCTCGAGTTCGAATCCTAGGGGAGGCATGTCATGCGCGAAGGTGGGGAATAATGTCTAGCACTATTAAAGGGGTTGGGGGTGCTATTAAAGGCTGGTGCAGTGGCTGGGGCATGCTGGCTATGGTGGGGGTGGGGCACTGTTGAAGAGGGACTTCAAGCTCTATTGAAGCCCCTCCAAAATATTTTTTTTATTTTTTCTTTCTATTTTTAAATTTTATCAGCGCTTTCAAAAAAGTGCTGATAAAAGCGGTCTTTATGAGTTATTTTTTAAGTTTTTCTAAAAGGGACCCCCTCTCTTTGCCTCGATTAACAGTTCTTTTTCTTAGCATTGTTAATGCCCTTTTTTAGTGCTGATAAAGGCCATATTTATAGTAGTGTAACGACATTTGACATTCATTAAAATAAAATTGGATATAATAAAACAAAATAAGTGTAGGTTTTTTCTATAATAATATTATATAATAATAAATTTAATTGAAAAAGAATATGAATGTTATTTATAATAGTTTGGTTTGTTTCATTTTAGGCCCCACTATAATGAATGGGTGAATTTTATGCTCATGAAACATTGAACACATATGCTTATGTTTTGGATCATAGAACTATAACCAAAATGAGGTTATTGATATAGGTATATAGTAGAGTTTACTTGACAAGAATAATGGGCCCATTACCAGTACATGTAACCTCAAATGGAGAAAAGGACTCACATTGATTAAGGTTATAATTCATCAACCAAATAATAGATCATAGTTTAAGTTCTAAGAGTTTGGACTAGGGTTGGATGGATTGATTTTAATGTCATACAACTAGAACTAAAATGAGATGATTTTTAAAATCATATATCTTAGACCAAAGTGGGGATTCATGCTCAAGGATAAGATTATATTTAATCCAATGTGAATGATATACCCAATACTAGTACATGTAACCACAAAGGGGAAAGGAGGCATGCAGTATAATTACCTGATACATTAACCTATGATTGGATCATATTTTAATGAGGAAGAGATCATATTAATGATTCAAAAGTTCACTATATTTGGAAAAATTATTAAAATGATAAAAAGGGTGGTCCACCCAAATATCATAATCAGTTCTTTGTGAATTGAATATATGTTGTGTGAATGTTCAAAAAGTGGAGTAATTTCCTAAACCAAGTGGAGGGTTGATAACAAAAAACATTGCAATATCATTGTGAAAAGGGTATTAAATTATGTAAATAAAAACTTGATGAATTTGGATTTGGGAATTTTCAAATGACACCAAATAGTTTAGAATACATGTTGGTTGTGTTCTAATGATAGGTACATTACCAGACTATTGGATAAATATAACGTTGATGACCATTAGCCATATTTTTATAATTTTTCCAATATAATACTATTAAAGGAATATAGAATTATTGAGTATTCTATATAAGTAATGTATATTCCTTTATATTGGTATTGGTAGGATGTATATATAGATCATATGAAATCACCATGCTAAAGGGGATCTATTAGATTAAATATTCTTTTTACTAATAGATACTATATGTTTATAGTTATTAACACATTCAAGATATGAAGTATGATATTGAGAAGGGATATTCTTATAAAAATTTGAGATGACATACCTTTTATACAACATTATAGGATACTCACAGTGTTCTAGAAAGAGGATTAAATGTAGTAAGAATTTGAATCTTGACTCGAGATAGAATATATAGTCATAATTTTATATAATATGGTAATAGGAATCAATCCACTCATTTTATTATAATATATAGTAGTTATATCATATTATATAGACATTAGAGGGAAGATAACATGACTTTTTAACTCCATACACTCTGATAGATAAGGAATGGGGTGAAAATGGAGTTTGTAGTTAGGTTAAATATATAATAACCTAATTTCACTACTTATCACATGGGAGCACGTATCAAGAAACATATAGTTCTTAAAAAGGTATATATCATTAATTAGATTTATTGTATGAAACCCCAATGTTAATTGGTTTTCCCATACTCAAGGATAATGAGAATTAATAAAATGTGTTAAAATTTTATAGGTGGTCTCATTATAGTTCATCCAAGAATCTCTACTTCTATTTTAGAAATAAAAAATAGTATATGTGTAGTTTTAGAATATATATACGATAAAATTATTCTTCTATAAGGTCATTAGAGGGAAATTTAACATGAATAAAAAGTTTATATACTAGTAAAAATTATGCCAATTGGTTTGTTGTATAATGGGATTTGGTAATATGAAATAAAACACTCCAATCAGTTTAGGTTCATGTATAATGGAACAATTGTAGTTAATTTTAAAGTCCGTTGAATAGGGCATAGACTATACAATTTATAATCATGGGGTAAGGACCACATGTCATTCATTTTAGGGTAATGTGATAGGGAAATCATACCAAGTGTGAATCTATGTGAATTAATTATTGAGGAACCCCACACAAGTGGGAGGTTTTATTCTTTATCCACTCTAAGTAACTATATATTGAGATCCATTATAGTATACCATATATATAAAGTAATTTCCATCACATTTTAATTAAAAATTTTGGGCTTTCCTCCCTAGTATCATTGTATTTATAAATTCATATATCAATCCACCTTGAACAAATGATAGTAGAAGAAACTTTTGGTTGAATGCACATACTACATGATTTTGAAAAATTATATGATTATAAAGTTCTTGTAATATTTTATGGTAAAGATAGTACAATTTGTACAACCAATTTTTTGGTAATTCATCATTATTCAATTGACCATAAAGATCCACTTGGTTTAAAAAAAAGACCTTAATAGGAAAAACAATTTTGGTTCCATACACTAAGGAATAAAAATTCATTTATATATGAGTTTTTTAGGTAGTGTGGTAAGGAGATAAGGTATTGATGAGTTCTTAGAACATGACTTTTATTAATTATCCACCATATTATAGAGTATATTGAAATATTTTTTTAAATTCATTTAACTTTCTATTTGTATATGTGTGATAGGGGGATAAATTATTGGATAAAATCATAAAAGTTTCATATAATATCCTCCACTCAGATGTACAATAGTTTGTACCTGTTTTTGTAAGTATGTAATGGGTAAATATAAACATGTTTAAGATATTTTAAATTTCAATTTTGGTCATAGTTTATGTTTTAAAAACCTTTTGGGGAACATATTAAGTCTATTTAAAAAAATCTAATGATAATAATGATTTATTTGAACTTACTTATATTTTTTGGAGTATATGGACCCATTACATCAACTCTATATATAGTTAATTTCCCAAAATACTATATATCCTAAAGAAAATCCAAATCATGATGGATGAAATTGGAATGCACATCACATGCATGGAACATCCTCTGTAATTTTAAACATCCTTTTATCATGGAAGGATAAAAGTACACAAGTATCCTAATTTTATGATAAATTTGTGTTCTAGGCCTATGTGACCTACATATGTTGGTGTGGACTTTATATATAATAATGAGGGTTTCTAATCATTTAATTAACATAATAAGTTCCCCATAAAAGTTGTAGAAATAAAATACTTTCTAAGAACTATAGTAATCATAGAGGGGGAAATTTTCTAGTTATTGATAAATTTATTCCTTCTTGACACAATACTATAGAAAAAATCAATTTCAAATATAATTAACAATTTGATATATCCTGTTGATTTCTTCAAAGTATTGTTGATGTGAGGACACATATAGGAAAAATTTGAAGTTAATTTCATCCAAATCTTTCATTTATTAATTAATTAATAGGAATTCCACTTTATCTTATTACACATGAATAAAAATTTCATCTTCATCGAGAATAGATATGAATATTAAAAAATCAGACAACACATCCACTTTAGAATTATTTGAATTAAAAACATGAGATATCCTGAGTTCTAAAGTGAATTGGGTCCAAAATTTTCATACATATTCTAGAAGAGGTATTAAATAATCATTCATGATAGATTACTCTCTATTAATCTTATTGAACACCTAACATATGATTATTTTAAAATTTAAGGTAACAACTAGTATCTTGAGGGACAGATATATTAATGTTATAAGGGATTGATATTTTTAAATGTTTTTTCTATATACTTTTGAGAGATAAAAGGAGTATGGTAAAAGTTATTTCATTGGTAAAATAAAAAATATTCCTGAACCAACTTTATTTAGTTTTGGTTGTCGATTTTCTTCTATATTAGACTTAAATAAGCACCATAAATGTATATCCTCTATATTTTAAAGTCTTCATGAATAGAGAATACTTATTCAACTTAGAGATCAATATCTAAGAGAAATACCTTTGGGTAGTATGTGCTACTAGAAAATATAATTATTGTTATCTTTTGACTCCACTTATTGAGATAAAATTTATATCAAACTATTACTAAAAAACTCATCTTCTTGACTACCCATACAACATTGGTCAACCAATGATAATATTTAATGGATCGATGTGCGAGATTAAGTGAAACTTATAACACTATATTTTTTTACTGATTATATATTATAGCGATCAAAGCATCAAAATTATTTTCAACTATACTATGTAAATTTTCAACTTCATTAATTTTTTATAAGAGGTCAAAAATATTGGTTTCTATTATCGTAGCATTTTTTTGGTCAAGAAGATTATTGAGAGGTTGATATAACATGTCCACATAAAAAATGTGTGGATTTATTTATATTTTTTTGAATTAAAATATTTATATTTGATTGGTACTATTTAAACCTATTAGAATATATCTTTTAATATCCATACCATTGGTAAATTAGTCACTTATTCATTAACATTTTAAATCATAAATAATTTCCCTCTCCCTTTTTATTAAAACTCACAATATAGTCAACCCGTCCTTTGATCCCTATCAACTCTTAAGGATTTCACTATTGTGGCATCTAGAGAATTTATTTTAAATTATCTAGATCAAAATTGAATCCTCAGTGATAAATTATAAATCAAATGAAATTTCCTAAAATCACCCAAAATACATACTTTATTGGGTTTATGTTTAGGTTTTGTAATCAAAGTTAGGAGAATACCTATTTATTATTATAAAAAAATTGGGTGTTGAGGTAATTTATGACTAGATTACCTACATAGTATTACATGATCTTTTTTAGTAGAAGTTTAAAAATGTAATGCAGTAACCATTGGTAAGTGGTTCTTAGTTATTTAGGACTAAAATGCATTACATTAAAATAATATACTCTTTGAGGTTCCTCAAAATAATTTTATTATTTGTCTTTGATAGCCATTCAAATTTGGTTATAACCGTAATTTTGATCCCCGAATAAGAGGGAATGAAAAAAAACTGGTATGTTGATCTTATATAATTTTATTGGGATAGGGAAGCTATATGTTATTATGTGATGGTTGAGATCCTAGATATCATTACAACCCCTGATTTATCTATTCATCTTCTTTATGGGGATGGTGTTAGAAAATCTATTGGACCTCCTAAATAAAATTTTACTTGATCAAGTTTTTAACCTATTCTTTAGACTTGGATCCATGAGTCAGATGTATCCTACAAAATACTTATTTATAACTACATTTATATTATGTTAATAATAAATTATGAATAGATACTTGAGGGTTGACCCTGACATCTCTATGTAATTCAATAGAAACACAAATCAATATAATTTGAGATAAGAAATATTCTTTTTTTCTCTTTATAGATCATGGTTTCACAAGAAAGTATAAGTTTTGGTTCATCTTTGGTACCAAAATTCTTCAGTTTCATCTTGTAAATAGATGTGGAGACATCATCCATGGATATAGGAAATGTAGCCCCAAGTTTCTCTTCATTATCACTATCGTGGGCAGAAGATAGACCAACATTTTGATTCTATGGTGGTTAAATCATAATATAATTATCCTTAATAGGATTGTATCTATGAAATTTTCTTGGTGATTTACTAAACTCTATAGATACCATGTGAATGAAGATGGAATTATTTGATCCTGATGTCTTATATTGGAATTATTTTTTAAATTTATAAAAGACCATCAGATATGTTTGTTGAGTGTTTTTTAGTAATGTATTATAATATAGTCATTCAAATATAGGATAAATGCAGAATGGTTTCATAAATACTCTCTTTCTTGATGATTGAAATAGCTTGATGAATGTATTTTCTCTCTATCATAAGATAAAAGTTTATTTTAGGTTCCCATACTCTTACTAGGAGACTATATAACTTCCTAAAACTAGCTTCATCACTTCAAGATGATTTATGGAGAGTAAGAAACTTCCCTTAAAATCATTTCAAAGGTAAATAGTCTAATATTAAAATCCATTATTTGTAAATATATGCATTAAACCATCTATAAGTGGTGTTTTACCCTTCCTTTTATAATACCATGCACTGATGTAACAAGTTGTGTGTGATTCAAAATGGTATTTTTCCTTAAATAATCATATATTACCAAAATTTGAGTACTTAAATAATTAGTGGTATAAATAAGGCATTATTTCATGCATATGAATCCATTACTACCCAACATGGAACAAAAACTTATATCTTGATAAACCACCATAAAATCAAAGTCCGATATAAGATACCTTACAAGACGACATTTATTTTATTGATGGGGTAAAGTATAGGAAAATGATTAAGGGGCCTAAAATGATGCAGACCAAGGGAGTCCCCAATTACATAGTAAGCACATACTGAGGGGAGGGATCCAATTTTGGTGTACACTGTTAGAGAAGAGTCGGAGGGCGCCTTTGAGGCAAGGAAGTCAGCTACACTATTCCCTTCGCGCCAAGTGTGATTAATAACCATCCTACTGCTTATGAACTTCTTGAAATTATGGATTACATAAGAAATCTTCCACAGAGTGGGAGAGAGACCCTTTAGAGAGTCGCATATAATTTTGGAATCCTATTTAACTGTTGTTAAGGTGATACCTTTAGAATGACATAGGGAAAGACCACTAATATGAGATCCCTTATTTGTGTTTTCAAACTATTCATCCCTAAGGGTTTCTATTCAATCTTACCATAACATTAAATCATAATTTTAAAATAAGATAATTTAAACTCCTATTATTTTAAATATAAGAGGTTGTGGGCTAGGATAAGACTTGTTTATACGCCATTGTCCATCAAAAATTGGTTAATATTGTTGTTATTATTCTTTTTAGACACATAGAAGGGTCTAATGTTTCCTTTTATGGTGTTTTTTTATAAAAATCGGTAAAGTTGATAACTACTCGACACATTGTAAGTCCCACATCAGAATCATATGTTTTAGATGTTAGAAATTCAATCTCAAATTTTTTAGGGTCTCATAGGGACATGTAAAGTGCCTGTCTAAGCCCATTTTGGGAGATAGAGAGTGTTTGAAATTGTGTTTCATGCTAAAATAACATAGTTTTTTTTTCAACACATAATAATTATGTGCTACATATATTTTCCCTACCTTGTTTTTACAATTGATAATAGTTATTTTGAGGTAAATATAGCTATGGGTAAGAGTTTGTACTTAGTTAGAATGTTTTCTAATTGCTAAAAATTTATAATGAATTAATCTAACTATTTAATGGGATTGACATGAATATTATCTATAATTTAAACTATTTATTAACTAAACATGTGTTTTATGAGTTCCATAGGGCTCAAGATATGTGTGATCATTTTATTTGGTTTGTCAATGTTCATTTTCCATAATTTTAATGTCATGTTATCCTTCAAAAGGGGTGATACCATGAATCTAGGGAATACCTATAATGTGTCATCCTCAACCTGGATGGCCTCCTCTAGGATTAAAAATGGGAATAATGGTTTCATAAGAATCTTCCACCTCAGAGATTGGGTTTTCCATATTGATAAAATTGGTAGAGTTGTTTTCGGAATCTTTATTATCATAAAATTATTTTTGGTGGGAGGTTCATGTGACACCATGAGTTTTTAAATAAAATTGTTTGATAGCATATACGACACGCAACACCAAGCAGAAATCAATAATGAAATATTATTTTTTAAAATATGACCATTATAACAAAATAGTTAAATTGGTTGTATGAATAGTATTAATCTCATTATGATATATATATATATATAATTACCAATCTCAATACAATTTAATAAATTAATTCATAGGAAATAAGAACTCAAATTTAAATAAAGTCATTTTATGCTTCAGAAATATGTTTTCATCAAGAATGATTTTTCTTCCTTCTTATGAAATAAAATATTATAATTAATTTCTAGAAATGTAAGAAATTTTATTTCATAAATTTTATTTCATTTTTAAATAATTATATATAAATTTGATCATAAAAATATTGTTTTTTAGTAAATAGAAAAAAAAACCAATTTTTATAAAAACGATATTTTTTCATTAAATAATCCAATTTGAAATTCCTTTTTCTGTGAATTTTATCACAAAGTAACATATGTATTATTTATTTGTAAACAATATAAATAATATCATTTGAATTTTCTTTGCACCTTCTTTGGGTATAACTAATGTTTTTGGATTAAAAACACAATAGTCTAAAAACTATTTTTCATTTCATTTTTATGGTTTAATTTTAAATTAAATTATTCCACTTATGTAAATTGAATATTGAAAAATACATTCAAATTTTTTAATTATAAGGCCCAAATTTAGTATATATGTTCCTTTTATATTTGGTCATTATGAATAGTAATCATAGTAAATATTTGTTACCAATATAAGGGTAAATATGGTAATTATGGTTTAAAATAATATGATAATGACTAAAAATGAACCTAAAAATTATTTTTATTTTATTATATGATTATATATCATCCTTAATAATACAAACATTCAATATATTACACTTTTTCATTTTTTCATGATTTTGACCATTATAATATTTTATGTAAAATAAAAAGTGTCAGAATCTTTGTTTTATTAACTATAACTTTTTAAAAAGAGGGATAATAAAAGTTTTATTTATTTATAAATATTTATATGAAATATAAAATAATTTTTTAATCATTGCAATTTATTTCCATTTTTTTATGGAATAATTATTATAAATTCTTACACAAAATTGACCCCATATTTATTCAATTATAGAAAAATAAAATAATTTGTATTAAAAGTACTAAAAATAATATTATATGATTGAATTAATGTGTTCCATGAATATTGTAGATGAATATAAAATTTTATGGATTCATTAAAGGATAATATTCTAATTTCATCTCTATCAGGTTGTTTTCAAATTAAAATTTAATGAATTGTGTCAAAAATGACTATTGAAATTTTATGTTAAAAAATATTTTATTAAATGATTTAAAAATTCTAAAATAATATATAATATACAATTTTAATGGTATATGTATTAAAATATCAACCATTTTACATTTATGGTCCAATTTTTATTTTATATTAACAATATTGACCCCTAAAGAGTATAAAACATTATCATCATGGTAATTGTCAAAAAGGGTTAATACTGGTTAAATAAAAAAGATAAGGGTAAAACATAACATTAAATTTTTCAATTTTATTTTAATGATATTTTCTAAACTCATACTCAATATTTATTCTAATATTATCATTTTTTCCATTTTAATATAAAAATTAATTTATATTAATTTGATATTTTAAAAAAATTTAAGAATTCCACTCCACTTGTTATAAAAGGGGACCACCTATCCACATATCCACAAGCTTATACAGAATTTTAGACCATAAAATACCTATAAAAATACATACCTAACAGCACCCACATGTTCTAGAGGTTTTATTTTGGGATTAATACCAACTATAGAGGTATTAAGGTGTAATTAAATGAATGTTGTCTAAAGAATATGTACTATTTTTAACTAAGATATTTAATTATATTTATCATTATAAATAATTAAAATAATTTTAAATAATGGATAAATATAAACAAAATATCAAAAAAAATTGAGATGTTTTTATGATAATTTAAAAAACATATATCTATCTTCTTTTCCATCAAACCGGAAACAAAACCATTGTTCTTATGTACAGCGGACTACCGCCTCATGAACCTATGTAATTCGTCTCCCATCACTACCTATAATGGATGGTTGTTATGATTAATTTAATATATATATATATATATAACATCCATAAAATATTATTCATTCAATATAAATAATATATCAACTATTTTTTATCCATTCATTCATTCCAAAATGATAATATCGTTTATGTGTACATGTGGACTACCATCTCGAGGAAGCATTGTAATTCATTTTTCATCCCCACTTCACATGGATTATATATGTATATATATAATATTTTATTTATGATATTATCATCATTCTAGAAATAGAAAATAACACTAACCTTATCCCCATAACTATAGTTGAAAAATTCAAACGTACCTCATGTGTATAAATGGTCTACCATATCCATGATTATAATGTATTTAATTTTTAAAAATAAAAATTATTTTTTAGGTTCAAAATTATAATAGATTAATATAATGATAATTAATTCATTATCATTATTCTATAAATGATTAAATAATTTCCTCTTTTACCAAAGTCAACCTACTGAAATCATTTTATCTTATGAGCAGAATATCTTCAAAATTTAAAACGTGAACATAATTTATTAAGTAATTATATATGAAATGGTAATATATAATATAAAAGGAATAAATATTTTAATTTTTTTTCTAGTAAAGTAAATAATTAACATAATTTTTTATTGAGGAATATAATGAACATATGTGACAAGTTTGACTCGAGGTAAGAAACCATTTACTTTAAAAAACATCTTTTTAATTGTTTTAATTTATTATTTTATAAGTAATTTTTATGATTTTTAAACCCCTATCCTATAAAGAAAATATGTTTTCAAGAAAAATATTTTTGAAAAATCTTATTTTCAAATGAGTTTATTTTATAAAATCTATTTTATAGGTTTTATGATTTTAAGAAATGGTTTTGTAGATTACAAAAATTATTATTTCATATGTAATATTATCTTTAAAATAAATTTATATCATTCAAGATTACCTATATTGTATATAAATTAACTATATTTTTCATTGAAATTCTATAATTTAATGAAAATAGTTTTCTTATTTTTAATTCTTTATTTACAGGAATCATTATAATAATTTTTTATTAATTATATATTTCTCTTAATTTAATGCAAGAATGGTGTAACCTTAATGAAATTTTTTGTTAATGTTTATTCGATATGAAATTATTTCTCTCTTTTAATATAATGTACATATATGTAAAAAATTTATGGTTTTTATATATTTATAATTGGAATGGAAATATTTGACTGAAACTTTATTTTTTTATCAGAAACTCTTTTTTGGAAAAGCTGAGAAACCCAAGTTCACCCATAAGAATAACTAAAGAGAAAAAATAGATATTAAAATATAATGTGAGCCTAAAGTAATTCTTATCCCTACGAAGTTTCTAGGAAATATAGGTTACTGAAATTTTTGTATCATCCTTTATAAGGCCTTCAAAATGAATTAACAACTTGTCCCACATTTACATGTACTCCTCTTGGTTGATCATAACTTCATTGAAGGCTCTTACTAAAATAAGGTTCTTCTTGTTAATCCAATCACTTTATTCACTGTTAGTATCCAAAAGAGTATTCCTTTACAACATATTATTATTATATTTTTATGAGGCATTTATCATAAGTAATTAATCTTCCATAACTTCTCTAGAATGTAGAAGCAGCTTTATAGGTTGTATAGCTTCCATGAAAATCTCTTATAGGTCACCCCTAAGGGGAGATTCCCCAAAATCCACATCCTCTACTAGAACCTAATTTCTAGAAATATTGATATCACCTTCCTTCACCTTGGATTTATAATTTTTGTAAAATTTTGTCACCATTGGTAGTGGTAAATATGGGTAATCCTTTAATACTTTCTTATTGACATGTCGACTATTCCTCCTCCTCGGACTACAGAGGTCACTATCATGAAATTATTTTCCACTATCTCCTAATAATGGATAATATGGCTCATCACTGGAATAATCCCTGGGTAAACTTTTCTCCTCATTGGAGTTGACTTCTTGGTCTTCCTCCTAGTCATACCCTTCATTGTTCAATCCCTTAAAGTGGTTACCTACGTCAATGGTTAGAAACTCTCTCCCCAGACTTGAAATGTTTACTCGAATTGAATCATTATCCTGAGAACCCTCTCTTACATTGTTACCAAGTCTTTTTCTCACTATGTCTTCATATAAATAATCCTTAAGGTCCTTTAAACATACCTAATCCCCCTTTCTTGTTTCCACTTCTTGATTGAAACCACTACCTGTCTCACCTATTGAGGTCTCAAATGTTATCAGGTCCAGTACACCTGAAGTAGTAGAATTTTCCACATCAAGTCCCACTTGTCCTAAATAACATTGCATAGTAAGGGTATGAATACCCAGGTCTTCCCTCAGCCGACTAAAAATATCAAGGACCAATTGGTTACCCTCTTGTTAATCAGTATGATCAAATTATTCCAAAGCTAGAATTGAACCAATATCTAGAGGTCTCTTCCCATACAAAGATCTAATAGGCCCTTGTCCCTTACCACTAAATTCCGATTCCACCACCCTCTAAAGTTTAATTTTCTTAACTCCAAACCTACATGATACTGTATTATATCCAATTTTCAAGCATAGAAATCAAAACATGTCTCAAACTCTACATGTTGTTTCCATAATAACTCTTCCCCAACACAAATCCAAAAAAAAACATAGTTGGAAACATGGAGACATCTACTTCCACACATATTCATGGATCCATAGGGTGGAAAGAGGAGTGAGAATACTACAAATATTTCCTTTATCAGTTCAAGAAAAGTACATTAACAGTGCTAAAAAAGCATTGTTAATCGAGGTGAAGATAAAGGGGGGTGGGGTCCCATTTATCCGAACTCAGAAAAGCACTGATAAAGGCCCCTTTTATCAGCCCTAAAAAAAGCGCTGATAAAAGACTCCTTTTATCAGTGCTAAAAAAAGCACTGATAAAAAGGTCCTTTATTAGTGTTTTATAGTGCTGATAAAAGTCAAAAAAAAATAATAAAAAAATAATATATAATGCGGGTGGGAGCTTTTAACAACGCTTGACCCCCCCCCCCCCATCAGTGCTAGGAGTACCCCCTCCCACTCTCCAGTGCATTGCCCTTGCCCATGAATCATCCACATGCCCGCGTGCACCTCCTTTCGTTCACCCGAACTCGAACCCACGACCTCCCCCCTCGCACGCCTGCACCTTTACCATTAAGCCATTTCATTTTTTTCTCTATTTAAAGACATATCTATTTATTTATATATATAGTTATATTTATTCGTATATTAATATAGATTCATATTAAGATAAATATATTTAGTTATATTAATACATATATATTTATTCATATATTAATATATATATATATATTTGTATATTAATATATATTTATATTTATTTATATATATATAGTTATATTTATTTGTATATTAATATAGATTCATATTAATATAAATATATTTAGTTATATTAACACATATATATTTATTTATATATTAATATATATATATATATTCATATATTAGTATGTATTTATATTTATTTATATATATAGTTATATTTATTCCTATATTAATATAGATTCATATTAATATAAATATATTTAGTTATATTAATATATATATATATATATATATATATTCGTATATTTATTTATATTTATATTTATTTATATATATATTTATTTATATATATATGTATATATTTAGTTATAATTTTTTATATATATATTTATTTGTATATTAATATATATTTATAATATTAGTTTTAAATACATTTATAAAATATGTTTTTTATGTGTGTTTATAAGTAAATAATTACATACATACATACATATATACAACACGCACACACAGACACACACACACAAATATATATATATATATATATATATATATATATGAATAAATACATATATATATATATATATATATGTACGTATGTATTTGAAAAGCCATAGAATGTTAAAATTACCCTAACTTTTAATCCAGAAGTCCATTTTAACTCCACAACCAGTCAAATCAAAGAAAATGAAATAATATTCGATATGAAATATGGTAAATGCCTATCATACATCCGAATCAGAAGTTATACATGTTTTGATGTAAAAAAATCACGGTATCTCGACTAAAAACACAGTTTTGGAGGCCTTCTGAGCCTTCTTGGGCCTCAAAAAATGTGACAAAAGGTTCCCTTTGATTATTAGCGCATAGTGCTCATCTCAAGATTTGATTTGATATGTTGTAAATCTCAAATGGATACCCAGATAAAAAATTGTGGCTATTTGAATTTTGAGTTACATTTTCAACTTATTTTAGATCTTTTATTAATTTTTCTGATTTTTTGTGTCTTCAAATTGTTATTAAATGATTATTAATTGAGGATAATTAGAAAATTATTAATTAATAATATTTTTTAAAATATTTTAAATCCATTTTCACTAAATTTATTATATATTAAATGTAATAGTCTATTTATACTTATCTAAAACATATTTAAAAAATATATATTATATTTATATCAATAAAAATATACTTATATAAAAATATATTATTTTTCATGATTTTTTTTAGACTATAAACATTATCAGTGCTAGGAAAAAGTGATGATAAAGGGGTCCCCTTTATCAGTGCTTTTTTTAGTGCTGATAAAGGGTGGCGCTGCGGAAATCCAGTTTTGTGGTAGTGTGGGTCCTTTTGTCCAAACATGAATACCTTCCTATAAGATTCCCTAGCATTTGAAAAATTGCAGGGTTTTGAAATTGTAAGGGGGGTTCATAGAAGCTGACCCAAATTTCCATAATTGGGGAGTCGCGTTTCATGTGAAATTCAAAGGTTAACGGTATGAGGTAGAATCGAATGTTGTTGTAGCTACAGGGGCACTAGGCCACAACAAAATCAAGTATTCCTCTGAAGAAAAATGAATCATCAAATTCCTATTGTCGACCAGACCAACCGTAGAACAATCCTCCAAACCCCATGGCTAGAAAATGAATTTTTTGAATGCATCCCCGAAAGGGAGGTGTTGCTTAAAATGATTAACCAATGCGAGATTGAGGAGAGACGAAGCCTCAGTAAACTCTACGGAAGAAATTAATAGTTGTGGGAAACCACCGAATAGATCATGGACCTTAGGGAATAGATAACTTTTCAGGAATAGAGAAAAAAATTAGAGTTAGATATAGGTGAAAAAGAGTCAGATGTGGCTCCATAGAAGGGCGGTAAAGGTTCCTCTCCCATCAGAGGAGGATAGAATGGTTTGATATCCATCGCCATCATAGGATGGGAGCCTCCATCTCAGAAACCCAACTGAGCCTCCCCGGGTCAGTGAATATTTATAAACGAAATATTTTAAAAAAAATTGTTTAAAATTTGTTATTTTGGTATTTAATGTGATGATGGGGAATGGAGAGTCTATAACAACCCAGTCTTAATGTACATATTGGTTACATAACTTCTTCAGAATACTTGAAACATTATACAAATAGAATCCCAAAGGCCATATTATTTTATTTACATTGAGAACATGGAAATCTAAACACTAGTATATATGTGAGGTACATTATATCTCACTAGGTTCTCCAAGAATAACACCATTATAACTCCCTGAAACCACGCTCCCAGATTTAGTTCTTAAAACATGTTGTGTATTTTTTTATTAAAGATAACTAAAAATTACACCATTATTTATACAATAGACGACCTTTTCCAGTCTATGTTCTAGAAAATTAAACAAAATCATACAATTTATCAGAGTTGATATAAAATAAACAATATGTCCACTTCACTTCCACGCGAGTTATTTCCAAAATGAAGACATTTGAATTAGAAGTTCTAAGATACCTACGAAAATCATTTTAAAACATGGGAAGAGAACTTAATTTCCCAGTAAGGGGTTTTAAAAATAATTCAAACATCTTTTATGAAAGATTCCCTTGAAAATAACTTTTTGGGAACTTCCTTATAAATTCTTTTGATAACAACATAAAAATACTTCTAGAAATATATTTTGAAAACATAATAGAAATTAACTATTCATTAAAATACTATACCACTTTTTCATTAACATACATTAAAAAATTAATTTAAATATAATCCAGTGATTTTTAGAAAACATAACGCAATATTTTGATAACAAAACATTGTGGACACATGAAACATTGAAGGATATATTGGGTATACAAACTTGCTGGGGGATGGGTTCACTTCCCATTTCCCAACCAAAATTATAAAATTCAAGAATTTATTGTATAAAAAATAGTTATAATATTTTTTTACATATATATAAATTTATGGGAGTTTTTATTTTAAAACGTAATAAATAACAAAAAACATTTACATGTTTATATTCTAATTTATATACAAACTTTTATAAGAAATTTTTTCCAAATAGTGAAAATGAATTTCATTACTTTCTGACAATACTTACGACACATAGAATAAAAAAATATACTTATCTTTCATGTATTATTTTAAACTCATAGAATTTACATTGATAATATTTTCTTATGAAATAATTATTTTTTCACTACATATGTACATACAGAAAAGATTCAGTAAAAATGAAACATATATATTCATGACATGTCACATATTATTGGAAATGGCCATATTTATAATGAAATTGATATACATGAATGTATATAGGCTTCACACACATAAAATGATAACATTTTTTATTTTAAAACCACATAAAATAAAAAATTTCTTGGTTCATAAAATAAATGATTTATTATATTAATTAGAATATTAAAACCATAAATCATCTCATAATTTAAAAACAAACCTAAAAAGGTTCTTTTAAAATTTCTAAAACACACAAAATGTATGCATTTGAAAATACTAGGGAAAATAAAATAAATATGCCTGTGAGAAAAAAATTGTGACTAAAAATAGTAATCCCAAATGTTAAATGATTAAATGAAGAAAGATAGATCTTTGGTTCTCAAAACATAAGGAAATGTATATGTGAAATTCATAGTGGTTTTGATGCTTATCTATATTTAGAGTTCTCTCCTATGAACTATATTATTTTATGAAAATTGGTTAAAAGGTTTTAAATAGCTTTTGTCCTCCTCTGATTTTGGTGTGCAAGAGTCAAATGACATGAAACTGATTTGGTTTAAAAATAATTGACATATATTTATATTTTATATTTTATGTGTAATAGATGATCACATATATATTATCTTGTCAAGCAATCCAAACCCAAAATCTATTTGTGAAAGATAGATAGATATAAATATATAATATATGTAGATTAGGGCCAGGTGGATTTGGCGGCAAATACTTGTAATGTTATCCTTGATGTTTATAAAATGGAAGACTGATATCCACTCATGAAATTGAGATCAGATTGTTTTTATTTTATGTTATAGACATAACTTATTATTATATTCATATACTGATAAAAGAGTTGTATTTTATTAAATATGAATTTATGGCTCAACATGGATATATATGGAATCAAAGGGAAGTTCAGCATCGAAGGGTTTCCTAGATCGAATATGGTTGAAGATTACAAAAGGTTTTAAAAGAATATAAATAGTCTAGATTAAATCTAACCAAGGTGTTGGATCTTACATATTAAATCACTGAATGGAGGAATCAAAGTGCTTCATGATGGACATCTTAGATGTGTTGAAAATAATATCCATTAGAATCGAATGGCTGGTAATGTGAAATAAAAAATCTTGAGGTAGACAGTTTGGATCACCCAGACTCGATGCATAGTGTTGGACTGTTAATTTTGTCAGTTTTATTCTATTAAATTTTCAAATTATAATTTTTTATCAATAACTAATAATTCCCTTATAATTATTTCTAATTCTAAAATATATTTTAGTATAAACCAAAATGTTATCAGCAAAACAATTTACTATTTATATTGAAAAATAACTTTTACTAATAATAAACAATAACTAATTGTTATATAAATAAATATATTCCAATGTTTCTTACAAGTAATTGTAAAAGTGAAATTAAAAATTATAATGAACATATTTTATAACAGTCAAATTAAAAATCTTATAAATATCCACATTTAAGGGCATCCTAACACACACATAAAATTTGAAGTTCATTTGATTTCTTTCAAAATGGTGCTATATTTTCCTATCATTCTCAGTATTATTACTATCAAACTTGTAATAACTTTTCTAATAATAAAATATTCAAGATATTTAATCTACCCAATTGGCCTTGTTGTGTTTCTTGGTGTACTTATAGTTGTTTTATTATCAATTGTAGTGGGTTTGATGGGTTAGTTCTTGTATTGAATTGATGTATTAGAAATGTATAAATAAAATGATTACTATTTATATCTATAAGATCATAATTTTATTTATTTACTACATTTATTTAACATACTCACAAAGAAAACTAGGGTATTACATTCTCCCCACATAACTTCAATTATTCCTCACAATTATCTCATAGTTAATTTAATTTCTCCCTCACAATTCTCTCATACTTACATTTTTTTAAGCTTCAGTTTTGAAAGGTTTATTTTGGGTCTATAGTTCCCCAAGGTGTGCATTTGTACCCATATCCCTAAGGTCTGTAGAGTTGAAAAACCCCATGGAGATTCTGATTTCATTCAAAGAGATTAAAGTTCACAGTGGCTTC
The DNA here is from genome assembly GCA_963277665.1 of Viscum album. NCBI lineage: Eukaryota > Viridiplantae > Streptophyta > Magnoliopsida > Santalales > Viscaceae > Viscum > Viscum album. The sequence goes on from OY728159.1 coordinate 1,647,519,253, forward strand.
AAATTCTTCTACTTCTCTTATCTATTTATAGCTTGTACAATTAAGGCTAGGTGAATAGAAAAACCTGAAGATAGTTCTTATAAAAGTAGTTTGAACATATAAATCTGCAACGACAATATGAACTTGATTCCTAATTTAAGTTCACAAAGACTCTTATTCGAATGTTACAAAATCATTGTAGATTATTCTATGAAAATAGATACTCAAAAGTTGACAAATTTATGATGCATGGAGGTTTCCCTCTTCCACACCCGCATAAATAGATGAAAATGATTCAGACTATTTAGATAGGGTAAAACATTCAAAAAGACCTTAATTATACTTTCCATGGCATCTACGGTAGGTAATATGCATCTAGATGAGATCAATGTAAACAAATCATGATCCTCGATATATGTAACTAAGAATGGATACTTAATCTAATGAAGGGTTCTAATTTTCAAGAGTTTTTAGACCTTTCCTTTGATACTAATTATAACGTCCCAAACCCACACTCCTAGATTCAGTGCCTAAAACATTACATGTATTTATTTATAAAATATAACTGAAAATTACATAGTTCTTTATAAAATATAAAAGCTTTTTCTGTCTAGGTTCTGGAAAATTAGACAACCTCTTACAATTTATCATAGTTGACATAAAATAAACAATATATCCACTACACTTCCATGTGAGATATCTCCAAAATGAATATGTCTGAATTAGAACTTATAAGTTACCTATGAAAATCAATTTAAAACATGGGATGATCATTTAATTTCCTAGTATGGGGTTTTACATATTGTTGAAATACCTTTTATGAAATATTCCTTAGAAAATAAATTTTTTTCAAATTCCTTTGAAATTATTTTGATAATAGCGTAAAAATAATTCAAAAAATATCTTTTGAAAAATTATTTGAAATTTAATATGCATTAAAATATTATACAACTTTTTCAATTGTATACATTCAAAAATTGCTTTAATTATAATCTGGTTATTTCTAGAAAACATAATGCATGATTTTGAAAAAAAAACATTATAGCCACTTGAAACATTGAAAGCTATATTTAGCCTATACACTTACTGAGGTATAGGTTTACTCCCAATTTACCAACCATATTTACAACATTCAAGTTCTATATCTTATAAAAAATACTCAATCTTTATTTTATTATATATAATTTCACTGTATTTATTCTTTTAAAACATGATACATAACAACAATGATTTAGATGTTTATATTTTAATTTATATACACACTTTCATAAGAAATTTCTTGAAAAATAGTGTAAAATAATTACTTTACTTTATGAAATTACTTACAATACATGTAATGAAAAAATATAGTAATAATTCAGGTATTATTTTACACTCATATAATTTAATTTGATAATATTTTTTATGAAATAATTATTTGTTCACTATATATGTACATACACCAGAGATTCAATAAAAATGAGATTAGTATTTTCATGATATGTCACGTTTTATTATAAATGGCCATATATTATATTGAAATTGGAATACATGGATGTATATAGGCTTCAAGCACATAAAATGATAACATTTTTTACTTAAAAACCACATAAAATAATAATGTTATAGGGTCATAAAATCAATGATTTATTATATAACATATAATCTTAAACCCATAAATCATTTTAGAAGTTAAAACCAACCCTACAAGGGTTATTTAAAAAATCTAAACAAAAATAATGAATTATTTTTAAAATACTAGTGCAAATAAAATAAACATGAAAATTATAATGAAATTGTGAATAAAAATTGTAATCCCATAAATTTACTAATTAAAATGAGAAAGATGGATCTTTGGTTTTTCATATGTAAGGAAATGTATATGTGAATTTTGAAGGTGTTTTTTTAGATTATTTATAAGTATATTTCTCTCCAATGGACTATATAATTTTATAATAATTTGTTGAAGGGTTTTAAACAGATTTTTTATTCCTCTGATTTTGGTGTGTGAGAATCGAATGAAATGCAACTAATTTATTTTAAAATCAATTGACATATATTTATATTTAATATTATCGTTGCAATGTTCGATCACAAATATATTATCTTTCCATGCAATCTGAACCAAAAATTTCTTTCCTATATATAAATATACATATATATATATATATTATATGTAGATAGGGACTAATTGGATTTGGTGTTGGGCACTTGTGATGTCAGATTTGATGTTTATACCATGGAAGACCGAACTCCACTCATGGAATTGAGATAAGATCATTTTTATTTCATGGTGTAGTTATAACTTAATATTATATTTTCATACTGATCAAATATTTGGATTTTATTAAATATGAATTTATGGTTTTACATAGACTGAGATGACATCAAGGGGAAGGTTTACGTCGAAGGGTTTCCTAGATCGAATAGGGTTGAAGATAATTCAAGGTTTGGAAAGTATATAAAAATTTTATATTAAATCTGACTAGGGAATTGGATATTAGCCATTAAAGCACTGAATGGAAGAATTGAAGTGCTTCTTGTTGGATGTCTTAGATGTGTTAAAAAGCACTTCTATTGAATCGAACATCTGGTAACATGAAATAAAAAATCATGAGTTGGATGGTTCAGATCTCCCAAACCCAATGCATGGTGTTGGAATTTTCATTTTATCAACGTTTTATTCTATTAACTATTTACATGTTAATTTTATTATCAATATTTAATAATACCCTTATAATTATTTTAATTCTAAAATATATTTTAATATAAACCATAATATTTATTAGCAAAAATATTTACTATTTTTATTTAAAAATAATGTTTACTAGAAATAAAAAATTACAAATTGTTATATATATATATATACCAATGGTTCTAACATGTCATTATATACTTTAAATTATAAAATCTAATGGACATATTTTATAATGGTCAAATTAAAATCCTTATAATATCTACAATTAATGTCATTAAAACACACACATAAAATTCAAAGTTCATTTTATTACTCTCAAAATGGTGTTATATTTTCCTCTCATTCTCAGTATTATTTCTGTTATACTTGATATAGCTTTTATTCTTATAACATATTCAAGATATTTGAACTACCCAATTATCCACGTTGTGTTTCTTGGTGGAATTCCAGTTGTTTTATTTTCAATAATGGTGGGTTTTATGGGTTAGTTATTGTATGGAATTGATGTATTAGTGATGTATAAATAATTTTCTTACTATTTCTATCTTTGAGTTCATAATTTTATTTATTTACTACATTTATTTAGAATAATCACATATAATCCTAGGGTAATACATTCCCCCCCTTAACCAAATTAATATCTTATAATGTTCTCATGATTAAATTTTTTAAACTTTGGTTTTGAAATTTCCAGTTTGGGTCTTTAGTTCCCTAGGGTGTACCGTTGTATCCATATCCCCAAGGTCTGTAGAGTTTGTTAACCCCATGGAATGTAGGTTTTTTTTATAAAGGAGTGAAGTTCACTATAAATTCCAATTCTTCTAATTCTCTTATCCATTTGTAGCTTGTGTAATTATGGTTGGGTGAATGAAAACACCTGATGATAGTTCTTACAGATGTAGTTTGAACATAAAACTCTATGAGGTCAGTATGAACTTGATTTCTAATTGACAGTAACAAATACTCATCTTTGAAGGTTTCAAAATCATTTTAGATTATTCCATGAAAATAGATACTCAAAAGTTGACACATGTATGTTGCGTGGAGGTTTCTATCTTCTGCAGCTATATAAAAAGATGAAAGTGATTCACATTGTTTTGACAGGGTAAAGAATTCAAAAGGAACTTCATTATACTTTCCTTAGAATCCATGGTAGGTAATATTTTTCTGAATGAGATCAAACTAAACAAATACTAATCCTCAACAGAGTTGAAGAATGTTATATGTATAGGAAATATTATGGAGATTCTTACAGGTAAGTCGTAAGGTGAAACAAGGCTTAAATTCTCTATTACATGACCTAATGATGATTATAACCATTAGTTCGTCAAGAATGAATAATAGATTTGTTTGGTTTCTCTATCCTTCAATCTAAAAGATATAGGAAATAAGGTTTTACTAAGGATGGATACTTAATCTAATGAAGGTTTCTAATTTTCAATATTTATCGAGATCATTCCTCTGATACTAATTATAACACCCTGAACCCATGATCTCAGATTCAATGCTAAAAACATGTTGTGTATTTTTTTTAAGTATTACTAAAAATACATAGTCTTTTATAAAATATAAGACGTTTTTCTGTCTATGTTATGGAAAATTAGACAACATCTTACAATTTATCAAATTTGACATAAAATAAACAATATGTCCACTACGCTTCCACATGCGTTATCTCTAAAATAAAGACGTATGAATTAGAACAACTAAGATACCTGTGAAAATCATTTTAAAACATGGGATGAGCATTTAATTTTCAATTAAGGTGTTTTATAAATCACTAAAGTAACATTTATGAAAGCTTCCTCTGAAAATAAATTTTTTTAATTGATTTTAAAATTCTTTTAATAATGACATAAAAATACTTCTAGAAATATCTTTTTAATACTTATTTGAAATTACTTATGAATTAAAAATATATACCACTTTTTCGATTACTTGCATTCAAAAATTACTTTAAATATGATCCAGTGATATTAGAAAACATAACACATGATTTTGAAAACATAACATTATGGTCACTTGAAACATTGAAGGCCATCATGGTCCAACCCACTTGCCAATAGATGGGCTCACTCCTCATTTTCCTACTATGTTTATAACATTAAAAAGATGTATTTTATAAAAACTTGTTCAATCTTTCTTTACATATATATAATTTCACTGGAGTTTTTCTTCTAAAAATGATACATAACAACCCACATTTACATATTTATATTCTAATTTATATACACACTTTCATAATAAATTTCTTACAAAATAGTTTAAATAAATTTCTTTACTTTTGGACATTACTTACAATACACATAATGAAAAAATATAGTTATTATTCATGTATTTATTTAAACTCATAGAATTTACTTTGATAGAATTTTATTATGAAATAATTATTTTTTCACTACATATGTACATCCATCAAATATTTAGAAAAAATAAAACCATTATTTTTATAACATATCACGTATTATAGGAAATGGCTATATCTTATAATTAAATTGACATACATGAATTCATATAGGCATCACACACATAAAATTATAACATTTTTTACTCCAAGAACACATAAAATAATAATTATCTAGGTTCGTAAAATCAAATAATTATTATATAACATAGAATATTAAACCCATAAATAATTTTAGAAGTTAAAACCCAACCTAGAAAGGTTCTTTAAAAAAAATTAAAACACAAATAATTTATGAATTTGAAAATAAAATAAACATGACCATTATAATAAAGTTGTGACTAAAAATTTGAAATCCCTTACCTTAACTAATTAAAAGGAGATAGATGGACCATTGGATTTCCTAACATAACGAAATGTATATGTGAAATTCACAGGGGGGTTAGATTATTTATAAGCATAGTGCCCTCCTACTGACTATTTTATTTTATGAAAATTGGTTGATGGGTTGTAAATATATTTCTCTTCCTCTGATTTTGGTGTGCAAGAATCGAATGACATGCAACTGATTTTGTTTATAAACAATTGAAATATATTTTTATATTATATTATCTTTATGATGGATGATCACAAATATATTATAATGTCATGAAAGTCGAACCCAAAATCACATTGTGATATATGTCTGTGTTTGTGTGTGTCTTTGTGTGTGTGTGTGTGTGTGTGTGTTATATGTAGATAGGTACCAAGTGGATTTTGCAGTAGATACGTGTTATGTTAGCTTTGGTGTTTATATTGTAGAAGACTGAGCTACACTCAGGGAATTGAGATAAGATTATTTTTATTTTATATTATACCCACACCTTATTATTATATTTTTATACTGATCATAGAGTTGGATTTTTTAATATGCATTTATGTTTTTATATGGACAGAGATGGAATCAAAGGGAAGGTCCGCCTCAAAGGGTTTCCTGGTTCGAATAGGGTTGAAGACAATGGAAGGTTTTGAAAGCGTAGAGGTGGTTTAGTTTAAATCTGATTGGGGATTTGGATCTTACACATTGAATCACTGATTGATGGATAACAAGGATGTGTGTAAAAGAAAATCCATTAAATCGAATGGCTGATAACTATAAGCCAAAAATTACGAGGTAGATGGTTTAGATAAACCAAACCTGATGAATAGCATTGTATTGTTCATTTTATCAAATTTTTATTTATTAACTATTAACATGTTCTTTTTTTATCAGTAATTAATAATACCGTTATAATTATTTATAATTATAGAATATATTTTAATGTGTACCACACTATTTATCAGCAACATGATTAAATATTTTTATTGAGAAATAAAGTTTAATAATAATAAATAATCACTAATTGTTGTATATATATATATATCAATGGTTCTTACCTATCGTTATAAACTTTAAATTAAAAATTCTAAGATACATATTTATAATGGTCAAATTAAAAGACTTATAAATATCTACATTTAAGGGAATTCCAATACACACATAAATTTTAAAGTTCGTTTGATTTCTCTAAAAATGGTGCTATATTTTCCTCTCATCCTTAGAACTATTTCTGTTATACATGATAAAACTTTTCAACTAATAACAGATTCAAGAGATGTGAACTATCAAATTGGCCTTGTTGCGATTCTTGGTGGGATTCCCATTTTTTTATTATCAAAAGTGTTGAGTATGATGGGTTAGTTCTTGTATAGAATTGATTTATTAGTGATGTATAAATAAAATGTTTAATATTTTTGTATTTGAGTTTAGAATTTTATTTATTTAATTTATTTATTTAACAAAATCGCATAGAATCCCAAGGTGTTACAACCCATGTTAGACATATTATACATGAAATATATCTTCATAACCTAAGTAAGGGAAAATAAAAATGGGCGATCTTTGATGCTCAGTAAGGGTAATCAAGGGAGACATGTAATCATAAACATGAGCATTAGGGTATGGGAAAATGATCATGAAAATATAAAATCATACCATGAATATCAAAGATAATATACATGAATCAAGGCATAAATCATGGTAGTTAATAAGACATGAATCATAAGTAAAAAAATAACATAATCCATGAAAGCATAACATAGGAATAATACACTGAATTTTGTTAGAAACATAAATAAATATAATGATTTTCATAGTAGTCAAGGCATAAATTCCAAGACCATATTAATGGAAAACATCCTTTATTAAACCAGGTTCACACCCCATTCCATCCCTGTATTATTGAACTAATTTCACTAATCATTCCAACCTTGTAATACTGAACTAAGTTAATTCTAATTATATCCATTTCGATCTCATGAGATATAAATCTTTACCCAATACATTGGATGGAGATGTAGGTCTCACCCATCTCATAGTGAAATCATACATACATGTGCCACAATATCATTAAAACCATATCATAACCCATGAAATAAAATGGGTATCATAAACACGTAATCATTTCATAACTTGTAGAAAAAGAATCAGGTTTCATAATCATTTCATCAAAACTATAACCTATTAAAAGAAGTGGGTTTTAAAATCATATAACCCATGAAAGAGAAACGAGTTCCATAAATATTATAAACCATTAATATAAAGAATATGGATGAAAGAATTGAATATTTTCCCCATAAAGGCATGATTAACTCAAATAGATGACATCATAGATGGGAAATAATCTTTAAAGATCATTTAAAAACATTTCTAGAAAAAATCCAATCTTATTTGTAAAAATATCTCCAAAACATAAAACCTCTTGAAAACCATTTTCCTTGAAAATAAATCAAAAACATAGAAATAAGTCTTGAAATAATTTTGAAAACCATTCCCCATGAAAACATATAAAAGAGGCTTAAAGACATTTCTAAAACCCTTTTCTTGAAAACATATAAAATATGCTTGAAATCATTTTGATAACCATTTTCATTGAAAAATTATAAAAGAGGTTTGAAAAAAATTAAAAACCTTTTTATTAAAAACATATAAAAGAAGATTTGAAAATAATAAAAAAATTAAAAATCCTTTTTACTTGTAAAATATATTAAAATATCATTTAAAACATTCTTTAAAATATGGTTTTTTAAATAAAATAAATTTATGACCGAAGAGAGAAATATGGTCAGATATTTCTTAAAAACATTTTATAAATTATCTTATGTAACAAATAGTGGAAAAATTGTACTAATTAATGGATATATATTTAAAAAATATAAAAAAAGTAATTAGTTTTAATGAAATATAGATCATGATATTTCATCAATGGAAGCATAATCATAAACAATCTTGATAAACGACGAGATTGTTTCAATAAACATATTATCACTTAGTAACATAAAACCACACTCCTCATGTAAAAAAATAAAATTAAATGAAGCTTAAAATATTTTTAAATAATTATATTCATGATATAATATGTCTAATACACCTCAAAAATGAATCTCAATGCATAAAAAACATATGTCTCAAAGAAGGAAAATTGAGACAAAACTATTTTACGTATTTGGTAACTTTTCATGCATAAACCGCTTGAAATAATGAACATATAATGGGTAAGAAAATACCCCCAAAAACATGAATAAGAATCATATAATACATTCATGGTTATTATATATACCACGTGAAATAAAACAGTGGTGAAAATGGTGTGTATCTCACAGTTATAAAAAGTGAGATGAAATTCCCTTACCTTGTGTCTTGACTGTCATCGTAATCATAAAAAGTTCCTATATAAAAAATATAATTTTATTATAAATATATAAAATAACCATATTCTTATGTATAATACCATACATGGTTTGATTATGAATTTATGTTACCTTCTTGTTAACAATTCTCTGTTATGGTTTCACTTTGGGTAATATTCGCTTCATTTTTTTGCATGTTTCTTAATTTGTTATAACTTTGGTCCTTATACTTATATAAATATTTATATAATGTAAAAAAATATATAAATATAATTTATATTCATTATATTTTTATTATAATAATCTATATAATATAGATGTATGAAAAGGAATACACTGTTCATGGAGATGCTAGGTCGTACATATGCATGAACGCTGTTTCTATTCAATTTCCATATTTAAAGAAAGAAGGTAAATGAAATATATGTATATATATGAATATATATAATTGTTAACATATAGTTATTGTATCATATATATTATATAATTTTACTAAACCCATATTTAATACATTTCATGTAGTGTGTGAATGAATCACATCGTTTTGAGGGGGCAGTAGTCCACACTTCCTCAAACAAAATTATCATATTTACACTAAATAGAAAGTATAAATATATGTTATTAAAAAGGATTAAAAATCATTAAATACATAATAAATATTATATATAACAAATATTAATATATTTTCTATTATAATCTCAACCATGATAGGTGGTAAAGGAAAAATGAACAATCATTATTTAGTGAGGTGGTAGTTCGCTATACACATTAATAGTATGTTCATTTCTCATTATATGGATGTGTGTGTGAGTCTAGTTCAAACCCATATCATAAAAACATCATATGATAATGGGGATACTGGTTTTTTATAAAATCATGTATTAATTAAATTTTTGGGAGTGAAGAAATAAAATCAAAGAAAGGAGGTTAGGGAGGGTGTTACCTCATAATCAGGTAACTCCTTTTGGATTGCACTAAACGGATTCCTTGGAAAGCTTTCTGAACAAATGGATTTGTAAAAGAAAAATTTAGGTATGTTGAGGATATATTTTTTAATATCTTTTCCTAACATAAATGGCTTTATAGGTTTGAAGAAGGGGGAGGAGAAGAGGCTTTTTTATAGTGGAGGAGGAGTGGTAATCTTGTAAATTTTGGGAAAGGGAATCCCACCAAAGTTTTTAACATAGAAAATGGATCTAATAATGGTATAGTTTAGAAACAAGTTATTATAGGGTCTTAATATGTCCATCTAATTTGTTTTGGAAAAGTTTCTATGTCATTTAGGCCCTTATGTTTAAATTTTAGTCCTTAGTTAAGCTTAATGTTACCTTAATAGGTGTATTTAATTTTAATTACATTCACTAATATGTATGGTAAAAAACTAAGTTGAACTTATTATAAATTATAAATTATTATTATTTTAAATATTTAATCCATTTTTTCCAAATTAAAATAACACATTTTGTAGATATTAATTTAAATTTCATCTCGCATTTGGGTCGACAATGCTGGTTTTAAAGTAAAAACATTCAAATGTTTTCTACATTTTTATATTCAATTTAAAAGTATAATTAATTCCAATTACATAAATTGGGTTTATTGATAAAAATATGACCTAATTAAAATTTTAAATAAATTTTAAATATTAATTTAACCATATAAATAAATTAAATGAAAAGGAATTTTTGAACTAAAATTTAGTATTTTTACCATTCATTAAAAAATGAAACATTACAGATAACTACCAAAAATTTAACATATCCTAATTATAATATTAATAATTCAAAGGTGATGTTTTTTTACATATTAAATTTTTAAAGTTCCAAATTTTTTATTTATAATGGGTTCTTTATTAAAAGGAGGTAAATATACATTAATAAAAAATATAGGTTTTTAAGCCTAAAATTGTGTTTGTTCATATCTAGTGTCTATAAAATCAGTGGAATGAAGATCATAAATATTTTATTGAATATATAACATATATATTACATTAATATCACTGAATAATTGTAATTACTTTAATTTAGGAGGTTAAAATAGCTTTGTGAGCATAAAACTATTAATATTTCCCTTTATATTTGATCAATTCATATATTTATTTCTAATAAATTAGGAACATATGAATTTATAATATATTTTTTAAACCATATAATTTCATAAATTAGTTAATATTATTCATTACTCATAATTTAACTATTGTGTTATATATTATTATATTAAATAATAATATTTTAATAATATATTATTTGTTAAAATTTGGCCATGCATGTTACACAAGCCATTGAGGAAATTCATTATTGTGTGTAATGTAATCTAAGATTTTTGTTCCATACAGAGAAAGATAAAATTTAAGTTATATGTAGTACATAATTAACATGTTTTTTGTATAACGTAAGCCAAACATAGTGATTTGATATAAAATAAACTATTTTCAGTGTTATGTGAAATAAAAAATATCCAAAATGATTTAATTAATTGAAAATAATAATTCACAAAATCTCAGGGTGTTACATTATACCCCTCTTAAAATAAATTTCTCCCTAGAAATTTCTATGGGTTATGAAAGGTTTAATACTTTAAGGTTTCATTCATAGAAACCCACATCATTAAAATTAATAATAAAACTTCCCTTAAAAAGAAATGTTAGAACCATAACGGTTACTCAATGTAACATATAACTAGGTTTTCACATTGAAGAAAACCTGTTGGAAGTGAAGATATGATATTGAGAAAATAATTAAGTATTTATAGGGATTGATTTAGGTCATCAATCACAAACATGTGAATGATCAAAAAAATTTGAGGTCCTCAAAGTCATAAATCTATGATGATTTAAAAGGTCATTGGTTCAAAAAAGTTATTGTTTTAGGGAAAAACTTTTTTATCATTATTATTATGTTGATTAATTCTTTTATTTACCTAGAATATAATGAAATATACTTACTTGAAATATTTTTTCAAACAAAATTTCATTATTTAATTGCGGTTTTATCTATTTAAAATTCATTAATTACTTTATGAAATGGATGTGCAGAAATATACTTTGATGCCTAAAGTGATAAAATACACTTTTATCATATCTTAAGGCCCATAAGATAATGAAAAGTATAACTATTTGTCTATAACTATTATTCAACTTCAATACGGTTGATACATTAATTTGTAAAAATAAAAAGTAATTATACTAGTTCATCATTAATAATTATTCCAAAAAAATAATTATAAATTATCCTAGACATTGTGTAGGCTAGTGGTAGGTGTGAAACCCTTTTCATCCTTCAGTAAGGGGTTCAAGACCCACAACCATGCCTTACATTATTGGTTTTTACTCGACATACAAGTTTTACTTTTATAAAACAACACTAATATAATTTGGAAAATAAATAATATTGACATCCTTATAATTAGATTAATTAATAAATAGCCATTTTACCAAGGTTGTCAATAAAATATTATTACATAAACACTTCTTCCAAAGTTTAAATTAAAATTTTCATGAATGGGTAACGTTATAAACCTTATGAAATTAAAAAAAATCACAAAAACAACTTAACATTGATCCCACAATTATCACAATGTACCATTAGGTTTTCACAATCCCAAAATGATAATACCCTCATCGTATTTTCACTTAAAACATTATAATGTCCTAATTTTTTATATATAATTATTGAAAACATTCATGTTTCCATATTCCAAGGTTTATTATATTTATTACTTAAATCCAAAAATGTTGTAATCTTTATCAATCATATCATAAACCACCAATCAACAAGTCCTTCTTTAGTTACAAGGTACTCAACACCGTCCAATTTACTTAATCATAAAAAATATCTGTATCCCAACAACATTACTTTAACATAAAGAATATATTAAGGCTTAAATTTCCTTATTCAAAATATCATCTTTTCATTAAATCATTTTACCACCCCATCAGAAACATTCAACATAAACTTGTAAATACTAACTAAAAAACATAAACAAAACAATCCTTGTATATTTCATTATTTATATAACATAATTTTTAAATACAAATAAAAAAATCTATGTTTATTCCACTTCATCTATATTCCATATAAAGGATAACTTATCATATTTCACAATACCTCTTTCTTTTCACATTTAATCTATAGTCTCGTCATCATCAGCAATATAACCATTACTCGTACCACATTGTTGATTCTATTCATGAGCATTCCCCTTAGGAAATAAATTTTCATAATGACTATTCATTACACATTAAATTAATTTTACCTTTAGTGATATCTTTGGTAAGTTAATATTCCCATCCATATCATTAACCAAACCCTTAATTTTACCTTTTTAGTTACTTTCTTTGTGTCCATCTTTTCCATAGTAAAAAACCTTCTAGTTTCTCTAATACATTCACTTAGGTGGTTCTTTCCACATTCCTGACACAAATGAAACTAATTTTCTTTCCTCCATGGTCTCCATTACCCAAAATCTCAGCGAACACTTTCCGTATCTACCTTGTTGAGTCCAATATCAAGTTAAGTCACAAATTATTGATCACATTCCTTGAAAAAAGATTATTAATAATCACAACATCCTTCACTCCAGGGATCATCCCATTTTTTTGCTCATTAATAGATTTTTCATCATATTCATCATTAATCAGGTTCCTTATAATTCCCTCTATTGAGTAAAACCAAGAGGAATTCATTAATAAATGATTATCATAGTGGGGATTCATATAATCACTACTAAAAATTAAACATATCCCAATGGTTTGAAACTATTGGAATAGCCCCTAAAACTTTTGGAATACGGCATCCCAAAGATTTCTAAAACTGTTGGCATGATGGACGTTGCAATTTCCCTATACCAATAGTTCTAAAGGAACCATTGGTATAGACTGCCTGAAGTTAATATATGCCAATGGTTTCAATGAAACCATTGGGATATATATATATATACCAACAGTTCAAGAATCTTTGGTATACATGTTGTACAACATATAATCTATTCCAATGGTTTCATAGAAATTGTTGGGATATATGTATACCAATGATTCAATAGAAATTGGTATACACTTTATAGTATATAATCTATTTCAACAGTTTATGAAACCATTGGAATTGATATATACCAATGGTTTAATAATCGTTGGAATATCCTCTTCACCCAGCAACCAGCTGCATACCATCTTCTCCTAGCAAGAAGAAAAGTACCCATTATCATCTTGACTTCCAGAACCTGTACACATGACTTCCAGAACCTGTAAACATGACAGTTCTCTTTCAATCATCCAAAACCTATAAAAATTAATTCACCTGTAAACATGATATATTTCAATTAGTGAATTTAAGGGATGTGTGTTTTGTGAATAAAACAAAAAATTTAAAGGAAATGCATATACAATATAGGGATGTTCATGAATGATGGTTTTTTGTCTATCCATGTATGAAATTCCATGATGAGGATGGGTTCATCCATTTAACCAATGTATATTTATTATATTTATTATAGATTATATTTACTAATTTAAGAAAATTAAAAGAGAAGGGTTTGTCCATGGGGGTGGGGGTGTCGAGGAGGGTGGGGGTGTCTAGGGGTGGGGTAGTCCAGGGGGTTGGTGGTCTATCCAAGGGGGTAGGGGTGTACAGGGGGTGGGGGTGTTCAGGTGGTGGGGGAATTCCAGGGGGTTGTGGGGATTTAAAAGGGGGTGAGGGTGTCCAGGGGGGTTGTCCAGGGGCGTAGTGGTTGTCCAGGGGGTGGGGGTGTCCAAGGGATGGGGGTGTCTAGAGGCTGGGGTGGTGTCTACAGGGGGGTGTTGTCCAGGGGTTAGGGGTACTGGCCAAGGGGGTAGGGGTGTCTAGGGGGTGGGGTGTTCAGGGGGTGGGGGCTATTCAGGGGTTGGGGTTGTCCATGGGGGTGGGGGTGTCTAGGGGTGGGGGTGTCCAGGTGGTGGGGTGGTGTCCGGGGGGGTGGGGGTGGGGGTGTTGAGGGGGTTGGGGGATGTCCAGGGGGTAGGGGTGTCCAGGGGGTGGGGGCTATGTATGGGGGTGGGGGGGCTATCTATGGGGGTGGGGGTGTCCAGGGGGTGGGGTGGTGTCCAGGGGGTGGGGTGCCCAGTGGGTTGGGGGCTGTCCAAGGGGGTAGGGGGTGTCCAGGTGGTGGATCTATCTCAGGGGGTGTCCAGGGGGTGGGGGATGTTCAGAATGTTGGGGGGTTATCCAAGGGGGTATGGGTTTCTAGGGGTGGGGTGTCCAGGTGGGTGGGGGTGTTCATAGGGGTCGGGGTGTCCAGGGGCGGGGGGTTTTCTAGGGGTGGGGTGGTGTTCAGGGGGTGGGTGTGTCCAGGGGGTTGGGGGCTTGTCCAAGGGGGTGGTGGTGTCTAGGGGGTGGGGGGGTTTTCTGGGTGGTGGGGGTTGTCCAGGGGGTTGGGGGCTATCCAAGGGGGTGGGAGTTTCCATGGGGTGGGGGTGTCCAGGGGGTGGGGGATGTCCAAGGGGGTAGGGGTGTCCAGGGGGTGGTGGGTTGTCCATGGGGGTGGGGTTTCCAGGGAGGTCGGGGATATCTAGGGGGTTGGGAGGCTATCCAAGGGGGTAGGGGTGTACATGGGGTAGGGGTGTTCAGGGGGTTTGGGTGGAAATCCAGGGGGTTGGGCTGTCCAGGGGGTGGGGGTGTCTAGGGGGTAGGGGGATCAGGGGGTGGGGTTGTCTAAGGGGGTCGGGGTGTCCAGGGGGTGGGGTGTTCAGGTGTGGGTTGTTGTTCAGTGGGTGGGGGCTGTCTAGGGGGTTGGGGGCTATCCAATGGGGTAGGGGGTGTCTAGGGGGGTTTCCAAGGTGTTAGTGTGTGCCCAGGGGGGTGGGGGTGTCCAAGGGGATTGTTTAAGAGGGTGGGGGTTTCTGGGGGGGATGTCCATGGGGGTGGGGGTGTCCATGGGGGGTGGGGTGTCCATGGGGTGTGGGGGTGTCCAGGGTTGGGGGTTGTTCAGGGGGGTAGTGATGTCCAGGGGTGGGGGCTATCCAGGGGTTTAGGGGGGCTTTTCAAGGGGGTAGGGGTGTCCAGGGGTGGGGGCAGTCCATGGGGCTGGCAGTGTACATGTGGGGTGGGGGTGTCCAAAGGGTGGGGTGGTGTCCAGGGAGTGGGGAAATCTAGGGGTAGTGGTGTCTAAGGGGGTGGGGTGTCTTGGGGTGGGGATTTCTAGGGGTGGGGGGCTATCCAAGGAAGTGGGGGGGGGGGCTTTCCAAGGGGTTGGGGGTTGCCAGGGGTGGGCGTGGTGTCTTGGGGGTGGGAGTGCTGTCCAGGGGGTTGGGGGCTGTCCAATGGGGTATGGGTGTCCAATGGGTGGGGGTGTACAGGGAGTGGCAGTGCCTAGGGAGGTTGGGGGCTGTCCAGGGGGTAGGGGATGTCCATGGGGTTGGGGGGTTGTCCATGGGGTATGGGGGGTCCAGGGGGTGGGGCTGTCCCGTGGGTGGGGGTTGTCCCGGGGGTAGGGGTGTCTAGGGGGTGGGGGCTGTCCTGGGGTTGGAGGGGCTGTCCATGGGGGTGGGGGTGTCTAGGGGGTGGGGTGTCCATGGGGTGGGGTGGTGTCTGGGTGGGGGGGGGGTGTCCAGGGGAGAGCTGAATTAGTTAAAACAAATCATCAAGTCAAGTTTTGTTATTTATAGATCAATAAATAAAGATAATGTTATCTACCTAATCACACATATATTCAGGCACAACAAATCATCAAACATCAAATGTCAGTAATATCAGTAAAAAAGGTAACATATCAATATGTCCCTTATCATCGTCACTATCATTACTGTCACCATCAACCTCACCCCATCCTTATATTCATCTCCATCATCACCCCCACCCTCCCCAATTCCCTCCTCCTCGCCCTCTTACTCCGCCTCAGCCTCTTGCTCACCCTCCTCCTCCACCTCATCCTCTTCCTCACCCTCCTCCTATGCCTCATCCTCCTCCATGCCCTCATCCTACTCCGCCTCGGCCTCCTCCTCATCTTCATCTCAACCACCACTAGAACCTCCACATGGTGAAGCATATATAGAATGCATCGATGACATATATTCATCACAAGCTCTTCTGGCCTTTAGTGTAAGTGTGGGACGTAAAACTTCCATCAGTTTCATAAATGCAGTGCTTACCCTAGTATACTGTTATGTTGTCTCTGTGGCCCTTTTATCATCATTTTATACCAATTCCTTAACCTTATAGAACTCAGTGGCACTAAAACTCATACTTGAGGAGGGCCAATACCTCATCGAGACTATACTCTTCCCAGGTCAGCAGCGTACTCTGTCATGGTGCTTATCTCCAAACACCTGTTGTTATTGACCGTTTAGCCCAAAATTGTTTGGTTTATGGGAATCAAGGGCCTCTAAAGTATCCTGTTACAAATATAAATAGATTATTTAGTTAAAAATAGATATTAAAATTTCAAATTAAAAATGTAAAACTTACAATCTGCTGCTGATTCGGTTCATTAACTGCACTTACATCTTTCTTCCTTCGACTCGAGAAAAATAGTTTTTCTCAAGGAACCCATCCCTCAATATTCAATTATTTCTTCTATAGGGACATTTAATTTAGGAAACCATAATTAAAAATAAGTTACCAACAATTAATCTCATAACTAAAATTATATAACAACATTATCAATCGAATACATTATGGAGAAAATAATATAAAGTAAACGTCGTAAATAAAAATTATAAACAACTATCATAAATACTTTCTCTCATGATCTGGCATCGTAGTACGTCCTAATGTGTGGAGGTATTTTATAGAATCAATGTTTCTTTTATTTCATCTGGATGATTCCTAAATAAAATTCAATAATACAAATGATATTAATAATGAAAAACATGAATTTTTCATTTAAATACCTCAAATGTGATTAATACCTTAAAATGTATAGTCATCCAATGAGTAATAATCTACCGATGTTGTTATATAAGAAAACCATCAATGATAGGGACCACCTATAACTCTATGCCAACTCTATAACTCTATCCAATATACAAATCATGCTTATAGTCTCTCCAAAACTCACCTAAATCCTTTAGATGTGTTGTTCGTGCACCCCCACCATTGGGGAAATTAAACCAAATTTGAAACCAAAATATTAATTCATATAAATACAAAAAATAATATATTTCATTAAATACAACAGATTTTGTTACCCATGTCTCTTCCCAAGCATTATCCTTGACTTCATTTAGAAACTGTCTCCATGAGAGTGAGCTGACAGGAATGATGTCGCAGTATTTGGAAAGCATTGCCAAAAAACTCCGACATTTCTGCCCTGTTTTTTCAATCATTTAACTATCTTCATTGTAGTCCACCATCAACTATGTGTGGTGGTTCCACACCGCATGCATGTGTGTATTCCCCTTCCCCTTCCTCCTATCAGTAGGTGTATCTGTTACAAAATAAAAACAAATATTTTATCAATACATGTTATAATGAAAATAAATAATGGTATAAAAATTTGTTAGGGTTCTATAAATATACCTGTGGAAGTCTGATCAATAGGCTCCACTGGATCTGCAGAAACTGAAGAAACACCCTGTGTAGGTGGAGTGGGTTCTAATGTATACTCCACAGGGATAAAATCTGGTAGAGCAGGTGTAACACCCCAAGTTTTTATAAAAATAAATAGAAATGCATGGAATTTTGTTTTAAGTAGATATTTCTAATTCTCCTTTAAAACATAACTTTTCTACTTCTATGTTCTGAATTTCAAGTAACCCTCATCTACAATTATGTTCAGTATGTTATTTGGAGTGTATTGGAACCAAATTGTTTTTTTGGTGAATAGTAACATACCCTTATTAATATTAATATTTATAGTAATATGACCCTAATGAATAGTAAATTTTATTATTATTTTTTTATTAAGGCTTTAAGATAATAACATTTAGGTTAATTTTTCGTTATGATATAGAAGTAGTTACAAAATTAGAATTGTTAATTTTTGAATTAAGTATGGTTTTATTTAAAAATAAAATTAATAATATTTAGAAAATTATTCTCAAAAAATGGACTTAATTTTTGAAATCTACACGTCGATAAATGGTTAGGGTGAATTTTGTGAATTTTTCTGAAACAGCTGATTTTTTGGTGAATAGTAAAAAAATACAGTATTTAGTTTCGGTGTATTAATGACATCATTAATGATATAATAATGATGTCATAAATATGGTTTACTTTTGAATAGTTAAATAATATTTGAATAGTCCCAAGTGGCTTATCCCATGGAAAAATACCATGGTTAAGCCCATGGTTGTGCCAATACCACTCATGAGGTGTCCCTTGAAAATTATTAAAATAATCCCTCACTTTTCCTATAAATACATACTCTTACCCTCATTGAATTCATTCCAAATTATCCCTCAACATAGCTACGGCCTCCTTACCTTCATATTAGTCCTCCCAAGGTTTCCTCAAGCCCCCAAGGTCCCAACCTTCAAGTTCTAATGGTTACTCTACAAGGCAAGAAAATTCTCAATTTCTTTCTTTTTTCCATTCAAGTTCTCTTTTATGTGGTATATATTTCAAGTTTCCATACCATGTTATTATTTTCTTATTATTCTTGATCTAATATATATTATGATTCTTTTATGGATTTTTGACCCTTGTCCCCTATCTTTTTAATATTTTCTAATACCATGTTGCATAGCCATTAGGATACTGAATTTTTGTAAGCGATTTCACAATTATTCTTTTATTTTGAGTTCTTTCCTTATTCTTTCTTCATATCTCCTTACCCAAGAGGCATGAAATCTCCATAAATAATGTACATTCTATATGATATCATATTTATTGAAAATTACTCATCTTTATTCTTCTCCTATCCCTCTCCTCTCCCACTTTTTTAAAGAATAAAAACATTGTCTGTTTGTGTCGAATTATCAACATTGTGGACGATGTGATTTCAATTTCCATTAATTCTTTCAAGTCTGGTCATAAAACAACTTATATGGTTGAAACAGGATATAATATATGTTTTGTTACTCACCCATGGTTCTAGAATTATTTTGTACTCATGGTTCTAATTTATAAGACAAAACGAGGTTGTTATTATCAAAGAACCACTAAAAGGATCTAAACAAACATCATTAATGTTCTAACTTATGAATCATCCTCATGTAAGAATTCAAAATTATTAATGGAATAATTTATGTTACTGGATATATTTAAATACTAATCTATTCCAATTCTGGATTTTCACTTCCAATCGACAAGAATGTCAACCATGAACCAATCATAGAAATCATGTAAAGAATTCAACAAAAAACAGTGCAAGGGGAAAAATACTAATAATTAAGGGTGAAATGATGTTATAAAATGATCATATAAGATGTTATAAACATGAAAATGTTTCTTTAAAATATTAATAATGCTATTTTAACCATTATACATGAGTTTTAAACAAGTTGTAAGTAAGACAAACCCGAGGTAAAGGAATTCTTAACCCGATTTCCATTTTTTGGGTTAACCTCCTACTGCATTATTTAAGTGCTATTTAAATTGTTTGTGTGATGAGTTCTGTTTATATTATGTTTTATTATGTGTATTTACAGTATATATACATACTCCATCCACTGTATTAATTCTCTCTTCAATTGTATGATATTTATAAGGTCCTTTTCATTAAAAATCCTTTTTTTAAATTCAGTTTTTTGAAATTCCAAAGTAATGTCTTTATGGAATTATTCATGTTGTATGATTATGTTTTGGTTCATCAGAATTATTTATGATGAAAGGTGGGACCTATATTTCTCTCCAATTCATTGGGTACGAGTATGTTGGAGGTCGGTTTTATGGTTACTCCAAGTGTAACTACGATGGTTACACAAAGTAAGGTAGTCATGAGGGTTAAAAATCATAAGGTAGCCAATAATGGTTAAAATATTATGTATGTAATTCCCCAATATACCTTTATGATTATATTTAAGATCTCATTTTTTGTGTGGATCTTCTGTAAATCTCATGTTAAACAAAGTAAGTATATATGGGTGACAATAATGTCTTTTGAAAATGATTTTATACATTATGGGTATTCAAGGAATAATGTAATTTTTACTTATTTTCCATCCCTTACCGAGATTTTGTGTTCATCCCAAGTTTCTAAATGATTTTTCATAGGTTGATGGATGTGTAGTACAAGGAATGAATACACGTTAAATGTTGAATAATTTTCAAGGAGACTTGTTTTAAGTTTTAATGTTTTATATTTTGAAAAAAATGGAAATTGTTTTTATGGTATCCACTCTGTAATAATGTGTAATGTTATGAATGTACTGTCCTAATTCTCTGAAGCTCTAAACTTGAAAATATCTTCAAAGGAAGTTTTTTCTTGAATAAATTCAAGATTATGTATGTAACAAGGTCGGGTCCTTATAGTTGGTATCAGATGATGGTTTAGATAACATTAGAGGTTAGGGTGATGTTAATAGAATACCATAAATGATTTTCACTCTATATTTAATTTGAAATGTTATAGCATTTAAATATTACCATGTTGCTTTATCTAAGACATGATTATTCATAATGGTTGTCTGAAGAAGGAATAGGGATGTTGAAGAGGAGAGGCACCGATAGAATGTCATCCTTCCGGAACTACATCCTGGAATGGTAGGGATTGGAACTGAGCAGTTTGTGACACTAATGGATCAGCTAACGCATGCAATAAATGGTGGTGGAATCCATGAAATAGAACCAATAGATGAACCAAAATGGAACATGACAGTAGTGGAACATTTTATGAGACAACATCCTCCTTCATTCAATGAATCTTTTGACCCAATAGTAGCTGAAGGATGGATGAAAGCCCTTGAAAAGATATTCGATGTTATGGGATGTTCAGACAATCAAAAGGTAAGTCTTTCCATTTATCATTTTTAAGGGGAAGCTAATCAGTGGTGGTCAATGTTAAGGAATATCAGGGTTAGAGGGGATTTTGATGCCTTAGAGTGGCATGAATTTAAACTTCTTTTCCTTGAAAAATATTTTCCTAAGGTGGTGTGACTAAGAATGGATAAGCAATTCCTTGAATTGAAACAGAAGGAGGAAGATTCAGTGGTTGTTTATAAAGATAACTTCACCCAACTGGTGAGGTATGCTCCAAATATTATTTTGGATCTTGATAGAAAAATCAACCGCTTTTACTCAGTATTGAAGCCAAGGTATCGAAGGGCGTTGGCCTCTCGTGAATTCAATGGTTATGAGAAACTTGTCCGATGTGTTGAGAGGGTAGAGATGGAGTTTTCTGATGATCACGTACATTTCGGAAACAAAGAGAAGAATAGGTCCAGTTGGAAAGCAATGGGTAAGAATCAACCAAATAAATCTGATGGTAAGAAAATCCAATTTCCAGTTTTTGAAAAGTGTGGCAAGAAACACCCTGGGGAATGTCTTAAAAAAACTGGGAACTGTTTTAAATGTGGTAAGTTTAGACATATGGCCCAAGATTACAATGAAAATGATCCTAAGAATAATCCTGATAAGAAAACTATAAAGTGTTTTAAATGTGGTGAGATGGGTCACTATGAAAACGTCTTCCCAAAGAGAGATCTGAATGATGCAAAGAAGCCAGACTACAAGTAGAAAGGTTTAGTGAGATCCTTTGCGACTATGTCAGCAGATGTTGGGACATCCAATGAATTTATATCAGGTACTTTGTTGGTTCACTCAGATTTTGCTAAAGTTTTGTTTGATACAGGGTCTACACATTCCTTCATCTCTGAGAAATTTTCTGGTAGATTGAAAATATCACCTCAACAAATGAGACCCAAACTTCTTGTTAAAACACCATGGGGGAATGTTATAGTAAGGAAGAATTATAAAAATCTTTCTATTGTGGTATGTGTAATGAATTTACTGAAAAACCTTGTTGTTTTACCCTTAGTAAAGTTTGACGTTATTCTGGATATGGACTGGCATTCTGATTATCATGGTAAGAGTTACTGTAGAGATAAAAAAGTTTTTTTTCATAAAGAGTTTTAGTTTTTATATAAGAATGAACCCATACAATTGACAACATATCTGGAAGCTGAGAAACTATTTAAATATGGAAATGAAATTTATCTTGCTCATATTGTTAAAAACAAGGGAACTATTCAAATTAATGATGTGCGAGTGGTAAATGAATACCTTGATGTTTTTCCTGATGAGTTACCCAATGTCATACCTGATTGAGAATTAAAATTCACAATTGACTTAGTTCTTGATGCTAAGCCAATTTTAAAACCCCCATATAGTATGGCTCCAATAAAACTTATTGAATTGAAAAATCAGTTGTAGGATTTTCTTGACAAAGGCTTCATTCATCCTAGCACTTCACTATGGGGAGCCCCTATATTATTTGTTAAAAAGAAAGATGGTTCCATGAGACTTTGCATTGTTTATAGAGATTTGAATAACATCACTGTTAAAAACAAGTATCCATTTCCTCATATTGATGACTTCTTTGATCAGGTCCAGGGAGCTCAGAAATTTTCCAAGATTGACTTGAGATCTGGATACCATCAGCTGAAGGTGAAGGAGGATGACATCCTGAAAACAGCCTTTTGTACTAGATATGTGCATTATGAATTTGTTTTTATTCCATTTGTATTAACTAATGCACCTGTTGTATTCATGAATCTTATTCATAGAGTATTTCATGATTTCTTGGATAAGTTTGTGGTTTTATTTATTGATGACATTATTGTATTTTATAAAAATAAATAGGAGCATGAAACACATCTAAGGGATGTTTTAAAATCTTTAAAAGAAAAGAAACTATATGGAAAATTTAGAAAGTGTTCTTATTGGTTGCAACATATTTATTTTCATGGGCACATTGTAAATAAGGATGGAATAACAGTTGATCCTACCAAAAAAAAGTAGTTGATGAATGGCCAAGACCCAAAAATGTTACAGAGATTCGTAGTTTTCTGGGCATAGAAAGTTATTACCGACAGTTTTTTAAGAACTTTGCACGGTTATATAGCCCATTAACTAAGTTAACATAGAAAGGGGTTAAATTTTTTTGGACAAAGGAATGTGATGTTTGTTTTCAGGAACTGAAGAAGATATTGGTGAATGCTCCAGTTTTAACATAACCTTCCTGTAATGGTGAGTTTGTCATCTACAGTGATGCTTATTTGAAGGGAATTGGTTGTGTTTTGATGTAGAATGATCTGGTAATTGCCTATGCTTCGAGACAACTTAAACCTCATGAGATAAATTATCTCACATATGATTTGGAATTGGCATCTATGGTTTTTTCTTTGAAAATATGGAGGCATCATTTATACAGAACCAAATTTAAAATATATACTGACCATAAAATTCTAAAGTATACATTCACTCAGAAGGAATTAAACCTGAGGTAGAGAATATGGCTAGAACTGATAAAGGATTATGACTGCATGATCAATTACTATCCTGGGAAAGCAAACAAAGTTTCAGATGCCTTAAGTCGGAAACATCATGCATCATTAACCATGCAAAATTTGGAACATGATCCCTTGATTAATGATTTGATAAATTTAGATTAGAAGTTGTTGGTAGAGGGAATACATCTATTTTGTTTCAAGTTTCAATGCAGTCTTCGTTGTTAGACAGAATTAAGCAAGCACAGAAGGAAGACCGTGAGCTACAGATAAAGGTAGAATTGGTTAAAATGGGTAATTTTCCAAAATTTAACCTTGACAAATATTGTGTTTTAAGATTTTGAAAAAGGTTGTGCGTGCCTAGTGATTATTAGTTGAAGAAAGATTTGTTGTGTGAAGCTCATAGTTCTCCATTTTCTGTTCATCCTGGAAGTACTAATATGTACAGAGACCTTCAGGAGTATTATTGGTGGGATGGAATGAAAAGAGATATTGTTAATTTTACCATGAGATGTTTGATGTGTCAACAGGTTAAATTAGAGAAATAGTTACCAAAGGGGATGCTTCAGCCTTTTCCAGTGCCAGAGTGGAAATGGGAGAATGTATCCATGGACTCTGTGGAGGGACTACCGAAGACTTTTCAAGGTAACAATGCAATTGGGTTATTGTTGATCGGCTAACAAAGTCTACACATTTTATTTCTATTCGAGATATAATGAATTTAGATCATATTTCTCAATTGAACCTAAAGGTGATTATTAGGTTACATAGAGTTCCTCTTTCCATTGTATCTGACCGAGATCCCAGGTTCACTTCTAACTTTTGGAAGGGACTTTAGAATTCATTGTGCGTAGAGTTAAATTTCAGTACAGCTTTTCATCCTCAATCAGATAAGCAGTCAGAATGAACAATTCAAACTTTGGAGGATATTATTTGAGCTTGTTCAATGGACTATCAGGTAAGTTGGGATCAATATCTTTCATTAGTTGAGTTTTCTTATAATAACAGTTTTCATTCCAGTATTCAGATGACACCTTTTGAGTCCTTGTATGGAAACCGGTGTAAGACTCCAGTGTTTTGGGATGAAGTCAGTGAAAGAAAGTTGATGGGGCTAGAATTAGTTGAAGAAGTGGTTGAGAATGTTTGGATGATCCAGCAACACATGAGGACAACTCAGAGGAGGCAGAAAAGTTATGCAGATAACAGAAGGAATGAATTCTCGATCGTTGTAGGTGACCATGTTTTCCTTAAAGTCTCTTCTTGGAAAATTGTGATGTGTTTCAGTAAGAAAGTAAAGCTAATTCCATGGTTCATCAGTCCTTTTGAAATCTTAGAGAAAGATGGAATAGTTGTATACCACCTAGATTTGCCTCCGAGTTTGTTTCAGGTACACAATGTTTTTCATGTTTCGATGTTGAGAAAGTATGTGCCAAATTCATCACATGTCTTGAGCCCAAAAGCAGTTCAGCTGGAGGAGAACCATTATTATGAAAATAAACCAGTTCAAAATCTTGATCGAAGGGAACAGGTATTACGGAATAAGGTAATCCACCAGGTAAAGGTTTTTTGGAGATACCACATGGTTGAAGAAGCAACATGGGAGTCTGAAAATGTTATGATGGAAAAGTACCCTTAGTTGTTTAATAAGTAAATAAAATTGTGAGGATGCAATTTCAGGAAGGTGGGGATAATGTAACACCACAATTTTTTCTAAAAATAAATATAAATTCATGGAACTTTTCTTTAAGTAGATATTTTTAATTTTCCTTTAAAACATAACTTTTCTACTTCTATGTTCTGAATTTCAAGAAACTGTCATCTATAATTGTGTTCAGTATGTTATTTGCAGTGTATTGGAACCAACTTGTTTTTTTAGTGAATAGTAACATACCCTTATGAATAGTAATATGAATAGTAATATGACCCTAATGAATAGTAAATTTTATTATTATTTTATTTTATTAAGGCTTTAAGATAATAACATCTAGGTTAATTTTTCATTGTGATATAGAAGTAGTTACAAAATTAGAATTGTTAATTTTTGAATTAAGTATGGTTTTATTTAAAAATAAAATTAATAATATATAAGAAATTATTTTCAAAAATGGACTTCATTTTTTAAATCTCCACTTCGATAAATGGTTAGGGTGAATTTTGAGAATTTTTCTGAAATAGTTGATTTTTCGGTGAACAGTACAAAATACAGTTTTTAGTTTCAGTGTATTAATGACATCATTAATGATATAATAATGATGTCATAAATCTAGTAGACTTTTGAATAGTTAATTAATTTTTGAGGTGTCCCAATTGGCTTATACCATGGGAAAGTTCATGTTTTTGACAATACCACTCATGAGGTGTCCCTAAAAAATTATTAAAATAATCCCTCACTTTTCCTATAAATACCAACTATTCCCTTCTTTGAATTCATTCTCAATTCTTCCTCAACTAAGACCTGGCCTCCTTACCTTCATAGTAGTCCTCCCAAGGTTTTCTCAAGCCCCCATGGTATAAGGCCCCAGCCTTAAACCTTACTTAATCTTGAGTTATTACAAGATTACACATTGAAGATCTTTTCGGGTTTAGAGTTTTAGAGAATTAGATCATAAAACTTGCATTACATTCCACATATAAAAAAGTGGTTACATAAAGATAGTATTCTTCATTCCCATCAATGGAAACATATTTAAAATAAAACATGGATTCTTTCTTGACACTTCCTTGACACTATCATCATATCATGTACCTTTCCCTTGACCTGTGAAAAACATTTCAAAAAACACGGGATGAGAATAAAAAGCTCAGTAAGGGATATAAAAATATGGAAAGGAAACATGGGTACATATATACATAAGAATGAGATCATACTTTACCCATAAAACATAAGCACTTTAACATACCTCATCAAATCATGAATAAATCATAGAAATCATAAGACATAAAGGTAACTTGAGGCATTCATAACATTCTTACGTAGGGAGTAACCCTCTTGGCTACGTTTGGAATACCCATCACATTATATTCCCTAAATCTCTTCAGAGAAACCTTAACGTTTCACTCCTTCGCGTTACCCAATGCATTGGAGATCTATATCGGGCCCACCCACCCTTAGTTTATCACGGAAGCACCCGTCTTCATAATAATGCCCAAAAACCTCAACATAATCGTATCACATAAAACATGTATAAAGGAAAAATAACATTTCCACCTTTCAATCACAAGATATCAATACATCACATTGATATAAAAACATTATGAGAACCATTTTCAATACCAAAATAAAATAAAAGTAAAACATGGTATTTATTTTTCTTTTAAAAAGAAGGTATGGCTTGTAGAGGAAGCCGAAACTCAAATAATGATCACAGCGGCGGAGAAGTTGTTGTCGCCGCATACATACGACAACAACATTCCCTTTTTTCATTTTGTAAAATGCTTCGTATAAAAAAGATTCCTTTTGGATAAACGTAAAAGTCAAAGGGGGTATATACACCGTATAAAAGAAAGTTGTGTATAAAATAAAATATGCCTCAATGAAAGGAGATTGAGACGAAGTCCCATACCTCAGGTCTGACTTGACTCGATCGTTCCTTAATGTCATGAATAATAAACTTGAGTTAATTTCTACTTGTTTAAGAACCTTTTTAAAGTTCATTATTCCTTTTATATCACTTATTTCCATGTCATGAACACTATGTAATTATTTAAGTTAATAACGGTCGTTTTAACGATCATTGGTACTTGAGTAAAAAATAAGCCCTTTATAATTACAAGTTGTTCATGTATCCATTATATCCAGAATTTTATTCCTGATGTAGATATTAAATATGTCATATATATCCAGTAAATGCATGCATTTATAATATTACATAATCATTTATAGGTAAGAAATGAAATACACCGTTCATGGAGACGGTAAGCCGTATGTACGCATGAACGCTACTTTCACTTCTATTTCATATTTTATAGAATGGAATCATAATGATATAAAGGTATATTATAATTACAGTATAATATCATATATAATATCATAGTTCCATCCTTTATACGTCCCATATATGGTATTTAACCAATCAAATCACTTTGAGGGGGCGGTAGTCCGCACTTCCTTAAATAAAGATATCGCGTTTACCCATAATGGAAACCATAAAGGTATGCCAAAAATGAAAAATACAGAAGCTTAAGGAAAACATAAACATATTATATATCATATATAAATATAGTGTCATCTTAATTTCCACCTTTTAAGGTGTTAAAAGAATGTTGAACTATCATCGTTTCGGGAGGCATAAATTCACCATCCACGGAAACAGTATGTTCTTTAACCATTAGATGTAGGTGTGTGTATGTTTAGCTCGAATCCTTGTTATAACAACATCCTAGTATATTTAAGATACTGGAGTTGTTACAAAAGAAATGAATAAAAAGATTTTAGGGGGTTGGAGAAGCAAAATAAAACAAAAGGACTCAAGTGAAGACATTACCTTAAAATCGGGTAACTCCCTTTGGTTTGAGCTCAAAGGCTTCCTTGGAAAGACTTCTGCCCAAAGTGAGGCTTCAAAAAGTAATAGAGGGAAGTGGAGAGATAAAATTGGTAGGGTTTGGCCGAGCCAAAAACTTTGGAAGTGTGGGTAAGGAGGTAGAGGTGGGGGCCTTTTATAAGAGGAGAGGAGGGGCACTCTTGGAAAATAAAGAAATATTACTTTATTTGAAAATGAGTTTCGGATTTAAATGGTCCCACATTGATATAATTCGAGGATAAGGTGATAAGGGTTCTAAATATACCCACCCAATAGGTTTTGTACATTTTTAGGTCATATATTTTACATTATCATCTCAATTTATTTAAATCCTTTATTAATGAGGTAATCGCTGCATCATCATGACGTCATAAATAATTTTATTTATTTAATGTCCAAAAATTATAAAAAAATACTATAATGTAGGAAATCCTTTTAGATTTTCAATGAATATTTATAGTCAAAAATCTGACTTGTATAACCCCATTTAAAAATTGTTTTCGTAAAACATATTATGTTTGTGTCATTTTTACTTTTTCATTAAATAAAAAGTTATTTATGTCATTTCCAAACCAAAGTGGCTCCATGGGGTCCCCAAGTTGACCCATGGATTGTCTTGGTCGGCCATGACACATCCAATAAGGTTAGGACATGTGTCAAGCTCATCTCATACTATTAAAACATTATTTTTACCTTAAACTACACTAATTACCACTAATCGCGATTAAAAACATAAAAGTTACTATTCACTAAAAAATTATTTTAATCTCATTGAACCACATTTTACTTCTTAATGACAACCATGTATGTCGGATTTTTTAAATTCAAAACACAAAGGTGGAAAAATTTCATTTAAATGGAAAATCAGTTCTTATAAGTACCACTTAGTGGTTTCATTATTCATCAAAAATTGAAGTTTTTCAGAAAAATACCAAAACATCACCCGAAGCTATATTTGATATTCTGAATTCAAAAATGATGTCTATTTTACAAAATTAAAATCATATAAGTTAAATTAATTAATTTAATAATTAATTCCCGCTGTCATGATAAATAGCGTGTTTTTATGAAACAATAAGTATCAAAAGATTGACACCGGTTTAAGTCCAATTTCAAAGTGAAATTGATTCCAATGACCACCATTGGATTAAATGGTAAAAATATATTCTAATTTCACTTTAAAACCAATTCAAAAGATAATCTAATCATATAAATAAATTAGATTAAAAAGCAGTTTTGAGGTAAAATGCAGTATTTTTCACTATTCATTAAAAAATGAACACTGTCAGAAAAATACTAAAAATTCACACAAAGTAAATTTTGATATCCCAATCATAAATAATAAGTTTATTTTGACAAACATAGTTTATAAAATTGTCAAAATATAGATTCAAAAATGGTTTGCCATCAAAAGGCAGTAAAACAATCTTTTAAAAATATTAGTGTATTCCATGCTTAAGATTGGATTTATTTTTATTTTAAGCCTCTAAAACACTATCTAATTCATTAATAGACATAGATAAAAATATCTATTATTCATTACTTACGTGGGATGTTACATCCTTCCCCCCTTTAGAAAATTGCGTCCCCGCAATTTATTTACTTATCGAATAAATGGGGGTACTTATCCCTCATTGCATTTTTAGATTCCCATGTTGCCTCTTCCATCATGTGGTTTTTCCACAAAACCTTTACCTGATTAATCACCTTATTTCGTAACACTTGCTCCCTGTGGTCAAGAATCTGGACCGGTTGTTCCTCATAAGATAGGTTCTATTCCAGATGAACTACCTCTGGACTCAAAACATGAGATGGATCTAGCATGTACTTTCTCAGCATAGAAACATGAAAAACATTATGTACCTGAGATAAACTCGGAGGTAAATCCACTTGGTAAGAAACTGATCCAACTCTCTCCAGAATTTCATATGGTCTAATGAACCTTGGACTCAACTTTCCTTTCTTACCAAATCACATCACACTTTTCCATGGTGATACATTGAGAAAAACATGATCACCTACCTCAAAAGAGAGATCCTTCCTCCTGTTGTCCGCATAACTCTTCTGCCTACTCTGAGCTGTTCTCATGTGTTTCTAAATCAGCTGAACTTTTTCTGCCAACTCTTCTACCAATTCTAGTACCATCAACTTCCTTTCACCCACTTCATCTCAAAAAGCTGGAGTTCGACACCGCTTCCCATATAACACCTCAAATGGTTCCATCTATATACTAGAATGAAAACTGTTATTATATGAAAATTCAACCAAAGAAAGATGTTGGTCCCAACTTCCCTGATAATCCATCAAACAAGCTCGTAGCATATCCTCCAAAGTCTGAATTGTTCGTTCTGACTGCCCATCTGATTGAGGATGAAAAGCTGTACTAAAATTTAATTCAGTACCCAACGACTTCTGAAGGCCTTTCCAAAAGTTAGAAGTGAACCTAGGATCACGATCAGATACAATGGAGAGAGGAACTCCATGTAACCTGACTACCTCTTTAAGATACAAACGGGAAAGTTGATCCAGGGAAAAAGTATCTCATATAGCAAGGAAATGAGCAGACTTGGTCAAGCAATCAACAATAACCCAGATTGCATTATTACCTCGAGGTGTCTTCGGTAATCCCACAACAAAGTCCATTGATATATTCTCCCATTTCCACTTTGGAACTGGTAAAGGCTGAAGCATCCCTTTCGGCAACTGTCGCTCTGCTTTAACCTGCTGACAAGTCAAACACTTCAAAGTAAAATCAGCAATATCTCTTTTCATTCAATCCCACCAGTAATACTCCCGCAGATCTCTGTACATCATAGTACTGCCAGGATGAACTGAAAACGGAGAACTATGAGCTTCACATAACAAATCTCTCTTCAACTGTGAATCACAAGGCACACACAATCTCTTCCCAAATCTCAAAACGCAATCATTATCAATGTTGAATTCAGGCAACTTACCTTTCTAAACCAGCTCTACCTTTTTCTGCAACTCACTGTCTTGCTTCTGTGCTTGCTTGATTCTATCTGATAGATATGATCTCACTGATACCTAAAACAAAACAGAAGAACATCCTGCACCAACAAATTCTATGCCAAAGTTCATCAAGTCCTTAACCAAAGGATCATGTTCCAAACGCAACATTGCTAATGAAGCATTACTTTTTCGACTCAAAGCATCAGCCACTTTATTTGATTTTCCCGGATGGTAATGAATTGTACAATCATAATCCTTGATTAATTCTAGCCATCTCCTTTGTCTCATGTTCAATTCATTCTGAGTGAATATATACTTTAAACTTTTGTGATTGGTATATATATCACACTTTACTCCATACAAATGATGCCTCCAAATTTTTAAAGTGAAAACAACAGCAGCTAATTCCAAATCATGTGTAGGGTAATTTACCTCATGAGTTTTCAACTGTCGTGAAGCATAAGCAATTACTTGATCATTCTACATTGGGACACAACCAAGTCCTTTCAATGAAGCATCACTGTAGATAACAAACTCCCCATTCCTAGAAGGTAGTGCCAAAACAGGAGCATTCACCAATCTTCTTTTCAACTTCTGAAAACAATCATCACATTCTTTTGTCCAGATAAACTTAACACCCTTACAAGTTAGCTTAGTCATTGGACTAGATAATCATGAAAAATTTCTAACAAACCTTCAGTAATATCCTGCCAAAACAAGGAAACTACGAATCTCTGTTACATTTGTGGGTCTTGGCCATTCTTCAAAAACTTTTGTTTTTGCAGGATCAACAGTTATTCCATCTTTATAAACAATATGACCAAGGAAAGAAATTTGTTGTAACCAAACTCACACTTGCGTAATTTTCCATACAGTTTCTTTTCTTTTAAGGTTTGAAAGATAACCCTTAAATGTCTTTCATGCTCCTCTTTACTTTTAGAAAACACCAAAATATCATCAATGAAAACCACCACAAACTTATCCAAGAACTCATGGAAAATTCTATTCTTTAAGCCCATGAATATAGCAGGTTCATTGGTTAGCCCAAAAGGCATTACTACAAAATCATAATGGCCATATCTTGTACGGAACGCGGTCTTCGGAATATCTTCCTCCTTTACCTTCAGCTGATGGTACCCCGATCTCAGGTCAATCTTTGAAAAAAACTGAGCTCCTTGGAGCTGATCAAACAAATCCTCGATATGAGGTAAATGATAATTGTTCTTAACAGTGATGTTATTCAAGGCTCTATAATCAATGCAAAGTCTCATTGAGCCATATTTCTTTTTAACAAACAAGAAAGGAGCACCCCATGGTGATGTGCTAGGTCGAATGAAACCTTTCTCTAATAAATCTTGCAATTTCTCCTTCAACTCTAAAAGTTCAATTTGAGCCATTCGATAAGGGGGTTTTGAAATTGGCTTAGCATCAGGAACTAAGTCAATAGTAAAATCAACTTCTCGATCTGGTATTATTCCAGGCAACTCATCAGGAAAAACATCAGGATACTCATTTACTACTGGCACATCATTAATCTGAACAGTTCCTTTATTTTCAACGATGTGTGCAAGGTAACATTCATTTCCATCTTTTACAAGTTTCGTGTCCTCTTGATAAGTTATCAACAGTAAGGGTTCATTCTTGTACACAAACTGAAAGTATTTTTGAAAAGAAACTTCTTTAGCTGTACAGTCAATCTTAGCATGGTAAATAGAGATCCAATCCATACCCAAGACAACATCAAACTCTACTAGAGGTAGAACAATAAGGTTTGCAAGTAGGTTCTTTCCACAGATAAGGATAGGAAGATTCTTATAAATTCTTTTTGCCTCAACATTTCTCCCAGGTGTTTTTACCAGAAGTTCAAGAGTCATTTCTTGAGATGGTATTCCCATTTTACTAGAAAAGTTTTCAGAGATGAAAGAATGTGTAGACCCCGAATCAAACAACACACTCGCATAATCTGAAAAAACAAACAAAGTACCTGATACAACTTCATTTGATGGCCCGACATCTACTGAAGTAGTTGCAAATGATTTCACCACCCCTTTCTGCTTGTAGTCTAACTACTTTCCATCACTCAAGCTCTTTGTCGGACACTCGTTTGCATAGTGACCCATCTCATTGCACTTATAACATTTCAATAACTGTAAATCAAATTTGGTCTTACCATCACCCTGATCTTTTTCAGTGCAATCACGAGCCTTATGTCCCATCTTACCACATAGGTAGCACTTTCTAGAATTCAGAAGACATCCCCCAGC
The DNA here is from genome assembly GCA_963277665.1 of Viscum album. Lineage (NCBI taxonomy): Eukaryota > Viridiplantae > Streptophyta > Magnoliopsida > Santalales > Viscaceae > Viscum > Viscum album. Next base: position 1,647,553,136 of record OY728159.1, read on the forward strand.
ATGCCTTTTTCCACATTTATCACAAACTAGAAACTTAGTTTTCTTACCGTCAGACTTTTTTGAAGAATTCTTACCTTTCTCCTACCACCTTGGTCTCTTCTTCTATTGGTTTTTATAGAACACTTGATCATCGGAAAACTCCATTTCCACCTTCTCAGCACATAGAACAAGCTTTTCATAACTTTTAAACTCACGAGAAGCTAATTCCCTTCGATATTTTGGCTTTAATTCTGAGTAAAAATGATTAATTTTGCTATCAAGATCTCGGATAAAATTTGGAGCATACCTTGACAATCGAGTGAACCTTTCTTCATAGGTATCCACTGAGTCTTCCTCTTTCCTCAATTCCAAGAATTGCATTTCCATCCTAAGTCAAACAGCCTTAGGAAAATACTTCTCAAGAAACATACCTTTGAATTCATCCCAGTCGAGAGCATCAATCTCATCAGCGTCCCTGATATTTTTAACCATCGACCACCACTGATCTGCCTCACCCTCCAAACGTTAAATAGCAAGACTAACCTTTTGATTGTATGAACACCCCATGACATCGAGAATCTTCTCCAGTGCTTTAATCCACCCTTCAACTAACACAGGGTCAGATGATCCTCTGAATGATGGGGGATGTTGCCTCATGAAATGTTCCACCACTGACATGTTCCTCTGCGATTGATTTGGATGATCTCGTGCACGGATACCACCACCATTTATAGCCTGAGTCAACTGTGTCATTACTGCAACAAACTATTCAGTTCCAATTCCGACCATCTCAGGATGCTGATTTGGAAGGTTATTTCCTTATGTATGCCTTCTTAGCACTGCTTCCCTATTTCCTCTACGGAAAACCATTCTGAACAAACATGTCTTAGATGATGCAACATGGTAATCTTTAAATGCTATATCACTTTAATTTTACCTTAAAAAAAATATTTTCGGATAATCATTTAATAGAATTCTAACTCCTAAAGTTATCTAAACCGACCTTTGATACCAACTATAAGGCCCCAGCCTTAAACCTTACTTAATCTTGAGTCATTACAAGATTACACATTGAGGATCTTTTCAGGTTTAGAGTTTTAGAGAATTAGATCATAAAACTTGCATTACATTCCACATATAAACAAAGTGGTTACATAAAGATAGTATTCTTCATTCCCATCAATGGAAACATATTTAAAATAAAACATGGATTCTTTCTTGACACTTCCTTGACACTATCATCATATCATGTACCTTTCCCTTGACCTGTGAAAAACATTTCAAAAAACATGGGATGAGCATAAAAATCTCAGTAAGGGATATAAAAATATGGAAACGAAACATGGGTACATATATACATAAGAATGAGATCATACTTTACCCATAAAACAAAAGCACTTTAACATACCTCATCCAATCATGAATAAATCATAGAAATCATAAGACATAAAGGTAACTTGAGGCATTCATAACATTTTTACGGAGGGAGTAACCCTCTTGGTTACGTTTGGAATACCCATCACAGTATATTCCCTAAATCTCTTCAGAGAAACCTTAACGTTTCACTCCTTCATGTTACCCAATGCATTGGAGAGCTATATCGGGCTCACCCGCCCTTTGTTTATCACGGAACCACCCGTCTTCATAATAATTCCCAAGAACCTCAACATAATCGTATCACATAAAACATGTATAAAGGAAACATAACATTTCCACCTTTGAATCACAAGATATCAATAGAACACATTGATATAAAAACATTATGAGAACCATTTTAAATACCAAAATAAAAGAAAAGTAAAACATGGTATTTATGTTTCTTTTAAAAAGAAGGTATGGCTTGTAGAGGAAGCCGAAACTCAAATAATGGTCACGGCGGCGGAGAAGTCGTTGTCCCCGCATACATACGACAAAAACATTCCCTTTTGTCATTTTGTAAAACGCTTCTTATAAAAAAGATTCATTTTGGATAAACGTAAAAGTCAAAGGGGTTTATACACCGTATAAAAGAAAGTTGTGTATAAAATAAAATATGCCTCAATGAAAGGAGATTGAGACGAAGTCCCATACCTCGGGTCTGACTTGACTCGATCGTTCTTTAATGTCATTAATAATAAACTTGAGTTAATTTCTACTTGTTTAAGAACCTTTTTCATGTTCATTATTCATTTTATATCACTTATTTCCATGTCATGAATACTATATAATTATTTAAGTTAATAACGGTCGTTTTAACGATCATTGGTACTTGAGTCAAAAATAAGCCCTTTATAATTACAAGTTGTTCATGTATCCATTATATCCAGAATGTTATTCGTGATGTAGATATTATATATGTCATATATATCCAGTAAATTCATGCATTTATAATATTACATAATCATTTAGAGGTAAGAAATGAAATGCACCGTTCGTGGAGACGGTAAGCCGTACGTACGCATGAACGCTACTTTCAATTATATATCTTATTTTATAGAATGGAATCATAATGATATAAAGGTATATTATAATTATAGTATAATATCATATATAATATCATAGTTCCATCCTTTATACGTCCCACATATGGTATTTAACGAATCAAATCACTTTGAGGGGGTGGTAGTCCGCACTTCCTTAAATGAAGATATCGCGTTTACCCATAATGGAAACCATAAAGGTATGCCCAAAATGAAAAATACATAAGCTTAAAAAAAACATGAAAATATTATATATCATATATAAATATAGTTTCATCTTACTTGCCACCTTGGAAGGTGTTAAAAGAATGTTGAACAATCATCGTTTCGGGAGGCATAAATTCACCATCCATGGAAACAATATGTTCTTTAACCATTAGATGTAGGTGTGTGTAAGTGTAGCTAGAATACTTATTATAACAACATCCTAGTATATTGAAGATACTAGAGTTGTTACAAAATAAATGAATAAAAAGAGTTTAGGTTGTTGGAGAAGCAAAATAAAACAAAAGGACTCAAGTGAAGACATTACCTTAAAATCGGGTAACTCCCTTTGGTTTGAGCTCAAAGGCTTCCTTGGGAAGACTTCTGCCCAAAGTGAGGCTTCAAGGAGTAATATAGGGAAGTGGATAGACAAAATGGGCAGGGGTTGGCTGATCCAAAAACTTGGGAAGTGTGGGTAAGGAGGTAGAGGTGGGGGCCTTTTATAAGAGGAGAGGGGGGGCACTCTTGGAAAGTAAAGAAATATTACTTTATTTGAAAATGAGTTTCGGATTTAAAAGGTCTCACATTGATATAATTCAAGGATAAGGTGATGAGGGTTCGAAATATACCCACCCAATAGGTTTTGGACATGTGTAGGTCATAGATTTTACATTATCTTCTCATTTTATTTAAATCCTTTATTAATGAGGTAATCACTGCATCATCATGGCGTCATAAATACTTTTATTTATTTAATGTCCAAAAATTATAAAAAACTAATATAATGTAGGAAATATTTTTAGATTTCCAATGAATATTTATAGTAAAAAATCTGACTTGTATAACCCCATTTAAAAATTGTTTTCGTAAAACATATTATGTTTGTGTCATTTTTACTTTTTCATTAAATAAAAAGTTATTTATGTCATTTCCAAACCAAAGTGGCTCCATGGGGTCCCCAAGTTGTCCCATGGATTTTATTGGTCGGCCATGACACATAAAATAAGGTTAGGACATGTTTTAAGCTCATATCATACTATTAAAACATTATTTTTACCTTAAACTACACTAATTACCACTAATCGCGATTAAAAACATAAAAGTTACTATTCACCAAAAAATTATTTTAATCTCATTGAACCACATTTTACTTCTTAATGACAACCATGTATGTCGGATTTTTTAAATTCAAAACACAAAGGTGGCAAAATTTCATTTAAATGGAAAATCAGTTTTTATAAGTACCACTTAGTGGTTTCACTATTCATCAAAAATTGAAGTTTTCTAGAAAAATACCAAAACATCACCCGAAGATATATTTGATATTCTGAATTCAAAAATGATTTATATTTTACAAAATTCAATTCATATAAGTTACATTAATTAATTTAATAATTAATTCCCGTTGTCATGACAAATAGCGTGTTTTTATGAAACAATAAGTATCAAAAGATTGACACCAGTTTAAGTCCAATTTCAAAGTGAAATTGATTCCAATGACCACCATTGGATTAAATGGTAAAAATATATTATAATTTCACTTTAAAACCAATTCCAAAGATAATATAATCATATAAATAAATTAGATAAAAAATTAGTTTTGATGTAAAATGTAGTATTTTCACTATTCATTAAAAAATGAACACTGTCAGAAAAATACTAAAAATTCACACAAAGTAAATTTTGATGCCCCGATCATAAATAATAAGTTTATTTTGAAAAACATAGTTTATAAAATTTTCAAAATATATATTCAAAAATGGTTTTCCATTAAAAGGCAGTAAAACAATCTTTTAAAAATATTATTGTATTCCATGCTTAAGATTGGATTTATTTTTATTTTAATCCTCTAAAACACGATCTAATTCATTAATAGACATAGATAAAAATATATATTATTCATTACTTACTTGGGATGTTACACATGGTCCCTACATTCAAGTTCTAATGGTTACACTACAGGGTAAGAAAATTCTCTATTTCTTTCTTTTTTCCATTCAAGTTCTCTTTTATGTGGTAAATCTTTCAAGATTCCATACGATGTTCTTATTTTCTTCTTATTATTGATCTACACTATATTATGATTCATTTTTTTATGGGTGACCCTTGTCCCCTATCTTTTTAATATTTTCTAAAACCATGTTGCGTAGCCATTAGGCTGTCGAATTTTTGTAAGCGATTTCACAATTATTCTTTTATTTTGTGTTCTTTCCTTATTCTATCTTCATATATCCTTACCCAAGAGGCATGAAATCTCCATAAATCATGTATATTATATATTTTATCAATTTTATGGAAAATTAATCATCTTTATTATTCTCCTCTCCCTCTCCTCTCCCACTTTTTAAAAGAATAAAAACATTGTCTGTTTGTCTTGAATTATCGACATCGTGGACGATGTGATTTCAATTTCCATTAATTATTTCAAGTATGGTCATGAAACAATTTATATGGTTGAACCAGGATATAATATATGTTTTATAACTCACACATGGTTCTGGAATTCTTTTTTTACTCATGGTTATAATTTATAAGACAAAACGAGGTTGTTATTATCAAAGAACCACTAAAAGGATCTAAAAGAACATCATTAATGTTCTAACTTATGAATCATCCTCATGTAAGAATTCCAAATAATGAATGAAAAAATTTATGTTACTTTATATATGTAAATACTACCCCATTCCAATTCTGGAGTTTCACTTCCAATCGATAAGAATGTCCACCATGAACCAATCGTAGAAATCATGTAAAGAATTCAACCAAAAACCGTGCAAGGGGAAAAATACTAACAATTAAGGGTGAAATGATATTATGAAATGATCATATAATATGTTATAAACATTAAAATATTTCTTTAAAATATTAATAACACTATTTTAACCAATATATAGGAAGTTTAAACAAGTTTTAAGTAAGACAAACCCGAGGTAAGGGAATTCTTAACCCGATTTCCATTCTTTGGGTTAACCTCCTACTGCATTATTTATGTTCTATTTAAATTGTTGGTGTGATGGTTTCTATTTATATTATATTTTATTATGTGTATTTACAGTATATATACATACTCCATACAATCTATTAATACTCTCTTCAATTGTATGATATTTATAAGGGCCTTTTCATTAAAAATCCTTTTTTTAAATTCAGTTTTTCGAAATTACAAAGTAATGTTTTTATGGAATTATTCATGTTGTATGATTATGTTTTGGTTCTTGGAAAAAATTTATGATGAAAGGTGGGACCTATATTTCCCACCAATTCATTGGGTATGAGTATTTTAGAGGTCGGCTGTATGGTTACTCCAAGTGTAACAGTGATGGTTATACAAATTAAGGTAGCCGTGAGGGTTACAAATTATAAGGTAGCCAATAATGGTTAAAAGATTATGTAATTAATGCCCCAAGATACCTTTATGATTATATTTATGTTCTCAAGTTTCGTTTGGATCTTGTGTAAATCTCATGTTACACAATGTAAGTATATATGGGAGACAAGAATGTCTTTTGAAAATGATTTCATAGGTTATGAGTATTCATGGACTAATGTGATTTTTCCTTCTTTTACATACCTTACTGAGATTTTGTGTTCATACCAAGTTTTTAAATGATTTTTCACAAGTTAATGGATGTGTAATACAAGGAAGAAATACACATTAAATGTTGAATAATTGTCAAGGAGACTTGATTTAAGTTTTAATGTTTTATATTTTGAAAAAAATGGAAACTGTTTTTATGGTATCCACTCTGTAATAATGTGTAATGTTTTGAATGTACTGTCCTAATTCTCTAAAGGTCTAAACTTAAAAATATCTTCAAAAGAAGTTTTTTCTTGACTAAATTCAAGATTATTTATGTAATAAGGTCGGGTCCTTATAGTTGTTATTAAAGGATGGTTTAGATAACTTTAGGGGTTTGGGTGATGTTAATAGAATACCATAAATGTTTTTCACTCTATGTTTAATTTGAAGTGTTATAGAATTTAAATATTACCATGTTTCTTTATCTAAGACATGTTTTTTTAGAATGGTTTTCCACATAAGGAATAGGGATGCTGAAGAGGAGAGGCTCCGACAAAATGACATCCTTCCGGAACTACATCCCGGAATGGTAGGGATTGGAACCGAGCTGTTTGTAACAGTAATGGCTCAGCTAACGCAGAAAATAAAGGGTGGTGGAATCCATGAAAGATAACCAATAGAGTTACCAAAATGGAGCATGATAGTAGTGGAAAATTTTATGAGACAACATCCTTCTGCATTCAATGGATCTTCTGACCCAATAGTAGCTGAAGGATGGATCAAAGCCCTTGAAAAGATATTCGATTTTATGGGATGTTCAGACAATCAAAAGGTAAGTCTTTCCATTTATCATTTTGAAGAAAAAGCTGATCAATGGTGGAAAATGGTAAGGAATATTAGGGGTAGAGTGGATTTTGATGCCTTAGAGTGGGATGAACTTAAAAGTCTTTTCCTTGAAAAATATTTTCCTAAGGTGGTGCGACTAAGAATGGAGAAGTAATTCCTTGAATTGAAATAGAAGGAGGAAGATTCAGTGCCTGTGTATGAAGTTAACTTCACCCGACTGGTGAGGTATGCTCTAAATCTTATTCTGGATCTTGATTGAAAAATCAACTGCTTTTACTCGGGATTGAATCCAAGGTATAGAAGGGCGTTGGCCTCTCATGAATTCAAAGTTTATGAGAAACTTGTCCAATGTGATGAGAGGATAGAGATAGTGTTTGCTGATGATAATGTGCATTTTAGAAACAAAGAGAAGAAGAGGTCCAGTTGGAAATCAATGGGAAAGAAACAACCAATGAAATCTGATGGTAAGAAAATCCAATTTCTAGTCTGTGAAAAGTGTGGCAAGAAACACCCTAAGGAATGTCTTAGAAAAACTGGGAAGTATTTTAAATGTGGTAAGTTTGGACATATGGCCCTAGATTGCAATGAAAATAATCCTAAGAATAATCTTGATAAGCAAACTATAAAGTGTTTTAAATATTGTGAGATTGGTCACTATGAAAACGTCTTCCCAAAGAGAGATCTGAATGTTGCAAAGAATCCAGACTACAAGAAGAAAGGTTTAGTGAGATCCTTTGAGACTACGTCAGCAGATTTTGGGCCATCCAATGAATTTGTATCAGGTACTTTTTTGTTCACTCTTATTTTTCTAAAGTTTTCTTTGATATGGGGTCTACACATTCCTTCATCTCTGAGAAATTTTCTGGTAGATTGGAAATATCACCTCAATAAATGAGACCCGAACTTGTTGTTAAAACACCAGGGGGAAATGTTATATCAAAGATGAATTATAAGAATCTTCCTATTGTGGTCTGTGGAAAGACTTTACAAACAAACCATGTTGTTTTAACCTTAGTCAAGTTTGATGTTATTCTGGGGATGGATTGGCTTTCTGAATATCATGCTAAGATTGACTGTAGAGCTAAAGAATTTGTTTTTCAGAAAGAGTTTCAGTTTGTATAGAAGAATGAACCCATACAATTGATAACATATCAGGAAGCTGAGAAACTATTGAAAGATGGAAATGAAAGTTATCTTGCTCATATTTTTTAAAACAATGGAACTATTCAAATTTACGATGTACCAGTGGTAAATGAATACCTTGATGTTTTTTCTGAAGAGTTACCTGGTGTCATACCTAATCGAGTAGTCGAATTCACAATTGACTTAATTCCTGATACTAATCCAATTTCAAAACCCCCATATCGTATGGCTCGAATAGAACTTATTGAATTGAAAAATTAGTTGTAGGATTTTCTTAACACAGGATTCATTCCTCCTAGCACTTCACCATGGGGAGCTCCTATTTTGTTTGTTAAAAAGAAATATGGTTCCTTGAGACTTTGAATTGATTATAGAGCTTTTAATAACATCACTGTTAAAAAAAAGTATCCTTTGCCTCATATTGATGACTTGTTTGATCAACTTCAGGGAGATCAGTATTTTTCCAAGATTTACTTGAGATCTGGATACCATAAGCTGAAGGTGAAGGAGGATGACATCCCGAAAACAGCCTTTCATACTAGATATGGGCATTAAGAATTTGTTGTTATGCCGTTTGTACTAACTAATTCACCTAGTGTATTCATGAATCTTATGAATAGAGTATTTCATGAGTTCTTGTATAAGTTTGTGGTTGTATTTATTGATGATATTCTGGTATTCTCTAAAAAAAAGTGGAGCATTAAAAACATATAATGGTTGTTTTACAAACATTAAAAGAAAAGAAACTATATGGAAAATTCAGCAAGTGCGATTTTTGGTTGCAACAAGTTTATTTTCTTGGTCACATTGTAAATAAGGATGGAATAACAGTTGATCCTTCCAAAACAAAAGTATTTGATGAATTTCCAATACCCACAAATGTTACAAATATTCGTAGTTTTTTGGGCTTAGCAAGTTTTTACCAACGTTTTGTTAAGAACCTTGCACGGTTATCTAGCCCGATAACTAAGTTAACACAGAAAGGGGTTAAATTTGTTTGGATAGAGGAATGTGATGTTTGTTTTCAGGAACTGAAGAAGAGATTGGTTAATTCTCCAGGTTTGGCCTTACCTTCCTGGAATTGTGAGTTTTTCATCTACAGTGAGGCTTATTTGAAGGGACTTGGTTGTTTTTTGATGTAGAATGATTAGGTAATTGACTACGCTTTGAGACAACTTAAACCTCATGAGCTAAATTATCCCACACATGATTTGGAATTGGTAGCTGTGGTTTTTTCATTGAAAATATGAAGGCATCATTTATACGGAACCAAATGTCAAATATATACTGACCATAAAATTCTAAAGTATATATTCACACAGAAGGAATTAAACATGAGGAAGAGAACATGGCTAGAACTGATAAAGGATTATGACTACGCGATCAATTACCATCCTTGGAAAGCAAACAAAGTGGAAGATGCCTTAAGTCAGAAACATCATGCATCATTAACCATGATATGTTTGGAACATGATCCCTTGATTAATTATTTGATGAATTTTGTATTAGAAGTTGTTGGTTCAGGGAATACATCTGTTTTGTTTCAGTTTTCAGAGTAGTCATCGTTGTTAGATAGAATTAAGCAAACGCAGAAGGAAGACCTTGAGCTATAGAAAAAAGTAGAATTGGTTAAAATGGGTAAGTTTCCAGAATGTAACCTTGACAAAGATTATGTTTTAAGATTTTGAAAAAAGTTGTGTGTGCCTAGTGATTATCATTTGAAGAAATATTTGTTGTGTGAAGCTCATAGTTCTCTATTTTCTGTTCATCCTGGCAGTACTAAGATGTACAGAGACCTTCAGAAGTATTATTGGTGGGATGGAATGAAAATAGATATTGTTGATTTTACCATGAGATGTTAGGTGTGTCAGAAGGTTAAAGGAGAGTTATATTTACCAAAGGGGATGCTTCAGCCTTTGCCAGTGCCAGAGTGGAAATGGGAGAATATATCCATGGACTTTGTGGTGGGACTACCGAATAATTCTCAAGGTAAAAATGTGATTTGGGTTATTGTTGATCGGCTAACAAATTCTTCACATTTTCCTTCTATTCAAGATACAATGACTTTGGATCTGCTTTCTCAATTGTACCTCAAGGATATTATCAAGTTACATGTATTTCCTCTTTCCATTGTATCTGACCGAGATCCTAGGTTCACCTCTAACTTTTAGAAGGGACTTCAGAAGTCATTGGGCATAGAGTTAAATTTCAGTACAGCTTTTCATCCTCAATCAGATGGCCAGTCAGAACGAACGATTCAAAATTTGGAGGATATGCTACGATCTTGTTCAATGGACTATCAGGGATGTTGGGATCAACATCTTTCATTAGTTGAGTTTTCTTATAATAATAGTTTTCATTCCAGTATTCAGATGGAACCTTTTTAGGCCTTGTATGGATAGTGGTGTCAGACTCCAGCGTTTTGGGATGAATTTGGTGAAATAAAGTTGATGGGGCCAGAATTAGTTGAAGAAGTGGCTGAGAAAGTGAGGACGATCCAACAGCACATGAGGACAGCTCAAAGGAGGTAGAAAAGTTATGCAGATAATAGAAGGAAAGACTTCTCTTTTGAGGTAGGTGACCATGTTTTCCTTAAAGTCTCTCCTTGGAAAAGTGTGATGCATTTTGGTAAGAAAGGAAAGCTAAGTCCACGGTTCATCAGTCCCTTTAAAATCTTTTAGAAAGTTGGAATAGTTTCATACCGCATAGCTTTTCCTCTGAGTTTGTTTTAGGTACATAATGTTTTTCATGTTTCGATTTTGAGAAATTATGTGCCAGATTCATCACATGTCTTAAGCCCAAAAGCAGTTCAGCTGGAGAAGAACCTTTCTTATGAAGAGAAACTAGTTCAGATTCTTGATCGAAGGGAACAGGTATTGAGAAATAAGGCAATCCACCAGGTAAAGGTTGTGTGGAGAAACCACATGGTTGAAGAAGCAACATGGGTGTCTGCAAATGATATGAGGGAAAAGTACCCTCAGTTGTTTAATAAGTAAATAAAATTGAGAGGACACAATTTTAGGAAGGTGGGGATAATGTAACACCCCATGTTTTTCTAAAAATAAATAGAAATGCATGGAACTTTGTTTTAAGTAGATATTTTTAATTATCCTTTAATACATAACTTTTATACTTCTATGTTCTCAATTTCAAGAAATGGTCATCTACAATTGTGTTCGGTATGTTATTTGGAGTGTATTAGAACGAACTTGTTTTTTTGGTGAATAGTAACATACGCTTACAAATAGTAATATAAATAGTAATATGACCCTAATGAATAGTAAATTTTATTATTATTTTATTTTATTAAGGCTTTAAGATAATAACATCTAGGTTAATTTTTCATTGTGATATAGAAGTAGTTACAAAATTAGAATTGTTAATTTTTGAATTAAGTATGGTTTTATTTAAAAATAAAATTAATAATATTTAGAAAATTATTTTCAAAAAATGGACTTCATTTTTGAAATCTACACATCGATAAATGGTTAGGGTGAATTTTGGAAATTTTTCTGAAACAGTTGATTTTTTAGTGAATAGTAAAAAATACAATTTTTAGTTTCAGTGTATTAATGACATCATTAATGATATAATAATGATTTCATAAATCTGGTCGACTTTTGAATAGTTAAATAATATTTTAGGTTTCCCAAGTGGCTTATACCATGGGAAAGCCCATGGTTTTTCCAATAGCACTCATGAGGTGTCCCTTGAAAATTATTAAAATAATCCCTCACTTTTACTATAAATACCAACTCTTCCCCTAATTGAGTTCTTTCCCAATTCTCCCTTAACTAAGCTTTGGCCTCCTTACCTTTATATTATTCCTCCCAAGGTTTCCTCAAACCCCCAAGGTCACAACCTTCAAGTTCTAAGGGTTACACTACAAGGTAAAAAAATTCTCAATTTCTTTCTTTTTTTCCATTCAAGTTCTCTTTTATGTGGTATATCTTCCACGTTTCCATACCATGTTCTTATTTTCTTCTTATTATTGATCTACTCTATATTATTATTCATTTCTGGATGGGTGAACCCTATCTCCTATCTTTTTAATATTTTCTAAAACCATGTTGCGTAGCCGTTAGGCTGCCGAATTTTTGTAAGCGATTTCACAATTATTCTTGTATTTTGAGTTCTTTCCTTATTATTTCTTCATATATCCTTACCCAAGAGGAATTAAATCTCCAGAAATCATTTATATTCTATATTTTATCATGTTTATGTAAAATTACTCATCTTTATTCTTTTCCTCTCCCTCTCCTCTCCCACGTTTTTAAAGAATAAAAACATTGTCCGTTTGTGTCGAATTATCGACATCGTGGAGGATGTGATTTCAATTTCCATTAATTATTTCAAGTTTGGTCATAAAACCATTTATATGGTTGAACCAGGATATAATATATGTTTTATGACTCACCCATGGTTCTGAAATTATTTTTTACTCATGGTTATAATTTATAAGACAAAACGAGGTTGTTATTATCAAAGAACCACTAAAAGGATCTAAACGAACATCATTAATGTTCAAACATATGAATCATCCTCGGGTAAGAATTAAAAATGATGAATGGAATAATTTATGTTACTGGATATATGTAAATACTACTCCATTCCAATTCTGGAGTTTCAGTTCTAATCAACAAGAATGTCCACCATGAACCAATCATAGAAATCATGTATAGAATTCAACCAAAAAACAGTGCAAGGGAAAAAATACTAACAATTAAGGGTGAAATTATTTTATGAAATGATCATATATAATGTTATAAACATGAAAATATTTCTTTAAAATATTAATAACACTATTTTTACCATTATACAGGAGGTTTAAACAATTTTGAAGTAAGAAAAACTCGAGATAAGGGAATTCTTAACCCGATTTCTATTCTTTGGGTTAACCTCCTACTGCATTATTTATGTGCTATTTAAATTTTTTGTGTGATGGGTTCTGTTTATATTATGTTTTATTATGTTTATTTATAGTATATATACATACTCCATCCACTCTATTAAGTCTCTCTTCAATTGTATGATATTTATAAGGGCCTTTTCATTAAAAATCCTTTTTTTAAATTCAGTTTTTCAAAATTCCAAAGTAATGTTTTTATGGAATTATTCATGTTGTATGATTATGTTTTGGTTATTGGGAATTATTTATTATGAATGGTTGGACCTATATTTCCCTCCAATTCATTGGGTATGAGTATGTTTGAGGTCGTCCATATGGTTACTCCAAGTGTAACTGTGATGGTTACACAAAGTAAGGTAGCCGTGAGGGTTACAAATTATAAGGTAGCCAATAATGGTTACAAGATTATGTATGTAATGCCCCAAGATACCTTTAATATTATATTTATGTTCTTATTTTTTGTGTGGATCTTGTGTAAATATCATGTTACACAAAGTATTTATATATGGGTGACAAGAATTTCTTTTGAAAATGCTTTCATACATTATGAGTATTCATGGACTAATGTGATTTTCCTTCTTTTCCATCCATTACTAAGATTTTGTGTTCTTTCCAAGTTTTTAAATGATTTTTCACAGGTTAATGGATGTGTAATATAAGGAAGGAAGACATGTTAAATGTTGAAGAATTTTCAAGGAGACTTGTTTTAAGTTTTAATGTTTTATATTTTCAAAAAATTGGAAACTTTTTCTATGGTATCCACTCTGTAATAATGTGTAATATTATGAATGTACTATCCTAATTCTCTAAAGCTCTAAACTTGAAAAGATATTCAAAGGAAGTGTTTTCTTGACTAAATTCAAGATTATGTATTTAATAAGGTTGGGTCCTTATAGTAGGAGTCGGATAAGATGGAATATAGAATCTCAAAGAGAAGGAAGTAGAAGTAAAAGAAGATGGCACAAATGGTTGGTTGAATGTTGGATGGGGAGTGGGAATCATCAACAGATATGGTAAAGATGGGTGAGGAGACTCAAATTTAAGGGTGGTGAAAACATAGAGGCCTAAATATCTTGTGTGTCCCTAACGAAACACCAAGATCAGAATATGGGATAGATGGTACGTTAGTGGGAGGGGTAGGGTTTAATCGGGTATCCCGACCAGATCGCATAGCTCTCATACCACCACCACCCCCTCGTACAAACACCTTGAGTACTAGGACCACTACAAGGCTTCTCATTAAATAATTTTCTCCTAAGAGGTGGATCCTGTAAAAAAATAAAACAAAATTAATCACATGACATTATATATTATTTAAATATATATATTTGAAATAAAATACCCACTACAGGCACTAGTGGTGGAATGCCCATCTCAGCCATGTGATGATTGTTTTCCATCATCTTTTTCCATTGCCTCTTTTGAATCGGTTTCATTTCCTACATTTGAAGAAAAATATGTAAGTAATTAGAAAAGGATAACTAATGTGTAACCCAAAAAACAAAATAAATTAAAGGGAATAGAGAGATTCATGGATAATTTAACTATCCATTGTTTTATGTAATCGTTGATATATATATTATGAATTCAATAAATCATACAAGATGTAATAAAGAAATTTAATTTTTGTTGGATGGTTATTTACTAAGTTTCATCACTCTATTAAAATCATGGAACATTGATTCTATGGCTTTATTTCACTCAACAATCAAGAGAGAGAGCATACTGAATTATGCCTATAGAAAATTCATCAAGCTATATATTATGAATGATTAAACCCTTAATAAAGTAGTAAATGATGATATAAACATATGAACAAGGATAAGATATCTACCGGATTCATAAGGGGTAAATCACTTGTCAAAATTAAGGAAAAATTTAATTTCTTTAGCCTAGGTAGATGATCCAGGTTTCTATACATGTTTTACAGAAGAAGACAAACCATCATGTTCAATATCTGGTGAATGTTAAAGGGAGTTATTAGAGTTATACTAATTTTATACATGGTCAATAAAGCATTTAAATGTTCACCAGGATAGAAATGTCAGTTTCATTGGTTTGAATATAGTTTAATTCCAAATTATAAAATGAAATTCAAATAAAATTACAACCAATAAACATTGAAAATTCACATAACAGTCAAGTCATATACAACATATTTGTAATCAGTATTAAATCAATTTTAATAGTACCATCCTTAACAACATAAGTTTATCTAAACCAAAATAATTGAGAACATGTATGGATGATTTTATATATTTCCCACCACAACTTCAGGTTTATAGTCAACTCTAAAAATTAAGAGATTAAAGTCATCAGAAGGTACTAAATGGATCATTTCCAATGGAAGTAGGGATTTTATCAATTCCATCATCAACATCATCAAAAATATGTCTTGTAATTACTTCAATAATGACACCAAATTCAGGTCGAAGGTGGTCTTTGACATAAAAAAACTTGTTTCGCCATTTATTCCAATATATATGGTTCATCAGTAGCAAGAGTGCAAGTCATATTAATTACTCAAAATCCAAAATCATCAATAAATGTGCTCTACCTCATCATCTAATCAAACCACTGACATTTCATCATCATGACTCGTCCATGAGAATAATAATCAAATATTATTATTTTTTCAACGACTCCCTAATAACCTATATTTTCTAATGGTGGTATAATATCTGATGCACTGACATAATAGTATGTTGTGGAAGTAAACATAACACCATCATGTTGTGTTCTCATGTTCTTTGCTAATTCAGTGATAATAAATCTGTACCCAATGATAACAATTGATTTACAGTCACGAACCATGGTATTATGACCAAAAGCCAAAGCTATTATTTCCTTAGAGACTAAGTCAGCAGGAAAACTCAATACCTGAAATATAAATGAATCTTAAAATTAATTAAATATTTATTTAATAATTTTAAATAGTAATATTTTTACCTTCAATTTCAACCAAGAAGAAAACTATTTGCAATGAAAAGTCTCCCTCTTTCTCAAAGATAAAGAATGATGCTTTCTATTTATCATTGATTTATGTTCCATGTAGATAAAAATAGGAATTGTTTAACATATATATGTAAGGTATACATATATTTAATTTACTTACCTGATGTAGTCATTGAACAAATCATAGTTGAAAAAAATTGTGTGATGTGCCATGTTTTTCTCTTTAAGGATTAATACTGTCAATGTATATGATCCAAGAATTCCTCCTATTTGAGGAAGTGATGGAAAACTAGGTTCAATTTTCTCATTATATTCTCCTTCATTTCTCATTGGTCTGTTCATTCTTGTAGTAAGATCAGACAAATATATAGAGATGAAATCCCTATATTCTTGAGCTAAGTAACCGTTCATGATAAAACCTTCAAGATGATTCCTATTTTGAACATAAGACTATAATGTGTACATATTTATTTCAGTTGGATATATCCAATGAAAATAAATAGGTCATTCAAGAAGTATTTAATTTGGAATAAAGATAATCATATGCAGCATGCATGTGAAAAATGATAGAGGAAATATTTTCTCTAACTCACGCAAAATTAATGGGGCATCTCTCAACATTTTTTCAAAAAAGATTTAGAAAACTTATTATCACAAATATATCTAAAAAATGGAACAACCGAATAACATACACCCTTAAATTATTGTAAAAAATATGACAGATTGCTATTAGAATAAACTCATGCAGAAGGATGTGATACTCATGAGTCTTCAAAGAATTTACCTTCAACTCTCTTCTAATGACCTGTTTAGATATGTTGCTTGAATAGCCATCAGGAATGTTAATATTCCTAGTAGTTCCAAAAATTTCTTTTTTTCTATAGGTTTCATCACATAAGAAGCACATGGAACTTGCCATTTATTTTCATTGATACACACAGGATGCAATTATGGTCTGATTCCCCAATCTACCAAGTCATGCCAAGACCCTAAATCATCTTTTGTTTTTCCATTAAAATTTATAAGAATCAAAATCAACATTTCAATTTTTTTCAATGTTCATTATGTCTAAGCAATGTCATAACAAATTGGTTGACCAATAAGTCAAATCAAAGAAGATACTTATCTTCTTCCAATTGTAACAGGTTTTAGTGGAAACATTTTTTCTCTTTCTAGATTTCATTTGACCCTTCCAGAATGAAAAGCTGAAATCTTTCAATTCATTAAGCACATTAGTTCCATACATACACTAAGGTGGATCATCGATCTCCATGGTATTTTCAAATCTTTGATGATTATTTCTATATGGATGATTCATTGGAAAGAATCATTGATGTCCCATAAAACTGAAACTAAAGTGATGTTTCAGTCTTCTGGATCGTGTATTCTTCATATAAATAGGACATGATAGTTTTCCCTTCTTCCTCCATCCATACATTGTTGCACAAGAAGGAAAATCATTGATCACCCACATAAGTGCAACATGCATCTGAAATGTGTCTTTTGAACATCCATCATATGTGAACACACCCACATCCCAAATAAATTTAAACTCATTTATTAAAGGTTTCATGTATACTTCTATATCATTTCCAGGATCAGAAGGGACATATACGAGTATACTCATGAAAGTGAAATGTTTTTTCATACACAACCATGAGGGAAGGTTATAAATGTGTAAAAAAATCAACTGTGTGTTATGAGAAGTAAGAATCTTTCCAAATGGATTAAAACTATCACATCAAAGAACCAACCTCACATTACACACATAAAATGCAAAATTAGAATATCGAGCAACAAATCACTACCATAAAAATCCATCTTCAGGTTGAACAAACTCATCCTTAGTCTTTTTTCTCTCAGTATCATTCTATCTCATTTTTATTGATATTTCATCATACATAAAAAATTATGAAGTCTAGAGATCAATGGAAAGTCACACATTACTTTTTGTAGCACATGGGTTGGTGTTTCATCAGCTTTTGTCTTCCAAAGGGATGTGCCACATTTTATACAATCATTTTTTAGTAGTTTACTCCTATAATAAATTGAAATATTTTGGGCAAGCATGGATTTTGCTTCTTGAAAATACAAGTTCCTCAACTAACTTCTATGCCATATAGTGGTTTGAGGTAATATCTACATCATCTAGAAGTAATTACTTTGAGAAGGTAAGAATGTAATCGATGGAAGTATTATAAATCCCATACATAGTTTTCCCATGAAACAATTGAATTAAAAATTCCATCTTTTTCATTTTACTGCATTGTTGATATACTGGAGTCGTGGCAACATCATTCAATTTTTTCACACTGAAAACATCATCATTTTCATTAGACACATCATGTGTGCTCATATCAAAGTCTTCTTTGGTCGTAATCCTTTATTTTTCATGATGATGAATAAATAGAAATCGGTCATATAACAAATTCTCTAATCCATTCCTCTCATTTGGATCATCAGAAATTTGATATTTCATTTTCTATCCATTGTATTACCACACATAGTGTTTTCTTGAAAACCATATTTGGTTATGTGGTAGCTGACTTCTTCATGACTCAACCAAGGTCTTCCAACACAATTTTAATTTGGACAGTGTATGTGACCACTATCTGAAGCATTGTGAAATGAAAAATCTAAAAAGATCTCCAAATTATTTTGAAAATTGCTTGAGATCCGATTAGTTTCATACATCCAACTTCTATACATTCTATAAAAAAATTTATAAGTCATTTTGTCAAAATTAATTCAATAATATTGAAGTTTCATCAAAGATATGTTTAAGTAAATGAGAATTGTTCACTTTAAATGAAACCATAACTAGAACACTACTCCATATGAGAATCATAATATAAAAGAAAACAAAATACTGCATTTATAACAAAATATTTTGAATAATTATACATGAGTGTACAAGATCATATACACTTGAGGAGGAGAATTATTCAGGAGTTGAGTAAATTTTAGATCAAAGGAGTTTTATATTTTAGTAGATTATTTGAGTGATCACATACACTACCCAAGGGGGTGGGGGTGTCTAGGGGGTGGGGGTGTCCAGGGGTGGGGTGGTGTCCAGGTGGGCTATCCAAGGGGGTGGGGGTGACTAGTGGGGTGGGAGGCTATCCAAGGGGGTGGGGCTATCCAGAGGGGTAGGGATGTTCAGGGGTGGGGGTTGTCCAGGGGGTGGGAGTGTCCAGGGGGTGGGGTGGTGTCAAGGGGGGCTGTCTGGGGGGGTTGTCCAGTGAGGGTGGGGCTGTACGGGGGGTGAGGGTGTCCAGGAAAGTGAGGGTGTCCAGGGGTGGGGGTGTCCAGGGGGGGTTGTCCAGGGGTGTGGGGGAACTGTCCAATGGGGGTGGGGGTGTCCAGGGGGTGGGGTGTCTAGGAGGTGGGGTGGTGTATGGGGGGCTGTCTAGGGGGTGGGGGTGTCCACCCCCATACTAGGGTTGTAGAATCAAATCTCCATCCAATTTTCAGAATGCTTTCAAGCCTATTATAGATGACCCATAATACTGTTGGTGTAAACCATAAATATCATACATATAAATCACAACACACCTAATTGTAAACACACCTCCAAATATCACGTGTGGATCAGATTTTATCTTCCACTCTAAATATCATACCTGAATTATAAAAAAATACACCTTATTGTAAACACACCTCCAAATTTTGAGCTAGGTATGTGGCTTATTGATGCCTTGATAGGCTAGTTGAGAGCTAATCCCAGGTTGTGATACAAGGTGTAAATATAGTATATTCTATGTTTACAAAATTTTGTGTGTGTGTAAAATATTATAATATGTATGTTGTTTAGGAATATGAGTCATGTTTTTATGGGACAACCCCCCTACCCCCCTACATTTCCCTAGACACCCCCCACCCCCACCGGGACCCCCCCCCCCCACTTGGACAACCCACCCCCACCTAAACCGCCCCTCACCCCCACCCCCTCCCTGGATAGCCCACCCCCCTCCCCCACCTGGACAGCCCACCCCCACCCCTAGGATATCCCACCCCCTGAATAGCCCACACCCCCTCCCCCACCTAGACAACCCATCCTGACCCTCCTGGATATCCCACACCCACACCCCCTCCATCACACCCCTGTAGCCCCCTACCCCCCGCAGCCCCCCCCCCTACACACTGGACAACCCCCCCCCTAGACAGCCCCCATACACCCCTACAACCCCGCTTAGGGTAATTTTATTTAAAACCATTTTATTAATTAAGAAAGTAAAACCATAATGCATTAGCCATTCCATTCAAAACAACCCATTCAATTTATCAAAACATGACAAATTGAATTTATAAGGATATATGAGACACTTAGAAAATGTAATTGGGGAAAGGGGAAATCACCTACATGGTTAATTCCAATTTAAAAATTGGTCCAAGCACTTAGGAGGTGGGGTGGTGTCCAGGGGGGATGTCCAAGGGGGTGGGGCTGTCCAAGGGGTGGAGGGTGTTTAGGGGTGGGGGTGTCCAGGTGGTGGGGGTTGTCCAGGGGGGTTGTCCAAGGGGTGGGGGTGTCCTAGGGGTGGGGGGTTGTCTAAGGGGGTGGGGTGTCCAGGGGGTGGGGGTGTCCAAGGGGTGGGGGGATATCCATGGGGGTGAGGGGTGTCTGAGGGGGGGGGGGCTGTCCAGGGGGTGGGGGTATCCAGGGGGTGGGGAGGGGGGGTTGTCCATGGGGGTGAGGGGTGTTCAGGGGGGTGGGATGGGGGTGGCTATCTAAGGGAGTGGGGGTGTCAAGGGTGAGGGGGGTTGTCCAAGGGGGTGGGGGTGTGCAAGTGGGTGGGTGGGGCGCTTTCTAATGGGGGGTGTCTAGGGGGTGGGGGTGGGGGTCTTCAGGGGAGGAAATACCCATATAATACCTTGAAAATCACCTATACCCAATCAAACAAATATCACAATTCCAATCCATCACCCAACCAATAGCCAATTCATCATTAATATCACTACCCTTCCCATTATTTCTTGAACAAAAACTATAAATACTAAATCCATATCCAATTTTCAACTAAACTAAAATCCATAGATACTACTATATCACCCAACTAAAAATATAAAATCACCTACACCACTAACCCAACCATCCCCAATCCCTTCACATGGACCTTCCTTATATCCATTACCCACCACGAGACCATATGACTAAACAAATCCTTTACCATCTTTGAGTAGCAATCGTTCATGAACTCTACACAGAAGGAGTGGCTATGAAGACTTCAAATAAAATTGATTCACACAATCATGGCACTTGAAGTGTAGAACCAAAACAAAAAACAAATCAAAGAGTTCAGTATACCATGCCACAGACCGCATGGTTTAGGCCAAATCAAAAAAAAAACAAAAAAAATATATGTATAACATTAAAACTAAGGTACCACTTACTAATTTGAACTTTATAAATAAAAATTTCTTGATTGAAGATGGATATATTAGGTTGAAGGAGTTTCATAGACTAGGGTAAAGATAACGCTTTGGGAGAGATTTGTATTAGGGATGCAATCATGCAGACGGGGGAGCTGGAGCCACTATGTATTTGGGGGAAAACATTCCCAAAGGTTTTAAAAAACCATTGGGAAATATATTCTTTACCAACAATTTTAAAAAACCATTGGTATTCAATAGGAAAATTAAATATTTCCTAACGGTTTACTCAAACCATTAGGAAATCTTGATTCTAAAAGAAGTATACGAACAGTTTGTTCAAATTGTTGGTAAAGTTTGATCCAAAAATATTATACCAGTTGTTTGAACAAACTGTTGGAATAAAACTGTTGGGAATGCCTTAATTTCCACTAGTGAATCATGAAAACCACTTATATGAATTTTAGAATTTGATACCATCCTTAACATATGACATCTTAGTTTTATCCTAGGTTATTCATAGACAAATTACATTTAAATCTTTCATTATGGTTCATGATGTGTTTGTGAATTTACAAATCATATCCCCCATGATTTTCAAATTAGGTGTGTAGAAAGGGCCATTTTCATGTACCAAATTACCTCGAGTCAGTCCTGGGATATCTTTTTAGATTTGTTACCCCTAGATACATCTCTTCCAAAGCCACATCCAATTGTAGTATCTAGATAGGGATGTATTTATAAAAAACCACTCACTATATCCTTTTCCATAATTCATGGTCAATTTATTAAACATTGACTCATCCTTATACTTATCCTTAGATATATCCATAGACATATCCTTAGACATAAACCTAGGGATCCCAATAATGTTTTACCATCCTAGTTTTCAAAGGTTAACTAAACCTACACTTTGATACCCACTATGACAACCCAGTCATGACATGAATAGAGATTACATAACTTTTGTGAAATACTTAAAACATTATACAAACAGAATCCCAAAGAATTTATTAGTTCAATTCCATTGGAATCGTGGAAATGTAATCACTAGTATATGAGTGAGCTGCATTATCTCCTACTAGGTTCTCCAATACTATCACCCCTATTAAACATATCATACATAAAATGTATCATTATAAATTAGGGAAGGGAATATAAAAAGGGGTGATCTCAGATTCTTAGTAAGGGTAAACAAGGGATACATGTAAACATAAACTTGAGAATGAAAATATAAGATCATACCCTGCTTATAAAAGATCATTTACATGAATCATGTAATAAATATTGGTAGTTCACAAGACATTAATCATAAGGAAATAATGAACATAATCCCAAAAAATCATAACACATGAATAATAAATGGAATTGTGGCAGACACATAAGCATATATAATGATTTTCATCGTAGTCAAGGCATCACTGCCGATGATATTTTAGTAGACAAAGTCTTTTATTGAACTAGGTTCACACCCCGTTCCATCCCTATATTACTGAACCAAGTTCACTCCGCATTCTAGCCCTATAATACCGAACCGATTTTATTTCTCATTCAACCCATATCTATATCGTGAGATATAAATCGTTACCTAATGCATTGGAGGTAGATATAGATCCCACCCATCTCATAGTGAAATCATACATACATGTTCTATAAGACCATTAAAATCATACCATAACCCATGAAATGAAATGGGTATCATAAAAATGTAATTATTTCATAACCCATGGAAAAAATATAGGTTTCATAATCATTTAACCAAAACCATAACCCATGAAAAGATGTGGGTTTCAAAATCATATCACCCATGAAAAAGAAATGGGTTTTAAAAACATCATAAATTATTCAGAGAAATAATATGGATAGAAACATTAAATAATTTCCCTATAAAGGAAAAAGTAACTACATCATATGTCATATTAGATGGTAATTAATTGTGAAAGATCTTTTAAAAACATTTCTTGAGGAAAATATCCATTCGTTTTTATAAAAGGCTCTTTAAAACATAAAATCTTTTAAAACCCATTTTCAATAAAATACTTTAAAAACATAGAAAGAAGGCTTGAAATCATTTTTAAAACATTTTCCTTTGAAAAAATATAAAATAATAATGAAAACAAATTAATATATTTTTCTTCAAAACTTTTAAAATATGCTTGGAACATTTGAAAAACTATTTTCATTAAAAATTTCTAAAAAAGGTTTGAAAACTTTTTGAAAACTTTTTGTTGAAAAATTATAAAATAATCTTTAAAAAAAAATATATATATAAAAATATTTTTTCCTTGAAAAATATGCATAGAGATAATTTTAAAACATTTTTAAAACATTTTTTTAAATGATTTTTGAAATAAAATTTATTTTCGATCGAAGAGAAATATACAATCTTATTTTTCTTAAGAACAGTTTCTTAATTATCTTAAGTACAAAAGAGTGAAAAATGGAACTAATATATGAATATATCATGAATTAATAAAGAATAATAAATTTCATGAATTTTAATTAAATATGTATTGTTATATTTCATTAATGAGATCATATTCATAAACAATCTTTAAAAACAATGACATTGCTTCAATAAAAATATTAACAATTGGTAACATAGAATCACAATCATCATGTATGAAAATGAAAATGCATGAAGCTTCAAATATCATGAAAGAAGGATATTTATGATATAATATTTCTAATTCACCATGAAAAAAATGTTGGTTCAT
The DNA here is from genome assembly GCA_963277665.1 of Viscum album. Lineage (NCBI taxonomy): Eukaryota > Viridiplantae > Streptophyta > Magnoliopsida > Santalales > Viscaceae > Viscum > Viscum album. The sequence continues at coordinate 1,647,577,238 of OY728159.1, forward strand.
AATAAAACATATGTCTCAAATAAGGAAAATTGAGACAAAACTATCTTACCGATTTGGTAACATGTGAGGTAGAAAACACATGAAATAAAGATCATATAATGCATATATAAATACCCATAAATCTAATAATATGAATCATAAAATATATTAAATGGAATTATATACACCATATAAAAGAAAATATTGTTGAACATGGAATGTGTCTAACAGTTATAAAAAGTGAGATGAAATTCTCTCACCTTGTGTCTTGACTCTCGTCATACTCATACAATCTTCCTGTACAATAAATATAAGTTTATTATAAATCTATAACATAACACTATTTTTATATATAATACCATATATGGTTTTATTTTTTCTTTATATTACCCTCTTGTTAACAATTCTCTGTTAAGGCCCTGTACTAAGACTGCAAATAACATTTTTTCAAGGCCTTGTACGGAGACACTATTTTGTCTCATGAGACCTAAGGATGCATCGAGTAGCTATAGCGGGCTCCACTCATCACTTACTAAGTCCAATGTATTCCTCATATGAAAATTTTGAAACATAACATAAAAATTCGTATTAAAACTAGCATACGAAATGTTAATACTTTATCCACAAACCATAAATGGTATAAAAATAGCACATCCACTGTCAAACATAACTCATTCAATGCAATATGGAATATTTTATTGTAAAATATTAACCTTAATTTATAATAATGAAGGATATTGGCATAGATGAAAATAATCATCAAAACTATTTGAGGGAAATATCCCCCTTTTTTTAAAACATTTAAAAGTCACACTATTTGTCAAGAAGCTGTTTAAAAAGAGATTTTTGAATCAAAATGTCCCATGACACTTTGAAACTTTTAAAAGGAATTTTAATTTTAAAATGTTAATGTCCATATAAATAAAACCTTAAAACCATTTTTAAAACATGGACATTAATGAGTAAGATTTAGAATAATAAATTTTTAAAACATTTAAAATGGTATTTTAGTTAGAGTTACTATTCTAATGAGAGATGCTTGAAAACAAGCCATTGAGGTAATAAAAAATTTATAATACCATGATAATAAAGGATTTCAATATATAATATGTCAAAGGATAGTATATACACCATATAAAAGTGAATTGGTGCATAACAACAAAGAAGTCTCAAAGGAATGTAAATTGAGATGAAATCCCTTATAAAGACAGTATCATTAGGTAAAGGATAAATAAATGACATAATTATGTGTGAAAATATAAATTCACTCAATATGATGTGATATTCAATGTAAATCAATCAGATTAAATTCACACATATTCTTGTAAAAACAACACCAATGACTTGGATGTTTCACTCAATGAATGGAAATTGAGTTAAGATCATGTTTATATCGATGACTTGAGAAATTATAAATGGAGTGATTATGTGTATGAAAATTATATCCACACAAATGGGGTGTTGAAATTACTACATAAATAATAAATAGTTATTCCACACATAATTTTGGAGTAAAATAGTCAATGAAGTATGCGTGAATTCCACTAAGTGGAAATTGAAATTTGAAATTCCCTTACCGATTTCGTAACTTATGAAACATACAACCCATGAAAGAAGTATCATACAATGAAGATGTAAATAATCATAAATTAAAGTATACTAAACCAAGAATACAATCATGGACAGTACATATGCCACAAAAAAGGAAATAGTGGCCAATATTGCATGAATCTCACGGGAATAAAAACTGAGATGAAAACCCCTTACTTCTTTGTAATCAATCGAGTCGTATGACCAAAAGTTTATAACCATGAAATTAATCACTGAATAACATGAATATAAATAAAATCATGATAATATATATCAAATGTCAATACACTATACACCACATGTAATAAATAAGTGGCGAACAATGGAAATCTCGCGGAATTAAATGTGAGATAAGAAACCCCTTACTTTGTAATTTTCCTTGATCAATGGTAGGTTAACCTTCTGTATAATGGTAAAATAAATGTTATTAAATTATACAAGAATCATATACATTAATATTATATCATATATGATCTTTTAATTTTTCTTTGTTGATAATATTTTATTATTATCGTCGTTTCAGGTGTTAACTGATTCATTTTCCTTTATATTCTTTGTTTCGTAAGTAGTGTTTTTTATGAATACGATGTATCTTATTAATATTCAGAATGATATTAGGTCTTTAAACATTTTTTTTAATCATATAATGAAAATTAGTCTTGAATGGATTACGATGGGGGATGATCTCATCGTGTTCGTGGAGACGGTAATCCGTACGTACGCACGAGCGACAATATCATTCTTTTGATATTAAAATAATATATAATTGGATGTTATATCATATATACATAATCATTATCATGTTATATTTATTATTTAAATCTATTACACATCATTATTATACCCATCTAAATAATAATGTATTGAATAACAATTACACCACAACGTGGAGACGGTAAGTCGTACGTACACACGTATGGTGACATGTAATTAAAAAGATGGATAGAATAATGAATATATTTGTACCATATTTATAATAACATCATATTATATATAATATACTGGAGTTATTATTTTATAATGGAAAAAAAATAAAGAGGAAGTGGAAGAAATAAGGAACTTGAAAGAGGTGATGAAATATTTACCTCTTCTTCGGGTTCTTCCTTTTGATTTGATCAAAAGGGCTCATTAGGTTAGATTTATGACTAAAGTAAGGCCTCTAGGATTAAGGGAGGACAGTTGAGAGGGTATTTGGGCAGAGTTTTTTCAAGACAAATGGTTCTGAAGGTGTGAATTATAGATAATGGGGAGTGACCTTTTATAAGAGGAGTGAGGGGCACCTTAGGAAAAGATAGAAATATTATTTTATAATAAAATAAATTTTGGTTTCTAATGTCTCAAAAGTGTATTATTTAACTTATAAGGTGTAGATGAGTCTAAAACCACTCAACCAATAGGTTTTAGATAGGTTTGGTTCACTATATTAACCTTATCTTTTATATTTAACTCTTAGTTAAATAGTTTGACATTTACCATGTCTCTTTGTATTTTTATATTATATGGTTAATAAACATAATATATACTTCCAAGCGAACCCTAAGTGGTTAATTAATGATACACCTATCATTATATAATTCTTTTGGCAGAACCTTAGATTTTTAGGAATAGAATATCAATTAATAATATAATACTTGTTTTAAAAACTCTTTTATGTCAATTTGACACTATTTGGTGTTTTGTTTTTTCTAAATTCATAACAGCATTATTACTTCAAAAAAATTCATCTAACCAACCCTAATATGTCATATTAACCTATAAAATTATTGGAATTCATAAAAACTCTCAAATTACATTTATTTGGATATTTATAATATCAATTATTTTAATATGTCATTAATTAGGTAATTATTGCATCATCATTGTGTCATAAATAAATTAAATTAAAGTCTAAAAAATATAAATAAAATACCATTATATAGGAAATATTTTTATCTTTCTAATTAATATTTATAGTCGAATTTATCTTATGTGTAACCATATATTAAAAATGTTTTAGTTATTAAACTTTGATTTTAACTCTTTTAACTCTTCTTTGAATTAAATAATAATAAATGTCCTAATCTAATCCAAGTGGACCAAAAAGGTTCATATTTTATTCCTAAGGTTGTTTTTTGTCGAATTATACTTATCTAATAGAATTAGGACTTGTGTAAGGGTAACAATAATATCATTTTTACCTTTAATTACCCTATTTACTTTTAACCGTGGTAAATAAAAGTTAAAAATTATTATTCACCAAAAATTATTTTTATCTTATTGAACCACATTTTACTCCTTGATATTCACTGTTTCTCTCGGATTTTCAAAATTCAACTCACAGAAATGGTAAAATTAATTTTTATGTAAATTTGCAAATACTCCTAGAATGTGGGTAAAAGATGGTGAAAAGTTTAATAAAATTTTATATATCTAATATTATTTCAAAATGAATCAAATGAATTACATTGAACATATATAGGTATTATGTATCTATTTTGACCTAAATAAATTTAAATAAAATTATTAATTATTTAAATAAAAATTTGGTTTTAAACTATAACTTAGTGTTTTTCACTATTCATCAAAAATTGAAAGTTTTCAGAAAAGAAAAATAAAAAATTTACCCTAAGCTAATTTCGATTCTTTGAATCCAAAAATGAAGTCCATTTTGAAAGGTAAAATTTATAAAATTTCAAAAAAGTGGGTATTTCTGTTCATAATGGCTAGATTGATTGGTCGCGGTGTGTTAGAATCTCAAAGTTGCGTACAATGAAAGCTATTACATTATCCAAAGGGAAACATATTGTGGAGTCTTGGGGTGTTACAATTATGGTATAATTATTATATAATATATATCATATAATTTCACTAAAGTCATCCTTAATAAATTCCATGTAGTGTGTGAATGAATTAAATCATTTTATGGGGTCGGTAGTCCACACTTCCTCAAATGAAATTATCGTATTTACACCAAAATGAAAGTATAAAGATATGTGTTGAAAAAGGATCAAATAAGATTAAATACATAATAAATATAATATATAACATATAAAAATATATTTTCTATCATAATTTCCACCATGAGAGGCGATAAAGGAGAAATAAAAAATCATCGTTTAGTGAGGTGGTAGTTCATCGTACACACAAACAGTATGTTTGCTACCTATTAGATGGATGTGTGTGTGAGTTTTGTTTGAACCATTATCATAAAATCATCCTTGTATATTGGTGATACTGGGTTTTTTATACAATAATTGAATAGGAAGAGTTGTGGGAGAGGGAAAATAAAATAACATAACGGAGTTTGAGGGAGGGTGTTGCCTCTTAATCGGGTAACGCCTTTTGGATTGCAACAAAGGAATTACTTGGAAAGATTTATGACCAAATGGATGTATCAATGATTAAGGTAGGGATGTTTAGGAGTCATTTGGGTAGATCTTTTATAAACCTAAGTGTCTTGACTGGTGTGAAGAAGTGGTAGGAGAGTAGGCCTATTAATAGTATATGAGGAGTGGCACTATTGTAAATTTTGTGAAAGAGAATTTCACCCATGTTTTCCCCATGAAAAGTGAATCTGATATTTCCAAAGTCAATAAAATTTATCCCTTTATCTAAATATGTCCATATAATGTTTTTTATAACTTTCTAGGTCATTTATTCCCATAAGTTTAATGTTTAGTCCTTGGTTATGCTTAATTTTACCTCAATCAATGTAAATAATTTTAATTACTTTCAAAAAAATTTTTGTTAAATAACTATGTTAAAAATATTATACATTATAAATTATTCCCATTACAAATATGTAATATGTTTTTTCAAATTTCAATAACATATGTTGCTGAAATTAATTTAAATTTAATCCTGCAGCCGGGTTGATAATGCTGGTTTTTAAAGTAAAAACGTTTAAAAGTTTACAATGTTTTTATATTCAATTTCAGAGTGAAATTGATCCAAATTACCTAAATTAGGTTTATTTTAAAACGTATAATATAATTTAACATTGAAAACAATTTAAAATTTATTTTAACTATATAAATAAATTACTTGAAAAAAAAAATTTGAACAATAATTCAGTATTTTTAATTATTCATTAAAAAATAAAAATTCATAGAAAAAAATACCCTATACTAATTATTATATCAATTATTAAAAGATAAAGTTTATTTTTACATATTAAATATATAAAATATGTACAAATTGTATTTAAAATGGGTTCTCCATTAAAAGGTGGTAAAATGCCTTAATAAAAATATAGGTTTTTAGGCATAAAATTGGGTTTGTTCCTATATTATTTATGTCAAATCTATTGGATAAATATAAAAAATATTTTATTTAATATATAAAAAATATATTATATTAACATCACTAAATAATTTTAGTTACTTTAATTTATTAGGGTAAATAAGATTTCTAACTATAAAAATATTAATAATTTCTATTATATTCGATCAGTTTTCATATTTATGTCTAATTAATTGGTAACCTATGAATTCATATTATATTTGTGTATACCATATATTTTTATAAATTATTTAATAATATCCATAACCTCTAATTTAATGGCTAGGTTATATCTTATTATATTAAATAATAATATTTTACTATTATATTAATGTTTGGTAAAACTAGGTCATGCATTTTATGCAATCCATTGAGGAAACTCACTATTTCATGTAATGTAAGCAAACCTATGTGTTTCATATATAGAAAGATAAAATCTAGTCAACATGTTGTGCATGATTAACATGGTTGTTCGTATAACGTAAGCCAAACATAGTCCTTTAATATAAAATAAACTATTTTTAGTGTTGCGTGAAATGAAAAAAATCAAAACAATTAATTCAAAAAATAATAATTCTCAAAATCTCAGGATGTTATAGAGTATTATAATGACTTTAGAATGGACATAGTCCTAATTTTTAGATATCAATACTACTATTAGAAACACAATTCTCTCAATTCTTCCCAAGAATCATTTTATTCCATAAATAGATATTATTTTCAAAGAAATGTTTAATTTTTTACAGGATAAATATTGATTTATTTCAAAAGATATAATTTTTTTCAATGGATATTATATTTTAAAAGTATATTTTTCTACAATACATATTATGTTTTCAATGTAATATGTCGTTTTTTATTTTGAAAAGCATCTATTTTATGAATTTTGAAAACCCTAAATTATTTTTTAGGGAAATTATCATTATAAAAAATATATTATATTTGATATAAAAGGAAATTATTTCAAATTTATTTTATTTCAATTTAAAAGAGAAAAGATTTATATCTTATTTTAAAGAACCTTATTACAAAATTTTTGTGATAACTCTATGTTTTTCAAATTATTTTCAAAGGTATGGTGATTAGTAAAATATAAATGGTGTTTGGTCTCAAATAAGATTCTACCTTAAGTGAATTGAGATAAGTATTTGAATAATTTTATATAAACTCTGAAATGAATTATGATTTTTCAATCCTCTAAATCTCTAAACCTAAAGTATCTGAGACCTATCTATTTTTATTTTTAATATTTTTTTTTAAAAAATACAGTATATTTTTAGCATCGGATCAAGGAGTGAAAGTCCATAGTTTAACACAAATTTTCAAAGGAAATTTTTAGAAAAATTCAAGTCTTAAGATGTTTTTAGATTTGAATTCTTTTTTCTTCATACAATTTTGGAGATATGTCTTTATGAGACTGATGATATTTTTGATCGTTTTATTTTCTTAATAATAATTTTTATTTTATGAACATAAGTTTAAATGTTTGGATAACCATTATGTTTTTTATGATATTTTTGGTTTAGGATAAATAGGAAATCAAAAAATTTATGAGGGTAATTAAAATTTAAAGGTTTATATCTCTTTAAAAGGGTATAATTTAATACCCTGATATTTAAAAAAAACTTTTTTTGATACCGTATACTATACGCAACACCAAGCCTGAAAAAACCACAAAATATTATTATTCAAATATGACAGTTATACCACAGTCATTAAATTAAAGGGTATGAATAGTATTAAATTAATTATGAAATATATATAAAAATATACTACTCAATAAAAATGTATTAATTAATGCTTTGGAAATAAGAAATAAATTTTTAGTAATGTCATTTCATTCTTCAAAAATATGTTTTCTTTAAAAAAATTATTTATTTTCATGAGAAAATATTATAATTAATTTCTAGAAATTCAAAAAATATTATTCAATAAAAAGGATATCATTTATAACTCATCATATCAGAATTAGTTTACAGTGAAGTTTTGATATTATTCTGAAAAATTTGATTTCTCAGTGAATAGTAAAAAAATATTGATTTTTATTAAACTAACATTGAATTAATGTATATATTTAATATTCATAAGAATTTTATCATTATTGAAAATTAATATATTATCTATTTTCTCAAAATTAAATTCATTGAAAAATGATAATGTACTTCATGCATACATGTCGACAATATTTTCCACGAAGCGATGTGATTAGTTTTTCATCACCACATCACAATGGATATTTATATAACTATATATAAAGAAATAATATATTATTCTTGATATGATGATAATTATGTAAATGAAAAATAATATATTCCATGTTTCTATAGTGATCATTGAAAGTTTGAAAAGTTACTCCTGCTTAAGTACGACATACAGTATCCATGAATATAATATAGGTTATTTGTTATAACCATCATTCGTTGTTTTTTTAATTATAAATTATATTTTAAAATGATAATTATGTCATTATTATTATTCGGGAAGAAAATGAACTTATAGGAGGAATTTGATTTGAGTCAAGGGATACTTTACTTTAAAAACCTTTTTTAAAATGCTTTAAAGGTTTATTTTCTAAATAATTTTTATGGCTTTTAAACCACTATCTTTTGAAGTAAATATGTTATCAAAAATTATTTATATTTGAAATGTTTTTTGAAAAGGATTTTGTTTTATTAAATATATTTTAATGGTTTTATGATTTCAAGAAATGCTTAAGTAGAGATATAAATTATTATTTCATGTGTGAAATGTTTTTTATAATTCATTGATGTAATTCATGACTACATGTATTTCATGGACATTAACTATATCGATCATTGAAAATGTAAAACTTTATGAAATGAATTTACCTAAGTTTAATTCTTCCTTTACACGAATCTTTGTAATTATTTCTTATAAATTATAGATTTATCTTGATCTTTATGAAATAATGGTGCATCCTTAAAGGTATATTTTATTAATATTTATGAGATATGAAATTATTTTTCACATTAAAATTAAGTTACATATATGTAATAGTTTTTAAGGGTTTTAATATATTTATAATGGGAGATTCATGATTTAAAATAATGTTTTAATTTAATATTATAAACTTGGGTATTTATTTTGATGATGAAGAATGGGAGTGATCCCATGGACTCAAAGTATACTTGATCCTAATGTTTAGATATCAATAATACTTGTGGACGCATTCATTTCTTAATGTTCTCAAATTATCATTATATTCAATAAAGAGATATTATTTTCAAAATAAATGTTTATATGTTTCAAAGGAGAAATCAATATTTATATTAAAAGATATTACACTTTTAAAGGATATTATTTTTCAAAGGATATTATCATTCCAAATGATATTATATTTTCAAAATAAATTACCTTTTAATTTTTTGAAAATAATTTCTTTTATGAATTTTGAAAACAATAAATTATTATTTAGAGAAGATATTTTATTATCAAATATTTTATGTTAGACATAAAAATTAATTCTTTCAAATTGATTTTATATCTTTTTAAAAGAGAAATGATTTTACCTACTATTTTAAAGCCCCTTACTAAAAAATATTCTTCTCACCCTATATTTTTTAAATTATTTTCATAGGTATAGTCATGATTAAAAGATCAGTAGTTCACTGTATCAGATAATAATCTACATTCATTGAAACTGGATATGTATTCATAGAAATTTTTATAAACATTTATATGTATTAGGATTTATTGATACTTAAAATATATAAACTGAAAAGATCATTAGTATGTATATCTTGTAGTTTAAATTTTTATAAAAAAATAAACAACATGTTTTTATCACTAGATAGGGGAGTGTGGGTTTGGGGTTATTATAATTCCCATCCTCCCAGAAATTGGATAATTGAATCCATAATATTTTGGTCTAGTTTTTGTACCCATGAGGATACCTCTTCCTATTATCTAGTTTATTGATGATGGTTTCAAAAATAATTATATTATTTTCAGAAGAAAAAAAATATTTTTAAAAATTCAATGTTATGGGATTTATGGTCATTAATGATTAGTTCGACCATGACCTGATGATTTTATGTACAGATACACCAATTTTTAATTAATCCAGTTCTTAAACATTTACACATTCCTTTTAAGAACCTCATTCCACCCATCTTCTTCACAGTAGACAATCATGTCATATGCATCGACGTAGAACCGAGGATTACATAGCCTTTATCTACCATTTTGGAGAAAATCATTGAAAAAAATAAACCACATTTGGTGTACCCTAACATCAAGTATTGTGGATAGTAATTTTTATGATCATTTCACATTGATTCATTATCTTTATTTTATTTTTCTATTATATCCAAATTATTTTTTATGTAATTGATGAAATGCCCTAGGATATGATTTTTCCTAAAAGAAAATATAATGTTTTTCATTTTTCAAAATTTTGAAAACTATGTACTTTTTTCATGTTCTAAGTATTTCTATTAGGATATGTATATTTTTTCTATTATCTTAGAGGAGGCACTACATTAAACATGGTTCGGGGATAGATCCTAGACTAGTGTTGGTTTAAAAGTGAGAATAAATATTTCTTCCTCTTTAGACATTCTTTCCTTTTAGGATAGAATTTTCCCATTTTTGGATTTGGTGTGCCAAATAGGTTCTTAAAAATATTGTGCTATTTTAGTGAACTCCAAAAACCCATCAGAATATTTTTAAAGAATAATACTGGTTTTTTTCTTAACCCATATGTTCTCCATGAAAATATTCAATCATTTTGTATTGGATATTATATATCTAGAGATTAGGTTATACATTTCGATATAAAAATAAAATATACAACTCTATCATTTTCACACTAATAATAATTTGAAGGATCATGAATATTGGTTTTTCTCGATATGGATGTCAATTGTTAGAGGAAATAATTTTGGATGTCCTTAAAAATACTATTAAATACAACTGGTGAATTGTTTTACAAAATGAATACTAGACCACACAAATCTTGTATGGAGCACTTGATATTAGATACCTCTAATTGTTTTGAGTACAAATACTTGGGCCACTCCAAGATAAAAAGTGAATTAGGTATTCATCTAGGTCTTCCATGAAATTTAATCTTGAGAAGTTGGTATTTCCATTTTTTGGTGGAAAATGATTCAAATCCACCACTTTTGGGTATGAGATTTTTTCTACTTATACCGATTTTTATCTTCCATCAATATCATCTAATAAAATGGTAATATACTTCGAAATCCCCAATTATGATTTTTTATCTTATGATGAGGTTTTCTTTATATGAATCAACTGATCCTATATTGGATGACCTTGTTGGGATAATGATTGATATCATATTAACATAGTAATCTTCTAATAATCAGTTGGGAACCATCCTAGTGGGGCCCATGCTGTGACTCTCTAATCCCACCTCAAATAGGATAGGGGCAAGTGACTAGCACTGAGTAGGAATATCACTAACATGGTAGGTATTTATTAAATACATGTACACACGCACACATCTCCAAGCCCACAATGCTAAAAAGTAAAAACCACTAAGGAACAAAATACAAGAATACCACTAAACGCAACTGATAGATTACAACAAAAAGTAAGTATAGAAAGTAAACTGGGCTAGAATAAATGCATACTAAAAGAAAGATTTTTCACACTACAAAGTCCAACTTGTAAGCACGAAGAGGTACTGGGACTGCTGCTCGTGGCCGTAGGAACACCTCAACCTGTAGGGAACTCATAAATCTTAGTCTAGTCCTGGTCCTCCCTTGACTTCATCGAAAGGCCCATATTAAACACAAGACATGACACATACGGGAAAATCCCATGCATGGGTGAGTATAACAATACTCAATAGGGGACCCAAAAAATCACAAAGAAATACACAAAGTAAATGTACAGTAAGCTCTACACAGTATATGTCTACTGAAAATATAACAAGATAAACATATCCAGATATAATTGAAACCCATACCCATAGTCTACAATGAACGTATACCTAGTATAGGGATTCAATTTGATTATTTCATGAAGCACTCATCCGAGAGAACTCACTCCATGAGTCTAATAGCTTTAATAACATCCGTCTGAGGAGTACTGTTCGTAAAGAAAAGTTGTGAGGTTGATAGATTCTATGATAGATTTAAGAAGAGAACAGATACACTCATTTTGGGAGAACACACTCTTGAATGGGAAAAGATCATGATACATAGATGAGGATCACCTATAGGGCCTTGGTGGATACCATTACTCCTCTGAATTCATCTGCTAAGTAGAGGATCGACGTTCTATAAGATTGTTCACAATGATACCTGACTCTACCTAGGGTTACTAATGGATAGAGGATCTCGCTCTTGGCCTCTCAATGGGATACCTAACTCTATCTCAGAAAGTCCTGATGAAGGGATCATACTCATATGGATGGAAACGATACCTAAACTTCAGGGTAATGAGCAAAGGGGCACAAACCCTAAGGAAACTTGTCCAAGTAATGGTGGAAAAGTGGATCAAGTCATGTACATAGAAGTACATGGTGTGTAGAAGAGTCACATGTCGTGTCCTTTGACCCTGGGTTCTACCCATGCATAGCAGCACGTGACGTAAGGATTTTCATGTAGAATTAGGTATACATGGTGTGTAAGAGCACGACAAGCTGTGTTCCGCTACCCGGGGAAGACTCCGTGTATGCTGGCCATGTTCTAGTACACAACTTCAGCCCGTGTGTACCAGACTGTGTACCGGTACATGGGGTGGTCTGTGTATCTGGATGTGTGGTGGAGTACATGTCGTGTACTCTACCCCGTGTCAGTGTATCATCTGAGATACATGCCATGTCTGCGTAAGGACCCACACACCGTGTGACTATGGTCACACACCTTGTATGTGATTTATATTGCCCGAAACACCATATGTCATTGGGTGGGTCCCACATGTCGTGTCCACCCTAGAGCACGCCGTTTTCTTTGTCACGTGCAATGTGGAAACCCAATCCACTTCTAAGACAATTTTATAGGTCATGTTCATTGGGATACACGCCGTGTTGATCGGAATTTTCTAGAACGCATCGTTCTTCATCGTTGTACCTCATTGCTCCTTCGATCCTCAATTCAACTGTCTGATTGTCGTGATACTCTATATTTGAGGTGTTCCTGACACCGCAATGTTGTTTCTATTGTTTTAGAACCCTTGATCAGCCCTGTAATCAAGTTTCAATCCACCCGCATAAAGAAAACTCAAAGAATGATCCTTCTCAATCTGAGCCAATTCGTCGCTCGTCGTCGTCATCACACCCCCGTTAGGTTTTCACGATGCTTGATCTCCGATTTGGGACCATTGAATTAAAAAATGGATGCGCAGCGATCTTTGGTTCGTCACCCAATGAAGAACGTGAAGAATTTAGGTCAGGGGAGGAAGAAATTTAATAAACAATGGAGGAACGCACCTCCGCCGTTGTTCATCACGATGTCGATCTACTTCCATTAATATGTTTAATACTAAAATCAAACAATTATCATAAAATCAATTCCCAAATCGAATCCCCAAAAGAAATAGGAATTAACACCCTCCAATAAGAACACACGATCTGCAGATCAACCTATTTGTGGGTTGATTTTCATTCATCGTTTAATCCAAAAATGGGGAAAAGAATAATCGAAATAACAAAACCTACCTCAATCGTTGATGAAGAGGGAGATTGACCGTTATTTGGGATTTTATCTCGCTGTGCAACGATCTGTGCATCGTTATTCATTGGTGTTCCTCAAGGATTCTCCCAGGGTGGCTCCTCTCCAAAGCTCCAGAGGATTCTAGGGAGTTTTACAAGGTCATGAGCCTAACCATGGGCTCTTAATTATTTAAAACAAAATAAGTGTCGTTGAGTTTAAGGAAACCTTTAAAATAAAATAAATTATTAATTTATTTTATTTCCTTTAGAACGTCCAAAAACTAACTTTTGTAGTCATCCCGTGTCGGTCAATTTTAGGCCCCGCCTAAGGTAAAGTCAATGTTATGAACACAATGGTGCCATCATATATATGGTCCGAGTATCCATTTAAATTTTATTCAACCTTTTCAATAAACTTCTCATGTGTGCTATTTAAATTTTAATTTATTTGAAACATTTATTCTAGGCACTCTGGGCCTCGGAATCCCATACCGTCACAAACCTTGTTCTCAAAATAATTCCATATAATATTTAAAAATAATAAACAAAAAACATGAGACATTAAATTATCCCCACAATAGGGATTTATGTCCCTAAAAATCCAAAACAAAAAAGGCTGCTCAAACATATGTGGGTATTGTGCATGAATTTGAGCCTCCCGCTCCCACATGCTCTCCTAAAAATTCTCATGCTACCAATAGACACACACTAGGGGAATAGATGACCCACGAAGGATCCTCTCCTGCTAATCCTCGATATCCATTGGGTACTCTGTGAATGTTTCTCCATCATCAATGTCCAGATCACCCCAGTCGATGATGTGTGATAGGTCATGCACGTACCTCCTCACCTACGACATGTGGAAGACATCATGTACTTGGTACAGCTTCGGTGGTAGGGCTAGGCAGTACACCACCTTTCCAACTCTACACAGTATTTGAAAAGAGTCGATGAACCTCAGAGACAACTTACCACCCCAACCAAATCTCCGCAGCCCTCATCGAGGTGAGATCCAAAGGAAGACATGGTCTCCTTCCTCGAACTCTATATGTATTAATATCCTGTTAGCATAAGACTTTTTCTAGATCTGTTCAGTCTTAATATGCTCTTGGATGAACTACACCTTCTCATTAGTGTCTCACACCAACACTGTACCCATGAGTGCTAACTCTCTTGGGTCGGTTTAGCAAAGCGGTGATCGGCAGGGTCACCTGTATAAGGCCTCGAAAGGTACCATACAAATAGTGGAGTGGTAGTTGTTATATTATGCAAACTCTGCCAGTGGTAGGTGGTCCTACTAAATGTGACCAAAGTCCATGATATAGATCCACAACATATCCTCCAGAACCTGAATGGTCCTCTCTGTCTGGCCATATTTTTGGGGGTGGAATGATGTGCTCAAGTGTAGGTGAGTCCCAAAAGCCACCTGTGATCCCTTCCACAATCGGGATGTGAAATGATCATCATGATTTGAGACTATCATCTAAGGTATGCCATGAATCCGAACTATCTCCTACACATAGAGGTATCCCAAGCTCTCTACAAAACTCTGCTCCCTGATAGCTACGAAGTGGGCTGACTTGGTGAGTCAGTTGATGATCACCCAGATGGAATCATGTCCCTTGGAAATCTATGGTAATCCCATCATGAATTTCATCGATATTCCATCCCACATCAACTCAGGAACTTCTAGGGGTGAGCTAACCCTGCGGGAACCTGGTGCTCAGCCTTCACCAGTTGGCACATAAGGCATCGAGAAATGAACTCTACTACTGCCTTCTTCATACTTGTCCACCAGAACTGATGTCGGAGTTCCTAATACATTTTCTCCACTCCAGGATGTACCTCCAAGAGGGATGTATGAAATTCCCACATGACCTCCTTTAGAAATTCCACTATTACAATCATACGCCCTCTAAAAAGGACTATGTGCTCCCCACCTTGTGAATATCCATCAGGAGCATGTCCTGTGGATATCTGAGCACCTAAAGTATCGCAGTTGACATCCCCTAGCTATGACTCTCTGACTCACTGTAAGAGTGGAGGGGTGACAACCATAAACTGGAGATAAGTTGTATCATTTCCATCCACTAAGGATAATTGTAGCGAGGCAAACTGCTCTGACGCCTCACTCAGTAGCTATAAACTCAATCTTCTACTTAGAGCATCTGCTACCATGTTCCCCTTCCTAGGTGTATAGATGATCTCTAATTCATAATCCTGGAGGAACTCTGGCCGTATCCTTTTTTGAACATTTAGATACTTTTGCGAGGATATGTACTTGAGGCTCTTGTGGTCAGATTAGACGATAAATTGTTCTGCCATCAGGTAGTGTTGCCACTTCTTCAATGTAATGACTACCGTTGGTAACTCAAGATCATGGGTCATGTATTTCTTCTTGTGAAACCTTAGTTGTTGTGAACCATAATAAATCACATCCCATATATACATTAGGACACAACCAATCTTAGTCCCTAATGCGTCATAGAAAACTACATACTCGACACCCTCATAAGGAAATCTCAAGATCAGTGTGCTCGTCAAACTCTGCCTAAACTACTGGAAAGCCTGTTGTAACTTCTCCATCCATAAAAAAGGCTTCCCATTTTAGGTCAAGGTTTTCATCAGTGATAGTATCCATGATAAATCAGTGATAAATCTCTGGTAGTATCCTACCAGCCCAAGGAATCTACGCACCTTTGTCATGCTCTGGGGTGGCTCCCATGCAAACACCGCCTCGACCTTGGATGGGTCCACTGCTACTTCTTCATCTGAGATAACATGTCCCAGAAATTGGAACTCCTATATCCAAAAATGGAACTTCAAGATATTCCCATAAATTTGGTGCTCTTGGAATACATCTAGAACCATTCGTAGGTGTCTCGCATGCTCCTCCTCTGACACTGAGTACACAAGGATGTTGTCGATGAAGACCACTATGAACTGGTATATGTACGGATGTAAGATTAAATTCATAAGTCCCATGAACACTGTGGGGGAATTATTCATGCCAAAAGGTATCACCAAGTACTTGTTGGGTCGGAAGAACACCCCAAGGAGGGGGGTGAATTGCCTTTTAAAAAATTGATAAACAAATTAAAAATCAAAGTAAAAATGCAGCGGAAAGTAAAGAGGCAATACACACAAAATTGATAACGGAGTTCGGCCAAAACCCGGCCTACGTCTCCGCTCCCAACTCAACCGTTGAGAGATTCCTACCGCTTTCTTTTCAATGGTTTTAGCAAGAAACCCACTAGGCTTTGAGGTAGCACTAGGACCTATTACAGCTTGCTTTTGTGGTTTAGCAAGAACCCACTTGCTTTTGATGGTTAAGCAAGAACCCACTAGCCTTTTTACGGGTGAAGGCTAGCTCACCGAGACACAAGCCTTTTAAAGGAAAAGCTTGAGAAAACCTCTTCACACCTTAGTGGTGGTGTGAGAACCCAAAGAAAGGGGGATGAGAAAAGGGTTGGGGTTTGTAGGCACAAACCCAATTTTAAAGCTCAAAATAAATAAAACAATAAAACCCGTATTTTGAGAAGCCTTGGGCGCCTTTGATTGGATGGAGATGTTTGAGGGCCGCTTCCAAGCTTCTATGGAGGTGCTCTTGGATGTGAAAGTTGTTGGAGCACTTGGGGTTCCCTTGGAACAATCCGTCGGAGCTTCGCCAAAGATGTAAAAATGTGTCCGGTGGCTTAGTTGACGTTCCGGGGCTTCCTAGGCCTTTATTTATAGGCTAGGAACCTTCAAGTATCCGTTGGAGGGCTTTGGAGCCGTTGGAAAAGGCCTCGGAGCCGTTGGAGCCCAAAAAGGAGTTGACTGGTCAAAGCCAACGGCTAGTTTGACTGGTCCACCGGCTGGCCGGTACAGCTCCACCGGCTGGCCGGTGCCTTGACAGTGGCTGAGAATTCTTTTCCAGGCACCACCGGCTGACCGGTGCCAGAGCCACCGGCTGGCCGGTGGTGAGCCAGTAGCCTTCACTATTGGGGCTTGGTACCACCGGCTGGCCGGTACAAGGCCACCGGTTGGCCGGTGTGGAGGCAGTGGCTTCCCTCTGAGTGCAGGTGCCACCGGCTGGCCGCTGGTGTGCCACCGGCTGGCCGGTGGTCTGGATTTCAGACCAGTTCTTCCTTCTTTCTATCTTGGCCCAATTCCTTGGCCACCTGATTTGATTCCTATCAACTTGAAAGAGGATTAGATAAAATGAGGGTGATTGTGATCATGAAAATAAAACCTTGAGGGGTTCGAGAGGTACAACAATCTCCCCCTATTTTGATGATCACAATCACCAAAACAAACAATGAAAAATACTAAAATTGAAAGGAAATGCTTAACCATGATGAAAAGGATTCTCCCCCAATCAATCAAGAAATTTCTCCCCCTTTGTGATTATCAAAATAGAGTGGGGCATAAAACTTGATTGAGGGAAACGATGAAAAACGAGATTTTAAATCAATTGAAAATGATATCAATTGTTGAAAATTTTGAAATGAAAATTGAATAACAGTTTGAATTGAAAGTTTTGAATCAAAAACCAATTGAATTTTGAAATTTGAAACCAAATGAAATTTGTTGAAATTGAGAGTTTTGAATCAAAAAAGAATTGAGAGATTTGAATGAGAAAATCGAATTGAATATTTTGAAATGAAAATTTTGATACCAAGAGTTGAGATTGAAAGTTGGAATCGAAAATTTTGAAATTACAAAAAAAACTTAAAAGATCCTAACTCCCCCTAAATAAAAACAAAAAGTCACCGGGGAGAGGGATTTTGAAAAGAGATGATTTTAGGCCCGGAGAGACTCGCAAGAAGGGATTTTTCAATCCATACTTGTCTCATGGCGGGTCTTCTCCTATAAAATTCATCCGAAAAGAAAAAAGACTTGGGTTGGCCGTACCGGGCATTTTTACAATTACATTCATAAATTAGGTGCCCGGGTTTTTTACAATAATTGCAAAATTTAAAATCGGAGCTCCCCCTTACAAAAATAGTGGGTGCATGGGAGGAGGAAGCTCGGTTGGTGTAGCCAAGTCCATTGGTGGTTCTAGAAACTCTTTGAGAGCCTAAAAGTTTGGACAAATTTTGTTCACCTTGGGTGAACTTGGCTAGGGATTCTCTAAGGTCTTTGATGGTTGATTCCATGGAATCAACATTTGGAAAATTTTGGATTTTAAGGGTGAGTTCCTCCTTCTCTTTAAGAAGTTGTTCTTTTTCGGAGGAGAGTTTTTTGAAAGACTTTTTCAAAGAAACGAATTTTGAAGATAGTTCATGAAAACCTTTTTCTAATTGGTCTCTAGCAAATGAGAGTTCTTCATAAGATAAGTGATTCAATGAATTAGAAGAACTAGAGGAGGAAGAGGAGGAAGAGGAGGAAGATACCTCATGTTTTGCCATTAGGCATTTTTTACCTTGGTCACTTGAGGAGGAGGAGGAGGATGAGGAGGTGTCACTCCATGTGGCCTTGAGGACCTTTTTCTTCTCCTTTTTCTTGGCCCTTTTCTTGTGGAGTGGGCAAACGGGCTTGATCTTATCGTCGGGTTCAAGCTTTTGAATGGGTTCTTGCTTTTGAGCCTTCATAGTACCTTCATAGGTTAGTTCTAAAAATTTCCAAATATCATGAGAAGATGTGCAAGAAGAAATACAATCAAAAACATAACGATCAAGACCACAATGAAGAGCGTTCATGGCTTTGCCATCAAGCTCAAAATTTGCAATGTCTACGGGGGTCCATTTGGATTCGTCGGGGGAAGAGAGAGTGTAACCTTGCATGACTATTTTAAAAATGGGATATCCTATACTTCTCAAAAAGGTGGTCATGCGGGTTTTCCAATAATTATAGTCGGTCCCATCAAAAAATGGAGCCCGACCCAATGAGTAGCCCTCGGGGGCGAAAGAAGTTGATGCCATCAAAAAGAAATAGGATCTTTAATTTGAAACCGTTTTAGGGAATTATTCAAATACTTCCTCTGATACCAAATGTTGGGTCGGAAGAACACCCCAAGGAGGGGGGTGAATTGCCTTTTAAAAAATTGATAAACAAATTAAAAATCAAAGTAAAAATGCAGCGGAAAGTAAAGAGGCAATACACACAAAATTGATAACGGAGTTCGGCCAAAACCCGGCCTACGTCTCCGCTCCCAACTCAACCGTTGAGAGATTCCTACCGCTTGCTTTTCAATGGTTTTAGCAAGAAACCCACTAGACTTTGAGGTAGCACTAGGACCTATTACAGCTTGCTTTTGTGGTTTAGCAAGAACCCACTTGCTTTTGATGGTTAAGCAAGAACCCACTAGCCTTTTTACGGGTGAAGGCTAGCTCACCGAGACACAAGCCTTTTAAAGGAAAAGCTTGAGAAAACCTCTTCACACCTTAGTGGTGGTGTGAGAACCCAAAGAAAGGGGGATGAGAAAAGGGTTGGGGTTTGTAGGCACAAACCCAATTTTAAAGCTCAAAATAAATAAAACAATAAAACCCGTATTTTGAGAAGCCTTGGGCGCCTTTGATTGGATGGAGATGTTTGAGGGCCGCTTCCAAGCTTCTATGGAGGTGCTCTTGGATGTGAAATTTGTTGGAGCACTTGGGGTTCCCTTGGAACAATCCGTCATAGCTTCTCCAAAGATGTAAAAATGTGTCCGGTGGCATAGTTGACGTTCCGGGGCTTCCTAGGCCTTTATTTATAGGCTAGGAACCTTCAAGTATCCGTTGGAGGGCTTTGGAGCCGTTGGAAAAGGCCTCGGAGCCGTTGGAGCCCAAAAAGGAGTTGACTGGTCAAAGCCAACGGCTAGTTTGACTGGTCCACCGGCTGGCCGGTACAGCTCCACCGGCTGGCCGGTGCCTTGACAGTGGCTGAGAATTCTTTTCCAGGCACCACCGGCTGACCGGTGCCAGAGCCACCGGCTGGCCGGTGGTGAGGCAGTAGCCTTCACTATTGGGGCTTGGTACCACCGGCTGGCCGGTACAAGGCCACCGGTTGGCCGGTGTGGAGGCAGTGGCTTCCCTCTGAGTGCAGGTGCCACCGGCTGGCCGCTGGTGTGCCACTGGCTGGCCGGTGGTCTGGATTTCAGACCAGTTCTGCCTTCTTTCTATCTTGGCCCAATTCCTTGGCCACCTGATTTGATTCCTATCAACTTGAAAGAGGATTAGATAAAATGAGGGTGATTGTGATCATGAAAATAAAACCTTGAGGGGTTCGAGAGGTACAACAGTACTGGTAGTGACCGTAGCAGCATCTGAAATCCGTCTTTGGCACGTCCTTGTCCCGTACTCGAAGTTGGTGATAACCCAACTAGAAGTCAACCTTCGAGAACCAACATGCACCTCTTAATTGATTGAAGATTTCATTGATCCTCGGTAATGGATACTTGTTCTTCATCATAACTTGGTTCAAGTTCCAGTAATCCATGCACAACCTCAAACTCCCATCTGCCTTCCTAGAAAAAAACTAGGGTTGTCCAGTGTGAAATATTGGGTCTCACAAATCCATTACTCTAAAAATCCTCCAACTACACCCTCAGCTCGCGAATCTCTATGGGAGCCACCTGATATTATGTTGAGGATATCAGTGTCGTCATGGGGTGTAAGTCGATGTAGAATTCGATCTCCCAGTGGGGTAGTAATTCTGAAACATCTTCTGGAAAGACGTTATCGTACTCTGCCACTACTGCTAAGAACTAGAAGCTCACAACATCTATTGTTTCGAGGGTAAGGATAGAAAACTCATGATTTATCAGCCGCACCATCCTATGCATGAGACCATTATATTCTTCCTAGTTATCCTTTTTGCTAACAAAGGAAAACCTCATCCCATCGCTGTGGAAACACCGCACTCTTCGGCTAAAGCAGTCAATATAGGCATGGACTGAAGATAAAGAATATGTACTGAGAATGATGCTGAAAGGCCTTGACACTTCCACCAATAGGTTCCAACCAAAAATATCACCTCCAAGGGAAATATCAGACTTTCGGAAAAGATTTTTGATCCTCAATTCTCCTCTCGTAGGTGTCTTCAAGTGTAAGGGTCGAGTCAACAACTCTTCCAGAATCTTAAGGTTTCTCACAAGACATGTGGCGAGGAAGAAATGAGTGTAACCTATGTCTATAGGTACAAAAACTAAGGTATAAAAGACATAGATCATACCTTAAATCATCCCTAGAGTACCTCATTTATACGCCTAGACCACATGCAGTTTTCCCCACACATATCCCCCAGCTCCCTGAGCCAGGTACGAACCTCTTGGAGGTGGTGGTGGAAGTATATCAAATCATCTGCCACCACCTACATCTCTCCCTACTCCTCTTCCACATCCACCTCTTGGTGGTTCTGTCTACTCCACTCTCTACCTATGCCTCAGTGCTCCATCCACATCCTCCCTGTCAGAAACTCAACAAGTTAGACAATCTCTAGAGAGATGTCCTCTATCGTTGCACGAGTAGCATCACCTCTCCCTAGGCTGACTGGATCAAGCCTGAGAGACCTAGACTATCGATCCCCATTCCTAGGTCCTCCTGTGACATCTACCACATTCTGATCCCTATGCCTGATGTCAGATCCTTGCTTCCAAGGTCCTTGCACCTGTCTTCGTACTGCTGACTACCACTAGCGGCCTCTGCTCTACCAAGAGGCTCTCAATCACCAAGGCCCACTCGAGCACTCCAGCATAAGTTGAAATTCATAGAGTCACTACACTAGCTCAAATGTACTGAAGTATACCTCACTCGAAGGTCTGAGATCTGAAGTACTGACTTCTGACCATATCCATTGAGTACCTAGTGAGGTTTGTGAACCTTGATAGATAGTCTCCCAATGTCAAACTTCACTATTGGAGATGGATATGCTCATAGATACGCACTTCTCTTATCATAATTGGAGATAACTCCTCTATAAAGAGTCACTCAAACTCCATCCATGAAAGAGTATCCTCATCATGAGTCTATGTGGTCAAAATCAACCATTGTCCTGCTTAACCCTGAAGAAGGCTCACTCCTAGGATCACCATCTGGTATGCTGGTGTCCTCACTAGATGGAAATCTCTAGACACTACCCCAAGACAGTCCTCACTTTCCTAAGGGTCATGCTCACCTTAGAACATGAGGGGTATATGTCTCTAAAACACATGGGGAAAGCTCAGCATGCGCTCCTCGCCTACTGGTACGGTGGGTACCACGTGTTTCTCCACTGGTGGTTGTATATCCGGTGCACCACCTAAAGGTAATACCTAGGGAACTGGTCCCTATATCTAAGCCCCGTCACTGAGTGGGTCATCCTCTTGATCGAGATGCTAAATCCTAGTGAGTATGTGTTGTGGAGGCATCCTGTAATGAAACAAGATGTACCATGGTCAAGAGTATATCTGGATAGCTGACATTTAAAGTACATGAAAGACACAACCCATTCCTATATGATGCATGTAACATTATTTTATTTTCTTGCAACTAGTGTTTTCATGTTTTGAGTTGAAAAGAATATTATCAGAGTCCTGGTGTATGGATACGTCGGCCACCCACACCAACATTGGAGTACCTTTCCTAAAAGCAGAGCTTGAAACACTTAACATAGTTTCCCTAAACCAATTCTATAGACTCTTGATCCTAAGGTAGAGTTGACCACCTCTAATACCACTCTGTCATGACCCGTCCCAGTGGGGCCCGTGCCGTGACTCCCCAAGCTCACCTCCAATATGCCAGGATATGGTGACTAGCACCAAGTAGGAATATCACAAACATGGGAGGCGTTACCTAAGTACATGTACAAACACACACATATCCATTCCCACAGTGCTGAAAAGTAAAAACCACTAAGGAAAATAAATGCATTCAAGCCACTAAACCCAACTGATGGAGTATAATGGAAACTAAGTGTGGAAAGTGAATCGGGCCAAAATACAAGCGCACCAAAAGAAAGAGTCTTCAAAGTACAAAGTCCAACCTGTAAGAACAAAGAGGTACTAAGATTGTTGCTCATGGATGTAGGAAAACCTTTGATTTTAGGGAACATAGAATGATCGTTCTGGTACTGGTCCACCCTGGACTCTGTTGAAAGGCCCATTTTCCGCACAAGACACGACACATGCGGGCAAAGCCCGTGTAGGGGTGAGTATAAAAATACTCAGTAGGGGACCCCAAAACCACATAGAAATAAAAAAATTAAAGGTACAATAAACTCTACATAGTATATGTATACTGAACATATAACAAGAGAAACACATCCATATATACTCAAAACCCAGACCCATAGTCTAAAACAACTGCATACTCATAGTAGGGATTTAGTTCGATTATTCCAAGAATCACTAATCTAGGAGAACTCACTCCATGAGTCTAATAGCTCCGAGGACATCCATATGAGGAGTAATTTTCATCGGGAAAAGTCATGAGAGAGATAGATGCTCTGATAGATCTGATGAGATAACAGATACATTCATTCTAGGAGAACATACTTGTGAGTGGGAAAAGATCATGATACACAGATAAGGATCACTGTTAGGTCTATGGAGGATACTACAACTCATTCAAATTCACCTGATAAGTAGAGGATTGATATTCTATAGGATTGGTCATGTCGATACCCAACTCTACCTAGGGTCACAAATGGATAGAGGATCTCATGCTGGGCCTCTTGGAGGGATAATTGACTCTATCTCGGAAATTCCTGCTAAAGGGATCATACTATTTTGGATGGAAAAGATACCTGAACTTTAGGGGAATGATCATAGGGGCACTAACCCAAATGAAACATATCCAAGGAATAATGGACAACAGGATCGAGACATGTACAGAGAATTACATGACGTGTAGAAGAGTCGCACACTGTGTCCTTTAAGCCCAGTTACAGCTCGTGTACAATGACATGTGTCATAAGTCTTTTCATGTAGAAGAAGGTATACATGTCATGTAAGAGTGATACATGCTATTTTCATCTACCTGGGGAAGACTCTGTGTACGCTGGCTATGTTCAAATACACGATGTCAGCCCATGTGTCCCAGACCATGCACCGGTACATGGGGTGGTCTTCGTATCCAGTTGTATCTGGCCGTGTGGTGGACTACATGTTGTATACTCCACCTCGTGTCTGTGTATCTTTCGATATACATGTTGAGTTCACCTAAGGACCCCCACACCGTGTAACTATGGCCACATTCCGTTTTTTCACTTCCTGTCACCCGAAACTCTAGCCTCCACTGGGTGGGGCCCACACATCATGTCCTCCTGGGAGTATGTCGTGTTCTTCACCACATGTTGCATAGAAACCCTAGTCACTGGCAAGCCAAATTTACATGGTGTGTTCTTTGGGATACATGTCGGGTTGATTGGAATTTTCCATAATGCATCATTCTTCATCGATATGCCTCGATGCTCTTTTGATCCTCTATTCGACTGTTTGATCATCACGATACTCCAAGTTTGAGGTCATCCTGACACCAAAAATCTATTTACATTATTTTCAGACCTCTGATTAGCCCCGAAAACAAGTTTTGATCCACCCACATAAAGAATGATTAAAGAACGATCCTCCTCATTCCGAGCCGATTCATTGACCTATGTCGCTATCGCATCCCCACTATATTGTTTTAATGCACGATCTCTGATTTGGGATTTTTGTGTTGCAAAACGGATGTGAATTATCCATTGTTAATTGCCCCTCGAAGAACGTGAATAATGCAGGGCAGAGGAGGAAGAAATTCAATGAATAAAGGAAGAATGAACCTCCTCCATTATTTATCGCGACGTCTATCTAATATTGTTAATTTTTTTAATAGGTGAATCAAACAGTAATAAAATAATTATCATAAAATAAATTCCAAATCAAATCCCCAAAAGAAAAAAAAATTAGCACCATCCCACAAGAACACACGATCCGCAGATCAACCTATTTTTGGTTTGATCTATATTTGTCGTTTAATCCAAGAATGGAGAAATGAAGAATCGAAATAACAACCCCTACCTCAATCATCGAGGAAAAGGGAGATCAGCCATTAGTAGGGATTCGATCTCACTGCGCAATGATCCATGCATCGTCATTCATCAACATTCATAAAGGATCCTCGAAGGGTGGATCCTCTATAAAGTTCCATAGTATTCTAGGGAGTATTCTAGGGTAATGAGCCTAACCCTTGGTTCTTGCTTATTGAAAACAAAATAAGGGTTGTTACGCTTAAGGAAACCGTTAAAATAAAATAAATTATTGATTTATTTTATTTCCTTTAAAACATCCAAAAACTAAATTTTGTAGTCGAGCTGCATTGTTCGATGATAGGCCCCACCTGAGGTAAATTCAATGTTTTGTAAACAACGGTGCCCTCAGATTTTTGATATGGGTACCTATTTAAAATTTATTCCACTTTTTCAAAAAATTCACTCACGCGTTCTATTTAATGTTTAATTTATTTCAAACATTTATTTTGGGCACTCCAGGCCTCAGAATTGCACGTCGTCATAAAGCCTGGTCTCAAAATAATTTCATATAATATTTAAAAACAATAAAGAGAAAATCTGAGACATTTCATAATAAAATGATTCTAAAATTAACTAAAAAATTATGTATTTAATACTCTAATTATTATATTAACTCTTATATTTGGGGTTAATAAGTATTATACTATTGATAATGATCAACTAAAGGATTATTAGTATCTTCATATTGAATCATATGTTTCCATTAAGTAAATAAGTGTTTACCTAATCATGTTTCTAAATTATGGATTTGTATAATGAATTTTTTTACAATGAAATAGTAGACCTCATCCTCTTCAGTTGGTGGGTGGAATAAGAATTCATTAATTTTATTCACCTTTTATTGGTACTATATTTTTAAGGATTGGGAAATGAAATTTTATGACAAACTTTTAAATTTTGAGCTTCCCTCATATAGAATTTACATAATGTTTCCTCTCGTATAACTATATTAATAAAATTATCAGAAGATTTGTCTTTATGGGATTTTTTTCCAATATCACACTCCAGTTAATATATAGAACCAGGTGTAATAATATTTAATGACTGAATAACTATGAAAATATCTATTACCTCAACTGTAAATTTGAAATCATGGGTCTCATTAGCCTCAGAATAACCTTAAAAGGACAAATCATAATATTCTTTAATTTATATATTTTATTGGTGTATATTTTAGATTTTTTTCCCCAACATGGATTTTATTTCACTTTTTGGATCTTCTATTGAGAAAAAATAGTTTTATTCACATAAAAAAGTGATCGTGAGTGAAACAGCTCTATCCTCTACTACATGTGATCTGGGTGGAAGGGTCGATTCATGGATTATTAATGAATCTAACTAAGGGGTTTCTTATAAAGTTATCATAATCCTTGAGAGAATAAATTTTCATGGAGGATTTGTATAATCTGTTTGGGTATTCTTTAATATTATTAATTATAATAAGAGTTGTGGTGGGGATTTTTTGAACAACTATTATTTTATTCTATTTTTATTTCAATTGTAAATTTTTAAAATTACAAAAAATATTGAAAAATAAAATAATTTCCATTATAGATAGTAATAGAAGGTATTTATTATCATTATTCATGATTTATATATCTTTTAAGCATCATTTGATGTATTTGGTGAGGTTTTTAAATTATTTTGGATGATTATTTAAATTTCATATTTGAGAAGTTTTTTCAAAAATGGATATGTTACTACAATCAAATATGTTTTTTCATTAGTAATATTTAATCCTAAGTAAAAAAATGAGAATATAGAAAAGTAATTGAGTATATAAGATGCTCTATAGTATTTAAGATGATATGTTAAGTTGAAAAATAAGAATTTGGTAACGTAAGGCAATATATAAGAATTTTTTTCATCGTGTAATGTGTTTCAAGACATCTAAAAAAGTAACACTTTTCCCAAGATGGTTTTAAGAGAATTAATAAAAATAATACATAATAATTTTCCTCATATTTAAGAATATTATACTCAAATATAATATGTTTGTTCAAGAAAATTATCAAAATTTGGAAACTGGAAGGAAAACATATTATTTTTTGATGATGAATGATATTTGTTGTTGATATTTAATATTTTTTTATTACACATAAGATCTTTTTTCTAGTACATAAGAAGATAGATGATACATATATGGTTTTCTATTTTCTTTATAAGAAAATAAAGGATATCAGACTAGGACTTAGAGATTCTCTCATGTGAATTTCATTAAGAATTGTGCATTAAATTATATAATATCAATCATAAATTTATGATTGATAAACATATTATATTAGAATAAATATCATAAGAATAAAAAAATAATATATTTCTATAATATATATTATTTAAAACACATTTTTGGTTCCTAATTAGTTCATGTCACAACTCATAGCCTCTTTCCATGTGTCAGTGTTCATTGTAATTTTAAAAAACATAAAAAACAACTAATAATTCTATAAATAAATAATAAAGAGAATAATTTATTTTATAGAGATTTGAATAACTCAAATTATGACGTAGATTGTAAATATCCTTGAACATTAAAATTATGGTTTACCTGGTGCAAGCATCATAAAATTGATATTTTAAATTATACAAATTATTATATTCTAAATAAGAAAGTGATAGATAATATAAAAATTGTTTTCATAGTATTACCATTTTCAAAATATGACAAATATTTTTGGGTTATAACTGGGGAAATAAAAATGGAATAAAAAGCTGTTAAAGTAGTCACCTTTTATACTGATATCAAAAAATATATATACATAGAATAATAAGTGTAGATTTGGAAGAATGTAAGTGGGAAAAAACAAAAAAATTGAGTTAAAAAATAAAAAATTAGGAGAATAATGGAACCATTTTTGAATTATTGTTCACATTTTACTCTTAAATATGTTTTAAGTAATTTTTTTCATCTTTTATATGTAAAACATTGACCTAAAGTTGTTTGTAAGAGGTTATGATAAGTAATTTTTCTTGGTATCAGTAGTGATTCCTTCCCAAAATTTTTTAATTCTTATATTAGATAGTATTACCACTTGCCTTGTTGACATATTTTCAAAGTGTAGTTTATGGACTAGCCCTTTGTTTTGAGAAAAGAAAAATATTGTGTCCCATCAATAATTTTTCTTGATATAAATGATTTTTTACATGTGTAAAAACTAATATATTCAATATTTTCTTGATAAAATTAAGAAAATATAATTTATTTAGTTAAATAATAATTCAACAATATAATTCACCCTTTTCCAACTTAGGGTATATTATGAATATGGTTGAAAAAATATTAATCATAAAAACAATATTTGGGTGTTGAATATATCATATTTATTATGGATATATAGAAAATAATATGAATTTATAGGGTATTCAATTATTTTATGGGTTAAATTATAAAATGTAGAAAATTATAATGAGATCCCACCTATGACTTCTTATACTTAAAATGCTCACGGTCATTGACCATAGAAGATGTGATAGTGAATATTCAGAATTATTTATGAATGAAGGGGATAAAATATGGTTGATGATGATTCTAAATCCTAGAATAATTTTTCTATTGATAAATTGAATAATATATTTATGAATATTATTTTTTTAATTATAAAAAGTCTTTATTGGATAACTTTGATAATATTCATGAATGTTGAAATAAGATTAAATAATAAATGCATCAATTTGTACACAATACGTACAATGATTAGAAGAATTATCTAAAATAAAATATTAATGAGTTAATTGATCAAATTATTGATTTTGTTTTGGATTTATCCAAGTAATGTGTGAATAAATAAATGGTTTTATTTTTTTTTAAGAATATATGAGGGAGTTTTACATCCCTTATAACCAAAAAATATCTATTGATGAAGAAATAAATGTTGATGAAATATCTATAGGTGACTTTCAGAATTGTTTTGTGGCATAAGAAATAAAATTCAATCCAAAGGGAGTATAAAATCACACAAACAAGTAAATTTAATTCAAATATATGGAAAATATTAAAATCATTAAAAATTATGGTAAAGATGGAGGTTTTATTGAATTTTTTTTTGAATTTTGTGGAAAGGAAGATCAAAATAGTTGAGGGAGAATTTTAGGGAAAGCTACCCTTAGATTTCATTAGTTAAAGACGGAGAAGAAACATTAATCTCGATTTAATAAGAAATTAAATGGTTATAAAAGATAACTACAGCCATAAAAATGCAATAAGTAAAATTTATCCTAAAAAGGGAATTCAAACAATGATGTTCTTATTTGAATAAATTCAAATGAATCATACTTTTATGTAAAGAATATAATGCTAATATAGACAACGTAGAAGAAGATGAAATTTAATTTCAATCTATTATATAAGATATTATGGTATATGTTATTGAAAAATAAAAATAAAATGGTGAAAATGATCATAATACAAATGTATTTTTTATATCAATATGTAATTAAAGGAAGATATTTATTTTCTTGATATTCAAAAGAATAAAAATCAAAAAAAAATCTTTGATTAAAGAATCCTTAAAATATAAGGCTCTAATTGAAGATCAAAAACATTGAATGCAAAAGGATAATGGATATCAAACAAATAGTAATGAAATCATGGAAGCGGTAGTATAATATCAAATAAACAATGAATAGCAATATATGATGATTTGTGATCTTAATTGTTATATGGAGGAAAGAAAAAATATATTTGAAACTCTAACATAAAAAGTGGTTACCTTGAGAGGAAAAATATAATCTAAAAAAATAAAAGTGATCTGGAGAAGAATATATTGTTTGGGAAGCTCTCAAATGCATGACTATTGTAAAGGGAAAAAATGTACTAAAGGTGTTGAGAAAATTATGGATGAACAAATACAAAGGAATATAGGTAAAAGTTCAGTTGAAGGTATCATTGAGATTTAAAAAAGGGGATTAGTTATAGTCTAAAATAGAGGGAGTAAAAAAGTTGTAGAATACCTATAATCTTCATGTAGAAATCAAAAACTAGGGAGATATTAAAAATCTACTGATATATGGAGAAAGTTTAAAAGAACTTCTTTTAATGGAGCCCAAATATTATTTCTTTCTTGGTCAAATAACTGATTATTTCATATTGGAAGAAACCAATTTAGGGGAAAAGCCCATATAATTCACCAAAGAAGGAAAATAAAATATCTATATTCTCTAAGAATAAATATATTAAATGGTTATTTTTTCACCAATCTAACATTTGGGAATAAATTTATTTATTATAGGAAAATAAGAAGCACAAATGGTTAGCATGAGTGTAAAATTTTAATAAATAAAAGTCAAAACAAAGTGATCCCCCTAAAAAATATATACACTCCCTGGCCGTGTCATCGCTTACTATACCCAGTACAATGCGAGACAACTCAGTGAAAGTAGATTCATAGTCCATGACAGACATGTCTCCCTGCTGAAGGCTCAAGAACACCTGAGCTCTATCTTCCCTCAGTGTCTCCAGGTAAAAGTACTCAAATAACCTGTCCTCGAATACCTTCCATACTAATCCCTTGTGCCTGCATGTCTGAACCCTCACATCCAACTAGCGCTTTTCCGGTCCTCGCAGCATGTATGTCGCCAGATTGACCCTCCGCCCTGGAGGCATCTCGAGCTACTCGAAGATCATCTTTATGCTCTCTATCCAGTTCTCATCCGCCTACGGACCACCCTCACCCTAAAAAAGCGGTGGGTGCTATGACTGGAACTCCCATGTCAGATATTCCATATATGGATCTACACCCTGTGCACCTCTATCGATCCCCTGTAAAACACATACCAGGCTAGCTCAGAGCTGCTCATCGAGCCATGGCACAAACGCTGCCAAAACCGACTGTTGTCCTGCCTGCAGTGGATCCTAAACCTGATCCTGTCCCTAAGCCTATACCTACAGCTCCTGCTCTGACCGCACAAGATCCTGAACCTGATCTTGCACCTGCGGCACTATATCATCTCCCATATGACGCTCCATCTGAGTCTCCCAAAAAGGAACCTGATGAAAACCATAAATGGTCAGACATCCCATATATATATATATATCAATATATATTCAACACAAATAAAAAAGCAGTAAAAGGCAGTGCATAACTACTACCCTTACCCTCCCCCACTACAACCCATGCCCCATAGTATCCCGGCCTCATGGACTCTTTACCCACCCCTATCTGGGCCAAGTATCAAAAGTACCTTGGTCCATGACCATCCTGACAACTAACTTTGCCTCAAACTGACGACTGAGTCACCCAATCCTGGTGATAAAAATCACCTCAACTGATAGTATGTGCCTGCTCGAACAAGATCTAGACCTAAATTCCCTGTCACATGCAATTCTAAAAATATATAAAGCATGGAATACACATTGAAACAACAAGAAATTCTATCAGTAATTTGACCTATTCACATTTTAAGAGAACACAAAGCAGGGAAATTGATTTTTTTCTTCACATGGTATTATCACTTCACAAAGCATACGTGCAGTTATGAAATTGAAATACCCTAAAAATGTGCCTATCAAAAGCCAAGAAAACAAGACTTTCCATTCCGGGCCAAGGTCTAATTCTCCCTTACCACATTGGGTCAAGGGTTACATATCACAATCAATAACATCGCACACCAAGTGATCCACCAAGGTGGAAATCATATAAATGGTAATCTAAGAAAAAAAATCAAATAGTAATTCCCACCCATGGAAACTTGGTCCATCCCTCATACCTGGGGCTACAGGCACTCAAGCACATGCTAGAAACCCAGTTCCAGTAACAATATATCTCCAGTTTATGACATCCCAAATAGTAAAACCATTAGAAATAAAAGATAATTCTCAATCTCATTAGTATCCAGTAAAACACTGCTACTAAATCCTTGTCAAGAACACCTCTGATACCACTTGTAACAACCCGGACCTGAACAGCCACCCGAATAGTGCTAAACGGGTCGGGTGCTCCTACCTTAGGTGCACCTCCCCGAATGCCAAAGGATGCCGATTAGAATCAAAGGTCTGATAGGTACATTGGGGAGGCTATACCCTCTCAGAGGATAATAATAACGGTACTAGTCCAAGAATAATAGTAAAGATTTAATGGAATTAATGACTCAGTATACTCGAACCAGACCTGCAGGGCGGAAGCATAATCAATATTAATAAACATTAGAAGCAATATATATAACAATAGCAATGGAAATAAACACAACAGCATGTTGGCCACATGTAATGACTACTGAACAACAAGCATGCATCCAAAAAAGTTCATACATGTATTTATATATAAAAATGCGCCAATGGCTAACCAACTATAGCTACATAACAAGTAAGTATGATCATATAGTAAAGGGAAAAAACAAGATAAACTCTAGTTAGTAAAGACCTCAAGGTCCATACCATATCCATGCAACAGCTAATACAGCCCAAATCCGGAAGCTAGTTTCTTTCCTGCACATAAATCCATAAGGTCTGCACGCGTCCCGAAGGGCCCGTATAGGGTGTAAGATGAATCTCAGTAGGATAACACACAATGGTGCATACCAAATATAAGTGTTTAAGTAGGCATGCATTTATAAGGAAAACATTAAATAGTATGATTCACAAATAAACACCAACTCCACTGGTTCTCAGCGGCCCACCATGGAGTGTCACCTGCTTTAGCCAATGCCAGAATCTCTATCGTGTAACCCAACATTGTGTGCCCCCTGACACCGCGTGTCTCAAGTTCCGATGTCCGGAAGGCACAAACAAGAATAGTAACCCAAAACCTTGTGCTTCTTGACACCTTATGCCTCAAGTACGGACGTCCCGAAGGCACGCCCAAGAAGAAACCCGGAGGAACAGTGATGTCTGTCCTCAAATAAATAACTGGAGGGACAACGATGTCTTCCCTCAAATAAATAGCTGTAGGGACAGCGATACCTACCCTTAAATAAAGTAACTGGAGGGATGGCGATATCCGCCCTCAAATAAGTAACTGGAGGGATAGTAATACCTACCCTCAAATCATGGTGAGACTCAGCCCCCAACCCGATGGCCTCAAAGCTATCCCCTGGAGGCTCCTCACCTCCCACGTGGCTTCCTACGGCAAGCACCCCCAACCAATGTACCTAAACCACATCTATAGGGGCCTCTACCCATACGAGTGGTCAAAACCACCTCATCACGGAGTATCTATGTGTACACACTACTTAGAGTTTCGGGTGAGTGGTAATCACCAAAATAGCACCTAATCCACCACACATCTGACAGCTCGTGTCCCGGCGACCATGCCGCTCAAGTCTGATAACCTCACCATCCACGTAACCCGAGCCACGCCCAACCTGACAGTCGTACTGCCTCAAGCCAACGTCCATGATGCCCAATCTCATGGTCAAAACCACGCAAAGTAACCCGGGCCAAGCCCAAATTGTGATCAGCATCACTCAAGAATATTCGGGCCATGCCCAACACCACCCAAAGGGTCCAGGAGATACAATTCATAAATTGCATATATATAATATTGAAACATAAAACATAAATAGTAAAAACATTCTAAACAGTTGAATTTCCCTATGCAAGGTGTTGTCCCAAACCAGAACTGAGGTATTGAATGCCTCTAACAAATTTATATCAAGTTCAATAAATTAAACTCAATAGTTTATAACAGTATAAATCAAATATAACCATTTTGGCATCCCCCGACCAAAATCCCTCGATGAGATATGGCCCCTCACCCAGCCTCACTCAATAGAAACTGATAACAGGACATACCCAAAGGCATACCATAGGTCCAACAATCAATTCAATACGTAAAAGCAGATAAAACGGTTCCCGCTCAAAAAACCCAAAAATTCATTGAAGGCCGTGTCACCCAAATGACCATGAAAACAAAAAAATAGGTATGCACCACCTACCTCATACAAGTACGATATTACTCCTCCGATGGCAGCCTCCAATTAGGACTAAAATGCGGTAAGTCTACAAAATAATCAAAACTTCTCAAACCCCAAAACTCATTCTAGAACAGAAATCAAGAAAAACAGCTCAATGGGGAATCAAGGCCTTACCGAGGGGGTTCTAACGCATCAAACAATGTTCGAAATGGGGTCTGGACAAAGATCCCGGAAGGATTTGAAGGTCTGGACAACTCTCCCCACGTGAGCCACAAGAGGGAGGAAAAAAGAGAGAAGAATGGAAAATACCGAGAGGCCCAGAACTTAAAAATCCTAACTTTAAGTGACTGCATGGTTACTCTACATGGTTTAAAAAACCATGCGCCAACCCTGCAGTTTCCATTGCCTCACCCAGAGACATCACACAGTTTGTTCAGACCGTTCGCCAACAATGCGCACCTGCACAACCTCCCCAACTTTTAAAATTTTTTCCCCCAGAAACAAGTCAAAAATTTCAAACAGGTTTGAGATTTTGACCCGTTCTAAAAACTCGGGTTCTTACTATTGTTAAATACATTGAATAATAAACTAAAATTATATAATATATATGTACGTAATACTAGGGTCACCACCATTTTTATTAGATTAGGGGTCTCTAATTTTTGGCAATTTTGATTAGAGAACTTTTTTGAAAACCTTGAGTATAATTCTAAGTATTAGATAACATCTGAAAGTTTTGGTATAATAGTTATTGTATGGTTTCTTTACAATTAAATCATTGTCTGGATAATTAAAAGTGGATGTCTTTTTAGTTTGGACGCACCTAGGTAAAACCCCTAAATATGTTGATTGAGTATCAACTCGATCATCACTCGGTGCATGATGAGTGGGTCTAGGACCGAACACCTAGACAAAAAATATAGAGGGATAATAATTGGTTAATTATCATTATCTATATGAACCATTATGATGAATGGGATCACATAATCTTTGAACACTAATGATAATCTATTATGGTATGAGATTAACTTAATGTGTCAGGGGTTTAAATAATGTATAAGAATTTATGACAATGTAAGAATGGTTTTAATAATTATAAGATCATATTTTAGTGTGAGGGTGAATATGAAATTCCTATAGAAATTACTTCCATTATATAAACCTTACTACCTATTCATATGGTATATTTATCTTAAATGTTTTGGGAGAAACACAATATTGAATATATGTATATTGTTTAGGAATATTTTGATGTATATCATGAAGACTTTCCAAGTATTCCCCTGGATCATGAACTTGATAATTCAATAGAACTTTTTCCCGGTGTTGGGCCTATTTCAAAGTCTCCTTACATAATTTCACCAATTAAGTTATAGGATTTGAATAAGAAACTGAAAGAGAATATAGAAAAGGGTTTTATATTCCCAAGTGTATCAAAAGGAGGTGCACTAATTGTTTTTGTTAAGAAGAAATAAGGGTCAATAAGTATTTGAATTTATTATTGATAACATAACAATATAACCATTAAGAAAAATTATCCTCTACCATGTATTGATGACTTATTAGATAAACTATAAAGATCTGATTTCTTTTCTAAGATTAACCTTGTATATCACAAGTTAAGGGTCAATAAGGAGGATATACACATTTCAACATTCCATATAAGGTATATTCACTATGAAATTATTATAATTCCATTTGGAATTAAAAATTCCCACTCTATAATCATATATTTAAATAAAATTTTCTTTAGATATTAACTCATCCTATTTACAGAAGTCTATATAGATGATATTATTATATATTCAATGTGTATGGGAAATCATGAAGACCATTTATAGATTATGATAAAGACCATGATATTGGGTTAATTTTATTATATATTTAATAGGTTTGAATTATGGTTATACAAATTTCCACTCTTGGTTCATATAAAATTAAGAAAGTGTATATCGATAGGCCCTTAAAAGATGGAAGTTATTGAAAAAATCTCTAGTAAATCATTGTAACTGTGATTCATAGTTTTCCTAGGTTGGATGGATATTTTTTATATGTTTTGAATGACTTATTATGAATATATAATACACTAACCATGTTGACATGAAATGAATCAAGGTTTCTATGGACATATGAATGTAATAAAAATTTCAAGGAGATGAAAAGAGGGTCGGTCAATGCATCTTTTCTCACACTACCCTAAAATATACAATTTTTTTGTGATATATAGTGAGGCATAAAATAAGGGACTATAATTAATTATTGTTATGAAATAAATGGTGAAATATAACAGTCCACATCAATTGAAAATTCACGAGAAAATTTACCTGAATTGTAATTTTGAGACGATGATGATAATTTTTTCATATAAAATATGAACACATTATATTTATGGTGAAATATGTAATATATATACTAATAATAAAGTCATAAACTTTATATTAACATATAATTTTTTTGAAATTAATCAATGGATATTTCTCAGGTGGATTAAATACTATGACTTCTCAATACATTAACACCTTAGGGAGGTGAAAAAGGATGTTAATGATCTCACATGAAAATAGAGTTCTATTTTTTACATGATGAGGATTATATATGTCCAATACATATGGATTTGTAGAATTTGGATCCTGAAATCATGAGGAAATGGGAAAATGTTTTCATTGTCATATTAATGTGAAACCTTCCATCCATGTGAGGATTAATCTGTTACAGAAGGAAGATGTGGAACTATAGAAGAAAGTGTTGGAATATTCCTAAGTTCAACAATGATTGTGATAGAATGGTAAGGATCATGAACTGAGTATGTTTCCATTCAGTACCCAACTTTAATAAATGAGATGTTGGATGAATCGCATAGTTTGTCTCTCTCTATTCATTATGAAATTATGAAGATGTATAAAGATTAAAAAGAGTTATTCTAGTGGGATAACATGAATTGGGATATTGAAGAGTATGTATAATGATACTTGGTATAAAAATAAGTTAATACAAAGAGGTAAAATTCTAAGGGGAAGTTATAACCACTATGCATACCATAATGGAGTTGGTAAAACTTTACGATGGATTTCAATATAAAAATACCAAAATCTTCTTATGGAATAATATTATTTGAGTTTTTTTTGATCTCCTTATGAGATAAAAAAATTAATTTTAAAGAATATTTTTATATTTATCATATTTCTAGAATATAAATTATGTAAGTGGTAAGGTTTCATGGAGCACCACTCTCAGTTGTATCTCATCATGATACAATGCTTACCTTAATGTTCTGGAGAAATATTCAACAAGATTTGGATATGGAGTCGAACTTTATCATTGCATATAATTAAAAGATAGATGTTCAGTTTTAGAAGACCAGTGAAACCACTGAATGTATGTTGATATCTTTTTCCAAGTATTTTATAGTTGTTTTGGATCAATAACTTCTTTTGGTGTAATTTTTATTCTAAAATAACTTTAAATCAAGAATTTACATGAATCCTTATGAAGATCTCAATAAAAGTAAGTGTGTAAATCCAATATGTTTTGATAATGTTAGAGAAATAAATATTTTGGGAATAGAGTTATCATAGGAAATCGTATATAATTTTAGACCATTCAGTATCAAATTAGGATAGCTCATAAATAATAGAAAAGTAATGATGACAATCATCAGTGTGATCTAGAGTTTAAATTTAGTGATAAGGATTTTCTATAAATAACCCCATTAAAGATGGTTGTGATATTTTTAAATATGGAAATATGATCCCTTGATATATCATCCATTTTTCGTATTCTTGATTGGATTAGGTTGTTTTATAATCACACAAATCTTCCACCTAATCTCTCTCAAATTTTGATGTGTTCCATGTATTTATCCTAAGGAAATACGTACTTGATCATTCACTTGTACTGAAATTAGAAGTCATACCACTAGAGAAATATATCTCTTATGAGGAAAATCGAGGGAAGATTTTAGATCATAGAGATAATTTAATATGAAACAAGACTACTCCACGAGTCAAAATCATAGGGAAACCCCATAAATTTTAGGATGTTATGTGGGAACCCAAGGATGTGATGAGATTAATCTATACTCATTTTTTACATCAGAGTTTTTGAATTTTTAAGAAGAAAATATTATAAGAGTGATAAAATTTAACACCCAAATATTTTATGATATATTTATCTTTAAATAAATATGATGTGTTTAAAATATTTCTTTACATGCAACACTAATTTTAAACATATTATGATATACTATTTAAATATTATAATTTTAATTGGAAATTCCCTCTAAGACATTAGATTAGTGGCTATGAATAACACTAAATAAATTATGAAATTGTATTTTTTACACATGTATAAAATAAATAATCATTCGTACATTGATTACCAACTTTTTGGAAGTGAAGAAATAAATATTTTTAAGCTAAAATATATATTTTTTTAAAAAGTATTTTTATATGAGAAAATTATTTTTATTTTAAAATATTATATTATTAACTATTAAAAACTGATTCTAATTAAATTATTAGATTAAAATAAAAAAATAATGGATTAAAATTTAGTTATTTTTTGTTATTAATAATGTAATCAGAATAAAGCCGATTTATTCTTCAAAAATGATTTTACTAAATTTTTTGTGTACATGTTATAATTAATTTATATAATAAATAAAAAATTTATTTGAAAAATTGAAGTCATATTTTAATAATATAAATAAGATTATTTTTTAAACTTTTTTGAAAAGTTTGTTTTTTGAGTGAATTTTAAAAAATACAATTTTTTGCAGACCTGTCATTTTTTCATTAATAAAAGTTATTTTAAAGTCACATTATATTTTTAATTTTGTTTTAAATTATTATAAAAATTATTTTTTAGTACATTATTCTAATTAAATCCATATTAATTATAATTCTATTTTATTTTTTGTATGTTCATTTTTATGATTAAAAATGCATTTTCTACAAATAGATTTGATTTGAATTTTCATGCTTATTTTTAAATGAATTAACAAAAACTAAAGAAATTTATACTTTTAAAATTTAATCAATATTTGGAATTTTAATGAATAATATTATGTAAAAATTTCAAAATAATATTTGTTCATTATGAATAGTTCTCACATAAAAATTCATTACTATGGTAAAGCGTAAAAGGGGTCAATGAGGTGTTTAATTAAAGAGATAAGGTTTACAATTTCCTAAAAACTTTTATAAATACTGTTAGTTGCATGGATTTAAATCCTATCAACTTATTAATTTATTTACTTTGGATCCAATTTCAAATGATTGTGACTTTTTTATATTTATTTATACTTTATAATTACAAATGTTCCACTCACATCACTTAATATAGGGAGCACCCTATCCTCACTTATACACACAACTTGAGCCAATTAAATGGACCAAAACCTACAAAAATATATTTTAAACTTCTCTATCCATGTCTTATATTTTATTATATTCTTGAGAATCCAACCTAATAGTCATTAATAATAGATTCAAAGGACCTTTCTCATAGATGTTTTATATATTCTTAAAAATCATTTTCATGTTCCATTCTTATTCTATATCATATAAATCATTTATAACAATTGAAACCTAATGAAATTAATATGTTTAATATAATTAATTTTTTTTATTGAAACATTAGAACCATTTTATTTCTCTTTTATATCTAATGGAAAATAAAATCATCACTCATGTGTACGTATAGATTACCATCTCCATGAAGTGATGTTTTTTATTTTTTCATAACCATATCTCTTGTATGGTTATGTAATTTTATTTAATAGAAATATATTATTTTCAAAAAATATTTATTATTATATATATAATACATTATCTACCTTCTAACCCTTCCATCCCTTGGAAAATGATAAATTCACCGTGTGGAATACCACCTCCATGAATCGATGTTTCTTTCATTTCTATTTTACATGGATATAAATAATGATAGATTTAAATAATATATACGATATTTATGATATAATAATGATTTCAATTAGGTGACTTATTATTTAAAATTATTTTTTCTCATCCATCAAAAATTAGAAATATCACTTGTGTAATGTATGGACCACCATCTCCATGACATGATTTAATTAAATTTTTACTAACACTTTTAAATGGATGGTTTTAAAAGTGAATAAAATAAATAAATTTATATTTATGACCTATTTGAGATGTTTTGGATGATGAAAACATAAACAAGTATCAATAAATGAAATTATTTATTAATACTTATTTTCACCTGAATAATGATTTTAATGAATAATAGTCAATAAAAAAGGTAATTAGAAATTATAAGAGAATGATATATAGTAATATAAATTTGAATTTTAATATATTTTTTATATGGATTTATAATAAATCCATATTTATTATTCAATTGGTTTGAATGTATTTTAAGTTGGATGAGACTTTATGTAAGGGGTTTATGTTACAATCTCGTTTATTTTTGAGATTTTCGATGTAGAATTTCCATTGTCAAACCTTATCCTTTAAACATCATTTATTTTCATCTAATTCATTTATTTTTAGATTTTTAATGATGCTAATATATTCTCCTCTAATTGTATTATAAATTTATTATGAATTTTTTTATGATAATCTTACAATATTTATTTTTTTGTTGGTGAATGTTTTCTTGCATGTTCATGTTCTTTAAATTTTTTCAAGAATTTTATGTTCCATAATAATATAATTATTTAAAATCATATTCAACCATATTTTAAATTATTTTATTATTTTTAAAATGAATGTTCCATTTATTTTTAAAATGATTTACCTTTTGAATTTTTTCTAAAATTGTAAAAGGAATTATAGTTATACCATTTTTCACACAAAAAGATTTTCCAATAGCCATGACTATTACTTTTTTGGGATTAAATTAAATTATACAATGGTTATTTTAAAATAAAATATTTTTCTAGATATTTTTTAAATTTTTAGTTTTAATGATACCAATGGAAATGGATATTTTCCCAAGTTTTCAATGAAATTTTCAAACTCTATTTTAAATGAATTTTTAATCTAGGAAAATATCCTTTGAGGTTTTTATGCTTAAATGGGGATGAGAAATAAAAATACCATTATTTTTCTTCATCATGATCGATTATGATTTTATGATTATGAACTTTTTACGAAACCTACTTCAATTCCATGAGTTATCCTACAATGAAATGATTAATGTTTTTTTGATCTTATTGAATGGATATATAAGGTATTTTTTATGTGATGGGTGGGTCTGTTAAACCCATCCAATACATTGGTTAATGTCATATATATATATATATATATATATATATATATATATATATATCTATCTAAAAATATGATAACGATAAGTGTGGGAATGATTTTGAAAATCTATATTCACATTTTGGAATCTCTGTGTGATCACTTCTAGCTATCCTCACAAGATTATGTGTGTAAATGATTGAATATAGTTTTGTTCACATGATTGTGATTTATTATGATTATTATTCCACATGCCTATAAAATGAATCTTGAATGATGATTTCTACTTTGAAACTCTTATTAATCATGATTCAGATAAAAAATTATTTTAGAGTTTATTATCTAAAAATTTCTAAGTATAAATATTTTATGATGTTATCACACCCTTATGATCATATTAAGTTTACTTATGATTAATATCTCTCATTTTTACTCATACAAATTATTTGTGCTCAACATTTGTTTTTTTAATATTTTCCCAAGGTTATGAATAGTGTTTTAATATATGGTATGTCTGATAAGTTTAATTTTTGAGAAGAAAATTGTGGGAGATGTTAAATATATTTTATAAAATAAGTTTATTAGCATCTAGACTCCATTAACACTAAACATTTAGGACCCTAGAGAATGTATTATTGTGAATTATATTGAATATTAATATTATATGATTAAATTTTTAGGTATTTTATTCTTAGTTAAACTCAATAATTCATTGGACAAATGCATTCAATTATTATGGCCCAATTATAGATGGACATTCCATGTGTTGATAGGTTTCATGAGATAAACAGTTAGCCAAATTGGTTTTTTATTTTGTCTATACCTAACCAAGAAATAAAATTCATTTTAATAATTCCTTGATGGTAAGTTAATGATGTATTGGGATGAATAGTGTTTGTAAATATCATGATTTTTTACATTATTAAATTTCTTCATTAATATTTTTGTTAATATTATCCATGTTCTTGTCAAGTTGACATTTTACAGGGATACATTTTGAATCTTAAGTTTTTTATTAAATTTATTATGTATTGAGTATCCACTATGCCATATTGTTAATGACTTATCTATTCAACATAGATTCTATTGTACGCATTCCCTAACATATAATTTGATCTCACCAATTATTATTTTTTCCTTTCCCTAATTTATAATGAAGTGATATATGAATGATTTTTACAAATAAAATAATTTTATTCATGTTATGATTTATTTTTTCAATATGATATAGAAATTATGTGTGTATATAAACTCACAAGAATTATAAAATTATTTATCCTTAATGTTGTGATAACCGATATCTTGAACCAATGAAATAAATTAAACATCGTCTCTGTGTTATAATATATAAATATTTTATTCTAATGAAACCATACCATAACGCGCATAGATTTATTCAATAATGCAATTAAAACCACAACTACCAAATTTAATAATTTTAAGTTTATGAAATTAATGCCATTTTTTAATTAAGAATTTCAAAATTATCATACAATTATTTTTTTTATATTTTAGATATAGTTAATAATTTTTGAATAGTGAAAATACCCATTTTTACA
This sequence comes from Viscum album, assembly GCA_963277665.1. Lineage (NCBI taxonomy): Eukaryota > Viridiplantae > Streptophyta > Magnoliopsida > Santalales > Viscaceae > Viscum > Viscum album. The sequence goes on from OY728159.1 coordinate 1,647,620,305, forward strand.
ATTATACCACTTTTATGAAAATATGATGGTTTAAAAATGAATTTAATGTACAATTAACAATTTTATATACTAAATTTAAATTTATTAATTATAATAATTCCTTAAAGATATAATTTTTATTATATAAATCTATCTTTGATATTTTTAAAATATAAGTAATGTTTTTATTCAAGTAATTGTTTTGGTTCTTCTCTTTTAATAAATATTTTAAAAGGGTACTTTATGTTTTTGTTTGGTTTGAAAGTAAAATAAGTTTCCTTTTATTTAACCTAACCTAACTAATTCTATATGAATCATCATTATACAAGATATTGATATAAAATCAATTTTATACCTAAAAAGAACATTTTTCAAAACTAATATTTCATTAAAATTTGTGAAAATATATTAAAATTAATTTCTACCACTTATATTAATAGAAAATTGTAAGAGATATTTAATATTTATAATCATCATAATTAATTTTAGGTAATTTACACAACTTGATTTTTTTCCATAATGAATAGTAACCTTGCTAAAAAACTTATCACTATAATAGAGGTTAAAATGGATTAATGAGTGTGTTAAACCAAATAGATAAGGGTTTAAATAACCCAAAATATTGATTAAATCATACTGGTTGAGTTTATATAGACTCCAATTCATCCCATTTTTTAAATTTATCCCATTTTTAACAACTTTCTCAATAGACTAACTTAATTATATTTTAATGTTTTTAATATTTACATATTTTAACCACCCCACATATAAAAGGGAACCTTCTATACTATATTATGAACACTTATTGAGCCACTTGTATTGCAAAATACCTACCCAAATAAATTCCCAACACCCCTTCCCAATTATTAGAGGCCTTGGTCTCACAAAAACACCAATTTAGAATGAATTAAGGTGTAAGCAAAGGATGTTACTAAAAGAATAGGTATATGTTATTATCATGATTTTTTAAGATCCTTTATTCATAAATCTCTTTAAAATACAAAATAACCCTATTAAAATAACTAAATATGTGTTGGAAAAAAATCCATCAAGGTTACATTGAATCATTTTTGAGTGGATTATTTTTGTTGAAAGAGGGTTTCCATTTTCAATTGTGGAATTCTAGAGATATTTTTGACAATATATGTTGAAAAAAGAACCATGAAAAATGGATGTAGGATCTAGAGGTGGTAAAAAAAATAAAAAAAATAAGGTGGAAATGTTTTTCAGTGTTTTCCAAATTTTTGTGTCCAAAAATTAGATATAGGATAAAAGTGGTTTTGGAAAAGGAGGTTGCGCTCCAATGTCAAGGAGCCTTATAATGTTGCGTTCCATGATTTTTACAAGATTAGAACATAAACATATGGAAAATTAAATAACGGTGTGCATGTTTTGGAGGGGATCACAAGGTGACTAGCATGAAAGAGGCTAGAGTGAATGGACTTGCGTGGTCAGAGGAAAGTTGTGCGCCTCAGATGCTGGGTTGGAAAACTTCTTATAAATAGATGGATACCCCCATAATTATGAAGAATCTCAACACTTAGAGTAAATTTGAGCTCCGGTCTAAGAATTGGTGATTTCTATAAAGTAGTGAGTTATTCAGAAGTTGTGTGCTAGATGGTAGTTGCATACCAATAGTGAGTTGGGCATAAAAGGGTGTGTGTCACGCAAGTTGTGAGTATAATAAGGTTGTGTCGTGCATGTTTGGTGTAGCGAGAAAATTTATTTTTCTGTGATGAATTTAACGCTTGTTCTTTGTGCTTAAAGTAGCACACAAGTCAACCCATGGATGCATGATAGTTGGGAGTTTCATGTTACACCTGTGGTAAAGTTATATTCATTAGTGGATGAAAGTGGGACATCAAAAGAGCATCTACATATAGTAGATGATAAATTCAGTTGAGATAATGAAGGGACCTAGAAGTCCATAAACTATGAGTGAATCTCTTGAAGAAGTAGTGAGAACACTTCATTTGAGAGAGCAGTGATCTTCCATTTTGTAATTGGTTGTAAACCAGGAGGGATAGTGAGTCTGCTCTGAACATTTTAAAGAGTAGTGCACTTTTAGTGTATTTGGTATATCGACACATTGTCATTGTGTGATCCTTGGGAATATCCCAGTGAGCGTGAACCAAGTAAAATTAGTGTGTCTTGTTCATGATTTAAATTTTGTTTATACTTTTCTACGGGAAGGAGAGGGAAGATAATTTTATTTAATAATGAAACAAGATCAAAAGGGGAAGTTTTTTTAATCTGTTATACCCTAATTCACCACCTATCAGGATATTTAACCTAGTAGGACAAACAATAATCTTATTTTCCATATTAAGATATTTTTATATTAATGGTACATTTATTTTTATATATAATTTCTATCCTATGGAAAATAAAAATATCGCTTCTGTGAACATATACACTATGGTGTCCATGTTTTGGCGTAAGTTTTTTATCACTTCTTTAATTGGATTGTCATAAAGATGGAATTAATGAATATATATGATATTTATAAAATAATTATGATTATTCATATATAATATATCATCTATTTTCATGAACCCCACCACCCAAAGATTTCCCTCTTAGGATGGTAATGAGAGAAGGGAGATAGTGACCATCCAAATCCTAACTCTAATAGGCTATGGGTTAGTGGAAAGAATTGAGGTTATAACATATATAACAATGATAAGGATTATCCTCTAAAAGAAAATGATGAAAAATATATAATAAAATTACACCAATCAACTCTTCATCAAATAAAATACAAAAAAGATCCCAAGTACATGCATGTAATGTCATAAAAAACTAATATAACTAAAAATGCAATTACAATTACCTAAAGTTAAAATCGATAGTTACCATGAATCCCAAAAAAATCTTATAAAATTGTGAGCTAGTAATATACAACCTGATCTCCAACCTTTTTCTATTGACCTAAAAAAATTGATTATATATTCATTATGTGAGAATAATAGGTATACTCAGTTAGATCATCCCTAAAGTATCTCATGAAATAGATAGTGAATGTATACTAAATCCCAGTGAACAAAAAGTGAAGCGAAATAGTCACCTAAATAGGTATACTAAGTTCCCAACATTTTCATGGTCATCTCTAGAAAATCTATTCATACAATAGATCATATAATATAGTAATAAATATGGGTACCCCTATATCACTTCCCCACTATTTTTCTACTCTTCCACAAAATTTCATGTTTTAAGTTGTCTCTCTCCAAAGAAGTTATCCAAATGAAATCAGGGCTATATATCACAATATTCATATCATGCATCACATTACAACATCATTGCATCCACATATCCATATTGAAACCAAGTTATTTTTTGGATCCACCACAACCTGTATGTCGTGTATCATATTTTAGGTGTTATACATAAATATATCCCAACTCATACACCGAGTAATGTAGCTTAATCCATCACATTCCTTACAAATCAGAAAAATATTTATTATTAGTACGCAATATCTAGAGATACATGTGTGTAAAATAACCAAAAACTATTGCATACCTCTACACACATATATGGTGAAAGATAACCACTATGCATAAAGGAAAAAAATACTACCATGAGACTAGAGTGGGACCAATGGGTTTAGTCATCCATTCGTACCCCCCCCCCCAACCAAGATTTTGGGGAAAACCCGTCCAAGAATCCATTGGTTATCATTTTCCCTATGAAAATGGGTATGATATCATGTGAAATCACAAAACATACAAGATATAATATATATCACAACCATATAATAGATATATCCTATTATCAACTACAACAATCATCACTTGGACACACATCTTCCACTGCTAAGAGCTGAATATCCTATAAGAACTCAAGCATTCAATGAGTTATATTAAATTAATTATTTTGATTTTATCAATTATCCTTACATTAATTAAATCATTTTAAATTAGTAATCATTATTATTTTTAAATTTATTTATCCATCTAAGTGATGTTCATCCCATCCAGGCATAATCCAAATGAGTCTATGATTTCTCAAGACTATAAAGAACATTCTAGTAGGTACCAACCCCATGGGATAAAATATTAATAATTATTTTTCCATTATAAAATTATATGTAGTCTAGGAAACATAATAGTCTACCATAAAAAGATCCATTACCAAGAACATTTAGATTCTTAATTTAGTGGGAAAATGAATATAGATAAGAATGAAACATGGCTATCGGTCCCATGAGAAAACCATTAATAAGAAAGAAAATCAACTTTCAGAAAAAAAAAATAAGAAATCCCAACATCATCCCATTCTATAAAACCTGGTGTCAAACCTAAAACCATAATTAATATCACCATGCATCTCTATATCACAGGAGTCAGCTACAACCACATACTTAAGCCCCCATGCCCATGTCTCATCAACCAATAGCCACCCCAAGATAAAATCACAATACATAGAAAGTATCACACTAGAGAAACACAGAAGGAAGAAAACAACAATCAAGATTAATCAGGAAAATAGGTCATTAAATAATGTATTTTTCCTTCAAAAGAACATGGGAACACTCATCCACAAACCCAAGGCATTAATCCTTCATAAGAAAACATGCTCACTCACCCCCAAACATTAATCTTTATAAAACAATCCATTTTTTTCCATTAGGAATTAAATGGATCATTTAATACTAGTTACTACTATGGATAACCTAAGTTATTATTTATAATAGATAATAAATTATTTAATCATGATTTCAAGTATCAATTCTAATTTCATCAAACTAGGATAATAAAAGACTCATTTATCTTGATTTTTATTATTATCATTAACAATAATTAATAGATTAATATTAATTATATAATTCCACTAACACATGTAAGAATAAATTAAAATAAACATTACTTAAGAATCAATTTTATTACCGTAAAATTACATGAATCTATAGATTCATCAATCATGCCCCATTAATTAATTATCCAACTAATAAGTTACAACCATTAAATTCTATTCAATTTTCAATAAAATTAAGATCCTTACCCAAGGATATAAAAAATTCTAAATAGTGAATAATCATAGATAACACACTATATAGTTAATCAAGATGAAAATCATTATTATGGTGGAAGAACAAATTTTATCACTACAACCATTAACCATTTATTTAATTATTCTAGTTTAATATTTAATTAGGTAATTCCCACCATCACCAAAAGATATAAATCATGATCAATTTATAGTTTCATATAAATAAAATGGTTAAGTAATGAATTTTATCCCTAAATGATTCAATGTTAATCACATGACAATGTAAAAATAGTGTGGATCATAGATCACCCCTAAAATAAGTAAATATATGTCCCTCAAAGAATTTCATGCTATGATAACATTGAAAATCATAAGAATAAACTCTATTAAAATGATAGAGACCAGAAAAAATAACAGGGAAATATATAATGTGAGGAAACATGATAAATACAAGAAAAAACTACATTCAAATAGGAATAACTCATCTCAGATCACCACGGATTGATCCCTAGAATTCAGGGGGGTTTTCTGATTGAAAGGGGATTCAAAGGATTTCAATAAGATCCATTGGGAACCTAGAGTTTTGGGAGAAAATATGGGAGAAATGTGGGTTTAGAGGGGATTTTGGTATTTATAGTCCAACTAAAAATTATAATACCTTGTAGTATCCTCTTATAACAAATTAGAAAATGTGATGAAATTTTAAGGACTATAGCACGATGCGAGGGAGTATGGAAAAAATTTTGTGGTCAAACCCGTCTGAGGAACATGGTAGTAAACATCTTGCTGATCTTATAAAATAGGAAGAGGGACTACGATGCAGTGTAACACACTACTCTATAGTACCCATTTTACATGAAGGGATGTTATGTTTTATCCTACCTTCATGGTGAGACAACCCCCCAAATTTTCAATACCACCTCAAACCCCTATTTCATAGTGAGGCTTCTCAACACCACAATGTTTGACCACCATTGAAGGGCCTATATTGCAGCCCTGCTCCATGGTGCAGCCATGCCAAAAATGGAAGTGAATCCAAAATAATCCATCAATCCTCTTATGATATAGGTGATCCCTCTATATTTTATCATCCAACCTTATGACATCATTCAATCCTCCACCATACATAATTTCCATTACTACCCTTTATCCTTCTAAAACACCTTGGATCCTTCTTTGGACGCCTCAAAAATGAAAAAATAACAAAGGATGTACTAATAGGATCTCATCTAATATATTATATACCTCTAAAACAAATATCATCCTCGATAATTTATAAACAAACACAAAAATTAGAGAAATAAAAATTTCTTATGAATAACCACCCTAGGAGATACCTCTCAAAAATATTCCCAACATATCATCCCGACCACTTCACTTAGAAGAACTATGATAAATACTATGAAGAAAACCACAACCAACTCCTAATTACTATCCCAATAGAGATATATATCAAACAAGATCATTTTCCCCCAAAAACATTTAGTTGAAACTATACCAAAACTAGAAAAAGGACAAAATCCACAAACAAAAGATAATAAAAGATAGGATGAAAACAATAGCTTAGAGTAATGAGCATGTATATATTAATAAAGTTCCTAGATACTCTCCTATATGGAACCATGCCTCCAAAATATAAAAAAAAAGGAAATAACACATGTGTGAAACATCTTTTCATGTTGGTATTGGATGTCCATAGGTTTCTCCTCAAAAGTCACATCATCATCATTGTCAATCTCACAGGAATAAATGATGTGGTAATTTTAATGTAGATAATGGTGGATCGGAAACACATTGAATGGATTGTGTATTCATTTGGGATAAGTTTTACCAAATATTATATTTATATGACATGATACAACACCTCAATAGACCCAAAAAACTAGGGATAAATCTTACTCCCATGATAAAATTGTAGCTACCAACAATGAGGAATCACCTTTTAAAACATATGATCTCCAATGTCAAACTCCATAGGTGTCCTCCTATGATCAGCATATGATTTTTGATGATCCTTTGGTTCCTTCATCCTATTTCGAAGTACCTAAACTATCTCTATTGTGTCCCACACTAACTCTGGCCTTAGAATTGATGACGCTTCGATCACATTAAAACACAATGGGGAACATAAAGTTCATCTAAGAAAAAAATCCAATAGATCAATAACAATACTAGAGATAAATATATATTTGTAAACAAACTCAATAGAAGGGTGGTTTCTAATATATATGAACCTCTAACTTCCAAGACAGAAAAACACAACTAGTCATCAAGAGTTAGGATAGTCCGCTCTATGTAACTATTTTTATGTGGATGAAAAGTAGTAATAATAAATAAAAAATATCCAAAATAATTTTGAAGAACTTTCTACACCCTAGAGGTAAAATGAGGATCATAATCAAGGATGATCATCCTCAGGACTCTATGGAGCCTCACCACCTCTTCTAGATACTTCCTCAAAAAAACCTCCACTGATATCGACCTCTTTGACATAATAATGTTTGTTATTTTTTTATAATGATCAATTATAAACCATATATAATTAGATCCTACATATGATCAATTTTAACTCATAAAAGAGATCGTTTTTATGTCCTCCCAATTCCACTAAGGAACAACTAATAGTTGGAACAATCTTCCAGGAACACAATGGTCATCCTTCACCTTCTTCTTGACCAAAATTGACACACAAACTCCACAACATCATAACTCAAACTTGGCCACAAAATTTTACCTTTTAGAGTTTCGTAAATCATTTTTATAACAGAATATATTTAAAAGGGTGATCTATAGAACTCATAGAGAACCAACTCATTCATTTAAAAAGGGACAAAAATCCTTCCTAGAAATGAAACCTAATGTTTTTTATCATTAGACCAACCATAAAAGGGAATCACTAAAGATAACTCATTTTTTTATACCACCACCTCAAAATCCCTTATATGGGATTGTTCTAGTTAGTCCTCCAAAAAATGATACACCATAATCTGAAAATGAAAACCTCTTCCTCCAACACTTCCATATCAAGACTCATTTGGAGAGATCTTCTATCACTATCCAAGAATCTCTAGATTCATACATGGCGTCATTACATGACTTCCAATTCATTTCATCAGCCAAAAAAATACCCATTCCTAGTGTATATAAAATCTTGTAGTATTAATCTTGTAAGAATTACATCCATCACCATTATTTCAAGTTCAGTTCATACTGGGATAAGACATACCTTAGACTCTTATGATTGGTAAAACCTCAAAATTATTTCTAATGAGGTAATTTCACCACAAAATTAAAGAAAAAATATTTCCAACTCACGATCATGGGTGGTATTGTTACAGTCATTGGGACATAACTATTGAGACCCAAAAGAAACAACTAATCTCTAATTCATTAGAACACATCCCAAAACAATGCTCAATGTTTCATAAAAAACATAAAACTAAACACCCTCTATGGGAAAATAGATAACTAGAGCACGAACCAAAATCTCTTTTAGGTACTCAAATGTGTCCAGACATGGGTAATTCCATAAGAACACCTTATCCTTTCAATTAAAGGATTTTACAGAAGTCATAGCTCAAGGGAATTCATCTATTAACCATGTATAATATATCTAAATACTGAGGAAACTTTTTACCATCATGATAGTCTTGAGGTAATCCCATGAAATTAATTTCTTGATCATTAAAGGATCCATGGATATACTCCTTGTTGGGACACAAAAATCCCAACAAAAAAAACTTCACAAGCCCAGAATTCACACTTTGACAACTTCTTGAAAAACTTTTGGGGATGAAGAAATTCAAAAACTATCTAAATATTATCAAAATTCTGTACCTTAGACATGGATAACACAAGGATGTCATCAATGAAAAACACCACTAACATATCTTAAAACTACTAGAACCTTTCATCCATAAATCCTTGAACACTAATAGAGTGTTCATCACACTGAACAATATCACAGTCAACTCATACTGATCATAAGGACATCAAAAAGATTTTCTTGGAACATACTCATACTTTACCCACATTTGATGATATCCCAACCATTAATCGATCTTTGGAACCAAATTTATCCTTTTAGTTAATCAAAAAATAATCAATATGTGTAAGAGGATAGTGGTTTTTCCCTATCACCTAACTCGACTGATGATAATTATTACAGAGATAAAAAAATCCATGTTCATTTTTCATGAAAAAAATTAGTGAACCTTAGGTGAAATAATCATCCAAACAAATCATAGATATAATATAGCATCAATATTTACTTGTATCTCTCACAATATATAAGAAACCATCCTATATGGAGACATGTAGATTGTTGAAATGGCTAGTTTTAGCTCTATCCCAGACTCGATGTCTCATCGAGTGGGTAATTCTAAAACATACTCATGAAATACATCAGGGTAGTCTTACACCACAATTGGAAACACCATTAGTTGTAACTCCATTGAACTCAATGCCTACTTGTCAGTCTAGGAAGACAAGGATAGAACACACCTCTAACCCATCTGAGGGTCTCACTCACCAATGAACATTATTGGATCTCTTTCTGAATTATAAAATTAAATTTTCTCCTAATGAAATCTAGAACATCCTACACCAAATATATCCATTTTATACCAAGTATGACTTCATAGGTATGTATCAGTGATCATAGGAATCCTCAAAATGAGTTGTTATTCCCCAACACTAGCTCACATTCTCTATATACATTATAAAAATAATCTCAACCTCCAACCATCATAGTGAACACTAAGGGAACTATCTATTTATCCCCATCATGTACCATATCATGAAATAGGGAATGTAATATAAAGTAGTGTGTATCTCCTGGATCAAACAAAGAATGTTCCCACATAGAAAAAAATCTAAGGGTACCTCGAAAAACTTATGGCTCACCCTAAACTAGAAACACTTGGGAATTAAAATTTTAAATCCCTAATTTATAACTTATCTCTCCATAATGATGACCAACTCCATGGATTAATTATTCTATCTATGTATGGGAATCAAATTAGGGATTTACATTGCCCACCCCATCTCCTCCATTCTCATCCCAAGCTGGAGCATCTAACTACTTATTCCTCAGCTAAAAGAACCTCAACATAGGTGATTGAAGTAGAACACCTAGTTCCTACTACCTTAATATTTTTTTTGGTAAATACCTCTAACAATTCTCGTACCATTTACAAGAAAAACAAGTGTCTAACCCCTTAGAGAAGACTAGAGAGCCACCGCCCCAGGTGAAATGAGATGATATTTTCTAGGAACTAAACCACACTATCAGAGGGAAATTATTTATAATAAACTAAGATCATTGGACCACATATATTATTCTTAATGAATCATGAAGAATCCCCTCTAATATTGATATGATTCTAGACAACATCCACCTAAAAACCTCTTCTCCTTCCAGCACCTCAAGATACGTCAAAAACATAAATGGTTTGACCTATGATTGGAACTCAAGACACAAATCCTCCTAGATATGCATCTCAAAATCCTCCTCATCTAGAAAATTGTCTAAAGTATGTTGTAGAAGGACCATAATATGGATCTGAAACTCTAAAATGTTGGATCTCCATTATTTTAGGGTAAACATATCCAAGAGACTAGCCTTCTTATTGGTAAAAGAATGAAACTCTCTTAGTAAATGGTCCCTAAATTTATCCCATGAGACCTCTGATGCCCCATGGTCCCTAAGGAACAAGATCACCAATTTCTCATTGCTACATGTAGCATCATCATGGTTAGTGACACCCTAAATTAATTAATTACTTTACTCTATTTAAGGATTAAATTATCCCAAGGTTGGCCCATTTCAAACAAAGGAACATATAAGAATGTTTTATAATCCTTTCCTAAGTCTCTAACACTAAACTATTATCATTTTTCTTACTATTCATGGTAATCATAAGGGTCTATGAATTATATCACAGGGGTTTCTATATACCAATTTCTTATATGGTATTTCTTATTTAAAATGATTACTAAGCTTAGATGACACCATTTCTATACCAACATATTCAATCTTATCATGTGCCTACTCAAAACTCCATCATGCCACTCAACCTAAACCTCTAATTTCTACTATTTCAGGAAACCCTCCCCCCCCCAACATACCCCTCCTAGGATAGAAGTGAATGAAGGGAGATTATGAATGCATGAAACCCATATCCAATAGTCTATGGGTTAGAGAGAATCCCCAAGGGTATACTATACATACTAATGGGTGGAATTTCCCTCTAAAAGGAAATGAGGAATGAGAGGTAAGTCAAGTTCAACAATCAGATCCTACCCATATAAGATAAAATAGATATCCCCAGTACATTAATGTAATTTCATATACAAATAATACAATCTAAAAGGGAAATAAAATTATTAAAATATAAACTCAGTAGCATCCATGATGCCCAAACAGGTCATGTAAAATAGAAAGCTAGTAATATACATCATGATCTCCACCATTCTCTTTTTAACCTAAAGAAACATTTTATATATACATAGGGAGATCATAACACATATATGTAGAAGGATCCTCCCTAGATCTTCTAATGTAAAATATAAATAAAACATACTATATCTTAGTGAACAAAAGGTGAAGATTATTCATCACCAAAATATGTATAAAAAGTTCCCATGCTCATCATGGTTATCTCTTACCATGTAAAAAATATATTATCTATTACATTAATAAAGAAAGGGTAACCCATTACCACTTCCCCAAAAGATTTTTACTTTTCCCCAATGTTGTACATCTTGATCCAAATCTATCCAAATAAGCCATCCCAAAGTCAGATATTCTAAGTATCACATCATAAATCTCATGTATCACATCACCTCATTATCCCATACACATATCAATATAGTAACCAATCAGTTTCTAGGATCCAATGTAGCATGTATTTCATGTATCATATATCAATTATTATCCCTCAATCCATCATATCCCATATACTAAGTAACATGTCTCAATCTATCATATCTCATAAATATAGTTACTATAAAAACCCTTAGGATACTATATCAATAGATACATGTGTATAAAATAACCACATGTTATAAAATCCCTCTACACATATATATGGGTAAAGACAACCATCATGTATACCATCACATAATACTACCAGAAGAAGAGAGCAACGCTGGAGGGGGTGGTTAGCTGTCCATCACACACCAACCTAGATGTTAGGAAAGATAAACTCTCATATTCCCTTAGGTTAAATTAACCCTATAAACAAGGGTGGGGTAAAATATTAAATCACAAAACATAAAAGATATACTAAATATCACAAAAACACTATTGTCATAACCTAGTCGTAGTATCAACTATAGATATCACCTCTTAGAAACCTGACTTCCACAACTAATTTCTAGATATCCTATAAGTACACAAAAATTCAATGAGTTCTAATAAATTAATTATTTCCATTTTAGAATTAAACCTTTCATTAATTAATTCATTATCCATTAGTAAAAATTATTTTATTTACATTTCATTAACTATCAAAGTTAAGTCCACACCCTCTTGGAGTAATCCAATTGAGTATGTGGCTTCTCAATAATTTCAATTCCATTATATCAAGTTCCAAATACATGGGTAAAAAGATTAATTATTTTTTTACCATTATAAAATTCCATGTACTCTCGGAAACATAATAAGACAGTACAAAGAGATACATAGCTAAGCATATCCAGCTACATCAAACTGTGAGAAAAATAATTCATATAAGCAATAAACCAGATCATTTGGACATTGAGTAACGCATTGACAAGAAATCATCCCATATTTAAAAAACCAATGCTAAATCCATTCTTAAATCCATTTTATCAAACCTAGTTCCATTCGCCACACCATAATGTGTGTTTCCATGTATCTCTCTATCATAATGATTAAATTCTTTCATATTGATGGTCCTCCCTGCAAATATCTCATTAGCCAAAATCTATCCTGAGCTCATATCACATCACATAAAAAGTCTTGCATCTAGAGAAACATAGGAGGTAGAAAATAACCAACATGATAAATAGAAAAACTAGGGCCTAAAAATGGATTTAACATTTACATGAAAATGAGATCACTAGATACCAAACACAAGGCATTAATCCTTCATAAGAAAAAAATTATCACTTGACCCCAAACATTTATCTTTATTGAATAACAAGTTTTATTATATCTTGATTTAATCGGATCATTTATGATAGGTTAATTCTATGGGAAACCTATGGAATTTACATTAATATCTCCTATATTATGTTGACTTGATTTCAAACATCAATTCTAGTTTAAAAAAACTACAAGAAGAACAATCAAATTTATCATTCCTTTTATCATTTTCATCAACCAACATCACTATCTCCAGATTATTTAGCCAATTTAACAGATACATTGATAAAAAATTCAATTAAACATATATTAAGCATCATTTTTTATAATAAAATTACAAGAATGTAAAGATTAATCAAGCATGCCTATTTAAATCATTAGAAACTAAAATGTTACTATATTTATGTTCTTTACCATTATGAACCAAATTAACATGCTAACCCAAGAATAAAAAACATACTAAATAATGAATAAGCATAGATAAAACAAAATATAGTAAATCAATAGGAAAAAAATATTATAGTGGAAGAGAACATGTGACCACTACAATAATAAAACATTTCGTCCATTAATCTAGTTTAATATATAATTGGGTTAATTCCACTGTAACACATAGAGTTAAAGCATTGTATGTTTAATATTTCACTTAGAAAAAAAAGGATAAGAAATGAATACCCTACCTCAAGGAATCAGCATTATTCACATGAGAATAGAATAATAACATGGGTCATTGATAACCCATCATGAAAATAATGATATGTACCTCAAATAACACATCACTAAAACCACACCAAAAAACATAAAAATAAACTCTATTTGAATAACGGAGATAAACCACCATAACCTGTAAAGATATCATGGGATGAAACAAGGTCAATTAGAGGATAATAAGAATAATATAAAACTAAATCACCTTTGGTAACCAAATATTGATCCTTATAATTTGAGGGTTGTTTCTTATCGAAAGTGGATTTAATGTCCCCTAAAATGTTCCCTTGTGCACCTAGGTTTCAAGAGAAAATGATGGGAGAAAATTGATTTGGGATGGACATGATATATTTTTTGGACAACTTATAATTATAAGTACATGGAACAACCTTCAAAACCATGATGCATAATGGGATGACCTAAGAATGACTATGTAATATATTAAGGGTCTACACCATAACCTTTATTATCAAACTGTGTCTAAAGATCATAACATAGAATTTTTTGTATATCTTATAAAAGGGTGAGAGGGAATACGGTGTAGGGAGAACCACTATGTTTTAGAACCCATTTTCCAATAAGTGTGGCCACACCATATCCAAACACCATGGAAAAACTACCCCCAAATTGAAATAACACCCTCAAACCCCCACAACACTAGTAGTATTCTTCGTGTCGCAATGTTCAACCATCAGGGAAGCTCCAACATCATAGCCCTAATCTATCAAAAAAACTGTGAAAAAATCGTAGTGGATCTAAAATCATGTCTCAACAACCCCCCCCCCCCCAATTCCATAGATACTCCCTCCATGATAAAACATATAACAATATTTTGCAGTGAAATCCTCCATGATACATAATTTCATTAACTCCCCATTTTCCCTCCAAAACATCATGGAACCTTCAATGGAAAACTCCAACCCCTAAAACTAAAAAAGAAAGTTATTAATGGATATTTATCATTAAATTTATTTTATTACCAACATATATATTTCAAAATGATAATGTTTCTCATGTATATGTGTGGGCCGCCACCTCTATAAAGTGATATGATTCATTTTTCTATTACCAATTAGCATGGATAATTTTCAAATTATATATAATAAATAACAATTACATTTTTGAAATTATTACCGTTATGTGGATTATAGAAACATTTATTATCACCTTTAATAATAGTCAATATACTGAAGTTGTTTTTGAGAAATTGACTAAACAACCTTAAGTGGTCAACATAAGCAAGGACTATAAAATGAATACATTATATATAAGTATAAAAGAACCTTAAGAAATGAAATATAGTTTATTTTTTTCATAAATTATTTAATAATTTAAAATCAATTTTTTAGGATCATATAATGAATATGGCCAAGTAGGAATCCATGGTAAGGGTTTATCATCTCAATTCTACTCTATTGGGATGTATTTTTATTATCCACCTATTTTTTATAAGTTGTATATACAGACTCTTTTATATATTATATAATGAATGAATAATTATTATTTATATTTAAATTTTAAATTCAAGTTTCCCTTTCAAGGGGTGTTGATTGAAAATTTATTTAAGTCAAACAATTTTATGTTTCTATATCATTTATTCAGGGGTTTGTCTATACTACATTCCCATTGAGAAAAATTATATGATATTTATTATTAAAACCCCATAAATTTTATTATTCCATTATTTTTCATGAAATTTTCAAGAATTAATACCATTTTCACTCTTTAGTACATAAAATTATCCATAAAATGTTTTATATAATATTAGTCCTTATTTCTTCTTTGGTCAATTAACTTTTTCTTCCATATAAATATTTTTCAAATTAGTTTAGGGATGTTTTATATACTATTAAATTCTTGGTAACATTCATTACCTACTAACTTTGAATCTTTTTAAATTTAATAGTCGGTATTTAAATATATTAAGTAAATATTTTGTTCTAAACAAACAATATCATAATGCACATAAAATTATTCAATAATGTTATTAAAATTTAAATACCCAAATTTTGTAATTTTAATTTGATGAAATTAATTTTATTTTCTTCATTTTTCATTTCATACTTATCTTAGTGTATTTTTTTAATATTTTTAACAAATAGTAATTTTTTTGGGGAATAGGGAAAATACTGATTTTTTTAACAATGCCAATTTTATGAAAATATAATGATTTAAGAATGAATTGATAGTTTATAAAACCTTTTCATGGCCTAAAAATTCATTTATTAAGTAGAATAAATCATTTAAAACATGATTTTTAACTTATAAATGTATGTTTTATGTTTTAAAATTCAATATAATGTAATTATTTAAATAAAAACTATTTTTTGTAATTTTCTTTTAATCATGATTTATACAGGTTTATTTTGATTTTGGTTTGTATTGAAATTTCAATACATCTCCTTTTATTGAACCTAGTCTAATTAATTACATATGAATCAATATTATAAATTATATTGTAAGAAAATCATTTCAATGCTTAAAATGAACATTCTTTCTAAAAACAGATCCTCATTGCATTTCATAAAATAATATAAATGTAATTTATGAAAATTATAGTAATTTATTCTTGTATTATAGATTCCATATTTAGGAAAAAATAATTAATATTATGTAATTAGGTTGTCTTAATTTTTTTGTTGTAATTAATAGTAACCTTGGTTAAAACATATCATTACTATATTTGTTAAAAGGGATTAATAAATGGTTTAAACTAAAGAGATAAGGTTTAAAATAACTTAAAAACTTTTATGGATGTCATTAAACAAATGGACTTTGTATATATTATAATCTATTCCTATTTTTTAATTATTATCTACTCATGATAGCTTCTGTTCTATTCTTTCCCATAATAAGTATTTGATTTGAATCTTATATTTTCTTTTCCCTGTGATATGAAAAATAAACATTTGATTTAATTTCATGTATGTAGGGAACTTTTTCATGCACGGATTTATATTTTCAATATAATATAGAAATAATTTATGTATCAAAACAATAAAAACATTTTAACTGATAAATCCTTCTTATTGTGATATATTTTATCATGTACTGGTGTAATAAAGTATACATTAGGTCTAGGTCACTAGATTTAGTCTCATTAAAGTTTTTATCAAAGGAATTTTAGTATGACCACTGAGAACTATATTTTATAAGAACATCACTAACACGAGTATTATGATTATACCTTAAAATATTTGAGACTTTATATGGATTTTATTCTGTATATCTATATTTGTAATCTTATGGTCTAATTATTTACATGATATGGTTTATAAATGGTTTCTAAAAGAATAAATATAATTCATATTAACACCCTTGGTCAATTTAGGGATTTACTTTTGAGAAATTCAATACATCGGGTGTTGTAGCTGAGAAATTTATTATGTTAAAGTTTCCTTTATCATATAATAGATCTATTACTCCATTAGTATCTAATAAATGGATAAAGTAAATTGAGAAAATATTCTTAACTTTGGGAAGTAATGAAAAGGATAATTTTAATGTACCAGTATATTTATTAAAGGGATATGTTGATCAATAGTTTTCATTAATCCATAATACAAAATAATATGATGAAATAGAAATTATGGAATGGAAAATATTTAATGTGATATTATTTAAGAAATATTCTCCTTGAGATAAATGAGTTGAAATAGATAGGATGTTCCTAAACCTAAAGAAGATGGAAGATGAAAGTTATTTTGAATATAAGGGTAGCCTCACATGGTTAGTAAGGTACAAAATAGACTATATAAAAAATCTAGATAGTATGATTAATTTTTCCACTAATTAGATTAATCCAATCCTTTAAAAGTCATGGATATCTAGAATTTTTTCATCATATGATTATTTAGTATCATGTGTCATCAATATAGGGAAATAATTTTCTAGGTATTATATCTTAAAGAGAAATAAAGAAATGAATACGTTAGTTAAACAAAAATGAAAAATAAATGTGTGAAAGAATATAAAAGGAATGATAAGAGGCCAAAAATATGAAAATTGGGGAAATAAAATTTCTAGTGAATTATTAAATGAAATGGGATCTTATTACAACTGTGTAGATAAGGGCCATCTTGATCATAAATGAAAGGGAAATAAAGAGAAAATTGTTATCCAGTGCATCGACTATAGGGAAATGGGGAGTTATTACAAATAATGGCCTAAATTTCAAGAAAATATACCAAAAAATAGTCAAATGTGGTAAGGTTTTGTTTATGAAATTAATACATCTAAATTTTCCATTCCTAAATATACAATGGCTGGTACATTGATCTAAAAGTCAAATTTATCAAAAGATTTATTTAATTCTAGATCACTATACTCTTTTATATCTTCCATGTTTTCAATTAACTTTAAATTATTCCCTTGGAACATAAGAAGGTTTTTTTCAATAAAAACACAAAGTGGATGTCTTATTAAAACAATAATATGTCAGTTAGTCCCAATTATAATTCATTAACCTACCTAATTTGAAAACTTGGTAATTATTCCTATGGTTGAATTTGAAATCATCCTTAGTATAGATTGTATTTAAAAGCATAATATGAATATTTATTTCTAAGATAAGGAGATTTTGATTTTCAAAGGGGGTGTGAAATACCTTATATTTAGAAGGAATACTTCATATTTTGAATGATTTATAAATCCACCCCCAATAACTATAAATAATGATACTCTAGGAGAAAAAGAGTATACAAAACCTGTGGATGGGAATGATAACCTTGGAATAGATTATTAACTTATTTTTTAGGAATAAATTTAATTATTTCCTAAATATTTACCTAAAAATATACTTGAGTGTGATGTTGATTTTTCTATTATACTCATACCTTATTGAAAACCTATACCGGAGACTCCCTATAGAATATCCATGGTGGAATTAGTGTAACTGAATAAAAATATGTGGTGGTTGTGCAATAAGGGATTGATTCACCAAAATATTCATCTTGAGAGACCATATTCTTTCTTTTTATATATATGTATAATTATATGTGTTTTTTCACCAATTACAAGTAAATAAATTCCATTTCTTTAAGAAATAAGTATCATCTACCTCACATTGACGATTTTCTTAATCAACTTTAAGGACATAAATATTTTTCAAAGATTGTTCTTAATTTTGGGTATAATCAATTGGGATTAAGGAAGGAAGATATTATAATGAAGATATTTTTATATGGTATGGAAAATATTATTTTATATTAATTCACATATCATTGTCTAATGAATCCTCCATTTTTATGGATCTAATTAATAGAATATTCAATGATCATATTAATAATTTCATCGTAGTATTTATTTATGTTACCATGGTGTACTCTAAAATCATGGAAAATCATAAAATTCATTTGAGAATAACTCTTGAAACACTTAGAGAGAAGTATTTATATAGGAAATTTAATAGTTGGGAATTTTAGATCTAGAAAAATTCTTTTCATGGCCATATCTTCTCTAATGGTGAAATATTAGTTGATCCAATAATGATAAAGGATGGTAGTGAATGGGATACTCTAAATATCATACCCAAAATACATAGTTTCCTTAGATTATTATGTTACTATGAGTGATTTTTTCATTATTTTTCCTGATTATTAACTCATTAACCTTGTATATACATAAATAGTTTAAGTTGACATGGTTTTAGTAATATAAATAATTTTTCAAAAAATTGTAGAGGTTATAGGTAAATGTATTGATACTAACATTTCAATTGGGTGGGGTTTATTTTGTGATATATAGTGATGCACCAAATATAGTATATAGATTATTCATTATGTAGAATGATAGACTTGTTTCATATACATTATTATAATTAAACATTCATGAACAGAATTATCAAACCCTTGAGCATTAGTTAGTATCCATAATTCTAAGACCCAATGTTTTCTTAGTTTTGAAAATGGGTAAGAATTTTAATGTTGGGCTTTTAGATGCTCAAAATGGATAAAATGGTCATTTTACCCTAGTAGATGATATAAGATAATCATTTTAAACTCTTCATTGGTTCTAAAATGGGGTGCTTTCTTTAATACTAGATTTTGATGAAATTATGAACATTTCAAATTTTAATGGATATTAAATATATAATTAAATAAATATTATTTATTATAGTGTGTCCATATGAATATATATTTTTAGAGGATCATAATATTGAGATTTTCACTCCACTATTGAGTACAGAATGACTATTTTTTAGGTGAGGTGAAAACCTACTTCAGATTCTGGTATGTGGGACAATCATTTTAAATGGGTCTTTGATTTAAATTAATTAAACACTCCCCCATTCCTAAATAGGCATGGTATAAGTGGTAGGGTTCTCCCATGCACATAACGGATGAACTGATATGGATATGTGAATTATGTGTTAATATATATCATCCTTAGAACTGGTCTATACTAGATCTATGTGAATCATCTCTAGACATGGATTTAGACTTGAAGCTTTAGATATTTATCTTTAAGGTTTTACCATTTTAATTTTTATCCATAAATCGATGTATAATTATAAATTTCTAGATTTAAATACCAATTATGATTTTAAGGGACCCCATGGGTGTATATTTGTGGGTATTTGTTGGAAAAAAATGTTTTGTGTGGATCACAGGGGATTCCCATTAATAAAACCTGATCACACAACATGTGGTTTAAACATCCCATGCCATGTGTTCTTCCTATTTGAGGAATGTGATGTTTTTGAGACATCACATCATGAAAAAAAAGTACACACCATGTTGTGTGACACGGATATGTGTCTGAGTGATTTGGTATACCCCCATGTAAGTGTTCATGTTTATTTTGTAGTATATGGCGGAACCCCATGTTTTCTTTGGCTATGTAGTAATACATGGCTAAACATCAATTATTCACTACCCATATAGAAGTACATAGCTTGGTTAATGGTTTTAGAGTACATTCCATGTACATGGAGTTCACACTATGTAATTCTCACTGTTTACCCATTTGAGAGTTTTAGGTAATTTTGTAACTTCATACTATAATTGGATAGTTTTTTCATATAGAACATGATGGTGGAACCCTTGGGTCATTATTCGGATTTATGGGAGATAGTTTGGGATGAGGGAACTATGATGTAGAGGTTCTTCCTATAGTAAATGAAACCATAGGTATCATGAGTGTGAGATATGAAATGAGACCAAGATAATGGTCATGAAAATTATTTGAGGATAAGGAATGAGATCACCAACATCCTCAACTAGTGTATCTTTAGACTATACCTAGTTTTTGGGAATTGGTTTTGATTTGAGGATATAGATAGTTTGAGTGTTCAGATAAACCAAGACTGACTTGGAAAGAGGATGTTCTCAAGGATACCTCCCTCATGAGGTTTTCCTTTTTAGGCATATGAAGTTTTGAGATATTGGAGATTGGGTTGTGGGATGTGTTACCCCTAAGAGACTAGTATTTGCTGAAGGGGTTGGTCTATGACTAAGGATCCCAGTAGGGATTCCTACACATTTTTTATGACCCATAGGATACCAAGAGGGATTCCTCCTCTTTCATAAGGATTATGGGGATCCCAAGATGGATTCCAATTCTTAAAAGATGACCAAAAGGACCCAAGTGTGTTCCTATTGAAATATTTTCTCCGAGTGGGTGAATGTTTCGGGAAAGTGATGGTTGTGGCTATCACCCCATAACCCTATAAGACATGTAATCTTGATAGTGATGAGATGATGATTATGAGAATGGTCACTCATACAAACTATAATATTGATTTATTTTATTTTATTTTATTTATACTATAACTTGATTTATTCCCTTAGTGATAATGTTATTCTAATGGGAAATTCTATATATGTGGAGCTTGGTGATTGGGAATTCCTTGGATTATGATCACAGATGTTTGTGGAATACCTTAGGATGAGTCCCTAGATTCATGAAGATATATATGGAAACTTGAATGGATATAGATCTCAATGATTAGAGATGTATTGTATTGGGATCTCGGATGTTTTGACCATCAAATAATGATTCCCTGGAGTTATGAGGATGTGGATGTGATCTGTAATAGATATGAAACTAAATTATTGTAGCTATCTTAGATTTGGATCATAGATGTTTTGAATACTTCAGAATGAATCCTTCAAATCTAGAGGATATAGATGTGGGCTTACTGGGATAAGAATATCAGATGTTTGGACTGTTAGGGAATGGATCCTTAGATATGTGAGAATACAGTTGGGATTTACATGGATTTGGATCCATGATGTTACATGGGAGTCTTGATCGTCATGGAATGATCATAGAATCCTTGTAACTAGCTGAAGTGGGAAAGTTCAATCGAGGTCATGAACTTAACGATCAACAATGTGTTTAGTTTTTTATTTTCATTCAAGTTATCAAAAATCATTCCCCAAAATATTTCATGTGCATGCACTTATGAAATACGGATATAGTATCACCATTGGGGGTGGCCTAATGAGATTAATTTATCACCCCCTATATAAGTACATTGGTTTGTGTGCTAAATTAGTTTCCTTTTTTAGGTTTAACACGGGGTGGAATGGATAGGGTGGAGGCCCAGATTTTCATCATCAATAATATATTATTCTATGGTGTTTTATAATTAGGCTAGAGTATGTTGACATGATTTTGGTGACTTGGGATTTGAAATGGCTTGGATTTGTAAGAGGATCCATTGTATTTCACTTCTATGGTTTCTTCTTTATGTGATTATCCCAGTTGTTCATTGGTTGTTGATGTGTATAGCATTATTTTTCAATTTTTATATTGAATTTCATTTTATTATTACATATTTCAATTTTCAAATTTATTTATTATTTTGATTCTTATGGATGTTTGTGATGTTTGGTCTATTTATATGTGATTTCACAGTCTGAAATGATGGTATAGTTTCCAGATAGTGCCACTATATACACCCTATGATAGTCAGTAGACTTTTTCATATGATGAAGAATTCCTAAGTCCACATGGAAAGCTATTCTTCTTACTATTCAATGTGATATAGATGAAGGCATATCATAGATATTTTTATTTCTCTTAATATTTGGGACATGGTATCTAAGAATTTTTGGTATGTGTCGGAGAAGGTGATGTATTTCAGGTTGTTACATAATTAACACATTAATTGGTGGTACCTTCTTGATAATAGGCATTTTTTATTGATGTTTTTTATATATTATTATTTGGTTTTATCTATTATTTTCACCTTGAGTGATTCATATGATTTTTCATTGATTTTTCTCATATTAGATCTGTCTCTTAGTGTGTTTGAAATAGGAAATAATGGATTTGAATCTTTTCCCATAGAGGCAAGGGGTATCTCATGTATCATGAGTTTAAATTTATGATTTAAATAAAAAATAGTTTTATAATAGTCTGAGTTCCCACTATAAATAGGTTCATCTATTTAAATAATCATCAATTTATCATAAGGTTTTTACCATATAAGTATTTGGTTTCATTATACTTTGCATTATTGACATATATGTTTTACATATGATTTTAGGTTATAAGGATATATGGTGAGATGCTTGTTAAAGATGCTGGTACATTTCCTCAATGTGGAAGATATGTGGTGTTTGTAATATGTTAGTGAGGAACATAGAGACTTACTTAAGGCCACATATGAGTTACAATTTCACTATTTTAGTTATTTAATGTTCTAGTAACAACCTATATTTTTTTCTCATATATCTTGGAATAAAATTCTACTTAACTATGACAATGACTATGGTTTTCTTTATTACAGATCATCTAGGACCATTTCATTGGTTGTGGTAGTGGTAACCCTGGATGAGTTTGGATTCTTGAGGGAATAGTTTTATAAGTTAATTATAGGTTATAATCAGTTCTTTATGGTTTAAATATTAAATATGTGATGCAATTTATGTGTATATAATCCCCTTTAGGGGGTGGTTGGGAATGTTGGAAATCATGGGATGTTTGAAGTAGGAATAAAGAGGTGCTTCTCATTAGATGTGACCATCTTTTAGACCTGGCATTTGCGAAATGTGGTAGACATAGATACCTTAAGATTTTACTAAGTGTTTAGTGAGTCAAGGATTTTGTGATGATTGAGGCAAATCCACAAGAGGGGTTGTCCTGGGTTTGTGGGTTCTTTGAGCCAACAATCATGGGAGTGTTCTTGTATTTTAGATTGATGAATAAAAGGTTCCATCAATGTTATGATGGATTCATGGTGATTACTTGGCATTTCAGGATTATGAATTTTGAGTACTCATGCCTTGGAAGTTGTATCATCAATGGTGTATTGGTGTCAAATTGAGATTTTGAGGGAAGGACTGGTCGAGTGTTAAGACATGTTGTTGGGATGCATTTTAGTATACTATCAAGAGCATGGGTAGATTTTCATGAATTTTAATGGTTTTGGATGGAGGATAAGAATGTGTTTAATTTATTCAAGGGAATTATGACCAATTTTAATGTGGAGTTCCCAGGATGATCCGGCATGTTATAACTGATATACATACAGAGCATAGTACGTGGTTGGGAATGTTATCCTAAGTTCTTGGTTCGTGGCTTGGGTGAGCTTGAGTTCTTGACTAAGGTTCTTTGTATTCTCACACTATCTTGAGGTGAAGAGTTTTTTTTGGTACATGTATTCATGATAAATACTTTTTGTGTGAGGTAATGTGCAAGATGGTAAGATGTAGTTCCAGTTGAACCAAGTTTGGGCCCATTGTGGTCACCCAGGTCCTGAGGAAAACTAATCGGTGTAGCCACATTGGACCAATTGAGTTCAGCATTAGTGGAATAGTTTAAGGATGTTCTTATGGTAGTTATATCACTATAGTTCATTATAGGATGTGATCCTCATTTTAGGTTTCTTTTTGAAAAAATAGGTTACTATTACTTGTGATCTATATATGGGTGGTTAATATTTTTGTGTTAGCCCTCTGGTTTGAGTAATTTGGCCATGTTAATTCATTACATTCAGTGATAGATGGAGCATGGTATATAGAGTTTGGATTTTAGTTAGGTGGTTATGATAAATTTAATATCATGGTGTGGAGTATCAAATCAATTTTTTTTAAATTTATCTCGTTTTACTTTGAGTTTTATTGTGGGAGGAACCATGAACCTCATGATGAATCATGGGTTATGTTTTGATGCCTATTAATGGACTTGTGTATTCAAGAACCATCTTAGTAGTTGTATGATACTTCCATGAGGTGTCATGACCATTTATGGGTGGTAATCCTTGTATTTGAATTTATATAGAGGAAATATGGTTATCTTTCTAAAGTCTAGTGTAATGAGTTAATGTTGAGTTGATGACCAATGTGGGTCAGGATGTGTGGTTATAATACAACTAATGCTTCTCAAGGATGTGAAGTGTTACAGTGTGGATATTTTAAGATCCTATATTTTTCCAAGTTGTGAAAATGATAATAAATATTAATTTTTGACTTTCATATTCTCATTATGGGTAAAATGGTTATCTTCCCCCCAACATAATATCGCAAAACATATTTCCAACAACTATGTTGGTCCTAAAATAGGGTGTTTTACCTACTAAAAGATATTAGTTTAATTCATAACTCTTAAAGTTTTGTTGGAATATTTAATATTTAAATCATTAAATATTAATATAATTGCACATGTTTAGATTCATATGACTTTAGAACTGGGAATTGTATTTATGTTATAAATTAATGGTAAAGTTAGGAACTGGGGTTTTTTCTTAGACGGTGTGTGAACCCGATTTAGGTTTTGGAACTCAAAATGAGTATTTTAAATGAAAATTCTATTTATTTTAATTAAATAATTAAAAAATTAAATACCCCCCTTTCATTATTATTAATGAAAGTAGGGTGATGGTCCTCCCTTCAGCATGATAGTTGGACCAGAAGAGAAGGGGGAAGGAGGAAACGCCAGGATTTTTCCATGGCATCGATTGGGACTTCATTAGGGTGCATTAGCTTCTATGTATAGATTTAGATATGAAGCTTTAGTTTTATCTACATGAGAAATTTTTTTATGTATTATCCATAAATCATTGTACACCCATAGTTTTTATTTTTAAAATAACAATTATGATTTTTGGGGACACCATGGGGTAGATTTGTAGTTGTTTTGGGGAATCTGGGGTTTTGGGAGGATCGTATGGGTTTCTCATTTGAAAAAACTGATCACAAAATGTGTGGTTTAAATTAAACATATCATGTTCTCGTATTATTTAGGTAAGAGGAGGTTTTGTGACTATACACCATTTACTCTAGGTACGCACTTTATTGTGTGAAATGGAAAAGTGTTCAGGTACTTTCACTAAAACCCAATATAAGGGAGATATTTTCATGCCTTGGTAGATGAAAAAACCCTAGTTTTCCACTTTCCGTGTAGTGGTACATGTCCTCACCCTGAATATTCCCTATCCATGTAGAAGTATAGGGTTCGTGTAGTGATTTTCGAGAACACATCTTGTTCTAAGAGTACATGTCATGAACTTCTCCCTTGTTACTAATTTTTTGGTTATGGGTAATTTTGGTCCCCTAAGAAAGAATTTTTTATAATAGGAATACATTTTTGGATTTTCCCACATTTTATGTGATTATGTAACCCATGGGGTGTTTTGAGGACTTAGAAGAGATGTTTTAGTGAGGGAAAGCTATAATGGAGAGGTTCTTCCTCCATTAAATGAAACCAGTGGCTTCCTATGTGTGATACGTGTAATGAGACCAAGAGAAGGGTCATGAAAATTACTGAATCACAAGGTATAATATCTCCAGGGACCCCAACTGGTGTGGTTTAGGATGGTCCGTGGTTAGTGATACCGTGTTATGATTCGGGGAGATGGATAATTTGAGTGTTCAGGAAAAATTAGAGTGACATGGAATAGAATGGTCCTAAGGCCACATCCCTTATGTGGTTTTCCATTTAAGGACTATGAGGATTTGAGATATTAGAAACTGGGCTGTGAGATGTGTTACCCATGATAGACGGTCATTATCCAAAGAGAGTAGTTTATAAAATTTGATAACAAGAAGGATACCTCCGCTTTTTTCCTAACCCGGAGGATCCCAAGATAGATTCATCCCCTTGGATACCAATTTATAAGATCCAAAAAACAATTCAACTACTTACATGATGAACTATAGGTCCCAAGTAGTTCTGTTGATAAAACGACTCTAAGTGTCTGCATGTGTTTGGTAGTGATATTTTTTTGTGACACCCTAGAACCTTAATAGATGTGTAATCCTAATAGGGCTATCATGACAATGAAGATTTGTGTAATTAGTACAACCCTTTATATGTTTAAATTATATTTTATTTATGTTTAATCTTGGTTTTTTCCCTCAGGTATAATGTTATATGGGAGGGATTTTCCAAGAATGATGTTCTCAGTGATTGGAGCTGATTTTGATTAGGAGATTGGAAGTTTAGACTATGTTGGGATAAGTCCCCAAAGTAATGAAGATATGCATGGGATCAAATATGGATATTGAGCTCAATTAATGAAGATACCATGGATTTATAGGTTGGAAGTTTGGATTATTGTGAGATTATTTCTCAATGTTGTGAAGATTCAGATGAGAGATACTATAATTATGGATCTTGTTGATTGGAGCATCCATGGATTAGGAGCTTAGATATTTAGACTATCATGGGATGGGTCCTTGGAAAAATTTGGATATGAATGTAAACATCCTTATATAAAAATATCATATGTTTGGATTATCTTTTTATGGGTCACTGGAGTCATTAATATATGGTTGGGGTCGCCATTGACTTTTAGATCGTATGTTACCTGGGAGGCATGAACATCATTAAATGCTAAGAGACACCTTGGAAAGATCCAAAGAAAGTTTGGTTGATCGTGGACATGAAAAAAAGAATTTGTGTTTTATTTACTTATTTTAATTATTGTTATATAGCAGCTAGGATGGTCATATTGAAAGTTTATTCTCTTATGCAATAAGGTTATACGCTAACCATTGGAAGTGGCCAATTGAGATTAATTACTCTTCCCCTATCCATACACCTTAGTGTGCATGAAACCTAATGTCTTATTATTATTTGACCATAGGGTATGGTGGATATGGAGGAGGCTCAGGTTTTCATGATTGATTAGAGCTACTCATGTACACTTTTAATATCGGGCTGGAGAAACTCCATAGGGTATTAGAGATTGAGTATGTGATAAGGCCCAGTGTTTTAAAAGGAGCCTTTGTATTTCATTTATTTTTTTTCCTATATATGTAATCAACTTAGTGGTAATTTAGTTTTTTATGTATATATCATGATAATTCTTGTTTTAAAATGAATTTAATTTTATTACATCTTCATTCTATTTATATTTCGTATGATTACTCTTATTATTATAGAAGTTTATGATGTTTTATGGCATCCTGTCTTTATATTACATAACTTTTCATTACATGTTACAAATAGAGGATCTTTAAAGTCTAGGGTCTTAGAAATCAGGAACATAAAACATGAAAACAACATAAAACATTCTTATAATCCACTTTTAAGGCTTCATCATAAGTTCATCCTAAGTAAAATTGCTTCATCTCATAACCTGGAGACATAAATCAAAGGAAAGGGTGAGAAGAAGGCCCAGTAAGGAAATCAAGAGAATCAGATTACTTGTGATATCAATAAGAACTTGATAAAAACCACAAGACATGAGCAACAGAAAAAACGGAATATAATAATAAAAATAACATGAATAAAAACTTGAATATGTGGCTACAACATTTCATTTAAACATTCATGAACATGTCACTAAGGTTCATTCCCATGGTGTCATAAAAATATTACCAAGGATATTCACCAAGGTATCGTGAAACTTGTCATATCTAGAGATTAATTCTTTACCCAATGCATTGGAGCGCTATCAGGGTGCACCCTTAATATGTATTTATTTTTATGTGATCCACATCGATAGTAATCAAACATTTCATAAATAACCCAAATAGAATCAAAGAAATGGGTTCTATGTCAAAATCGTGACGTTTAAAAAGTACTTAAAAATAAAATCATTATGTCATTTATAAGTCATGGAAAGGGAGTGAGGGATATATTTATGTCAATTACGTAATTAAATATATAAATTTTATGTATTTATTAATACCCCTATAAATGAAAATAGATTTGGGTATCCATATAAATAATACAAGAAAATTTCTTGAGAAAAAGAGAGAGATTTTGATATGAAACTTCTCCAGCATAACGGCTACAAAACATCATTTTAGAAAACATTAAAAAGAGAGGGGAAAAGGTTAAAAAACTCATAAATAATTAATAACACATTATGGGTACATAATAATATCATGTTATGGATATTTAAATGGCATGCCGCATGAAAATGAAACATAAAAGAAAAGATAATATGCTATTTTCATTTACGAAAAATTCGGCAGCCTAACAGCGTCGCTTAAAAATTTAGAAAATAAATTGATGAGAGCTGAAAGGGCATCTCATAATTTGGATATTAAATGGAGAGTAATAATAATATATAATAACATACCCTCACAAAATAATATGGAAACTAGAATACATAAGATAAAGGAAATCATGACTAAAAAGAGGAGGGTGAAAGGTTCCCTTACCCTAAAGAGTAACTTTGAAAGCTCGAAGATTGGGACCTTACGGGGCTTTAGGAAACCTTGAGAGGATTCCTTGGGAGGTAAAAAGACCATAGATTCGTTGATAAGGATTTTTGAATGAAACGAATGAGAGAATGGCTAGGTATTTATAGGAAATGTGAGGGAATATTTAATTAATTTCCAAGGGACACCTCATCAGTGGTATTTGAAAAACCATGGGCTTTCCCATGGTATTGGCCACCTGGAACACCCCATAACATATCTTACTATTCAAAAGTCTACCAGATTTAGTACATCATGATTACATCTTCAATTATGTCATTAAACACCTGAAACTCAAAACTATATTTTTACTATTCTTTGAAAATTCAACTGTTTCAGAAAATTCTCAAAAATTCACCCTAACCTAATATCGATGCTCTGAATTCAAAAAAGAACTCCATTTTATAAAAAAATTAAATATTTTTAATTTAATTTTTAAATAAAATAATTATTTATTCAAAAAAACAACTCTAAAACTATAACTTATTTTGTAACACCTTGAAAAAGTAATTAAGGTCCCATAAAATTATCATATAACCATAAGACAATAAAGTAAAAATTTATGATTACATTTTATGAAAATAAATTTTTATTTTAAATTATTAAATTAATTAAAAAATTTTAATTAAAATTTTTATGACATACAAAAATACCAATACCTATATTATGACCATTTTTTCACTTTTAAGATTTCTCAATTATATTTATAGATTCATGGGTGAAGTTTCTGTTTTTTTTGCTGATTACTATTCATTACTATTCATAAGGGTATGTTACTATTCATACTTTACTATTCACCAAAAAATAATTTGACCTTATTAGACTCTAAATTTCTTACTGGTCACAATTGTATAAGACCATTTTCTGAAAATCATTTCACGTTATTAATTATTTAAAGTTTACAAAAATATTTTAAAATATCCCTTTTTCCAAAATTCATCGATAATATGTAACTTCATCCTATATTTATCTGGACATTTGAAATTCAAAAATTTAACATAATAAGAAATAATAATTTTATTTATACCAAAGGATTACACAAATTAACTAAGGTCTCATTACATATCCCCTTATAACACCTGCATAGGACCTAAGTGTAAGGTGTGCTATGGTGATAGAATCTTGGGGCGTCTCGGCCAACATTGCTTGAGTGGTTATTTCTATCATCTCAAACTTCTTTCTAAGGCGATTTCGTTCAAGCTTCACATGTTGAATCTCATCTTGGGCTTGGTCCAGAGCAAATCCCAAAGATGTTGCCTCTATCCCAAGATCTAACAGATGGGATTCGTATAGACCGAGTCTACTGGATGAGGCCATCGACTCTTCCTTCTGTATTAATTAACCAAGATCACTTGTATTTATAAACAATAATTATAATGTTAAGATTTTATCTTCTAATGGTCATATTTACCAACGATCATATAATAGTCAAAACCCAACAGTATCACTTCATTAATTAAATGATATAGTTTTGTGAAGTATAAAATTAAATAACACACAAATTTAGGAAACAAATATTGTTAAAAAGTTCAAGTCATTACATTCTTACCCCCTTAAAAAATTTCATCCCTGAAATTTTAACTCATACTCTCAAAAGAGAAAAGGTGTGAGTAGTTCTGCCTTATAGACTCCTCTGGTTCCCATGTGGCTTCTTCACATTTGTGGTTCCTATGAAACACCTTAACAAGGTGGGTAGTCTTGTTGCATAGAACCTTGTCTCTACGATCCAAGATCTCCATCAGCTATTCCTCATAAGAGAGGTCATGTTCCAGTTGTACCACCTCTGGATTTAGTACATGTGAAGGGTTGGTTATGTACTTCCTCAAGAGGGATACGTGGAAAACATCATGAACATGTGCTAGATTTTGAGGAAGTGCTAGCCAATAGGCCACTACTTCTACACGATCAAGGATTTCATAGGGGTCAATGTAGCTAGGGTTGAGCTTCCCTTTTTTCCCAAACCTCATGTCTCCTTCCAAGGAGGAATTTGAAGAAAGACTTTTTCACCAACATCAAACTCCAAGTCCCTTCGACGGTTGTCGGCATAGCTCTTTTTCTGACTCTAAGAAGTCTTAATGTGTTGTTGGATGGCATGGACTTTTTCTATCATCTCTTGCACAAGATCAATCCCAAAAAGCTTTCTCTCACTAGCTTCATTCCAACAAGTAGGAGTTCAACACCACTTACCATATAGAGCTTCATAGGGTTCCATTTGAATGTTCGAGTGAAAGCTGTTGTTGTAAGAGAACTCAACTAAAGGGAGATGTTGATCTCATATACCTTTAAATTCTATTGAACATATTCTTAGCATATCCTCGAGTGTTTGAATAGTCCTTTCAGATTGGCTATCAGTTTAAGGGTGATAGGTCGTACTAAAATTCAATTCAGTGCTCAGAGCATGTTGAAGACTTCTCTAGAATTTTGATGTGAACCTTGGATCATGATCAGATATGATAGAAAGTGGAACTCCATACGCCCTTACCACTTTCTTCACGTAAATCTTGGAAAGTTGATCAAGACAGAAATCTTCCCAAATGGAGATAAAATGGGAAGTCTTGGTGAGATGGTCCATAATAACCCATATCGCATTGTTTCCCTTGTAAGTTCTCAGGAGACCAGTGAAAAAGTCCATAGTGATATTATCCCACTTCCATGTTCGTATGGGTATTAGTTGCAATACCCCTTTAGAAAGTTGTCACTCTGCCTTTAATTGCTGACATACCAGGAACCTTGAAGTGTATTCAGAAATATCCCTTTTCATAATATCCCACCAATAATGATCACGAAAGTCACTATACATTTTTGTGCTTCCAGGATGCATAGAGAAAGTAGAGCTATGAGCTTCATCCATCGGCTCCTTTATTTTCGGAATAGATGGAACACATAGTCTTGTATGAAATTTCAGTACACCTTCTTGATCAATATTGAACTTAGGAAACTTCCCATCCTTCACATCCTCAAACTTTTTATGTAACAAAGGATCTTCTTTCTGAGATTTCTTGATCTTCTCTAGTAATGGCGGTTGAGAAATCATTTGGGTTAGGGTTGATGATGTCTCTTCCCTTATAATTCCCATGTCTAGCTTTACTAGGTCATTGATTAAAGGATCTCTTTGAATCCTCATCATGGAAAGAACAACTGGGTCTTTCCTGCTTAATTCATCAAAAACTTTGTTTTCTCTTTCGGGATGATAATGAATTGAAAAATCATAGTCTTTGAGAAGTTCCAACCATCTCTTATGCCTCATGTTCAATTCCTTTTATGTGAAAATATAATTCAAACTTTGATGGTCTGTGTATATATCACATTTCTCCCCATAAATATAGTGACTCCATATCTTCAGAGCAAAAACGACCGTAGCTAGCTCTAGATCATGCATAGGATTGTTTTTCTCATGAGTCTTCAACTGTCGAGATGCATATGTAATGACTTTTCCATTTTTCATGAGGACGCACCCAAGCCCTTTCAGATATGCATCGCTAAAATTAATGAATAATTTCCCACTTGAGGGCAGACTTAACATGAGTGCAGTAACCAATCTCTTCTTCAGCTCTTAGAAACTTTCCTCACACTCCTTTTTCTAGATAAACTTGACCCCTTTTTGAGTTAACTTCGTTAATGGATTAGAAATTCATGAAACGTTCTTCACAAACCTTCTATAATATCCCACTAAAACAAGGAAACTATGAATCTTAGTTATTGTTATGGGTTGAGGCCACTCATCTACAACTCTTTTCTTTACAGGGTCAACTGTGATTCCTTCATTGGTAAAAATGTTCCCCAAGAAAGAAAATTGTTACAACCAGAATTCACAATTGCTGAACTTTCCAAAAAGCCTTTCCTTCTGTATAGTTTGCGAAATACCCCTTAGATGATCCTTATTCTCCTCACAACTTTTTTAATATATCAGAATATCATCAATAAAAACTACCACAATGTTATCAAGGTAGTCCTTAAAGACTCTATTCATAAAATCCATAAAACAGCAGGTGCATTAGTCAGTCTAAAGGGCATAACAACAAACTCATAATGCCTGTATCTTGATTGGAAGGAAGTTTTTTGAATATCTTCTTTCTTCACCCGCAATTGATGATAACTAGATCGAAGATCAATCTTAGAGAATAATTGAGCCCCATGAAGTTGGTGAAATAAGTCATCAATTCTTATAAGAGGGTATTTTTTCTTCACTGTGATCCTGTTTAGTTCTATATAATCAATGCATATCCACATCGATCCATCCTTCTTCTTCACAAAGAGAACAGGTGATCCCCAAGGAGACACACTCAGCTGGATAAACCCCTTCTCCAAAATATCTTGGAGTTGTTTCTTTAATTCTTCTAGCTCCATATTTTCCATACTATAAGGGGTATTAGATATCGGATGAGACCTAGGTATGAGTTCAATGGATAAATCTGCCCCTCTTTCTGGGGGAGGTCTGGGTAACTTCTCCAGAAATATGTCAATGTATTCCTGGATAATGGGGGCATTTTTTATCCTAAAACTCTAATTTCCTTCTTATTCTTCATCGATCAACTCCATAAATAAGGATATAAGAGGTTATTCTAGAAAATATCAGGTTGAGATATCTCTCCTTCGAAGATAACTGTAGTTTTTCCATTCAAGACTACTAATATTTCCTTACTTTTGCATTTGATCTTAGCATTATACTTTAACATTCAGTCCATCCCTTGTATAATGTTGAATTCCAACATGGGAATGAATAATAGATTTGCGATAATATTGTGCTTAGTAAAGTAAATACTAGAGTTTCTAAACAATAACGATGCTTAGATATTCCCTCCAGGAGTCTGTATTGATAACTCTACTTTTAGAAAATCGGGGGTTGATTATAAATTCTTTGCAAACTTAGAGTAAATAAAGGAATGCGTAGAACCAGAATCAAACAAAGTACTTGCTAGATTTGAGATAACAATAAGAGTATCAGCCACCACATCATTTGGTTCTTCAAATTCATCCATAGTTATTACAAAAGCATGACTTTACTCCCTTAGCCTATGCTGAGGCTGATGGTGATTCCCCTCTACTGCCCTCAGATTTGGATAGTGATTGTCAAAGTGCCCAAGTTGTCCACACTTATAGCATTGGACATCAGGTAGGGCCTGCACCATCTTCCCTTTGTTTTTAGTGTTAGGAAGTTGTGGATTCACCTCACTATGACAATTATGTTCCATATGGCCATCTCTTGCACACTTTAAGCATTTCCCTCTCCCGAGCAGGTAGTTCTCTGAATGCGTATTCCCACATTTATTACACGTGGGACATTTCACTTGCTTGCCTTCTCTTCCCTGATCGAAGCTCCTCCATAAGCTTGGCTTCATCGATATTTTGTTTTCATTTGATTTATGAGACCATTGCATCTCACCAAACCCTAGTTTGACTTTCATCTCACTTCACACGATCTCCTCATAGCTATCATAATCTCCATTGGTTGGATTATTCTACAGATGAGATCTCAGTCCACCAAAGAATCCATCAACCTTACCATTTTGGTCCATGACAAAGATATAGGTGTAACTTGAAATCCTTGTTAAGTTCATCTCATAGCTTCCCACAGATTCATTCTCCTTCTACTTCATCTTGAAAAACTCCTTCTCCATTCTTGTTCTCATCATACGAGGGAAATACTTACTGAATAATATCCCTTTGAACTCTTCCCACTCTATCGCTTCAATCTCCACTCTAGGCCTCATGTTTTTAATTAGTTCCCACCACAGATCAGATTCTCCCTCTAAGCGATAGACAACCAGGATGACCTTCTCTTGCTCTAAATAGAGGAGCATAGAAAAGATCTTCTTGATAGAGTTGATCCACTATTCATCAATCAATGGGTCAATAGATCCACTAAAGCTTAGTGTTTGTTGATGCATAAAGGATTCAACAGAAAGTTGCTCCCTTCATGGTGATATCAGTCTCTCAGCTTGATTCAAGTTATTTCCCATAACTTAAGTCATTTGGTTCATTATTCTCATGAATGTTTCCATTCCGGATTCCATCGGAGGGCCGTCAGTGCATGGTCCATTGTAGTCACCATTTGCATGGTTTCTCGTTTTGCCTACCAGTTTCTAAAAGAATAAAACCTTAGTGAGAAACTTATTTTATTTATGAATATTTTAACCATAAATGATTTTATGTCTTAAAACATCATGCTTTAAACAAATACATTTCTCTATAAATCCGTCATAATGATTCATAAAAAGCATCTGATGAATCAAACATATCCCTCAGGGGTGTCGTAACCAAGTGTGCAGCAAGGCCCATTTTCATGTACTAGGATACCCTGGGTCAAGTGCAAAACTCCTTGTCAGATTTTTTAAACCTAGGTACATCTATTCCAGATCCACCTCTACCTGCTCGTATCTAGACAGGGATGTATTTTCTTGATAAACCACATACTCAATACTCACCAAAATACTAGAAAGTTTTCCTATATTTAAACTTTTCTATAGGATTATACCTAATGTTTTCATAGCCTAATTTCCATAAATAACTAAACTTTCCTTTGATACCAACTACGGAATCCTGCCTTTATATTACATAACTTTTTATTAAATTTTACAAATAAAGGATCTTTAAAGTCTAGTGTCTTGGAAATCAGGAACATAAAACATAAAAAAAACAAAACATTATTCTAATCCACTTGTAAGACTTAATCATAAGTTAATCCTAAGTAAAATTGCTTCATCTCATAACCTGGAGACATACATCAAGGAAAGGGTGAGCAGAAGGACCAATAAAAAAATCAAGGGAATCGGTTTACTTGTGATATCAATAAGAACTTGATGAAAACCACAAGACATGAGCAATAGAAAAAGAGGCATATCATAATAAAAAAACATGAATCACAACTTGAATATGTGTCTACAACATTTCATTTAGACATTAATGAACATCTCACTAAGGTTCATTCCCAAGGTGTCAAAAAAACATTACCAAGGTTATTCGCCAAGGTATCGTGAAACTTTTCATCTCAAGAGATTGATTCTTTACCCAATACATTGAAGAGATATCAAGGATCACCCTTAATATTTATTTATTTTCATGTGATTTACATAGATCATAATCAAACATTTCATAAATAAGATCATTTTGTCATTTATAACCCATGGAAAGGGAGTGAGAGTTATATGTTTGTAAATTCCAAAATGAAATAGATCAATTTTATGTATTTATGAATACCCCTAGAAATTAAAATAAATTTGGGTATCCACATAAATAATATAAGAGAATTTCTTGAGATAAAGAGATAGATTTTGAGACGAAAATTCTACAACATAACGGCTACATAACATCATTTTAGAAAATGTTAAAAAGAGAGGGGACAAGGGTAAAACACTCATAAATAATTCATAATATATTACGGTAACATAATAAGATCATGGTATGGATATTTTAATGGCATACCACATGAAAAGGAAACATGAAAGAAAAGAGAAGATGTTATTTTCTTTTAAGAAAAATTTGGCATCCTAACAGCGTCGCTTAAAAATTCAGAAAATAAATTGATGAGAGTAGAAAGGGTCTCTCATCATTTGGAAATGAAATGTACAGTAATAATAATATATAAGAACATAATCCCACATAATAATATAGAAACTATAAGACATAACAAAAAGGAAATCATGACTAAAAAGAAGAGGGTGAAAGGTTCCCTTACCTTGAAGAGTATCTTTGAAAGCTCAAAGGTTGGGACCTTATGGAAATTGAGGGCACCTTGGTAGGACTCCGTGGGAGGTATAAAGACCATATATTCGTTGAGGAGGATTTTGGAATGAAATTAATGAGAGAATGTCTTGGTATTTATAAGAAAAGTGAGGGAATATTTAATTAATTTCCAAGGGACACCTCATCGGTGGTATTTGTAAAATCATGGGCTTGCCCATGGTATTGGACACTTAGGACACCTCATAACATATCTTAATATTCCAATTAAACCATATTTATTACATAATGATTATATAATCAAGGATTTCATTAAACACCTGAAACTCAAAACTATATTTTTACTATTCACCGAAAAATCAATTGTTTCAGAAAAATACCAAAAATTCACTCTAACCTAATATCGATGCTCTGAATTCAAAAATAAAATCCATTTTATGAAAATATTTTCTAAATAATTTTAATTTAATTTTTATATAAAATCATTATTTATTCAAAAAACAACTCTAAAACTATAACTTATTTTGTAACACCATAAAAAATTAATCAAGGTACCATAAAATTATCGTATAACCATAAGACAATAACGTAACAATTTATGATTACATTTTATGAAAATACATTTTTATTTTAAAATATTAAATTAATTATAAAATTTTAATTAAAATATTTATGACATAAAAAAATACCAATACCTATATTATGACCATTTTTCACTTTTAAGATATCTAAATTATATTTATACATTCATGGGTGAAGTTTCTATTTTTTTTGGCCAATTTACTATTCATTACTATTCATTAATATTCATAAGGGTATATTACTATTCATATTTTACTATTCACAAAAAATTAAGTTGATCTTATTAGACTCTAAATTTCTTATTGGTCATAATTGTAGAAGACTATTTTCTAAAAATCATTTCACATTATTAATTATTTAATGTTTAAAAAAATATTTTAATATACCCCTTTTTCTAAAATTCATCAATAATATGTAACTTCATACTACATTTATCTGGAAATTTGAAATTCACAAATTTAACATAATAATAAATAATAATTTTATTTATAAAAAATGATTAAACAACGTAACTAAGGTCTCGTTACATAGCCCCTTATAACACCTACATAGGACCTAAGTGTAAGGTGTGTTATGGTAATATAATCTTGGGGAGGCTCGGACAATAATATCCGAGTGGTGATTTCTATCATCTTGAACTTCTTCATTAGGTGATTCCTTTCAAGATTTACATATTGAAGCTCAGTTTTGGCTTGGTTCAGAGAAAAGCTCCAAGATGCTACCTCCTTCTTAAGCTCTAACAGATGGTCTTCGTACGGCCTGAGTCTACTGGATGAGGCCATCGACTCTTATTTCTGTATTAATTAACCAGTATCACTTGTATTTATAAACAATAATTATAATGCTAAGAGTTTATTTTCCAACAGTCATATTGACCAACAGTCATATAACAGTTGAAACCCAACAGAATCACTTCATTAATTAAAGGATATATTTTTGTGGAGTATAAAATGAAATAACACACAAATTTAGGACAAAAAATTTATTAAAAAGTTCGGGTCGTTACATGTTTGGTTTACTTATCTATTATTCCACACTATATCATGGGGTTATATTCTACTCACATTAAAACCATATACCCCCAATAAAATTCTTCAATCTCTCTTTTACATTTAGGAATTTTTTAGGTCACATGTTGAACTAGTTTGGTTGGTTCTCAGGGTGAACTGGGTTGCGGCTTTATATTAATATTTGTCCAGGTTATATGGATGATTTCTCTATATAGTGATAAACATGTGATATATTCAAATGAAAATATTTTTTAATACATATTTTTATAAAAATATATCAAAATGAGATAATGTAGATGGTGAGAGCTACTCAAGGATTATGATTTATCAATACAGTGCCACCAAGGGAAGGAAAATAAGGTGGTTGGTGCATTGAGTAGGAAATACCATGGATTTCTGATGAACATAAGTATTTATAAAGAACATATATTCATGTATTTGGTATTTTTGATATTATAATAATTATATAATGGGAAACATAAAACCTTTTCCAAATTATTTTGGAAAAATATTTCCTAGAGAAGATAAAAATCCAATCTAGATTATTAGATTTTCTAAAATAAAATGAAAGTCACAATTGATAGGAAAATGGAAGACATTTTTTTAAAATATAGTGTGATATAATTAATAAAGAGGATATGTATTCCATAAATACATAATATGTTGGTATAATTACTTGATTAAACTTGTAGATCAAATCTCTTTATACACCCATATAGCACAAAGATGTAAAGAGATTTAATAGATCAATTTTGTTTAGATATTATGAGTTGGGAAATTGTTGATTATATATCATGATGTTTAGTTTATCAATGGGTAAAAAATAATATGAAAAATCCTAAATGAATCATGAAACTTATCCCACTCCTAAATGAAATTTATAATATATTACTATGGATATTATAACTATATTTACAAAGACTCCTAAAATAAATGATTCCATGTGGGATATTCTTAATCACCTTACCAAGTCTGCATATTTCTCATATATAAGGGAAGATCTACCTTCTGAGTTCCCTAAAATATTCTATATATATGATGTTTTGTTACTTCATGGTGAACCTCTTTTTATTATATATTATCATAAACAATAATTAATGTTGAAAACCAGGAAAAGAATTCTGAAGGCCCTTCACACCCAAAACCATTTGAGCACTTTGTTTTATCATCATATTGATGGAAGTCCAAAAATAATTATTCAAACATTAGAATAAATTTTTAGGTCCTTCTCACATGAATTGAAAGGTATGTGTGATTATTATTTACCATTAGTAGAATTTTCATAAAATAATATCATCTATTCAAGTATTCAAATGGCACAATGTGAAGAATTGTATGGAAAATGATTTTATACACCAACTTTTGGGGACGAAGTTTATTAAAGTTATGTTTTAGGACCTAAACTTATTAAGGAGACAATAATGAATGTGAGAACATTTCAGAGTCATATTAAGGTAGCTCAATTCTAGTAAATGGTCTATGGATATAAGTAAAGGAATGATATGGAATATCAAGTGTGGGATCATGTTTTCTTGAAAGTATCTCTATTTAAGGGTGTTGTGAGGTTTTATTGGAAAGGGAAACTATATCCTAATTACATCAAGTATTTTGATATTTTTAATAGAATTGGAATTCTGTATTTACAATTGAAAATTCCACCCAACCTCTCTAAAGTGTATAATGTGTTCTATATATCATTATTTGTGGAGCATATTATAGACCCAACACATGTACTCACCTATAATGGAATGTAATTGAAGATTGATTTATCTGATTGTGAATATCATATTCATTTTCATTACACTATAGAACAAGTATTGTGAAATCATAGAACTCGGCTAGTAATGGTACTTTGGAGAAATTAGGACATATAAGATTCATTATGGAAACCTAAATAAGTTATGTTAAAGAACTAACCACAATTTTTTAAGTGAAATTCCAGGAATTTTAAGGATAAAATTTTTAAATCGAGGAAGAATTTAAGAACCAATATTTAATTATAATAAGTAAATATTTTATACTAATGAAACCATAACATAATACACACAAATTTATTCAAAAATGTGATAAAAACCTATATTACAAAATTTTATAATTTTAATTTTATGAATTAATTTTTATTTTGAATTCATCATGTGAAAATTATCTTAGGCTGATATTTTAATATAT
This sequence comes from Viscum album, assembly GCA_963277665.1. Lineage (NCBI taxonomy): Eukaryota > Viridiplantae > Streptophyta > Magnoliopsida > Santalales > Viscaceae > Viscum > Viscum album. The sequence goes on from OY728159.1 coordinate 1,647,661,146, forward strand.
TTCAAAAATAGTTTATTTTGGGGAATAGTGAAAAATACATATTTTTAAAATAATGTATATATATTAAAAATATAATGATTTGAGGTTTTAGGAAACCTTTTAATTGACTAAATGTTCATTTTTTAACTACTGTATCTAATTATAAAAAATAATATTTAAATTATAAATCTTTGTTTGACATTTTGAAATTCTAAGTAATGTTTTAATTCAAATTAAAACTATATATTGTTCTTTTATTTTAATCAAATTGTGACAAATTTACTTTTAGTTTCCATTTGGATTGAAATTAATATAAATACCCTTTTTTTACCTAATCTATTTAATTCTATTTTAAAAAACATAATATAATATATTATTATAAATTCATTTTTATTTTTAATTTTTTCCTATAAAATTGATTTTTGATACTTTTGTGAACTTATTTTAAAATTAATTTATTCCAATTATATGAAATAAATATTGTAATATTTATTCTAGATTTTGATTAATCATAAATTATTTTAATTAATAATCTCCAATAAATGTTTGAAATGATTAATAATAACTAGTTAAAACCTTATCCCTATAGTAAGGGTTGAAAATGATTAACAATAGGGTCAAACTAAAGATATAATGGTAAATATAAAAAAAATCATGATAAATCATATTTTTTTAACATATTTCGATCATATATAATCCTAAATTGAAAATGGATCCCATTTGGATCCACTTTTCATTGATATTGGCTTTATTATATTATATTTTTCTTAACATTTACATGTTTTCCACCCAATTCACCTATAAAAGGAAACTCTCTCCCCTCTCTAATCCACACTTCTTGATCCACATAAATTGACCAATACCTAACCAAATACTTTTCAACATCCATACTCACGTTCTATAGGTCCTAGTATTTCCAAAATACCACTTCAAGAATACTTAATGTTTAATAAAAAAGAGGTTACTAGAATAAGAGGTTTATATTATTACTGATATCATTAAGATTTTTTTCTTTTTAAAAATTATTAGAATCTTAGATAACCATATAAAAATAATTGAAACAATATATTTTTTTAAATTGAGATATTTTTATGTTAATTTTTCATCCATTTTATATATCATTTCCATCTTATTAAAAGTAAAAAATATCACTTGATCATACATATGGAATTTCATCTCCATGTAGTGGTGTAATTATTTTTTCATCACCATACTACATGGATATTTATAAAGATAGAATTAAGGGATATATATGATATTTATGAAAATAATTATGACTATATAAATATAATATGTTATAAAAACTATGTTTTTTCTATGTAATATTTGGAATATTTTATAGAATATTTTTAGAGACAAACACTGAGATGGCGTTAGATTATGAGACCCAGTGGTGCCCTTATTCATAAAATACTAATATTAAATATATTATATCATGAGTTCACATTTTCTATTAAATAATTGAATAAATCATAAATTAATTCTTAAATTAGAAATATTTTGCCTTTTATGAGTCTATAATATGTTTTTTAACCTAGACGAGACATACCATTGGAGCGCGTCAGATGTTTTGGTTGGGCACAATTGTAGGAAAAATTAAATAAAAATAATAAAAATAATTTAATTTATTTGTTTAATTGGATGGACCTAACCCATAACCTTATAAATATATGGTTATTCCTAATCTATGGGGTTATACTCATAACCCTAAGATCCAGATAGCAACCATTGGAGGAGATTGTTGGTGGACACCGAGAAATTGAGGTTCATGGTCTGTTGTCTGAGAATCGAATCGCCAAAAAATCTTGTGGATATCATCAATGATGAAAACGTTTATTTTTTCTTCATAAGTGATCAATACAAAATATTGTAGGGTTTTTCATTGTGTTTTTATAACTAGTAGAGTTCTATAAGAACATGAATTAATGTGTTTCCAAATTATTTCACAGATCAAATTTTATTGGGATTTCTAGCATTTGATTTCTCTTCCTGGATATTGGAATTTGTGAATTCTTTATTCTTTTTGATTATTTTTGATTTGATAACAACATTTATTATATTCCATTTACAATTTACAAATTAAAATGTAGAGACCGAAAGCTTGACGTTCATAGACCTTACATTACTTTTTCAGAATACTTAATACATAACAACAACCAACACTCAAGGACCATAATAGTTTAGTGTCTTTGGAAACTCGTAACATAATCTTCTAATCGTGGTGAAAGATCTTCCACATCTCCCATAAAGATCTTCCCCTTTTTTTTCTTACTTAAAACCGTTCTATAAATCCTGGGGAAAAGAAAACATATAAAGGGTGAGCTCAAATGCTCAGTAAGGGTAAGAATGGAGAAAATAAAACAAACCATATACATTTGAACATCAAAACATGAACATAATATTTAAACATCAAAATCTTGAGCAATGACATAAAACATGGAAGTACGTAAGGAATGGATCATAATGGATCATCAATCATGATAAAATAGCATGGGAATAAATCATGTAATTTTGGAAACCATTAAGCACATGTTATGATTTCCATAGTAGCAAAGGCATTACTGCCAAGACCATCTTAGTGGACAAAGTCTCTTTCTGAATCAAGTTCACTCCTCGTTTCATTCCTATGACACTGAACCAGATTAACTTACCATTCCATCCATGTCTATCTCATGAGATATAAATCTTTACCCAATTCATTGGAGGGAGATATAGGTCCCACCCATCTCATAATTAAATCATTCTTACTTGTGCCACAAAATAAACTTAAAACATTCATCATAACCCAAAGAATAAAATGGGTTTTATAAACATCATCCCATCATCACATAATCCATATAAAAAATGGATATTTCATCATAAGAAAAGGGAAACCATGTAAATCATAGAAAATTATACTTGAAATATACACATATGAAATAATTTCATCTTAGATGGAAAATGGTTTTGATAAAACACTTGAAATGAATTCTTGAGGAAAATATCCTTTCTTCTTCAAAATCATTTTCTTTTCACAAAATGTCATGCAATTTTAAAAGAAAATTATTTTGTTGAAAATAGTCATAAAATCATGTAGAGTAAGCTTCATTAAAATGAGGCGTTATTAAACCGTAAAAATCCATTCACTTTGTATAAGTTAAAAATAACATTATTCTCGTACTTTTGTCGAAAAAGTCAAAAAGTACCTCGTATGGTAATCAAAAGAGAGATTCCTTACATACCATGTAGTAAAAGTAAAAAATGGGTAAAAAATATTTAAACATACTTGAAACCATTTTTAAAAAATAGGTACATGGATAATAAATATAACCCTAGTAAATACTTATGAATAAACAATCTCGGATAAAAACGAGATTGGAAAAGTTATCCCTTACCTTAGGTCTGATATCCTTCGTACGTATTTGAACCTCCTGTATAATGATTTAAATAATTTCATTGACTTATTACAGAATCATATTCATTGTTATGATATCATATATGGTTCACTTATGACTTTATATTACCTATTCTTTTGTAAATTCCATGTTAAACCAGCGTTTTGGGTAAAATCGTTTCATTTATCGTACGTGTTTTGACATGTTGTTCTTGATATTATTACTTATATACTGATTTACTTAATTATAGAATGTAAAACATGATTTATATATAATATACATTCAGTATATAAATATATATGATAGATCGATAAATGGAATGAAATACACCGTTCATGGAGATGGTAAGTCGTGCGTACGCATGAACGCTGTTTTCGTTTCCTTATTGAATTAAATGGAATTAAGTAAATGAAACATATATGTACATAAATCAAGTATAAATCTTATGTAATATATTTCATTATTATTTATTACATACACTTTATAATCATACTTGAATGGTTAATCATGGAAAATGAATCTCATCGCGTTCGTGGAGATGGTAGTCCGTACGTACGCACGAGCAAAGATATCATTCCCATGATCATGGAATTGTATTGAAGTGTATGTATAATATTTCTAAATCAATATAACTTTACAATAATAATATATAGATATTTATTTACCCCATTATACCCATCCAACTAAGGTGGTGGTGGAAAACAGATTACACCACGACGTGGAGACGGTATTCCATACGTACGCAAGCGCGGTGATTTTGTTTTCCGTAGGATGGATAGAAGATGAAATTAGATTTTTTTCATATTTATAATAACATATAAGTATATTAGTTATACTGATGTTATTAATTCATGATGAAACAAATAAAGAATAATAAGTAGAAGAAGAAATAAATTGGAAAGAATCGGTAAAGGATATTACCTCTTCTTTGACATGCCTCTTCTTAACCTCCTCTTAAGGCACTAGGGTTGGTCTTTTGAGGAGACCCGAACCTCTATAATATTTCTAGGGAAGATGAGAAGGTAAATGGTCAGGGTTTGTCCGAGCTTCAAGGCTCAAAAGGGTGTGAAGATAAGAGGGAATGGGTGACCTTTTTATAATGGAGGAGAGGGGCACCTTTGGAAAAACTTAAAATATTATTTTATAATAAATTCATATTCATTTTATAATAGATCCAAATTGATTTATTTATAATCTAAATTGGGTATGGGTATAAATCCTCTCAACCAATAGGTTTTAGACAAGTTTAGGTTACTATTTTATCCTTATCATTTAGATTTAACTCTAAGTTAAATAATTTAACTTTTACCATGTCTTTTTGTTTTCTTACACTATATTTACTAATAAACGTACTAAAACAAGACAGAAGAACCCCAAGTGGTTCATTATTAAAATATATATCCTTATCTAAGTCATTTGGCTGAACCTTAGATTTTTAGGAATAAAATAACAATTAATAATATAATATTTGTTTTAAACACTATTTTATGTCAATTTTGACACTATTTGGTACTTGATTTTTTTGAAAATCATAACAGCATGATTAGTTCAAAAAAAGTTAATTAAATAGATACTAACATGTCATATTAACCTATATAATTATTTTAATTAATAAAAAGTCTAAAATTACATTTATTTGGGTATTTATAACATCAATTATGTTAATATTTCATTAATAATGTAATTATTACATCATCATTATGTCATAAATAAATTAAGTAATTTAATGTCTAAAATTTATAAATAAAATACCATTACGTAGGAAATATATTTGGATTTATAATGAATATTTATATTTGAATTTATCTTATGTATAACCCTATATTAAAAATGTTTTAGTTATTAAACTTTGATTTTAACTATTTAATTATTCTTTAAATAAAATAATAATAAATGTCCTAATCTAATCCAAGTGGACCTAAAGGGTAATATTTTATTCCTAAGGTTTTTTTGGTCGAATTAAACCTATCCAATAGAATTAGGATATGTGTTAGTGTAATAATAATATCATTTTTACCCTTAATTACCCTATTTACTTTTAACCGTGGTAAAAAAAAGTAAAATGTTACTATTCACCAAAATTTATTTTTATCTTATTGAACCACATTTAACTCCTTAATATTAACCATGTCTCTCGTATTTTTGAAATTCCACTCACATAAGCGTTAAAATTAAGTTTTATGTAAATTTTCAAATTCTCCTAGGAGGTGGGTAAAAGACGGTGAAAAGTTCAATAAAATTTTTATATATTTAAAATTATTATAAAATGACTCCAATGAATTAAATTGAACTTATATAGGTATTATGTATCAATTTTGACCTAAAATAAATTTAATTAAAATAAATAATTATGTAAATAAAAAGTCAATTTTTAAATAGTAACACAGTGTTTTCACTATTCATCAAAAATTGAAAGTTTTCATAAAAATACCAAAAATTCACCCTAGGCTAATTTCGATATTATGAATCTAAAAATTAAGTCCATTTCGAAATATAAAATTTATAAAATTTCAAAAATTGGGTATTACTATTCATAACGGCTAGTTTATATAACATATCGTTGTTTAGTGAAACTCGGTATTGCGTAAAACACACGCTATCATGGAAGGTCGTGATTGCGTGTAATGCAAGAAAAGTCAAGGATGTGTGTAATGCAAGATCCTTTTTGAGTAGCGTACAACACAGGACATCAATGAAATTAAAAAGAATATTTTTCATAAAATCTCGGGGTGTTACATTCTACCCCCTTAAAATTAATTTTTCCCTCGAAATTCATCGGGGTTATAAATGGTTCACTACTTGAAAGTTTCTTTAATAGAAACCCACATCGTAAAAAGGAATACCAAAACTTATCTTTAAAAACTAAATAATGAAACGTAACGGTTACCCAAATTAACTAATCACTGGGTTTCCACATAAGAGAACATAGGTGAAAATATGGATATGGAAGAGAAATATAACCATCATATTCCGATGGAGATTGGTAGAGAACATGGCTATAAAAAATCCAACAATCACAAATCAATAAATTTTTGATGATCTAAGGTACCATCTGATTCATTGGATATAAGGGCACTAGGACAACATTTTTGGTTTTCAAGATCATTTCCTTAAAGTTGAATAATTTGAATTAGAAGAAATACTTACTTTATTTCGGTATAATCTCATCGTTGTTTGTGCCTTGAACAATTTCCACTTCATCTCTTAAAGAAATGAAGTTGAATTTTTCATTCGTGAGGTGTTAGCAGATCATGTGATAGAATGATGGGTCATTCCATATGTCTCAAACAAAAGGTTAGCAAAAGTTATCAAATATACATAAATCCATCTATGCTGAGGTTAATCGTATATGATTCCAAAAATGGACTTATACATCATCTATTATACCTCTTAATAAAATAAAACTAGTTTATACTAACCAGGGACTTCATGTAGGCCAGTGGTAGGCGATAAAGGTCTGTCGCACTTCGGTTGTGAGTTCGATTCCCGTAACCCTGTCTGATGCGACGGGTTGTTTCCCATTCTGCAGGTTGTCCCTTTTCTTAAACTACACTATTATAACATTCTATCAATAATATCGAAAAAATTTCTTTCCTTAAACAATACTAACTTATGTTCAACATAATCCAATCCAATCTTTAGGCTTATCCAAAATACTTCTTTCCAAACTCATAGTATAAAGAGAACGATTACTAAAAATGTCATATAACAAGAATGTGAATACCATCATTTATCCCTCATATATCTTTTTGGTCACACTCCAATCATTTGAATACCTTAATCATGTATTCTCTTGCAAAATGAATACCCATTGAACCTTAGTGAAAACATAAATACTATCAAAAGTCAACTCTTTCCACATACCAAAATCCAAAAATTCTATATACTCAAACCATGATATAACCGTGTCCTTATATTAGTCACGAGCTCGTGAATACTATCAAACATTTAATTTTCTCCTTATCCCTTCATTATTTGCATATCATCTGCTTTCCAAAATATTTGAATCACTTTTCATGGTTACCGGTACCATATAATTGTCAAAAACCACAATAAACCATTACATAGATATTCGAATATTCCACAATACTATAAATGAGATTCTACAACATTATTTTGGAATACCTTTACATAAACACATAATCATTCCACCACATCGTTTTCATACTCAACATTGCTAATAGTGATTGCATGTGACTTCCATTTATCCTTTTCCTTAAGAGGTTTCTCACGTTGATCATCATTAACCCTTGGATTAGGGAATTGATTAGCATAATGCCCCATTTCCTTGCACTTGAAGCATTGAAGTGTTGGTGGTGCGTTCTCTGTAGTCATTTCTTTACTCGCATCATTAGCAACCCTTTTTACATTACTTCCACACTCAACTTCTCAATAAACGTCTTTTCCACACTTAAAACATTTTCTAGTCATTTTAAGACAATCTCCACCATGCTTCTTTCCACACTTTGAGCATAAAGAATCATTCATCTTCTTTTCAGATTTCTCCTCTAACTCCATATTTTGTTTCTTTTCAAAACCATGAGATGGATATGTAACACCATATTCCATTTCTAACTTGATATCACAACGCACAATTTCTTCATAGCCATAGAAGTATCTTATAGCTAATTCCCTTAGAAGACTTGGTTTTAAGCCACTGAAGAATCGATCAACTTTACTTTCAGGTTGGATGATAAAGCTGGATGCATACCCTGCAAGCCTTGTAAAATTCGCTTCGTATATACCAACAGATTCATCATCCTTTTGTTTAAACTCAAGGAACTCCTTTTCCATCTTTATTTGAAGAATACGATGGAATTACTTATTGAAAAATAAGTTCTTGAACTCGTCCCATTCCATGGATGCAATTTCATCTTGGGGCCTTGTATTCTTAATTAGAGTCCACCACTGGTCTGCTTCACCTTCTAAACGGTAAACATCCAAAATGAATTTTTCATGCTCTGAACAGTGAAGTATGGAAAATATATTCTCAATGCTATTGATCCATTGTTCACCAATAAGTGGATCAGAATACCCACTAAAATAAGGTGTATGTTGCCTCATGAATGACTCAATAGAATGTTGTTCCCTTCTCTGCTCATTCGGAAGTCCAGAATGATTCATAGCTTGTGTAAGTATAGCAACAAAATTTTGCACTACATTTCCCATTACATTTGGTTGTTCAAGAGGACAATCATTTAATTTTCCATTACATTGATCAACACGGTTCCTTTGGGTTCTATCCATCATCTGAAACCCAAAAAGAATAGTGTGAGAGGAAAAAAACATACTAGGGAAAACAACATAATAAAGGGGGAGTACCTTAAATATCTAACATCTTAAGTTTAAGTATAATATTTTTACCATAATTCTAGGACTATAACCAATAATTATACTTAACCATAGGGACATCCCTAGACATACCTTAGAAATATCTCTAGGGATCTCACTAAAGTTCTCACATCCTAGTTTCCAAAGGTTGACTAAACCTTTCCTCTGATACCAACTATAGAAACCCAAAGCTTGACATACATAGACATTACATTACTTTTGTGGAATACTAAAAACATAACAAGAACCAACACTCAAGGACCGTAATAGTTTAGTGTATTTGGAAACTCGGAACATAATCTTCTAATCATGGTGAAAGATCTTCAACATCTCCCATAAAGATCTTCCCCTTTTTGTTTTCATACCTAAAACTTTTCTTTAAATCCTGGGAAAAAGAATACATATAAAGGGAGATCTCAAATGCTCAGTAAGGGTAAGCATAGAGAAAATAAAACAAACCATATACATTTGAACTTCAAAACATGAACAAAATATTTAAACATCAAAATCTTGAGCAATGACATAAAACATGGAAGTACGTAAGGCATGGATCATAATGTATCATCAAGCATGATAAAATAGCATGGGAATAAAGCATGTAATTGTGGAAACCATTAATCACATGTTATGATTTCCATAGTATCCAAGGCATAGCTACCAAGACCATCTTAGTGGACAAAGTCCCTTTCTGAATCGATTTCACTCCTCATTTTAGTCCTGTAACACTGAACCGGATTAACTTACTATTCCAGCCATGTCTATCTCATGAGATATAAATCTTTACCCAATGCATTGGAGGGAGATATAGGTCCCACCCATCTCATAATGAAATCATTCTTACTTGTGCCACAAAATAAACTTAAAACATTCATCATAACCCAAAGAATAAAATGGGTTTCATAAACATCATCCCATCAACACATAATCCATATAAAAAAATGGATATTTCATCATAAGAAAAGCAAAACCATGTAAATCATACAGACATTATACTTGAAACATACACATATGAAATAATTTCATCTTAGATGGAAAATGGTTTTGATAAAACACTTGAAATGAATTCTTGAGGAAAATATCCTTTCTTCTTTAAAATCATTTTCTTTTCACAAAATGCCATGCAATTTTAAAATAAAATTATTTTTTTGAAAATAGTCATAAAATCTTGTAGATTAAGCTTCATGAAAATGAGGCATTATGAAACCGTAAAAATCTGTTCACGCTGTATAAGTTAAAAATAACATTCTTCTCGTACTTTTGTCGGAAAAGTCAAAAAGTACCTCGTATGGTAATCAAAAGAAAGATTCCTTACATACCATGTTGTAAAAGTAAAAAATGGGTAAAAAAAGACTTTAAACATACATGAAACCATTTTTATAAAATAGGTACATGGATAATAAATATAACCCCAGTAAATACTTACAAATAAACAATCTCGGATAAAAACGAGATTGGAAAAGTTATCCCTTACCTTAGGTCCAATATCCTTCGTACGTATCTGAAACTCCTGTATAATTATTTAAATAATGTAATTTAATTATTAAAGAATTGTATTCATTGTTATGATATCATATATGGTTCACTTATGACTTTAGATTACCCTTTCTTTTGTAAATTCCATGTTAAAGCAGCGTTTTGGGTAAAATCGTTTCATTTATCATATGTGTTTCGACATGTTGTTCTTGATATTATTACTTATATCATGATTTACTTAATTCCAGAATGTAAAACATGTTTTATATATAATATAAATTCATTATATAAATATATATGATAGATCGATAAATGGAATGAAATACACCGTTCATGGAGACGGTAGGTCGTGCGTACGCAGGACCGCCGTTTTCATTTCCTTATTGAATTAAATGGAATTAAGTAAATGAAACATATATGTACATAAATACAGTATCATTATTATGTAATATATTTCATGATTATTTATTATATATACTTTATAATCATACTTGAATGGTTAGTCATGGAAAATGAATCTCATCGCGTTCGTGGAGACGGTAGTCCGTACGTACGCACGAGCGATGATATCATTCCCATGATCGTGGAATTGTATTGAAGGGTATGTATAATATTTCAGAATCAATATAACTTTACAATAAGTATATATAGTTATTTATTTACACCATTATACCCATCCAAGTAAGGTGTTGGTGGAAAACAGATTACACCACGGCGTGGAGACGGTATTCAGTACGTACGCACGCGCGGTGATTTCATTTTCTGTAGGACAGATAGAAGATGAAATTGGATGGTTTAATATTTATAATAACATATCAGTATATTAGTGATATTGATGTTATTAATTTATGATGAAACAAATAAATAAGAAGAAGTATAAGAATAAATAAATTGGAAAGAATTGGTAAAGGATATTACCTCTTCTTTGACGTGCCTCTTCTTAACCTCCTCTTAAGGCACTAGGGTTGGTCTTTTAAGGAGGCCAGAACCTCTATAATGTTTCTACGGAAGATGATAAGGTAAATGGACAGGGTTTGACCGAGCATAAAGGCTCAAAAGGGTGTGAAGAGAATAGGGAAGGGGTGCCCTTTTTATAAGGGAGGAGAGGGGCACCTTTGAAAAACCTTAAAATATTATTTTATAATAAAGTAATATTCGATTTATAATAGATCCAAATTGATTTATTTCTAAGATAAAGTTGGGATGGGTCGAAATCCTCTCAACCAATAGGTTTTATACAAGTTTATGTTACTATTTTATCCTTATCATTTAGATTACACTCTAAGTTAAATAATGTAACTTTTACCGTGTCTTTTTGTTTTCTTACACTATATGGTTAATAAACTTACTATAAAAATCCAAAAGAACCCCAAGTGGTTCATTATTAAAATATATATCCTTGTATAAGTAATTTGGCCAAACCTTAGAATTTTCGGAATAAAATAAAAATTAATAATATAATAATTGTTTTAAAAACTATTTTATATCAATTTTGACATTATTTGGTACTTGATTTTTTTGAAAATCATAACAGCATGATTAGTTCAAAAAAAGTTAATTAAATCAATACTAACATGTCATATTAACCTATATAATTAGTTTAATTCATAAAAAGTCTTAAATTACATTTATTTGGGTATTTATAACATCAATTATGTTAATATTTCATTAATAAGCTAATTACTGCATCATCATTGTGTCATAAATAAATTAAGTTATTTAATGTCTAAAAATTATAAATAAAATACCATTATGTATGACATATTTTTAGCTTTCAAATATATATTTATAGTCGAATTTATCTTATGTATAACCCTATTTTTAAAATTTTTTAGTTATTAAACTTTGATTTTAACTATTATAATTATTCTTTAAATAAAATAATAATAAATGTCCTAATCTAATCTATGTGGACCTAAAGGGTAATATTTTATTCCTAAGGTTGTTTTTAGTCGAATTAAACTTATCCAATAGAATTAGGACATGTTTTAGTGTAATAATAATATCATTTTTACCCTTAATTACCCTATTTACTTTTAACCGTGGAGAAAAAAGTAAAAAGTTACTATTCACCAAAAATTATTTTTATCTTATTGAACCACATTTTACTCCTTGATATTAGCTGCATCTCTCAGATTTTCGAAATTCCACTCACAGAAGTGTTAAAATTTAGTTTTATGTAAATTTTTAAATTCTCCTAGGAGGTGGGTAAAAGACGGTGAAAAGTTCAATAAAATTTTTATATATTTAAAATTATTATAAAATGACTCCAATGAATTACATTGAACTTATATATGTATTATGTTTCAATTTTGACCTAAAATAAATTTAAATAAAATAAATAATTATTTAAATAAAAAGTCGGTTTTTAAATAGTAACCCAGTGTTTTCACTATTCATCAAAAATTGAAAGTTTTTAAAAAAATACCAAAAATTCAGCCTAGGGTAATTTAGATGTTCTGAATCTAAAAATTAAGTCCATTTTGAAAGATAAAATTTATAAATTTTCAAAAAGTGGGTATTACTATTCATAACGGCTAGTTTATATAACATATCGTTGTTTAGTGAAACTCGGTATTGCGTACAACACACGCTATAGTGGAAGGTCATGATTGCATGTAATGCAAGCCAAGTCTTGGATGCGTGTAGTGCAAGATCCTTTTAGAGTAGTGTACAACACAAGACATAAATGAAATTAAAAATAATTTTTTTCATAAAATCTCAGGGTGTTATAGAAAATTTCCATCAATCAATGATCACTTTGTGTAATTTTCCTTCCACCCTCCATTTTTTTGGCATTAGACATCCACAATTAGTTGAATGGTGATTATTTGATATCTAGAAATATCGATCATTGTGTGTTCATTCTTAGGAATAAAATATTGTGGTCATGGGTTAGAATTTTGATTTTTGATATATGATATAGGTGTGATGATGATATGAACATTAATTTGGATCAGGTATCAATGGTTTTTCAGCTGAATTGAGAAGATCTCTTCGGAGGAGGAGCGAGTATTGTTTCCAAAAAACAAATGGACAGAATATTGCTATAGTTGATGATGGCATCAAGTGTTAGTTTGTACGGTAGGTTTCATGTGATATGGAACATGTAGTTTCTATATATGGAAATTGGGGATGGTTTTCTAGTGATTAATGGCCCGAATATGATTTTCATCTAGCCTTGGAGGGTGATTTGTGTTATTATTATTTTTAATAATAATAAAATGGGATGTTTGTTATTATTAACAGTAATGATGTTGAATGTAAAGGATGGGATTGAGCTTGGGAGAAATCCCTATGAACGACACACCAAAAGAGTGGAATGAGGAGTTGGAGTAATTATTTCTAATATTAATAATAATAGTAATAGTTTTTTAGTTAAAATAATGGAGGTAAGGTCGAGTGCTTTATGAAAGGGAGTTCCAACTTGAGGGAGGGGGTATCTAATGGATGAGACCTGGAAAGCTGGATGAAAACTTGACTAAATTCCCTACCCCCATTCATATATTTGATTTATCATATATAATTTATAATAAAATAAAATAAAATATTATTATTGATGACCAAGGTGTGAGTTGAGGCACCTGAATGCAAGAGAGATGTCACTGCGGAACTTCTATATTGGCATGGAAAATGGTGAGGAATTTATACGCATATTTCATTATTATATATTATAATAATGATAATAATAATAATGTTATTATTATCATTATAAAAACCCTATTTTAGTCATGACTTCACTGTGTGATGTCGGATTGACAAGCCTTCTGTGGTACTGGGACCCTGATATTGAGGCATAATTTTTAAGATAAATTTTGGATAAATTATTTTGACTCATGTATTAGGCCCACAAAGTTATGTATGTGTGTGTTATGATGAAATGCATTTTGTTCACTGAGTTTTCATTTTGGTAATATTTTTAGCCTATCCTTAGTGTGATTCTATGAGGATTGAAATTAAATGATCCATTTGGATATATTTTTACATTTTTACAAACATATTAGTAGATTTATATTTTATCATTATGTTCATATGAAAAACCTTTTTCATTCATCATGAATTTTCTAGACTCAGATTTTGGCCCACAAGCAGCCTATCCTATGTAGTTTTCAATTTAGAACAAGATATTGTCCTTACTATTGGCATTGTAGGTATGTTACAAGTTTTTAAGAACATGACACTTATTTCATCGAAGCATGTCAAATTTCAGTGATAATGTGTGTTCAGAGAGATATTGTGGTCGGTACTCCCCTATCACACTAGGTTAGGGTTCCCCACACTCTTTACACATATAGATTTGGTAATCCCTTACACTACATTGGGCATGATTCCTATATCTATGAAGTGGTAATCCCCCATCTTTTATCTTTGTTGGGTATAGGGTCATCTACTGTAGTTGTAGGTCCCTCAACCATGGATCATACTGGTGAGGTGCAATCCCCTCCACAAAAATATTGTTGAGGTTGTACGGGATGCTTGAATGGTGATCTAGATACCTCGATTATGGAGTGCAGTTTCAAGGTGTGGTCCCATCCAAATAGATTCTTGTATGGATGTATATGATATGAGTAATCAGAGATAGACCATTAGAGCCATAGGAAGATTCTTTATTCTTAGTTGGGATGTAGAGATGGATATCACCTTTATCTCTTCATTTGGGATTGTTTTTTATAATATCTAGGTTATTTTTTTAGTGATATTATAGTTATTATGGTTATTTCTGAATATTATAATTGGAACACCCTCATGTTGATGACATGACTACTCTCTATTTATGCTATGTGTTTGGTGTTTTGGGGTGTCCTGATGGGTATGTATATACTCAACCTTACATGAGATTTTTATACCCATGTTGTGTTTTATGTAGATTAAAAATATATGAAAAGTGAATATTTTTGACCTAGAATCAATGGATCTTATCAATACATGGTGATGCTAACTATTTTTAGAGGTCAGACTCTAAGATATGGAGTTGGTTTCTCTACTACAAAACTCTTTAATGTTATTTTTAATTTGGGTTTCCCCCTGTATTTATGGTTGGACATGTATTTTCCATTTTTTTTATTATAATTTTGTGACCTAATTTATATATTCCATGTAGGTTATTATATTAATGGTTATACTATAGAAATTGTATTGTTTTATTATTCCACTACACTTTTTCATGGAGATGGTTGTGTGCATGCATACTGGATAATTAAGATAAGTTATCCCATTTCAGTTTATAAGCACTCGATGCAAGTCCTGGTCCCCTATCCTATGAGAGAAAGGATTATGGTTTTCACGCATGGATTACCATCGGCCAGTTGGGCCTATTTTTTTGGGTCATGACAGAGTAGTTTCGGATCAGTTCATCCTAGGATTAGAGTTTAGAGAGAGTCTAGAAGTGACATTTGGTTTGGGAACTAGGTCAATGATGTTAAAGTTTATCAAGTTCAGATATTAGGACATAGAACCTAATGTTTGTGTGGTAGCTGACATATCCATTCACCAAGACTCTAACTACTTGTTTTTCAACTAGACATACATTGACCTCAGATTCAAGGAACCTTTGGTACACGCATCATATTATATTGAGTCCTTTGAATTTTCTTCTTAATTTAGCTCCTCATATAAGAATATTGACCATGGTATGAATTGATAACATTCAGTATGTTTCTATGATGTTAACCATATAGTATTTTAATATAGTTTCATGATGAAAACTAGTGGAGTGTTGAGTCCTTGGTTCAGTGAACCATACATGAGGTGCTTTCTCTATGAAATCACCAAGAAGTTTTACAACATGTTGAGTTTCACTAGTAAAATCCTCTAGTAGTCTAGGAATATGATCATCCACATATTGATAAGTGGATAGATCCAATAGGATAGAATGACATTATGTATAGTCTTAGCACAATCCATGAGTTCAGAAAATATGTATTATTGTAGTTTTATGGTGAGATAGACCCTTATGAAGTTTAGGATTGGGTTAAGAAAATGGTATATATTTTCTACCTTGTAAAGACCCCAACTGATTGGATGGTTTCATTCAAAATTAAACTTCTCCATTGAGAAACAATTGTATTTGATAGTGTCAGAAGATGATGCACCTATATTGATTATGCATTGTGGGATCTAGATTTAGTGATCTCCAATGCATTATGGTGAGCCATACCCCCCCCCCCTTCAAGTGGTATATTATGGTAACAAGCCTATGGTATGAGTGTCTCACATAGCTAGTACCCCTATTGATTTTTTTATAGGTGATAATAATTCCATTGGGTGACGTGAGGCATCGGTATAGCCCTTTATTAGAGATGTTTGATGTGACTTTGAGCATGAAAGAAACAAGGAAATTTCCCCCACTAAGATGTATCCTTGTTTTGTTATTTAAAATTATGTGGATGAGTTAATAAAACTAAAATAATATAGTGTATAGGTTTTGTGGATGATTTCCTTTGACTTGTAAGTTTTTATGTTTTTCTTGTGTTCTATGGTGTTAGAGAAGGCCTTGGTTTTGGTGCAAAGTTAGTAAAGGGAAAACATATATTTAAGTTGTAGGATATTATGACCCAAAGGCTTTGAGTGTGGTTTTAGGTAATACATGTGTCTACACTACTCCATATGCAGTTTTATCAAAGTCATAAGACACATTTCCCTAAATTTATTCCATGTTTGAGCCCAAGTTATGTTAGTGGATATTTTATAGTTGGATTTAGTGTTCAGAGGGTCCTACACAGTGGATCAGGTGATCAAAAACATTTATCAATAGTTTTACCTAACACTGGTATGAGAGATCCCATACGGAATCTATCTATATTAGTAGTAAGGCCCTACGATGTATTTTGTGGTATAAGATAGTTTTCTGAAATTCATGCCTAGATGATAGTTACATGTGGGAGTTTCAGTGCACCCAATAAATTTTATATGATATTCCTTCTTGGTAGAGAAAGAATCCTAGGAATATCAGTTTGAGTTCATGTATAAGTGGATGTACTGAGCATGGATTTCAAGAGCCTCTATAGTTTCCTTGATTTCATGGTGATACCATTCAGCATATGAAGTCTCTAAAAGAGTTCAAAATACATATGAATCAGATCCTTAACCCTTCCTGGAACAGTTCATTATAGTCTTCTTCATGATATCCTAGTGTTTTCATCATGTGAGGAGGAGCAAGTGAGAAACATGAGGATTATTTAGAATATAATCATAATGAATTTTTTCATCTGATTTTTTAGTGTTAGGTGACAGAGTCATTGACCACTTTTTTGTTAAACCCTAGGGTGAGGAAGGTGTAGTTTATCTCAAATAATTGTTTATTATCCTACTAATTCTTCACCATATAGGTATTATTGGCTTGGAGATACTAAATATGAGATCTTACATGACCATACACCCACTGGACATCATCTTGATTGATTTTATAAAGGTGGGGATTACATTATCCTTGTTCAATTATAGATGATGGCATTATCCATACTATGAGAGGAGGTGTTTGGGGGGTTATTTTACCTTGGTATTATATCCAAAATAGGTGAGGATGTATCAAGATACTTTTTCATCAAGTTGGTGGCCAGATATGTTGTAGATTTTTTCTGAGTGTAACTCTAGATGTCACAACAAACTATAAGTGGAATCCATGGTCCCTAGATAGATGTGGAAATGGGATGGTGTATTTGTTTTTTTTGTATGAGGGGATTCCAATACCATCAAGAGGTTACAATTCTATTTGAGTTATCATACACTAATATTCCATGTTGTACCATATTCTAACTATTCAAGAGATGAGAATAATGTATATTTTGGGATGCCTATATATCATAAGAAATTAATGTCTCTTGTAATTCCCTATATGATCATTTCATTTAATGATGATCACATCACATTATGATTATAGATAGGATGTAGATGGATTTGAGCCTCTTTTATTGTTGAGATAAACTTTTCCACCCCAGACTAACGGCCATGTTGAGAAGACCATTCAAGTAATTGAGAACATGCTTTGGTTTTTCATGTAAGTCTCAGGCCATAGCTGGGTGGATCATCAACCATTTGTGGAGTTTTTATATCATAGGATTTAGAAATACACCATCATTATAGCAGCATTTATGTCCTTATAAGGGAGAACATGTAGGTCACTATTGTATTGGTTAGATTCAGTGGCAGATAGCAATTGTGGGCCTAGATTTGGTACTAGTGATGGTTGTGAAGGTATAGTTCATCCAAGGGAGGATGAGGACTGTCCGGTGACTTTTGGAGTCCTTTTTAGACCCATGATAGAAGCCTTTGGAGTTTTATGGGTTGATCATTTTTTATGATAGGTCTCACCAAGTTTAGGATTGTTGATATTTTCTAGTGGTGTAAAGGTATCTCCAAGGTTTATAGAATCTTTTTTCTATTACTATAATGGGTTGGTGAGGTAGTGAACTTCCTGACCCATTGACCACAATTACACTGGGTGCATGATTTTTTCCACATATTGTAGCTCAGGAAGAACATGAACAACACAAGCCATGATTTCAACCAATATGCACTGGACATTGGGGGTGGAGCTACCATTTCAAAGAGTTTATGGAGCCTAATGTATTTTGATAAGCTTTGAAAGAGGTCATGGGATTGAGAAACTCAGTTGAGAGCATGGTGTCCTCATATATTAGTAGCCTTTTTCTTTTACAGATGAAAATAATTGAAGGTGGTGGGATTTTAGTTACTCTATTTTCCATGAAATACATTTTTTGATTTGAAGAAATATTTCTAGATCCCGATGCTGAGACTGGTGAGATTTCGTGGCCTTGTGGGCTCGGTATTTATATAATAAAAATATTAAATATATTATATCACAGGTCTGTATTTTTTCAGAAATAATAAATTAACTCCAAAAAATCTCAAATCATAAATATAAGGCATTTTTTGAGTTAGGAATTCTGGTTTAACTACATTCATGACATAACCCTATAGAGCATCGGGAGTTTATGTTCTTTATAGTCATGGTTGGATTAATAAATAAGTAAATAAATAATTTAATTTAATATATTTTTTTAATTTCAATGAGATAAGTCCCCCCACTATAATTATACTATTATGCCTAATCCTTAGGGTTATCTATGTTACCATGAGAGTGATATAGTAACCATTGGAGGAGATCATTGGTCAATAATGAACATCAAGGATCGTGATAGGTTTCCCAAGGATCTGTTCACCAATAGAGCTTGTGGATCTTTCCAATGATGAAAAATCATTTTTTTAGATCAACAAAAATGAACATTGTGTTTTTTATTTTTATTTTATCCCCATTAATGTTTTAAAAGAACATGAATTAATCATTTTCAAAATTAATTCATGGATCAATATACATTGGTTGTTAAGCATTTGATTTCTCTTCCTAGATCTTAGTATTTGATATTTATTTATAATCAATGATTCTTGTTGATTTTATAAACTCATTTATTGGTTTCCATCAATGATGAAAAAATGAAGATTCCCTCGATCTAGGATCAATTCATGTTATATTCTTTTCTCCCCCTATACATGGTGGTCATCGTCGATAATATGATGATCAATAATGAGATGATATCAGGGAATTCCAATCATTGTGTGCATGTTCTATGGAATAATGGATCATGGTAAAGAGTTTGGATTTGGATTTTTTGGACTCAATAGAGGTGTTACAATGATGATTAGAATGCAATTTTATATTGAGTATCAATGGTTTGTGAGAAGAATTAGTATATTTATATGAGAATGTGTCAATTGATGTTTTTGAGAATGGGTGTCTAGACTCTATCCATCGATGATAATGATTTTGGGTGTTAGTGGTCATGGTAGGGTTCCCATGACCTAGGATGTGTGGTTTCTATCAATGGAAATGGTGGATGGCTTTCATGTGAAGAATGGTCAGAATCTAGTTTCTTACTAGATATGTAGGGTGGTGTGTGTTATTATTATTTTTAATAATAATTACATGTGATATGTGTTATTATTAAAATTTATGATATTGAATTTGAAGTTGGGGTTCCCTCTTGGGAGAACTCCCTATGTGAGATGCACCACTGTCATGGAATGTGGAGGTGAAGTAATTATATTCAATAATAATAATAATAATAATAATAATAATGTTGGTTTTATTCGAATAATGATTGGGGGGCCACAAGATTGATGAGATGTAGGTTCCAACTTGAGGGATGAGGTGTCTACCATGTGTTTGACCTAGAAAATGGGGTTCCATATTGAGTAAATTACATGACCCTTTCACATATTGTATTTATAAAATATTCATGATAATATTTATTAAATTATTATTTTTTATGAAGAAATTGGATGTTGAGGTTCCATGATGCAAGAGAGAGAGGTCATGGAGGACCTCTTGAATGCACATAGAAAATGAGGTGAGGTTTATACCTATATTTCATTATTATATATTATAATAATGATAATGATAATAATAATGTTATTATTATTACTATCAAATCCTCACTTTAGTTGTAACATCCCCACATGATGTCATATTAATAAAATTTATATGGAATTATGGCCCTGATATTGGGGTGGATGTTTCAATACCTATGAAGGATATTTTTTCCAGCTCATCACTCAGGACCATGAAGCAATGTATGTGCGTGTTATGATGAAATTAATTTTCTCACCATGTTTCATTTTTAGGAAAATAAATATTCAATCTTGATTTTTTTTTTCTATGAGGATCAGAATGACATGATTTGTTTGGCATTCCAAGTCTATTTGTGGTGACATATCTATGGATTTACATTTTATCCTGACAAATCGATGGTGAGCCTCATGTGTTTTTTAGGTATTTTCTAAAAACTATTATTAACATATAAGAAACCTATCCTGAAAATTTTTCTATGTAGAATGTGGCAGTGGCCTTCCTTTTATTATCACATGTTTGATTTGAGGTGTTATGATAATTATGCTTCATTCAATGATTCTCATTTAATGGTAGTGACATGGTGTTATCAGAGAGATGTTGGGATCAATACTCCTCTATCAGACTAGGGAATGGGTCACTCATACTCCATACATAGATAGAGTGGGTCCTCCCCTGTGCTACATTAGGAGTGTCTCCTCTATCTAAAAATTGTTACCCCCCCCCCCATCTTTGAGCTCTGGTGGGGATTTGGTACTTTATTAAAGTTGTGTATCCCTTGACTATGGAGTGTTGTGGTGAGGTGTAGGCCCCTCTACATAGATTTTAGTGCGGTTTTATGGGATTATGGATCTATGTTATGGCGGCAACAAATTTAGATCACAGTGGCAAGGTGTGGGACCCTCCACATGGATTATTGTATGATTTACCATGATGCTAGGAATCAGAGATTGACCATTGGAGCCACATGAAAACTTGTCATTTTTATATGGGTTTTGGAGATAGAGATCCCCTTTCTCTTATCATTTGGGATTTTTGTTGGGAATATCTGGGTTATTATTATTATATAATTTATAATTATTATATATTTTGTTTCATATTATGACTAATAGTCTCTTACGGTGGTGATCTTACTAATCTCTCTTAATTCATTGTGTTTGGTATTTTCAGGGTGTCCTACTCAGAATGTATATAATCACCCATGCATGGGATTTTCCTTCATGTGTTATATCTTAGGAAGACGTCATACATATTTGCAGTGACTGTGGTAGACTTTTTGTTAGTATATCTTAGCAGCACATGGTGATTTATACAGTGCTTGGTGGTCGGGCTCTGGGATCTTAACATAGGCTCTCCCCTTATATACTCTATACAGTTACCAGCATTTTGGGTTTCCCCCTGTATTTATTGTTTGGTGTGTATTTTTTCCTTTTTAATATTTATTATACTATTATAATCTGATTTATATATTACTTAAAAGTAACTACATGATTTTTTATACTATAGATATTGCAGTATTTTATTATTCCTCTGTACTTTTTCCTAGAGATGATTATGTTTGTGTATATAAATATATTAGTTTATGGCCCTCCATTTATGTTTATTCCTACTCAGCACTACTCTCCAACCTCTAACCTATTTAAGGTATGATTTGGGTGGTCACAATTAGCATAACGCTAGCCAGGTGGGCCCCGATGGGTTGGTTCATGACATATATCTTTCATCTTATTATCCTTCAATCCATTATAAAATGGTAATTTTGTTCATGCATGCATGTAGACTATCGCCTCCATGAAGTGATGGGATTCATTTTTCTATTACCACCATGCATGGATGATTCAAAAATTGTATATAATGAATAAAAATTCCATTCGTGAAATTACTAAAATTATTTATATGATGGAACCATTTCCTTACACTTTTAACCCTGGTAAATATACCAAAGTAGTTTTCGATAAATTTATAGAACTACCTTAAGTGGTCAACATAATCATGGACAATACAATGATTGGATGTTATGTGATTATAAATTTAAAAAAATGAAATATTATTGAAAATGGTTCTATATAAATAATTTAATAAATTTAACTTGATTATTGAGGAGGATATAATGTATCTGACCAATAATGAATCCAAGGGGAGGGTTTTTCATATCAATTACACTCTATTGAGTTATATTTTTATTTTATAAATATAATTTTTTATATGGTTTATATAATGAAACATTTATATATTATATCTTGAATAAATCTTTATTCAATTTATTTAATGTTTCAATTATATTTTCCATTTTTTGGGGTTTTTATTTAAAAGTTATTAAAACTACAATGGTTTATTTTACAATATATATTGGGATTTTTCATGTTTAAATTGAAATTTTAATAATTAAATTATCTTTAACTTCTTAAAAAATATATATTTTTGTATTCTATGGTTATTTATGGATTTACAATGTTTTTTCAAAATATTTTCTCTCTCTGGTACTCAAAGACCAAATCAATGTTTTTAATTTTTATATAGTCTTATTTCTTATTTTGGGTTAGGAATATTTTTCTTCCATGTTAATATTGTCAAAAATATTTCATGAATTTTATTTTCTATTCTTTAATTGTCATGTAAATTCATTTTTGACCATATTTATCTTTCTTTTCAATGTTTTATAAAGGATTATTTTTAATGTTTTAAAAAAATTATTTTTAACAAAAGTGTGAAATGAATGTTATTTTTAACTTATACATTGTAAAAAAACATTTCCTTCCTCCATGACCGTAATTCCCTATTTCAATTCCTTTAAAAAAATTCATCATTTTTAATATAAAATTATCTTCACATTATACTATAATTTTTTTTATTTTTATATAAAAAAATCTTATTATTTTTTAAATTGTTGAAATTAATTTTTAAAGTGATTTATAAATTACATTTTTATAAAAAAAGTTAAAAAAACATATAATTTTTTTTTTAAAAAGATTTACTTCCATTTTCCTCTCTAATTCCCAAAATACTTTCATTTACATCAAAACCTTTATTGTGATGAATTGATGGTATTTTATCATACATTATGGGTTACAACTTTCTTTTATCATTCAATTTATTTTGACTCTGTTCTCTATCACTCTCCATTATTCACTAGACATTATTTTTATCCTTCATGTCCATGTTTTTTGGTGAATAGTGAAAATTATTGATTTTAAATATACTAAAACTTTTATGAAATTATCAGCATATAAAGACTTGATGTTTTTAATAAATATTTTTTATAGAAAAAAATCTATTTAGTAAGTAATATGATTAATTTAAAATTTAAATTTTTATCTTATAAATCTATGTATATAATTTTAAAAATCTATGTATCATTTATAGTCAAATAAAAAATATTTTTTATTCTTCCCTTTTAATCAAGTATTCGCAAGATCCCATTATGTTTTTGTCTTGTTTGAATAAAAATTATGTCTCATTTTATATAACCAAATCCAATTAATTCCATGAAAATCAAAATTATATATACTTTTGGTATAAAAACATTTTTTTATTCTTATAATTATCATTTTTCAAAAAATATTTTTTCATCTCATTTTTTGAAATTATATTAAAAATCATTTATTCCACATCTTGTAATTTAATCCTATAAAATGGATTACAAATTTAGAATTAGAATAATTGATATTAGGTAATGTCGTCAACATGATTTTTGTTCATGATGAATATTACCCTTAGAAATAACTTATCTCTACTGTAAGGGTAAAATATGGTTAATGATGGTGTTAAAATAAAGTTTTAAGGGTTAAAATAATCTAAAAATTGGTTTAAATTCTATTGGATGAATTTATTTTTACCCTATATCATAAAATCATAGAAATAGATCTCATTTGGATCCACTTTCTCATGAGAGTGCCTTAGTATATTTTAATGTTCATAATAGTTACATGTTTTTCACCCACATCACTTATAAATGGAAACCTACTGTCCACTATTATCCACACTTATTGATCCATGTATACTAACCACTCCCTACCTAAATACATTATACCTCCACACATTCAAGATATCTTGGTCTCAAAAAATACCACTTCAATGAGGATTGATGTGAACCCATATGGAGTTTCCAATAGAAGAAGTATATGTTCCAGCCAAGATTTTTCAAGTTCAATTATTCTTAAACATCATTCATATATTCAATAAAAATAATAACAAAAATATATAAGAATATTTAATATAATAGTATATTTTTAGGTTAATTGCACATCTATTTTCTAACTCTTTTTTATCCCTTGGATATTGTAAACATCACATGTGTGTACGTACAAACTACCATCTCCACATAGTGGTATAATTCATTTTTCATCACCTCTTCAATTGTATGGTAATAAAATAGAATTAAAAAATATATTTGATATTAAATAAAAAATTATTATTCTTAAAATATAATATATTGAATAACTTTAAACCCTTCAATCCATTTAAATATAATAATGTCACCCATGTGTATGTATGGACTACCACCTCCATAAAGCTATGTGACTCACTTCTCTATTAAAAAAATGAATGGAAAAAAATAAAACTATAAATAATGGATAAAAAATAATTTCATTAAATAATTATAATTATAGAGGTTATTTAACTATATCAAATCACCTTTAACCATGGTCGATATACCAATGCAATTTTGGAGAAATTTACTGAACAACATAAATTGGTCGTCATAAGAAATAAAAATAAAATGAATGGATGTCATATGATAATTAAATTTACATAAAAATGAAATATTGGTCAATGTTTTTTTGAATAAAGTATTTAATATATTTAAATTTGTTATTTAATAGGATATAACACATTCTACGAAGTAGGAATCCATTGAAAGGTTTTTTCATCTCAATTCCACTCCATTAAAACATATTATATATTATGAACCATATATATTTTATATAGTGTATATATATTAAAATTTTAAATATATATATTAATTTACTGTTCATTCAGGGTATTTAATGTTTCAATTCATGTTTTTTATTTTATGGCGTATTGACTCAAAAGTTATTAAAGCTGTAAAAAATTATTTCAAAATCTCACTCTTATTGATGATTTTCATGATTAAATTTATGTTATAATAATTAAATATTATTTATCATCTTTAAACACATATATATATTTTTATTATAGTTACTTGTGAGGTTCCCATATTTTCCTTATTATTTTCTTTTTGGTACTCAATGACTAAAAGAATATTATTAAGCTAAACTAAACTTATTTTTTCTTTTTGGATTGAAAATATTTTTCTTCCATGTCTATATTGTCTAAAATTATTCATGAATGTTATTTTCTATTCTCCAATTATTTTAAAAATTCATTTTAAACAATATTTTACTTTTTTTATAATTTTTAAAGGAATATTTTTAGAGTTTTCTGAATGGTATATTTCTTAATTTCTTTAAAATGTTGAAAAAGGAATATTCATTTTAATGTAAATAGCATGAATGTATTTCTATTCCTTTATAGCCCTTATTGTTTATCAATCTTAATAAAAAATATTCCATGGTTTTTTAAGTAAAACATTTTTATAGTTATTCTATGAATATTAATATTTCATATTAAAATAAAAGTCATAATTTTCTATAAGGTTGAAAATAATTTGGGAAATTATTTATAATTATGTTTTTACAAAAAAGTTACAAAATATTTAAAAAAATTATTTAAAATTTTAACTTAAATTTTAACTTAAATTTTTACTAAAATTATCGTAATACATTCATTTATTTAAAATCATAATTTATAATTTATTTATTCTCTTCTTCCATCCTTTACTGATTGATGAAATATACCTTCTTTTGAGATCATACAATTTCTTGTGATCGTGTTCTCTATCACTCTTAATTATTCATTAGAAATTTTATTTCTCCTTTATGTCCATATTTTTTGTATCATGGATATATTTAGTATCTTTTATAATATTTTTATATCATCTTAATCATATACCATTACTACATATAGTGTTATTTTAAGGAATATTATTATGAAACTTATTTCACATTCTAAAGAAATATTGATTTTTTGTATTCTTAATTCAATACATTTATGTATTAACTGATAATGAATTTTAATTATGGTTTATATTATTGGTTTAATATATGAGTAATTTATTATACATATAAAATTAAAGGTTGAGAATAAATTTTATATAGACCCTAGATGCATTTACATGTCATAAAAGATAAAAAGTTATCCAAATTAGCTGGGATTTTGGTGTATACCTACCCAATCATTAAAATGTATTAGCATAAATCCATTTTGTTTAGGTTCCTAATATCTAGGGATAAGGCCTTTTATGAAATATTATGATGTAAAAAATTATTCATTTTCTTCATTATGATTTAAATTATTATTATCTATGTGATAGTTATGTTGATATATTCTATAGATACATTTTGAAAAGAATGGTATGGATTAAATGGAATATGCATTGAGTATCCACTCTTCAATATTGTTAATTCCTTATCTACTCAAGAAATATGTTATTGTACACTCTCCTTTAATAATTATTTGATATCACCCATTATTATGTTTTATTATACCTAGAATATGAAGGATGAATATTTGAATTATTTTCAAGGATGAAAGAAAAAATTTTATTTTATGTTTTATTTTTCTAATGTAATATATAAATCATATATGTATCTAGTATCCCAAGACTACTATAATAATTGATCATTTTTTATCCCCTTCAACTAGTAGCAATGTGATAAATTAAACACTATCTCTATGTTACTAGAGTTGGGGTCATTATAGTCGAGATCAATGGAATTTTATTATGGCCCTAGGGAACTATATTTTAATAGAACATAACTAGCACAAGTATTAAGATAAAACCCTATAATTTTTAATTATTTTAGGTTTTTTATTACTTAAATAAATTTTTATGATTTTATGAGATAATTATGTGTGTACCATTATTTAGAGATGGTTCTAATAAGTATAAAGGGAAATCGTTACAACACTTATAATCAATTTAGGGGTTTCTCTTATGAGAAATTCAATATAATTTGTTTTGGTGATGATAAAATCATATAAATCTTCGTAAAAATGACCTAGGATATGAAAAAAATTTATTTCCATATAGATAAACCTATTTTTCTATATCATGGTGCACCTATATTGGATCACATTATGTGAAATAAGCCTACATCATTTAATGGAACTACTAATCCATTTATAGCTAAACAACAGATCAAGTCCAGTGAAAATATATCCCTAACTTTGGGTATTAATTAAAGGAAAAATTTTGTTCTAGAAGTTTATTTTTTAATGGTAGATGTTGATCAATGGTGGTCATTGATCTATAATACTAAAGAATATCATGAAATTGAAACTACAGAATAGATAATGTTTAATGTGGATTTTGTTAAGAAATATTTTCCTTGCGAGAAACAAGATTAAATAGAGAGGTTTTTCATCAACCTAAAGTAGATAGATGATGAAAGTGTTTATAAATATGAGACCGTATTCATATGATTATCAATATATGGAATTGACCAAATATGTAATCCATAAATAATGATTTATTATTTATTTAATGGTCTTAATCCAAACATGCATAGGACGTTGGTCTCATAAATATTTTAATCATATGATGATATAATATATTGTATCATCAAGATTGATTAAGAATAGTCTAGGTAATATATCTTATATAGAATTCTAAAACATAAGTGGTTAGCTGATCACCAAGAAAAAAATAAATGCACTAAAGTAGAAGAAAGGAAAGATGGAAATTCCACAATGTAATAATTATGGAAAGAATCATTATGGTAAATGATTAATGGGAATTTAAATTTGTTGAAAGTTTAAATATAAGGGCCATACGTATAATTATTGTAAGATAAAGAAAGAAGAAACTATAATCCAGTGCTTCAACTATAGGGAGATAGTGAACTATTCAATCCAAATCCCCAGGAGTCAAGGGAACCAATCATAGAATAGGCCAAGGGATTAGTCCAAGATTATGAGATTGATAAAGATGAGGTTGATGCTACTAAATATTTGGTGGCAGACACTTTGATCATAAACTCAAATTTATATAATTATTTATTTGATATCGGATCTTCACTTTCTTTTATATATCCCATGTTTTCAAATAACATTAAATCATTCCCTAAAAACTTAAAAAGGGAGCTATCAATCAAGAATCATATTAGTAATATTATTGAAAAAAGGATATGTTAGTCAATATACATTTTGAATCATAGAAATACTCAATTTCTAAACCTATTTATTATATTTATGGTTGAATATGATATAATACTTGGTATGGATTGGTTATAAAAGTATGGTGAAAAAATTTACTATTAATAGAAGGAGATAATGATTCACCATGGTGACATGAAATCCCTTATATATTATTTCAATATTATAATTTTAACATAGACACTAGGTTACATTTGTATATTTACTTTACTAAGATGTTACTATGTTAATGGTATATCCATTTTCTATCTTCTTTCTTTCATAAAGAAAAATGAAACACCCCTTGTGTGTACATACAGTGTATCATCACCATGTAGTAGTGTAATTACTTTTTCATCACCACATAACTTGAATACAAATAAATTTAGAATTAGTGAATATATATTATATTTAATTCATAATTATGAATCTAAAAATAAAATATTTCATCCATCTTCTTACACTTTCATCAGTTAGAAAATGATAACATCACTCATGTGTACATTTGGATTACCACCTCCATGAAGCAATGTGATTCTTTTTTCTATTACCACCATGAATGAATGATACAAAAATTATAAATAATTAATGAAAATTATATTAATTACAATAATGATATTATAGAACCATTTAATAATCCATTTAATCATAAAAAATATACCTAAGTAATTTTGGATAAATTAACCGAACAACCTTAAGTGGTCGATGTAATCAAGAACTGTACAATGAATTAATTTCATATGATTATAAAAAGATCATAAAAACTAAAATATAGATGAAAAATTTATTAATAAATTATTTAATAAGAATCAATTAATTAATAATTTGGGTATAATGCTTCTCACCAAGAAAAAAATCAAAGGTAAGGATTTCTCATCTCAATGCCAATCTATTAAGAAATTTTATATTGTGAAAAAAAAAATATTTTATATGAGATATATACTGAAAATTTTACATATTCTGTCATTAATTCCTCTTAATTAATGGTATTTAATTTCTCAATTTAATTTTTCCCTCTAAGGGTATTTGATTGAAAATATATTAAATTTAAAAGGGTGTATTTTACAATATCACCCTTATTCCGAACTGTTCATGGTAAAATTTTAGTTAGAATAATTATATTCTCTTTATATTCTTGAATCAAATTTATATTTCTCTTCTCTAGTTTTTTTATTTATTTCGCATTTTTTCCTTCCATCTTGTCCTCTATTTTCTACTCAAAGATAGGATTAATGTTTTTAAATTTAGACTGACCGTCTTTTTTCAGTCTGGAATATTTTCCTTCTATGTATATATTATTTTAAAATATTTATATAATGTTATTTTAAATTATAAAATGATTATTAAAATTAATTTTGCACTGTATTAGACTATATTTTTGTGGTTTTATAAATGATGTTTTTTAAAATTTTATGAACAAGTCATTTGTGACTTTCTTTAAAAGTGTTAAAGAAATGATCTTTTTAATGTATGTGGTGTAAAAAATTTACCTAACTCCAACATCATTATTATCTATTTACATTCCTCTAAAATTATTTATTTTTTTCAAATAATTTTGTATAGTGTTTTTTGTTAACTTTTATAATTTATATTGAAATAAAAACAAAATATTCTCTAAATGGTTGAAAAGAATTTTGGAAATGATTTATAAATTCATTTTTACTAAAAAGTTAAAAAATATTTAAGATTAGTTATATTTAATTTTTCACAAAAATTTATATTTTTAACTATCAAAATAAATTTCTTTTTTAAAAAATATCATTTTTATGGAATTGATGGTCTTCTATCATTCATTATTGATTTATAGATTGTACCTTATTTTGGGATCATTCAATTTCTTGTGATCATGTTCTCTATTACTCTTGATTATTCATTAGAAATTATTTTTCTATTTAATATACATATTATATTATTCATTTATAAAATAAACCAATAAATTCCATGGGAATCAATATTACACATGATATTGGAATATAAAAATTGTGCTTAAAATGAACACTTTCTTAAAAACTATTTTCTATTGTGTTTTATGAACTTATTTTAAAAGTAATTTCCTCTAATTAATGGAACTAAAACATTGATAATAGATTCATTATTTTTAATTTTATTAATTGATATTAGTAAATTAGGTTAACATAATTATTTTCATAATTAACAGTAACACTAGAAAAAACATATAACTATAGTAATGGTTAAAAAGATTTAATGAGTTTGTTAAAGTGAATAGATATAGTTTAAAATAACCAAAAAACTTTTAAAAATGTTATTGGTTGAATTTATTTAGACCATATCTCTTAAAATAATATTAATTGAGACTTTTTAGAGCCACATTCCTATGATAGTGACTTTATTATATATATTTTTTCATAATATTTACAATTTTTCAGCCCACCTCACTTATAAAAGGGAATCGACTCTCCTCTCTTATACACACTTCTTGAGATACTTTTCAAAATAAATATCATCCTAAAAACATATCAAACATACCTACACAATTACTATAGTTATTAGTTTTAAAAAAATACTACTTTTATAAGGATTAACGTATAAGCCAAAGTTGGTTACCAAAAGATGTGGTATATATTCTTAATCAGATTTTTCAAGTTCCTTTCTTTATAAACCAAAATAAAGTATTAAATAACCATATAAAAATAATTAAATAATTATATTTACCATACTTATATGATTTTATGTTAATGTTATATCCATTATATATATTTTTTATCCTATGGAAATTGAATGCATCGCTCGTGCATACATATAGACTATCATCTACACATGGCAATGCTATTGGTTTTTTATCACCACTACACATAGTAGATTATAAATAAATAATTAATGAATATCAATGATATTTATGAATTAATTATTTTTTTAAAATATTATTTATCATCTGTCTTCTTACCCTTCCATACTTTAGTAAATGATAACTTTTCTCCTACGTATGTGTGGAGTATCACCTCTAGAAAGCAATGTGATTCATTTTTCCATTACCACCATGAATGGAATGATAATAAATTTTATGTAATGAATAAAAATTATATTCATGATATTATTAAAATTATTTATATGATAGAAAAATTTTATATAACCATCTATAATGCTCAATATACTGAAATAATTTTAGAAAAAACTAATTGAAAAAACTTAAGTGGTGGACAGAAGAAATGACTACACATTGAAAGGAAGTTACATGATTATAGAAAACCCAAAAAAAAATATAGATGAATAATAATTTAAATCAAGAATTTAACAAGTTTTAATTTATTATTATGGAGGATACAATGCATTAGACCAAGAAATAATCCAAGGTAATCATTTTTCGTTTCAAATCAATTATACTAAGACTTATTTTATAACATCCACCTAATTTATTTTATATCACATATATACTGACTATTTTAAATATTATATCATATTTATTTATGGTATTTAATATTTCAATTCATGATTTACATTTAGTGGTTTTTATTCAAATTTTATGAATGTCATAAATTTTTATGTTACAATCTCTTTTCATTTTAGGATTTTCTATGCTAAATTTCCCTTAAGGGGTATTATATGATCCTTATCCTTTAAACCCAATATAAATTTAGTTCTATGCTTATTACTTAATTTTTAAAATTTTAGTTTAATTATACTCTATTTTAATCATTAAATGGTTAATAAATATCTTTTTTGGAAATGATGACCTTATTCCACATTGTAATGACCCCACCTAGGATACCCTTAATTTTTATACCTGAATCGATATACAACTAAGATGAAGGGAATTCCCAATCCCCATTGGATGGTGAATAGTACATGATAAACCATCAAAAAATAGAGGTAATTATTTTCCCATTCTGAAATAGGATACATGTCATATATTCCAATAGAAATAAAAAACTAGAAAAAAATATTCCATAATCAAAGTATGAAAATGATAAAATTACAAAAAAGTAACATGATAATCATACTAATGTATGTGTCTGAAAATAATCAAAATAAAAAAAATTCCTTAATCCAATAACTTATATTCCTTATTATATATTGGTAACATCACCCCATCTCACCACGGTTACCCATACCTAACTGAAAAAACCTTTCTACCTCCCTCGGGTGCCTTTACCTTTTCTTTATGAGAAAATAAATGTTTCACACACCCCTAATGGATTATGAAGGGTGTGATATAAATATTCCCATTAGAATGCCACCTATGGGATCCATATCAACCCTTTATGTAAAATTTCCAAAATTATTAATTTTTAGAAAAACATAGCGTGATAAGGAGTTTCAAGGTTTTATATCAAAAGCAGGGTAAATAGTTTCCCTTTTTCACAGTTCCAAAACAATTCCAAGAAAAATAGTATGAATATTATTTAAAAAAATATATATTTATATTTATTAATTAATTAATCATATAATTTCAATTTCAAAATAGTTCAGATACATAACACAATGGTAAACACCACTAAGATAACAAATGTCAAGATAACAAGGTCACTCGTACCACAAAAATAAGTTAATGACTAGTGCACACTCAAGTACTTAGAATCAATGAATACCTAAATAAGGTTGAGGTAACACTCTAGTAATTTAACCTCCATGATATTAATAAATCTCATAGATTCATTGTATCTATTATCTATAAACAAAGGAGAACCCTAGAAAATAAAGTCCCTTACAATTACAATGGACATTCCCCAGTATTAAGACCTATACCGAGGTACCTAAGGATCTCATGTCTATAAAATATCAAATCAATTTAAAAGGTTTTATCACATTTTAATAATAATTCCAACAAAAAGTTCTTCATTGAAATGATCTTCGAAAATCCATTTCATAATACATTTCATAATGCATTAGAAAAACATTTCCTTTACTAAAACGTGGTAAAAACCCATCATTTCTCAAAAACCATCCTTACACATGAATATTAATAAAAACCAGAATCATGAAAATGAATTTATAAAACCATTTATAAAATCAATATAATAAATTGTTTTTGGAACACATACTAGATACGAAACTTTCCACCTCTAACTTAGGTCGCAAACCAACTATGAAAGGATCCACACCCACCTGAAGAAAAACAATATAATAATAAAGAATGGAAGCCTTAGAATCAATTATAATATCATAGAATCATTTTTCTATGGAAAAAATGTAAATAGAGAATAGATATATCAAACATACCTCAAGAAAAAATGCACAACAGCACGATCAATAATAGAACCACCATATAGAATCCAATTGCATGACGAGACCTAAAACAGATCAAGAGACATCACAACCCAGAAAATAGAATCCTAAAATTCAGCCTAAATGTCACGACCCGACCCTACATGGTATTGAGCCGAAAATACCCCAAGCCCGCCTCCATAGGCTAGGGGCTGGCGATAAGCACTGAAGGCTCAAAAACTCGTGGAGGCCTTTGCCTAAGTACCTGTACACACACACGCAGCCCAATAAATGCAATATTTAGAGTAACCAAATGCTATAAATAACCACAAAGAGTGCATCGACCTCTAAATAGTACAAAGTGAGTGCTGAAGGTAAACTGAAAAGAAAAGGGTAAAACACGTGCCCAACCAGAAAAGTACCACAACCCGGAAATAGGTAAACAAAAGTAAAACAGCTTGGAGAGTCCCACACCTGGAACCCAACTACGACCACCATACGCGGTCCAAGATCTTGAAATCCTAAGCTCCGCTGAATTCATGACCAACCTGTCTATCGTCTACAAGGGTCCACCAAATGTGGGCAAAGCCCAAGAAAGGGTGAGTATAAAAATACTCAGTAGGATACCCCGAAGGCTCGAGGGAGAAACAAAAGAGGTACTGAAGAGTGAGCAATAGATTGAATAGGGAATAGTAAAGGATTACAATAGAGAGAGTATAGTAAAGAGTACAACTCAACCCAATAAGAGGAAATAATAAGACTTGTCCTATCAAAAGGAGCTAGAAACAGTGATAAGATGAACTTCTCGTTGAGTCTTTGTTGAAAGTGGGTTCCCTAGACCCAACTTGTATTGTACTTTGATTTATGTTACATGTATTCAGTTTGTTTTTATACATGTGTTCATATTTCCATGATAGTGTAGATACTTCTGTATCTACTTTGTTTATGGCAATGTCCTTAGATTATCTGTCACATAAA
This sequence comes from Viscum album, assembly GCA_963277665.1. Taxonomy (NCBI): domain Eukaryota; kingdom Viridiplantae; phylum Streptophyta; class Magnoliopsida; order Santalales; family Viscaceae; genus Viscum; species Viscum album. The sequence continues at coordinate 1,647,696,027 of OY728159.1, forward strand.
ATGGTTATAGCAGGTCCCAGACTATAATGAGAACCCTGAGATGCCATGACAGTAATCTTAAAGTAACATCCTATGGGACAGTTACATCATTCTGAAAGGACACAGATGATGTGTGACCATCAGGTGTTGGGGTCTCATAATCATTGATACTTCTTCTCATGAAGTGCGCACTTGATGATCTCTATTTATTGAGATCATGAAGACAAACCCTCTTAATAGGAACACCACATGTTTCTGGTGCCATTGGTGGTTCTTATCTACAGACGTGTGTAATGGTCTCCTGACTTGAGATCATTATCAATGAATGTCATTTAATTACGTACATTTGATATAAGGTAAAAACCATGGTGATAAAGTTGTGATGAGGTAGTTTGTATCAGGTACGTCATTAATGGCATGGCATTGATTAAATGATCGAGAAAGTATTTTTCGCTTCTGAGTTCAGGAAGAGATATCTCGGGCCTGGTTGATTAGGATGGTTTCACCTTCAATAAATCCATGGCCATGGTAGTCGAAGGTAAGACCGTCTGGATAAATCAACAAACAAAATAAAGCAAATAAAAAATAATGACACTAGTATGCATTCAGCTTTATTGAGATAGTGTTGACGAAGAGATTATATTACATGGGCCATGTTCGTAGGAAGGCAGTCGTTGCTTTGACTTTTCCTTATCTCTATAGGGGCCTCGATGGGTTGCTAGACCCCACTCTAGGTCGGTGGTATTATTCACTGCTATTGAGATAAGGGCCTAGAGGGTCACACACAATAGCGCCTTGAGAATCTATCTTATTCTGGGAATAGGAATTTAGAACTTGGTGGGTCACGCCAAAGGGTCCGAGCACTATCCAAGTTCTATAGATAACCAAAGAATAAATAAATTCATTAATTATTCGAGTTTAGAATAATTCGTTGAATTTATTTATAACATGTATTTACAACTTATATAGTAAATACAAGTATTAATATTATTCGTATGGATTTAAATATCCTAGGTTGTCTTAATATTAGCAGGAGGAATGAGTTGAGTTAAAGAACCAAATTTATCACGTAATATATTTATATATATTAAAAGTACTTGATAAATTGTAAATATTATTTGTGGCATAATTTTATTTTTCATAAATAAGTATTTATATCACTTATATAGCGGATGTCTATTACACGGGTCCAGGAACCTATACCGTGTGTTTTAAACACTCTCTATATAAGTGAGAGAGAGGCTCTCCCATGATCACTATTCACATGTCAAGATTGAGAGCTTCTCTCTCCTCCTGGAATCTAGAGAGAGAGTCTCTCAAGCAAAGAAGGATCTTCAAGATCATCCATCTCGGATTGAAGCTCCTTCCTTTGCGGTGATTGTCGTTGTGCTGAAGTGAGCATCGAAGATCTGCACTAGCACCTGGATCTTGACAAACGGCGCACAAGCAAATTTGTGAGGCTTGTGTGGACGATCTACAGTGATTCGACGTCGGAGTCTTCGAGTAACGATCGTCGGCATCCTGTGGCAGACTTGCACACGTCAATTCTGAACAAGGTAAATGTTCAGTTTAATTTTTGTGCTCTGTATAAACCTTGCAAGATTCTTGGACCAATCCGGGACAATATCACCAGAGTTGATAGGGTTATGTCACTCTGGTGAAGTAGAAAATTTTAAATTCCCATCCCACCGGCTTCTGCTGCGCAGTCCCGGTACCCAAAAGTGGTATCGGAACGAACGCAAGGTTTTTCTGAGTCAATGAAATTAAAATGCATTAAATTTAATTGTGGGGTGTTAAAATGGTTCATTCGTATTTGACTGCACGCCATTTCATTTTCAAATTATCATGTTATGATCATTTAAAAATTTTAATCGGATCGACGTCGTGCTTTTCGTTTATTTGAGGTTTATCTTAAAGTGATAATTAACATCAAATATATATTTTTTTATTATAAAATATAATAAAATATTTATTATAAAATATTTTTCCACAAGTGTGTGGAAATTTTTTTTATAATAAAATAAGAGTAAGAAGACCAAGACCCCAATTTGGGGTCTTCTTGATTTTAAATAAAAAATTGGGAATACAATGACCCCAAAATGGGGTCTTCTCCCTTTATTTAAAAAAAAGGGATGGCCTTATTTTTCTAAAGGATAAATAAAATAAATAAATAAATAAGGAAGATCCCTTTTGGGGTCTCCTCCTTCACGCGGTGCAAAGGGGTGTGGCACCCCTTGAGGGTGAAACCCTAGCCACACCTCGCGCTGGACCTCCTCCTGTCGGACCGGCCTACTGCGCCGCCTCAAACCCTGCCCCGCGCCGGCCTCCTCCTCTCTAGCCAGACCAGCCTGCTGCGCCACATCGGACCCCGCCTCATGTCGGCCTCCTAACTCACATCGGACCCCCTCCATCCGGCCGCCCCACTTGCGCCGGCCTACACTCTTGTCAGAACCCCTCCATCCGCCCGCCCTGCTCGCGCCGGCCTACCCTCCTGCCGGACCACCTCGAGCCGGCCACCCCAAACTCACCAGACGGGCCACGCCGCACCATCCAGGGTCGTCCCAGACTGGACAGTCGCCTCTCCGGCTCGCCAGAGCAGCGGGCTGCCAACCATATGGATGGCTGGCCTCTTCCAAGGCCTCCTTCCGCTCCCCTCGGACTACGCTGGAAGATGCAGCCTCCACAGAAGTCGTAGGATGCCACGATCACACCGCAGTCACACCACCGTACCCTGTTCTAGGATGACATCCTGTGGCGGTACGCAGTCCTGCCGGACTTCTCTCCGGCTAGAGGTAACCCTGAATTAAATTAATTTTAATTAATTTAGTTTTTTAATTTAAATTAATTGGAATTAATTTCGGGGTTTTAAATTATTTTAATCTGAAATATTAATTTAATTTAAGTTTAGAATTAAATTAATGGTTTAATTTAATTTTTGGAATTAAAATTAAATTAAACAAATGGAAGTGATAAAAATAAATTACTTGAATTTAATCATATTCAATTAATTTATTAGAACACCCTCACATTATTTTAATTTATTACAATTTAATTTTATTGCGCTTTTACCCCGACTTGTCTTGAGCAAGTGACCAACCTGTGTATGTCTGGAATTTATTTATTTATTTAATTATTTATTCAATGTGTGTGATGATTGTAATATTTAATTAGATAAATGAAAATCTTCAAATCGTCTTTTAATTCAAATATGTATAAGGGTCTGTGCATCCATTACACTATTTTTATTTTGTACCCAAGACCCCCTCGCCTGCGTGCGAATATATTTGTAATTATACGGTGATGATTCGAGAGGCAGACCCTGCCATGTTGAGGTGGTAGTCCAGACAAGAGTTAGGCGCTTTGCACTAGGGCCAGCAGCGACACAAGTCATGTATTGACTCAGGTATGGATGCCCCTAGGTGATGATTGATCAGTTATCGATCGATCATTATAGAATGCTCAAGACCAGTCGGAATGCATGATTTACTTTATTCATAGTTTATTATTTTATGCGTCTGCATGATTATTGCATGATCACATAGGATAGTAAACAAGATAAAATGCATAAAGTCGTGACGAATAATATTCTATTGCATGTTCAGTTGTGAGCACAAAAACCTAGTTTGAACATAATAAATAAAAAATGATTATATTCATCAATTAATATTAAAAATCCCTCAAAGATATATTAAGTCTAAATGCCTTCCATTTCTCACATATAAACAAAACCAGTTGTTTGGGTGCTCATCAGCCTCATTTGAGAGTGCCTCTTACTATCGGGGCATTTCCATGAGAAAAATGGGTCAATTTAACTAAAGTGAGTAGTCAAGGATTAGACTTAGCTAACTTGCTATCACATTAGAGGCAAGAGGTTGAGGGAATCAAGTTCCGATTCCAAAATTAGGGACTTTACTCAACTACATAAGGAACCACAAGAACAAGTGGTTGGCCAGCATAGCGCCTACCTTGAAACCCTCCAAGTAGTGTTGTAGCCCTATCTTGTAGACTATGAGGGGGTTTTGAGGATCCTTTCCACTAGAATTATCTAGCGATATATTATTCTGAATCTAATAGTGAGGGATATTAAGGTTTGTTAAAATAGTGGGAGACATTAAGTGATATAATTTATTAATCATAAAATGTCAAAAGGTAATCAAGACAAAGTAATAACTGCTAAATGATTATCTGATGTAGATTCAAAATGGAAATAACCAACACCACAAGTACTTTATCAATGCGATCAATCTAGGATAAAGAAAATATCATGACCGGAAATAACTTCTAGGATTGGTACAGGTGCTTGCGCATAGTACTACGCCAAGAAAGGAAGTTATATGTGCTGGAATCCCCAATTCCTGCTGAGCATCCTCAGGGAGCAAGCAAGACGGAAAAAGCTAAGTGGAGAAAGCATGTAGAAAATGCACTTGATCTGCAATGCATCATGTTTTCATCCATGTCCAGCCAATTGAAAAAAATGAATGAGGAAGAGGACGCCTACAAGAATGCTTTCACATCTCCAAGAACTATATGAGGAGAGGGCTAGTCAAGAAAGGTATGAGATCTCAAGTGAAATTTATAAGTGCAGGCTAGCAAAAGGGCACCAAGACGGTCCTCACGTACTCAAGATGATTGGGTAAATTGAGAGGCTTGAAGCCCTTGGGTTCAAACTGAACCAATAACTAGCATTGGATCTCATTCTTTCCTCTTTAACGTCAAGCTTCTCAACTTTCATTGTCAATTATAATATGAATGATATGACAAGGTTGCTCCCAGATCTATTGGCTTTAGTTCTCCAAGCTGATAAGGACATGAAAAACACCAATTCAATTGTCCAAATGGTGAACAAGAAAAACAAATGCAAGGAAAAGGCGTCTAAGGACAAGTCAAGGCCAAAGACACCAATGCATCGTCCTGTAATGAAGCCAAAGATTCAGAGGAAAAGTAATGAGCAGGAAGTTGTCTGCTTTCGATGTGGCAAGAAAGGCCACTAGAAGAAGAATTGAAGAGCTAGGAAGAAGAAGCATGTTGATGCTTCTACTTCAGGTATCTTTTTCATTGAATGCAATATATATTTATCTACAAGTTGGGTATTTGATACGACATGTGGCTCACACATTTGTATTCATATACAGGAACCATGTAGGTTCAAGAAGATTGCAAAAGGTCAAGTGGATCTCCAAGCTACAAATGGTGAAAGTCTGGTGGCCTTGGTAGTGGGAGACTATCACTTAACTTTACCAACTCGTTTGGTTCTTTTTTTAAACAATTTCTATTATGTACCATCTGTTACTAGGAACATTATCTCTGTGTCAAGTTTAGACACTATGGGTTTTTATTTCATGTTTGGAAATAAAAGTTGTCTCTTTTATAGGGATAACATATGTTATGGTATGGCACATCTTCAAAATGGTTTATATATGCTAGAACTAGAAAACTCAGTAATGGAAATCAATGACAAAAACAACCAACATGACTCAAACAACACCCGCCTAAGGAACTTTAGACTTGTTCATGTAAGCGAGAATCGATTACGAAGATTACATCAAGAAGGGTATCCAGACTCAGTACAGTTAGAACCCTTAGATGTATTTCAAACTTGCTTACAAGGAAAGATGATCAAATCACCTTTCTCAGGAAAGGGATAAAGAGCCAATACAGTGCTGGAATTAATACATACCGATGTATGTGGTCCTTTTCCAGTAGATTCAAGGGGTGGTTTTCTATACTTCATTACTTTAACTGATGATTATAGTAGGTATGGCTATATCTACTAAATGTGGTATAAGTCAGATTCCTTTTGTTTCTTTAAAGAATACCAAAATGAACTAGAAAACCAACTTGGTAAGAGGCTAAAAGCACTTCGCTCAGACCGTGGTAGAGAATATCTTAACCAAGCTTTCATTGATCACTTGAAGGAGTGTGAGATAGTATCCTAACTTACTCCTCCTTATACACCACAATGGAATGGTGTTAGTGAAAGGAGGAATAGGACCTTGCTTGACATGGTCAGATCAATGATGAGTCATACAACTCTTCCATTATCCTTTTGGGGATACGACTTTCAGACAGCAACATATACCCTTAACCGAGTACCAACTAAAGCTGCAGATGGGATTCCGTATCAGTTATGGTATGGAAAGAAACCCAATCTGACACACATGTCTGTGTGGGGGTGCGAGACAATTGTCAAGACTTTACCAAGTGACAAATTAGCATCCAGAAGCACTATGTGCATCTATATAGGTTATCCTAAGGAAACTCGAGGATACTACCTATATAACCCTTTAGATAGAAAAGTCATTGTGGCAAGATATGCCACATTTCTAGAAAGGGATCACATTTCTACTGGAAATAGTGGGAGTAATATTGACTTCGATGAAGTTAATGCTCCAGATGCACAAGAGTTGGTAGAGGAACAATCTCCACAAGATCAAGTGGAAGAAGAAATTGTTCCTGAGACACAGATACTACGTAGGTCTACGCAAGAGGTTAGAGAACCAGAGCGTTATGGTTTTCTTGTCACCGAGTCAGGTGACACAATAATCCTTGATGATTATGAACCTCTAACCTACAAGGAAGTAGTAGAAGGTAAAGAAGATGCTAAATGGAAAGAGGCCATGAATTCTGAGATAGAGTCCATGTACCAAAATCAAGTTTGGATTTTGGTAGACCCTCCAGCTGATGTAAAACCCATTGGATGCAAATGGGTATTCAAGAAGAAGTTGTACATGGATGGTAAGGTTAATAACTTTAAATTAAGACTAGTTGCAAAGGGTTTCAGAAAACATCAAGGAATTGACTATGATGAAACCTTCTCACCAGTGGCAATGCTTAAATCCATCATAATATTGATTTCAATAGCATCCTTTCATGATTATGAAATTTTGAAAAATGGATGTCCAAACTGATTTTCTAAATGGGAATTTGGTTAAAGATGTCTAAATGACTCAACCCGAAGGGTTTGTTAAGTCAAAGAATGCAAATAAAGTATGAAAGTTGCATAGATCCATCTATGGATTGAAGCAGGCATCAAGATCATGGAATGTTCGCTTTGATGAGGCCATAAGAGATTTTGGTTTATTCAAAAATGAAAATGAGCCTTGTGTCTATAAAAAGGTAGAAGGGAATGCTATCATTTTCCTAGTTTTATATGTTGAAGACATATTAATCATGGGAAATGAGGTTCAAGTCTTATAGTCAGTTAAGACTTGGTTAAATGAATGCTTCTCCATGAAAGACTTAGGTGAAGTAGCATACATTCTAGGGATCAAGATCTATCGAGATAGATCTGAAAGGCTTCTTGGCTTAAGTCAAAGTACATATATTGAAAAGGTACTCAAAAGGTACAATATGGAACAATCCAAGAGAGGATTGTTACCTATGTCACGTGTTGTAAATATCTCCAAGAAAATGTGTCCACAAACACAGGAGGAGACTGAAATAATGAGTAGAGTCCCTTATGCTTCGGTAGTGGGTTCTATCATGTATGACATGTTATGTATTAGGTTTGATGTTGCCTTTGCTTTAAGCATGGTGGGTAGATATCAAGCCAATCCAGGAGATCTACACTGGACAGCTGTTAAAACTATCCTAAAGTACTTAAGTCGTACTAAGGATATGTTCTTGGTGTATGGAGGAGATGAGGAACTAGTTGTGAGGGGATACACTGATGCTAGTTTTCAGACAGATCATGATGATATGAAATCTTAGTTAGGCTACATCTTTTTCCTGAATGGTGGTGCATTGAGCTGGAGAAGCTCAAAGCAAGTTGTGGTTGCTGATTCTACAGCAAAGTATGAATATATTGTATCTTATGATGCAGTAAAGGAAGTAGTCTGGATACGTAGCTTTATCTCAAACATTTGTGTTGTACCGAGAAGTGCAGACCCTATTCCAATATATTGTGATAATACTGCTGCAGTGGTGCTTGCCAAGGAGCCTAGGTCTCACCAGAGGACAAAGAATATTCTTTGGAAGTTTCATCTCTTGAAGGATTTTACTAAAAGAGGTGAAGTGACAGTTAGTAGAGCAGCCACAGAGGACAACGTGGAAAACCCCCTGACTAAATCCATTTCTCAGTAGAATCATGATTCACATGTGAGAGCTAGTGGATTGAAACCTATTATCATTTTCCTCTAGTGCAAGTGGTAGTATTGAAAGTGGGTTCCCTAGACCCAACTTGTATTGTACTTTGATTTATATTACATGTATTCAGTTTGTTTTTATACATGTGTTCATCTTTCCATGATAGTATAGAAACTTCTGCATCCACTTTGTTTATGTAAATGTACTTAGATTACCTGTCGCGTCAAATGGTTATAGCAGGTCCCAAGCTATAATGAGAACCCTGAGATGTCATGACAATAATCTTAAAGTAACATCCTATGGTCCAGTTACATCATTATTAAAGGACACAGATGATGTGTGACCATCAGATGTTGGGGTCTCATAAGCATTGAGACTTCTTCTCATTAAGTTCGCACTTGATGATCTCTAGTTATTGAGATCATGAGGACAGAGCCTCTAAAAAGGAACACCACATGTTTCTGGTGTCATTGGTCATTCCTATCTACACACATGTGTAATGGTCTCCTAACTTGAGATCATTATCAATGACTTTCATTTAATTGCGTACATTTTATATAAGGTGAAAACCATGGCGACAAAGTCATGGTGAGGTAGTTTGTATCAGATACATCATTAAGGGCATGGAATTGATTGAATGATCGAGAAAGGATTTTTCTCTTTTGAGTTCAGGAATAGATATCTCGAGCCTGGTTGATTAGGATGGTTGCACCTTCAATAAATACATGTCCATGGTAGTCGAAGGTAAGACCGTCTGGAAAAATCAACAAACAAAATAAAGAAAATAAATAATGATGACACTACTATGCATTCTGATTTATTGAGATATCGATGACGAAGAGATTATATTACACGGACTGTGTTCGTAGGGAGGCAGTCGTTGCTTTGACTTTGCCTTATCTCTATAGGGGCCTCATTGGGTTGCTAAACACTGCTCTAAGTTGGTGGTATTATTCACTTCTATTGAGATAAGGGCCTAGAGGGTCACACACTATAGCGCCTTGAGAATCTTCCTATATTCTGGGAATAGGAATTTAGAACATGGTGGGCCCCTCCAAAGGGTCCGAGCACTATCCAAGTTCTATGGATCACCAAAGAATAAATAAATTCATTAATTATTCGGGTTTATAATAATTCATTGAATTTATTTATAACATGTATTTACAAGTTATATAGTAAATACAAGTATTAATATTATTCGAATGGATTTAAATATCCTAGGTTCGTTTAATATTAGCAGGACGAATGAGTCGAGTTAAAGACTCAAATTTATCATGTAATATATTTATATATATTACAAGTAAGTGATAAATTGTAAATATTATTTATGGAATAATTTTATTTGTCATAAATAATTGTTTATATCACTTATATAGAGGACGTCTATTACACGGGGCTGAGAACCTATACCGTGTGTTTTAAACACTCCCTATATAAGTGAGAGAGAGGCTCTCCCATGATCACTATTAATTTGTCAAGATTGAGAGCTTCTCTCTCCTCCTAGAATCTAGAGAGAGAGTCTCTCAAGAAAAGAAGGATCTTCAAGATCATCCATCTCGGATTGAAGCTTCTTCCTTTGCGGTGATTGTCGATGTGCTGAAGTGAGCGTCGAAGATCTACACTGGCACCCAGATCTTGACGAATGTCACGCGAGAAGATTTGTGAGGCGTGTGTGGATGATCTAGAGGGCTTCGACATCGGAGTATTCGAGAAACGATCGTCGGCATCTAGTGGAAGACTTGCACACTTCAATTCTGAACAAGTTAAATGTTTAGTTTAATTTTTGTGCTCTGTATAAACCTTGTGAGATTCTCGGACCAAGCCGAGACAAGATCACCGGAGTTTACAGGGTTATGTCACTCCGGTGAAGAAAAAAAATTTAAATTCCCGGCCCATCAGCTTCCACTGCGCAATCCCGATACCCAACAATCTTCACTACCAATAGTAGGAGAGTAGAATCATCCAACCACGAGAAGCTAGACACGGAAAGCACATGGCATACCCAGCACGTCTTTGCCTCTCCTAGAAGGAGAGTAACCAAAACCCAAGGTGTGGGTACTGGAACAAGGTATATATATATATATATATGCTCTGTCAAGAAACCTGAACAAGATCGTAAAGTGATCTCTGTCCCGTAGCTCATCCTAAGAAAATGAGTTTCCAACAGTCTCAGAATTAAACACAATCGATGCCCAACATCCCGCACGTCTGCCCCAAATTTCAAGTCAAGGGACTCAAATCACCGTTCCTTGACACTATCCGCTTTGGGCAGCACTGACTCGCCTGCATGGTTTTAGGTCGCGTCTCAAGGATACGTCTTGGTGGGGAAAGAGCCCCTCATACTTGAGAGTTCTGGGGAAAGTCAAACCACACCTCATCACTATCATATTCAAGAGGTATTCTCAAAGTCAAAGTCATCACATTACTGACCCGTACAATCAAGGGTCCCGCTCCGATAGTCACAGAGAAAAGCCACAGACTAGACTAGTAGAAAGGAATGAGTCTGAAATAAGTTGTCAAGTAACCCACTGCCCAGCCCCACTAGAGGGTAAAACCTAAGAGGTCGTCGGGTAACCCACTGCCCAGTCTTTACTGGAGGGTAAACCCTAAGAGTTCGTCGGGTAACCCACTGCCCAGTCTCTGTTGGAGGGTAAACCCTTAGAGGTCAATGAGAAACCCACTGCCTAGCCCCGCTGGAGGGTAAACCCGAAGAAGTGCTCTGACCATCCCTACTGGATGGTACAACACTGGCCAACCGAACACGGAGTGGGTATCGCGCAACCACTCAACTCCAGAACAGTTCACCTAGTAGAGGTTCAACGCCCGTGTAGTGTGGGTCACGCCGATACCTAGAGCTCTTCCTAGGAAAACACGTCACGGTATATTGGGGAAGAAGGATATGATCTCAATACTCGGCTAGGGGATCTGCGCCCAGGGCTCACTGGGCTCCGCACCCTACTGGAAACAACCTTCTGGGTAGTGAATCAGTGTCTGCGTAAAGTAATAGTCACACCAAATCCACAAAATTATACCAGGGAACATGAAGGGACGCAATACTGAAGGCCCACATGGCTGAAGGAAAAAAGGGGAACCCAAACAACTCTACCAATCACACTTCCGAGAGAATAATCAGGGGAAACCACTCAACCCTGCTGGTCTAAACCATCATGAACAGGGGGACCCACTACGTCGTGAGAGATCAAAGGTACATAAATCAGAACACATCACACACAAGGGGCCCACACGACGTGTGGCCCAAACTCATCTCCAAACCACGAACACAAACATCCCGGGTATAACTACAAAAAGTACCTCCCAACATTCTCGTATACTCCCATAGTATATTACATCTCTATCCCAAAGGCTATCGAACGCGTGGAACCCAAAGTCAACACGAAGGGTAAAAATGAAATTTCGCCAACCTGCTTCCTCCACGGGCCTAGCATGGACAACCACATCTCTTTAAACATCTAATTCACTCACACGGGAGTGAACAGGATTACACGCCAAGGGTTCCCTAAAAACACCGCAGGAAGAACCACCATCAGTACATCTTTCATGCTTCCACATTTAATGAGACATCGAATGAGACTCTGCACATCCAAACAGATCACACCGTTGTAATCCTTGTGGAAAAACACGCGAGATAGACTATATACTCACCTCAAGCGGATATCTGATGAAAAATTTGACAACATCGCTTTACGCCCAAATAGTGTCCCATGATCCCAAGCCTCGGCCCCGAAAACAGTCGGGCGCATCGCGCCATTTCGATCCCCTCGGGAAAACACGTCAAATTGATAGCTTACTTGCATGGAAAAGATATCTAGAGGAAAAGATGCATATTGCCATACCACACACGAGCGGTGCTACGTGGGACCCGCATCCCGATACCAAAGCTCTATGAACGGATCGCACTGTTGCAATCCCCTCGAAAAAGTACACAAGATTGACTAGACACTTATCTGAAACGGTCACCCAGTGATAAAGATGGAAATCACCACCAACTCCCAAAATGGCCCTCGTGGGGGCCACACCACCGTACGAAATTAAAGCGTGTGGATTGCGCCATTGCAATGCCCTCAGAGAAACACCCAGAATCGACTGCATGCACGCCCCGAATGGGCATCCGATGAAAAAGTTGTGAAGCGCGGCTCGCAGCTCAAAAGATGAGCCATGGAGACCACACCTCAACTCCGGCTTCGATGCCCGAAAACCCTCTGGGGAACTCTGCCTCGACGCCAGGGTCGCAATTCCGCTGACGGTGCTCAAAACGGACTTTGGATGTGTCTACGCCGCTCAAAACACGAACCCCCAGAAAAACGCCAATTCACTTAAAGGCATGTCGTGCCTCCGAGACCCCTTGTTTCAGGAATTAAAAACCCCCAAAACCATCTTAAAAAGTTATTCTCAATTTAAGGGATGCTTCACCATAGACGGCTCGAAAATCCGATACACGGTTTACGTTTTAGGGAAATTTGAAGTATTAACGGACCGAAACGGTGGGCCGAGCCGGTTTGGCCGGCCCACCCACTGCCTAAACCGGCGGTCCGTGGTTCACTGCACGGACTGCCCATCCACGCCCAGACCGGCTTAGATGGTCCGGCTTTTCTGAGTGGACCCGCGAGACGCAGTTCCTTACTGTTCCTAGGGTCGTGATGACCGGTCGAGAGGCCGATTCCGTGTCGCTCGGAGGAGCCACCTGCCGCACGCTCACCCGATGTCGCCCCCAGCTCGCCCGACCACCGCGCTCGCACCGAGCCACCGTCCATAGACGCCTCTGCTTTCCTCTTGCCATCTCCCTCGACCGCCTCTGCCGGAAGGAGCCCGCGCCTCCGCCAAGGAAGGCCGGAAAAGCTGAAACCCGCCGGAAACCAGGGATTTTGGCCGGAATCTTCTCAAGGCCACCTCGTGTACTCCGGGACTCCAAAATTCAAACCAAAAAATGTGTCGGAAAGGCTAGAAAAAATCCTACGCATCTATCAACTTCGATAAACAAAATAAAAGTAATTAGATGCCATAAATTTAATTTGAAGAAGATGCGAAAAATAAAAAAAATGAAAACGCAACCAGCTACCTCTTTGGGCGTAGCCCGTGGCATCACGAAGGGTCCGCTGGAGCACAGCACCACTGTGGAGAGGTGGAGGAGAGGAGAGGAGCTCCTCCTTATTTGTTTGGAGGACTTGTGCTAGGGAAGAACAAGGGAGGGGAAGCTTGGAGGTTGTTATGTTTAAATAGAAAAATTAATTAATTTTTAATTAATTTTTAAAACATCAACCAGTAGGCCCATACCCGGACTCTAAACGAGGTTGAGATTAAGCTTCCCCTAGGGTATAATCCACGTTCTGAGCGCAAAGGTGGTCTTGGAATTTTAATACGAGCCTCCGTTCAAAATTTGTAAAGTCCACGTCTGATGCCGCTAAATTATTAAAACGCCCCTGGTGGCGTTTTTCATAGAAGTCCCGCCCCCGTGAAATTCATACCCCTCCTAGGGTAAACGACATGTTTTGAACTTAACGGTGCCCTCTTTTTTTCCATCCAAGCAACCGTTTAGGAGTTATTCTGTTTATTTGACGTGTCCAGTGTGAACGCACTGAAAATTTAATTCCGGCCACACCGGGGCTCGGAATCGCATGTCATCTGAAGACACTGCTCCGGAATAACATCAAGAATATTCCAAAGTCTTTTATATCAAAAACGGGTTCTTAAATCATTCCCTACTTCAAGTGTTTCATCCCTGCAAAGCAAAACTAGGGGAACAACTCAGGGTATTAAGCTCACACATGGCTCTCCCGTACCCAGAAGAACTCTTGCAAAGTTCTGCGTCACCATACAGGGACCAAAGGATTTGGTCCATTCGCATGGATTCTACCCTCGTCAATGGTGTACATAGGAGCATGCACACTTCTTCTCAGGTGAGTCACGTGGGAGACGTCGTGCACCCACTCTAGACTTTGGGGTTAGGCCAAGGCGGTAGGGAACATCGCCATCCCTTCACAAGGTCTCAAATGGCCCGGAGGGCCTCGGGGGTAACTCACCTCCCCGATCGAACCTCTATGTCGCACTCCACGACTGCAATCATCGTTTGGACCTGGGACAAAGCCTGGTGATTCCCTCCTTCAGAATATCCATGTGGTGAAACACCCAAGGATATCTGGTCATGGAAGGTTTCATAGTCAATGTCCCACGATCAAGACTCTCTTACACGCTCGGAGAGCGAAGGAGTCGACACCATCGACTCAAGATAAAGGTTCCACACCTTCTACTTTACTAACACAGGGTTACACCGACGCCCCGTGTCACCCTGGTAAAACCTCAATCAAGGAGCAGGGAGAAAAAGCATTTCACATACAGAGTCTAACAATTCTACTGCGTAAAGCGTACCTATTGTCACTTCATGCTCTACAGGATCGTAGACATCCAAAGCTCGTAGTTTTCCGCAGTCCCAACTGTCAGCTCCCAGAGCCTGACGTGGACCGCCTAGTAGTGATGGAAAGACCCTGTAATGTCGTCCCCCACTTCCAGCTCCTCCCACTCCTCTGCTAGCACCACCTCTGCTAGCACCACCTCTCTGTCCACTACTCTGATCACAGCGCTGCCTCTGTCATGGTGGTTTACGTACTGCCTGCCTGATATTCTCTGTATGCCTGGACGGGCAGTCCCATGCCAAGTGACCTTTCCCATCACAAGCATAGCACTGGCACTCTCTGGGCTACCCTGGTGCCCTCCGGTGCCACTATGGGGGTACAACCACATCTTCAAAACCGGGGGTGGGAAGGCCACCTGCGTCAAGGTTCTATCTGCTAACGCCTGCTAGTTGGGACAGACGTCTCAGCTCTGTCATGCCTACTACCACTATCAACTATAAAGCGCGACAGGAATCTCTCTGTCACCAGCGCATGTTCTAGCACCCTTGTATAAGTGGGAATTCACAAGGGACCTTTGATAGCATGAATCACTCCGCGGAGACCCTGCTCGAACATCCGCGCTCGGAAGCTGTCGTCATGGACCAAGTCCGGGTAAAAACGTCCACAGTCTGCGAACCTAGTCACGTACTCAGTCACCATTATCCCTCCCTACTGAAACTACAGGAGATCCTAGATCCGAACGGAGCATAAGTAGGAGGGGTAAAACTCCTCGTGAAACACCAGCTTAAAGTCATCCCACGAAAGCGACGACACATCGAGTAACTGAATCACCAGACTCCACCAACGCCCAGCTGCTCCATGGAAAAGGCCAGCGGCCAAAGCCACCATTAGATCTACCGGTGTATACGCAAGCTTGAAGGGGCAAACCATTGTCTCGAGCCAAACCTCTGCTGCCTGAGGGTCTGGCTCACCGCTGAACCTCAGCGGTCTCTGCAGCTGGAACTCACGGAGCGCGCTCAAGCTCAGTCTACTCTACTAGAGCTGTCTGCTGCTCACCAGGTGGGGGTGCTGCTACCAGCCTACCCGGAGAAAGGGACTCGCATAATGGGTCCTAGACTGAGGCCTCGTCACTCACAGGGTCGTTGTCACAAACAAAATCCAGTATCCTAGCTGGCTGTCTTCATGGAGACATCCTGAATGTTATCAAGGAGTCCCAAGGTCAGATGTGCATATATGTATATGACCATAATAAAAATGGGGAGCTGACTCAAGAAGGATAGTCAAAGACTCAATCCTGTGTGATGCACAAACCAATTTTCCCTACAACGGGTATCTCAGCATGCCGAGTCAACAAGCAAGTTATAGGGTCCTAGTGAATGGATATGTTGGTCATTGCACTATCACTGGACTCCCTGGCCTGAGCGACACTCTCGAGACATGTTGACATCGTTGCCCTAGATCCCAACCAATTCCTTTTTAGGGAAGTCCGAACAACATCCCAAGTAACTAACCAACTCTGATACCACTTTGTCACGACCCGACCCTACCCAGGCTCGATCTGCAACTACCCCAAGCCTGCCTCCATAGGCCAGGGGCTGGCGACAAGCGTGAAAGGCTAAACAACTCGAGGAGGCCTTTGCCTAAGTACCTGTACACACACACGTAGCCCACTCAATGCAATATGTAAAGTAAAAGAGAAAGTAAAGTACCAACTACTATAAACAACCAAAAAGAGTGCATCGACCTCTAAACAGTAAAAAGTGAGTGCTGAAGGTAAACAGAAAAAAAAGAGCAAAACACGCGCCCAACTAGAAAAGTGACACAACCCAGAAACAGGTAAACAAAAGTAAAACAGCTGGGAGAGTCCCACGCCTCGAACCTGACTATGACCACCGTACACGGTCCAAGATCCCGAACTCCTAAGCTCCACTGAAGTCACGACCAACCCGTCCGTCATCTACAAGGGCACAACAAATGTGGGAAAATCCCAAGCAGGGGTGAGTATAAAAATACTCAGTAGGATACCCCGAAGGCTTGAGGGAGAAAAAAAGGAGGTACCGAAGAGTGATTAGTAGATAGAATAGGGAATAGTAATGTAGTACAACAGAGAGAGTGCAGTAAAGAGTACAGCTCAATCCAACAAGAGGAAGGAAGAAGACTCATCCTATCACAAGGATCTAGAAACGATGAGAAGATGAACTTCCCGTAGAGTCTTCACTACCTATAGCAGTAGAGTAGACTTGTCCAACCACGAGAATCGAGACACGGAAAGCATGTGGCATACGCCACACATCTTCGCCTCTCCTGGAAGGAGAGTAACCAAAAACCAATGAGTGGGTACTGGAAAAAGGTATACATATATATATGCTTTGTCAAGAAACCTGAACAAGATCGTAAGGGGATCTCCGTCCCGTAGCTCAGCCTAAGAAAATGAGTCGCCAACAGTCCCAGAATTAAACACCATTGATTCCCAACATCCCGCACGTCTGGATAGAACTGTAAGCCAAGGGGCTAAAATTACTGTACCTTGACACTATCCGCTTTGGGTGACACTGACTCGCCTTCATGGTTTTAGTTCGCGTCTCAAGGACGCGTCTTGGTGGGGAAAGTGCCCCTCGTACTTGAGAGTTCTGGGGAAAGTCAAACCACACCTCGTCACTATCACAGTCAAGAGGTATTCTCAAATTAAAATTCGTCACATCACTGACCCATACAACCAAGGGTCCCGCTATGGTATTCACGTAGAAAATCCATAGACTAGCCTAGTAGAAAGGACTGAGTTTGAAAGAAGTCATCAGGTAACCCACTGCCCATCCCCGCTGGAGGGTAAACCCTAAGAGGTCGTCGGGTAACCCACTGCTCAGTCTGTGCTGGAGGGTAAACCCTAAGAGGTCGTCGGGTAACCCACTGCCCAGTCTTTGCTGGAGGGTAAACCCTAAGAGGTCAATGAGCAACCCAGTGCCCAGCCCCGCTGGAGGATAAACCCAAAGAAGTGCTTTGGCCATTGCTACTGGATGGTACAACACTGGACAACCGAACATAGAGTAGGTATCGCGCAACCACCCAACTCCAGAATAGTTCACCTAGTAGAGGTTCAGCGCCTGTGTAGTGTGGGTCACACCAATACCTGGAGCTCTGCCTAGGGAAACACATCATGGTAGATCATGGAAGGAGGATATGATCTAGATACTCGGCTAGCGGATCTATGCCCAGGGCTCTTTGGGCTCTTCACCCTACTGGAAACAACATTTTTGGTAGAGGATTAGTGTCCGCATAAAGCATTAGTCACATTGAATCCAAAAAATTATACCAGGGAACACGAAGGGATGCGATACTGAAAGCCCACACGACTAAAGGAAAAAGGGGGAACACAAACAACTCTGCCGATCACACCATCGAGAACATAACCAGGGGAAACCACTCAACCCAGCTGGTCTAAACCATCATGAATAGGGGGGACCTCTATGTCGCGAGAGATCAAAGGTAGGTAAAGCAGAACATGGCACGCACAAGGGGCCCACAAGACGTGTGGCCCAAACTCATCTACAAACCACGAACACAAACATCCTGGGTATAACTACAAAAAGTACCACCCATCATTCTTGTATACTCCCAGAGTATATTACATCTCTATCCCAAAGGCTATCGAACGCATGGCACCCAAAGTCAATACGAAGGGAAAAAATGTAATTTCGCCAACCTGATTCCTCCACGGCCCTAGCACGACAAACCACATCTCTTTAACCATATACTTCACTCACATGGGAGTGAACATGATTACACACCAAGGGTTCCCTACAAACACCACAGGAAGAACCACCCTCGGTACATCTTTCATGATTCCACATTTAATGAGATCTCGAATGAGACTCCGCACATGCAAATGGATCCAACCATTGTAATCCTCCTAGAAAAACATGTGAGATAGACTATCTACTCACCTCAAGTGGATATCCGACAGAAAAGTTTTCAACACCGCTTTACACCCAAACAGCGTCCCGTGATCCCGAGCCTCGGCCCTAAAAACAGTCGGGCATATTGCACCATTTCGATCCCCTCGGGAAAACACATCAAATTGAATACTCACTTGCATGGAAAGGATATCTGGAGGAAAAGATGCATATTTCCATACCGCACATGAGTAGTGCTACGTGGGTCCTGTATCCTGGTCTTGAAGCGCTGTGAATGGATCACACCGTTGCGATCCCCTCAAAAAAGTACAAAAGATTGACTATCCACTTATCTGAAATGGTCACCCGGTGATAAAGATGGAAATCACCGCCAACTCCCAAAATGGCCCTCCTGGGGCCTTCACCACCGTGTGAAATTAAATCGGGCAGATTGCGTCATTGAAATTACCTTGTAGAAACACCCAGAATTGACTGCTCGCATGCCTCGAACGGGCGTCTGATGAAAAATTTGTGAAGCACGGCTCGCAGCTTAAAAGACAGGTCGTGGGTCCCATGCCTCAACTCCGGCTTCGATGCCCGAAAACCCACTGGAAAACTCAACCTCAATTCCAGGGTCATAACGCCGCTGACAGCGTTCAAAACGGACTCCGGATGTGTCTGTGCCGCTCAAAAGACGAATCCCCGAAAAAACGCCAATTCACTTAAAGGCGTGTCACACCTCCAAGGCCCCTCATTTTGGGAATTAAAAACCCTCAAAACTATATTAAAAAGTTCATCTCGTTTTAACGGATGCATCACCACAGACGGCTCAAAAATCTGATACACGGTTTACGTTTTAGGGCAATTTAAAGTATTAAAGGACCGAAATGGTGGGCCGAGCCGGTTTGGCCAGCCCACCCACTACCTGAACCGGTGGTCCGCGGTTCACCGCATGGACCGCCCTTCCACGCCCGGACCGGATCGTCTGGTCCAGATTTTCCGAGTGGACTCGCGAGACATGGGTCCTTTCTACTCCTGGGGTCGCGACGACCCCGGTTTGTCGCGACGACCGACCGAGCGGCGGTTCTATGTCGCCCGGAGGAGCCCCCTGCCCCGCGCTCGCCCTCCATCGCCCCCAGCTCGCCCGGCCACCGCACTCGCACCGAGCTACCATCCACAGCCACCTCCGCTGGCCACTTGCCTTCTCCCTCGACCGCCTCCGCCGGAATGAGCCCGCTCCACCGCCAGGGAAGGCCGGACCGCCCACCGGACCGGCTGAAACCCGCCAGAAACCCGGGTTTTTGGCCGGAGTCTTCTCAGGGCCACCTCGGGTACCTCAAGACTCCAAAATTCAAACCAAATAATGCATTGGAAAGGTTATACAAAATCCTATGCATCTATGGGCTTCTCTCAAGAAATTAAAATAATTCGATGCCATAAATTTAATTTGAAAATGATGCGGGAAATAAAAAAATTGAAAACACAACCACCTACCTCTTTGGGCGTAGCCCGTGGCTTCAAGAAGGGTCTGTCAGAGCGCCACACTACTGTGGAGAGGTGGAGGAGAGGAGAAGAGCTCCTCCTTCTTCTTTGGGAGGACTTGCACCAGGGAAGGACAAGGGAGGGTAAGCTTGGAGGTTGTTATGTTTAAATAGAGAAATTAATTAATTTTTAATTAATTTTTAAAACATCCACCAGTAGGCCCATACCCGGACTCTCGACGGGGTCAAGATTAAGCCGCCCCTAGGGTAAAATCCACATTTAGAGCGCAACAGTTCTCTCATAATTTTAATCCGAGCCTCCGTTCAAAATTTTTAAAGTCCACGTCTGATGCCTCTAAATTACGAAAACGCCCCTGGTGGCATTTTTCACAGAAGGCCCGCGCCCGTGAAAGTCATACCCCTCCTAGGGTAAATGGCATGTTCCGTACTCAATGGTGCCCTCAGTTTTCCCATCCAAGCAACCGTTTAGGAGTTATTCTATTTATTTGGCATGTCCAGTGTGAACGCACTAAAAGTTTAATTCCGGCCACCCCAGGGCTCGGAATCGCACGCTGTCTGAAGGCGCTGCTCCCGAATAACATCAAGAATATTCCAAAATATTTTATATCAAAAACCAGGTTATTAAACTAAAACCAAGTTCAAACCAATAGATCAAGATGAAAAGTAATGGATATTTGATAACACTCACTAATACATTGAAAATTGGATGATATGTGATCAAGACACCGATCAGAGATTTATAGAAGTGATGAATCCACCCAAAATCATTTAGAGGAGACCTAGGGTTTTAAGGAGAACATGAAATACAAATAATTAAGGATTTGGGTTCACAATTAAATAAATAAACTATAATATAATAGATTCACATCTTGAATCATTGATTTATAATTAAAAACTCATGGGAGGGCAAGTACACTGAGAAAGGTGTTGCCTTTGTTAAAAATATCTTATACAATGTTCAAAATATGAAAAACATCTCACATCATGTAAGGGTTACATTTCATGAACCAAAAAAATCAGATTCTTCCCAATATTCATTCACATCAATAATCATTTATTTCTGATGTGAAATTGTTCATATAGCCAATGATTCATTATTTTATGCCATATCTTCCCCTAATTCCCAAAAGAAACATCAACTCATTTAGTAAATCCATCTATGATGCATAGAATATTAAAATGAGGTTTATAATAAAATTAATGATGTTATAATTCTCTCTACCATATGACTTTTTATCCCTGTGAAATCATAAAGAATAAGGATACTCTAGAATGTGTTGAGGCCACCTATCCCTCAATAATGATTCATGATCCCTAGTCTCATGAGAATTTGAACTACACCATCATAAATCTTTGGAAAATTAAATAAACATCCCATGAAATACTTTCATATAAGAATTTAGAATCAGCACTAGCTTATCTCCCATATAAATGTCTAACTTTAACTCAATATTTTCCCTACTCAGAATATGTGAATGATTGGGGTGATACTTTTTAAGATATGTTATATTGAAAAATCATGAATTCCTATCAACTGAGTGGGTATTAAAATTGATAAGAAACATGACCAAGCCACATGGTGATCTTAAACAGTTCAAAATATCTAAAATCTAGTATCCCCTTTTTCCCAAGCCAATGGTGACCCAATCAAGAATAAATCATCAAGAAAACCTAGTAACTAAAAAAATTACACTTGATGGTGTCAATGATCAACATATGATTTATTTAGGCTTTAATCTATATTAAGGAATCTACATATATCTACAATAATTGTTGGTGTCACATGAATGATAATTATTCCCTTCAGATAGTCTTTACTGACCTCTTCCCATTTATTAGGTGTCCTGCACAAGTGACCATACAAATCCTCAAAGGGTGTAATTACCATTGAAGAGTGGTAACTATTATTATAAGAAAAATAAACCATTTTTATATGGATATCCCTTGATCCACAAAAATCCATTATGAAGGCATAGATAATATCCTCCAAAATCTCAATATCACACTCCATCTAGACATCATTCTGTCGATGGTAAGTTGTAGTCAAACTAAGTTAAGTCCCCATCACCTCTTGGGGGATCTTCCAGAACCTATAGCTGAACATAGGATCTCTATATAAGAAAATGGTTGATATAAAATAGTTCATCCTAATGATATCATGTGTATACATCAGATCAAGATCTTCAAACTCAGTGGTGTCCATAGTTTATTTAAAATGATATAATTTTATTAACCGATAAATCACCACCCAGATAACATTATTTCCTTGATGAGTTCATGGAAATCGAATAATTAAATCCATATACACCTCATCCCATTTCCAAATTATCACCAGAAGAGCATAAAACATACCATAGTTCTTCAAGTGCTCTGCTTTTATCTACTGACAGGTGTAACAACGACACACATAATTAGAAATTTCATGCTTCATACCTTACCACCATAAACACTATCTCATTTAATAATACATCAACATAGTGATGGGGTGAATGAACCATAATGAGCTATGAAAATATGAAAACATATATTTCCTTATAGAAGATTATATGAAAAATAAATTCCAAAAGTAATGAATTCCATCATAAGGGAGGGGATAACCAGAAATGGTATCCCCACCATATAAGTTTAACTTGTTTCTTATGAACTCATAATCCTTCTATTATTCATGTAGAATTTACTTGAGGATAGATGTTGAAAATTGAACATGGGTCAAAACCATACCTAAATCATCCTATTACACATCTAGATTCAACTAAGAAAAAATCCCCATTAGGGTACACTCTTCATTTAATTCCATGAAGTCTTGAGATGGAAATATCCTATTGAGCGCATCAACAATGAAATTAAACTTTTCCAAGGTGTATTCAATATCAAATTAAAACATCAATATGTATTCTACAAAATCCTATTCCTGAGATTCAATTCGTTCTAAGAAATGATATAGCTCATAATATTGGGATAATAAAATACAAATAACCTCTCCCGATAGAAATAGTTTCACTAAAAAATAATCACATGCATAATAGTGGTAATCTACAAATCAAGAGTGTGGTAATTTCTATCTTATGTCCAAAGATAACAAGATTCGTAGGCCACAATGTAATCACAATGTATAGCAATCAACCCATGCCAGCATCAAAAACATCACAATGCATGACATATCTATTATCATGTTTGGGATGGACTATAATGGGAGGTGACTTTAGTAATTTTTTGAACTCATCGAAAGAAGTATAACATTTAGCATCCCAATTAAATTTCTTACCTTTCCTATTAAGATTAATAAAAGGATATTTTAACTTTGATAAATATATAAAGAATGAAAGATAATATCCATATTGACCTAGGAAGCTCTATATAATGAATATGTTTTTTGGTTCCTCCGATGATAAGAAAAACTTCACCATTTTTAGATATACTAAAAAGACATGATTTGAAATCATATCCCCCATGAAATTTACTTCATGGATAAAGAAATTTAATTTAGATATATTCTTATAATTTTTATGGTTTCTTAGTATTTCCAAAAACAAATTTATATGGTTCCCATACTTACACTTGGATCATGAATAAACTAAAATATCAACCATGAATACCATGATAATAGTGTCAATATACTAATTAAATATCAAGTTAATCAAATATATAAACACTACAAGAGAACTAGTTATAAAAAAATAAATAAGAAGATATTCATAATAGTCATACATACTTTTAAAGGTAGTATGTTGGAAATCAAACTCCCAAATCCTAAGCAGATGATAATCTGACTATGATTGAATTTCACAAAACTATGTTTCCCTATTTAATTTATCAAATAGGTCATCCAAATGGGAAAAAGATATTTATTATTAATAGTTACTTGATTCATCTTTCTATAGTCCAGTCACAAATAAAGTTAACCATCATCCTTCTTGGATAATAGCATGGGGTATGCCCATGGTGAATACTTGGGATCAATAAATATATTCTATAGAAGATCAAATAGCTTAATTTTAATATCTTTCATCTCAGTTGGTTCCATTAAATAAGAGAGTATTATGATTAGATGTGTTCCCATCACCATATCAATCATGAAACACACCTCCCTTTTTAGAATAGAATGGGAAAAGTCAACTTTGAAAATTTCAAGAAGGTCCAGAATGACTATTGGAAGATAATAAAGAGGTGAATCATCATCAAGCCCAACCATAATGGTAGAAAACATACTCCTGGTCTCTAGGATGAAAGGTTATGTACAACTGTACATCATATCCCACTCTCTATGAAACCCCAGAGAGCTCCCATTGATAGCTTAGAATGAAACATACTGATGATAGAAAACAAATACCTACATGGTGAGAGACAGGCCAATCCATCCTGACTATGACATTGAAAAGATCCTAATAAATAACCATGAAATCCCAAACTAACACTTCATCATCTATCTAAATAGAACAAGAATAACATAATAACCTCCTCTCTTCCCTCTTTCTAAGAGGCATCACCATCTCAATAAAAAATATAATTAGATGCATTGGATGTTTTAGGACATAAAAAATAGGAAGATATAAATGATTGTGAGACACTTGTATCAATAGATTAGTTTTTATAGAAAATTAAAAAAATATGGTACTACTCACTATAACCAGTATAGTGTCAACTTATACTAGAAACTCATCCATTATATGTAGGTGGTTTAATTGTGAGGCTTATGGATTGATACCTATAGAATTTAATGTTTCTGAATACACCATAGTAGCCTATGGAGATGATGATCCCTATCCATGATGGGGAATACACATATCCATGATGAACCATTGTAGATGACCTTAGTGGTTATAAGAATTATAAATCTTTCTGGGTGTTCGATAAGAATATCAGGTGTTCCCTACCTTTCCACACTAATAAAATGTTATGGGAACACTATCAGTTTCAAAAAATGTTTTATAGGATACCTTCTTATAATAACTAACTCCAGTGTATTTTAACCCAATTCTTGTACACATATTATTACATAATTTTTAATGTAAACAACTATTAATTACAACCCAAATATCATGAGGCCTTGTGTCTTTAGAATAATAGGTTTATTGTACAACAAAGTGAGACTAAAATAAAAAATATATTTTATTATTCATAATGAGATACTAAATACTTTTTAGCTCCTAAAACTACATGGGATGACCTGGGTAATAGATAGAAAAAGTGGGTGAACTAAAAATATCAATAAGGGAATAAAAATTAAATGGACACATAACATGTTAGATAAAGGTTGTACATGATATTGTAAATGATAAATGTCATGAGTTATCACATGAAAGGAAAACATAATGAACTTTCAATCACAATATCGTGACATCATATGAAATGTGGAAACAACATATAACATTAAATAAACATTATTCAAGGGTAAATACCAAAAAAATATCATATGGTGGACATTGTCCCATAGTGGATTAATTTTCTCATTAATCCCATTCATGAAATCTCATGAGACTAAATATATACCCAATGCATTGGAGTGATATATATATACACCCAACATAACATGTTCATGATATTTGTGTTCTAAAAAATTTAAATAAATCATAATTCATAAACTTAAGAATTACTCATATAAATAATATAGTTGTCTTGATCTTTCCTCACATAATAATCAAAGGAAATTTTACAATGAAGGAATTTGAATGATTAATATAAGCCATATATTACCCCATCAATGTAAGGGATAATAATCTAGGTATATATGTGAGAGATAGATATACATAATTTAAAATCAATATATATCACCAAAGGATACCATTTTTGATGGAATATTATTTAAAATATTACATGGAATATTTCCTGAAAAAATCACTATTTCACATTGAAATAAGTTCTTGAAAAATTAAAAATTTCCTAAATATTATAGAATATTTTTTATTTAAAAAGAACCAAGGAAATATATAAAGTTATATTCAAATAATTGAGGGGTCCTAATGATGGGTGATTTTGTAAATGTCATGTTAGTTAAAAAACATTCCTTTCATACTTTTGTAAAAGGTTAAAATTTACCTCATTCATAAAATGACAACAAGATTCCATTAAAAATTTAATAAAAATTTAAAAATAGGTAAAAATTTGTTTAATAAATCATTTAGATAAGGATAAAAATATTTTTTAGAATAAATTTTAAAAACATTGATATGAAAGAAAATTGATTTTTTACCAATGAGTAAAATGAAGTAACCTTTTCATAAAAAAATTTTATAAATATTTTTTAGTAAAAAATAGAGTTAAAATGTTCCATTAAATAAAAATTTCATGAATAAACATTGGTTAAAATTATATGAAAGGGTTTTATTTTACAAGGACCAAATAATTTCCTCTAATATAAATTCAAGTATAAAAAATCTCTATTAAAATGAGATTGAAACCCAAACCATTTCCTCTTTGGTAATTTTTGAATTAAAACACTATGAATTCAGTAAATGAATTATAAAATTAAATATAATTAATTATTAAGGATTAATGAAATAACATTTAAACCATTTAAAAGAAATTAGGTTCATAAAAAACATGGGTCTCAAAGAAGGAAGTTTTAAGACGAACCCCTTGCCTCGAGCCAATATATTGTCATGTATATCATTTATATCTTGTATAATAAACTTATATCAATTAATTTTTTTCTTAAGAACCTTTCTGTGTTTAATAAATTATATAAAAACCATTTAATTAATTTATTTTAATGATTTATTTAATTACATAATCAGTTATGTCCATGTTTAGTGTTTTTAGGATGCTTATTTCATTATATCAAAATGACATCGGTGTGTTGACCATGATAAAAGGGATAATTATTATATAATCTAAAGAATAATAATAAGGAAATAATTATCATATTTATAAATAAATTATAATTTTAAAACAAACTATAAATTATGTTTATGAAAAATGAATTATGTTACAATCGTGGAGATAGTAAGAATTGTGTACGCATGTGTGGAATTTCCATTTTTCAACGTTCATGATGGAAAAAAGGTAAGTATTGTTTTACATTTATATAATTACTTTAATATCATAAATTTCATATTATTTATTTATATAAACGTATATATACCATCCATGTGATGTTGTAATCGAAAATGAAGCACTTCGCTTCGTGAGGGGGTAGTACGCCATGCGCATGACCGATATTATCCTTTTTCCAACGATGGTGAGGTATGAAAGTATATGATATATTAATTTTACATAATTATTAATATTTAAATAATATATTATATTAATATTAAATAAGTAAACATAAATAGTTGTGAGAGGTGATGATGGAAAATGAATTACATCAGTTCGCAAGGTGATAGACTTATGTAAACATGAATGATGGATTTGTTTTCCATTTGATGGAAGAGGAGATAGATTTAAGTTATTCCATTAACACAATAACATAATAGTATATTCAAGATATTTATTTTATTATATCATCAAGATTTTTTAATATTTTAATGATACAGAACATGAAATAATGCAAAGGCACTTGGTCAAAAATGATACCTCTTATTTGGATAACCTCTTTAGGATCATACAAAAATACTCCATAGAATGGGTTTATGATCAAAACAATAACTCAAAAATGTGTATATAGAATTATAGAAGCTATTAATCTATTAATTTTATGAACCAAAAGGCCTCAAATTTGTAAATAGTTGAGAAGAGAGGTTCTATTTTATAAGTGGGGGAGAAAAAACACTTGGATTTTTTTAAAATAAAAAGTTATAACAACATGTTACACATTAAAAAAGGATAAAAAAAAGATAATTATCTTACCTTATATGATATAAGTTCTAAATATGTCCCTATTATAGGAGTTAGATATGTTTTTAGTTTATTTTAATGATAAAATTTTCAGTTTATCCCCTAATAAACTTGTTTTATCCATAACTATGGTAATTAATTTTTACCATGTTTACTATACATTATGAAAAAAATTAAGTTGAACTTATTATATAATATATATATAATTCTTATTCCAAACATATAATCCATTTTCTAAATTCAATTCACATAATTTCCTTAATTTAATTTGAAATTAAACCAGTATGTGCTATGAAAAATGGTTTTCCAAAGAAAATGTTTTATGTTTTATAAATGGTATTTATATCAAAATTCAACCTAAAATTGATTTTAATGAATGAAATTGTATTAATAGTATCATAATTTAACTAATTAAACTTTATAACCATTTTAAAACTAAATCAATTTTTTAATTATTTAAATGAAAATTTTATTCTCCATGAAAATAATTATTTTTCACCATTCTTTAAAAATAGTAAACTTTTAGAAAAAACCCAAAATATCATATTTTTATAATTTTGACATGTTGGATCCAAAAATCTAGTTTATTTTTTAAAATAAATTTTCTAATTATCATAAAAAATAATATTATTATTTGTTCTCAAAAATAAATAAAATCATTTTTTAAAAATAGGCATTTTGGAAGTATAAAGGATTTACCTAGAATTAATTATTTATAAATTTATATTATTTATCCATCATTAATAACGTTAAAAATATTGTTATTTCTATTCAAACAATCAAATTTAATGGCTAGTTTATAATTTTCATGTTTAAATAGTAATATTTTAATAGTATATCACCATTCATTTAAACTAAATATTGGGTGTTTTATATGCTATCGAACATAATGTTCTTTTAAAATCTCAAAGTGTAACATTCTTGCCACTTAAATAAATTTCATCATCACAATTTGAACATTTTCTCAATCATAAATGGTTTAACATTTGAAATTTACTTTTTTTTAAACCAACATCATAAAAAAGGGCTAATAAAACATTATCTTAAAGGAGGGAAATAGAAATATAAAGGTCGTCACATAACTAAGATTTCATATAGGAGAACATTAGTGGGAAGAGAAAACATGGATTTGGAAAGAATATCAATTTAATCAGTAATGATATACTTTTCTTAATAGTGAAGAGACCATTAATTTATTGAAAATGGAAAACATTGTTGTTTCAAGATCCTTTTCCTAGATTTTTTCGATCCATTTAAAGTCTATATTATGAGAATAAGGAAATATAATTAATTTAAAATTATAATTTCATCCCATAATCATTTTTCACCACAATCACAACTATTTCTAAAAACTATTATTATTAAAGATGAATTTTTTTATTTCTAAATAATTGTAGTTAAATTCTAATGGATTAAATGGTTCCACAAAATTATATGAAGATATCCCACTTGTATTTAGATAAAAACAAAAAAATGGTGAGCATAAGGTAAGATAATCTCCAAAATCAACACACCTCCATATTAATATCCAAATATAAAGTTCAAAATAAATCATTCCATAAGTGAATAAACATACATCCAAAACTTCCTAAACATTTAAAGATTTAATAATGTTCTTCCCTAATAATAAATCACATAAAATTAAATGTTAGACCTATGCATTACATATACCTCAACCTAATGATACCTTTCCAAAAATATCATTAATCACCACTAAATCCAAAAAATCAAAATTATTTACCCTTTAAATATTCTTCCCGAAATGAAAATAATATTTATACTTGAAATATTTTAAGAAAAAACAATTTCATACTCATGAGTACATAATGTAGTCCAATGGTAGGCATTTCACCCTTATTTCCATTCAATTGTGGTTTTAGGCCCCATAGCCTTTATAAATACGATGAGTTTTCTCTCGGTATGAATTTTGTTGTTTTTCTAAAAATATATTGATATAATGTATATAACATTTCCAAAAACATTAAGAAATTTTCCAAGATAACATTAATGATCAAATTAGTTTGTAACAACTAAGTTTTTATTTAAATGTTATTTTTTCCAAAAAATCAAACAATCTTAATGGAATATTATTACCTTAACATAAAATATAGGATAAAACCAAAAGGATAACAATACCATTAAACTTATGTCCAAAAAATATAAATCCATTCTTCCTCAAATACTTTTTTTAATAAAACTCATACTAAATTCAAGGGTTATATTATAATAAATGTCTCCCAAAATAATTTTAACCATCTTAGAGTTCCATAAAAGAAATCCTTATATGGGTTATTTCCTTTAAAATTATGATCAAACTTAAAATCATCATCCAAAACAATTATTAGGTATAACCAAGTTCATCCATGAATATCATATATTCAAGTCCTTCATGGTGGTTTGTAAAGAGTGTTTGAATTTTTATAATGTATTTCCTAGGAGTCTCAAACTAGGGGTACAACAAATTTCATTGTCACAAACCAAGTGATGATCAATTCCAGAACAATGTGGCCTTTTCAGGGTTATTAAACCTAGGTAAAACTATACTAAATATACATTACTTGTAGTATATACATATGGATTTATTTTTTGGAACCTACTGGCTCAGTTCTTCAACAAAATTATAGGATATTTTTTGTACTTAGTCTTATCAATATAGATATCCCTAGGGTTCTCAATAAATTATTATAGTCCTAATCCCCAAAAATAATTGTATCTTTATATGATACAAACTATATAATCCAAATCCTTGTACATAAATTCTTACATTATTTTTAACATAAACATTTATTAATTATAACCCAAAGATCATGAATTCTAGTGTGTTTGGAAAACTAGGTTTATAATATATCAAAGTGAGACTAAAATAAAACTTTTTTTATTCTCAATAGTAAAATCCTAAATCCATTAGATCCTAAAACTTTTTGGGATATCCTAGGGAATACATATAAAAAAGGGGTTAGAAAAAAATCCCAGTAAGGGAATAAATGGGACAAAGAAATATAATGTGTGATTCGAATGTATAACATGATATCATAAAAGAGAAGGATTGTGAGTAATCACATGGAAGTATAAAATAATGAACATGATATCATAAGATCAAGTCATCATAGGAAATGTGTAAGAAACATATAATATGAAATAAACATGATTGAATGCTTATAACATAGACAATATCATATGATATAAAAAGTCCCATAATGGATTAGGTTTACTCTATAATCCTATACATGACTACTCATGAGACTAAATATTTAACTAATGGGTTGGAATTCTATCTGGGTGAACCCATCATAAAATGTTCATGATTTATGTGTGTTAAAAAAAGTAAATAAATCATAATTCATTAGCATAAGAATTATGCATTGAAAGAAAATGGGTTGAATAATCTTTCCATATATCATAATAGAAAAAATTCATAAATAATTCATTTGATAAATGAACATAAGGATTATATTATCCACTAAAAGTAATGAGAAATAATATAGGTATAAATTTTAGAGACATATATAAATAATTTATAAACAATAAATATCATCAAATGTTGTTTTAATTGATGGAAATGTCTTTAAAATATTATATAGAATATTTATTGGTAAAATACCCTTTTCACTTTGAAACCAAGTCGTCAAAATAAAAAAAAAATTATAGAAACAATTTTACTTAAGAATTACTAAAGAAAAATATAAATGAATCATCAATGATTTGAGTGGTTATGAAGGTGGTTAATTATGTACATATCCAGTCGGTTAAAAAAATTCACACTCCTGTAAAAAGATTAAAAAGTACCTCGTTCAAAAAAGTAAAAAAATATTACATTAAAAACATTTTAAAAAAATTAAAACATGGGTAAAAATTAATTTAATAAATCATTTTTATAATATTAAAATTATTTTTGAAATTTTTTTTAGGAAAAATGTATATGGAAGAAAAAGGATTTTTAATAGAAGAGAGAAATGAAGTCATCTTTTAATAAAAATATTTTCTCCATATTAAGTACCAAAGAGAGGAAAATTTTATTATTAATTTAAAAAATAATTAATATAAAATGGATAATAAAATGAGTTTTTATTATTAAAAAAATATCAAATAATTTTATATAATAAAAATTCAAAAATAAACAATCCCGATAACAATTAGATTGAAACATAAACCCTTACCACTATAGAGACTTTTGAATCATATTTACCATGAGTAAAAAAATTAATTATAAATTAAAATATAATGAATTGTGAAGGATTAATGATATAATATATATAATATTTAAATTAAATTAGTTTCATAAAATAACATGTGTCTCAAATAATGATATTTTGAGATGAAACCCTTACCTCAAGGCCAAAATTTTTTATATATGCCTTTTATCTCCTGTGTAATAAAATTATATAATTTTTTTCAAGAACCTTTTAAATTTTTAATACCTTATACTTAAACCATTTATATAATTTATTTTAATTACTTATTTAGTTACATAATGAATTATTTCCATGTTAATTGTTTTGAGGATGTTGAGTTCATAATTTTAAAACAACATCATTGTGTTGACCATAGTCAAAGTGGTCATTATTCCATAATATAAAGAATATTAATAATGAATTAATGATCATTTTTATACATAGATTATAATTTTTAAAATAACTATGAATTTTGTTTATGAAAAATGAACTATGTTACAATCATGGATAGGGTAGGCCGTACACATGCATTTGTAATGTTTCCATTTTTCAAAAATCATAATGTAAAAAATTTAATTATTATATTTCCTTTGTAGAATAATAATAATATAATAAATATAATATTATTTATTTAATTACATATACCATCCATGTGATGAGGTAATAAAAAATGAACCATATCTCTTTGTGAGGTTGTAGTATGTCGTACACACGGACATCATTGACATTTTTCAATGGATTGTAATGGAAGAAAGTATATGATATATTAATTATAAAAAATGATTAAAATTAAATTAGTATAATATATAAATATAAAATAAAACATCATAAACATCCATATGTGGAAATTATGGAAAACTAATTACATCAGTTCGCGAGGTAGTAGTCTATCGTACACACAAACGATGGTTCTATTTCCCATTTGATGGATGAGGATATGGATTTAAGTTATTACAATAATATAATAACATAATAGTATATTATAGATACTGATTTTATTATATCATAATTATTGATTATTATTTAAATTATGTGAATGAAGAAAGAATGTAATAATGCATGATTAAGAACAATACATCTTCGGTGTACCGCCTCTTTATGATTATACCTAAAACCTCCCAAGATTGGATTTATACTCAATCCAAGGAATATATGACTTGGTTATAGAGGTAAAAAAGGTATTTAGGTAGGGTTTGAATGACTAAATGGCCTTATAAGTGTAAATATGAGAGGATAGAGGGTTCACTTTTATAAGTGGGGGAGAGGACACACTTGGAATTTTTGGAAATAAAGGATGGGCCAATGTTTAACACAAACAAAAAGGATTTAAAATGGATCATTATCAAACCTAAGATGATATAAGGTCAATATATGGGCATAAATAGGATTTTGATAACAATTTAGGTCATTTTAACCATTATAATTTTACTTTAACCCCCTGTTAACCTATTTTATAATTAACTACGGTAATTAATTTTTACTCATTTTAATATTCATTATGACCAATAATTAAAGTGAAATTATTATATAATATTAATTATGATGATTTAAAATATTTAATTCATTTTTTCAAATTCAATTCATATATATGTGACTAAATTTATTTTAAAATTAAACTTGAAAACGTAGTGAAAATGGTTTTCCAATAATAAGGTTTTCATAAATATATAAAACATTATCAAAATTCGATATAAAATTGAATATAATAAACTAAATTGGATTAATCATAAAATCAATGATCTAATTTTACTTTTAAACTATTTTGAAACAAAAAATAACTTTGTAAATGATTTAAAAAAAATTATTTTTCAATAAAAACCCCAATTATTTACTATCAGTTAAAAAATTTAACATTTTAAAAACATCCCAAAAATTCATCATAAGGTAATTTTGACATGTTGGTTCCAAAAAAATGTAGTTCATTTTTCAAGTAAATTTTCTAAAATTGGCAATAATTAGTTTCATTATTTGATCATGAAAAGCAATAATATCATTTTTTAGGAAAAAGTTATTTTCAAAGACAATACAGACTATGCCAAGAATTATGTAATTATTTATCAATATATTTTCATTATTCTTTATTATTAATTTTCAAAATTTGGTTATTCATATTCATACTAAAAAAATTAGAGGATATTTTTTTAAATGCTATGTTTAAATAAAAATATTTTAATATTATATCATGGTTTGTTGAAACTCGTTATTGTTTATTGTATATGCTATCAAACATTGTGTTATTTTAAAATCTCAATGTGTTACAAAATACAATTACATTTATCATGATACATTCTCTTCTTACTATATAAATCATTAAAACTGCCAATGTGTGAAAGGGGAGGTCATTAGATTCCAATCCTACCCACCATGTCCATTTATTCAATTATATCCCTATTGAATGTTGGTTATTAGGTGGTAAAATTTAGCATATATACTTATTATTAGATTTCTGTTCACTAGAATTGTAGGAGTTTCTATTATTTCATATTATCATTCATCACCGCCTCTAGAGAAAAACAAACCATACCCATAAAATTGTTTCTTTACAATAACACTGATCACTCTCCCTGCTATAAGGAGAGGTTTTCCTGAGACTCCTCTATCATCAGATATTCTAAGTAGAACATAAAAATGAAAAGGGTTTTTAATCCCTATACTTAAAGTTATAATGATAGTTTTTATGAATAATAAAATCCTACCATGAATTTATAGGACTTTTAATCTTGATCATTATACACCTCAACTTGATAAAATAAAGTGAATCTAGGAAATCAATGAACCGATCGATCATGTACAACCAATACTTTGCCTTTTGGGTTTCATTCATACCCTTAAAGGATGGGGTCTTCATATGTTCAAACTTGTAAGGAATATCCCCATCATTTTTAGCTTCTGGCTACATCTAAATAACTTGTTTCTTAAAGTGTGGTTTATTTTGGTCCATGAAATGAAATACTCATACAATAGCCTCTAAGATATTCTTATCCAAAGGAAGATTCCATTGATGATAATCTACCATAGCGGCCTCCTAGGGAATCCATAGATGACATCTTTGAGGAATGTTTCTATATGATAAAAGTGGAAATAAATTATCATGAAATGAAAAAACCTCAGTTTAAAGTATAATAACATAATAAGTAAATGATATCAAGATAAAAACCCAAAACATGGGACACACATCCAAACATCCCATTGTTACTTGAGGTTGTTCATGGCTATAGTTGGTCAGGAACTCACCACAACATACCTATCAATTATCAATAATCTTATATTATTTCTACAATATGTACCAAGTCATGAACACATGAGGAAAATCCTCATATGAAACCAATTGTAATGAACCCGCCTAAGATACTCTCTAGACTTGTACCATAACCAATCTTCCACTGACCCAAAAGGTGTTCTCAATCCCGATGGGTTGTACAATAGAACCTAGGAAACCAAAAAAACTATAGGGAATGCTTTTCCCATCCTAAAATAAGATACATGGTATATATACCAGTGTAAGTAAAAATTAAACAAGATATATACCATAATCAAAGCATGAAAATTGTTGCATTTCAATAAAAAAAGAAACATAAACACTCTGAGGTACATGTCCTCAAACATAAAAAAGAAAAATGGAACCATAATATGATAACTAATACTTTATGTGATATTTGGAAAACATACCACCATCTCACCAACAAATATCCATACCTAGAGGACATAAAACTCACTACCACATTGTGGAACCTTTCCCTTTCATGTAGAAGAAATTACATGTTATGCACAACACCGAGAGAGCTCTCATGGTGTGTACTAAATGGGATCAACAGGATCCCACCATATTGTTCCATATCATATCATTTTACAACATTCCAAATATTCTCAATTTTAAGAAAAATATAGCATGATAAGTAGTTACACCATTTTATATCAAAAGAAAGTGAAATAGTTCCCCTTTTTCAAAATTCCAAAAATAGATCCATGTAAAATAGTTTTAGTCATATTTCAACAAAAACAATTACATTTATCAAAGAAACCACTATATAATTTCAAATAAAAAAAGAAAAATTCCAAATAAAAATGGTAATAACCCATAGGATAACATACATTGCAATAGTTGGGCCACATTTACCACAATAATCAATCAACATCTATTGTGAACTCAAGCACCTTGAATCTATTCATCCATAAAATAGGGATGGAGAAACACCCTATAAATTTAACCCCATTAAAGTATATATCTAGTTCATAGATCCAGTATATGTGTGTGTGTGTCTGTGTGTTTTAGTAATGGATGATCTCCCAAGAAAGTGAACCCACTTATAATTCTAATGGACAAAGCCCAATAATAAACCCTTCACTAAGGTCCCATGGATCCCATATGCAGAAAATATCAAATAAATTTCAAATTATTATCACATATCATAAATAACACAAATCAACCATTTATTTATCAAAACATGCTTTTAGAACCCATTTCACAATCCATTTTAGGTCATACTTTTACAAAAAATAGAGGAAACCTATATTTTCTCAAAAAACCTTTTTAAACATTAATCTCATTCAAAACTAGAATCATGATATTGATTTAAAAATCCATTTGTAAAATTAAGATCATTCATCATTCATAGAACATTGGAAATATAGGGAACAACCTACCTCAGACTTGGGTCGTAAACCAACTACAATGGAATCCACAAACCTTCAAAGGAAAGGAAAAAGAATAATGAATAGAGAAACTAACATCGAATCTCAAATATTATAATTATTATTCCCTGAATAAAAGTTTAGTAGAGATGAGATATATTTCACTTTCCTCAAGAACACATGTATCACACCATGATTAACAAGAAACCCATCCTATAGAAAACAATTTCATGAATGGATATAAAAAGGATCGAGAGGGATCACAACCTGATCAATATAATAAAAACATAGACTGAAAATACAATTAAACCAATAAATACAGAAGAGAAGAGATATTAGATTAAACTCACAAATCCATTGATATTCGATCAATCTAGGATCAAAATGCCGATAAGATATATCTAAAAGACCTTAATCTTCCAAAATTCACATAGAGGGGACCTATGGTTGGAGGGAGAAGGTAAATGTTGTATGAAAGAGGAGTTAGGAACACAAGATAATTAATCCAATGGAAAAGAAACAATTCATTTCCTAAATCATTGATTTTATGATGTTAACTCTTTAGACAGCTTATACACGAAAAATGTATAACCTTTTTTAAAAAATAACATAGGTCTAGTTCACTATATGAATAACATATCACATCATGCATGGGTTGCACATCATGAACCCAACATTCATGGATTCTTAACAGGAGTCATTCATGTTATGAATCATAGAATAACATTTTGAACCAAATCCTTTGGCCATTTTTTCAAGCCTTTATATGACATATTCCTAGAAGTCCCCAAATACACCACTACCCATTTAATAACACCTTATAATATGCATCAAATCTTAAAATGAGTCATACCCTAAAATTGAGGATGTTATACATCTTTGGTTAATGAAGTTTTTATTCCATATCAATATTTTTGAAATTATTATTTATATGTTTTATATAAATTTAAATGATTTGAAAATCACTTTTTCTATGAACATTTACTTTCAAAAAAATTAACACTCAGGTTTTAATTATAGTAAATAAATATTTTATTCTAAATAAATTATAGCATAATTCACATATATTTATTCTAGAGTGTTATTAAATCCAAAATTCAAAAAAAAAATTATAATATTAATTTTATCAAATTAATTTACTTTTTAATTTTTCTTGTCAGAATTACTTTGGGGTAAATTTCTGAGATTTTTTAAAAATAGTTAATTTTTTGGTGAATAGTGAAAATATATCAATTTGTTTCAATAATTCATCATTTATGAACATATAATGAGTTAATAATGACTTTAATGTTTTTAAACATTATTATATAATAAATATATAATTACGATGTATTATAATATATTTGAAATAAAAATTTTTTACTTATAAATCTTTGTTTTCATTTCATAATTCTTATTAATGTTTTTATTCAAAAGAACTAATTTTTGTTTTAATCATTTGATAAAGTTTTCACATGGTTAGTTTTGATTTTTATTTGGTTTTAATTTAGTATAAGTATCCTTTTTTAACATAATACATTTAAATCCATTGGAATCAAAATTATATAGGTTCTTGGTATAAATCCTTTTTATGGTTATAGTAAACATTTGTTTTCTAAAAATGGGTTTTCATTTTTCTTTGTGAACTTATTATTAAAGAAATTTACACTACATATAGGAATTGAATATTTTAAAATGTATTCCAAATTTTGAATCGACATAATTAATATTAGGTAATTAGATCAACCTATTTGTTCATAATGAACAATAACATTGTAGAAAACTTATCATTATAGTAAGGTTCAACAGGAATAACGAGAGGGATAAAATAATGATATAACTATTTAAATAACCTAAACATATCTATATCTTATTCATTAAATTTATTACATATTTATTATCTACTATGAAATATTTTTAATGACTTATTTACTCATGATTGCTTTCATTATATGCTTTCTCTTATAAATAATTTCAGTTCACCCTATATCATGATTTACTTTCCTCGAGATATGAAGAATGGATATTTGAATGATTTTAAAAGATATAAGAAAGTTATTCATTATATGTTTTATTTTACAACTTTAATATGTAAATTAATTATGAATCTAATCTCCCAAGACTACTAAAAAAATTTATCTTTCATTTAATAATCCCTTATATCTTATGTCAATGTAATAAAGTATACACTTAATCTATGTTACTAGAATTGGGATCATTATAGTTGGTATCATAGGATGTTTAGTAAAACTATTAAGAAGTAGATTTTAAAAGGATGCATCTAACCATATAATTATGATAACCCCCATAGAATATTTGAGAATTTTTTTTGGATTTTATTCCTTGTATAAATATTTGTGATGTTCTGAGAAACTTTTATATCATCAATTATTCAAAAATGTCACCTAGAAGAATAATGTGAAATAAAATTAACACTCATAGTAAAAATTGGAAATTAACTTATGAACAATCCAATATAATTTGTGTTAAAGCTGATAATATCATGAATATATTGGGGAAACTAAACCAGGTTATGATAAATAACAATGACTTTATAGAGAAACCTATTGTTCCACAATATAATACACCTATAAAAGATTTAATTTTGTGATATAAGGCTACATAATTTAATATAAATACTAATTCATTGGTAATTTATAAATTTATCAATACCCTTTAAAAGTTATTCCTATAATTGGACATTAATGAAAGGGAAAATGTTATTCTAGAAATATATTATTTAAAGGGATATATTGTTCAATGCTCACCATTGATCCAAAATACTAAATAAGGTGACATAATAGAATGTATAGAATTAGGAACTTTTAATATTTCATTTTTTGGGAAATATTTTCCTAAGTAGAAATGCTTTTATATGAATATAATGTTTCTTAACCAAAATTAGAAGGCAGAGGAAAGTGTTACTAAATTTGAGGAAATCTTCATAGGGACATCTAGGAATGAAATAGGCAATATATATAATCTGAAAATAAATGTTAACCATTTATTTGATGTAATTACACATAAAATAATATGGGATCTAGTCTCTAAATCATTTTAATTATATGATAATATAGTATCATTTACCATAAATATTGAATTTCGATTTTATAGTCTTATAAAATCATGGTAAATCATGAAAATAAGTGTTTGGTTGAACATAGAAAAATAAATTAAATAAAGAAGAATATAGGAAATATGGGAGTTCTATAATATGATAATTATGGAATAAAACATCAAAGTAAGATTTGGAATGTGAATTTTTTACAATCCTAGTGATATTGTTCATATGGCTCATAAATGTAAAGTAAAGAAAGAAACTAATCATATTTATTTCTAAAAGTATAGGGATGTTGTAAATTATTCAAACCAATTCCCCAAGTGTTAAGGGAACATACTACAAAATAATATAATGAGGGATGAAAAAATTGATGATATTACTATAGGTGAATTTTAATTTCAAAAAAATATGTTGGTAGGAACCTTGATTGAATACTCAAATTTAGTTAATGATTTATTTGATTCATGATATTCACACACATTAATATATTCTTTGTTTTTAAAGATCATTAAATCATTCGATGTAACATTAATAATATAGTATTCAATGATTAATCTTGGTATAAATCTTATTATAACAATGATATTTCAGTCAGCCCCCATTATGATTCATTGTCATGCACTATTTTAAAAACATGCTTATAATACATATGGTTAACTGTAAAATTATCCTTGGTATAGATTGGATTCTAAATTATATTTTTTAAATTTATTTCCAAGATAAGGTGATTGTTATTTTTGAATGAGGGGTTGAATCCATTATATTTATAATGGAGACATCATTATATTAATCATGTATAGATCCATCTCCAGTAACACCCTTTATTGAAATTCATGGAGAAGAATACTATACACGCCCTATGGATTGGATAGTTAACCTTGGAATAGAATATGAACCTATTACTTAATAATACACTAATATATTACCTAAATATTTACCTATAAATCCACCCAAGCATGGAGTTGAGTTTTCCTTTGAACTCATCCATGATGAAAAACCTATATCAAGGAATATATATATATAATTTACATGGTGGAATTATTATTATGTAAGAATATATTATAGTTGTTGTGTAATAAGGTATTTATTCACCCTAGCATTTCACCTTAGTGATCCCCTATTTTTTTAATAAAATGGATGTTTATCTATGGGATTTCATTGATTTTTGAGAAATTAATGTCAATACTATAAATAAAAATTATCATGTACCCCACATTGATGACTTGTTTGATCAACTTTAATGAGATCAATATTTCTCAAAGATTAATCTTTATTATGGGTATTGTCAATTATTAGTAATAAAGAAATATATTCCAAAAACAACATTTCACACAAGTTATAGATATTGTATTTATATAGTAATGGTTATTGTATTGACTAATATACCATCCATTTTTAGGGATATGATTAAAAAATTATTCTAAAATTATCATAATAATTTCATTTTGGTATTTATCAATGATATCGTTTTGTACTATATAAGATATGAATAGTATAAAATCCATTGGTGAATCATTCTTGAAAATATTAGAGGGAATGAGTTATATAATAAATTTAATAGGTGAAAATTCTGACATCAATATGATTCTTTTCCTTGACATATTCTCTTTAATGATGGGATACCTTTAAATCCTTCAATAAAAAAGGTTTTTAAATAGTTTGTTACTTTAATGAACAAAAATTAAATACATATATTCCTTATATTAACATGTTACTATTAATGTAATGTTCAAAATTGTGATCGATTAGATAACTCATTAATCCTTTTGAAATACAAAGGGGTTAAGTGCATATGTTCGGTATAATGTAGA
This sequence comes from Viscum album, assembly GCA_963277665.1. NCBI lineage: Eukaryota > Viridiplantae > Streptophyta > Magnoliopsida > Santalales > Viscaceae > Viscum > Viscum album. The sequence continues at coordinate 1,647,737,279 of OY728159.1, forward strand.
TAAATATTTAAATAACTGAAGAGAAGATTATTTAATGTGCTGATATTGACATTACCATCGGGAAGGTATAGTTTTGTGGTCTATAGTGATGCATCAAAGAAAGCACTCAGATGCATGCTTGTGAAAACTGATAAATTTTTTACATATATATTAAGATTGTTGAATATCCATGAATATAATTATTCAATCCATGATATTTATTTCAGATTCATAATCACTTCCTTAAATATATAGAGGCATAATATCTTTGGTGAAATAATTGAGATACATATGGATCACAGAAGCTTTAAATTCCTTATTTCAAAAAAAATCTTCAAATGAGAAAAAGGATATGGCTAGATAATCTCAAGTACTATAATTTGACAATGAAGTACCACCTAAGAAGGAAAATAAGTATTTTGGTGTGTTGAGTAGAAAATATCATGGTTTTCTAAATAAAATAAGGATTTGAAAAAATATCTTATATTCATAGATTTAGAAAATTTGGATTTGGTAATCTTTAGAGTAGGGGAAACATCAACCCATTTCTAAATGATTTTTAAACAATTATTACTTGAAGAAATAAAAACACTCAACTTGATGATAATATTTTAAAAAATATAATGAATTTTATGAATGATAGAAAATTGGAAAAAAAAATTATAAAGATTCTATGCTAAAATTAAGAAAGAGTTTATCTGTCCCATCAAAACATGAGTTGAAGAGGGAATTTTTTTATGAATCCCATAGATAAAATTTCTATATACACCATGGTATCACTAAGATTTATAGGGATTTAAGATACTTTTTTGGTTGGAAATTATAATATGGGATATTATTGAATATATATCAAGTTTCTTGTTTTTTAATAGGTAAATAATGAGAGAAAGCATCCAAAAGGGATCATGAAACCTCTCCCTATTTATATATGGAAGTGGGATGATATTACTATGGACATTGAAACTAAATTTCTAAATAATCCAAAAAAATTGATTCAATATGGATTATTATTTATCACCATACCAATTCCACACATTTCATCTCAATGTGATAGATTATTCCTGTTGAGAACATCACATGACTCTATATCAATGAATTTTTTTTATACTTCATATTGAACCTCTTTCAATTTAATCTGATCATGAATCGTGATTTACATTAAAAAATCTGTAAAAGTATTCATAATGGTCTTAGTAAATAGATACATTTGACCACATAATATCATCCTTAGATAGATAGGCTATCTAAAAATACTCTTTAATCATTATAAGACATGTTGAGGTCATTATCACTTGACTTTAATGGTACATGGGATCAATATTTACCTTTGGTGGAATTTTTATATAATAATATATTCCAATAAAGCATTATAATTGAATGATATGAACTATTATATGGGAAAAGATGTTAACATTTTGGGATAAATTTATTGAAAGGTAGCTTTTATGTATGGGACATGCAAAAGATAGGATGATAAAATCGATTACATTTCATATTCAAATAAAGGAAAATCAAGGAAGGTAAAAGAGATATGATTATAACCAAAGGAAGGATATGTAATTTATGGTAGGTTGTCATTTTTTAATGATTTCATATCCATGGAAGGTAGTTATAATGTTTGAAATGAAAGGGAAACTATGTCCTAGGTATGTCAGGACTTTTGAGATTTTTGAATGAATTGGAATTGGGAATTACCGTTTAAAAATGAAACCAAAACTCTCTAAAGTGAATAATGTGTTTTATATCTCATTATTGATGAAGTATATTCATGTCCCACCACATGTAATCACCTCTAAAAAAATGTAATCGGATCCTGATTTATCTTTTTATGAAGATCCAATCTGGATTCCTAACACTAGATAACAATTATTGTGGAATATAATGACTCAGATCAAAATGGTACATTAGAGATATCAAAATATATAAGATGAATCATGATAACCTGAAGTTTTGATAAATAACTGCCAACATTTTTTATTTGGTGAAATTCTAGAAATTTTAAGGAATAAATTTTTAATGTGGGAAGAACGTAAAACTCATTCTTAAATTATAGTTATAAATATTTTATTCTAATGAAACCATAGCATAATGCACATATATTTATTCAAGAATGTGATTATTACCAAAATTAAAAAAAATTAATTTTAATTTGAAAAAATGAATATAATTTTTAAATTCATTATTTCATAATTATCTTAGGTATATTTTTTTTATATTGTTTAGAAATTGTTAATTTTTTGGTGAATAATGAAAATTGATTTCTATAATAATGGCACATTTTTTATAATATAATGACTTAAGAATGAATTGAGAATTTATAAAACCATTTTATAGACTAAATATAAATTTTTTTGAGTTATTATAATTAATTTAAAAATATAGGGTTTAACTTAGAAATCTTGGTTTGACACTTTCAAATTCTAAGTAATATTTTTCAGTAAAATGAAAATTATTTTTCATTCTCCTATTTTAATCAAATTTTCAAAAGGTTTATTTCAATTTTTATTCATTCGAAATTCAAATAAGTATTTTTTATTTAAATGAATAAAATTAATTTTATCTAAATTCACATTATACATGATATTGGTATAATGTTATTTTTAGGCTTTAAATGTAAATTTTTCTAAAAATGTTTTTTCTTTGAATTTTTTGAATTTAGATTGAAATTAATTTATTCCACTTCTATTAATTGAATATATTAATATTTATTTTATATTTGGAATTAGAATTATTAATATTATATAAGGATAACAACTTAATTTTTTTTCATAATGAATAATAACCTTGGTAAAAACTTATCCCTATAGTATGAGTTAAAAGGATTACAAGGGATTAAATTAAAGAGATTAGGGTTTAAATAAAATAGAAACATGACTAAATATTATTGTTTGAGTGGATTTAAACACTATCATATTGAGTTTTTAAACTATTATTATTTTGATCAACTTTTCCATGATTGTGATTTTATTATATTTTAATGATCCTTGTATTTACAAGTTTTCAACTCATCTCACTTATAAAACAGAACCTCATATCTTGTCTTATACAGACTTATTTTACTACTTATCATTAAAAAGAACCAACCAAATACATTACCAAAATATATTCACATGTCCTATATTTCCTAATATCTCTAAAATGCCACTCCATGAAGGCTTAATGTGTAAGGAAAAGGAGGTTACCAAAAGAAGATATATATGTTCTTAATGAGAGTTTTCATGTTCCTTTCTTCTAAACTCCACTTTAAATATTAAATAACCATATTGAAATGATATTATCAATATATTAAAAATAAATTGATATATTTATTCAAATGTTATATTGATTTGATATCAATTTTCCATCCTGTGGAAAATTAAATCATCGATCAAGCATAAGTACGGACTAATATCTCCATGTAGTGGTGTAATTCATTTTTTATCACTGTTCACTTGTCTTGTTATAAGGATGTAATATATAAATATATGTGAAATTTATGACATAAATATGATTCTATAAATATAATATTTTATCTATATTCAAACCCTTACATCCTTTTGAAAATGATAAGAGCACTGGTATATGTGACCACCACCTCCATGAAGCAATGTGATTCTTTTTTCTATTACCATCATACAAGGAAGATTATAAAATTATATATAATGAATAAAATTTAAAATTCAAGAAAATATTAACATTTTTTTGATGATTGAACCATTTCATAATACCACTAACCATGGTTAATATACCAAATTATTTTTGGAGAAATAGAATTAATAACCCTAGGTGTTTGATGTTAGAGCCGTTAATGAGCTTGACTACTCAAAACTTACTTTGAATCGGCTTGAAAAATACTCAAACTTAGCACAAATTCATTCAAGATGAGCTCAATATTAAGCTACTTGAGAACTAACTCAAGATTATTATGAGTTTTATAATAACATAATCGAGTATCATGTGATACTAACCGATCATCTAATTTTATAATATATTATTTTAATTTAATATATATATATATATATATTGAATTTCAAGATCAAGTTTTCACATTCATGTAAAAATTCAAGTTCAAGCTAAAATTAGAGTTATATTTTGATATTAAAATTTAAAAAAATATCCAAATAGAACTGTTTTGAGCCTAATCAGGTAGGTTTATCGATACCAAGTCAAGCTCTTTCTTGAGATCAAGCCAAAAAAAATCAATACCCAGTTGCACACTAAGCCAAGCTCGGGATTGAGTACGGAGATACTCAACTAAACTTGACTCGGTTATACCCCAAGTTGACATAATTGAGAAATATACTTGAATGGATGTTATAAAATTACAAAAGGACCTTAAAATGAAATATAAAAGATGAATTTTGAAAATAAATTATTTAATAAATTTAAATTGATTATTCCGGAGGATAAAATGTTCTCAGCTAAGATGGAATTCTAGGTAAGGGTTTTTTGTCTCAATCCCACTGTATTGAGACATATTTTATATTATACACCTAATTTATTTTATATAGTGTATATACTAATCGTTTTACATATTGTATCATGAATTAGACTATATTAATGGTATTTAAAGCTTCAACTCAAGTTTCCCTTTTAAAGGGTTTTAATTAAAATTTATAAAATCCATAAAGGTTTATTTTACAATATAAATTATTTATAATTTTCAATGTTTAAATTTATGTTATAAGGATTATATGATCATTCTATTCTTAAACACCATATATTTTCTTCTTCTCTAATTATTTATGTATTCCTCAGGTTTTTCTTCCACTTTTTCCTATGTTTGGTATTCAAAGACTGAAAGAATATTTTTAAGGATATAATAAAATTATTTATTATTTTGGGATATAACTATTTTTCTCACATGTCATTATTTTAAAAAAACCAACAATGTTATTTTTATTATTATGTGATTTTGTAAAGTAATTTTCCACCATATTTTACTTTGAAAATTTCTGAAAAGGAGTCTTTTTATTATGTTTCTCAAAAAACTCTTTTTTCAGTTTAAAAATGATTAAAAGGAATGTCCTTTTTCAATATATGATTTCAATTTTTTCCCCACCTTCATGACTATTATTCACTATTTAGGTTCCTATAAATTATTTCATTGCTTTCTAAACAAAATAATTCTTCTATTTTTCTCTGAATGTTTATTTTTTAAATTAAAATAAAATGTCATCATTTCCAAAAAGATTGAAAATAATGTTTGAAATCATTTATAATTTTTGTTTTATGAAAATTTTGTAAAGGCTTTAAGGAAAATTCTTTTTAATGTTTCACTTCCATTATCCCTCAAATTCTAAGAATTCTTTTATTTACTTCAAAAACATCATTCATAAAAATTAACTGTCGTTTATCATATTTTATGTATTATACCATAATTTTTATTCATATAATTTCTTGTGATCATGTTCAATATCACTCTCCATTATTCATTGGAAAATATTTTTCACTTCCATATCCATGTTTTCAGGTTAATAGTGAAAAATACTAATTTTACAATTAATATGATTTTTATAACATTATCCGGAAATAATAATGACATGAAGGTTTTTGAAACGTTTTTTATAGCATAAATATATATTTAATAATTAATATTGTGGACATAAAGAAATATAATTTGAACTTATAAATCTATTTTTATCAATTTATAAATCTAAGTAATGTTTTTATTCAAAAAAACATTTTTTGATTCATCTCTTTTAATCAAGTATTAACTAGAATAATTTTGGTTTTTTGGTTTAAAAGTAAAATAAGAATAATTTGATTTAAAATAATCCAATTAATTCCATATAAATAAAAATTATAAATTCTTTTTGGTATAAAACATTTTTTATGCTTAAAATGAACATTTTTCTAAAAAATATTTTTTTCATTATGTTTAGTGAACATATATAAAAAATAATTTCATCCACTTATATAAATTAAATATTATAAAATTTATTACCTATTTGGATTCATCATTATTAATATTGTGTAATTATTTAAAATTACTTTGTACTATTATTGAATAGTAAATATAATAAATTCTTATCACTGTGATAAAGGTTAAAAAGATTAATGATGTGGTTAAACTAAAGAGACAAGGGTTAAAATAACCAAGAAAATTATCTAAATCAAGTTATATGAATGTATTTATACCCTATATCAAACCATATTTAAAATAGATTCCATTTGGTTTCACTTTCCCATGGGAGTGGCATTATTATATTTTATTTTTCTTGATATTTACAAGTTTTCCACCCACCTCAGTTATAAGAGGGATCATCCTCTAATCTCTTATCTATAAAATTTTATCCACATAGCTCAAATAATTCCATCCCAAACACCTTTCCAACATACCACCCCCCATTTAATATATTTTATTATCTCACCAAAATAACTATTCAATGGTTAATAACTGCAAGCCAAAGGGTGTTACTGAAAAATGAGGTATATGTTCTTACCAAGATTTTTCAAGATACATTCTTATTAAAACTCATTAAAATATTAAACAACCATATTAGAAAAATTACATTGTTATATTTACTATACTAAGAAGGTTTTATGTTGTGGTTATATCCATTTTCTATCTCCATTCCATTGAATGGAAAATGAGGGCATAACTCATGTGTATGTATAGACTACCATCTCAACGTAATGGTGTATTTTATTTTTTTCAGCACCACATAATTTGGATAGTTATAATGATATAATTAACTAATATGTATGAAATTTATGAAATATTTATGATTATGAAAATATAAGATATTAGATACCTTTTTACCCTTCTATCAATTAGAATATGATAATGTTGTGGGTGCATACTTGTGAATAACTCCCTCCATGAAATAATGTGATCAATTTTTCTATTACCACCATGCCTGGATGATTCTAAAACTATAAATATGGAATTAAAATTAAATTCATGAAATTTTTAGTATTTTTTGGATAATAGAACTGATTTATAACACCTTTACCCATGGTTAATAAGACATAGTGATTTTTGAGACATTTATTATACAGCCTTAAGTAGTTTACGTAAGAAATAATGATACAATTAATAGATTTCATGTGATTATAAAAGAAAGAAAAGAAATATAGACAATAAATTTTTTTTTAAAGTATTTATTAAATTTAAAATTATTATTTAAGATGCTATAATGAATCTGACCAAGAAGGAATCCAAAGTCTAGGTTTTTCATCTAAATTCCATTACACTGAGATATATCTTTCATTATGCACCTAATTTCTTCTATATGGTGTATAAAATAAAACTTTTTCATATTATATCATTAATTATTCTTTATTAATAGTATTTAAAGTTTCAATTCATGTTCTCTATTTTAAGGGGTATTGATTCAAATGTTATGAAATCTATAATGGTTTATTTTAAAATCTCACTCTTATTTAGGAGTTTTCAAATTTAAATTTACATTGGAAGAATTATATTCTCATTATATTGTTAAAACCCATCTATTTTACTCTCTTATGGTTATTTCTCAGTTTACCAAGTTTTATTCCATCTTATCTTCTATTCAGTGCTCAAATATTGAATGAATGTTTAATGCTAATCCAACCTTATTTCTTATTTTAGGTTGAGAATATTTTTCCTCCTTATTAATACTATCTAAAATATTCTAAGAATGTTATTTTAAATTCTCCAAAGATTATGCAATTTCATTTTTAAATATATTTTACTTTTTTTCCATGGTTTTATAAATTACTTTTTTATTTTTTTTCTTAATATGTATTTTTTGACATATTTTAACAAAATATTAAAGGAATATTATTTTTTAATTTATATGGTTTTATTAAATTTTTCCACTATCATAGCCATTATTTTTATCAGGAGTCCTCTAAAAATTTCCATGGTTTTTCAAAGAAAATTTTATTTCTATTATTCTATGAATTTTTTTAATTTATATTAAAATAAAAATTAATTATTTTCTAAAAGGTTGAAAAGAATTATAGAAATTGTTTATAACTTTTTTTTACAACATTGCTATAAAATCTTTAAGGAAAAAAGTTTTTAAAGTTTCAATTCTATTTTACTCTTTAATAATCAAAATATTTTCCATTTTTTCAAAACCTTGTTTTTAGTGATTTTATGGTGTTCTATTGTCCCTTATTAGTTTATATATTACACCGTATTTTGATATTATTCACTTTATTGTAATAAGGTTCTCTATCACTTTCCATTATTTATTAGACATTATTTTTCCCTTTCATGTCTATATTTTTAGAAATATTTTTATATTTAGTATAATTTATTCTCATTAGATATTTTCTTAACCATATATCATTACTATATACTATGTTAGTTGAAGGAATATTATTAATAAATTTATTTTATTTACTAAACAAAAATAAATGTTCTATATTATTGATTAAATAAGGATATATAATATTTGATTAGTATTCTGGATTATTATTTATATTTTTTATTCAATATATAATGAATCATTAGACATATATATGTGATGGGTGGGGCTTAGTTATAAATATCTTATCAATGTATCGACAGGTCTCATGAGACAATCATTTTTCAATATTATATGGGTATTTCTTGTATACTTACCTAATCATTAACATTTTTTGGTACATGGTTTTGATGGTATGGTTTATTATGTCTTATAATGAGACCCTAATTAAATGATCACAATGTTTAACATTATGCACTTACTTCATTATGGTTTCAATTATTAATATCCATGTGATGGTTATATTGATATTTTACATGAAGAAATTTTATTGCTTATGTTATTCTATTTGTAACGTCCCGGTTCCGGAAGCCACCCAGAGGTGCCCCGTACTCGGTTGGTCACATGGACTCAAGCACATTTCCTCAAATTCTAGAGGCTGCCGACTAGAAGTGAGGGCCTTGGTTGTGATAATGGAGAAATTATTCCCTCATTGGCAGAGTACACAGCGGAAGAGAAAATAAATAACAACAATAGCGAAAGCAGAAGACATTCATACAAGAGTAAACAGCGGAAGACTGATAAATAAACAACTGGATCAGAAATATATGTAAATTATGCATGATACGCATATGTCTAGTAAAATAGCCAAACAAGTCACAATGCTGAATACAATACTAAACCAAGGTTCAAAAGAAAAGCAGATGAGCAACTCCTTAGTATCGCAAGCCTCAGCTTGGTCTCATGCTCTCCAGCTTCAGTGAAATCAAGAACCTGAAGTAGAAGGGTGCTTGCCCTTATCTATACCTCCAACAATATAATTTTTTTGGGCCCAAAAGCATGACCCAAACAGGGTGTGAGACAAAGTCCCAATAGGCAACCACCCAAATATCTGTGCCTAACAGTCAGCGAATATATGGCAGGTAAAGTATAGTAAGCGGTAAACAGTAAGCACTAAATAAGATAATACACAGCAGAAACAATCCACAATCTCTAGCATATGGTCTACAAACAAGAAACAGCCACTCAAGAAAGTAGAACAAAAAGGTAACCTCTGGGTAGATCTCATGGTCTAACCCCTAAGGTTCAACCTATAAGTACTAGAAACCCTCTAGGAGGCACACACAGTCTCACCCCTCTGGTTCAGCTAAAGAAAATAGTCTCTATGAGGAATCACTCACCGTCAATTCCTCCTATAGTCTCGTATCGTACTAAAGGCTCTCTGGGGAAGCACTCAACGTCAATTCCCATGTGGTCTCGCATCGTAAATTAAATACACTCTGGAGAAGCCCTTACATCCATTCTCCCTATGTTTCACTACACTAGGTTCTCACATCCCTGTGTAAAACAACATGCATATCACACGTATCGGCCCAAGTAAACCTCAAAAACTACTTGGCTATCATTCTAAGGCATAACAGCATAATAGTACAACAGTTCCACTATCCTACAACTAGGCATGACAACTGTAAAAACACAGAACAAGCAAACAATCATGGAAAATCATCCAGAATACAGTAAAATTTACCCTATTCACAAGCAATTACCTCTACTCAAGCAGTCAAGAAAAGCAAGAAAACAACAAGGGAAAAACACGAAACACACAATACCCCGTTCAAGGGTATTGGTGGAATTTGCACAAAAAGTTCATAGACTTCCTACAGAAAGGCACAAACCACCTACCTCGATCCTAGGAGATTGATATACTCGAACCACGATGATTGATTCTCCTTAGAACGTTGAGGATCTGAGAAAACTTCCAAAATACTCAACCCACGATAACTTTAGAAAAAGGAGGAATTGGAAAACAAGGCTCTAGGAGAAGAGATATCATACCGCTGCGGTTCCAACGCAATCGACAGCGATCGATTCGGAGAACAGACGGAGGCACATGAGCTCGGAGAAGATCTACGGTCATACGACTTCTCTCAGATGAATGAAACCTATATGAAAGGTGTTCTGTCTTTCAGGCATGACCCCAGTGCATTTAATGAAAAAAAAATACACGGCGTGTACTTCTTGAGTACACGGCGTGTTGTCCATTTTTCTGTACTCTGCTTTAAGAGGTCTCCACTTCACCCCTACACACAATGTGTGTGGCCCGGACACGGCCAGCAGACGACCTGGCGTGGTAAGGGAGTACACGGCGTGTACTCAGAAAGTACACCGTGTGTACTTCAAAAATTTCCAAAAACCCCTCTTTCCTCATAACTACAAGAAAAATAAAGACATACCTGAAAAGAAGATCTGGGTTCTTATAGTATTGATGAAAATATTTATTGACTATACACTATTTTATAATCTACTCATGATAGCTTCTTTTGTAAACTTTCCCTTATTGATAATTTGATCTCACAATTTATTATGTTTTCTTTTCAATAGGATATAAATAAAAAATCATTGAATTATATGTTTTTATTTCTCTGTGTTTTGTTTCAAATATAATATGAATACCATCTATGTCTCAAGTTTCCAAATAATTATAAACTAGTTTATCTATTGTATTCTAATATTTTTTATATTATACCAATGTAATAAAGTAGACACTAACTCTGAGTTATTGGATGTGGGTCATTATAAGGAATATGAGCCATCATTTTTATCTGATGTTGATCGGACTAGTGATGCAGTGGATAGAACGTCTACAAGTGGAGGTACATTTTATATTTCACTAATTTGGTAAGTCTGGTTGAGTAAAAAGAAATAAATAACCTCTCTTAGTATGGTTAAGATAGAATAATTCATGGTTACCAAGGAATGCACAAAAATTCAATAGATTAAACATAAATTTGTGGATCTATGTGAAAATTTGGTTAATTAAATGAAATATTTTATGGTAAAAAGTGTGAAGTATATATCACAAACTATAGTCTATCACTCATGAACCAAACACATTGAGATTAGTTACCATTTTATTAAAGAAAAATTGGGTCAAAGTGTTATCAAGTTGATGTTTGATGGAATAGATCACCAAGAAGAAAATATCATGAAATAAGCCCTTGGCTTCAGCATTTTATTGAGAAAAACAGGTTGAACCTTAGTGTTCAACCACCTTCTTCATCCTGTGGAGGTTCGAAAGTATCTCCTCACCCCAATACTATTTAACGATTTATTTGGTTATTATTATTTTTAATTACTGATGCTCTATTATATTTGATTAAATATAAATGGTTAGATAATATCCATGAATAAATCTTGAAGAATATTTCAGGATTGATTTTAGTTTCATAGGTAGTATTGTAGGAAATAACTATTTTTTATTATTTTCAACAAATTTCGATGACTCACACATTCTTAAAAACATAATTGATGTATTGGTGATTGGTTTTAGGATCTATAAATCTTTTGGAAGAATAAATATGATTAGATATAATTTTATAATCCCCCATCCACTAAATTTTCTTATCGAAGGGGGAAAATAAGAATACATGGAGAACAAGAATGTGAGCATGTGAAGTATGGGCATGTGAAGGAATTGATAAAAAATACAATGGGGGAAATACTAGAACCAAATATTATTTTATTTTAATTTTTATCAATTATAATTTTTTAAATTGGAACATTTATTAAAAAATAAATGATTTGGTTTTTTGGACTGAAATATAAGGTCTTTATTATCTTTATTCTATATTATTGTAACTTTAGAGCATTATTGTATACATTTGGAGAGGTTTAGGAACTATTATGGACGATTTCAAAAAACATAGATTTCTGAATTTTTATGAATTTATCTAAGTCACTATATACATAATTGTTTTTTAATGTATAATATGTTTTAATTTAAAATCTAAGAATTTGGAAAAAATAGTGAATATGTAATAATTTAATTTTTATATAAGATGTTGCACTGAGTTGAATCTAAGAATTTTGTAATGGTATTTTATACATAAGATGTCCTTTGATACATAAATGTTTCTAGATACGTAAAAAGTTATAACTTTTATATGGAAGTGAGAAGTGTATTTATACATAGAATGCATAAGATGTTGCCCCATACATAATAATATTATAATCAAATGTAATATGTTTCTTAAGGAAAAGTACTAAAATGAAAAAAAGGAAAGGAATATGAAATATTTTGTTTATGATATGTAATATGTTTGGTAAAAAATGATATTTTTGGCCAATACTTAATTTGTATGGCTATTAAGTAATTATATGGATGATACGTATGATGTTTTACTTTTCTTATAGAATAAAATAATAGGTTTCATTCCATGAAATAGTGATTTTACAAGTGAATTGTATCTAGAATCATGATTTAAAATTCATATTATCAATCATAAATTTATCATTCATAACTTGGTTAAATTTTAATAAATACCATAATATTATAGGATGATTATACTATTATGTTTTTAGTGAATTAAAATATTTTTTAAATTCATAAATGAAATCATGTTATAAATAAAATCCATATACCACATGTCATCGTGAGTGAGAGTATTATAAAGAACAATAAAAGATTTGTAGATCATTTGATAAATAAGTAGGAAAGCTGAGAATATATTTAGATATTTGAAGTACATTATTTCTAGGGTAGATCATGAAGATAATGGAAAATTAATATTAAGGTCTACCTAGTGTAAACTTTATATAATTTCTATTTTCAAACTATAGAAATTATAATGTGTTGAATTAGAAAGGGAGGGATAATATCACCTTGTATTTTATGGAATTTTTATATAAAAAATATTTGAAATATTTTTGGATGATAACTGGGGAAATAAAAAAGAGAATAAAAATAAGAGAAAGGGGGTTTTCATTATCACTTCTTTTGAAAAATAAACTGGTGTAGAAAATGAATCACAATCTATGAATAAGGGAATGTATGCTTCATGGACTATCCCTTTATGGTAAACCAAGTAAAATACTATGTTCTTGCATTTATTTATCTACATTTGAATGTTGTGTGCATGTGTTGTAACTAAAATATTTAATTATTTCTTATTAACATCAGGAAAAGGTCTTATGATGAAAATTAAAACATGAACACCAAAATGCACCTTCTCCATATTAGGGTGTATTATGATTTTAGTTGTAATATGGTTAAAATTTCTATCCTTATTAGCAAGGATTCCCCCTGTTTTGTTGTTGTTGTAGTGGAAACTCTATTAATTTTCCAGGATCATATATTGAAAAGATTTTCGATGTTTCATATCCTCTTTTTTATGTATTTAGTGATCACCACTGAGCATTTTTATTTCTTAAATGAGTATTATCAACTCAAATTAAATGCTTGTTTTACTTTTTGGGAATCTTGATGAGCAATATTTTTTATGACGCAATTTGAAACTGTATATATTTTTATTCAATAGTAGAAATATAGTTAAATTGAATTTACCAACTTTAATAATCATATCTCAAATATGAATCATGATCCATAATGATGACATTGAATACTACCTTATAGGGAATACCTAGTTGAATAATGGGTGGTGAAACATATAGTTCCCCAAATTCTCCCTATCATTTGATATGCACATGTTGGCATGTTTCCAAAACTATTTTATGGTGTTACTTAAGGATTTTGATGTAATACTTTTTGTGATGTTTGAGTTATTTATTGGATTTATAATTCTAAGACACTAGAAGGGTGTCGAGGTTATTGATGTGAAATTTCTCATCTATCTCCCTTAAATAATCATTATATCCCTCATAAGGAAACTTCTTCCAAATGAAGTAGTTGAATGTAACTTAGATATTTTGGCACTTGTATGATATTATTTCTCCTTTGAATGTCTCGATAATAAAATTATATGATTTAGTTAATGGATAGAACATAAAAAGTATATTTTATATAGAAAATTATTTCTTCATTAATGATGCTAAAAAATGCATGCAATATGGATCATGGAGGAATAGTTGAAAATGAAGTAATTTGGAGGCAAGGTATAGAGTCTTGAATAACCCACAACATTGTGCGTGTTTGTATCTTCAACTGTCATGGAATATCATGCTTCTCAAGAGCATAATTCTTGTGTGATCCCTTACTTTTGTGATTCAATAGGCCTATAGTTACACCTAAAATCATTGTTTTAATGAATAATTATTAGAGATCAAGGCCTTAATGTATAAGATACCTAGATCATCCAACATTGAGTTCCTTTACACACTCAAAACTGATTGGATAATTTATATGCAATATTTGTGGTAAAAATTCTATTAATTACTTCATATAATCACTTTAATAAATTATAAATTTCTTTATAATAATTTTTCCAACACTTATTCCATGAATAATGTGGATCATACAAGAGTATAATTCCTTGTGTAACCCACTATCTCATTTAACTCATATCTTTCAAGAAATTGTTTTATGATCACCCATTTTATACCCCACTTTGAATAGGAAAATTCTATAAGATTTACATATTATAGAAATATAATTCACCCATTTTGGACTCACTACTAAAAACTTTATACACATGATAAGAATTTAAGTACTCTATTTCATTTCCCCCTATATTAAAGATATTATGGGCATGTTATGTCTAAGATCCACACATATCATTTCTACTTCCAATAATGATATTAGAATACATATGTTAAATCCTTGACAAATCCTTTATTTTATTCCCTTTTATGACATGAAAATCCTTACTACATGATGTTAAATAGCATGGACCATTCCTGTCATATGACCTCCAACAATTCAACTTAAAATGTGATGTCTTTTATTCTAGTTTCAATAAGATACATAGGAAACCTATTTGAGGGTCAATCCAGAAATTAATATTTACCTATATCCCATTAATATACAATACATATCCTAGAACTAATAACCTACCTAGAGATCATTAAACCTCTTAGAGTGACTACATATGAGGATTCACTCTAAAGAGTTTCCCCACAAGTCTCTAAACAATTAGTATCTCTAGTTGACTTTAATATGTAAGTATCCCCCACTAAAAATTAAATTGAGTTTGTACCCAAAATACATTGAACTATGAGTGTTCCCACTATTTATTAAACAAGGATTTCCTCCACTAGAATATATATTATGAGTGTTGACCACTTCACTATAGACCATGAGTATTCCAACTAGAAATTAAACCATTAGAGTGTTTACTTGACACTGAACCATGAGTGTCATCTTGTTTGGATTCAAAATATAGGATTATATGACCTACATGACTTTAAACCCATAGATTCATCGTTCATTATTTGATGGGAATAAGAGTCCACCCTTTCCTTTCAAGAGGAATACATAGTATCATCCATCATACCCAACACATTTATCCCTCTGACCGTAAGATCTTCACCCTACAAATGAAACAGGTGATATAATTAATCGATGTACAAAATGATGGATTCTAGAAGAATTTCACCGGTATGATTTAAATTATGTGTGAAAATTTGACTAATAAATCTTCTCCTTAATGGAATTATTCAAAATACCATTCTCCTATTTTATCAAAGGTGTTGTCATCATAACCCCAATAGTGAAAGGACGCCTGCCTTTGTAAAGATGGAATATGGGAATGGATCGCGACCATTTCATGAATCCTGAAAATCCCTCCTAAAATAGTTAGGAATATAAGTTGTGTGCCTAACATGAATTCATTCTCCTTAAATAGTAAGAAGATCAATAACAATTGGTATCACAAGAATTACAAGACTACTCATGGTTGGATTAAACTTCCACATATACAATGGAAAATGTTGGGAAAGCTAGAAAGGTCCCCATGACACTTTAAATATGAAATAAGGAGGAAGGGATTCCTCTGACACTATAAATATTTCTAAGTTCCTTCATGTGGTGATCCCATACACTTATTCCCACATAGTGACTTTTGTTTATCACATGATGCTCAATAACCCTCTCCCCTTTCCTCAATGAATTTTTATGGATATAGAATATCAATGCACTCATACATATATAAAAGAAAGAATATAACATCCCTATAAAAAATATGGATATGGAGGAACTTGAGGTGATGGTTCCACGATAGCAAGAACATATTTAAATGTCCTTATAGGGGTATCCACCTCCTGTCACCATATAAAACCACTTTTACAGTCTATCCCCAGAGTTATATTGATGTTTTAGTCATCTATGTTGAGTACATAAGGGACATATACGGTGTAAAATCCCCATATACCACTTCAAAGTTTCAAAGGAGTGGTGCTAACAACCAAAGTCACCACCAACACAGGACCACATCTCAATTAGCTAAACTAGTCAAAAGAACTTCTGTTTAGGCTACCCTAGTTTAGGTTACATGACACCAACACCAAGGGTAGGCTAAAAACCGTGTACTATATAATTTTTCTCCCTAAACTACTACAAAAACACTCACCATTCCAACAATCAGGGAAGATAATTTCTTTTTTAGACTAAGACTGAATCCCCGACCACCCATCATGCATGATGGGTCAGTTCTCCCAACCCTTAGCACCAAAGATATCCATTATGGATCCCCCCATTATAATGTAATGCATCACCCTAATGGTCCTCCATTGGGATAAGTGATTACCTAATATCATGGATATAACACCTTGACCCTTGTATCCTAGATGTAGTGGTAATTATACTATATTGGAATAAGTATACGGTATCGAATCCTAAAGGTTCAAATAGTTTAATAGTCTTTGGATACTTGATATATACATGATTCTATTATTACATATTAAAATATATAATATAACATAATAATTATTTTAGGAATTTTATTATTTCTTCTAGTAAATCAATAATTTCATTCATAGATCCCTTCTTCATACCCTAGGAAAAGGAAAACATAATAAAGGGTGATATGAGAAGCACTTTAAGAGAAATCGTACAACAGAAGCTATAATAAAGTAAATAAAACATGGAAAATATAGATGAGATAAACAATAATAAAATATTATACATAAATAATACAATGAAAGGGAAATAAATACATGGATAATATAAAAACAATATTTATCACATGGATAATAATAACTAGTTTCTTAATGATTTAACACATGATGTCAGACATCATAATCTTATCACTGAGGAATTTTTCTAAGAAACCATACCTAAATAGTCAAGTCGTATGCAAAATACCCAAACTAGTTTTTCTCATGAGACATACCAATGCATCGAGGGCATATAGGGTCCCCTATCACTCACTAATACAAATGAATTCATCTCATGAAAGGGGTTAAACATAATCCATGTGGAAATTTATATTGGAAAACATTCATATGAAATGTTCATAACCCCCAAATTATAAAACATTATCATAATACATATAGTGTAATATAAAAGATTATATGGGAATATTACATCTTTATTAAAGAATAATATTGACCAATTAATGTTGACATAGATGAATATACATTTAAAATATCACTAGTAAATTTCATGAAAGAAATACCCTTTTGTTAAAAAAAATATTATTAATAATCTACAAAATTCCTAAATATTATGGGAAAATTTTTATTTTAAATAAATAATGTAAAAATTTAGAGAATGATTTAATTAAATTAGCAGTAATGGTGGAAATATATTCTATATATGTCGTATAAGTAAAAAACATTACAATCACACTTTTATAGAAAGGTCAAAAGTACATCGTCGGGGAAAGCACAAGATGAATCCTTTTAAACCATTTTTCAAAAATTAAAACATTTGTAAAAATTTAGTTTATAAATAATTTTATAATATTAATGATATTAATTTAGGTATTTTATGGGAAATAAGGAAATTTGATTGTATAATTCTCAACTGGATAGAAAAATATGGTTAGTTTTCCTTAAAAACATTATTTCCAAATCTTGAGTGCTTAAAGAGACAAAAATGAAAGGAAAAGATTTATTTAAATAAAAAATTACCAGGGATGAATAAAATAGACTAGGTTTATGGTAGGGGTATCAAATAATTCCCCCATATGACACTTAAACATAAACAATCTTGAATAATGATGAGATTCTGAAATAAACCCTTACCTCAAATCTGAATTGTGTTGTAAGTTTGTTCAGACTCTTATATAATAAATATATATTTTTTAAACATATGTCCCATAATTTTACTCATATATATAATACCATATGTGATTTAATTATTATTTTTTATCACCTGTTTATTAATAATTATTTGATAAAATCACTGTTTTGGGTAATAACTGCTTTGTTTTTCGTGTATGTTTTGGATCGTCAGTTTTGGTCCATATACTTTGCTCATAGATACATCATATCTAAAATTATGTAAATATATAAGTACTATTTTAATTCATTATATATGTATCTAAATTAACAATTAAATTTTATATAGATAAAAATGAATAAGTTCATTCATAGAGATTGTAGGACGTACATACACATGAACACTATTTTCATTTTTCGACAGAGGGGGGGGGAGTAAATAGTAATTGACAATTAAAAAATAATTTTTTTATAATATATAACATATATATTAATTAAATATATTCTTATTACAATATATTTCAAAATAAACTAAATAACTAATCACATCACTTTATGGAGGTGGCAGTCCACACATATGCATGAGTGACGTTATCGATTTACAATAGATTGTATTGTAAGAAGGTATATATGATGTTATACTTATATAAGTATATTTACATAATAAATAAAATATATTCATATAAATTAAATACAGCATTAAATCCATTCAGGAGAAGCGGTGATGGAAAAATAATCACAACAGTTCATGAGCTGGTAGACCTCCGTACACACAATCAATAATTTTGTTTCCCATTTCATTAAATATGAGATGGGTAAACATTATAACATAAACATAATAGAATATTATTTTATTTTATATAATTGTTTTATTATATTGTAACTATTAAGACATAATTTATGGTGGTAAATTAATATGTAATTAATAAGTTCTTGGGTGAAGATGATTACCTTGGCATTGAAAAAAACTCATTTGGATCTCTTATTAAGAACCCTAGGGATCATATTTTTGGAAGACCAGTAGCTATAGAATGTGGATAAATATTATTGAGAGAAAATTTTGAAGGGTTTGGTAGAGATAAATTTATATATAACTATGAATGAGTGAGGGGATAGGTTCCCATTTATAATTTAGGTGAGTGACACGCTTGTAATGTTTCGAATTTTTAAAATAATTTCAAGTCCATTTCATGGAAAAAATCTCTAAAATGAATCATATTATAATGTGATAAGGATAGAGTATAAAAACTATAAAATTGGGTTTTATCATGTTTTTATGTCATTTTAATTCTTATCCATTAAGGTAAATCACCCGATAAACCTGTTTTAACCTTAACCATGGTAATTAATTTTATACTATTTTTACTATTCATTATGATAAAAAATTATGGTGATCCTATTACCAAATATTAATTGTTTGAATTTAAAATATAGAATCTATTTTATCAAATTCAATTATTATAATTTCTATAATTTAATTTATAAAAATAAAATAGTGAATCATGTCGAAAAATAGTTTTTCAGAAAAAAATGATTGTTTAAGAATAAGATGAATTTTCATTAACTATTTGAATAGTAATAAAAATTATATGGATTAAAATTAATATATTTAAATAAATAATTTATAAATTCCATTTACATATTTCTTCATTAAATGTCATTTCAATTAATTAAAATGTAAGCACATTACGAATTTTTAAAAAACTTCTGAAATATTTCCCTTTATACCTCTAACTAATTGTATATTGATTTATATAAAATTAATGGTTAATAAAATTTTAATTATTCATATTATAACTCATTATCATAAATAAATTTTTTAAAATTTATATACTATATTTTTATTTATTCTTTGAAGATTATTACTAAAGGAAAATTTCTAAAACTCATTCGAGGCTTATTCTAGCCTGGTAAGATTAAAATCGATGTTCATCCTATCAAATTAGGTTCTTTATTCCATAAAATAATAAAATGTCCATTGTACCATATTTTTATTAAAATATAATATTTAAATACTATAATTTATTCTCATGTGTTACATTTTTCCCTTCTATAATAATATGAACCTTTAAATTTTTTATAGATGTTACATTCTAAAAAAAAGAGGGTAGTTATTCTTGATAGCATCCTTTGGTTCCCATATTTATTCCACTATTTTATGATTACACCAAATTAACATTACCAATAAAATCATCTAATTCTTCAATACTTTATCCATAGTGTCAATAATCTGCATAGTCTCCTCATAGTAAGATAGATCGGGTTCTAATTATATTTTTTCAAAGTTGAGTGCATGTTTTTAATCTAGGATGAACTTTCTTAATAATGAGATATACAAAACATCATGTACATTATAGAATCTTGGTGGAATTTCCAATCCGTAATATATAAATCCAATTATTTTCAAGATTTTAAAAGGATTGATGTATGTTGGGATCATTTTTCCCTTCTAATGAACCTTATAACACCCTTTCAGGAAGATACTTTCAGGAAAACATGATCTCCCACTTGAAATTTTTAATTTTCCCTGTGGTTATCAAAATAACTCATTTTCCAAATTTGAGATTCTTTAAAATGATTCTGAATAGTATTTAAATTTTTCATTATCATCTCAATATGTTTTATTCCTACAATATTCCTTTCACTAACTTCATCCCAACAAGTTGGATTGTGCCATCACTTTCCTTATAATGCTTCATACGATGCATTATTATTGGAAATAGCTACCAAAGGTAAATACTGGTACTAAAGGTACCGAGCATGTAGCGGGATCCCAAAAATGGGATTTAATATTTTTTCACAAAAGTTCGTCATAAACTCATCAAAATTGGATAATCACTACCCTATTTAATCAAGGGATCTCTCGTGAAGAGTTTTTAAAAAAAAATTAAAACCATATTTACCTCATTTGATCTAAATTCATGTTTGATGTATGAACGTAGTTGGCAATTTATGCTCAAAAAATTTGAAGCCAAATGCCTCTATATGATCCACACATGCTTCATAAATCTGATGGAGCACTGGTCATCGAAATCTAGGTGATAGCACGGAGATCCAACAATGTCTTCGATGCTCTAACGATCACCGCATCACCTAGCTTGTGATGCGTGAGAGAGATCTCGATATGATGACCTGGATCAAAATCCACCCTCTCTAAGATGCATGAGAGATAAGAATGGAGACATAGGATGTGAATGGTATATAGAAAATCCCTCTCATCCTATATTTATAGGGTGTTATGAGATTGTCTGATATTGCCTCTTCAGCCCCCGAATAATTAAAAATCTATAAATAACATATTATGACTACTGTTATGAGTCATAAATATTATTATCACTTTCTTATTATATAATAAATATATTACATGATAATAATTGATCCATTAACTTGACTCATTGTTCCAAAAAATATTAAATGAACCATGAATATTTTAAACTTATACCTGCTCAAATAATATTTTCATGAATTTACTTTAAAATTTTTAAATACATTTAATAAATAAATTCAATGCCAATTATTTTTAACATGAATAATATGAATTTATTTATTACTTTGGTGATCCTATATTCTTGGAAAAAACTCGGACCATGTTGGAGGGGCCCACCATGTCCAATATACATATTCAACTGAATAAGGAATATTATTGATTCCACTATTATGTCTGACACTCTAGGCCATTATCTCAATAGTATTGAATAGAATCCCTAGACCAAGAGTGAGATCTACCAACCCATCATGGACCCTAAAGAGATAAGGATAGTCATAGAAATGACTACTAACCTACAAACACCCATTATGTAATATAATCTTTTGGTCTTGAATATATCATAAAACATGACACACACCCATGTCATCATCCTTTTCTTTCATTATTATTTGTTAATATAACAGGATAGATTTACATTTGACTGTCATGGACATGGTCTAATAATGGTACTACCAACCTAATCAAAAATGCCTGAGATGTATTACACTACAGGAAAACGGCCGTTTAGCGGTGGTTTTTTCACGGCGGTTTTAAAAACCGCCGCTAAACGTGTTTTGGGCCGCCATTTCACGGCGGTTTTTAAACCGCCACGAAAAAACCGCCGCGAAATGCCTTAATTTTTTTTATTTTTTTTTTATTTTTATTTTTATTTTTTCGATGAATAGCGGCGGTTTTTTAAAAAATCGTCACGAAATACCGGCGGTTCGGGTAAACCGCCACAAAATGAAAGCAAGAAAATAAAAAAACATAAGAAACATCGAAATCACTAAAACGATGATAACTTTTGATCCGGGTGTCCGTTGGAGCGCCACGACCAGTCAAATCGAAGCTCATGAAGAGATCTAGAGTCACGTATAATCAAAATTGTGAGACAGTCTAAGGTGCAGAAGACATGAGAGTTATAAGAAAGTTGAAAAATGTTCTCCAACTTCAAACGGCCATAACTTTCGCTCCGGGTGTCCATTGGGGCTCTACCACATATCAAATCAAAGCCAGCGAAGAGAGCTATGCACTAATTTGACACAAGAAAGCTTCTGTTGTGTTTTTCAACCCCCAAAACCCCTCCGAAGGCCTTTGAAACCCTATTTCTGTCACCGGTGTCCTGTCGAACTTGTCTTCAAACGGACCTAACTTTCGATCCACGTGTTAGTTCGGACTCCTCCACCTGCCAGATCATAGCTCGTTCCATGAGCTTCAATTTGATTAGTCGCGGTGCCCACATGCACTCCTGGATCATATGTTATGGCCTTTTTAGTGGGTATCGTGTTTGTTATGTTTTTTGATGTCTCGTTTCTAGCACCCGTTCCCCGTTAGCTTTTTTTAAAATGGTCATAACATCTGATCCACCTGTCCATTCAGACCCTTTCACCTATCAGGTCGAAGATCGTTTCAGGATCTTTGATTTGACAGGTCGCGGATCTGAAACAGACTCTCAGATCATAAGTTATCTCTGTTAATATGAGTCTAATGTTTTTGTCACTTTATGACTGTTTTGACGGGATTTAACGGCTGCTCCATTTATTACTGTTTATTTGGGTTTTCATGACTTATTATCTTTATCAATGGTTTTTTGTGGGTTATTATGATGATTATGTTGAATTATTAAGGGGTTTTCCAAAGTTGCCATGAGTTTTCATGTCTTCTCATTCTTTCTAATGCCTCATTCTTCATATGCTTCTCCATCCATTTTCATACGTTTTCATGATTTTTCATCCCTTATCACGTCTTTTCATACTTTTTCATGTGTTTCCTTTATTATTTATTATTTATTATTTATAATATACATTAATTTATTTATTATCTATTAATTTTTACTTGTTATTTATTATTTATTATTTACTATTTATTATTTATATTTATTTATTATTTATTTATTATTTATTATTTATTATTTATTATTTATTATTTATTATTTATTATTTATTATTTATTAATTATTATTTATTATTTATTATTTATTATTTATTATTTATTATTTATTATTTATTATTTATTATTTATTTATTATTATTTATTATTTATTATTTATAACTTATTATTTATTATTTATTATTTATTATTTATTATTTATTATTTATTATTTATTATTTATTATTTATTTATTATTTATTATTTACTATTTATATTTATTTATTATTTATTATATATTATTTATTATTTATTATTTATTATTTATTATTTAAATTTATTTTTTATTTTTTATTTTTTATTTTTTATTTATTATTTATTATTTATTATTTATTATTTATTATTTATTATTTATTATTTATTATTTATATTTATTTATTATTTATTATTTATTATTTATTATTTATTATTTATTATTTATTATTTATTAGTTATTAGTTATTATTTATTATTTATTATTTATTATTTATTATTTATTATTTATTATTTATTATTTATTATTTATTTTTTATTTTTTATTTTTTATTATTTATTATTTATATTTATTTATTATTTATTATTTATATTTATTTATTATTAATTATTAATTATTAATTATTTATATTTATTATTTATTATTTATTATTTATTATTTAATATTTACTATTTATATTTATTTATTATTTATTATTTATTATTTATTATTTATTATTTATTATTTATATTTATTTATTATTTATTATTTATTATTTATTATTTATTATTTATTATTTATTATTTATTATTTATTATTTATTATTTATTATTTATTATTTATTATTTATTATTTATTATTTATTATTTATTATTTATTATTTATTATTTATTATTTATTATTTATTATTTATTATTTATTATTTATTATTTATTATTTATATTTATTTATTATTTATTATTTATTATTTATATTTATTTATTATTTATTATTTATTATTTATTATTTATTTATTATTTATTATCTATTATTTACTATTTATATTTTTTTATTATTTATTATTTATTATTTTTATTTATTATTTATATTTATTTATTATTTATTATTTATATTTATTTATTATTTATTATTTATTATTTATATTTATTATTTATTATTTATTATTTATATTTATTATTTATTATTTATTATTTATTATTTATTATTTACTATTTATATTTATTTATTATTTATTATTTATTATTTATATTTATTTTATATTTATATTTATTTTATATTTTATATTTTATATTTATTATTTATTATTTATTATTTATTATTTATTATTTATTATTTATTATTTATTATTTATTATTTATTATTTATTATTTATTATTTATTATTTATTATTTATTATTTATTATTTATTATTTATTATTTATTATTTATTATTTATTATTTATTATTTATTATTTATTATTTATTATTTATTATTTATTATTTATTATTTATTATTTATTATTTATTATTTATTATTTATATTTATATTTATTTATTATTTATTATTTATTATTTATATTTATTTATTTTTTATTATTTTTTATTTATTATTTATTATTTATTATTTATTACTTATTATGTATTACTTATTACTTATTATTTATTATTTATTAGTTATATTTATTTATTATTTATTATTTATTATTTATTATTTATTATTTATTATTTATTATTTATTATTTATTATTTATAATTTTTTATTTATTATTTTTTATTATTGAGTTTATATTTATTATTTATGTATTATTTGTTTTTTCAATTAATATATATAAGTATATTAAATTCTGTTTATTAATCACATGATGAGCTTGCTGGAGTGGTAAAGTCTTTGGAAAATATTCAAGAGGTTAGGGGTTTAAATCTCACCAAATGTAGTATTTTTTTATATTGCATGGGCATGTGCATGCATGAATAAATAATGTAATATGAAATAAATAAATAAAATATGAAATAAATAAATAAAATAAATAAATACGAAATAAATAAAATAAATACGAAATAAATAAATAAATAAATAAATAAATAAAATAAATAGATAAAATAAATAAATAAAATAAAATAAAATAAATACGAAATAAATAAATAAATAAAATACGAAACAAATAACTAAATTAATTAATTAATTAAAAAAAAATTAAAAAACCGCCGCTAAATCATTTAGAGGCGATTTAAATCGCTGCTAAAAAACCGCCGCGAAACATTTTGCGACGGTTTTAAAAACCGCCGCGAATAGTTTCCCGACGCACAATTTCACGGCAGTTTTTCAAAACCGCCGTTAATCTATTTAGCGGCGGTTTAAAGCGCCGCGAAACGTAAAACCAAACCACTGCTAAATGCCTTTTTGCCGTAGTGTTACTTCCTTAACCTGGAAGTGAAAAATCCATTCTTGAATATTCATCAAATGCTTTACCACCAATGATGCACCCCACACAAACTACCTCACTACAATTTCATTATCATGGTATTCACCTTGCATCAAAGTACATGATCAAATGGAACACACTGACAATGATCTCAAAGCTGGAGACCAATACACATGTTCGTAGATAGGAACAACCAATGACACCTGAAACATGTGGTGTTTCTATTGGTAGGTCTATCCTCATGATCTCACTACTAGAGATCACCAAGTAAAAACTTCATGAGAATAAGTCTCCATGATTATGATCCCCCAACACCCGATCGTCAGGCATCTACTGTTTCCACTTAGTAAGATGTATCTAGACTATAGTACATATGTTTAAGATTACTATTATAGTATATATAGGTTCTCATTATATCCCAAGATCTTCTATAACCTTTGGATACAATAATTAATCAATGGAGATTACCATTAAATAGTGGACACAAAAATATCTAAACTATAATGGTAAGTATTCATCATGTATATCTAACTGTGTACATGATTTGGTAATCAAAAGTATTGTATAGTTGGGTCTAGGGAACCCACTATTACAATACCCCCTTTAACTAGAGTCAATTTTCTAACGAAACTTTTCATCTCTTACGTGATTAAGATCATGTTTTTACTGAGTAGAAGCTTTAGTTACTAGGCCTGCCACGATTATGTCGTGTGGCTAATCTGATATATACGGCCTCATATCCTTGAGTAAAACTTCTCAAGAGATGGTACCCCTGAGTATATAACTTTTTACACTATCATAAATTGACTTACTAGCTAGTAATAATTTCATAATTTACATTATGATAATTCTTTACTTATTAGGTGAAATTCCAAGAACTGGAACAAATCATTGCATTTAACTACTTCTTAGTTGCCTCAAAAAGCTGTAATGTTATCAGTATTTTTAGGTATGGATACCACTAGCTTATATGAGATTCTCTCACTCATCACTTTATTCTAACTATGATATTAGATCACATGGATCTAAGGAAGAATAGTTTGTATCCCCTGATAATGAGTATCCTTTCTTCTACATGTACCATATACCTATCATTTATACTTTCTCATGTATAATTAGATAGTATTGGATAATTTACTTACAGTTACCCTAGAAATATTTGATATTTTCTTATGTAAAATTATATCTTGGAAATAGATTTTTTTTGTACATATCATGGAATACATGATTGATCTATCTCTTAAGTGTATAGTATCCAACTTACCATGTTAATATCCTCCTATGTCACAGACATGTCTACCTAGAGAGATACATGACATGTGATATTAGTAACAATTATATCTTTAATTATCCCATCTTGTATTGTTCAATATCATGTCACTATATGTACGATTGACTATGTAAAAGTAACTGTTAGATCTACCTCAGTAGATCATGTTCTCTATAACATATGCTTCTACTTTATTTCAATCCTTAGAGAATAATTTTCATCCTGGTCTTAAATATCTATAAGACCAATATCATTTTTCTATATGTTTTCAAACATATTTTCTAATAAAACATTGGCGCTCCCACTAAACTCTAGTAGAGACATGTAAACAATTCATTACAAATGAATATTATATGTTCTTGTTGCATACTTCAATCCTATATTAGACTTCAATGACATGAAAACTGTATTATCATTTTGTGTCATGACCACCCTTTTCTGGTTGCACCATATAGACACCTTCTGATTGTGGTGGTCATGACACCCAACGTTCAATAAAATGATCATAGATATTAGATGTGACAAATAAAATTCTACTAGATTTAGGAATAATGACTTGGTATTACCAATCGAGCCTTATTAGTACTACGCTTATATCGAACATGTATAATATCATTTTAATACACACCGCGATATCCAAAAAAATAAGCCCCTTTTAATTTCCATACATGGAATCCATTATTGAATTTTAGTTGGTCATGCCAACTTACCTCATTTCCATATACTACTTACTTGTAGGAATTAGTATTCGCAATGAATAATTTATCACCATCCATGGTGAATTAAAAACCATCACTTCAGTTTTAACACTGCTACGTAGTATGTGTCACTGGAACATTCTAGTTCCACATGCACTTGTGGAACTAGTTAATATGCCAACTATATGTGAATCTCTAGTGTTGACTAAACCCAAATAAATCTTTCTCCCACTATCTCTAATAGAGATGTGAACATTTTATAGAAATACAATCCATCACTTGACTATCATTTTTTTATCTTATTGATTTATGTAATATCCTAAGAAACCGTTTCGATAATTGCATTAGATGCACGATGTGTTTTTTATTGATGAAATTTTGTTTGTCCTAACAAACTCTTTATATCCAAACATGTTTCCTTATAACATAATGGATTTTCATCATAATACCGCTGTTATGAAATACATTACTCATTATAGTTGGTATGTGGTTATAGGATACCTTCGTTATTCATGAAGCACATCTTGAAATATAATTTAAGTTTCTACATGTTTCCACATTGATACTACATACATCATGAATTTGATGTATAAAATGTACATTTATGAATTTATCCATGCAATATTTTTTTTATTAATGTTAACATGTAATACTTCTTCAACAATCCTCCTCATTAACATCAACATCGTGATATAGATATGGTAATGTGCATTTAGGAATTACTCCAAGGTACATTAGGTTGATCAATGAATTCTTGATCAATATATTCTTCGATATGATTTCCCGAAGAAACTCATATCTTCTAACCATGAATATATCATACTTCACTTTACTATTCCTTATTTACTTAAAGTAATCTGATAAATTATATATAACTTTATCTTACCCTTGCAATAGTTCACGCTCTCTAGTTGAACAAATTCTGAAAGATTTTTGACATGCCTGTATTCATAAAGGTTGTTTTTTCCAAACTAAAGACTTTTATAATAACAAAGTTTTTTAGCATTAGTGATCCTTAATACCAAACCAAGTATATCCTTGACGTACACTTTTAGTCTTTCTGGAAAAATATTTATCTTCTCACAATTGGGTATAAAAGTCATACATTTTATATTCATTGGGTATTGCCTATGATTCAAGTATTACAAAACTATTGGTTGAGTATAGGATATCAAAAATAACATCCATATCATAACCTATAATAATGTCTCCTTGTTTATAAAGGACACGTGAGATAAATGTTTTGGTAAACCTCAATAATATTTTTACAAGAATCATTCACTTGGCAATAGAGATGTCATGTACTTCTCACCACTAACTTAGGAATCTCCCTTTCTCGGCCGTTTGGAGAATACATCTTACTTCTAGTAATGTTTCTATATTTTGTTACTATATTCAATACATATATGTGATAGTAATATTGTATTAAATACCCAAGAAGTAATATTGAAAGATTACTTGTAATAATATATCTGAGGAAGAAGCGTTAACATGCTTCTGTATTTCATATTATTTCAATTAAACTTCCTTATTTTTATTTCATAATGTGCAATTAAAATAACTTCCTGTTAAATATCCAACATGATTTCAATATAGGACGTTGAGAATTTGCTTTTAGCATTACTCTCAATTGGTCTTTTTTCCTTGACTTTCAATTTATTCTCCATAAAAATTAAATATTATTCTATCTTTTGTATTTTTATTTACTTAGTGAACCTTACCTAAATAGGTAATGAAACGTTTACTCAATACTGGTTATTTTGTAACATAAAATAGGACTTTAGTAAATTGGTGAAAATGATATGAGAAATGGATCCATTGAAAGATATGATCCTTCTTTAATTTACACATTCTGGTGTAGTCATCACTTTATTCGTATTTTGTTTCAATTTCTCCTAGAATAACTCTTAGAGATGAGACTAAATGTTATTTCACCTATGTACCGATGTAGTGACCGCATATTGCATCAGGCATTGATGATAGCATAATGACATAACCATCATATGGTTTTTACATGTGTCTCCTGTAATAAATTTACACCATCATTTTATGAGGTGGCTTAATAGTTAGAGGGACACTATCACCTTGAGTTTCATATATAGTAGTATTCTGCGCAAGCGCCTGTACTATTCTTTGATACTTATACCTATGATAAATTTTACTTTTTCCATTATTTTTTGCAGTTATTTATTTTGGTACAACATTCCATTTTTCTACCAAAATAAAATTTTAACGTATTAGTGCATTTAGCTTGTTTACCAATTTAGATATTTTGATTAATTAAATAAATAATTAAATGTCTCCCACTATTTTATCAAATTATAGGAACCCTCTATGCTAGAATCAGAAAAATATGTAGCTTGAGTATTCTAGTGGAAAAGATCATTGAAACTCCCCTCATAATCTAGAATCTATGCCTACACCATTACTTGAAAGGTTCGTGGTAGGCATTTGATTGACCAACTGCATTAAATTGAAGTTCCTTGATCAGTTGAGTAAAGTCCCAACTTAAATAATATTAACTTGATTTACTCAAATATTTCCTCTAAAATGATTTCATGTTATCTATGGATAATCCTAACTACCAAGTTAGTTATGTTGGCCCACTAATCTCATAATAACTCCCCGATAGTAAGAGGCACCCTCAACATTGGCATGACGAGCACCACAAACACCCAGTTTTGTTCAAATTTGAATAATGGAAGGTAGTATTGACTTAATATTATTTTGAGGTTTTTTTTATTTTTATGTGATGAGAGAAATAATTTTATATTTTTTAAGCATGTTCTATTTGACCGCACTCACAATTGACTATGTAATAAATAGAAAAAATCCATCGCACCACATGTTCATTTTATCTAGCATTCTTGTTTATTATTCAATGTGTTCACGTGTTAACTACACATACACAAAAGTAATAAACCATGAAAAAAATAAAATGATGACCTAATCATGAGTAGATTCTGATGGTTGATCCATTGAGTGAATATTGGATCAACCTAGACCCTAAGGGATATACCTTGAGTCACATAACATGCGACTTGAGTTGGAGCACCTCCCATCCAATTCATCAAGCCTATGTCTGGTGTGTCACCATAACATGGTGCAAAGTTTGTCATTGTCCATCTTATCATTATACAACAATACTCACTCACAGGGAAAGGGAACTAGGGAGTATAAAATACAACTTTGAATTGGATACGCGGACCCTTATACATATAATTTCACTGTGACGACACACCAATCTCCTTTTATTTAAATACTTATTAAAAACAATGTAATAGATAAATAAATAAATAAAAATGATCCAGACAAGAATTGGTCAGTCTATGACTCATGACTAGTCTTACATGCTTTAACTTGTGCGGGTCGAGCTAAACCCCCCGCCCAATCCCGCTCCAAATTGATCAAATCGCCAAGACCCGTTCTGATGGATGTGATCCAATATGACCAAAAAAGAGTTACCTCATGATACCAGGTGGTCAGATCTGGCAGAGGGGCGGTGCCGATGCTGAGCTGGGCCGTGGAGTGGTCCAAGCGATCCATGGTGGTGGTTGCTACTCCAGATATGGGAGCTGTAGACGCCGCAGTAAGGGGAAGTCGTCCAAGGTGGGTTGTTGTGGAGGAGTGGGGTGCTCCATGGGTTCTCGGCTGGTGGAGGGACTACCTGCGGCAGGCTACAGGCTGGTCGACGGTGGTCCATGGAAGGGAGGAGGGGACCGCAGGTCCCTCATGGTTTGACACCCCTTTTTTTTGAACTTTTTTGTTTTAAAATTCCGCCGGCCTCTTATTAACTAAAACCAATTTTGATTTGTCTTTAATATTTAGAAATGTCAAAAACTTGACCCACGACCACCAAACAATTTTGTTTTCAGAAGACTAATACCTTAGGATTTAGAAAATAATAATACCATTTTATTATAATAAGATCACCAGTGCCGGAACATACTTTTCCGGGCACCGTAATTTCACTCGGAGGTTATGTTTTCTTGAAAATGCCTCTACCTACACCGTTTTTTGACCAACAAAACATATAAATAAATATACATGTTTATCAAATTCAAAAACCTGCAATACATAAACAATACATTTTTTAAATTTAAATTTAAATTTAGAAATTTGGATGGGTGCAGACTGGTCATCCGATGTCATATTCAAAATTCTTCTGTGGTGTTCAGATCGAAATGACTTCTTCTATTATATTTAATGCAATTTTAAATTTTTTCCTTGACTTAAAATCTTCATGCATCTCTATAATACCAATTGAAGGTACTAGTCATGTATCTGAAGCACCAAAAATGGGATTTTAAAATTTTTCCACCGATCATAAACATGAACACATCAACATTGGTGAATCGTTTATCAGTTTATGTCGAGAACTCACTGAACGAGTTTTAAGCACAAAATTGAAACCTTAAATACCTAGTTTTATCTGAAGTTGCACTCGATGTCTGCTCTTCATTGGCGACTAATGCTCATAAAGAATCCAAATCCAAATTCCTCTTGATCTTCCACACATGCTTCAAAAATATTTTTTAGTTCCAATCTTCAAAATCTCAATGCTAGCTCGGAGCTCCGATGATGGCTTCAATGCTTCGACGATCACTGCATCGCCTTGCCTGTGATGCATGAAAGAGATCATGATCTGATGTCTCAGATCCAGAGCCTCTCTCTATATGATGTAGGAGAGAGAGGAAGATAGGGATAGAGCCTCTGAATAGTATATGGAAAATCACTCTCCTCCTCTATTTATAGGGTGTTAAGAGATCATCTAATATTTCCTCCCCAGCCCCCGAATAATTAACACTCTATAAACGACATATTATGACTATTATTTTGAGCCATGAATATTATTACCACTTTCCTGTAATATAATAAATATATTAAGTGATAATAATTGACCCATTAACTCGACTCATCATTCATGCAAATATTAAATGAACCATGAATATTTTAAATTAATATGCATTTAAATAATATTTTCATGTATTTACTTTAAACATTGCAAATAAATTTAATAATTGAATTCTATACCAATTATTTGTAACTTGAATAATATGAATTTATTTATTACTTTGGTGATCGTATATCCTTGTACAAAACCCAAACCCCAGTGGTGGGGCCCACTATGTCCAATATACCTATACAACTGAATAGGATAGATTCTTTAATACGCTATTATGTTTGATCCTCTGAGACATTATCTCGATAACAGTGAATAGAATTTAGAGACCAAGAGTATGATCTAGAAACCCATCATGGCCCCCTATAGAGATAAGGATAGTCATGGCAATGAATACCAACCTATAAACACACACTATGTAATATAATCTCTTTGTCATTAATATCTCATAAAGGAGGACACACAATCATGTCACCGTCGTTTTCTTCCATTATTATTTGGTGATCAAACTGATGGATTTACCTTTGAATTTCATGGCCATGTTCTTATAAAGGTACTACCAACCTGATCAATGAGGCTTGAGATATATTACTTCATTAACTTGGATGTGAAAAATCATTTCTTGATCATTCAACCAATGTTATACCACCAATGATACACCCAACACAAACAAACCACCATGATTTCATTATCTTGGTTTTCACCTTGCATCAAAGTACATGATCAAATGGAACACACTGACAATGATCTCAAAGCTAAAGACCAATACACATGTTCGTAGATAAGAACAACCAATGACACCTGAAACATGTGGTGTTCCTATTGATAGGTCTATCCTCATGATCTCACTACTAGATATCACCAAGTGTGAACATTGCGGAAACAAGTCTCAATGATCAAGATCCCCCACCACCTGATAGTCAAATGTCTAATGTGTCCAGTTAGTAAGATGTATCCAAAGCACATGAAAAATGTTTAAGATTAATATCATAGTATCTCAGGGTTCTTATTATAGACTAGGAGATGATATCACCTTTTGATATGACAATTAATCAATGGAAATTACCATTAAATAGTGGATGTAGAAATATCTACACTATAATGGTTTGTATTCATCATGTATATATAACTATATACACGTTATGGTAATCAAAAGTACTACATAGTTGGGTCTAGGGAACCCATGTTACAACAAATCCCACATACTTATAAAGTCATGTTACACAATCTCAGCATGTCTTCTAATGTCTGAATAGTTCTATAATATTATCCATCAGTTTGAGGACATTATTTGGTCCTCAAATGAAGCTCAGTATCAGGATCCTTCTTTTTTTTTAATTTGGATGTATATCATGAATCATGACTAGACACTATTGAAAGAAGTTCACCATGAAGTTTTAAAACTTCAATAATATAGAGTCTAGTATGGAACTCCAGAGGTAAACTTCTTTTATAGGGAGGAAATGTGCATATTTTATAAGGAAATAAATAATAACCCATATTGCATCATTATTTCTAGGAGTATTTGGTAATTTAGTTAAAAACTCTATAGTAATGTCTTCACATTTTCACATAATAATAGGTAGATGTTGTATGAATCCTCTAAGATGATGTCTCTAAACCTTCACCTATTGAAAAACTAAGAATATTGATACATAATTATAAATTTCCAACTTTTTATTATCCCACAAAAAATATTCCATCAAATAATTCCCTTTCTGGTTAGGTATAGACAGAACACAAAGACTCTATCCAAATTTTATTGATGGAAAGGAAATTGTAACCAAAATTGGAGTTTTATATCCCCCACCATCAAATTTTTGTAATCTAATGTTTGCATCCATTAATGGAATGAGTGACCTATATCAACACCTCACAAACTTTGCATCATAGTGTGGTTTGATTCTAGGTTCCCTAGAGCTGCAGGTAGTGGCCATTATTTGTTTATTTTTTAGATATTGTAGGTAATTACCATTGTCTAGTATATAATTACGGTTCAATTGAGATTCCACAGACTTGTACACCAGGATCTAGTGTGAAAGACACAATCTTTAAATACTAACTTGATTCAAAATAATGATACCCAATTTTAACCATTCATAACAACAACATTAGAAGAAATTATTGAGTCGTTTACCTACCCAATGCATTTTATGTATAAATATTTAAAGAATTATGGAAAATATTACTTAAAAACCCTATATCTTTCTCCTCCAATTGACATTTTTCCACTATACCTAGATTTTATTATTCCATAATAAGACTTCAATATATTCGAAAAATTCTCCAAACATAGTACTCTTCTAAAAATATAATTCAAATTTCTATTCTTCAAAACCTTCCAAAATGTAAATTGAATAAGGGTTAGCTCAAATTCCTAGTAAGGGTAGTGTACAATATAGTCTACCATAGAGATAATATTCTTGAATAATATGGTGAGATAAAATATTAGCCAAATAATTCATATATCTTTTAACAAGCTCATGAAATATATCTATGGATAAAAATATAATGTAAACACTCACATGTACAAAAATAATTGTCTCTATATTGATTAAATGTGTAATACTAGACATCATAATCTTACCCTAAAGGACTTGGACTATAATTTATCAATAATTTAATCCATACCTTGAATGCCTCATCTCAAAGATTATCATTATATTGGTAAGAATACACCAAATAATACCAATTCTAGTTTATCTCATGAGACCTACCTGATGCATCAAGGGGCTATATTATATTAGTCCCTTACTATCACTTAAATATGTATAATTCATTCATCATATGAACATGAATAAAGAAACTATCTAATAAATGATCAATCTACCTTGATAATCAATTGTCATTCGTGTTGAGATAATACATTATTAGTGTTTCCCAATGCATAATCATTCTACATTTTTCAATAAATAATCATTCATATGAAACTAATAAGTATATGAATCATCAATATTTTCCCAGTCAATAACTAAAATATCTTTCTTAATGAACATCCTATCTGATTTATATATGATAGGGTATTTATAATATATAGATTAATGAGTATATATCTAATTTTATTCAAGAAATTATGTAGAATATGTAATGTCTAGGAAATTCCGTGTATTTTTTTATTATATGGAATTATTTCAAGACAATAAGCTTTGACGGCTCCTGATTCCGAGGCCCAGTGAGCCTAGAATAGAATTTTGATCTTTTTTTAAGTTCATTTAAGTAAACGTGCGAGCATGTTTTTATAAATTTTAAACAGGTGCTCGAATCAAAAATATGAGGGCACCGTTGAATTCAGAATGTTAGGATTTACCTAGAATGGACCTAACTTTGACCGGAAAGGGTTAACTGGAAAAGTTAATTTTCGGACTTTTCGAAAAAAAATAAAATAACTTAAAAATTATTTTATTTGTTTTTATCAATTCCTGGGCAGTGACACGGCAGCGCTGCGGTGTGACGACGAAGCGACAACGAGTCATGTTAATTGAAGCTCATTAATGGTTCGTAAACATACAACATAACGACGAATTAAATAAGGCATAATAGAAACATTGTTTCATAAATGAAACAATGTAACAACGCGATGACATAGTGCAACAAAAATGTTGCGATGTGTTTTATTTTAATGGGTTAGCGCGTTGGAGAAATCAGGATGAAAGGGTGGAATTTTCTCTGAAGAACCTATGACGAGAATTCTCTCCACCAATGAATGACAAATGCCAGTGAATCGCCAATGACATCAAAGCACTTTGAATAACGGGATCGGAGAGCGTCGAACGCCAATGGAACTTGAACCCCCGCCGATGAAGTGTTTCAATGACGAACTCCAACGAGGTAGGGTTTATCATTGTTTTCGATTATATTTTCTTATTCCACATTCTAAAACGACAAACACAGATCAACCCATGAACTGGTTGATTCATGGATCACTTGTTAATGCAAGTGGGTTCTCCTTTCTAGGGTTTTGCATCGAGAATGGTTATTATTATTGGAATCTTGAACATCAAACCCCACACCTGGCCCTTGTTTCTAAATCTCTAATGCGGAGGGTACGGCTGACTTGAACAAGGCCCGAGCCCCTCCACCTTATGCATTATTTGTAGCCTAACTTTTAAAATGGTGGCAAGGGGATTTTGAGGCATTAGCAGAGAAGGCAGAACCCTACAGAGGCCGAAGGTGAAGACAGCGCGATAAACGAAATACCGAAGTGGACCCGGTGGTCCGCGGAAGAGCCTGTCGGTACGCCCGCACTGCCAGTGGCCACGGGCAGGAGGCGACACACCAAGAAGGCATGCAAGAGGGATTTTTGTAGCTGGCTCGGGCTAGGATGAGGCCACAGGGGCCACCGGCTAGCGAAGGTATGTCGCCCGTAGTTGCGGGCCACGGCTTCCCGGGGCACGCGATCCCCTAACTGTGTGCGGAACCCGAGTGGATAGGTTTGACCGGTCACATGATAGTGCCCCAGACGCACTATGCATCCGGGCTGAAGGAAGTCGGTCCCCTAGAGGCAGATCAGGCAGGGTGAGACCCACGCCCAGCGGGCCGGACCTGTGCCCTACAGGCCGGACCCATGACCTGTGGGCTGGACCTACGCCATCGGGCTAGACCGGATGAGACCGGGTCACCGGGTGACCCAACGGGCTGGACCCCCGGCCAAACCGGGCTGGGTCTAGTGAGGCCCAATGGGCCTGGCCCACTAGCCAGGCCGAACTGGGCTGACCCATCCACGTACTGGGCTGAACCATCGCCGAACCGGGTCAGGTCAGGTTAGTTGAACTAAATCGGGGCATGTGGAGCCCCCAGGTTGGGTTGGTCAGGTCTGTCCGACCGGGTCGGACCGGACCCAGACGCAACCGGCCCCTGTTTACTAAAACACCAATAACTTACAAACTAGGCATCCGATTGATGAGCCATTTGCAGAGTTGGAACTCTCACGATGAGGTGGATATTTTAGAATACTCAAAGGAGGATTTCATGGAATTTGAAATATGTTGAATGGATTAAGGAGCAGTTCTTCTGAAATCAAGTGCACTATGTGTAGAGATCCTACGGGTGACTGAGACCTGAAGACTGCTGATAAGCGACCTTGTGTGGATCAGCTATGATGGACCAGTGGGAAGTGGATCTCTGTGACCTAACATGCCCACTGTGGGGAGCAGCTATGTGTGACCTGATCGACCCACAGTACTCGATAGGAGGAGTACCTCAGTATGATGGCCAAAGTGGGAAGAAGCTCTGTGTGACCCGACATGCCCAGGTGGGGAGTGAATCTGTGCAACCCAACACACCCATGATACTCATCAAAGATGAGTACCACAACAATCCATGGTTAAGGGGAAGCGACTCTGTGTGACCCGGTATTCCCACAACGGGGATCAGCTCTGTGTGACCCGATATACCCATAATACTCATTGGGGAGGGGTACTCCAACAGCCTAAGGTGTTCAGTGATATGACTGATGGTATTACTTTTATTCTCTAGATTATACCTGGTGTGATATGTCTTACTTCTTGGTCATGCTTCATAATCATACTTCGTGGTTTTCTTGTGGTTTTCTTTTGTGGTATTTCCTTGTTGGTTTGGGGTCCCTAATGAGTATTTTGTTACTCACCCCTACATGGGATTCACCCACACATGTTGTGTCTAGTGCAGACGACTGACGACATGGATGAGGACTTGGTGGCCTAGGAATAGGCAGTTCCTAGTGAGATCAGGCGGGCAGGACAAGCTTCTATGACTTTTAGTAGCTACTCTACATTTACACATCAGGTGGGTTTTTAGGCGGAAGGCTTTCAAATTTTTCTTATACCTTCCTTTTCTCAGTTCTTCTTTTTTTGGGTTTTTATTCTGGCCTATTTGACCTACAATTTATACTTTTACTCATGGGTTTTTTAGTGGCATACATGTTTACCTTTCCATATTTGGGATGTGGTTATGCGTGCGTGCGTACAGGTACTCATGAAAATGCCTCACACTTGTAGTTTGACACCTTCAGTGCAAGTCCCCAACCCCTGGCCTTCAGGAGGAAGGCTTGGGGGATGTCACAACATAGAACTTGGGGGACGGGTCATGAAAAAGTGGTATCAAAGGTGGTCGATTCTACCTCAAAGACCAGAAGTCTGTTTTTTTGATTTTTGGGAAACAATGTTAAATATTTCGAGTTCGACTTTTAGATTTAGAGATTCCAGTGTTGGTACAGCAGCCGACATATCCATATACTAGGACCTTGAATTCTACTTTTTGGACCTATACATAAAAACAATGGTTGCATACATCATTTAGTAATTGATTGTTTCCTCATGTTCTTCTTGAATTAGAGTCATCTCACTAGGTATAATCTTTTGACCATGGTACATCTTGATCTATTTCAGGATGCCTCCAAGAAGACAACTAGCAAGGATTCTGATTTGTGACCGTGAGGATAGCCCGCCAAGCGATGTGGCATCGGTTTAGGGACCAGTGCTAGAGATGGCTCTACTGGGTGGTGCACCAGCGTTACCACCACCTTTTGATCGACAGTTACTACTGGAATTACCGATAGAGGATGCGTGCAAGATCAGCACCTTTCACGAGTTTTAAATATAGAGACCTCCCAGTTTTAGGGTAGAGACATATCCTTAGGCCATTGAGGACTGGCTGGAGTGAGTGATTCAAGTCTTCTTCTTAGTGAGAATGCCACTTAACCATATGGAGATCTTAGTCACGAGCCTTCTTCATGGATCGGTAGAGAGATGGTGGAGTTTGACAATTCAAACTCATGATAAGGTGACCCTCTCTTGGGATGACTTTGAGTGTCTTTTCTAGGAGGATTTATTCCCCCAAAAACTTGCACTCAGTGCACATGTAGGAGTTACTTCACCTACATTAGGGAAACATGTTAGTGGATGAGTACTCTTCGATGTTTACAGAAATCTCTCTCTACTCCACATACATGGTGTGTGACCCTTTCTTCAAGGCCTGATCCTTTGAGCAGGGACTTAGATGGGAGATCGGGGCATCTATGGTGTCTCTTAGTATCCCCACTCAGGCTGGGGTGTTGGAGCGAGCCCTTCTTTTGGAGAGCTTCCTAGTAGAGCAGACACTGACAGCCAGCGCCACCAGTAGATGCGGGGACCCATGCGGGTCAGATATTTCAGGGGATGACCCTGGGACTCAGGGTCGGTAGTGTGGGGCTCCCAGAGAAGAGGGAGTTAGTAGGGAATCGGGATGTGTTTCATGTGCGGTGGGTAAGGATACATAGATCGTGACTACCTAAATCACCGCACAAACGATCAGCAGATGGTCGAGGGACCACCGAGGTAGAGATAATGGTTTGAGCGAGGAGGTATGCAGAGCAGCGGACATGGCAGGGGAGCAGGCTGAGCAACAGGCAGTGGGATACAGTTTAAGGTACTACCTCCACCACCCCTAGGTGGTCCACCATGACCTCCGGGAGTAGGTGTATAGGGGAAATATTAGCTTCAATAAGTGGAAGCCTATGACCATGGTGCTCCATAGATGATTAGAGGTATGATCTATGTCTTATCCACCTTAGATGCAATTCATATAGACACAGGTGTCAGTCACTTTTTCCTTTCCATGGATCTCGTTTGAGGTTTAGAGATCCTGGTGGATCCATCGACTCGATCCATATGATTAAAGACTCCTACGAGAGGAGATTTGACAATTACATGCTGGTGACAGTAGTGTGAGATTACTCTAAGAGGTGAGAACTTCAGCTGGGATCTCCTAGTAGCGATGTCGAGGCTTTACGATGTCATATTGGGTATGGAATAGTTATCTATAATCAATGCTCAGATTTACTATATTAGGTGAAAAGTATGGTGTGTCCATGAAGATGGGACTGGGTTTTCCTTCACCAGTGAGAAGGGAACTTGTGCAGTACAGTATGGACTTTCTCGAAGGAGGGTGCAGCCAATCACTAACCAGTTGGATAGCCTCACCCTTGATGTAGTGGATGAGAGGAGTCTAAGCTTTCTTATAGTGGTGGATGAGTATGAGAATATCTTTCTTGAGGATGTTTTGGAACTACCTCCTTGTATGGAGGTAGACTTCTACATCGACCTGTACCCTGGGACGAAACCGATATTCACACTAGCATATTGGATGTCTCCCATAGTGCTTCGCAAGTTTAGGGTATAACTGGAGGACTTTCAGGAGAAGGGATTCTTGAGGCCCAGCGTTTCACCATGGGTAGCCCCAGTGTTGTTTTCCAATAAGGCAGACGGGATTTTGAGGTTGTGCATAGACTTCCGACGCCTGAAACAGGTGTCCGTGATGAAAAAATATCCATTTTCGATGATTTATGACCTCTTTGACCAACTTAAGGGAGCGAGGTGGTTCTCAAAGATAAACCTTAGGTCAGTCTATCACCAGCTTCGAGTAGGGGATGAGGTCGTACCAAAGAGAGCCTTTAGATACTGGTATGTCCACTATGAGTTTTTGGTGATGTCTTTTGGTGTGACCAATGCCCCAGTAGTGTTCATGAGACACATGAACATGATCTTCCAACCTTACCTCGATCATTTCATGGTGGTATTCATTGATGTCATCTTCGTTTACTCGACATCGGATGAGGGGCACGATACACACCTGCGAATAGTCTTGGATACACTCAGAGATCACCAGATTTATAGTAATCTCTTAAAGTACTAGTTTTGGATTCAGGAGGTCCACTTTCTAGGACATGTCATCTCAAAGGATAGATTTAAAGTGGATCTGGCAAAGAAAGAGGCAGTGCTGGCATAGGAGCCACCCATGAGCATGACTGAGTTCTGGAGTTTCTTGGGGTTGGCTGGATACTATAGAAAGTTTGTGCCTAACTTTTACAGGATAAAAACACCTTTATCAGCCTTAACATGAAAGAGAAAACCCTTTTTGTGGACAAAGAAGTGCTAGTAGAGTTTCTACGAGCTGAGGTGGAGATTGAGGAGTGCCTCTATCTTAAGACTACCAAAAGAGGGAGTTGGGTATGTAGTCTTTTGTGATGCATCAAGGAGTGGACTGGGATGTGTCCTGATGAAGGAGCAAGTAGTAATCGGCTACGTTTCACAGTAGTTGAGGCAGCATGAACAGAACTATGTGACCCATGACCTAGAGTTAGTAGCAGTCATCTTTTCCTTAAATATGTGGAAACACTACTTGATGGGTGAATGGTTTACCATTTACTCTGACCACAAGAGCATTGGGTATATCTTCTAACAGAATGACCTGAACTGGATATATCAGCGATGGCTACAGTTCCTCCTGGACTATGACTTTGAGATAGTCTATACTCTTAGGAAGGGGAACATGGTGGTAGACGCCCTTAGCAGGAGTTCTGGTCTACATCTGCTGAGGGAAGTGACAGAGCAGTTAGTCACGATGCATAAATCCTTTATGGGTGATGATGGAGTAGATTACCTTTAGTAGATGACTATCACTCCTACACTCTTACAGCGAGTCTGGGAGGCACAACTTATGAATGTTGACTGCGAGTCCTGACGTGCTCAGTTATCCTCAGGACAGGTTCCTAATGAATTTTCAATAGGTGGGGAGCACTCCATCCTTTTCATAGAATGCACTGTAGTACCAGTGACGTTGTGGGAGGAGGTGTTGAGGGAGTTTCATACATCCCCTTTGGCAGTACATCCAGTTTTGGAAAAGATGTTCTAGGACCTCTGACGTCAGTTTTGGTGGCTAGTGATGAATAAAGCAGTGGCATAGTTCATTTCACGATGCATCAGTTGTCAGCAAGCGAAGGCTGAGCATCAGGTTTGAGTAGGCTTGGAAAAACCACTTGAGGTGCCAGAGTGGAAGTGGAATGGTATCTCGATGGATTTCATGATAGGACTACCACACACATCCAAGGGCCACAATTCTCTATGGGTGATCATTAAATGACTCACCAAGTTGGCTCACTTCCTACCCATTCGAGGGCAGGGATCGGTAGAGGGATTGTGATGCCTCTACGTCTAGAAGATAATGCAGCTACACATGGTGC
Source organism: Viscum album (assembly GCA_963277665.1). Lineage (NCBI taxonomy): Eukaryota > Viridiplantae > Streptophyta > Magnoliopsida > Santalales > Viscaceae > Viscum > Viscum album. The sequence goes on from OY728159.1 coordinate 1,647,780,133, forward strand.
CTTTGAAGATCATCTCAAATCGTGATGATCACTTTACATCCCATTTTTGGAAGGGATTGTAGGAGGCATTCAGGACCCAGTTGTGCTTGAGCACAACCTTTCATTCTCAGATAGATGTTTAGATGGAGTGGACCATACAAACCATGGAGGACATGCTTCATGCTTGCGTCCTTGATTTTGGTCGCAGTTGGGAGGACCAGTTTCCACTGGTGGAGTTTTCATATAACAACATCTATCACTCCACCATTGGCATAACACCATTTGAGGCCTTTTATGGGTGGCCTTATAGATCACCTCTATGTTGGATAGACCCAAGGGAGTCAACACGCATGGGTATATAGTTAGGACATGATACCACTGAGAAGGTACAGATCATCCAGGAGTGTATGAGGATTTCATATAGAAGGAAGAAATCTTATGATGATAGGAGACATTTGCCCTTGGAGTTTGAGGAGGGATACCATGTTTTCCTTTGGGTATCACCCCAATGGGGATTGTAGAGATTTGGATGGGGCAGTAAGTTATCTATGAGGTTTATCAGACCTTTTCAGATTCTGAGTAGAGTTGGCGAGGAAGTGTACTGATTAGCTCTCCCCCCACAGATGCACCAGGTTGAAGATGTTTTTCACATGTCGCAGTTGAGGAGGTACGTGCAGGATCCATCACACGTCATCGACTGGGGCGAGCTAGACATTGACGATGGGGAGACATTTGTAGAGTTCCAAATAAAGATAGAGGATCAATAGGAGTGGGTCCTTCATGGATGGTCAATTCACTTGGTACACATTCGGTGGTAGCACGTGAATCTCCAGGAGAGCACATGGGAGAGGGAGGCTCAGATTCGTGCTCAGTACCCATATTTGTTAGTTTAGCCTTATTTTGGCTTATGAGGATGTGAAGCCCAAAAAGCAAGAAGTGATGCAATATCCCAAAAATTCCATGTAATTTTTTTAATTATATGGAATTATATGGAGACAAGACACTTCAAAAACTCCTGATTCCGAGCCCTAGTGAGCCTGAAATCGAATTTTGAACTTTTTTTAAGTTCATTTAAGTAAACGTGCGAGCATGTTTTTCTAACTTTTAAACCGGTGCTCAGATAAAAAATATGAGGGCACCATTGAATTCAGAACATTGTGATTTTCCTAGAATGGACATAACATCAACCGAAAATGGTTGACCAGAAAGGTTAATTTTCAGACTTTTCGAAAAAAATTAGAATAACTTAAAAATTATTTTATTAATTTTTTCCAACCACTGGGTGGTGACATGGTGGTGTTGCGGTGTGGCGAAGAAGAGACAACAAGTCGCATTAATTGAAGCTCATTAATTGCTTGTAAACATGCATCATAATGACACTTTAAATGAGGTATAACATATACGCTATTTCCTAAATGAAACAGAGTAATGATGTGGCGACGCAATGTAACAGAAATGGTGTGAGGTGTTTTCTTTTAATGGGTTAACACGTTAGAGAAATCAGGATCAAAGGGTGGAATATTCTCTGAGGAACCTATGGTGAGAATTCTCTCCAACAATGAATGATGAACATCGGATAATTTCTAGTGACATCGATTCACTTCAAAGAATGGGACCGAAGAGCATCGAACACCAATAAAACTTAAACCCTCACTGACGGAGCATTTCAATGATGAACTCCAATGAGGTAAGGGTTATAGTTGTTGTGAATTATCTTTTCCCATTCTTCATTCCAAAATGACGAACGCAGATCAACCCACAAATAGGTTGATCTGAGGATCACTCGTTAATGTGGGAGGGTGCTCCTTTCTGAGGTTTTTCATCTAGAATTATTATTATTATCAGAATCTTGAACCTCAAACCCCAAACCTCACCTTATTTCTAAACCTCTAGCATGTAGGGCGTGGGTCGACATGAACAAGTCTCGATCCCCTCTGCCTTGTGCGTTCTTTGTGAATGAACTTTCAAAATGAAGGTAAGTGGATTTGGAGGCCTCAATAGTGAAGAAATACCCCCATAGAGGTTGGAGGCAAAGACAGTGTAAAGAACAGACTACGGTAGGTGGTTGTGTTCCACGATGGTGCACTGTATCCAGCTTAGGACATGACGAGGTAGAAGGGGCCACTGTCTGGGCCGGCTGCAGGTGTAGGGACACGGCCCACAGCCACGAGCCATGGCTTTGCGTGACATGTGGTCCCCTAACCGCATGCAGAACCTGAGTGGCTGGGTTTGACTAGCCTCATTACAGTACCCCGAATGCGCTATGTGTTTAGTTTGAAGTAAGATGGTCCATTAGAGGCGTAATGGGAAAGGTGCGACCTGCGCCCAGCAGGCCGAACCTGCCCCATTAGGCTGGGCTGGATGAGACCAGGTTGTCAGGTCCAGTGAGGCCCAATGGGCATGGCCCACTGTCTTGACTGGACCGGGCCAAACCAGACTTGAATAGGGTTAGGTCGGGTTAGTTAAACTAAACTGGGGCATGTAGGGCCCCCGAGTTGGGTTGGTCGGGTCGGACTGGGACCAGACGCAACCGACCCCTATTTAATAAAATGCCAATAACTTAAAAACCATTGTCTGATTGATGAGCCATTTGCAGTTTTGGAACCCTCATGATGAGGAAGATATTTTAGAATACTCTAAGGAGGATTTCATGGAAGTTTAAATACAATGAATGGCTTGAGGAGCGGTTCTCTCAGAATCAAGTGCACTATGTGTGGAGATTCTATGGCTGACTAAGACATGAAGACTGCTAATAAGAGACCTTGTGTGGATTAGCTACGATGGCCCAGTGGGAAGCGACTCTTTGTGACCCAGTAGGCCTACGGTGGAGAATGACTCTGTGTGACCTAGTAGACCCATAGTACTCGACAGGAGGAGTACCTCAGTATGATGGCCAAGATGGGGTGTGACCCGACATGCTCATGGTGGGGAACAACTCTGTATAACCCAACATACCCATAGTACTCATCAGGGATGAGTAACACAACAGTCCAAGGTTAAGGGGAATCAACTCTGTGTGACCCAGTAGGCCCAAAGTGGGGAGTGGCTCTATGTGACCCGACATAGCCACCATAGTCATTGGGGAGGAGTACTCCAATAGCCCAAGGTGTTCAGTGATATGACTGATTGTCTTACTTTCCTACACTATATTATACCTGGTGTGAGATGTCTTGCTTCTTGATCATGCTTGATTATCAAACTTCTTGGATTGCTTATGGATTGATTTGTTGTCTTTTCTTATTGGTTTGGGGTCCCTACTAAGTATTTTGTTACTCAACCCTACACGGGCTTCGCCTGCACGTGTTGTGTCTGGTGAAGATGACCAATGACTTGGTGGATAACTTGGTGGCCCAGGACCAGGCAGTGCCCAGTGAGATTAGACAGGCATATCGTGCTTCTACAGCTTCCAGAATCTACTCTACACTTACCCATCAGGTGGGGTTTTCGATGGATGACTTTCATAGTTTCCATATACCTTCCTGTTGTCAGTTATTCTTTTGTTGGGTTGATATCTGGACCATTTGACTTAGAGATTTTACTTTTACTTAGTGTTTTTTTAGTGACATACATGTTTACCTTTCCATCTTCGGGATGTGGCTGTGTGTGCATGCATACAGGTACTTAGGAAAATGCCTCCCACTTGCAGGTTAACGCCTTTGGCGCTAGTCGCTAACCCATGGCCTTCAGGAGGCGGGCTTAGGGGATGTCACATAACAGGCCCTAGGGGATGGGTTGTGACAGAATACATCTATTATAATAAATAACATAGACATGAGTTTAAAAAATATATTGAAAAAATGATGAAGAATGATAGAGAACAAAAATTCATGGAAATGAATGAACTGAGAATAAACATTTTGTTTATAATGGTATAAAACATAAAATAATAAGGGTTAAAATGAGAAAATAAATACACTATATATGAATATTTATTTATTAAATTTATTTTATTAGTAAAATATATATTAAAATGGAATAAAAGAATGAAAAATAATTTTTGGTGAATGTTTTTTAAATTTATTGTAAAAAAATTCAACGTCACTTTCAAAACCAATTTCATAATATGTCAATAAGAATTTTAAAAAATTATTTATAAAATAATTAAAAAATTTGGATTCTTGATAAGATACTATGCTAAATAAATCCAATGTAGATTGGAAGATGAAAATATATATGAGTGGAATGAAATATCTTTTTTATACTTTTCAAAAAATAATATTCTTTTATATTGATATAAAAATAAAAAAATTAAAAGAATATTAGGAATATATATTACATGGTCAAACCAAATAAAACTTTTAAAGTAATAAAAATCATTAATAAAGGTCATAATAGTTTGAAAATTTATTCATGTAGAAAACATGAAAAAGATAATATTTTCCCACTTTTTTAAAGAAATTCAAAAATGAATTGTGTGAAAAATGTTATAAATATTTACATTAAACATCTTAATAGAAAGTATAAATTAATATTGAATTAACTAAATAAATATTTTTATTATATAAAATAACATTCTTGAATTAAAATAATAAATATGTATTTGGAGGAGAAAGATTCCCAATAAAAAATGAGAAATAAGGAAATATTTTCTTATAAACAATCCTTTGGTGGTTTTAAATACTAAATGGATGTAAAATGGAATTAATAATTGAAAAACCAATAATAACTAGTGGTGAAGAAAATAATTTTGGTTTATGTGATAAATAATATACAATACCCTCCCAATATATATTGTAAAACAAAAAATCCTAAAAAAGTGATATTCTAAAACAAACCCATTCAAATTTGGTACCATTCAAATTAAAATCCTTCAAAAGTTAGAAAATGATAAGGTCCTATAAATCACATTAATTAAATGAAATAAAATTTCAAAATATATTCATGGGTATGTAAGTACACTATAAAAAATAAATCATGGTTCACAACATGAAACTTGCCTCATGAAATTTAAATTGACATAAAGAAACCCATACCATGGATTCATGCTTAGTTGGATTATCTATAACATACAAGTATAATAAATTTAATTTTTTATACATATATACTAGAACCATATTTATATTTATCATAATAAACTCTAGTCACTTATAGTTTCTTAGTAACCACTTAGTAACGATTCTTTGTAAGAATCAATATTTTTTTCTTCACTATTCAGTTTTCACACATGTTTCGATTCAGTGGATCTAGTCCTTTCACTTGTTCATAGTTTAACCACAAACATGATTTTCAAGTAGATTAATATTATTAATTAGATATATTTATGTATTTATGTGGCCACTTAATGTAACTTATGAAGATAATTCACATGTAATATTTAAAAATCTCATTTTTTTAGAAATTTCAATTCCATAAAAATATTTTCTTTTATTAGTGAATAAAAAATATGGAGATAGCCATTAAAAAATAAATAAAAACATACTAAATTAATTGGTTTTATATAAAATTAAAATTATCTAACATTCATATTCATTCCTAGCATAAACAATATATAATTTTTTATATGGGTGGTAAAACCAACCCAAAATAGAGTTTGTTATAAGACTAGATGTCTAAGAACCTGTTATTTTATAATGATAATATCACTTTTACGTAAGAATAATGATTTCAAAAACATGTTTTAAAATTTATAAATCATATTTAATAATATTTAGTTTAATTATATAAATAAAATATAATCATAATATGTTTTCACTCACAAAGTGTCTCGATATGCTCATTTTAGGTGGAAAAATTTTACAATCACCATTTATAGATAATATTATTAATATAATGGAAAAACTATATTTATAGAACCTCAATAATTTTATAAATAGTATATTTATTTATTAAAAACATTTTTATAATCATACAAGTATGTTGGTGACGAAAAATTAAATACAACATTCATGGAGGAGGTATTGCACTCGTAACATGATGAAAATAAAAATTTCCAATGAATGGTAGGAAATTAGATTATATTTTCTCAAAAAATATAATTTTTTAGTAATATAATGATAATTATTTCACTATTATATTATGGTTTTAGATTATTTAGGGGATATTTAAGATGAAAGAAAATTGAAAGAACTCAGTTAAGACGATTACATATTCCTTGAATACTCTCCTTATTATCTCTCCTTAAACATTATTATATTGATATTTTGGGAATAAGAGACCCTATAGGATGTGTAAAAAAATGATTAGGTGTTTTTTTGGTTTTGGACATGCTAGTGTTCTTAAGTTATGTGGTGAAGTGTGGTGGTGAATGGATCCTTTTATAAGTGAGTGGGGTGGAACTTTTGTAAATACTTATAAATTTAAAATAAATTAATGTCATTTTCAAGGGAAATTGGAACCCAATTACACAAATTTTAATGATAGAATAGGTAAGGTTTATAATACAATTACAAAACTAAATTTTGACAATTATTTGGGACATTGTTGGCCATATACCGTAGTTTAACCCTTATTTTATCCCATTTACCCTTTACCTTGGTGACTAACTTTTACCATGGTATCTTACCTGTATGTCCAAAAGTGAAATTTAAATTATTAAAAAAAAACTTAATATTTTGATTCCAAATATTATAGAAAATTCAATATTAAATTTCTATATGAGTCAAAAATTAATTTAAAAAAAATTACACTCAACGCAATAAAAACCATTTTTAGAAAAAATATTTTTAATCATAAAATTAATTTACTCCAAAATAATTTATATTATTAATTCTCAAGACATTTATTTGTATAAGAAAAAATATAAAAGATTTATGTGACCTTAAATTCAATCCAAAACTGAATAGATCATTTTGAATACTAAATTAAATGAATATGACCAAAATAGTTTTTTATTGGGATAAAATATAACTTAGGTTCCAAAAAGTCAAGAATATATTTATTAATTTAATATATTAATCTAAAATGCATTATTTTAACCCTTAAATTAATTTTTCCTTGATAAAAGTTTTCTATATATTTTTAAGTAATACTTATATCATAATTATTTCACAACAGTTACGGTATTTGTAAAATTTATATTTTCAATATTTGACTAAAAATCAACCATCTTAGAAAAATAACATAATTTCACCCTAAGTTAATTTTGACCTGGTAAAGGAAAAAATAAATTAATTTTATCAAAATAAAATTTAAAAAATAAAAAAATTATTTTCAAATTAAAACATTTATAATATACAATAAAAATGTTTTTTACGAAACATGTTTGTTTAGCCGTGAATAATTAAATTAGCATTCCTTATAGTTTATAAATTATTTATTAGATTTTTATTAATTTATTTTGATAATTATTACTATAATTTTTTCAATAAATTTTATTGAAATCATTTCCTCAAAAGTATTATATCTATAAAAAATACATAATTTAATAAAATAGTTTCTCTAGAATTAATGTCATTTTCCTAAGTAAAGTAGAACCCTCTTAATTATATCAAATCATTTATTTTTTAAATTAAATTTCATTTAAATAGATTTTAATGTATTTTATTTTTTACTATAATAAAGAATTATTCAATTTATTTTAGAGTTTTACATATTGAAATCCATCTTATATAATGGTTTATTTGAAGTATAATATATACAAAAATCATGAAATGTTACATTATCTCCTCTTTAATAAATTGCATCTTCATAATTTTAATTTTTTCATAAAAAAATGAATGTATTTAGACATAGGTATAATATCACATATATATTTTATTATGAAAATTAATTTCTATTTTTCTACTAGGAAACATAGTATATCTAAATTAAATGGTTCTAAAACCATGAATATACCATTATAATACTCATACTTCTGTATATGTTTCAAAAATCATACATTTCTTACTGATATGAATTTTTATATAAGACTTAATAGATTTATCTTCCTCTGGATTGAATTTGAAGAATTATTTTATGATAAATTGGGATTTGATTGGTTTTAGACCTATTCTTCAACTAATATTACAAATGATAAATAAAAATGATGATTTTTTATTTCTTAATGTAGAATAATAAACTTTTCATGGATCATGATATCTAGAAAAGAATGAGAAGTCATTCCTCATATCTCTAGCCATTTACTAAAACAAAAAATGGTTATTACAAGTTAAGATAAAACTTAATCTGAATAATCCTTCATGTTGATAAGTAATATATTAATCTAAAATACATCAAAAATGACACCCAAATTTCAACTTAAATCATGATCACTTGACATTCACGGCACATGGGATTTGTATTTACATTTGGGGAATTTTTATATAATAACAGCTTACATTTGAGAATTAAAATTACACCATATGAAGTATTGTATGGGAAAATATAATGTACACCAACTTATAGGGTTGAATTTGGTGAAAGGAAGATTTTAGGCCTATAACTTGTTGATGAGACAATAGAAAATATAAGAACTATTTAGAGTAATGTCAAGGTAGCTCAAAGAAGGAAAAATGGTTATGCAGATGACCAAATGAAGGATTTATAATTTTTATTATTGGATTATTTTTCATGAAATTGTATTTATTTAAGGTTTTTATATGGTTTTTAAATAAAGGTAAAATAATTCCTAGGTATAATGGGACTTTTCAAATTCTCAACAAAATTTGAGTTGTGGCTTACCATTTGTTAATTCCACCAAACCTTTATAAAGTTGATGATGTATTCTATATCTATTTATTAGAGAAGTACATTATAGACCCAAAAAATGTTCTCACATATAATAAAATATAATGGGAACCTTATTTATCTTAATATGAAGAGCCTATTTATATTCTTGACACTAGATAATAGGTGTCGTGTAATTGTGCATCTCTATTGGTGAAGGTTCATTGGAGAAATCATAAAATAGATGAGGGAATATAGGTACCTAAAGAAGATATGATGAATAAAAATCCAACATGTATTCATGAGGTGAAATTCTATAAATTTTGATGATATAATTTTTTAGGAGGGAATAATGTAATGCCCAATATTCAATTATAGTAAGAAATCATTTCATTCTAAAGAAACAATAATATAATGCACATAGATTTATTCAAGAATATGATTAAAACCTAAATTATGAAATTTTATATTTCTAAATTTGAAGAGATTTAATTTTATTTTTTAACTCATCAGGTCAAAATTAGCAAAGGATAAAATTTTAATTTTTTTATAAATTGTTAAATTTTAGGTTAATAGATAAAAATACCAATTTTAACAAAATATCACATTAATGAAATTATAATTATATAATAATAAAATGGATGTTTAAGAAAAATATTTTCTAGAAAAAAAATATATTAAATAACTAATATAATTCTTATTTAAATATACTGTTTAATATAGAAATATATCATTAACATTATGGAAGTCTATGTAATTTTTTTATTCAAATAGAAATTTTTTTTAGTTATTTTATTTAAATAAAGTATTTACTAGGTAAAATTGAATTTTGGATTGATCATAAATTATAAAAATTAATTTTTTTAAACAACCAAAAAATATTTAGAAATAAAATGTTCACTTGATATAAACATAAAATGAAATTTTTTCTCTTAAATTGGGTATTTAGTTAAAAACTAATTTTCATGGGTTTTTTGTTCTTATATTAAAATTAATTTCTACCACATCTCAGAGTTGAATCATTTAAAATTTATTCCATATATGTAATCATAATAATGAATATTATCTAATAAGTTCAACTTAATTTTTTCATAATGAATAGTAATTGTGGTTAATATTTATCACCCTCATTAAGGGTAAAATGGGTTAAAGGGGATACAAATAATGGGATAACACTTCAAGATAATCCAAAACACATTCTTAATAATAATGTTTTGGTTATATTTAATCATTTACATTATAAAATTCAAATATATAACAATTTTGATCCACCTTCATAGTAAAATGAATTCATATTATTAAAATCCTTCAAGTAATTCCTTGAGAGTCCCTCCACTTCATTATAAAAGGGGACCTATTTTCCCCCATTATTCATAAACATTCATCCTTAAAACATGACCAAGATATACCCAAAAACCATCCTATTATCCTTCCCCTTTTCTTGATCTCCTTTTCATACCCTAATATTTTTCTAAGAAGGGTTACATTTTAATTCAAAAGAGGTATCTCAAAGAAGGGGTAATCGGTATACCAGACTCTTTAAAAGATTATTTCCTCTTATGCATCATAAAAAACTATTTAATACATCATAAAATAATTAATCCAATATCACTAGTATACTGATATTATTATTATTATTATTGGATAACCATTTTCCACCGCCATTACATCCTATGGAAAATGAAAATCATCACTCGTGTGTACTTACGACCTATCATCTATACGTAGGGGTGTAATTAATTTTTCATAAATATTTTACATATATGGTTATAAATATGGAATTAATGAATTATATATGATATTTATGATATAATTATTATTTTTAAAATATATTATATCATCTATCTTCTTATCCTTTCATTCATTGGAAGATGATAACATCGCTCATGTTTACGTCTAGACCGCCGCCTACATGAAGTGATGTGATATATTATTCTATTACCACCATTAATTAATTATTAAAAAATTATTTATAATGAATAAAAATTTTATTCATAAAATTATTAATATTATTTATATTATTGAACCATTTCATGACACCACTAACCATAGATAATATAAAGAAGTAATTTTTTTGGAAAATTGACTTAACAAACTTGAAGTAATCAATGTGAGCTATAACTATTTAATGAAGATAATTAAAATAATTATAATAGGATTTTAAAAATATAATATATATAGATAATTTTATTAAGAGATTATTTGACAAATTTAAATTAATTATAATAGATGATGAAACATTTATGACTAAGAAGAGATCCATGGTAAGGGTTTTATCTTAAAATCTCATTTTATTTCAAGATTTTTTATAATCATATTTCATTTGGAATAATTATATGTTCCAGATATGTTAAACCCCATATAATTTAATATAATTATTTTATGTTTGTATTTTAATTTTTAATTTTTATTTTCTTCTCTTTTTTTATCACGAATCAAAAAATAAGTTATATGTAATGAACTTTCTTTTAAAAATATTGTTTTCATGTTTTCCTTCCAATTGTTTTTCTTTTATGTAGATATTTTCTTTAAAAAAAATTCAAGAATTATATTTCCTCACAAAAATTATTATTATAAAAGTAATTTCAACTACATTTTCATTTATTCACAATGTATTAATAATAAATTTTTAAATGTTTTTTTTTTGAAAATAAGTATTTTTTAATTTCCTAAAAAAAGTGTGAAAATAATGTTTTTTAAAATATACAATGTGAGCACATTTTCCCTCTTATATTATTTTTATAATCTATTTATATTCTTCTATATTATTTAATGTTTATTGAAATAAAAACTATTTTATAAATTTTTTAATTGAAAATAAAAGGGTATTATTTTATTGAAGGATGGAAAATAGTTTTGGAAAGTTTTTTATAAGTTCATTATTATACAAAGTAACATGGTTGTTATTTTTAATGTTTTTATTCCATTTTATTATATATTTATTATTATTTTTGTTTTATTATAAACACTTCATTTTTGATATATTTATATTCACCTTTCATCTATTACTAATTTATAGTATCTTGGTCATTAACATTCTCATGATCACATTCCCTTAGACAATATTTTCTCCTCCAATCCATATTTAAAGTATCATTATAAGGCCCCAGCCTTAAAACCTTACTTAATCTTGAGTTATTACAAGATTACACATTGAGGATCTTTTCAGGTTTAGAGTTTTAGAGAATTAGATCATGAAACTTGCATTACATTCCACATTTAAACAAAGTGGTTACATAAAAGACAACATTCATTCTTCCCATCAATGGAATCATATTTAAATTATAACACAGATTCTTTCTTGACACATCCTTGACACTATCATCACATCTTGTACCTTTCCCTTGACCTATGAAAAACATTTCAAAAACTTGGGATGAGAATAAAAAGCTCAGTAAGAGTTATAAAAAATATGGAAAGGAAACATGAGTTCATATATACATTAGAATGAAATCACACTTTACCCATAAAACATAGGCATATCAAATCATGAATAAATCATAGAAAACATAATACATAAAGGTAAATTGAGGCATTCATAACATTCTTTCGTAGGGAGTAACCCTCTTGGTTACGTTTGGAATACCCATCACAGTATATTCCCTAAATCTCTTCGGAGAAACCTTAACGTTTCACTCCTTCTCGTTACCCAATGCATTGGAGAGCTATATCGGGCTCACCCGCCCTTAGTTTATCACGGAACCACCCGTTTTCATAACAATGCCCAAGAACCATAACATAAATGTGTCACATAAAACATGAATAAAGGAAACATAACATTTCCACATTTCAATCACAATATAACATTTTAGTATATTGAAATAATGAATCCATTCAAAAAGAAACCATTTCCAAAACCATTTAAAACATTTAATAAAGAGATTTTTGAATCAAAGTGTCCCATAACACCTTGAAGCTTAAAATTTTAAACCATTAATATCCATATAAATAAATCCTTAAAACCATTTTGAAAACATGGATATTAATAAGAACAAATAATTAAAACATTTAAAACGATATTTTGGTTAAAGGGGTTTTACCAAAATTAGAGACACTTGAATACAATAATTGAGGAATAAAATTTAGTCAGAACTTTATAATATCATGAGAATAAATGGATTCATGATATAATACTCCAAAGGACAGTATATACACCATATAAGAGTGAATTGGTGCATAACAACAATGAACCCTCAATAGAAATGTCAAATGTGACGAAATCCCTTATAAAGAAGGTATCCTTAAATTAAGGACAAATCAATCTCAAAAATATGTGTGAAAAATATAAATACACCCAATATAAGTGGATATTAAGTGTAAAACAATAAAATGACATTCACATATATTCAATGGATGACATATTCAATGACTACATGTTGAACCCAAAGAAATCGAAATTGGGTTAAAAAGTTCCCTTGACAGCATAACGGCATCACATCAAAATGAGATGATGAGAGATAAAAAGTGTATCTCATCACTTGGACATAAAATTTATATCAATAAGGATATATGAGAACATATCCCAAGATAACAATATGTAAATTAAAAGACCCAACAAAAGAAGTCTTTTAAAAAAGAGGAGGATGAAAGGTTCCCTTACCGACTTGGGTATCTTTCAAAACATGCACCCCATGAAAGAAGAACAATAGATCATTGATGTAAATACTCATAAACGAAATTATATTACACAAAGAGTAGAATAATGGGCAGTACATACACCACTCAATGTAATTTGTGGCAAATGTAGCATAAATCTCACGGGAATAAAAGTGAGATGAAAATCCCTTACGAAAACTCGGCAGCCTAACGGCGCCACATAAAACTTCCGAATATGGATTGATGAGATAAAATAGGGTATCTCATAACATTACAATAAAATGTACAGAAATAATAATATAAAAGAACATCCCCCAACATTACAAAGAGGAGATTAAAAGAAGTGACACAAAGGAGAGTACTTAAAAAGAAAGAGAGAGGTTAGATCTCTTACGAAAATTCGGCAGCCTAACGGCGCCACTCAAAACTTCCAAAATGGATTGATGAGAGATAATAGGGTCTCTCATCACATGAACATAAAAATTACAGTAGGAGTAATATAAAATAACATCCCAATCATAAGAAATATGAGCTTAAAAGAAATGACATAAAAGAGTGTACTTATAAAGAAAGAGAGTTGTAGGATCCCTTACCTCGGGTCCGACTTGACTCGATCATTCTTTAATCTCCTGAATAATAAACTTGAGTTAATTTCTACTTCATTAAGAACACTTTTCAAGTTCATTATTCATTTTATATCACTTATTACCATGTCATAAACATTATGTAATCATTTAAGTTAATAATATTTGTTTTGCCGATATTTGGTTCTTAAGTCGAAAGTGGACTTCTTACAATTACATGTTGTTCATGTGGCAAAATGTTTATTATATCCAGAATTGTATTCATGATGTAGATATAATATATTTCATATATATATCCAGTACATGCATGCATTTATAACATTACATAATCATTTAGGGGTAAGAAATGAAATGCACCGTTCATGGAGACGGTAAGTCGTACGTACGCATGAACGCTACTTTCATTTCTATTTCGTATTTTATAGAATGGAATAATAATTATATAAAGGTATATTATAATTCCAGTATAATATCATATATAATATCATATTTCCATCCTTTATACGTCCCACATATGGTATTTAACGAATCAAATCACTTTGAGGGGGCGGTAGTCCGCACTTCCTTAAATGAAGATATCGCGTTTACCCATAATGGAAACCATAAAGGTATGACCAAAATGAAAAACACAGAAGCTTAAGGAAAACATAAACATATTATATATCATATATAAAAATAGTGGCATCATAATGGCCACCTTTGAAGGTGATAAATGAGTATTGAACAATCATTGTTTCGGGAGGCAGAATTTCGCCATCCACGGAAACCGTATGTTCTTTAACCATTTTATGTAGTTGTGTGAGAGTGTAGATCGAATAAGTCTTATAACAACATCCTAGTATATTGGAGATACTGGTTTTGTTACAAAAGAAATAAATAAAAAGAGTTTAGGGGGTTGGAGAAGCAAAATAAAACAAATGAACATGAGAGAATGAATTACCTTTAAAAGTGTAACTCCTTTTGATTTGAGCCTAAAGGCTTACTTTGAAAGGATTCTGCACAAAGGGAATATTCTAGGATGAGGAGAGGGATGTGGAGAGAGTAAATGGGTAGGGTTTGGCCGAGCCAAAGGCATGAGGAGTGTGTGAAATGAGGTAGAGGTGGGGGCCTTTTATAAGAGGAGAGGAGGGGCACTTTTGGAAAGTAAGAAATATTACTTTATTTGAAAATGTGTTTCGGTTTTAAAAGGTCCCACATTGATATAATTCGTGGCTAAGGTGATAAGGCTTCGAAATCCACTCATCCAATTGGTTTTGTACATGTTTAGTTCATAGATTTTACATTATCTTTCTATTTTATTTAAATCGTCAAATAATGATGTCATCGCTGCAGCATTATTATGTCATAAATAATTTAATTTATTTAATGTCTAAAAATTATAAAAAAAATACTATGATGTAGGAAATCTTTTTATCGTTCCAATTACTTTTTATAAACAAAATTTAGACCTGTGTAACCCTACTTGAAAATTGTTTTAGTAAAACAACTCATGTTTGTGTCAATTTAATTTTAACATTAAATAAAAAGTTATTTATGTCATTTCCCAACCAAAGTGTCTCCATGGGGTCCCCAAGTTGGCCCATGGCTTGTCGTGGTCGGACATGACTCACCCAATAGGTGTAGGACAAGTTTCATGGTGTTTTCACATTCTTATAATATCATTTTTACCTTAAATTACACTAATTACCTCTAATCGCGATTAAGAACTTAATAAGTTACTATTCACCAAAAAATTATTATAATCTCATTGAACCACATTTTACATCTTAATGACAACCAAGTATGTCAGATTTTTGAAATTAAAAACACAATGATGGAAAAATTTCATTTAAACGGAAAATCAGCTTTTATAAGTACCACTTAGTGGTTTCACTATTCATCAAAAATTGAAGTTTTTCAGAAAAATCCCAAAAATTCACCCTGAGCTATATTTGATATTCCGAATTCAAAAATGAAGTCTGTTTTACAAAACTCAAAACATATTAGTCACATTAATTAATTTAATAATTAATTCCCGCTGTTAGAGCAAATAGCGTGTTTTTATAAAACAATAAGTATCAAAAGATTGACACTAGTTTAAGTCTGATTTCAAAGTGAAATTAATTCCAACGACCACTATTGGATTTAATGGTAAAAATATTTTCTAATTTCACTTTAAAACCAATTCAAAATATAATGTAATCATATAAATAAATTAGATTAAAAAGAGGTTTTGAATTAAAATACAACATTTTACACTATTCATTAAAAAATGAACTTTATCGGAAAAATACCAAAAAATTACACAAAGTAAAATTTGATGTCCCGATTCTTAATAAGAGTTTTATTTGGTCCAAAAGAATGTTTAAGGGTGAAAAAAACTATATTTAATGACAGTTCTCCATTAAAAGGCGATAAGTGAACCTTTAGTGAAAACTAGGGCATATACGCCTAAAATTGAATTCTTTCCGTATTTTAAGCCTTTAGCTTTTATTGGATAAATGTAAAAACATTTAAAAAACATATATAATCATATTTTAGTTATTTCTATCCATTCCCGCCAATAAAACGGCTACATGTTAACTACCATTTGAATTAATATTATTTTATTATTAGAGTGCAACGTAAGATTCCCTAAGAAACTCGTTGTTGCGTGTTGGGTACGCCATCGAGCATAGCGTCCCCTTTAAAGTCATATTAATATTTTATTAACAAATATGGATAAATATGAAAATTTCATATTCATTATTTACCTGGGGTGTTACATCCTTCCCCCCTTTTGGGAATTGCGTCCTCGCAATTCTAAAATTGCGCTTGGAAACATCCTTGAAAGTCCCACATCAGAACAAAAGTCGGTAAAACAAACACATTAAAATAAAGAAAGATAAGTACAAAGGTCACCCAAGTTAACCCATACTAGGATTCCAAGTATGAAAACATGGACATGGAGGAGAAAACATAGGTTCATGTTCTCATAGAGAGTGATAGAAAATATGTTTAGGAGAAAGTTAACCATGAGAAAATCACAAACTTGTGATGGGTTAAACGGTATTCGATTCCCCTGTAGGAAAAGTTAATAGACAACATTTTTGTTTTAAGTTACTTTTTATTGAGGAATTTATTCATAAGGAAACATAATCACTTATCATGTTGACTTTCAACTTTTATTAGATTCCTTAATCAAACTCATATTTTCTCCAGAAGGCGAGTATTTAGGAAGACTTGTTCACATTTAGAGTATTATAATCAACTTTTAGAAAATCACCTAATCCACAAAAGAGAACTATATACTTCCCATGTCATTAGACTTTAACCAAAACAAAAACCAATAAGGTTAGTACAAGATCAGATAATCCAGAAAAGGATAACCCTTTATAAAAGAAAATCTATTCTTAACCTCCAAGATTTGTCAAAAAAATCCCAAAGTTCAACGAGGACCATTCTATAAACAAATTTGTCCATAAAAATTCCTCAATGTAAACCAATATAAGATTGAAACCCAAATATTTGAAGGATTTAGTCGCATAGTCTTCCAAGATAAATCATAACATTTATCTCCAAACAATATCAGTTGCTCCTAAAGTCTCGTTTTGAAAAGTAATTAACCTAATCACATATCCTCCATGATAGGTTAATCATTTTCATAAATAACCCAAAATCAAGTTACTCTTAATTCATAAAATCATATAACTAGAATGAATCAGTAAAACTAACCAGGGACTTCACGTAGTCCAGTGGTAGGCGATAAATACCAGTCGCACTTTGGTTGTGGGTTCGATTCCCGCAGCTTTGTCCGACGCGACGGGTTGTCACACGGTCTGCGTGTTGTCCTTTTTCCAAAACTATATAATTCTTAAAACATTCCCCAAAATGAGATAAAATCTTCAAGAATAATCATAACATATTTTAACCTGAAGTTTATCTCATTCCTTTCATTTTCCATCATATCATAGAGTAACCCATAATTACCTAAAAATTAAGTATCATATAAACCCTAATGGTTACCTTAATAATTATTACCTGAATTTCCACACCGAGTTGGTCATCTCGTACATGATGCATTAGAGAACTCACCAAGGTTGAAGTGGTTGATCATGACTCTTTGATATTTGGTTTAGAACAACCACGAGTTTCCTCATTGAATCCTCCATTTTATCTAGTATCTTAATCAGAGAACCACCACAGTTTCCTTCAAACCTGTTGTCTCTTTGGTGCCTGCTAGATCCATCCATTCACTAAAAATAGAAATGTCAGTGTGAGTATATCAATAAAACCATCATGTACTAATGAGGAAGGTAAACACTAAGATACACTTACTCATTAACTTTATCTAAAACTAGGACTCTTTCTGAAATCCTAACCATTATGGTAATGTCACTTATGCTTAAAGAATACCCTAACGTCTAAAGTTATCTTAACCGACCATTGATACCAACTATAAGGCCCCAGCCTTAAAACCTAACTTAATCTTGAGTTATTACAAGATTACACATTGGGGATCTTTTCAGGTTTAGAGTTTTAGAGAATTAGATCATGAAACTTGAATTACATTCCACATTTAAACAAAGTGGTTACATAAAAGACAACATTCATTCTTCCCATCAACGGAATCATATTTAAATTATAACACGGATTCTTTCTTGACACATCCTTGACACTATCATCACATCATGTACCTTTCCCTTGACCTATGAAAAACATTTCAAAAACATGGGATGAGCATAAAAAGCTCAGTAAGAGTTATAAAAAATATGGAAAGGAAACATGAGTTCATATATACATTAGAATGAAATCACACTTTACCCATAAAACATAGGCATATCAAATCATGAATAAATCATAGAAAACATAAGACATAAAGGTAAATTGAGGCATTCATAACATTCTTTCGTAGGGAGTAACCCTCTTGGTTACGTTTGGAATACCCATCACAGTATATTCCCTAAATCTCTTCAGAGAAACATTAACGTTTCACTCCTTCGCGTTACCCAATGCATTGGAGAGCTATATCGGGCTCACCCGCCCTTAGTTTATCACGGAACCACCCGTTTTCATAACAATGCCCAAGAACCATAACATAAATGTGTCACATAAAACATGAATAAAGGAAACATAACATTTCCACATTTCAATCACAATATAACATTTTAGTATATTGAAATAATGAATCCATTCAAAAAGAAACCATTTCCAAAACCATTTAAAACATTTAATAAAGAGATTTTTGAATCAAAGTGTCTCATAACACCTTGAAGCTTAAAATTTTAAACCATTAATATCCATATAAATAAATCCTTAAAACTATTTTGAAAACATGGATATTAATAAGAACAAATAATTAAAACATTTAAAACGATATTTTGGTTAAAGGGGTTTTACCAAAATTAGAGACACTTGAATACAATAATTGAGGAATAACATTTAGTCAGAACTTTATAATATCATGAGAATAAATGGATTCATGATATAATACTCCAAAGGACAGTATATACACCATATAAGAGTGAATTGGTGCATAACAACAATTAACCCTCAATAGAAATGTCAAATGTGACGAAATACCTTATAAAGAAGGTATCCTTAAATTAAGGACAAATCAATCTCAAAAATATGTGTGAAAAAATATAAATACACCCAATATAAGTGGATATTAAGTGTAAAACAATAAAAGGACATTCACATATATTCAATGGATGACATATTCAATGACTACATGTTGAACCCAAAGAAATCGAAATTGGGTTAAAAAGTTCCCTTGACAGCCTAACGGCATCACATCAAAATGAGTTGATGAGAGATAAAAAGCGTATCTCATCACTTGGACATAAAATTTATATCAATAAGGATATATGAGAACATATCCCAAGATAACAATATGTAAATTAAAATACCCAACAAAAGAAGTCTTTTAAAAAAGAGGAGGGTGAAAGGTTCCCTTACCGACTTGGGTATCTTTCAAAACATACACCCCATGAAAGAAGGACAATAGATCATTGATGTAAATACTCATAAACGAAAGTATATTACACAAAGAGTAGAATAATGGGAAGTACATACACCACTCAATGGAATTTGTGGCAAATGTAGCATAAATCTCACGGGAATAAAAGTGAGATGAAAAATCCCTTACGAAAACTCGGCAGCCTAACGGCGCCACATAAAACTTCCGAATATGGATTGATGAGATCAAATAGGGTATCTCATAACATTAAAATAAAATGTACAGAAAGAGGAATATAAAAGAACATCCCCCAACATTAAAAAGAGGAGATTAAAAGAAGTGACACAAAGGAGAGTACTTAAAAAGAAAGAGAGAGGTTAGATCTCTTACGAAAATTCGGCAGCCTAACGGCGCCACTCAAATCTTCCAAAATGGATTGATGAGAGATAATAGGGTCTCTAATCACATGAACATAAAAATTACAGTAGTATTAATATAAAAGAACATCCCAATCATAAGAAATATGAGCTTAAAAGAAATGACATAAAAGAGTGTACTTATAAAGAAAGAGAGTTGTTGGATCCCTTACCTCGGGTCCGACTTGACTCGATCGTTCTTTAATCTCTTGAATAATAAACTTGAGTTAATTTATACTTCATTAAGAACCCTTTTCAAGTTCATTATTCATTTTATATCACTTATTACCATGTCATAAACATTATGTAATCATTTAAGTTAATAATATTTGTTTTGCCGATATTTTGTTCTTAAGTCGAAAGTGGACTTCTTACAATTACATGTTGTTCATGTGGCAAAATGTTTATTATATCCATAATTGTATTCATGATGTAGATATAATATATTTCATATATATATCCAGTACATGCATGAATTTATAACATTACATAATCATTTAGGGGTAAGAAATGAAATGCACCGTTCATGGAGACGGTAAGCCGTACGTACGAATGAACGCTACTTTCATTTCTATTTCGTATTTTATAGAATGGAATAATAATTATATAAAGGTATATTATAATTCAGTATAATATC
The DNA here is from genome assembly GCA_963277665.1 of Viscum album. Taxonomy (NCBI): domain Eukaryota; kingdom Viridiplantae; phylum Streptophyta; class Magnoliopsida; order Santalales; family Viscaceae; genus Viscum; species Viscum album. The sequence goes on from OY728159.1 coordinate 1,647,800,848, forward strand.
ATATATAATATCATAGTTCCATCCTTTATACGTCCCACATATGGTATTTAACGAATCAAATCACTTTGAGGGGGCGGTAGTCTGCACTTCCTTAAATGAAGATATCGCGTTTACCCATAATGGAAACCATAAAGGTATGCCCAAAATGAAAAAAACAGAAGCTTAAGGAAAACATAAACATATTATATATCATATATAAAAATAGTGGCATCATAATGGCCACCTTTAAAGGTGCTAAATGAGTATTGAACAATCATCGTTTCGGGAGGCAGAATTTCGCCATCCACGGAAACCGTATGTTCTTTAACCATTTGATGTAGTTGTGTGAGAGTGTAGCTCGAATAAATCTTATAAAAACATCCTAGTATATTGGATATACTGGTTTTGTTACAAAAGAAATAAATAAAAAGAGTTTATGGGGTTGGAGAAGCAAAATAAAACAAATGAACATGAGAGAATGAATTACCTTTAAAAGTGTAACTCCTTTTGATTTGAGCCTAAAGGCTTACTTTGAAAGGATTCTGCACAAAGGGAAACCTCTAGGATGAGGAGAGGGATGTGGAGAGAGTAAATGGGCAGGGGTTGGCCGAGCCAAAGTCTTGAGGAGTGTGTGAAATGAGGTAGAGGTGGGGGCCTTTTATAAGAGGAGAGGAGGGGCACTTTTGGAAAGTAAGAAATATTACTTTATTTGAAAATGTGTTTCGGTTTTAAAAGGTCCCACATTGATATAATTAGTGGATAAGGTGATAAGGCTTTGAAATCCACTCATCCAATTGGTTTTGTACATGTGTAGTTCATAGATTTTACATTATCTTTCCATTTTATTTAAATCGTCAAATAATGATGTCATCGCTGCAGCATTATTATGTCATAAATAATTTAATTTATTTAATGTCTAAAAATTAAAAAAAAAAATACTATGATGTAGAAAATATTTTTATATTTACAATGACTATTTATAATCAAAATTTGGACCTGTTTAACCCTACTTGAAAATTGTTTTAGTAAAACAACTCATGTTTGTGTCAATTTAATTTTAAGATTAAATAAAAAGTTATTTATGTCATTTCCCAACCAAAGTGTCTCCATGGGGTCCCCAAGTTGGCCCATGGATTGTCTTGGTCGGCCATGACTCACCCAATAGGTGTAGGACAAGTGTCATGGTGTTTTCACATTCTTATAATATCATTTTACCTTAAATTACACTAATTACCTCTAATCGCGATTAAGAACTTAATAAGTTACTATTCACCAAAAAATTATTATAATATCATTGAACCACATTTTACTTCTTAATGACAACCATGTATGTCGGATTTTTTAAATTCAAAACACAATGATGGCAAAATTTCATTTATACGTAAAATCAGCTTTTATAAGTACCACTTAGTGGTTTCACTATTCATCAAAAATTGAAGTTTTTCAGAAAAATCCCAAAAATTTACCCTGAGCTATATTTGATATTCCGAATTCAAAAATGAATTCCGTTTTACAAAATTCAAAACATATTAGTCACATTAATTAATTTAATAATTAATTCCCGCTGTTAGAGCAAATAGCGTGTTTTTATAAAACAATAAGTATCAAAAGATTGACACTAGTTTAAGTCTGATTTCAAAGTGAAATTAATTCCAACAACCACTATTGGATTTAATGGTAAAAATATTTTCTAATTTACCTTTAAAACCAATTCAAAATATAATCTAATAATATAAATAAATTAGATTAAAAAGAGGTTTTGAATTAAAATACAACATTTTACACTATTCATTAAAAAATGAACTTTATCGGAAAAATACCAAAAAATTACACAAAGTAAAATTTGATGTCCCGATTCTTAATAAGAGTTTTATTTGGTCCAAAATAATGTTTAAGGGTGAAAAAAACTATATTTAATGACAGTTCTCCATTAAAAGGCGATAAGTGAACCTTTAGTGAAAACTAGGGCATATACGCCTAAAATTGAATTCTTTCCGTATTTTAAGCCTTTAGCTTTTATTGGATAAATGTAAAAACATTTAAAAAACATATATAATCATATTTTAGTTATTTCTATCCATTCCCGCCAATACAACGGCTACATGTTAACTACCATTTGAATTAATATTATTTTATTATTAGAGTGCAACGTAAGATTCCCAAGAAACTCGTTGTTGCGTGTTGGGTACGCCATCGAGCATAGCGTCCCCTTTAAAGTCATATTAATATTTTATTCACAAATATAGATAAATATGAAAATTTCATATTTATTATTTACCTGGGGTGTTACCATCATGGATTTATATGGTATCATTTAAACTAATTTGATGTTGTATTAACTATATACCATTTAAATATATTGTATTAGATGAAGAAAACTTACTGAAAATGTTATTTCATTTTCTAGTGAAATATTTATGTTTCGTATTTTTTATTCAACACTGATAATTATTGATTTATAAGGAATTTTGAGAACGAATTATTTAGAACACATAGTACATGTTAGTAATTTATAGGGCCTTTTTATAGATATAATCTTTATTGATTGATAGGACTCATGAGACAAAACATCATGGTTACAACATTAAATGGGTATTTTGTGTACACACACCCATTTATTAAGAATGATGTGTTTATTGGGAGGTCTTGATGATAAGATTCATGATAACATGGATGTGGCCTTGATGGAAATTTCATGAATAGATATATTTATGCATTTAATTTATTAATATTTTAGTTTCCAATATCCATGTGATTTTTATATTGATATTATCCATATATATTTATTGAGCTAATGTTTTTTATTGAATGGAATGTGTTTTTATTATCCACTCTTCCATATTAATTTTGTTTTATTTACTCATAGTAGCTTCAATTGTATGTAAAATTTAATGGTAATATGAACTATATAAATCTAAGTCTTGTACACATATTTTTACAAGATTTTCAACTTAAATTTCCAATAAATACAACGTAAATATCAAGCGACCTAGTTTATTTAGAATAATATGTTCATAATATATCAAAATTAGATGAAAAAAATATATCATTATATTATTCTATATAATTATTACCCAAATACCTTTTATCTCTTTAATCTACATAGGATAACCTAGGGAATACATGAAAAAAAGTTATTAAGGGAATAAACATGAAAAAAATCATAAAATATGAGTTAAAAGGAATAATATGATATCATAAAAGAAAAGTTTTATGAATAATAATATATAAGAATTACATAAATAATATTTCATCATAAGGTCATAGAGTCATAGTAATGTAGAAACAAAATAAATCACGACATAACCATAGGTTAAGGAAAACTACCAAGACAACATCTAATGGTGGAAAGACTCCCATCATGGATTAGGTTTACTTCCTAATCCTATATATATATATCATATCATGAGACATATAAATTACCCAATTCATTGGATATATATTTCATTGCATCCATAATTACATTTACTTTCACATGTGTGCGACAAATGGAAATCATACATAATGAATAAACATAATAATTAACCATGGAATGAAATGAGTTTCATAATCTTTCCTTATACAAAAATTAAAAATGATTTTATAAATATTCCAAAGAGAATAAATAATTAAATAATTTTGACATTAATATCTGGATAAATAATAATAGGTCTCAAATTTATTGTTCATTAAAAAACATCACTATAAAGGGTATAGAATTTGGAATAGAAATGAAATTTCAAAAAGTGTTTTGAGGGATAAGTTAATGAATTTTTAAAAAATAATTCTGATGGTATTTTCATTGAAAACTAGAGGTAAACTAGAATAGTTATCCCTAAAATATTCATTTATTTAATGAAATTATTAAATTCAATAATAATTTAATATAGTATTTCCTTAATCATTAAGTGATATAAGTGTTCCCTTTAATCACATTTGGTTTTAAAGAAGGGATTTGATAAATGAAATTCACAAATGTTTAACCACATAAAAGTGATGGATTTGGTGACCCAGGAACTACTATTTTTACTTTTATTACATGAATGTTAAATTAGATTAATATTAATAAAATATTTTATTACAAATTGTTCATTTTTCTTCATAGCTCTAATATAGTAATATCCTAGTGTATTATTTGCATTAACAAAGTCATAAGAGTTTCCTACCATAATAAGAACTCTAAAGACCTATAATAGTATTCTTAAATATTATTATAGAATCTTATAATGTTCTATAATGGGACACATAGTATATATACTACCAAGTGTGATTACTCATAAGTGAATGAGGCTTATTATCATGAATATCACGATTGGTAATCTCCAAGATGGTAGATTATGAGGAAATATCTGCCAGTAGGAATTATGTATGTCTTGATGTCATTAGATATTTCTATATGTGATCCTATGAAAGGGTCCTGAGACAATAATATTATAATTTATTATTTTCATGACATGTTCATGTAAATTTTCTGATGAAAACCACGTTTCTATATGTTCATGGTGAGGTAGGGTATGTTGGGTGTGTAACAATTGACATGTTATTAATGGATAAGTCAAGGAAGTATTTGTACCTAACATATTTATGGAATCACTTTTATATAATAGAAGCATCACATTTAATTCCATGTCCATGGTGTAATGATTTTTTTATTTCAAATTTTCAAAGAAAGACATATCGATCACATAGGTTAGTGACATAGATATGAAACCGACATGATTAGATGTTTCTGATAAATGGATTATGTTACATAGTGAACATTTTTAAGTAGTTGTCATCATTGTGATATTATGTTATTTATCTGGGGGGGACGTTGAACCTTTTTTGTACAGTAATCTTAGACTTTAGCCATGCCCATCCAATACCAACGAGAAAGAATCCTAGAGGGTCACACACTAAATAATTTCATTAATCTAGATTAAATTTTATTTTAATTTAATAAGTAGAATATATATTTTTCTTAAAAATGTGGATTAATTTTTTTCTCATTTTTATAGATTGAAAATATTTATTAAATAATTAAATATTTAAATTAAATATTTATTCTAGTATTTGATAAATGTCATGTATGATGAATGAACTAAAAGCACATCTGTTGATAAATATTTATTTAATACTCAGTAAATATTATTTATCATTTCATTCATTTGTACAAATCACAAAATAATAATAATATTATTATTATTATTATAATGTTTCGTGGGGTTTATTAAATATTAATACATTTTTTAATGGTCGGAATGCAATTAAATAATATTTAAACATATACCCTGGTTGTATAAATAGATGGCTATTTTTATTGTTTAGGGTGAGATTTTCATGATTGTAAATTAAGAATTTATAATCATTGCACAAAATAGAATTCTCTCACTCTCTAAAATTCGTCCTCTCTTCCTCTCAATATTGAGAATACCTACTTCAAGATTGAAGTATCTTGAGGCGGTCGATACGAATATTGTAAGAAAACTAATTCATCACCCTAGCACCTAAAAATCAATTAGCATTACTTGGAGATAAAAGGAGCATATGTATATCTCCACTGGAGGGATTCTACACCTGAATCCATAAAAAAAGTCCATCCAAAAGATTTTTTGAAAGGTCAACATCATCAATGAAGAAAAGATCATATGCTGAAGTAATAATTTTTTTAGATCCAAATAAATTAATTTTAATTCTATAATGAAATATCCGTTATTGGTGTTTGGTGAAAATATAAATTTAACAAAATTTTAATACAACTCTTACCAAAGTCCCTTCCACTACACCCAAAACATTCAAGTGGCATCATAGTAGTTATGTTTTAAATTTATAATTATTTATTTGATATTTGATCTTTATTCTCAATCATGGTTAAATATCTCATTTATTATTATTTTTTCTTTAATCTGATTTTAATTAAAATTATTTGACATATTAATCATCATTTTTTAGTTTTTAATTTTCATAAAGTTCATAAAATAGAAGAATAATTTTCAAAAAATCCACTGGGAAGTGCCTGTTTTTTTGTTGATAAGTCTGGATTACATTGAGTGTAGTTGCAGTACACATCGTGTACCCAAATAAATTGCATATATATGTGTAGTTAGATACATTTCATTCCAAATAGTAACTAAATGTGTGGAATTTATTGAAAACTATGTATAGACTGGGCTAGTATGAAACACGGGTTTTCAAATTACACAGTGTGTAGTCTGAGGACACGTCATGTAGTTTGCACTAGTTTGTGGAGAAATTTACACAATCTATGTGGTCAGCATACATGGTCAAACCATGTGATACGAATAACCTAGAAAATTAATGATATAAATGGATTTTATTTCATGTACATGATGTGTAGTTCATTATTTCCCACATCAATAAAATGAAAAGATCAATTCAGTGAGTTATATGGATGCACAACATGAGAAATACATGACATGTAGATAGTTTTTACATTTCATTTAGTCACAACCAACGAACACACTATTTTCTTTGTCTAGTTATGTGGACAAATAAAAAGAGTGATACAAGTCATTTATCTCACTTATACATGTCGTGTAGTCAAGATGAGGTACACATTTAATCCCCAAGCATGTAACTCGGAAACATGAAAACCAAGATACATGGAGTGTAACTCTTATGTACACAACGTGTAGTCTCTTAATTAAGGACAAAATTAAATTACATTAAATTGATAATTATATCATTAAAACCTTATTTTATTTATTAGCACTTGTGGTGTTTGAAAATTTTATAATGGTTTAAAGACATAAATGATAAATTAATTTATTATAATAAATATGTAATTATTGGTTTTGTAACTCATCTTAGATAAAAGAAAATATAAATAGGAATCTCAAAGTGAATATATATGGTCGTTAAGATAAATGATAATTAATTATTAATTTATTAACTAGTTAATTAAAGAAAATTTATATTAACAATAAAAAATGAATAAGAAATGAATGTTATCCATTTAATTTTTTGTATTCGTTGTATGTTTGATAGATCAATATCATGAACAAGACCCATGTATCTGTTGGAATTTAGTTAATTTAATTTATTGTATAAGTTAAAAATTATTAATTATTAAATTAAATTGATGGATTATGAGTCATCTCTACCTCCATAATTATGTAGGACTTGTGTGTCTATGGTTATTTATGTAATCTCCGTTAACCAATCCTTGGGTTCTACTCACCTATATGTGAGTAATAAATACTTGTAATTAATTATGTATCCCAAAGCTCATGGAAGAGGTTCAAGATGGAGCCGTAATGAATTCAACTCAGGTTATAAAAAGGAGGATAGGTGGAATGTTTCAACTCATACCAAGACTAGTAGAGGCGTTATTCCCCTAGGTCATAGGTTGATTTATTATATTCTAATTTTTTTTGTTTTTTAGATAATATCATGATCGATTCATTTTTTAATTATTTATTTCTGTCTATTCATTATTTATTTTATAGCTACAAGACCATGATTAGATAAATATATGAATTAATGTGAAAATAAAGAATTTAAATAAATGTATTATGTGTAAATATTTTATACAAAATTTTTATTTAATTAATAAAAATACATTTAATATTAATAAGAAATGTAAAGAATGAAAAGTCTGCAAAATAAATTAAAAACCCTCAACTAAATATTAAGTTAGTCTAAGTCTTCTAGTACTTTATTGGGAATATAACCATAGAACAAAGTGTTTATATGGACAAAGTCTCAAAATTTAATTTTATCAAGGAGTTATCATGAGGTTTTTAGGTTGAATTAACTAAAACTATATTTAATTTAATGGAAAAAGTCTATTAAATAAATATTTTCTGGCATGTGTAGAGAAAATCCAAATCCAGATTTTAGGATTACATATTCCACTTAAAGGGTCAAGGAGCTGCAAGACCACTTTTGGAAAGACCGCCTACCTAAATACCCTCATATGGTTTGCATGGATAAAGTATAGATCATAAATAAGAGAAACATGGATCCTCTTCACTAGAATATCCAAGAAACTAGACATTTGGAGTTCAATGGTGAGGGATATTGGGACATGATAAAATATAGTAAGATTTAACAAAAATAAATTATTATTATTTCTCATATAATTTATAGTCAAGAAAAATACTAATAATCTTCGATTTTATAATTTTATAAATTGTCATGTTCATCATCTACACTATCCATATGATCTATATTAGTAAAATACCATCTAATCATTGGAAGTAACTTCCCAAAATGGATTATATGTCTTGGGGCAATGTTCCTCCATGAATGAAAATCATTCATGCAATAATACTTTATGCCTAATCCACCTGTTAAGGAGGCGATTTGTAGAGACTCTAAGCTTTACGTAAATGGACATTACATTAATTTTGCGGAATACTTAGTACATAACAAAAACACACACACAAGGACCGTAATAGTTTTGTGTCTTTGGAAACTCGGAATATAATCTTCTAATTGTGGTGAAAGATCTTCAACATCTCCCATAATGATATTCCCATTTTTTTTCTTACCTAAAACCTTTCTTTATATCCTGGGGAAAAGAAAACATAAAAGGGTGAGCTCAAATTCTCATTAAGGGTAAACAAAAGAAATATCAATCACATCATATTCATAAGAACATAACAATTTGAAAATCTTACCCTGCAAAAGAGATCATAATTTCATATCATGGGATAAATCATGGTAGTAAAATGTAATCACAATAATCATAACATAAAACATGAAACTTTCTGGAATACACACATAATCATAGAGAATCATTTCTTATTAGTCAAGACTCATTTCCAAGACTATCTTAGTGGACAAAGTCCATTTCTGAACCGAGTTCACTCCTCGTTTCAGTCCTGTTTCACTGAACCGGTTTAACCTGCCATTCCAGCCATGTCTATCTCATGAGATATAAAATCTTTACCCAATTAATTGGAGGTAGATATAGGTCCCACCCATCTTATAATGATACCATTCTTATGTGTGCCACAAAATCATAAACCATACATCATAGCATAACCCATGTAATAAAAATGGGAATCTTGAACAACATGACATCATAAAAAAATTTATATAAGATAAAGGAATTCATAAAAATAATTTCATCACAACATAATCAAATCAATGTAATAATAGGGATAGAAACAGAACCCTATATTATCTTAGATGGAAAATAATTTTGATAAAACACTTGAACTCCATTTTTGAGGAAAATATCCTTTCTACTTCAAAAACATTTTCCTTTCATAACATGTCATACAATTTTAAACTAAAAAAAGTTGATTAAAAATAAACTTGAAAACTTGTAAGGTAAGCTTTTTGGAAATAATGTTTTAAAAATCCATTCATGCTTTATAAGTTAAAAAAACATTCTTCTCGTACTTTTGTCGGAAAAGTCAAAAAAAAGTACCTCGTAACGTAAACAAAAGAAATATTCCTTACATACCATGTAGTAAAAGTAAAAAATGGGAAAAAATGACTTTAAAAATACATAAAAATACTTTTATAAAACATGGACATGGATGATAGAAATAACTCCAGTAAATACTTACGAATAAGGAATCTCGGACAAAATGAGATTTGCAAAATTATCCCTTACCTTAGGTTCGATTTGCTTTGTAAGTGTCCAAACCCCCTTAATAATGATTTAAATAATGTCATTGACTTATTAAAAAATCATATTCACTGTTATTATATCATATATGGTTCACTTATGACTTTATATTACCCGTTCTTTTGTAAATTCATGTTAAAGTAGTGTTTTGGGTAAAATCGTCTCATTTGTCGTTCGTGTTTTAACTTGTAATTATTAATATGATTACTTAGATCATGATTACTTAAATCCAGAATGTAAAACATGATTTATAAATATTCAGAATATACATATATATAATGGATCAATAAATGGAAATAAATACACCGTTCATGGAGACGGTAGGCCGTACGTACGCATGAACACTGTTTTCGTTTCCTTATTGAGTTGAATGGAATTAAGTAGATGACATACATATATATACACATAAATACAGTATCATTGTTATGTAATATATTTCATGATTACTTATTATATATATTTTATAATCATTCATGAATGGTTAACGTGGAGAATGAATCTCATCACGTCGTGGAGACGGTAGTCCGTACGTACGCACGAGCGATGATATCGTTCTCATGATCGTGGAATTGTATTGGAGTGTATGTATAATATTTCAGAATCAATATCACTTTACAATAATCATATATAGTTATTATTTACACCATTATACCCATCCAGGTAAGGTGGTGGTGAAAAATAGATTACACCACGGTGTGGAGACGGTATTCCGTACGTACGCACGCGCAGTGATTTCATTTTCCGTAGGATGGATAGATGGTGAAATAGGGTTGTTTCATACTTATAATAACATATCAGTATATTAGTTATACTTATGTTATTACTTCATAATGAAACAACCTAAGAGGAAGAAGTGGAAGAAGTAATAAAGTTGAAAGAATCGGTAACGGACATTACCTCTTCTTTGAAGCGCCTCTTTGAGATCTCCTTTTAGGGGACTAAAATTGGTCTTTGAGGAAGACCAAAACCTCTAGGATGTTGATAGGGAAGTGGAGAAGAGAATTTGGCAGAGTTTGGACGAGATTGAAGGCTCAAAGTGGTGTGAGGAAGAGAGGGATGAGGTGCCCTTTTATAAGGGAGGAGAGGGACACCTTTGGAATAACTAAAAATATTATTTTATTATAAAGCCAAATTCGGTTTTAAATAGATCCAAATTGATTTATTTCAAAGCTAAGGTGGGTATGGGTCGAAATAATCTCACCCAATAGAATTTAGACAAGTTTAGGTTCCTATTTTAACCTTATCATTTATATTTAACTTTAAGTTAGATAATTTTACTTTTACCGTGTCTTTTTGTGTTCTTACATTATAAGGTTAATAAACTTAATATAAGAAGCCAAACTAACCCCAAATTTTTTTTATTAATATATATAACCTTATCTAAGTCATTTTGCCGAACATTATATTTTTAGGAATAAAATAACAATTAATAATATAATATTTGTTTTAAAAACTATTTTATGTCAATTTTGACACTATTTAGTAATTGATTTTTTTGAAACTCATAACAGAATTATTAGTTAGAAAAAAGTTAATTAAATCAATAATAACATGTCATATTAACCTATAAAATTAGTGGAATTCATAAAAAGTCTCAAATTACATTTATTTGGGTATTTATAACATCAATTATGTCAATATTTCATTAATAAGATAATTACTGCATCATCTTTGTGTCATAAATAAATTAAATTATTTAATGTATAAAAATAATAAATAAAATACCATTATGTAGGAAATATTTTTATCTTTCTAATGAATGTTTATAGTCGAATTTATCTTATGTATAACCCTATATTAAAAATTATTTTCTTATTAAACTTTGATTTTAACTATTTTAACCCTTCTTTAAATAAATTAATAATAAATGTCCTAATCTAATCCAAGTGGGCCTAAATGGTCATATTTTATTCCTAAGGTTTTTTTTGGTCGAATTACACTTATCCAATAGAATTAGGACATGTGTTAGGGTAATAATAATATCATTTTTACCCTTAATTACCATATTTACTTTTAACCGTGGTAAATAAAAGTAAAAAGTTATTATTCACCAAAAATTATTTTCATCTCATTGAACCACATTTGACTTACTGACATCAACTGTGTCTCTCTGATTTTTGAAATTCCACTCACAGAAGCGGTAAAATTAAGTTTTATGAAAAATTCATTTTTTTTAACTACCACTTAGTGGTTTCACTATTCATCAAAAAATGAAAGTTTCCAGAAAAATACCAAAAATTTGGCCTAAGCTATATTTGATATTATGAACTGAAAAATGATTTATATTTTACCAAATTCAAAACATATCAGTTTCATTACTTAATTTAAAAATTAATTCCCGTCGTCAAAACAAATAGTGTGTTCTTAAGAGATAATAACTATCAAAAGATTGACACTTGTTTATGTCTGGTTTAAATGTGAAATTACATCCAATGACCAACATTGTATTAAATTGTGAAAATATATTCTAAATATACTTTAAAACCACTCAAATTAATAATTTATCACTATTAATTATTTCGATTAAAAAGGTTGTTTTTAATTAAAATTTATTAATTTTCACTATTCATCAGAAAATGAAAGTTATCCGAAAAGTACCAAAATTTCACCCTAAGCTAATTTCGATATTCCGAATCCAAAAATGAAGTCCATTTTGAAAAATAAAATTTACAAAATTTCAAAAAGTGGTTATTACTATTCATAACGGCTAGTTTTAATAATATTTTAATAGCATATTGTTGTTTAGTGAAACTCGTTATTGCGTACTACACATGCTATCGAGGAAGGTCACGATTGCGTGTAATGCAAGTCATGTCAAGGATGCGTGTTGTGCAAGCTCCTTTTGGTGTAGCGTACAACACAAGGCATTAATGAAATTAAAAATAATATTTTTCATAAAATCTCGGGGTGTTACATTCTACCCCCCTTAAAATGAATTTCGCCCTCGAAATTCGTCGGGGTTATAAATGGTTTACTCCTAGAAAGTTTCTTTAATAGAAACCCACATCATAAAAAGGATTACCAAAACCAATCTTTAAAAACAAAAGTATGAAACGTAACAGTTACCCAAATAAACTAATCACTAGGTTTCCACATAGATGAAAATATGGATATGGAAGAGAAATCTAACCATCATGTTCTGATGGAGAGTGGTAGAGAACATTGCTATCGAAAATCCAGCAATCACAAATCCATAGATTTGTGATGATCTAAGGTACCATCTAATTCATCGAATATAAGGGCACTAGGACAACATTTTTGGTTTTCAAGATCATTTCCCTAAAGTTGATGAATTAAAAGAAATACTTACATGATTTTGGTACAATCTCACTATTGTTCATTAATTGAACAATTTTCACTTCATCCCTTCATGAAATGAAGTTGAATTTGTTATTTGTGATGTGTTAGCAGATCATGTGATAGAATGATGGGTCATTCCATCTGTCTCAAACAAAAGGTTATAAAAGTTATCAAAAATACATAAGCCCATCTACAGTGAGATTAATCATATATGGTTCCTAAAATGGACTTATACTTCATATATCATACTTCTTAATATAATAAAACTAGTTTCCTACTAAACAAGGACTTCTTGTAGGCCAGTGGTAGGTGATAAAGGCCAGTCGCACTTCGGTTGTGGGTTCGATTCCCACAGCCTTGTCTGACGCGATGGGCAGTCGCCCGTCCTGCAGGTTGTCCTTTTTCTAAATCTATATTAATATAACATCCCATCAATAATATTGAAAAAAGTTCTATCCTAACTTATGTCCAACATAATCCATTCCAATCTTTAGGCTTATCTAAAATACTTCGGTCCAAGCTCATAGTATAAAGAAAATGATTATTTGAAATGTCACATAAAAATCATGTGAATGCCATCATTTATCCCCCATATATCATAAGATATATCTTGTTGGTCAAATTACAAACATGTGAATACCTTAATCATGTATTCTCTTGAAGAATGAATTCCCATTGAACCTTAGTGAAAACATGAATGCTGTTAAAAGTTAACACTTTCCACAAACCAAAATCCTCAAAATTATTTATACTCAAACCATGATATCACTTAGTCCTTATATCAATCATGAGCTCATGAATACAATCAAACATCTCATTATCTTATTATCCCTTCATTATACGCATATCATATACATTCCAAAAATATCTAAATAACCTTTCATGGATACTGGTACCATTAATCATACACTTTCAAAACTCAAGGAAAGACAACAGTGTAACAATCCTTAGATGTCTCTTTATTCCATAGTACCATGAGATTACTTATACAACATTACACATGATAAACATGTAATCATTCCACTACATTATTAAACCATTGACCGAGCTTCATAAATTCTTTCATCTCACATATCATTTGTAGTATCTTCATCATCAACAACATAAATACTACCCATACGACCATACTGATTTTCTTCATGAGACATTCCCTTAGGGCATTGGTTTGCATAATGCCCGTACATTCCACATTTAAAACATTTAACCATTTTTGATGTCGTAGCAATACCATTATCCTCATCCCTGGTGTTAATTGAACCTTTTACTTTGCACTTACTGGCTTTGTTTCCTTCTTTTCCACACCCAAAGCATCTTCCAGTTCCTTTGAAACATTCTCCTTGATGTCTCTTCCCACATGATTTACATAGGGGAAATTTAACTTTCTTTCCTCTATGATCATCATGAAACTCCATCTTTCTCTTATTAGCCGAGTCAGGAAACTTACCAAATATTACTTTATTGATCATATTATGAGATTGCTGATTCGGAATAATAATGATGTTTGGACTTCCAAATCCCATTTCATTTGGTTGCTCATGAAGAATATCATTCCATTGTCCATCATATCCACCATTATCGTGAATCATCTTGTTTCCAGCCATTTTCTAAAACCCAAAAAGAATAGTGTGAGAGGAAAAATCATAATAAAAGGGGAGTAACTTCAATATCTAATATCTTTGGTTTAATCTAATATCGTTACCATAGTTCTAGGACTATATCCTATATGTATACTTATCCTTAGGGACATCCCTAGACATACCTTAGAAATATCTCTAGGGATCTCACTAACGTTTTCGCATCCTAGTTTCCAAAGGTTGACTAAACGTTTCCTCTGATACCAAATGTAGAGACTCGAAGCTTGACATGCATGGACATTACATTACTTTTGAGGAATACTTTGTACATAACAAAAACACACACACAAGGACCGTAATAGTTTAGTGTCTTTGGAAACTCGGAATATAATCTTCTAATCGTGGTGAAAGATCTTCAACATCTCCCATAAAGATATTCCCTTTTTTTCTTACCTAAAACCTTTATTTATATCCTGGGGAAAAGAAAACATAAAAGGGTGAGCTCAAATTCTCAGTAAGGGTAAACAAAAGAAATATCAATCACATCATATTCATAAGAACATAACAATTTGAAAATATTACCCTGCAAAAGAGATCATAATTTCATAACATGGGATAAATCATGGTAGTGAAATGTAATCACAATAATCATAACTTAAAACATGAAACTTTGTGGCATACACACATAATCATAGAGAATCATTTCTTATTAGTTAAGACTCATTGCCAAGACTATCTTAGTGGACAAAGTCCATTTCTGAACCGAGTTCACTCCTCATTTCAGTCCTGTTTCACTGAACCGGTTTAACCTGCCGTTCCAGCCATGTCTATCTCATGAGATATAAAATATTTACCCAATGCATTATAGGGATATATAGGTCCCACCCATCTCATAATGATACCATTCTTATGTGTGCCACAAAATCATAAACCACACATCATAGCATAACCCATGTAATAAAAATGGGAATCTTAAACAACATGACAGCATAAAACAATTCATATAAGATAAAGGAATTCATAAAAATAATTCCATCACAACATAATCAAATCAATGTAATAATAGGGATAGAAATATAACCCTATATTATCTTAGATGGAAAATAATTTTGATAAAACAGTTGAACTCCATTCTTGAAGAAAATATCATTTCTACTTCAAAAACATTTTCCTTTCATAACATGTCATACAATTTGAAACTAAAAGAAGTTGATTAAAAATAAACTTGAAAACTTGTAAATTAAGCTTTTTTGAAATAATGTTTTAAATATCTATTCATGCTTTATAAGTGAAAAAACATTTTTCTCGTACTTTTGGCGGAAAAGTCAAAAAAGTACCTCGTAACGTAAACAAAAAAAAGATTCCTTACATTCAATGTAGTAAAATTAAAAAATGGGTAAAAATGAATTTAAACATACATGAAAATACTTTTATAAAACATGGACATGGATGATGGAAATAACTCCAGTAAATACTTACGAATAAGCAATCTCGGATAAAAATGAAATTTGCAAAATTATCCCTTACCTTAGGTTCTATTTTCTTCGTAAGTGTCCGAACCCCATGCATAATTATTTAAATAATGTCATTGACATATTACAGAATCATATTCATTGTTATTATATCATATATGGTTCACTTATGACTTTATATTACCCGTTCTTTTGTAAATTCATGTTAAAGTAACGTTTTGGGTAAAATCGTCTCATTTGTCGTTCGTGTTTTAACTTGTAATTATTCATATGATTAATTAGATAATGATTAATTAAATCCAGAATGTAAAACATGATTTATAAATATTCATAATATACATATATATAATGGATCGATAAATGGAAATAAATACACCATTCATGGAGACGGTAGGCCGTACGTACGCATGAACGCTGTTTTGGTTTACTTATTGAGTTGAATGGAATTTAGTAGATGACATACATATATATACACATAAATCTAGTATCATTATTATTTCATATATTTCATGATTACTTATTATATATATTTTATAATCATTCATGAATGGTTAACGTGGAGAATGAATCTCATCACGTCGTGGAGATGGTAGTCCATATGTACGCACGAGCGATGATATCGTTCTCATGATCGTGGAATTGTATTGGAGTGTATGTATACTATTTCAGAATCAATATCACTTTACAATAATCATATATAGTTATTATTTACACCATTATACCCATCCAAGTAAGGTGGTGGTGGAAAATAGATTACACCACAACGTGGAGACGGTATTCCGTACGTCCGCACGCGCGGTGATTTTGTTTTCCGTAGGATGGATAGATGGTGAAATAGGGTTGTTTTATACTTATAATAACATATCAGTATATTATTGATACTGATGTTATTACTTCATAATGAAACAACCTAAGAGGAAGAAGTTGAAGAAGAAATAAAGTGGAAAGAATCGGTAACAGACATTACCTCTTCTTTGAAGCTCCTCTTTGAGATCTCCTTTTAGGGCACTAAAATTGGTCTTTGAGTAAGACCAGAACCTATAAGATGTTGATAGGGAAGTGGATAAGAGAATTTTTCAGGGGTTGGCCGATCTTGAAGGCTCAAAGTGGTGTGAGGAAGAGAGGGAGGAGGTTATCTTTTATAAGGGAGGAGAGGGGCACCTTTGGAATAACAAAAAATATTATTTTATTATAAAGCCAAATTCGGTTTTAAATAGATCCAAATTGATTTATTTCGAAGCTAAGGTGGGTATGGGTCGAAATACTCTAATCCAATAGAATTTAGACAAGTTTAGGTTCCTATTTTAACCTTATCATTTATATTTAACTTTAAGTTAGATAATTTTACTTTTACCGTGTCTTTTTGTGTTCTTACACTATAAGGTTAATAAACATACTATAAGAAGCCAAAAGAACCCGAAGTTGTTTATTATTAATATATATAACCTTATCTAAGTCATTTGGCCGAACCATATATTTTTAGGAATAAAATAACAATTAATAATATAATATTTGTTTTAAAAACTATTTTATGTCAATTTTGACACTATTTAGTAATTGATTTTTGTGAAACTCATAACAGAATTATTAGTTCGAAAAAATTTAATTAAATCAATAATAACATGTCATATTAACCTATAAAATTAGTGGAATTTATAAAAGGTCTCAAATTACATTTATTTGGGTATTTATAACATCAATTATGTCAATATTTCATTAATAAGATATTTACTGCATCATCTTTGTGTCATAAATGAATTAAATTATTTAATGTCTAAAAATTACAAATAAAATACCATTATGTGGGAAATCTTTTTATCTTTCTAATGAATATTTTTATTCGAATTTATCTTATATATAACCCTATATTAAAAATTATTTTCTTATTAAATGTTGATTTTAACTATTTTAACCCTTGTTTAAATAAATTAATAATAAATGTCCTAATCTAATACAAGTGGGCCTAAATGGTCATATTTTATTCCTAAGGTTGTTTTTGGTCGAATTACACTTATCCAATAAAATTAGGACATGTGTTAGGGTAATAATAAAATCATGTTTACCCTTAATTACCCTATTTACTTTTAACCGTGGTAAATAAAAGTAAAAAGTTACTATTCACCAAAAATTATTTTCATCTCATTGAACCACATTTTACTTAATGAAATCAACCGTCTCTCTCGGATTTTTGAAATTCCACTCACAGAATCGGTAAAATTAAGTTTTATGAAAAATTCATTTTTTTAACTACCACTTAGTGGTTTCACTATTCATCAAAAAATGAAAGTTTCCAGAAAAATACCAAAAATTAGGCCTAAGATATATTTGATATTATGAACTGAAAAATGATGTCTATTTTACCAAATTCAAAACATATCAGTTTCATTACGTAACTTAAAAATTAATTCTCGTCGTCAAAACAAATAGCGTGTTCTTAAGAGATAATAACTATAAAAAGATTGACACTTGTTTATGTCTGGTTTAAATGTGAAATTACATCCAATGACTAAAATTGTATTAAATTGTAAAAATATATTCTAAATATACTTTAAAACCACTCAAATTAATAATTTATCACTATTAATTATTTCGATTAAAAAGGTTTTTTTTAATTAAAATTTAGTAATTTTCACTATTCATCAGAAAATGAAAGTTATCCGAAAAGTACCAAAATTTCACCCTAAGCTAATTTCGATATTCCGAATCCAAAAATGAAGTCCATTTTGAAAAATAAAATTTACAAAATTTCAAAAAGTGGTTATTACTATTCATAACGGCTAGTTTTAATAATATTTTAATAGCATATTGTTGTTTAGTGAAACTCATTATTGCGTACTACACACGCTATCGAGGAAGGTCGCGATTGCGTATAATGTAAGGCAAGTCAAGGATGCGTGCTATGCAGGCTCCTTTTGGTGTAGCGTACAACACAAGACATTAATGAAATTAAAAAGAATATTTTTCATAAAATCTCAGGGTGTTACACGAGTGATGAAGAATTCCTAGTCTATGAAAAACATATGAATGGTGTGGTTGACATTAAATTTTATATTCTATCATATATGTCAAGGGAACACATTATGTCTTATAGACATATATTCTTATATCATGATAGGGTATCCCTGTGGTCTATACCAAGAAAGAGTTACACAGAAATGGTTTGAGATATCCAAGGCTCTTTCTCAAAGAAATTTTGGAGAGGGTTCCCGAGTTGGGCCTCACATATTCAAGATCATTGGATACATTGAGCGTCTAGAAGTTCTAGGATTTAAAATCCAAAATGAACTTAACCTTGATCTCTTCTTTTCATAGCTCCCTTAGATCTTCACATGCGTTGTTGTAAATTATAATATGAATGACATAGAGAAGTCTTTATTAGATATGATTACTCTTATTCACCAAGTAGATAACAAAATAGAGAATGAAAATCATTCTATACTTATGGTGAATAAAAATAAGGTAAAAGTGAAGAAATATAACCCCAAGTCTTCTTCACACCCTTATAATAAGAGGAAGATCAAGGGATAAACAATGCAATGTGATGCTTTCTGTTTTTCATGTGTCAAGAAGGGCCACTAGAAGAAATATTTTTCCTAGATAAAGTAATAAAGGGAAACTTCATGTTCATTTGGTATAGAGTTCAATTTATCTATTTCTAAAAATTGGTTATTAGATAATTATTATGGTTCCCACATATGTATTCAAATATAAGAACTAAGAAGATCCATAATTACTGACCAAGGGGAGGTAGAGCTATGAGCAGCAAACAAAGATAAACTTTCTAGTGTAGTTATCAGTGACTACCACATCATGTTTCCAACTAGAGTAATCTTTGTTTGGAATGGTTTTTATTATGTTTTATCCATTGCTAAGACCATTATTTCTTTATCCATACTATATACAGATGGATTTATGTTCATGTTCAGGAATAAATTTCACTTTTATAAATATATCATTTGTTGTGTTAAGGAAAAATTAAATAATAGACTTTATGTGTTGGACCACACATAACAAGTAATGGAAATCGATAATGAAAATACTTTTCATTAATAAAAAAACCTTAATTTTTCACCACTAGAAATGTCATTTAAATGAAATGAACCTAAATAAATTATATTTAGATGTATATTTATATTATTTTTAACAAAAACTACATTGTATATGTCATGCATGTTTACAAGGTAAACCGAGAAACTCCCCGTTTAGTGAAAAAGGTGGAAGGGCCAATGATATTCTTGAATTACTTCATACTGACAAAGTGGAACTTTATTATTAAATCATGTGGTGGGTACTCAAACATTATAAACATTAGTGATGATTTTAGTAGATATGTATATGTATAATTGATAAGGTATAAGTTGGATTCCATTGAAAATTTTAAGGAATAAATGAGAGAAGTTGTGAACCAGCTTGGTAAGAAGATTAAGAACCTCCAATCAGACCCAAATAGATAATATGTTAATAAATACTTAATTAATTATTTATGGAAGTTTGAGAATCTATCTCAACCCAGTCCTCCTTATACCCTTTAGTGAAACAGTGTAAGTTAAAGCTTGATACACTCCTTGACTGACATAGTGAGAGAAATGATGAGTCATGTGAATATTAAATTATCATTTTAGGGATACATATTACAAAAAATAGCATACGTACTAAACAGAGTTCCAACTAAAGCAATAGATGGTATACCATACAAATTCTGGAATGAAAAGAAACCTATATATTTATACTTACATGTGTGAGGTTATAAATTGTTTGTTAAGGCCTCTTTAGGTAAAAATATTACACCATGAGAAAAAAATTCTATCTTTAAAGGATATCCCAAAGAAAAAAAGTGATACTACATATTCAATCAATTTAAAAAAAAAGATATGGTTGATAGATTTCTCATATTTCTTTAGAAATATAGTATATCTAAAAGAGAATTAAGAGTGAGATAGACTTTGAGGAAGTCCAATCTCAAGATACACAAGATTTATAATATGAATAGATTCCACAAATACCCATGGAAGAAGAATTGGTTCCATATATACAAGTAATATGTGGGAGCACAAGAGATGTTGGAGAACTATAAAATTATGGTTTTTTAGTCACCATGGATGTTGAATTAATTTTATTTTTTAATAATGATCTTACAACCTATAATTAGTAAGTGGAAAAAATGTTTCCAAGTAGAAAGATGCCATTAATTTGGAAATGTATTCCACAGAATCAAACCATGTCTGGGTTTTGGTAGATCCTCCAATATATGTAAATCACATTTGTTGTAAATGGGTATTCGATAAGAAACTGGACATTAAAGGACAAGTCAGTACCTATAAGGACCAAATGGATGAAAAAGGGTTTAAACTACCTCAAGTTATTGGTTGATATGAAACCTTTTCACCTATTTCAACAACAAAAAACATTATAATTATACTTGAAAATGCATCCTTCAATTACTATGATATTTAGAAAATGGATGTAAAAATAGAATTCCTTAAAGGTTATTTTTAGTAAGATGTTTATATGACACAACCTAAAGGGTTTGTGACTCCAAAAATCTCTAAAAAGATATGAAAATTTCAAAAATCCATTTATGGAATAAATAAATAATATAGATCAAAGAACATTTAGTTTCATGACACCATAACAGAATTTGGTTTCATAAATAATGAATGTGATCCTTGTGTCTATAAAAATTTTAGTGGGAGTATGGTCATATTATTAAAATTATATGTTGATGACATATTACTTATTGGAAATGAAATACTAGTCTTACAGTCTATTAATATGTGGTTAAATAAATGCTTCTCCATGAAGGACTTAGGTGAGGAGGCATACATTCACAAGATCAAGATCTATCACGGTAGATCCACGAGGTTGGTAAACCTAAGTCAAGGTACATATATTGAAAATATGATAAAGATATCCAGTATGGAACAATCCAAGAGGGGTTCATTTCTAGTGTCACATGGCATTCATCAGACCAGGAAAATGTGTCTTCAGATACATAATTAAAGAAATAGAATGTAATGGATTTCATACACATCAACGATTGGTTCAGTCATGTATGTTATGCTATGTACTATGCTAGATTTTGCCTATACATTTAAGGATGTGAGAAGATATCAAGCTAACCTAGGTGACCTTTATTGGAAGGCAGTCAAAACTATCTTTAAGTATCTAAGGCATATTAAGGATATGTTCCTGGTTTATGGATGATATGATGAACTAATCATCAGAGTATATATAGATTATATTTTTTAAATAGATTAATAATATATGAAATCATAAACGAGATACATATTTACATGAGTAGAGGTTCCTTGATCTGGAAGAGCTCAAAGAAGACTGCGGTCACGTACTATATAGTAGAGTATGAGTATATTGCAGTTTCTAAGGTAGATAAAGATGTATTTTGGATACAAAATTTAATTTAAAAGCATGATGTGGTATGAAATAGTAAAGTCATTATCACACCCAATTGTGATAATACTATTGTTGTGTCTCTCACAATAGATCCAAGTTCACATCAATAGATGAATCACATATTTAGAAAGAATCATTTCTTGAGATATTTTTCTTAGAGAGGTGTGGTTATGGTGTAAAATATTTCAAAATAAGATAATGCAGAAGACTCCTTGACTAAATCCTTGACTCAACAGAAACATTATTATCTTGTTAGGTCTAACATATTGATAGCTGTGGGAATATGACTCTTGTCCAAGTGGGATTTTGTTGGATTTGGTGTCCTAGGACCAACTGTTTGTACATTGAATTCTTTTATAATTGATAAATTTGGAATTAATAAAATATATTATTACATATTTTTTATTATTCTATATGGATATTTTCTACTAATTTCATATACTATATATTACATTGGAATGGTCATAGCAGCTCCCCACTATGATGAGAACCATGTAGTGTCATAAGGATATTCTTAAATATAGTTCTAGAGTCAAATAACACACTAAGATGGGATACAATTTATAAAAACTATCAGGTGATAGTAATCATAAGAAGATGAGGCTTCTTATCATTAATATCATACATGGTGATCTCCAAGATAATATAATATGATAACATATTTTCTAGTATGATTTCTTCATGTTTTGGTGTCATCAGATATTTCTATCTATGAGCATGTGCGAGGGAACTTAGACATTAAGATTATAATTGATTCATGTCATGAATCATGTACATAGATTTTATAACTAATATTGTGACACCATATGTATTCAGTGACATAAGATATTTTGGATGTGTCATGATGGAAATGATATTAATGGATAATTTGAGGAAGTATTTTTCTATTTAATATTTATTGAAGTTGATGTATCGACCCTTTTATTTAAATAGAACCATCAAATTAAATAAAGTTTCCATGGTGTAACAATGTGGTTATTTCAAATAGTTATAAAAATACATATCAAGAATATATCATGGTGACAAAAATGCGAAAACTACTTGATTGGATATTGTGACAAATGGATTATATTACATAGTGAGCGTTCATATGTGGTTTTCATTATTATGGCATTAAGTTATTTATCTTGGGGGTCTTGACCCATTGTTACATAGTAATATTATAATTTATGAAATCCCATTTAATTGTAATAGAAAATAATACAATAGGGTTACATAATAAGTGTTTCTATTGATCTCGATTAAATTTTATTTGAATTTAATTAAAATAAATAAATATTATTCTTAAGATCGAGGAATGATTTTATTCACATTTTTATCGATTGAAAATATTTAATGATGACTGATATATTTAAATTAAATATTTATTTTTGTATCAAATAAATTTTAAGGATGATTAATGGAATAAGACTACATCTGTTGATAAATATTTATTTATATTCCAACAAATTGTAATTATCATTGTGTGAATTGGTGTGCATCATAAAATAATAATATTATTATTATTATGTGGTATAGGGTTTGTTAAATATTAATATATTATCTAAGGAGTGGGAGTAAAATAAATAATATTAAAAAAACATATCCCTATAAATAGATGGTTATATCTATTGTGTAGGGTGTGAGTCTCTTAATCAGAAATAGATAATATATAAGTATTACGTGCAATTGAATTATTTACCTCTCAAATTCCTCCTCTATTCCTATCAAGAATGAGAAGAATTCATTAAATCACAATGGATCTTGAAACTATTGATACGAACAATTCAATACAATTGATTCACCATGATAACACCCTTAAATCAATTGGAATTTCTCAGAGTTTAAAAGAGCATGTTTGGATGACTGTTATAGGGATTCTACATTTGAATACTTAAAATTCAATGAAGGTAATCTGAAAGGGATTTTGGAATATCAGAATTATCCAAAAAGGATCCAAATATGAGGTAATAATTTCATTTAGATCTAAATAAATTAAATATAAATTTAACCTACAAGATACTTTATTAGGGTTATGGAAATTTCTAAATCAAAATAAATTTTAATATAATGCCCACCAAAGTTACTTCCACTATGCCCAAAACCTTCACAAAGAAAATAAGAATAAGTTATGATTATATATAAGACAAAAAAATATAGACTTTAGAATAATTTAATAACAGAAAATGGAGAGATAATGGGATTTATAGAGTGAAAGGTCATAACCCAAAGAAAATACGATGGCTTGGAGTGATCCCTTGCATTATTTCCAAAATCATCCATCACTTCTCGTTAACATCATGGAGAATAAATTTAGATTCATTAATTAAATAATTAATAAAATTTTAAACATATATATTTTATTTTCTATATTTATATTATATCTATTTATTTCTATTTTAATGAGATATAAAGTTAAATTTCATTGTTTTGGGTCATTCGTTTCATGGTTCCAATGTCAGATCACTTATGGATAATTATTGAAGTTTTAGTCAAATGAAACTGCAAATATAGAGGTGAAGTGAAATAATATTTTAATCATTATATAGATTTAAATGGTTCCAAATGTACATATGTGTTCATATATAGGGATGATTCACTTAGTATAAATGTTTTCGTTATTCGGTTTAGCTCATTGAGGCAGTTTTACTGACCATCAAGAATTATATTTGTTTTATTTAATTGAAGGGTTTTTAATACAATCCAAAATCATGTGATAAGTTATAATATTTTTATTATAATCATATTTAAAAAAAATATTGATATAATCATCATTTATTGTGTTGGATAAAAAATAACTATGTTGTTCATGGTGGTGGTGAATCAACCCTAATAAGAACAAATTTTTATTTTTAGGAAAAAAAGAGATGTGAATATGATGTATGATAGATATTAAGTTAAAAATAAAATTCCATTTTATTTTTAATATTTTAGCATTTGTGTCATGTTGGATGGTGTATGTGAGGAGATGATATATGAGGAAATGAATTTAAAAGGGATATATTTATAATATTACTTATTAAACATCAACTCCTAAATTAAACCTTAAAGATATTTGGTTTATCCTTTTTCTGAGACCATAACTATGTAGATTTTGGGTGATGGTTTGTAATATTACTATATATAATTTTTGAAAACTCCAAGGCTTAGAATATGTGAGGAGAAGGGGTGATATTTGTTAGATAAGGAGAGTGATGTTTTCTGAAAATTATATTCATTAGTGTATTATTTTGGATCAATACTACTATTAGTAAAGAATATTGTGACCATAGATAGTAAATGGTTTACGTGAGTTCTAAATAATGGGTTCTTTCAACATCCATTACTTATAAATTCATTTATTTTACTTATAATGTAAAATATCATATTTTATTGTATTTCACTATTCACCAAAAAAATAATCTATTTTAGAAAAATTTCAATAAATAACCCTAAATTTTTTTTGATGTATACATTCTAAAAATGAATCCAATTTTTTGATAATAATTTTATAAATATTATATATTTAAATTTTTCAAAAAAAATCCTTACTTATTTGAAAAATACCAATTTTAATATTATGACCAATTTTATAACCCTTTGAAAAATTTCTTATGGTCTCAAAAATTATATTATAATTATAATAAAACATAATATTAATTTATAAAACTATTTTAGTAATTTAAAAATCCTTTTAAATCATTATATTTATTATAAAATAAAAATAAATCATTTATGTTTTGAAAAAAATAAAAGCACTTATATTATCATTTTTAAAACATTTATTTACTTTTATAATGATATAAACATGTCATGTTTTAATTTTATATCATAAAAAATATTATTTTTTACTGACATAGGTGAGGATACTACTCTTAACAGTTTGGTTAGAGTTCTTAACAACCAAATTACTATTCCAATGGCTACATTACTATTCCAACAAATGTAATGATCATATGGGCTCCCGTATTTCAATAAATACAACATATTTCATTCATTATCCATTAACATTTATTTTCACTGAACATTATATATATACATATATATATATATATATTAATTTTAAAAAAGAATATTTTATTACTAATATTGTGTTTTATTTCTACATTGGTTTTTGTGGGAGAAGTTATTCTGTTGGATCGAACATATCCAAATTTTCATATTATGGTTATCTTATTTTTATATTTTTCCTCATTATAATATTTTCAATTATTATGAATATATTTATTCTCTAAATTTATGGTTCAAAATAATATAATATTTTATTTGTTCTATCATGTGGTGCATGTTCTTTATATAATACTACATTACAAAATATGAAAATTTTATATAAATAAAAGGGGAAATTCCATTCACAAAATTATAGTTCATCACATTATTATCCATTAAAAAAATCACAATTGAACATTAATTTCACCCGCTAAGATGTAATTAAATGAGGGAAATTTTGTTTCATTACTTCCTATGGTTTCTAAGTAGCATCGTCGTACTTATTATTTCTCAATGTAACTTTGACTAGGTGAGTCATCTTATTATGTAGAACTTTTTCTCTATAGTCCAAGATATTCTTCAACTACTCTTCATAAGATAGATATTTATCTAGTTGTACCACCTCTAGAATCAGTACATGTCATGGATCTGGTATGTACTTCCTCAATATAGATACATGGATCAAGTCATTTTCTTGAGACAAGGTTGGTGGGAGTGCTAGTTGATAAGCCACCAATCTGATGTGATCAAGACTCATAATGAGGACAATGTATCTGGGACTTTGATTACACTTATTCCCAGATATCATGACTCTATTCCATAGATATATGTGGAAGAACACATTATTTCCATCCTCAAACTCTAGGTCTCGTCGATGATTCTCAATATAGCACTTCTATTGATTTTGAGAAGGTTAGATGTGCTACTGGATGGTCTTGAAATTTTCAACCATTTCATATAAAAATTTTGGTCTTGAAAACTTGTGTTCACTAACATCCTAAATGGACTCATTTGGACCCATTTTGATGCTTGAGAGGAATCTATTATTGTACTATAAATCAAATAGAGTAAGATACTGATCCCATACACCTTTAATGTCCATTGAGAATTCTCTAAAAATTCCCTGAATTATCTAGATAGTCTACTATGATTGTCCTTCAATTTTGGGGTGATAAGTTATAGAAAATATCGACTCAGTGTTTAGATCATGTTTGACACTTTTCTAGAAATTATAGGTAATCCTTAGATCTTGATCAGAAATAATTGATAGTAGTCTTCCATGAAGCACAACCACTTTTATGATGTATAACCTTTCAATGTGATCATGTGAGAAGTCCACTCGAATAGGGATGAAATTAGAATTCATTATAAGAGTATCCACCATAATTCATGTTGAATTATTCACATTAGATGTCTATATAAGACTTGTGAAAAAATCAATAGTTATTTTTTCTCATTTCTATGTGGATAAGGGTAATGGTTTCCTAAAACCCTTCAAGTTTTCCCCTTAACCCCTCACCTACTGACTTATGAGGAACTTTTATGTATATTCAATGATATCCTTATTTATATTTTCCCATTTATAGTTCTCTTAGAGAATGTGAGACATCTTTGTTACCCCTCAGTGGATAGAGAAGGTCGAGAAATGTGAATCATTCAACAGATCCATCTTTATATCTAGATTTTATGGTACATATAGTCATGACCCACATCTTATAACTCCCTCTTTATCAATTTTGAACACCAAGGATGTAATTTTTCATATATCCTCCACCTTCTTCAAAATTTCCATATCATCGCTTTGAGAATCTATTATCTTCTCTATAATGGATGGTTGAGAGTTCATTTGAGAAAATAATAATAGTGTTCCTTCCTTTACAATTCCCATGTTTATCCATTACAATTGTAAGAATATTTGATCCTCTTCAATTTTCATCTTTGATGAGGTTTTATGATCATTAATTCTTAGGTAATCTTCCACTTTATTTTCCTTCTAGGATGGTAATGGAGTGAGAATTCATAATATTTGATAACCACTAGCCATGTTCATTAGTTGATATTATTCTATTCTATGTGAATATATACATGAGGCACTTATGATCCATATATATTTCAAAATTCTCCCCATATAGATAATGTTTCCAAATAATGAATGTTAATATCACTATATCCAATTTGCAGATCATGTGTTGGGTAGTTCTACTACTGAAATTTCAACTTCCTTGGGGAATAATCTTTCACTTTATCATTTTGCATCAGTAGAAAACCCAATAATTTCTTTAAAGTATAACTATATACTAAAAAATATATTCCTATATGAAGGTAGTGTATATTTAATATAGTGATAAGACGCTTTATAAATTCCTTGAAGCTCTCTTTAAATTTATTAGTCCTGAAAAACATTACTCCCTTCTGAGTTATCTTGGATAGAAGGTTTGAAAACCCTGATAATTTTCTCATAACTTCTTGGTAATACCCTTCTATTCCAAATAAATTATGGATCTCTATTTCAGATATTGGTCTAGGAAATTCCTCATTTTCCTTTTTCTTTAAAGGTTCAATAGATATCAATTTTTTGGTGATATAATTCTCCAAGAATACTAATTCCTCCCTACAAAGATCACATTTACTGTAATTTTCATATTGGATCTCCTTTAGAAAATTACTTCATACAATATTCAAATACTCTTCATGCTCCTCCTTACTTTTTGAGTATATCATAATGTTATCTACAAATACCATCACAAATTTGTCAAGGTAATACCTAAATACTCTATTCATTATGTTTATGATGATTATCATAGAATCAATGATTTTAAGGTTCATTACTATGAACTCATAGTGTTTATACATTTTCAAAATGAAGCTTTGTGAATATCCAATTTTTCACCTTTAATTAGTGATATCCTCCCCGAAGTTCCATGTTAGAGATGTATTGTGCCCCATATAGTTCTTCAAACAATTAAAAAATCTAGGGAATGGGATAATTGTTCTTTATCTTGATTTTTTCAAGTTCATGATAATCAATGCAAAGGCAGAATGGCTCATCCTTTTTCTTAAGTAAGAAGACTGATTCACCAGACAATGAATCACTTGGTTATATAAAACCCTTTTATAGATTAACTTGAAACTACTTATTTAATTTTTCTAACATAATGGTATATATTCTGTAAGGATTCTTGGATATGTTCATAGATCAAGGTGTAAGTTCAATTGATAACTCAACCTCTTGGTTAGGAGTAAGTCCATGAAAATATTTAAGAAATACATTAGTGTAGTCCCTCAACATGGAAAATTATTTAAGCATTATTCTCACCTTTTTCTCAATCATTTTAGGTGGGTATTCGTTCACATAAGGTTATAATATCTATGATCAATAAGAATATTCCATGGGATATTAATTACCCTCCTTACATTTTTACTAACTGAGAGGATGACTAGGGATGTAAAGAGTCATCTCCCTCTCCCGAAATTTTAACTTGGATTCACATAAGTATAGCCAATACTTTATCAATACAAAATAAAATTACACTAAAGAGAGTATGGTAATATTTAATGGGAGATTCATCCCACAAAAACAGACTATTGAAAAGTTATATACTTGGGATATAATAGTATCCACATTTTCTATTCTCTTGTATAACTCAACAATCATGTTTTGAGGTGGTGTTTGAATTGTTATACTAAAATTATATGATATTAAATAATGGGTAGAACCAGAATAAAATAGTACATTCACTACACTTTATAGAATAACCATGTTACCTTCCACAACATCATTGTATAGATCCCCCTCGATAGTAGTGATAAAATATTCCCATCCTTGCTCTATATGCCTAAGAGTTTGTTTCCATTGATTATCTTTGACAACACATGTATTAGGGAATTATCTTGGATAATTCATGTGTTCCATGTAGTTGAAATATTGGATACATATTGATTATTTATGGAGACCTTATTGTATTTCATCGTATTATGTGCATATTCCTCTCCCATAGACATCAATTAGCTTGATTCCGCTCATTTCCACATTTTAAGAATCTCACAGATCCCTTGAGAATGTTTCCAAGATACTTCTTACAACATTTTTAATATAGGGGTAGTTGGGTTTTCCTTCCTTTATGAGATTTATCTATTCATCCGCCCAAATTAAACACTATTATTAGATTTTTCATCTCCAGTCCTAAGAGACCACTAAGAGTCTCTAATATTTATCTCAAACATAAGGGAACAACAAAAAATATCTTCATAGTTTTCATATTCTTGAATTGGTATTTTTTTGAGGCTCATCTCTAATCCACTAAAGAGTCGGGCCACCTTACTTTTGGTTTTGATGAAAAAGATGGGGGTGTATCATGAAATCCTTGTGAAATTTTCCCTATATACCCTATTATAATCATCTTCCTTTTTCTTCAATCTAAGGAACTCACTATCCAATTTAATATGGACAGTTTGGTGAAAATATTTATGGAAATTTATTTTCATGAATCCTTCACATTCCATAAAATCTATTTCCTCTGTGAGTTTTGTGTTCTTGATTAGTTACCACTATTGATCAGCTCCACACTGCAAGTAATAAATTGCTAGTAAAAATATCTCTTATTATGAGAATTAATGGATAGATAATATCATTTCAATATATTTAATCTATTGTTATGTTATTAGGGTATCAAAAGATCCACTAAAGGAATGATACCTTTTTTCATTAAGGAATGTGCTAAAAATTCTATTTAATAGGATAATATGTGTGTTTTACATGATTAAATTTATTATAAATCACTTGGGTTAGTTGAACTATTATATGAAGGTACTGTGATTGAAGTAGAATCCCCAAAAATGTGATTTAAAAAAAATCACCATCAAACGACCTGAACTTGTTGACGTTGGTGAATTGTTTCCCAATTACTTCCTCAAAATCATGCGTGAAAGAGATTAAGCGCAATATTAAAACAAAAAAAATACCTAGTTTAGATCCAAAGACAAGAATGGAATATTATCATCATTAGTGATATCTACTATAATAAGCAAAAGATTAATTCCTCTATATTTTCCACACGCTCTTCAATAAATGGTGGGAGCGCCATTCGTCGAATTCTGAGTGCTAGCACAGTGATCAGATGACGCCTTTAACACTCCGAGGATCACCACATCGCCTTACTTGTGATTCCTATGAGAGAACTCTATTCGATATTTTGAATCCAAATCCTCTCTCTCTCTCTCTAGATTTTGGGAGATAGGAGAAGAAAGGGAATAACTATTAATAATCATAAGTTAATTCCTCTCTTTTTCTATTTATAGAGTGTTTATGAATTACCTGTTATTTCCTCCCCAACCTTGAATAATTAACACGGAATACAAATGATATTATCACCACTATAATGATCCATAAATATAATTTAATATTATTATCACTTATCTATAATATAATAATGATATTATATAATAATAAATGAGTCATTAACTTGACTCATCATTCCCATAAATATTAATTGAACCTTGAATATTAATATTCATTCAAATAATATTTTTCATGTATTTACATCAAAAATTTTAAATAAAATTAATAAATAAATTCAATTCCCATTACTCATAACTTGAATAATATGAATTTATTTATTACTTTGGTGATGATATCACATTAAACAAATCTCAAAACCCAGTGGTGGGGCCCACCATGTCCTATATACCAATTCAACTGAATAGGGAAGATTCTTGAATACACTATTGTGTGTGACCCTCTAGGCCCTTATCTCGATAGCAATGAATAATATTCACATACAAAGAGTGAGATCTAGCAATACATCATGGTCCCTAAAGAGATAAGGATTGTTATAGTAGTGACAACCAGCCTATGAACATGCACTATGTAATATAATATATTTTTCTTTAAAAATCTCATAAAGAAGTACGCACACCTATATCATGCCCTTTTCTTGATTTATCATTTATTGATCTAATTGGATGGATTTACCCTAGACTTTCATGGCCATGGTCTTATGAAGGTGCTTCCATCATGATCAACATGGCCCGTGATATATTACTTCCTAAACCTAGAAGCAACAAATCCTTTCATGACCATTCAACCAATTTCATTCCACCAATGACGCACCCAAAACAAACTACCTCACTAGGATTTCAATATCATGGTTTTTGTCTTACATCAAAGTATGCGATCAACTAGAATGCATTGGAAATGATCTCAAGTCAGAAGACCGTTACACGTGATCATAGATAGGAACATCCAATGACACCCAAAACATGTGGTGTTCCTATTGGTGGGTCTATCCTCATGATCTCACTACTAGAGATCACCAAGTGTGAACTTCATGAGAAGAAGTCTCAATGTTTATGATCCCTCAAAACCTAATAGTCATACATCTACTATGTCCAGTCGGTACGATGTATATAGACCATAGGACATTTTTTTAAGATTAATGTCACAGTATCTCGAGGTTCTTATTATAGCCTGGTATCTGCTATAATTTTTCGATACGACAATTAATCTATGAATATTACCATTTCAATAGTGGAAGTAAACAAATTCTACATTATAATGGTAATAAAAAAAATCATGTATAGATAAATATATACATGATATGGTAATCAAAAGTACTTGATAGTTGGGTCTAGAGAACTCACTATTTAAACACTCCCACTTTCACTAGATCCAACTTTCTAACCAACCTTGTTATCTCTCACAAGATTAAAATCATGTTTTTGCTAAGTCACGACTTTAGCTGCTAGGCCTACCATGATTCCACCACATATCAATTTTGCTATGGAAACCATAGCTCCTTGAGTAAAACCTCTTAAGAGATGGAATCCCCGAGTATATCCCTTTTTTCCACTTTGAAAACATGACATCTTGTCTAGTAATAATATCATAATTTACATTATGATAATACTTTTCTTACTAGGTGTGATTCCAAGAACTGGAACAAATCATTGCATTTAACTGCTTCTTAGCTACCTTAAAAGCTACAACATTCTCGGTGTATGTAGGTATGGATACCACTGGATTATATGAGTTTGTCTTTCTTATCACCTTAGCCTAACTACAATAATAGATCTCTTTTATCTACAACAGACTAGTTTGTGTCATCTTAAAACTAATATTCTTTCTTCTCCACTTAACGGGTACATATCTTTTTTACTTGTCAAAGTACACTTAGTTAGTTATGACTGCTTCACGTGCAGTACTCCTGGGTAAAACTGATATTTTTCTACTATAAGGTATATTTTGGAAATATTAGTTCTTGTACATAACATGGAATACATGATTAATCCATCTCATAAGCACATGGACTTCAAGTCACTGCGTTTATCTCCTCCCATGTACAGGACATGTGATCCTAGAAAGATACATGCCATGTGACATTGGTAACAATTCCTCTCTTGAATTGTTTGGGTTTTTATTTTTCAATACCATGTCACAATATGAATGATGGACTAGGTCCAAGAAAATTTTAGATCTACCTCAGTATATCCTAATCCCTAGAACATAGTTTTCTACTTTAAGTCAATCACTAAAGAATAAATCCTTTATTCTGGTCTTTACTAACTTGAAGACCAATGTATTTTTCATATGTTTCCAAACATATTTTACATGGAAAACCATGGATCTCCCACTAACTTCTAGTAAACACATGGAAAAAATTCATTACAAATGAATGTTCTATAATCCTGTTTCTTACTTCAATCCTAAAATGGATTTTAGTAAATTGCAGCTTTTATTAGCATTCTCTGATTTGACCATCCTCTTCTAGTTGCATTATATAGACACCTTCCATGATTGATGATCGTGACATCCAATGCCTAATAATATGATCATTGAAATTAGATATTACAAGAAAAAATCTAATGAATTTAGGCATATCGACTTGGTATAACCAATCGAGACTTATTGGTATTACTCTTATACCATCCATGTATCTTTTCACTTGAATACCCACCACATTATTCATAATAATAATCCCCTTTTCACTATAATACATGGAATTAATTATTGAATTTTAATTAGTCTTGTCAATCTCAACTAATTTTCATACACTACTTACTTGTAGAAAATATTATTTACAATGAATAATAAATCACTGACTATAGTGAATAAAAAACCATCACCATGGTTTTATCCTTCCTATGTAGTATGTGTCTCTAGAACATACTCTGTTCCACCGGTGCTTGCAGAACTACCTCCTATGCCAACTATTTGCGCATCTCTAGAATTAACTAAAACTGAGTCAATCTACATCCCAGTATCTCAAAAGAGATGTTCACCCTTATAGATATTTAATCAATCACTTGAATTCTAATTTTCTATCATAGTGATTTACGCACTATCCTATGTAACCATTATGATCATTACAATAGATGCACAATGTGTGATTTCCTGATGCAAGTTTGTTTATGTCGTAATAAAATCTTTACATCCAAACACTTGTCTTAAGATATAATGGATTTCCATCATAATATAACTATTATGATATCCATTAGTCATAATTGTTGGCATAAGGTTATAGGACATCACCATTATTTGTGAAGCATAACATGAAATATAATGGAAGTATATGAAAATTGTAACATGGATCCTCATTACATCATAAATCTGATGTATAAAATGTGCATTTATTAATTACTCCATGATACATTTTTTTAATCAATTTTAACATGTATGTAAGAACCCGGACCTTCGTTTTAGGTATGTTTTTCCTTTTTCTGGAGTTTTTAAGAAAAATGAACTTTCTGGAAATTTTTTAAGTACACGCCATGTACTTTCTGAGTACACGTCGTGTACTCTGATCCGGCTCGAAGCCGTGTGATGGCTGTGCCGGGCCACACACATGGTGTGTCGGGGTGGCATGGAGGCCGTTTTTGGCAGAGTACAGAAAAGAACTAGTACACGCCATGTACTCTAAAAGTACACAGCTTGTACTTTCTTTTTTTCGTTAAACGCACCTGGGTCACGCCTGACGCACAAAAACATCTTCTTCTCCAGTTTTCGTCCGTCTGAAGCAACCCGTATGGCCAAATCTTCCCCAAGCTCCCGCCTCGCCGTCCGTTCTCCGATTCGAGCATGGTCAATTGCGTTGGAAGCGCGTCGGTGAGTTATTCCTTCTTCTTGAACCTTGTTTCTTGATTCCTCCTTGTTTTCAAGATATCGTAGGTTGATAATTTTGTGTGTTTTATCAGATCTACGTCGTTCTAAGGGGAATCTTCCATCGTGGTTCACGTATATCGATCTCCTAGGATCGAGGAAGGTGGTTTGTGCCTTTCTATTGAAAGTCAGTGAGTATTTTGTGCAAATTACACAAATTCCCTTGGGGGGGGGGGGAATTGTGGGTTTCCTATTTTGCCCCTTATGTTTGCCTGCTTTTCTTGATTGCTCTAGTAGTGGTTTATGATTGTAAGTAGAGTAATTTAGTTTTTGCTCAGGATGCTTGCCATGTTTGTTCTGCCTGTTTGGCGTTTTTCTAGTTGTCATGCCTAGTCATAGGATACTGGAACTGCTACTTTATTATGTTGTTGAGACTTAGAATGATAGTCAAGTAGTTCTTGAGGTTTACTTGGATGATACACGCATGCTATGCATGTTTATTTTCACTCAGGACTGTGAGAACTTAGAGTATTAGACCAAAGGGAGAATTGACGGAAGGGCTTCTCCAGAGTGTCTTTTAATACTATGTGAGACCACAGGGGGAATTGACTATGAGTGATTCCTCAGAGAGTCTGTATTTCCTCGATGCGGGACACAGGGGGAATAGACGTTGATTGCTTCCCCAGAGAGCCTTTAGCATGATACGAGACTATAGGGGGAATTGATGGTGAGTGCTTCCCTAGAGAGTCTATTAATTTCATAGTGGAACCAAAGGGGTGAGACTGTGTGTGCCTCCTAGAGGGTTTCTAGTACTTATAGGTTGAACCATAGGGGTTAGGCTGTGGGAGATACCCAGAGGGTTACCTTTTTCCTTCTTATTGCTGGTCGTTTACTTGTGTACTCTGTTTGTTAGAACTGTGGTTTGTAGCTGCTTGTGCTTTCCTGTTTACTATTTCTTGTTTTATTACTGCCATGTATTCATTGACTGCTAGGCACAAATCTTGGGGTGATTGCCTACTGGGATTGTATCTCACACCCTGTTTGGGCCATGCTTTTGGGCCCAAGCAGACAATGTTGCTACAGGTATAGATAAGGGCAAGCACCCTTCTACTTCAGGTTCTTGATTGCACTGGAGCTGGAGAGCATGGGACCGAGCCGAGGCTCGTGATGCTGAGGAGTTTATCTTGCTTTACTTTGCACTTTTTTCAGTTGTACTTCAGCACGTTGTTGTGTTTACTGTTTTCCTTAGATACTTGTACTTGCTACATCATTATTTTCATTTTCTATATAGTTATTGTTTCCGCTGTTGGGTTCCAGTTGTTGCATGTTGTTTACCGCTTCCGCTGTTTATTGTTGTTTTTCTTTCCTTGTATACCTTACCGAATGAGGGAATAGTTTCCCCAATAACTTACCAAGGCCCTCGCTTTTATTCGTCAACCCTTGGAGTTTGGGGAAACGCACTTGAGGCCATGTGGCGAGCTGGGTATGGGGCACTAGAGGAGGGGCTCCAGATTCGGGTCGTTACAAAGTGGTATCAGAGGAGTTCTTTTCTCTTAATTTAATGTTTGGATACTTTATCCAGGGATAAAACGAAATCAGTACTTGGTATTAAGCTGTGTTCAGGAGTAGCTAACCCATGTACAGGGAAAATCCATACTACCTCGTTAATTGCAGTTTGTTGGTTTTGAGTTTTTATGGTTGATATGTTTTCACCTAGAGTGATTCGCATGACTTGTACGGTTATTGTTTGGATATTTCGGTTCTATTTCAGTCGAAACCCAATGAGATGAGGGTATTCCATCTCATTCATCATATATTCACTTCTAGAAATCACATGCCATGCATTCTTTCCATGCCATCTAGGGTGCATTAGCGATTGCATGCTGTTGTGATATACTTCGTGTAGATTATGCATGATGTTGTGATAGATTCTTGATATAATATCTACTGTTATGTTAGAGAGCTGTTTGTTTTTTCCTTGTATATGACTATAGGAGATTCCAAGCTTTGATTCGTGGGGAGTATAGGCCCTCACGAATCATAATTTGGCACCTCTTTGCCTTATTTTTAGTGTTTCTAGGGTTCTGTGCAGTTTCTGAGCTACTTCCCAGAAAAACCCAGAATATATGGCATGTACTTTTTTGATACACGCCATGTAGTTTTCAGGCCGTGTTACTGACCGTGTGAGCAGAACATGGTGTCATGAATGTAACTTTAGGAACACACCGTGTATGATAGGTACATGTCGTGTATGGTAGGTACACGCTGTGTAGTAGTGAGTCGTGTACCTGGCCATGTCACTAACAACACGGGTTGAGGAAGCTCGAGTAGCACACGCTATGTTGTAACGGAACACGTCGTGTAGTCCCTTCTAAGCACCTGGCCGTGTCACGAACAACACGGGTCAGCGCGACCTTCTCTTAGACAAGCTGTGTGTTTTCGGGCACACGTCCTGTAGCCTTGCTCAGGTAACCAGCCGTGTCGCGAACAACATGGGACGATGTCACCTTCACCTATACACGTCGTGTTTGTTTAGAACACGCCGTGTAAGGTTAAGCCGTGTAGACGGCCATGTGTTTCACAAACACGGGCCTCCAAAGCCTTGTCTAGTACACGCCATGTGTGTTAAGAACACACCGTGTAGTCTCTGGTTGAGTCAGACCGTGTGGGTTAGCCGTGTAAAGAGACTCTGTCAGGGGAATAGTTTCAAGTACATGCCGTGTGTTGGGTCAACACGCCGTGTGGTATGAGGTGTTACACGACTTGTAGGGCAGGAATACACGCCCATGTCAGTGGTTTAAGAAGACATGCCGTGTAGTTTTATACACGCCGTGTAGTCGAGTTTTGTAAACTTGTGTGTTTTCTTCCCCTGTTTCCATTTTGTACTCTTGTGTTCTCTATCCTTGTTTTTATAATCTAAGGTGTACTTTGATCTTTCAGAGTTATACCTCTGAGATGCCCTCCGGTCGTATGTCTATCGTCAGGCAGTGATCAGACACCATATAAGGCTGATCGAGGACTTCCTGCCGATCCTCCAATTAAGCCAGCCTTGGCACCGGCTGTTATACCAGTTGCAGGTGCTGATGCGCTGTTCAGGGAAGGTTTCATGAGGATGATGTAGGCCTTCCAGGGAGCGCCGCCTCCTGCCACAATTATGGAATACTTGACGCGAGTTTCTCAGCAGCATCATCCTCCCACGTTCTCGGGGGAAGGGGGACCTCAGGCTGCAGAGTCATGGCTGGAAGCCATGCTGACTATCTTCGAGCATCTAGAGACGCCTCCAGAGAGGCGGGTCAAGCTCTCCACCTAAATGCTCTGAGACTCCGCCAAGAGGTGGTGGGACGTGATCTCACAGGCGGATCAACAGCAGGCTATGGCTTGGGAGGAGTTCTAGCACGTGTTCTATGACTACTTTTACCCGGAGACCCTGAGGGCCGATCAAGCCCGGGAGTTTATGAGCTTAGAGAACAGTACTCTTTCTGTCATGGAGTATTCCTCTCACTTCACCAAGCTGCAGTGTTTCACCCCCCTCCGGGATGGAAGTGGGGTGTTCTTAGCAAGGAAGTTTGAGGATTTCCTCAGGAGTGAGATCTGCTCGCAAGTGAACATCTTCCAGCTAACTTCTATCACTTCTATCGTCAACCAGGAACTGATTGAGGAGCGCAATATGAGAGACTCTAGAGCTGTGAACCAGGGCGGTTCTGCTTCCAGAGCTAGTCTTCCCCCAGATGACAGCAAGAAGCATCGTAGAGAGCCTCTGCGCGGTGACCCGAGGAAGTGTGATGCATCATCAGGAAGCCAGGTGACATGCTACCAGTGTGGTCGGTCAGGGCACACGAGGTTGCAGTGCCAGAGGGACCCCATGGAGTGCCGATCTTGCGGCAAGATGGGTCACCTTCAGCGTTTCTGCTAGGTTTTCTCACCAGCAGCTGGTGACCGGGTTTCTTCCATGACTCCTCATTCAAGAGCAGCCCCACCAGTTTCTCACCAGTCAGGGAACTGGAGTTCTTCCGGCCGTTCGGGCCGAGGTGGAGGTCGAGGCCGTGGTGGTCAGCCACCAGTCCCTCAGCACCAGCAGGGAGGTTCAACTCAGAGTGGTCAGCCAGGGGCGCAGGGCCGCGGTGTTTGCCAGTCTTTCGCTGTGGAGCAGATCTATCAGGATCAGGATCCCGACACATCTACAGTTCGAGGTATGGTTTTAGTGGCCTCAGTTTTATCTTCAACTCTTTTCGATACTGGTGTTGCGTATAGTTTTATCTATGTTGCTGTCGTGGAGAGCCTTGGGCTCTGCATCCTTTCTTCTGCCGACTCGTTGATACTAGACACACCTTTGGGGACGAGGACATCTAGTATGCGCCAGTGTAGAGAGTGAACTCTTGAGATTGTAGGGTATCGTTTCTTATGGGATCTCTATGTCCTAGAGATGGCAGGTTATGATGTCATCCTCGGGATGGACTGGTTGGTTCCCTTCCAGGAAGTCATCAATTGTTATCGTCACAGAGTGATTTTCGTTTCACCAGAGGGTGAATCCTTTCTTCATAGAGGCGAATGGGACGTTCAGGTGAGTCAAGTAGGACTCGAGCATCATGGGTTAGGAAGGGTGACAGACCAGATTGCTAGTCTTTATCTGAATGATCAGGGGACTTCTCAGTTGGACTTTCCTCCAGTGGTGGGTCGTTTCAGGGACGTATTTACAGAGGACTTTTTGGGTTTTCCTCCAGAGCGTGAGGTATACTTTTCTATCAAGCTCGTGCCAGGAGTGGCACCGGTGTCCATTCCTCCCTATAGGATGGCTAAACCTGAGTTGCAGGAGCTCAAGAAGCAGTTGGAGGAGTTGCAGCCAAAGGGTTTCATCCAACCCAATACTTCTCCTTGGGGTTCGTCTGTCTTGTTTGTGAAGAAGGCAGACGGTACCCTTCGGCTTTGTGTGGATTATCGGAAGCTGAACCAGTTGATGGTCAAGAACTGATATCCCTTGTT
The DNA here is from genome assembly GCA_963277665.1 of Viscum album. Taxonomy (NCBI): domain Eukaryota; kingdom Viridiplantae; phylum Streptophyta; class Magnoliopsida; order Santalales; family Viscaceae; genus Viscum; species Viscum album. The sequence goes on from OY728159.1 coordinate 1,647,841,171, forward strand.
GAGGATCGATGACCTCTTTGATTAGCTTCGAGGATCCCGACTGTTCTTGAAGATCGACTTGAGGTCCGGTTATCATCAGTTGTGTGTTAGCCCATCAGATATACCTTTAACAGCCTTTAAGAGCAGGTATGGTCTATACGAGTATACAGTCATGCCGTTCGGTCTCAAAAACGCGCCTGCAGTTTTCATGGCACTGATGAACCAAGTGTTCCATTCTTACTTGGATTCCTTCGTCGTGGTCTTCATGGATGATATCTTGGTGTAATCTCACACTAAAAACGACCATGCCACACATCTTGAGATCGTTCTGAGTACACTGAGAGAGCATAAACTTTATGCTAAACTCTCTAAGTGCCACTTCTGGATGGATCAGATTCACTTTTTGGGTCACGTCATCTCAGAGGCAAGAGTATCTGTGGACCCAGAGAAAGTGAGAGTTGTAGTCTCCTAGGAGCAGCCAAAGAATGTTTTTGAGGTGCGGAGTTTCCTAGGGTTGGTTGGATACTACAGACTCTTCATTCAAGACTTTTCATTCCTAGAAGCACCTTTGATAGGTCTGACCAAGAAGGGGGTGAAGTTCTTATGGTCATATTCTTGTGAGTGAGCCTTTCAGGAGCTGAAGTGAAGATTGATGTCAGCGCTGATACTAGTCTTGCCAGAGCCAGGAAAGAGCTACACTGTTTATTGCGATGCTTCAGGTTTCGGTCTAGGAGCTGTGCTTATGTAGGGAGATGGAGTCTTTGCATACGGGTCTCGGCAGTTGAGGCCACATGAGAGGAACTACCCTACGCACGATCTGGAGTTGGCAGCTGTTGTTCATGCCTTACGTTGTTGGAGACACTATCTGCTGGGAGATCACTTTGTGGTCTTCACTGACCACAAGAGTCTCAAGTAAATCTTCACTCAGCGTGATCTGAATCTGAGGCAGTGCAGGTGGGTCGAGTATCTTTAGTCTTTTGATTTAGAGCTTGCCTATATGCCAGGAAAGGGAAACGCGGTGGCAGACGCGTTGAGCAGGAGAACTCAGATTCTGACAGTTCAGGAGGCCATCAGTGAGTGGAAGCTCATGGCTCTGTTCTCTGAGATGCATCTGGAGGTGCACGATAGACAGGGACATACCTTCCTATCTTCTGTAGCTGTTACCACTACAATTCTTGATCGAGTACAGATGAGGTAACTATCAGACTCAGAAGACTTAGTCCTACGAGAGAGTGTGTCAGGAGAGGACCCTCTTCCTGGATGGACAGTGGGCGAGAATGAGATCTTGCATTTCCAGGGACACGTATGGGTTCCAGAAGACATACATGAGGAGCTGATGCGGGATTTTCATTCCTCTGTTTGGGCAGTTCATCTTGGCGTCACCAAGATGTATCAGGATCTTCATCGCTAGTACTGATGGCCAGGTATAAAGAAATATGTTGCTGGTTTTGTCAGGAGATGTCCTACTTGTCAACAGGTGAAAGCAGAGCATCAGCGAACAGCAGGCCTTTTACAGTAATTACCCATTTTGGAGTGGAATTGGAACGATGTTGCGATGGACTTCGTGACCGGTTTGCCGAGGTCGCCTCGAGGGAATGATGTTGTTTGGGTTGTCGTCGACAGGATCACGAAGGTTGCTCGCTTCTTACCGATCAAGGAGAACTTCATTGTCGATGATCTGGGACAACTTTACATCCGAGAGATCGTTTGTCTGCATGGAGTTCTACAATCCATTATTTTAGACAGGGATGCACGCTTTACTTTTCAGTTCTGGCAGGGACTTCAGAAGGCTTTGGGTACACAGGTACTTTTGAGTACAACATACCATCCCCAGACTGATGGCCAGTCCGAGCGCACGATCCAAGTGCTAGAGGATATGCTCAGAGCTTGTATTCTGGACTTGGGTGGTTCTTGGGAGAAGCATATCCCTCTGGTGGAGTCCACCTACAACAATAGTTTCTAGCCGACCATTCAGATGGCACCATCTGAGGCTTTGTACGGTAGGTCGTGCCGATCACCCTTATGCTAGCTAGAGGCAGGAGAGGCAGCTTTGTTGGGACCTCATCTCGTTCAGGAGACCTCAGAGCAAATAGAGCTGATCCGGAAGAGGATGGCTACAACACAGTCGCGACAGAAGTCTTATGCTGATCAGCGGAGACGACCTCTGGAGTTCAAGGTCGGGGATCAGGTTTTCCTGCGTGTCGCACCGAGGTTGGGACACAAGAGGATTCGGAGACAGGGGAAGCTTTCACCATGGTACGTCGGGCCATTTGAGGTCTTGGAGAGAGTAGGGTCGGTCGCCTATCGGTTGTAGCTACCTCAGAGGTATCGGGCCATGCACGACGTCTTCCACGTCTCTTAGCTCCAACGTTACTTTTCAGACCCATCTCATGTCTTTTAGCCTGAGGAGGTTGAACTTGAAGCGGATGCATCGTTTGAGGAGAATCCTATCCGGATTGTAGATCACAGTACGAAGGTTCTCCGCGGGCGGTCTGTCCCTCTGGTACGGGTGTTATGGTAGGACGGGCAAGTACAGGACGAGACCTGGGAGAGGGAGGCCGATGTACGATTGTAGTGGCCGGATCTGTTCAGGGATTCTTCTTCTACGCCACGTTAGGGAAATTCGAGGATGAATTTCTTTAATGGGGGAAGTTTGTAAGAACCCGGACCTTCCTTTCAGGCATGTTTTTCCTTTTTCTGGAGTTTTTAAGAAAAATGAACTTTCTGGAAATTTTCGAAGTACACGCCATGTACTTTCTGAGTACACGTCGTGTACTCTGATCCGGCTCGAAGTCGTGTGCTGGTCATGCCGGGCCACACACACGGTGTGTAGGGGTGACGTGGAGGCCGTTTTTTTGTACGGAAAAGACCTAGTACACACCATGTACTCTAAAAGTACACGCCGTGTACTTTCTTTTTTTCGTTAAACACACTGGGGTCGCGCCTGACGCACAAAAACATCTTCTTCTCCAGTTTTCGTCCATCTGAAGCGACCGTACGACCGAATCTTCCCCGAGCTTCCACCTTTCCGTCCATTCTCCGATTCGAGCACGGTCAATTGCATTGAAAGCGCAGTGGTGAGTTCTTGCTTAGGCTTGAGCCTTGTTTCTTGATTCCTCCTTGTTTTCAAGATATCGTAGGTTGAGCATTTTGTGTGTTTTCTCATATCTACGTTGTTCTAAGGAGAATTTGTCATCGTGGTTCACGTATATCGATCTCCTAGGATCGAGGTAGGTGGTTTGTGCCTTTCTGTTGAAAGTCGATGAGTATTTTGTGGAAATTCCACAAATTCCCTTGGGAGGGGAATTGTGGGTTTCCTGTTTTCCCCTACTGTTTTCCTGCTTTGCTTGATTGCTGTAGTAGAGGTTTATGCTTGTAAGTAGAGTAATTTAGTTTGTGCTCAGGATGCTTGCCATGTTTGTTCTGCCTGTTTGGCATTTTTCTAGTTGCCATGCCTAGTCATAGGATAGTGGAACTGCTACTTTATTATGCTGTTGAGACTTAGAAAGATAGTCAAGTAGTTCTTGAGGTTTACTTGGATGATACACGCACGCTATGCATGTTAATTTTCACTCAGGACTGTAAGAACCTAGAGTAGTAGACCAAAGGGATAATTGATAGAAGGGCTTCTCTAGAGTGTCTTTTAATACGATGCGAGACCACATGAGGAATTGACGATGAGTGCTTCCTCAGAGAGTCTGTAGTTCCTCGACATGGGCCACAGGGGGAATAGACGTTTAGTGCTTCCCTAGAGAGCCTTTAGCATGATACGAGACTATAGGGGGAATTGACGGTGAGTGCTTCCCCAGAGAGTCTACTAATTTCTTAGTGGAACCAAAGGGGTGAGACTGTGTGTGCCTCCTAGAGGGTTTCTAGTACTTATAGGTTGAACCATAGGGGTTAGCCTGTGGGATCTACCCAGAGGGTTACCTTTTTCCTTCTTGTTGCTGGTCGTTTACTTGTGTACTCTGTTTGTTAGAACTGTGGTTTGTAGCTGCTTGTGCTTTCCTGTTTACTGTTTCTTGTTTTATTACTGTCATGTATTCATTGACTGTTAGGTACAAATCTTGGGGTGATTACCTACTGGGATTGTATCTCACACCCTATTTGGGTCATGCTTTTGGGCCCAAGCAGACTATGTTTCTGCAGGTATAGATAAGGGCAAGTGCCCTTCTACTTTAGGTTCTTGTTTGCACTGGAGCTGGAGAGCATGGGACCGAGCCGGGGCTCGCGATGCTGGGGAGTTTATCTTGTTTTCCTTCGCACTTTGTTTTTCAGTTGTACTTCAGTACGTTGTTGTGTTTTCTATTTTCCTTAGATACTTGTACTTGTTGCATCATTATTATCATTTGCTATATAGTTAGTGTTTCTGCTGTTGGGTTCCAGTTGTTGCATGTTGTTTACTGCTTCCGCTAATTATTGTTGTTTTTCATACCTTGTATACCTTACCGAATGAGGGCATAGTTTCCCCAATAACTTACCAAGGCCCTCCCTGCTAGTCGGCAGCCTCTGGCATTTGGGGAAACGCTCTTGAGGTCATGTGGCGAGCCGGGTACGGGGCACCAGTGGAGGGGCTCCGGATTCGGGTCATTACAATGTATGACTTTATCATCAATCCTCCTCGTTAACATCAATGTCCTGATGTTGATAAGTTAATGTGGGTTTAGGAATTACTTCACGCTACATATTGTTGATCTATGTTAATATGTAAGACTTTATCATTGATCCCCCTCATTAGAATCAATGTCGTGATGTTGATAATGTAATGTGTGTTTAGGAATTACTCCGTGCTATATTTTCATGACTGACGAATTCTCGGTCAAGATATTATTCGGTATGCCAACTCGAAGCTATTCATATCTTCTAACCATGCACTTCACTTTATTATTCCATAATGGCTTAAGGAATTTTATTAATTATATATATCTCTAGCTCACACTTGGAATAGTTTAGACTTTTTAGCTGAACTAATTCTTTAAGCTTTGTGGAATACCTTTATTTCTAAAGGTTTCTTTGTCCAAACTAACGACATCAATAATACCAAATGTGTTTAGCTTTAGCGAGACTAAATACCAAACTGGGTATATGCATGATGTCCACTATTTTTGTTTTGGACAAAGAATGATCTTTCCACAACTTAGTAATTATTTGTTATAAATTATATTCATCAGGTATTGCCTATGATTCATGTATTACTAAACTATTGATAGGGTATTCAACACAAAAAACAACATTAATTAAGGAACCTGGAATAATGGCTCAGTATTTCCAAAGGACATGGGAGATAAGTGTTTTAGTTATACTCAATAATAGTTCTACATGAATCTTTCACTTGGTAATAAAGAAGTCGTGTACTTATCACCACTGGCCTAGGTATCAGCCTTTCTCAGCCACTTAGAAAATATTTTGGACTTCTAGTAATATTTTTATACTTACATGGTTTCTCTATATCAATACACATATGTGATAATCATGTTGTATTAAATGCCTAAAAATTAAAAATGAAACACTACATTGATTAATATTCTTGAAGAAGAAGAGGCAACTTGCTTCTTTAATTTAGTTAATTGCATTTAAACATCAATTGTTTTAGTTAATGATATGCGATGAAAATTAGCTCTGTTAATACCTCTTTCATTGAAGGACGTTTCAAATATTCCCTTGATATTACTTGCCTTTGGCTTAATTTTCTTTCATTTTTTTCACCATAACAATTAAAGATGAATCTATCTTTTATATTCTTATTCAATTGGTGAACCTTTACCTAAATATGTAATGAAGAGTTTACTCAATACTTATTCATTTTGCAACTTATAAAGAATCTTGAGTAAATAGGTGAAAATGATATGATAAAGGGATCCATCGAAATATCACGACCAATCTTTCAATTAACACATGTTGGTGTAACTATCACCCTATTCATATCTTGCATCACTTTCTCCTTATAAATTTCTTAGTGATAAGACTATATGTTATATCAACAAATACCCTATGTAGTGACCACAACAAACATCATATGTTGATAAAAACATTATAACATAACAATCATCTTCTTTATATGTGAGTCTCCTATAAGCAATTTCTCACCCTCGCTTCCTAAGGAGACTTAATAGGTAGGGACACTAACACCGTGAATTTCTGATGCAGTAGTATTGTGCACGAGCGTCTGTACTACACTTGGATATTAATGCTAGTTTGGACATTAAATTTTTCCAATATTTATCGCAGTTTTTCTTGTAGTACTACTTTCCATTTTCTACAAAAATACCACTTTAACAGATTAGTACTTGTATGATGATTACAAAATTAGGCATTAACGATAAATTAATTAAATCATTAAATGAATCCTACTATTTTATCGAATTATAAGAACCCTCTCTGCTAGAATTTGAATACTCTATTTCTTGAGAATTCTAGTGGCAAGGATCCTTGAACCTCCCCTCACAGTCTACAAGCTTTAGCTACTCCACTACTTGGAGGGATCAAGGTAGGATTTTGGCTGGGCAACTGAATTAACTCGTGGTTTCTTGATCTGTTGAGTGAATTCCCAACTTCTTAAGTCATAACATACACTTGACTCTAAAATTATAAAAATATATCTTTGGCTACTTCTTTTATGCAATTTTAGTTAATTAACCCCAACACTCTCATAATAACTCTCTTTTAGTAAGAGGCACCCTCATCTTTGGCATGAAAAGCACCTCACAAATCCGATTTTGTCCTAATTTGAACGATGGAAGGTGGTGATGACTTAATATATCATTGAGGGTTTTATTGTTTTTAATGTGATGAAAGAAATCATTTTCTATTTTTATTAGCACATACTTTATGATCACACTCAAAACTAACCATGCATGAAATAGAAAAATCAATCGCGTCACATGTTCATTTTATATGTGCATGCTTGTTTATTATTATTCTATGTGTTTGTGTGTTAAATTCATATCCACAAAAATAATAAACCATGAAAAAATAAAATGACAACTAGATCATAAGCCACTTCTTATGGTTGATCCATTGAGTGAATAATGGTTTAACCTAGAACCTAGGGGATATACCTTGATTCATGTTGCTTGTGACTCGAGTTGCAACATCTGTCCATCCAATGCATCAGCTCCTTTCTGGTGTGTCACCATAACTAGACCCAAAATACATTACACCGTGTCATTATTATACAATTATACTCATTCGCAGGTGAGGGAGACTAGGGGTATAAAATACAACTCTGAAGTGGACGTGTAAGCCCTTATACATATAATGAATCAGAGACGACATGCAAATCGCCTTTTATTAACTACTTATTACAAAAACATGCAATAATCAAATAATTAAATAAAAATGCACCAAACATGAATTTGCCGGTTTGAGGCTCTTGACCAGTCAATAAACAATAACTCATATATTTAAAATAAATGTAGACATAAAATTAAACTTGCATTAAATATTTTTTAAGGGCATTTTTTAGTGAATTAGAATTTCACCCTAATTTTAATTCAATATATTCTTCATTTGATCCCATTAATGAATTTAATTGAAAACAAATAATTAACTTAATTAATTAATGTAATTTAACACCAAATTAAATTAATTAAGCCGCAATAATTTATAAACCAAAAAAATAATATTTAATTAATTTAATTTTCAAACAAAATTTGATTAATTATTTTAATTATTTTTTTTATGAAATTAAAATTACCCCGTCCGTGACAATCTCAGGCAGGGCCGAGCCCACGCACGTCAATTCCAAGCTATATCGACCCTGTGTAGGGGTCGTGATGGACCACCCAATCCGGCGGGCTGTAGGAGCTGGCGGAGGAGTGGTCCGGGGAGGAGCCCAATCCGGTCGGTGCGCCGTCGTCGGTGGGAGGTAGATCCGCCATGAGATCCACCATGAGAGGAGAATCTGGAAACGCACTGTACCAGGAATTGAGGCACAACATCGAAAGGTGAGCGGCCTACGGACCAGGCGGAATGTGGACACCGGAGGAGGGGTTGCCGCCTGAAGATCCTGGTTCGGGAAAGGAGGCTCGGCTCCAGCCAGGTGTGAAAAGCAGGAGGCGGCGACGGAGTAGTGGGGTGGTCGATGGGCCATTGCTTCCAAACTAGAATGGTGTAGGGGTGTCATCCATTGGAGGAGGAGGTAGGGGGTGCTAGGCGGGCCCCCTTACTTTTGACCATTTTTTTTATTTTATTTTTTTTTTGCAACTCCCGTGACCCAAGTAGTCAAACCCTTCTTTTAAAATTCTGTTTGATTGCAGCGGAAAATTTAGGGTAGGGGTTTTTTTTTTGTAAAATGGGTTAGCCAATTTTTTTTTTAAGGATATGGGTCAGTGTAGCGCCACTTGAAGTGGCGCTAATGGAAAAAACGTCATAGCGCCACTTCATGTGGCACTATCCGGGAAACCAGATATTATTGATCAGCGCCACTTGAAGTGGCGCTGATCCCTTATCATTATGCCGATCAGCGCCACTTCAAGTGGCGCTGATCTCAACCCCCAACTATAAAACCCCCCTTCCCCTCCTCCTGTCCTCATTCCTTCCACTCCACTCCTCTCCTCATTCTCCCTCTTCCCTCTCTTCATTCTCCTTCCTCCCTCTCCCTCATCCTCATCCAACTGAGGACGTTTTTGCAAATTTGAAGTTCTGGAAATTCAAGGTAAGTTTTTATTTACATTTCTTTAATATTTTAAATTGTTTATTTAATTGTTTAGTTAATGTAATTAGATTATAGAATTTGTTTATTAATTTATTTGGTTACTTTATAGAATTAGTTTAAAACCTAATTATGTAGTAGTTAATAATTAATTATAATAGTGAATTAATTATTTTTAAGTAGCATGTAATTAGTTAATTAATAAATTTTAATTAGTTAATTAATAGTAAGTAGTTAATTTTAATTAGTTAATTGTAATTAGTAAATAGTTAATTGTTGTTAGTTAATTAGTTAAATGTAATTAGTTAATTAATTAATTATAATTTGTGAATTAATTAATTATAATTTGTGAATTAATTAATTATAATTTGTGAATTAATTAATTATAATTATTGAAATAATTAATTATAATTAGTGAATTAATTAATTATAATTAGTGAATTAATTAATTATAATTAGTGAATTAATTAATTATAATTAGTGAATTAATTAATTATAATTAGTGAATTAATTAATTATAATTAGTGAATTAATTAATTACAATTAGTGAATTAATGATTTGTAATTAGGTAATTAATGATTTGTAATTAGGTAATTAATGCATTATAATTAGCTAATGAATTATAATTAGTGAATTAATGATTTGTAATTAGGTAACTAATTAATTATAATTATCTAATTAATTATAATTTGTGAATTAATTAATTATAATTAGCTAATTAATTATAATTAGTGAATTAATTAATTATAATTAGTGAATTAATTAATTATAATTAGTGAATTAATTAATTATAATTAGCGAATTAATTAATTATAATTTGTGAATTAATTATTTATAATTATCTAATTAATGATTTGCAATTAGCTAATGAATTCTAATTAGTGAATTAATCAATTATAATTAGTTAATTAATTATAATTAGTGAATTAATCAATTATAATTAGTGAATTAATAATTTGTAATTAGGTAATTAATTAATTATAATTAGCTAATTAATTATAATTAGCTACTTAATGATTTCTAATTAGTTAGTTAGTTAATTATAATTAGTGAATTAATTAATTATAATTAGTGAATTAATTAATTATAATTAGTGAATTAATGATTTGTAATTAGGTAATTAATGATTTGTAATTAGGTAATTAATTAATTATAATTTGTGAATTAATTAATTATAATTTGTGAATTAAATAATTATAATTTGTGAATAAAATAATTATAATTTGTGAATTAATTAATTATAATTTGTGAATTAATTAATTATAATTTGTGAATTAATTAATTATAATTAGTGAATTAATTAATTAAAATTAGTGAATTAATTAATTATAATTAGTGAATTAATTAATTATAATTAGTGAATTAATTAATTATAATTTGTGAATTAATTAATTAAAATGAGTGAATTAATTTATTATAATTAGTGAATTAATTAATTATAATTAGTGAATTAATGATTTGTAATTAGGTAATTAATGATTTGTAATTAGGTAATTAATGATTTGTAATTAGGTAATTAATTAATTATAATTAGCTAATGAATTATAATTTGTGAATTAATTAATTATAATTTGTGAATTAATTAATTATAATTTGTGAATTAAATAATTATAATTTGTGAATTAGTTAATTATAATTTGTGAATTAATTAATTATAATTTGTGAATTAATTAATTATAAGTTGTGAATTAATTAATTAAAATTAGTGAATTAATTAATTATAATTAGTGAATTAATTAATTATAATTATTGAATTAATTAATTATAATTAGTGAATTAATTAATTATAATTAGTGAATTAATGATTTGTAATTAGCTAATTAATGATTTGTAATTAGCTAATTAATGAATTGTAATTAGCTAATTAATGAATTATAATTAGCTAATGAATTATAATTAGTGAATTAATCAATTATAATTAGTTAATTAATGATTTGTAATTAGTTAATTAATGATTTGTAATTAGGTAATTAATGATTTGTAATTAGGTAATTAAAGATTTGTAATTAGGTAATTTTACTTAGAAAATTAAAGAACACTAATTATGTAATTAATGAACACTAATTATGTAATTAATGAACACTAATTAGGTAATTAACTAAGATTAAGTAGGTAGTTAATTAAATCTACTTAGTTGTTAATTAAATCTACTTAGGTAGTTAATTAAATCTACTTAGGTAGTTAATTAAATCTACTTAGGTAGTTAATTAAATCTACTTGGGTAGTCAATGAAATCTAATTGGGTAATCAATGAAATCTAATTCGGTAATCAATGAAATCTAATTGGGTAATCAATGAAATCTAATTATCTGAGTAGTTACAGTAATTAGCGAAGTAGTTACAGTATTTAGCAAAGTAGATTAACTAATTAGAGAAGTAGTTACAGTAATTAGCGAAGTAGTTACAGTAATTAGTAAAGTAATTATATTAAGAATTGTTTATATAATATATATTTGCATTCCATTCTAAGTATGATAATTTATTTAGTTTTTCATCTACCTTGACCTCAGTTTGTAATTGTAGTTATGAACTTGAATTTAGTAGTTGAAAATATTTTTTACATATTAAGTGTTAGAGTTGTCATGAACTGAAATTCTTGCTTGAGTAAAGTATCCCCGGATAGAGGGGCTTTGGGTCGGACCACCTACTTTCCTGGAGGCTTGCCTTGTCTAGGAATGTGAATGGGGTTGGCTATCTGTCGCTCCGGGCTTATTCATGTTGAGTTTTTCAAGTTCAGATAACTCTATGCTTTTACATGACGTGTTCATGTACCTCATCCATATGATGGATGTGGATATGTATGAATATGTTTGACTTACTATTTTTGGGTAAATAACACAAACTTGTGGGTTGTGTAAAGCGTGTTACACATCAATATGGTTTGAACATATTAATTTGGTGGAGGGACTAGGATTCCAACATAAATTACATAAATTCTAAAAGCATGAAGAGATAATGAGATTGTTTGATCATATGTGATTAATAACGAAGGTTTATTTTAGATAAAAAAGATGGCTGCTTATATTTATTTCAACGGACAAATAATTGAGACGTAACAAGGATGTAATTATAGTATACAACCAGAAGATGTTGTAATGCTTGGAGGCTGTACAACTTTGGGAACTCTTCAGAGGAAAATTCATCGAAAGTTGAAACTGACGAGTAACCAAGCGATAAAATCTATCATATACAGACATCTACAATATGTTGATAGATTTTGGCATGTGCCCTATCTGATAACTGATGATTAAGAATGGGAATACGTACTTTCATTAGTTAAGTTTCTACCTGCCAATCAAATGATGGAGTTGTATGTGACCATATCTACAATGGAGATCCCATCGACATTGGAAGTTGGGTCATCACAATTTCACGAGACAATGTCATCTGATCCTTTTAGAACACATCAAGAAGTTCCATCAACATTGGTACCATCATTTCCCTCGGCCACAATTTCAATAGATAGTCCCCCGCATACTATAGATGCGTTGGTTGATAATTTTGAGGACGATGACAATTTAGAAGAAGAAGATGAAGAGGAAGCTGAAGATGAAGAGGAAGCGCATGCGGAAGAACAACCAGTGCCTACTCATGTGAGGTTTAACCGACCATTGAACCACCCCCCACCATTGAGTTCATGGTCGACAGAAGGCATGAATCGCTTGCCAGAATTCAATTGGTCAGTTATTAGTCCTACTTCAGAATTTCCAGGAATCATTGGGGGCACAGATCGAGTGGCAGATGAAGGTGTTCTGTATATTGGAATAGAGTTCGACAGTAAAGATGCAATGAAAAATGTGATAAAACAATATCACATTGACAGACATTACTCTTATGTTGTAGAAGAGTAAAAAAGATCTTATTATTTGATCCGTTGCGACAAATATGATTCGAACTGTCAAATGCGTATGCGAGCTATAATTGATAACTCTTTTCACAGCTGGTACATCACAAGATTTACTCCACACACATGTGGGAACCCATGCTTGTCACAGGAACATTCTTCATTAGATGTTGACTTTGTTTCAACAGTTATTGTTGAAATGATTAGAGCTTGTCAAGATGTTCCTGTTGTTCTTGTGATGGATCGAATCAAACAACTTTTTGGGTATCAGATTTTTTATTGGAAGGCATGGGCAACACGTCAAAAGGCTATTGTGAAAGTGTATGGTGATTGGGATGACTCTTATCAAGTTTTACCACAACTTTTGGAGCTTTTACGCCACAACAATAAAGTGATCTATCAGTTAAATACCATTGAATATGTTAACCAATACAACCAAGTTGACAAGTCAATGGTTGTTTTTGATAGATTGTTTTAGACATTTTTACAATGTGTGGCTGCTTTTAGGCATTGCAAGCTGTTTATACAAATAGAGGGCACATTTCTGGATGGAAAGTATATAGGAAATTTATTGATTGCTGCCACACAAGATGGAAATAGAGCCCCTCTACCTTTGGCATTTGCAATTGTGGAGAAAGAGAACTTCTCGTCATGGAGTTGGTTTCTCGCATGTCTTCATGAGTTTGTTACGGGCGAGGAAGGGATTTGCCTTATCTCAGATTGTCACCATGCAATCAAAGAGGCAGTACAATCTGAGGGACTTTCATGGAGACCACCTTATGCCCATCATCGATACTGTATTCGACACATTGCTAGCAATTTACGAAAGAGATTCAAGAATGAGTCGATGAAGAAAGAAATCTTGAAAATTGGTATGAAAATCATTTTTTGTATTAACAAATCCTATCATAGTTATGATCATTATTTGTTCAGATTTTTTCTTGTATGATAGCATACGAGCCTCAACAACAAAGAATGGAGGAGCGTCTTCAAGATATTCAAAGAGTTAATCTGGATGTTTATGATTATATGATGAAAATTCCAAAATAGAAATGGTCGTTGGCATATAATGATGGGAGGAGATATGGTCATATGACTACCAACATCGTAGAATGCATAAATGGGGTTTTCAAGGGAGTTCGAAAATTACCAATCACAGGTAAATATGAATATTTAATTATATGTTGATCAGAAAAACATAATTATAATATACTATTAGTATAATGACTTAAATCTAAATTGTAGGTTTGGTACAAGAGACCTTCTATCGTAGTGTCAAGTATTTTCTGGAATGGGGAAAGCAAGCTGAAGAGGGCTTGAACAGAGGGATGCATTATGGACACCATTTCCAACGCGATTTAGATACAGTTCTTCACGAAGCTGCAACTTATCGTGTCACCGCATTTAATCGTCCAGAGAAACGATTTGAGGTCGCTGAGGCCGGTGATGCTGTGGCTTGTAGCAATGGTCGGATCCGAATTGTTTTACTGGAGAAGCGTTACTATGAATGTGGCAAGTTTCAAGCATTGAGATATCCTTGTGGTCATGTGATTGCAGCCTGTGGTTATGTACATGTATCTTGGGAGCAGTTTGTTGATCCAGTGTATCGACTTGACAGTATCAACTCATGCTACAATACTCCGTGGATGCCAATCGGAGAATATCAGAATTTTCAGCTCTCTGATGACACACCCACGCTTCTACCGAACATCAGTAGACTTCGACCTAAAGGGAGGCCAAAGTCGACTAGTATTCGGAATGAGATGGATTGGCCTACTGAACAAGAACCTAGACGAAGGTGCAACATATTCCGCCAGGAGGGTCATACGAAGACCCGTTGCCCTAGACACATAGGGCAATCATCTAATGGTTAAAATGATTTTTGTACTCCATCAGTTACTGTAAACATATTGTACGTGTAATCAATATTTTTCCATCGATGAGTTTTGAAAGCATTCATAGTGAATATATCATCATCATTTAAATAAGTGGTTTTTGTTTTAGAAAAATAACAAGAAATTTTAAAATATATAAAATATAAGATCGAGAATTTAACAAAATCTAAGAATTATCTAGAGTGAATAATAGTGAAGAATAAATTGAGGATATAACAGAATATGAGACTACTAGCCTAGAAAATGACAAATAAAGATATTCAAACATTATGCCCCTCTCATCCGTTTCTTCATAATTGTTAAATAGATTGATGAACATAAATAATTGATATTCTTGAAAATTATTAAAACATTATGCCCCTCATTTTCAACCATGAGAATGGGTTTTCTCAAAAAAAAACATTGATTCATTCTGCAACATTGGCATTTCCCCTCTTTAGTCGACCCAGTGAAGAACCAACTTTCATATATTCATTCAGAGGTCGTGAATATGTGACAGTTGGTTTTTTACTTGGTCGACTAAAGCTACGATGCAGAAGGAGGATGTTTTTTCATGTCAATCGTACATGGATCAAAGGTTTTTTCATATTCCTTCTAAACGATGTTGACTGAGCATATTGAGTTGGAGAATCAATCCAAAACATTATATGTTGAACATATCATTAATTCATTTAATAATTTTGGTCAATTATTGTGACGTCGACATCTTTCAAAATCCAATGTCATCGTTGAATTTTGAAATCATCCAATGTGAATATATCATCAACTTTATATGTTGAACATATCATAAATTCCTTTATATATTGAACATATCCTAAATTACTTACACACTTCTTTCATACATTAAATGATAAATTTCATACCTTAAATGATAAATGTGATGACTAACATGAAATTAATGTTTTACTATTTGTACAATCAGATGGAGCAGCCACTATTATCTGGTCAGGAGACGCATGTGTCGCGTCTTGTGTTGGCGCGACGACCTGTTCGACAGCTTGCTGTTCGTAGAGCACATCATTTTCATCACGATGCGCCCCCGACAGCTATTTCTCCATACCTTAGATGTGCAAGATTTTATGGAGTCGCTATGTGTGACTTCAAGACAATTGATCATCATTTGATTGCAGCATTGGTTGAGAGATGGCGGCCAGAGACACACAATTTTCATCTTCCAGAGGGGGAGATGACCATTACATTAGAGGACATCATCTACATGCTTGGTTTTACCATCCATGGACGGGCAGTTACGGGTGCCACTAGTGGCAACTGGGCTGTCGTCATACAGCGACTATTAGGCGTTGATGTCGTTGGCGTACGAGGTGTCCTCGTGGGTTCGCAATTGCGCATGACATGGCTTGATGAGCATTTCGCTGTCATTCCTGATGACGCAGACGAGGAGACACTCATTAGGCATACACGTGCATATATTTTGTGACTACTCAGAGGCATGTTATGCGTCGACTACTCCACCCTTTTGGTACACATGATGTACCTCCCATTACTTGAGGATCTTGATCATACAGCTACATACAGTTGGGGATCCGCTATATTAGCACATCTGTACAGATCCCTTTGTACCAGTTGTCAGGCAGATGCACATCATATTGCTAGTTGTATGGATTTAGTACAGATATGGGCATGGGAGCGTTTTCCACGCATCGCTCCTCGAGCTATCGCACCTCTTGCAGCAGATCTATTTCAGGATTGTCCTCGTGGACGATGGTATGTTTACTTCATTACTTTCAGTTATTTAGTACTTCTGTTTTTTTTATCAACTTACTGTGTATTACTATTTTGTATCCAGGTGGAGTCAGTCTCAGAAGCATGCACACACACCGAGACATAGTGTGCACAACTTTCGATAGATATTCGATGCATTAGTGCCAGCTGATGTAAGTCAAACAATAATTTTTTATATTTCGTTATCACTATTTTAAGTTCTTACAATGTAATCTTACCAACATTATCTTGCTAATATTTCACTTACTTTTTGAGTTTATATTTCAGGTTTCGTGGACTCCATATACAGGTTATGTCTATGCATCACTTCCACCATACTGCACAACTATGATTAGAGATCGTGCTGCAGTGGTGCCACTCATCCACTTCCATATCATTGAGTGGCACCAGCCCGATCGGGTCATGCACCAGTTTGGTTATATACAGCATATCCCGATGGCACCAGGACAGCCAGAGGGGTTGCATTCGATTGTACTTACAGGTAGACAGTCGACGAACTGGCGGCAGTTTCATGCATCTCATATTGAGCTGTGGGACGCGCGTGCCCGATATGGTATTTCTCGATATGGATATCCCACAGCACAGTATCAGTTATCTGCCCAGGGGGATTATGCAGATTGGTATCGACGTCATACCATCATGCATCTTACACGTCAGGGTATTGGCATTCAGCAGATGGTAAACTTATTAAGATATATTATATTTGTTTAACTCTTTTATGGTATTAATTTGAATGTCATTTCATTTTCAGACAGACAGCATTGATCATCTTGCACATATCACACATCCTCAGGAGGAGGCATATATTAGACGTGATGTAGTTCATCGAGATGTGTTGGCTCTCTACGACCATCTCCGGATGATACGAGACAGTTTTTATGACGAGGAGCCACATGTATATCCTGATCCATATCCTCCAGCTGGAGCTCCTGAGGGTGGGGGTAATGATGTGCCTGCTATGCCTGCTGATGACGATGTACCGCCACCACCGCCGCCAGCGGAGAGACGGAGACGAGGACCTCGGGAGGGGCAGAGGCGGCGAGATAGACATCCGAGAGAACCTCCTGCAGATGTGGCAGCACCACATAGAGATGATCATGCCCAACTTATTGATGAGGTTGCACAGCAGGGAGACGTTTATAGACCACATCTATCATCTCCGATTACTACTATGGACTACGAGCTGGATCAGGTGACACAACTTGTGGCATCCCCCTCTCTTCCCGACGAGGAATTCTCTAGTATGCCATTTCTACCATTTCTAGGAGCCTTAGGACCATATGGCTCGATGCATGATTATGGTCAGTCATCCACGTATGATTTTGGGCAGTCATCCATGCATGATTTTGGTCATCCCTCTACACAGCATCATGGGGAGGCACCGGATGCACCAGTAGCAGAGGATCCCGTTGATAGGACACCGGTGCGACACGTACGTCGAACACGGGGAGGACGTGAGATTCAAACGCCACGTTGTGGTACCGGGGGGCATCGACATTAATTTATTCAGATGCCATGATATATATGTTAAAAAACCTCTTTATTTAGAGAAATGAATGTTATTTAGACATATAATTTGAAAATAAAATAGATAGTATATACAAAATAATATAAATGAAACTTTTAACATTGATTAAATGTATAAGAAATACTCGAAAACAATATAAAACATGGATTAAACATATAATAAATAGTTGAAAACAAAAGGATTTTCCAAAAAAAATGTTACTGAAAAGTAATCTATAAGCTTTCAAAACCTCCTACTTGAAACTTAAAAATGGTTCAAGTACGTGACTTTGAAAGACTATAAAATATATACTGTGAAACGAATAAAAAACAGAAACTTTAAACATATAACAAATAGTTAAAAAAAAGGAATTTCATAAAAAACGTCGATGAGAACTATTTTTTATGAAATCAGACACTTATTTGAAACTTAAAAATGTTTCAAATACTTGTCTTTGAAAGACTATAATAGATAAACTATAACACCGATATAGATTAGACTTTAATCATTGATTAAACATTTAATAAATATTTGAAAAGAGAATGAATTTAATGAAAAATGTTGAGAAAAAATAATTTATAAGATTTCAATTTGAAAGACTATAAAACATAAACTATTACACGGATATAACTGAAACTTTAAACATTGATGAAAAATATAATAAATAGTTGAAAACAAAAGGAATTTCCAAAAAAAATGTTAGTGAAAGATATCATTAATTATTAAATTTAAAATAGAGAACTTTAAAACAGTAGAAGGGTTTTAGATAAAACAGTAAGTGTGTCTTCCTCCACTCTCACTCGGAGGTTTACCATGGATGTCTCTCCTTCGTTGAACGGTACGAACCGAGGGGCGTCAGAATTGGGGGGTTAATTTGGATATATGATTGATATTTCGGTAAAAATGGGGGTCTGTCCAGATTTAATGAAACTGAATTGAACAGTTAAGCTGCATGTAAGACACTGTGGTGGTGTTCCCCCCAAAACAAAAGGCGACTTCAACCTTTCTTGATATCCAGTATAGATTTTGATATCCAATTCACTGCAACAAATACCAGAAATGGTTTGTTTATGTGGAGGTTTTGGTATTTGTTGCAGTGAATTGGATATCAAAATCTATACTGGATATCAAGAAAGGTTGAAGTCGTCTTTCGTTTTGGGGGGAACACCACCACAGTGTCTTGCATGCAGCTTAACTGTTCAATTCAGTTTCATTAAATCTGGACAGACCCCCATTTTTACCGAAATATCAATCACATATCCAAATTAACCCCCCAATTCTGACGCCCCTCGGTTCGTACCGTTCAACGAAGGAGAGACGTCCATGGTAAACCTCCGAGTGAGAGTGGAGGAAGACACACTTACTGTTTTATCTAAAACCCTTCTACGATTTTAAAGTTCTCTATTTTAAATTTAATAATTAATGATATCTTTTACTAACATTTTTTTTGGAATTTTTTTTGTTTTCAACTATTTATTATATGTTTCATCAATGTTTAAAGTTTCAGTTATATCAGTGTAATAGTTTATGTTTTATAGTCTTTCAAATTGAAATCTTATAAATTATTTTTTCTCAACATTTTTCATTAAATTCATTATGTTTTCAAATATTTATTATATGTTTAATCAATGACTAAAGTCAAATATATATCGGTGTTATAGTTTATCTATTATAGTCTTTCAAAGACAAGTATTTGAAACATTTTTAAGTTTCAAATAAGTGTCTGATTTCTTACAAAATAGTTCTCGTCGACATTTTTTATGAAATTCCTTTTTTAACTATTTTTTATATGTGTAAAATATAATTATTACAAATTATTATAAGTAATTATATTTGTAACTATTACAAATTATTTAATTATAAGTTATTATAATTATAAATTAGTTATAAATAATTAATTGTCATTAATTAAATTACAAATTATTTATTATTAATATTTGATTATTACAAATTATTCTATCTTTATATATACATTATATATTTATTCTATTTATATTTATATAATTATAATAAATATATAATTATAATTATAAATATTATAAATATAAACTTATAACTCTAAATATAATAAATATATAATTAAAATAAATAATTATTATAGGCATATATTAATTATAATTACATATTTTTTATAATTACATATTTATAATGTAAAAAATATATATAATGTATATATATAGAATTATATAATGTATACATATATACTAATAACACTAAATATAATAAATATATAATTGAAATAAATAATTATTCTAGGCATATATTAATTATACATTATATATAATTAAAATTGCATATTTACAATGCGAAAATATATATATAATGTATACATAAATATATAATTAAATTTACTACATTTATTATATTTATTACATTTATAACTTTTATTATATTTATATAGTTGTTATATTTTTGTATTTACTGTATTTATAATTATATAATTATTATATTTTTTTTACTATATTTATATATTTATTATTTTTATATATTTATCATAATTATTATATTTATAATTATAAATTTATTATAATTCTTTCATTAATATTATATTGAATATATATATATTTATATTATGTAATTATTTATTTATATATACATTATATATAATTAAAATGGCATATTTACAATGCAAAAATATATATGTAATGTATACATAAATATATAATTACATTTACTACATTTATTATATTTATTACATTTATAACTTTTATTATATTTATATAGTTGTTATATTTTTGTATTGACTGTATTTATAATTATATAATTATTATATTTTTGTTTTTACTATATTTATATATTTATTATTTTTATATATTTATCATAATTATTATATTTATAATTATAAATTTATTATAATTCTTTAATTAGTATTATATTGAATATATATATATATATATATTTATATTATCTAATTATATATTTATATATACATTATATATAATTAAAATTGCATATTTACAATGCAAAAATATAAATGTATTGTATGCATAAATATATAATTACATTTACTACATTTATTATATTTATTACATTTATAACTTTTATTATATTTATATAGTTGTTATATTTTTGTATTTACTGTATTTATAATTATATAATTATTATATTTTTGTTTTTACTATATTTATATATTTATTATTTTTATATATTTATCATAATTATTATATTTATAATTATAAATTTATTATAATTCTCTAATTAATATTATATTGAATATATATATACATTATATATAATTAAAATTGCATATTTACAATGAAAAAATATATATGTAATGTATACATAAATATATAATTACATTTACTACATTTATTATATTTATTACATTTATAACTTTTATTATATTTATATAGTTGTTATATTTTTGTATTTACTGTATTTATAACTATATAATTATTATATTTTTGTTTTTACTATATTTATATATTTATTATTTTTATATATTTATCATAATTATTATATTTATAATTATAAATTTATTATAATTCTCTAATTAATATTATATTGAATATATAATAATTATAAATATAATAATTATAATAAATATAAAAATTATCTAATTATAGTAAATATAACATAATAAATATAAAAAAATTAAAAAAAAACAAAAAAAAACAGTTTAGCGCCACTTGAAGTGGCGCTATTCATTTCTTTGAATGGCGCCACTAGAAGTGGCGCTAAAGGCACCCATTTCCCTAAATATTTTCTACTCTACCCCTTTAAAATAATTTTTTTTGACCCTCTCCGCTAAAATGGCCGATTCCAGCCAAACCTTCTTGAGATTTCCATTTGACAATAAACATATCCACCCAAGACTTTTAAGTCTATCCGAATAGACATAATACAAAAATAATTTATTCATCAATTAAATTAAATTATTAAATTAAATTAATAATATGGTGAATCCAATTCCGTCCGCTAGGAACCGGTCGGAAACTGAGTTCACCAAAAAACAATTTTGAAGAAGGATTCTAATATTTAAATAACAAATATGTTTTTTTGCGTTAAAACCCGCTTATATTCAATCTGAAATGAAACTTTGGATGACTGTAATTTGGACATCCGATGTCGGATTTGAACACCGTTTGCGATGTTGAGATCATAATGATACCCTTTATTATGGTTTAATGGAAATTTAATTTTTTTTTGCTTAAAAACTTTAATGCGACCCTATGATACCAATTGAAGGTACGAGCACATAGGGAAAGCCCCAAAATGGGATTTTAAAAAATTTCACTGACGAACGACGTGAATTTGTCGATGTTGGTGAATCGCTGCCTGATTACTTTATCAGGATAACGTGTGAAAGATGTTAAGAAAAATATTAAAACCGTAAAATACCTGGTTTAGATCTAACACCACGCATGACGTGTACTCGTCGTTTGTAATAACTGCTTGAAGAATCCGAATCTGAATTTCTCTAGACCATCCATACATGCTTCAAGAAACTATGGGAGCGCCATTCATCGAATTAGCATGGAGATTTAGTGACGCCTTCGATGCTCTGAAAATCACCGTATCAACTTACTTGTGATGCCTGATAAAGAGCTTGATCCGAGTTCCTGGATCTAGAATCACTCTCTCCAGATTGTGGGATAGAGAATAAGAGATAGAATGGGTATGAAAAGTCACAAGTGAATTCCTCTCTTCTATTTATAGAGTGTTTATGAATTACCCGATACTGCCTCCCCGACCCCAAATAATTAAAACAGTGTACAAATGATATTACGACTACTATATTGAGCCATAAATATCATTTAATATTTTTATCACTTATCTATAATATATTAAATATATTATGTGGTAATAAATGAGTCGTTAATGGGACTCATCGTTCCCACAAATATTAATTGAAACTTGAATACTAATATTTGTTCAAGTAATATTTTTCATGTATTTGCTTTAAAACTTGTAAATACAATTAATAAATAAATTCAATGCTCATTATTCTTAACTTTGATATTATTAATTTATTTATTACTTTGGTGATCATATCTCCTTGGATAAATCCCAGACCCTAGTGGTGGGTCCCATTTTTATCACTTATCTATAATATATTAAATATATTATGTGGTAATAAATGAGTCGTTAATGGGACTCATCGTTCCCACAAATATTAATTGAAACTTGAATACTAATATTTGTTCAAGTAATATTTTTCATGTATTTGCTTTAAAACTTGTAAATACAATTAATAAATAAATTCAATGCTCGTTATTCTTAACTTTAATATTATTAATTTGTTTATTACTTTGGTGATCATATCTCCTTGGATAAATCCCAGACCTTAGTGGTGGGTCCCACCATGTCATATATACATATTCAACCGAATATGGTAGATTCTTGAATACACTATTGTGTGTGACCCTCTAGGCCCTTAACATGATAGCTGTGAATACTATTTATAGACCAAGAGAGAGATCTAGTAACCCATCATGGCCCTTAAAGAGATAAATATTTTTACAGTAGTGACAACCATCCTACGAACATGCACTGTGTAATATAATCTCTTTGTCTTTAAAATATCTCATAAATCAGGACGCACACCCGTGTCATAACCCTTTTCATGATTTATCATTTTTTGATCTAACTGGAGGGATTTACCCTCAACTACCATGGTCATGGTCTTATGATGGTACTGCTTTCCTGATCAACATGGACCGGGATATATTACTTCCTAAACCTAGAAGTGAAAAATCATTTCTTGACTATTCAACCAATGTCATTCCACCAATGATGCACCCAACACAAACTACCTCTCCATTATTTCAATATCAATGTTATCGTCTTACATCAAAGTATGTGATCAAATGGAAAACATTAGTAATGATCTCAAGTCAGGAGACCATTACACATGATCATAGATAAGAACATACAATGGCACCCAAAACATGTGGTGTTCCTATTAGCAGGTCTTTCCTCATGATCTCACTACTAGAAATCGCCAAGTGAAAACTTCATGATAAGAAGTCTCAATACTTATAATCCCCCAACACCTTACAGTAAGACATCTATTATGTCTAAACAGTAAGATGTATAATGACCATAGGACCTTTGTTTAAGACTAATGTCATAGTATCTCAAGGTTCCTATTATATCCTAGGATCTTCTACAACCTTTTTATATGATAATTAATCTATATACATTACCATTTCAATAGTGGACACAAAAAATTCTACATTATAATGATTAGAAAAAATCATGTATAACTAACTGTATACATGATATGGTAATCAAAAGTACTGAATAGTTGGGTTTAGGGCACCCACAATTTCAATAGAACTACCATTATATTCTCATCTCCTAGCCATATAAGGTTTGTTATATAATTAGTTCAATCATTACATTTCCTGAAACCTTGATTTTTGGCATTGTTCCTCCCATTTCCCACCATTGAGTAAAAAAAGGAAATAAAAAAAGTAGGGAAGAGAATACTCAAACTAAAAAAATATATAAAAGTAAATTATAAACATAGAATGAATTATTTATAATTTAAACATGTATCAAAACTTATGAGTATCTATGTTTCAATATATATTATCTATAATAGTTTTCCTATAATTTTTTCTAACCTGATAATCTATTGAATTCCATCTTAATGGTTCGTAAAGAGTTCGTACATTTTCTAAAGCTTTGCCCTTAAGAGTGTCAAACTATGTATACAGAAATTCATCTTTTTTTAATCCACTTGGTATAAGATTATTTAGTAATCAATGATCTCTTTCAGGGTTATTACAACTAGGTATATCAATGATAGTGCCATATTCCCTTATACTACCCAGACATGATTTCAATTTCTTAGAAACCACTTGTCTATACTTCAACATAACTTTGAGAAATTTTCTTATAATTGGACTTTTCCCTAGGGGTTTTAATGATATATTCTTTTCATAATCCCCAAAAATTACTAAATATATATTTTATACGAAATATAGCTACCCAATTCTTCTACACATACTATTATATGATTTATAATATAAATATCCAAAAAATACAATCCAAATACTTAGAGTCCAAGTGTCTTTGAAAGATTAGGATCATAATAAACAAAAATGATACTAAAACGCAATATATTTAATTTATTACCCATAATGAACTCCTAAATCCCCTTGATCTCCTAAAACTACAAGGGATGAGCTGAATTATACATAAACAAAAGTGGTGAGCTAAAAATCTATATAAGGGAATAAACATGATAACAAAGCATATCATATGAGTAAAAAGAAATTATATGATACCATAATATACCAGGATCATGAATAATCATATATAAGAATGATGTAAATATTATTGAATCATGAAGTCATATAATCATATGAATTTAGAAACAATATAAACCTTTTCATATGCATAAGTCAAGGATAACTGCCAAGACCACATTACATGGTGGATATAGTCCCATCGTAGATTATGTTCACTCTCTAATCCCTTATATATCATCTCATGAGACATAAACATTAATAAATGAATTAGAGAACTATATGGTTTCACCCATAATAACATGTAAATGATTATGTTTCTATAAATGTAAATCATACATAATGTATAAACATAATAATTTTTGATGGAACGAAAAGGGTTGCATAATATTGCCTCATATCACAATCAAAGGAGATATCAAAAATATTAAAATTATAAGAATTAATTAAAAAATTTGAACATTAATATTTTGATAATAAATAATAGGAATCAAATGTGGTGTTCATTTTAAAAAATGTAATGAGAAAGGTTAGATAATTTGATATAGAAATGTGTTTCGAAATAGTTTTTTTAGGAATCAGTTAAAGAATTTTGATTAAAGAATGAACATGGAGTATTCATTAAAAAATAGAGTTAAAAAAATTATTATCCCTAAAATATTTATTTATTTAATGAAATCATGATTGAGAATAATTATTTTAAAATATTTTTACATAAATGGATTAAGGGATAGAAAAGATCCCCTTAATCGGGTTTTGTTTTAATGAATACATTTGAGAAATGAACTTAAGGCATGTGTAACCCCATAAAATAATGGGAGAATAAGATAGGTATATATATAAGAAAGATACATACAGAATTTAGAATCATTTCATATCATTAAATAGAGATACAAAGTGATTTAGAGAGAGATAGAATGCATAACCAAATGAAAATAGGGTGGTTTGGAAAGATCCCTTACCTTATGTCCAGAATCATTTTTTACTTGCACTTAACATCATGAATAATAAAATTAGACCCATTAATTACTTAATTAAAAAAATTCCCTCTATATTTGATTTTATATAACTATATTATGTTCACGTACAACTATTTCAATGGGATAAAAGTTTTTATTTCATTATTTTGAGGCGTTCGTTTCATGGTTCAAAGGTGGAATCACTTGTGGATAATTATTATAGTACTTATAAAATGGAACTATAACTCTATAATTTAAATGAAATAATATTCATTTCCTTATATAAATTTATATATTCCTAAATATCCATATGTATAATTTAATAGGGATGATTCATTTAGTATAAATGATGTCGTTCTATGGTTAGTTCATTTTGGCGTTCTTAGTGACCATTATGAATATGAATTTTTTTATTTAGTTCGAACGTTATTAACACATTATATAATTATGAAATAAGTTATTATATAATTACTATAATAATATTAAACAATAATAATATTTATATAACCATCATTAATTATAGTGTATAAAATTGAAGTATGACATTCCTGGAGATGGTGAATCCACTATAATATGAACAAAATTAACATTTTCAGAAAGAGGAGAGAAGATAAGAGGATGGAATATAGAGAATACATTAAAAAAATAATATTCTAGTATATTTATAACACTAGATTCCTTATTTCATGTTTTACAGGAGATGTGAGTAAGATGTAGCAGAAGAACGTTTTTTAAAAGGGGTATGTTGAGAATATTACCTCTTAAACGTCAACTCTTGAAATATAACTTTAGTCACATTGGTTTTTTTTCTTTAGGTGAGAACTGAATTACTTTGACATGGGGGAGAGGGTTGGGAAATTTTTTTATAGAAATTTGGAATTCACCAAGTTTTAGAAGGTGTGAGGAGAAGTCGTGGTGAGCGGTTTTATTTATAACGGGGGAGAGTTTTTTTAATATTAAATTTATTAGTTTATTATTTTTCTTCAAAAATACCAATAGTAATGAATAATTTAACCATATATAGTAAATAGTTCATTTTAGTTCATACTAATGTGTTTTTACATCATCCATGACTCATAAATTCATTTATTTAGCTTATTATATTAAATATCTTATTCTATCTTATTTCACAATTCACAAAAAATTCAACTATTTTTTAAAAATAAAAAATAAATCACCCTTAAAAATTTTCAAGGTGTAGATTCCTAAAATGAATCCATTTTATGAAAATAATTTTCTAAATATGAGATATTTAATTTTTTAAAAATCTATATTAATTTGAAAATACAAATTTTAATATTATAATTAATTTTCTGACCGATTTAAAAATTATAGGTTTTCTGATAAAATTATATTTTCATTATAATAAAACATAATAGTAACTTTATAAACCCATTTCATTAATATAAAATTACTTTTAAATCATTATTTTTTTTATAAAATTAAAATTAAAAATTTATATTTCAGGAAATTCAAATACTTATTTTATCATTATTAAAACATTTATTGAATTGTATCATGAGATAAATATGGCATATTTTCATTTCATAAGATAAAAAATATTATTTTATACTCCCATATGTGGGGATACTTCTTTAATTTCTAGGTTATTATTTTTAATGGTTTGATTTCCATTCAAATAGTCCGATTTATAATAGTCAATTGGGTTTCCTATATTACATAAATACATCACATTTCATTTATTCTTAATTCACTATTATTTTCTATCAATGTTATGTATATTTTCATTTTCAAAATAAATATTTTTATTATTATTTTTCTCATTTCAATAGTGTTTTACATGTGTGCAGTTATTATAGTGGATCAATAGATCTAAATTTTCTTATTTCAGTTATCTTACTTTTCTATTTTTTGTACCACTATAATAATTTCAATTATTATATCCATATTTATTTATTAAATTTAATGTTAAAATTAATGGAATAAAAAAATGTTTGTATCATGTGGTGCATGTGGTTTATACAATACCACATTACTAAATATGATAAATTTATATAAAAAATGAGAAAATACATTGATAGAATTATTGGGTGTTACATGAGATCATAATTTATTTTTTTACATCCCCTGATATAAATAATGATATTATTAATTATTCCATGGATGAAATAATGTTTCCTATGATATTTTTTACATTTACAGTTTAATATGGGAATCAAGTATGTATCTTATTTTCACAAACTACTATACTATTTTATTCTTGTACTAATGTAGTAAACACCATCTATAGGTTACTATATTCATGGTGTTATATTAAATAATGTTCTTTCATCCTAACATCCAAAAATAATAAGACCTTTATTTGATACCAACTATAGATTCCCAAGACATAAACACACTTTATTTCATAAATTTTCACATATATTTCTAATAATTACAAACCAAGGATCTAGATGTCTACAATATTTATAAGATTATAAATATAAATACATGATATTGTATAAGAAAACATCATCATTATTTAAAACTTCACATAGTTATCATAATTCAAAAAATCATCTAAAACTGCATTGGATAATGAAAAAAATGCATAGGGAAAAGGGTGTGCAAGAAAGCTCAGTAAGAGAATAAACATGAAAATAAAGAATAATATAAAATTAAATAAGAAAAATATGATATCACAAAAATAATGTTAAAAATATTGGAAAAAAGGAACAATTTAATGAAATAATAAAATCAGTAAATCATGGAATATTTTGAAACAACCTATGATATTACATTATAAACATTAGTTAAGGGTCACTCCCAATACCATCATTAAAAATTGGACTAAGCCTTGTGGTGGAATGGGTTTACTCCCCATTACCATAAACATTATGGACAATTTCCCATGGTAAAGTTCATTCCCTACCCATTCCTATAATAATAGTGTAAAAATTACCATTTTGGATTGGTTTCACTCTCTATTCCCATAAAAATAGTTGAAAAAGTCCCTTGGTGGATTGGTTTCACTGTTCATTCTTGTAAACCAAGTCAAAAAAAGTCTCATTTTGTAATGGGTTTACTCACTAATCCCATACATAACATCTCATTAGATACGAATCATTAACCAATGAAATAGAGGGATATATGTGGTCAACATGAGTAAAAGAAACCATAAATAAAACATAATTATGATAAAAACAATGAGAAGGAATTGGGTTTCATAATTCTGATTTGAGGAATAATTGAAGGCTAAATCATAAGTATTCCAAATAGAAGAAGGAATTAAATCATTTTTATTTTCCATAAATTTAATGTGGACATAGGACCTGAACATGGAGATCCATTATTGAAAATTTATTATAATGATATGGATAAGAATGAAAAAATAAACCACTTGGTTGGAGGTTTTATGAAATAAGTAGAGGATGTTTTTAAACAGGGAAAGAGGTTATTTATATCCATAATACAAAAATTATACTAATATGGTTCTCCATAAAATAATAATTTTTTAAAAGATATTAATGGTTTAAAAACATTTTATTGGGGGATTCTAGACATGAGACAAAAAGTTCGAAAGTTTCCTTAAATCAGGTTTACTTTAAACTAGGAATTTAAAAGAGAACAAAAAAATGTATAACCTTGGAAATGAAATGAATATTTTACTAGGTATATATTTAAGGGAAATATATTAATAAATAATATAAGTTCATGAGAATAATATTTCATAAAATGTATAAAAAAAAGAGAATGTGTAAATAACAATTAATGAGGGTAGTACAGAAGATCCCTTATATCATGTCCAAATATATTCTTAACTTGTGATTAAATTCATAAATATTTAGAATAAGTTAATTAAATATGTACATAAGAACTATATTTATCTATATTTAATTTGTATGGTCCAATTATTATCTTTTTTTATTTAAATTAAATGTAGTTTCCTCTTATATTGGTTACTTGAGGTTGTTTAGTTAATTTCTTTCTAATGTGCTCACTTTTTTGACTATGGTCAAAGGTGTTTTAAAATAACTACATGATCTAAAGAATTTTTTAGTTTTATTTAATTTTCTATTTCATTATAAAATATGTATACTGTTTCAAGGGTTATTCCAAAAATAGACTGAAATTAAGAAAGGTTCCTTGATAAGTTCATTTAAGGTGGTTAAAGCTACTATGATCAATTCATATTGATCACAAATATATAATTCCCAATATTATAATTAAAAAAACTTTAATGGTGTAAAAAATAATTTTTTTAATTAATATATACATTTTTAAAGGCATCTATTTTAGTTGGTCATGGAAAATCAAATTTTTCATTCATGGAGGGAGAAGTCCTCATAATCACATTTTGATTTTTTATGTCAATAATTTTGAAAGAAGTTATAATTGGATATTATATTAGTTTAATAAAAATTAAAAATATTAATAATTATATTTTTATAATACTTTCATGCATAAAGGTTACTTGGGGGTGTAGAATAAGAAAATAACTTAGATAAGTTAGGTTGATTGTATTACCTTTCCCTTGGAAGTTTTCCTTATGGAACTCCTTGAGGTTACTTAGCATGGTATTTTGGTGAGACCAAGGCTTAATATTTTTTGGGAGGGTGCTGAGGAGATACTATGGTAGGGTTTTTGGTTGATCCAGATCTTTGTAACGGGTGGGTAATTAGGGAGGAGGTGAGTTCCTTTTATATGTAAAGAGTGTGTAATTTTTATTTTAAGAAATTTCATTACATTATTCACAGCCATGAAAATATAAAATATTTTTTGGGGGAAGAAGATATGGTATATCCTCCCACCACCATCCAATATCATATATTTTTTACATTTATAATCCTTTTTCACCATGTTAAACCATTTTTACCCATTTTTACCCTTACCACTGTAACTCCACTTTCACGCTTTATAAGTAATTTTAATGGTCATTATTAAAAAAAATCATTTAATAATTTGATGATTATAATGTAAAATATGGAAATAATTTTATAAAATACAATTTCTATTTTTATATAAATTAATATTAATATCAGCACGTATTGGGAATAAAACTCGTTTTGTTATAAAAAGTCCATTCTAAGCTTAAAATTTATATGTAGGATAAAATTATAAATATTTATTATTTTCAAGACATAAATTGATTTATTATAAAAAAATATTATGTAGCTTATAAATAAATCAAAAACCAAATTTTAACAAAATAATGTTTAATTTAGTGAAAAGAGAAATTAGTGCTCTTTATTAGAAATAAAATATTACTTTTGTTTTGTAAGGATAAACATAGGTTTTACCAATTATATATATATATATATAATAAAGATATTTTTTTCCCTAAGTACATATTTTATCAGTTACTTGTTTTTCTGGAAATCTACATCCCACTTACATAATGATAAAGTAATAAAAGTCACAATTTTGGAAAATAACTATATTATCACTAAAAAATCTGTTATTTTAGAAAAAAAATTAAAAATAATATAAAATTAATATTTCCATGATAAATCCAAAAATGAATTTATTTTTATGCAATTAATATCCAAATTTTTTTAAAAAATATTTTTAATTAAAAAAACAAAATTTTGTGAAAATATGCTTTTACAGAAAAATGAATTTTGGTATATTAACTATTATTTTTCATATAAATTAATAATTGATCTAATTTTATATAAATATTCATTTAATATATATATATATTGTTACTTTTCAATCATAATAAATGTATTTCCTTGAAATGAAATTACAATTTCTGGAAAATACATTTTTTAGGTATAAAGTGAATTGAGAAAAAATGACCATTCAAAAGGTATAAAATTCATGATATATCTATACATATAAATTTTTTATTAAATGTAAATATAATACTAATTTACACATACATAACCCCTTTTGATCTCTATGTAAGATGTATGCATCAGATTAGATCTGATTTTAGTTTCGGGTGGTGATTCATCTTGCATGGATCATGTGGAAATATCCACAAGTGTGAACTTCCCCCATATAAATATTTCCTTATTACATAATTTCTTGAGTTCATCTTGTCCTTGTTACATGAAAAACTCTATCAAATTTATAATCATTCTAAGCTTAGAAAAATAGGCTTCAAAATGAATACTTCGACTTTTGGATGTCATTCCTTCCAACTTTATTTATTGATTTTGTAATATGGTTACTTTAATTTTATACCACATACATTAATGAATATTTTTTAATGGTTATATTAAATATTAAAAATATATCAATGTTTTTCATTTTAGTTTGGTATAGTGTTTGAAACCCACTATTTAATATATTATTTTTTTAAGAATTATATAGATTTAACTCTTACCTCATTATAGCCCTTTTAATGGAAAGGTATTTTAAAGAGACTATAAAACCAATATAGAGATTATGTGGAATCATATATTATCATGTTCTCTTTGTTTTGAATTTTGTGCATGTATTCATTGAGAATGAATATTTGGATTATTGGTCAATGCCTCTTACTAAATTTTGGTCTTGGAGAACGAATCGGGTCATAAGTGGATAAAAAGATTCTATAGTTCACCCCACTTGTGAGCTTATAGTAATAGCTAAAAATTGATTCATACATAGGATCATTTTAGAATTTTTCCATTCACTGAATCCTACTTTTTGGTGACCTTGAGGTGAAGAGTAATGTGATATCATAGCTATGCACTCCATTAGTTGAGACATACTCAATAAGATATGATTTATTCATGATTGAAAATTTCAATAATCCCCCTATGAGACGGGGTGTGGGTCCTCCATCCATAGAGTTTGATACCTTATCGAATATCATGTTTACTTCAGGGATTTGAGGGTCCTCAAATATGATTACATTTACTTGACATGGAAGTTATGTTGCTCAGTTTATCAAGTGTTGTAGGACTCCCATTAGAGGGGTATGTACTCCCTCCACCAAGGTACATCTCCCAATGAGGTGTAAGTCCTAAAATATATTCATGAATTCAATTCAATTGATTTTGGGGATTGGTTTTCTGATGGGTACTATTTTATAATATGTTGTTTCAAAAACAAAAACTTGCTAGTGTGTCTATCTTAGTATCATTTTTAGATGAGAGTTAATCCTGCTAAGTATATAGTTACTCATTTATCAGTGAGATTATGTGTGTGGGTTTCAATTTATTGGTTACCTTAGGAATGATGTGGATTTTCACAGTTGTGAATATGAAACATAGACAATATATTTTATTTGAATACATTATTGTTTAAAAATAGAGGTATTTTGGTTCCCTTGAGAAACATATACCATGTTACATTGATCATTAAGTAGAGAAGACGGTTATTGGGTTTCAATACCCCTTGTGAGATTCATCCTTGATTTGGTTTGATAGTGAAGTCATAATTTTAATTTTTCTATATTTATCTTATCCTTATACTATACCCAGTGTTATCTATGTGGTTATTTAATTCTTTATTATTTTCGTGTGGCATTATAATAGTTTTTTTATACTCACCCTTACATAGGACTTTTAGCCACACTTCTCATGTATATGAAGTTTTTTTTATAGTTTTGGGGAGATCAAACAAGATATAGATCTGGTGGAGATAAATATTAGGGAGGCTTAGCAGTGGTAGTTTATAATGGTCTTCATGTTAGGAGTTATGAGGGCATAGAGGTGTTATACCCTACATGATAGTTGATAGTTAATCTTCAAATCCTTTTCGCTTGATTTTCTTGTCTTCAAGATTGATCCAATATTTTTTATGCATAATTAGTTGTGTGTATATATATATATATGAATTATTCAATTTTTTTATTGAATCATATATCACATTGGTAGTTTCAATTATCTTGAATTATTGAAAATGTGCAGATGTTGAAGTTTTTCATTTGTATAGGGTCTATAATGTTTGTTATGCCTCTCTGATGCAAATCTCTAGTTCCAAGCCTAATGAAATATGGATTGGGTTGGTCCACCTAGTCTATATATTAACCAGATCATGACCCTGATTGATCAGGTTCTATTATAGTGGTATCTTACTGGGGTTTTCATTAGGGAGAAGTTTAGCATTATGAGTCTTGTGGGGTTGGTTTAGTAAATTTGGGACTCAATCCTTAAAGTGATTAAGTCTAGTTTTTAACTAGGGAACACTGATAGGATGAGGTAGAAGACACATTTTGATGCAGGGATTCTAATAATCTACTGGCTTCCTTGTGTACTTAGAGCATTTCTCCCTTTATATAATTAAGTTGGTTCATGCATCATATACCATCTAGTGAATTACTATTTTATAGTTTTGACATTATATTTTATTAAATGAAATTGGTGGTTGGGGATATAGACTTCTTAATGGAAATGTATTCATTATTGGTGTGAAAGGAACATATATGGATAACCTGAGTAACAAAACAACTCATGATATTGTCACCTTTCCTGGTTGATGCTCTAAAAATACTCTACTAGAACGATGCCTTGAAATATTTTTTTCCATAAATATTTCATAAAAATTGGGATTCAAGTGTCCATGAGTACTTGGTATAGTAATGGTCTTATTTTCCACCTTGTTTGATCTATTATCAATGAGGAGTAGGACCCCATATATTTGACAGGGATAGGTACCCCTTTGTCAATGCATCATTCACAAGGTAGAGGGTCCCTTATATATTGGATGTGGTCAGTGCCCCCCACTAAATATATAATAAGGAATGATTTCACCTAACCATTATGAGCTTATAATATCATTAAACCCCCTGTGTAATGCTAGTGAAAGGGTCCATGTCCTACATAAACTTCCTGGAGTTGGTAGCCCCTTATAAAAACAAGGCATAAGTTATCCATTTTGGATAAGTATAGTGTTAACACTACCTTGGTTAACATACTTCCCTCAATAAGGTTTGGGTCCTCTATCAATAATGTTGGTAAACTACACCCCCTACCCTTATAATGGCAGGGGTGAGGGTCCTCTAATGAATAAATGGGTAACCCTTGGATGGTAGGTGTGAGGGTCCTCTATTAATAGAGTTGGTAACCCCTAACAATAGAAGTGTGGTTACCCTATTAGTGGAGTTAGTACCCCTTGATTACTGGGGTGTAATTACCATACCAATGAGTCTATCTACCCCAATGAAATACACTTAAATTCTCAATAAATCATGGTTCCTCGCCAACACTGAGTGATTCATAAGATTATATCTAGCATGATAGTTATTCATAACCTCATGTCTTAGAGTGAGGTCCTAGGAATTCTATGGGTTGGATCATGGTAGCCTATCAATATTTACAATTATGAGAATGAAATTTATCATAACATTGATTATATTTAATGGATACTTGGATAGAGGGGGTTGATTTGATGTTATTCTCTCATTATCCATGAGGTATCATATTTACATATATCTTATTCCATGGTTTGTTTGTAGATGATGAATGAATGTTTTTCCATAATTTTCTTCCATTGAATAGGATTTATTTTCCTCCCATGTAGATACTCCTTCCATGTTCAATATCCTTTGATATATTTAAGTGTAAGTTTTTGGATGGTTAAGTGTTTGAAGATGATTTTTTCCATTATAGTGGTTTATCAGAGATGCCTAAATTGACTCCAGAATCCTTTAAAAACCATTATTCATTTATTTATTATATCCTTTATCATTTCTTCTTGATTGTTTTATGAATAAAAGTTTAACACCATTATATTTTAGGATATATATTTTTAAAAATAAATTTAATTTCTTCAATATATAGTGTTACATGCAACACTGAGTTTTAATGAACCACTATATACAACTAAAAAATTATTATTTAAACATGCCTATTATAACCTATATGTTAAATTTTGACGTATGAACAGGAATAAAACCTTATTAAATACATTTATATAAAAAACATACTCAATAATTTTTTTTCGATTAATGCTTAGTAAATTGGTACTCAATTTTTAGTGAAGTCATTTTTTCTTCACAAAATTTGTCTCTTCTAAAATGATTTTTATTTCATTTTTTACATCGAAAATATATTTATTTTATACCTATTTTATAATTATTAATTAAAAAAATAAAATTTATTTTTGAAATAATACTTTTAAAACTAACAAACTGTGAAATTTAGGGTTTTTTTAAAATACTTATTTTGTAATGAATAGTGAAAAATACCGATTTTTATCAAACTATATTTTCTATTCATTGAAAAAGACCCATGATATTTTAAAATTTATCCAAGATTAATATAATACTCATTTAATTATAAATAATACAATTAATTACATATTAATCAACATTATACGTGATCTTGGTATAAAAATAATTTTAAACTTAAGAGGAATGATTTCCAAAAATTGTTTTTCATCTCTCTTTTTGGGATAACTATAATAAGAATTTCTTCTTGTTATAGAGATTTAATTTTTTAAAATGGATTCCATATTTGGAATAATATTAATTAATATTATTTAATAGGGTCAACTTATTTTTTTTCTATAATTAATATTAACAATAATAAAAATTCATCACCATGATTAAAGGGCAAGTCAGGTTAAATTAGATTAAAACTATGTGATAAGGCTTCGATTTTTTATCTTAAATATTATTGATAAATTTATTCAAACCTTATCACCTTAGGGTAAATATTTATTTTTTATGTTAATTTTTTTATGAAATTGAATTATATAATATTTTAAGTAAAGAACATGACGAAATGTAACCATCTTACATTTAAATATCACTTATATATTCACATAGAAAAAAAGAATGTTTTGAATGATTTTTAATGATTATTTTAAGAATAATGAAATTAATTTTATTATGATAATTTATTTCTTATTTTTATTAATTATATAATTTCCTTAAATGTTTACGCAATGCCAACATAATATTTCATCAATTAATAGAGAAATAAAATAAATAATTTTAAAAATATTACAATTATTATAATTTGAATGAGTTATAGTGTTCAAAAAATATTTATATTAATATGAAATATTTGGGATGTATGAAAATAGTATATCCTCATTCAATATTTATCTTGGTGTCTTTAATATCAAATTAAATGAATAGTTCTAAAATCAACATTAATGATATTTGATAAAAAATAATATTTTATTTAAAGATTTAAAATTAATAAAAATTTCATTTTTGGAATAGTTAATGAAATATGGTTTAAAAAATAAAAAATGGACCATTTATAGTAAAATTATTAACCCTCTAATATTGAAATAGTTATTATCATGATTAAGGATAAAATATGTTAACTAAGGGGTTAAAGAAAAAGATAACGTTTAAAACACTACATAAACCTATCAAAATTTTATTGTCTCATTGGATTTAAACCACATACTACCTTATATTAAAATATCTTTCCATTTTAATGAATCTTTATTCATAGTTTACTTTTTACATTTTAATATTTTAAGAAATTCCAGAAGTGCCTCTCCCCTCAATTATAAATGGGCACCACTTTTTCTTTTTTAATCGCACTTCAAAAGACTTGTTTCATACAGAACTCACCAAAATATATTTCTTACTTCCCTTGACATGTCCTATAGGAATAATTTTTTATTATAAAACCCTCTAAGGAAGGATTTTGGGGAAAATCTAAAGAGGTTTTCTAAAGAATAGGCATCATTATTAACCATGCGTTTTTGTCTTATTTCTTCTTCAACCTCATTCAAATATTATTCACCCATATTGATATAAAAACACAATTATCACAAATATATATAAATTTTATTATGTTAATGTAATAACCGTCATCTATATCATCTTCTATCAAATGGGAAATGAAACCAACTTTCGTGTGTAATATGGAATAGCACCTCACGAATCGATGTAATTAATTTTCCATCATCACCTTCCACATCAATTTATAATGATGTATTTAATGTATAAATATTATATTCCGGTAAAATTTACCACTATGTAAAATTAATATATCATATATTTTCATACTTTTCCATTTTTTGAAAAACAATAATGTTGTTCATGATATGTGTGGATTACCACCTCCATGAAGCGATGTGATTCATTTTTCATTTCCAAATTATATTTATGATATATAAGTGTATTTAAAAAAATATTATATTTATGATATAATGATCATTCTGGAAATTTAAATTAATACTTAACATATTTTAATCATGATTGTTGAAAACTTGAAACATTACTTATGCATATGAACAAACTGATGTCTCCATGACTGTAACATAGTTCATTTTTCAAAATCATATTTCATGGTTAGTTTTAAAAGTATAAGTGATTCATAAAAATGAAAATTATTCCATGATTACTATTCATTATATGATGAAATAATGACCTAATTTACCATAGTAAATCTGGAAAATTCATTTTGGACTTATGGGCTGAATATCATCGAAGCATCCAATGTGAACTTAATTGATTAAGTAATAGAATATAATTTGGTATTAAATAAAATAAAAGAAATTATAAATTTTAAAAGGTTTCCTAATCAAGTAAAAAATTAAAATAATTTTATTATTCGACAAGATTATGAATATATGTTATGGGTCATTCTCAAGGTACTAGTTTTATGTTATAATTTAATTGTTTATCGGGATTGTTATTTATTATGTAATTGATGACGAAATTTTATCATATATCTATCAAGATACTCATTAATTTTCTTCTACTTTGGTTATTTATGGATATTAAATGTTTTCCATCCATTTTCCACTCTATAAGTACTTAGGAGACCAAAATAATAATTTTTTAATAAAAATAGATTTTATTTCTCTCTTCGGTCAAAATTTATTTTTCTTCCATATCCATGTTTTTAGAAATGTTTTCAAGAATGTATTTAATATTCCTATAAGATATATTAAATTAATTTATATATATATTTTTTAATTTTTACAAAATGTTTTAATTATAATCTTTTCATCACTTTCCAAATGAGGTACTTTTGGATTTTTATTGAGAATGTGAAATGAATCTATATTATAAAACACATGGCATGAATAGAATTTTCTACCATCATGATCACTGAATTATTTTAAGTTTCCATTAATTATTTACAAGGTTATTTTCAAGTAATTGTTTTCTTTACTATTTGGGAATTTTTTAGATTTTAAATAATATTTTTCAATGTGGAATGGATATTTTCTTTAGGAAATGTTCGAACTGATCTTTTACAAGTATTTTCAATGTAAGATAAAATCCATTAATATTTCCCAATCCTTAATTGATATATTATCTGATTATATTATCTTTATTCCCTCTCTGTATGGTTTATGATTATGATGAAAATATATTTATGAACCTCAATATTTTTCCATGGGTTATACTATAATGAATTTATGAAATGATTATGAAACCCATTTCTTTTCAACAGGTTTTGTTATGGTGAAATTTTTATGAAAATCATTTATTTTAATGGGATATGATATGATGAATGTTTTATAATATTGTGAAACACAAATATATGATTTTCCTAATGTGATAGGTGGACCTAGAATTATATATCCCCCTAATATGTTGGGTAAGTATGGATAACTCATTTACTAAATAGGACTTGAATGGGGAGTAAACCTAATTCAGTTAGGGACTATATCCACTATTCTAGTTTGGGAGTGAACCTAGAATACTAAGATAGTTTTGGTAGTGAACCCAATCCACTATGATAGCCTTGGAAGTAAAACTTGACTAATAAGTAAATGAATTTATATACTTATTTATATGGAACAAACTCACACTTGTGAAAATGATGTTTTTACATTGATTTATCTTGATATTTAAAGTTGGTTTATATACGACATTGTTACAAGTGACATTGTAAATAAGTTTATAGCATCAGTTAGAAATAAACGATGTTTTAAATTTTATTGTGAATGTTTTTCACATTAATTATTTAATAACCGATGTAAAAGATAGAATCAATTATTCTTTCATGTTGTTTATATACATAACCAATGTGAAATATCAACTGAGAAGTATTCCATGTTGTTTTTGTAAAATTACTGACCTGGAAGATTGTTCTTCCTATTAGTTATTTGGTAAAAAATGTGAAAAGTATTATTTATGGTTTTTATATCAGTTATCAAATAACTGATGTAAAAAATCAAAAAAAATTAAATACAAACCATACACTCTACCCTCTCCCTAGTAGAAACAAGAAGAAAGAGGTGAAAAAGTAGCAAAACAATAGAAAAAACAAGTACACTTGAAATTTTAACTTGCTATTTTACGTTATATATTACAAAAAAACTAAAAATGAATCAAACCTATGAAATGATTACTACTTTTCACTATAAAGATGAGGGTCATCAAAAAGAAACAAATTAGAAATAAATCATTTAACTTGTATGTATGTTGAATAAAACTAATGATATATCAAGGAAAAGTTTATAAATAAATATAACCTTATTGAACTTAGAAAGCATTAAAGTTGAATTTTTTTCATACATAAATATTGAAATATTTTATCCAAATTATTTTACTCCTTGTTTATTACATTCTTGTTTAAATTTTTTTTATCAATTATAAATAATATTAATAAGTAATATATAAAAATTTAATAATTGTAAATGAAAATTCACTTGTGATTTTACATATTTGAGATTGGATTACTTATTTCTTATTTATCTCTATAAAAATACAGTGAAATATTTTAAAATAATACAAATAAAATAAATTTAAGTCATAATATAAACAAATATTTAAATACTCAAACTTACATGTTCAATACATTCGTAAAATTTTCTTTCACTTCCCTGTGGATTGAGCATAGTTAACAAAATATCCTCTCTCATAGACATAAAACATAAAACATCCATTAGACACAAATATAAATAAAAAATTTAATATTAGTGTTTAGTATTTTAAGATATGTAAAACACTTTGTGAGAAATATGTTTCATACTCTTAAAGATAAGAAAACATCTAGCACTGAATAATTTCATTTTTCTAAAATATTTCAGCAATATAAACTGTTCTTTCTGCATTAGTCATTTTCCTAGATATGGGTGAAATAAATTATGGATCCATAAATCCATATAAATTTGTCTTTTCATGATCGGTACAAGTTTTATAAAAATAATCAATAAAAAGAAAAAATAAGTATAAATTTTTAATAAATTAAATGATTGAAAGAAAATTGTTTACTAGCTTAAATGGAAAAAATTTGTGTTATGTTAATGCCCAAATAATATCCAATTAAAATATACTTGATATTTTTTTTTCAAAAGTCCCACCTTCATTGAATTCCCACAAATATAATCTTCAATTAGAATCTCATATAAATCTAATAACAGATTTGAATATCTATATATTCTATCAAAAGTAGAAGAAATTGCTTCTAAATTCATAACACTTTGTATATACTGTTGACTATAAAGTATTTATTTACCGTTAAAATATTACTAGAAATAGTATAAAAATATATAAACATTATAATGATACAAAAATAATATACAAATTAAATAAAAGATAACATATACACATACGTCTATGGTAATATGTCAAACAAGTCAATATGACGAAGCTATAAAATGGTTGATACTTTTTCCAAATGTATTAACCACATCTGTAGGACGTGGAATTATTTTTGATCTTTCTATAATATCCTATACAATGACCCTATGATGATTTATCTTAATATATTGATGATGGATGGTATCATCGATATAAAATATCATACCATACATAATAATACATTGGGGATCATCAACATATAACTCACAATAAATAGGAAGCTATAGAGGAGGAGGTGTTGGAGTAGGATGAGAATGAGTGGGGTCTATTGGTAGAGATGTATATGTAGGATAACTAGGAGTGGGATCTATTGGCGGATGCGGTTGAGGTGGAGGATTCAGATCAACAGTATGAAACTGTTTTTTCATGTATGTATAAAACTCTATAAGGAAACTTTGATCCTATCCTCCATATTCATGTGGATATGTATATTTTTTATAACCATCCTACCTTGAAGAATATTCAAAATGGGGAAACACTTGTTTTACCAATACACCTATCAGGAATCCTCATACACGACCTGGGTGTTCGATGATTCCTAATGTAGAAACTAAAATATGCTACCTAACCTCAGCTATAAATGCCCCCTGTGTGCTCTACTCATTAGGAGAATTATGTATGTAATATTTGAATAATCCCTTAATGAATCACAATATATAAACAATTGATTTATCTTAAATAAGTAAATAATGTAAAAATATTACAATATTCTCAGTTACAAACTTCAACTCTTCCATAAGATAATGTCATTTTCCCCCATCTGAACCCTCTTCCATTTTTAATGCCTTGTAGGGGGAGGAGGACCAACCTCTACTAAGCCTGAAGATGAATCCATTAGTTATTGAATTTTCTCTTCCATGATTTTCTATTTTATTAACTTATAACCTCCATGAGATAATGGGAGAGGGTATATGTTTTTTTGGATCTCCTAATGATATATCCTTAAATTCTGTAAATTAAGAATTAAAAATTAATTAATATGATAATTAATGTGATCATTAATATGATCATTAATATAAAAAAACTTCTAAAAGGTAACATTTAACTTACTAAAAATGATTCTCCTCGTCTTCTTTCAACAAATTACTTCCAAATATCTTCATCTATAAATATATATACATGACATGTATTTTCATGCTGTCTATTCCGAAAAATAAATTCTGATGTTAGGAAGATTTAAAATCCCTTCATCTTTTAGCAGGCAATGGAAAACATTTCTTCCATCTCCTCCATTATTTTTTATATCATATTTCATATGATAATATGGGTAAAAAAGTATATAACTATAAACATTTCAATATATGTAAAATAATACAAAATGAGCTTACCAAAATAGTCTCCCACAAGTGAGATATGATAACATTGTGAACACTTCTCCAATTATCAATCAAAATACTAACTTTACTTTTATCCTACGTTAATATAAAAGTCTTGAATTGTTTTTTCATGTGGAAATCTTGGAATATAATTATTATTAAATTCTACTGATATCATATGGTCCTAACTATAGGAAATAGATAATTTTGGTAAACATGTGATGCCACATTTACCCACCCTAGAACTCTTTTATCCCCATGGAATTTGTTATCTATTCTAAAGAAGAATGATTAGAATCATCAATAGGAGCATGGATAAATTCCTACCTAGAGGTATCATGAGCTTAAACATATCTATAAGTATGTGGTGCATTAGCTAATGGATCTGTCAGTATCCTATAAGTCAAATAAACAAACATTCACTTAAAAAAAATTAAAATACAACTATTACATTGAAATGAAAATTAAAAAAGGAAAAATTTCAAACAAAAAGTATACTAAAATAAACAT
Organism: Viscum album; assembly: GCA_963277665.1. NCBI lineage: Eukaryota > Viridiplantae > Streptophyta > Magnoliopsida > Santalales > Viscaceae > Viscum > Viscum album. Next base: position 1,647,884,168 of record OY728159.1, read on the forward strand.
AACACAAGTTAATTAATTTTTATTACAGTTAAGAAAAATACTAAAATTATTAATTTTAGATTAAATAACATAAATGAATTTAATAAAATTAAAAAAAATTGCATTAATACATGTTTTAATAAAGAGATTCATAATAAAATATATAATATTTTGTAAAATTTTAAAAATTAAAACAAAATAAAAATAGATGTTACCAGTAAAATTAGGAATGTACTAAAGTATTTTTTTCCCAAATTCCATCATTATGATCATTCCATATAGAACACACCGTTTCTTCGAAATGTTCATCTACATTATCTGTTAATATTTCTATGGAAGTAGTGATCTCACATAAATAAGAATCTTCGTCAATTTTATCATCACCAAATTGTTGTTTTTTATTGTAAAATAATAGAAAAATACATATCAGATTGATAAATAACCTATAAAATCTCTTTTTCATGTGTTTCTATGATAAATGGATCAACTGTATATTCCAATGTATTCATATTAACTACTGTCATTCCAAATTCATCATATTTTACAGTGTTATTACCGATAAACTATTTTCATTTTAACACTGGAACTTAAAATTTAATGTAATAAACCACCCAAATTTATTTAGTGACTCCATAATATACACTTGATGCATAAATTGGGTTTTTTACTTTAGCAATTAAAAAATTCATTTCTTTTACGAACGCCAATACCCCACTATTCTAAACTGCACTTCTATTGTCCTGATTATTCATATGAAATGTATATCTATTAATATAATACCTGAACCATGTTATCAAATTTAAACTAGGACCACCCACTAACCATTAAATATTTTAACTGCATCTAATCTACCAAGCAGAGTCTCTCTAAACCGTTGCAAAAAAAAAAAAATTATGCTCATTCAAAATCCACATATCTTTATTTTTTAGATAACATTGTTTCAACATATTAATATAAAATGTTACATATAGTTCAACATCATATATTTCATTTAAGATTTATAAATTTACCTTATTTATCTCTTTTCATTTCAATGATTTTACTTTCATGACATGGATCCCATTTCCCACATAATTGACTCATTCATTGAGAGATTTAGGATAACCGATGTGCTCCACTATAGACAAATAGATTTTAAAAAACTCTGCAACTTCTTCAGAAATATACTTCTCAATAATGGAGGCTTCAGGTCAATGTGTATTCTTAAGAAATCCATTTAATATCTTTATATACCGTTCAAAATGATACATCCAATATAGATATACAAGTCCATAAATCTTTATTTCTTATACCAAATTAACCATTAAATGAACCATGATTTCAAAAAAGGATGGAGGAAAATACATTTTTAATTGACAAAGTATATAAACTGATTCATTCTCTATGTTTTTCAAAGAATTCAGATCAATCACCTTATTACAAATTGAATTTAAGAAATAACACACCATCATGATTTCCATTCTAACATAGATGGAAAATATTTGACGCAACACAACTAGTAAGAGTTGATGCATCCTAATATGACAATCATGATATTTCATACCTATCAACTTCAAATCCTTTAAATATTCTTTTTAAATTTTAAGAATAACCCTGTGTAACTTTGATATCATAAAGACACTAGAGAAATCTAATTTTCACCCTCTTGGACAATGTATAACAAGCTGGGGTAGGAATTTTCTCCTTCCACCAGGAGTGGGAGCTAATTTAAAATGCATTACCAATGAGGGTAAGTCTAATATTGCATTCAACCCATCTTTAGTCATTCCTTTAATATCCATCAATGTTCCAATCAGGATATCACAAGTATTATTTTCCACATGCATGACATCAATGTTATGTTTTACCTCATGATATCTCTAATATGGTAGCTCAAAAAATATTGACTGTTTCATCCAATTTTTTCTATAATTATCATATTTTTGTGTATTTCTGAATGTCACATTAATGTTTTTCACCCTCTCAAAAAAATTTATTAGTGTAAAATGGTTTTGGAGCACTAAAAAATTCAAGTGGACCATAGAATTAATTTTTTAATCTTTGATATGAGTGATCCATAGAAAAAACTTTTGATGACCCATGTATACTATTTTCCCCCATAATGCAGTTGATAATATGAATTCTGTTGTTCACAAATTAGAAAAGAATTATGACCCTTGACACTATATCTATACAAATTACAATATATTGGGAAGTCATTCATAGTTAACATAATCGTCAAATGTAGTTGAAAATATTACATTTTATATAAATCACACACCTTAATACCTTCTTCTTATAAAATATTCAACCATCAATTAATGGTGACAAAAAAACATCAATATCATTTCTGGGCTGTTTTGTTCCAGATATCATTAACCTCAACATGAAATATTTTTACTTCATACAATATTCAGAAAATAAGTTATAAATTACTAATAATATAGGCCATGAAATATGTGTGTAACTAAGGCTTCAATGTGGATTCATTCCATCCGTGCATAATACAAGTCTACAATTTATAACTTCATCTCTAAATGTAAGAATCGGGTGACCAATTTTCTTCTACTATGGAAAATCAGTCAGATTCTGTAATTTTACATCAAATATCCACTCATCTGAATTCCATCTTAACATTTTTTCATCATGTGAATTTTCAAATAAAAGTTTAAAATGAGGAACTATAGGATGAAAACGAAATGAATTAGTAGGGATATCTGTAACTACTAAATCATTATGTGATTTCTCTTTCAAATTATACCATGATGTTTATCATTTAGGAAAATTTGAAAAAAAAAATCATATTATTTCCTATATAGCACAAAATCATTCGGGAAGACATGTATTTTATTGTACTCAAATCTCATCAGGCATAATATTTTCTTGGATTTATAATGTGAATCTAAAATATCATTGTAATTAGGAAGAATGTCTTTCAATAATTATAACATCTCTATAAAACTCTTGTCACTCCATCCATGTTTTTCTTTCAGGTTAAATAATCATAACACCATTGATAAAACCATATATTCTATACAACCTATATAATATGGTTTTTTCACATCACCAAATAAAAAATCATTTTTTTATCTCAATTTAATATACTTAAATATCATGAATCATTTCATCAAGTTGATCAGATTTATCATCTTTCAAAGCACTGTCATAAATAGATTTGAAATTATACCCCACATCACCATACTAAATATAAGGTATGTAACTCAAATTAAAACCATGATAAATTAAATGATCCTGGATCTATATGCTTTCTAACTTCTTCAAATTTAAACATTTCAAACATGGACAAAAAAACTTTTCATTGATTGGAATATTTTGTTTAAAAAATTCCAAAAAAACACCGAAATATTCCTCATATTCATCACCTATTCGAGGTGTATTTATCCAACTTAGATTCATTATTATCTAAAAAAAACTAAAAAAATATAGGGAGTAATTTATAAAATACATAGATTATAAATGAAATAAAAAAATATAGAAAAAAAGAATGGAAACTTTAGAAGGAAAAAATAAAATTTTGATGAGAACATTCATTCATGCAAAAGGAATTAAAAAATAGATTCATTTCAAAAATTTCTCAAGTAAAAATAAATGAACATAACCTTATGAAATTATTAAAAAAATTACAATGATAACCATAAAAAAATATCCATAAAAACTATATATAATGAGAAAAAAAAATTATAGATGATTATTTATAAAAATAAAAAATCTATTCTATTTTTTTCATTAAAAAAATATTCAAATAAAAAATTTATTATTAGTTTAAAAAAATTGGAACCTTAAACCTTGCTTCTTGGGAAATCATATGGTATATAGTATTCTCTAATTGGGTACTCAGTTGGTCTAATACTTTTAAAAGTAGACTCATTAGCCTTTCAACCCTTTTACAATGCCCCCAAGTACCATTGAAACACATGACCATGCACATTAATATATAGAAATGTATCATATAAATTGAATCCAATATACACCAAATGCTATAATAAGTGGAATTGAAATAAAAGTTGGAATTGAAATAGTTGTGAAACACATAATGATATTTCCTAATTTTTAAATATGATCCACTGTTATTGTATATTGTATAAGTATGATATTAGTGTACACATTTATATTATACATAATGATTCATATTGTATTCATACAAGTGTAAGTACTTTGAAACAATTTTATTCATACTGTATGCGTAGATAGTGTTTAAATTGATGCTTATGAAACATATTCTAGCTATACAGTTAGATCCAAGCCACGGTTTAAAAAAATTATTCATGCTATATTATTGTGCATCATGTTCATTTTATGCCAGTCTTATATTGTTTTAAAATTATACTTATAAAGATTTTAGAAATCACTCTCAACTTATTGCACTAACAAGAGACCCTTTGACTCATAGGAACAGTCGACAAAGCCAGAATAACCTGTATCTTAGTAGGGTAAGTGATGAAAATGATATAAAATGATTGTTTAATCAATGAAAAAAGTTAAATAAACACTCACCTATGGTGATATACCATGCTAAACCCAAATTTAGAGCCTAGATAATTTATAACATTGGATCAAATATCATATTTTCATTTTTGGTAATAGATAAGTTATTGGGTTTCTGTAGAATAAAAACCATGAATTTAATTCTATAGGAGTAGTTTCATAGAAAATAAATTGGTTTTCTAAGATAGCTAATCTATAAAATAATTACACCTGATTGAATGCCATTTGACATTCCTATATCCCATGTATGGAAGATGGTTTAGATCAGTCAACATCTTCCTTTAGATCATGCATATTGTATGCGGGTGTTAGATGATGTCCTCCAAAAATAGTTTACCAGTTATTTATTTCTTTATGTTCTGTAATGTCATCAAATACTTCATATCATATCACATTCTTTTAAAACCCCCAATAATAATATTTTATGCATATATTTACATAACACCATTAATAATATGGTATGTGTACCTTTATATATGGAATGAATACCTCTACATATTCCTTAGTAGGAAAAGTTATATAAAATAATTTTAATATAATCTAGAGGAAAAATATATTGAATGAGAATAACTAATTCATACTAGAAATAAAATTTGGAACAACCAATTAACACATTACAAAAGATATTCAATCCTTTAGGCGAGCTAGTTAAAGAAGAGAAGATCTTGAATTGAATGTGCAATGATGAAGCTAAAATCCCCTGAGTATATGATGATGATAATGTTAGAATGAGGTCCACATGATCGAACAATAATTTTTTAGAGATTCCATGCCTAAGAATGACCAAAAATAGAGAAAGGAAAATGTGTGAGGCTTACTTCATATCTATATTCGATTCATAACATGAGGCTGATAAAACTTGAGGGTTAATTAAGATCATAATGTGATATTGGACCACAAGATCAAAGAAATGAGAAAGTTAGGGCTTCTATGAGAGAGAAACGAGACATGCATTGTGATAATGGAATATCACGAATTGAAACCTCTATTGATTCATAAATTTTTAAAAGATTCCTTTCATCGTTTATCATTTCACTAACATGAATATGCAATTTTTTCACATCGGTTATAATATAACTGATGAAAAAAATCCCTCTTTCATGTCGGTTTTATTATAAAATTTACATGAAAGAATGAAGAATATAAATTTTACATGTCTGTTTTTATACAACTAATGTGAAAACTATATTTTCCACTTTAGTTAATTAAAAAGTGACCTAAAAATTCCATATTTATAGATTTTTATGTCGGTTCAAAATAACTGATGTGAAAACTACGATGTTCTAAATAGTTTGTCTACTTGGTTCATGTCTTATTCTAATTTTATGATCTCATGCATCATTTTCTTTGATCCTTTTATGATTCATAAAATTCCATGATTTATACCACAACTAAAGATTATAATATATGATATGTGGGGTATGGTTTTCAAATGTTGTACTCATGTTTACATACCCTTATTCTCTTGTTATCTTTATGTGATCATTAATATTTACCTTTTTTACCCTTACTGAGCATTTAAGCTCACCCTTTATTATGTTTTCTGTCCCAGTTTTATAAATAAAGTCATTAAGTGTGATATGCCTAAGAATATTTCTAGGTATGAACAACTATGTGGGAGATGATGTAGATATCTTATGAAGAAGTTGTTTATGTATCAAAGATTCATAATATACCATACCTATATGATTCTAGAATTAATAATTATGTTATTTAATGAATATTCTTATAATAATATATAACATATATGTATGTAATATAAGAGTAACTATAGTTTGTATCAGATCCAGGTTTAGTTAATCTTTTGAAACTATGTTGTGAAAACTTTAGTGAGAACCCTTAGGAGGATTCTAGCTATATGAGAACATTATATGTTATAGTAAATAAAAGAGTGTTGTTTTCATAGTAAAACAACCATGTATGTATAGTACAAGTGGGTGTGGTTGTGGAATAGATGCATCTAGGGGTAATAATCCGGAAAAGAGTTGTTCAAGCATATCTCAACCATCCTTCTAGTTCATAGTGAGTGTTTCACTACTGCACTCCTAGTTTGAAACTATCATGTTATATTCTTGGATAAGTAAAATTTTCATTATGAACCATTATGAAGGATTTAAATACATAAAAACCATGAATAGACTATGTTATATATAATAAAACATTGATTAAAAAGTAAGCTTCATGATTTACACATCATATAATTATTTTTTCATGATTATGTGGTTTCCCACTATGATTATTGTTTCTTACACTATGTTTTTTGGATTTAGTAAATGGATTAAGCCCTAAGAAATTGTGTAAATGTTTAATGTGATAGAAAATTCAATTATTGTCTCCCTGAGAAACCAAAATTTATGAGATCTATAATAAAAAAATATGTCTCAATGCTTACACAAATTTCTCAAAAAAGGAATCATGATGAGAGTCCAAACTAATAATTGAGGGAAAAAAATTATGTTTATTCTTTCATGAATAAATGTCAACATTATTTTAGTGGGTTTGTAAATCCACTATTTGTTGATCAATGGATTTGTACCACAAAAAAAGATATCTTCTTCTATCCAGTGTTTAAAGCATAAAAATTCATTTTGGTCATCTCTCATTTTGAAGAAGAATAATATCAATAGTGGAATTTATTAATAATATGATGAAATAAGAATAAATTGACTTCATAGAGTGGGATGAGTTTAAAATATTATTTTTTAAAAAGAAATTTCCTTGTATTTTTCATAGAAAAATAGATAATAACTCCTTGAGCTAAATAATATAGATGATGAATCTATTGGAACCTATAAGGAAAATTTTATATGACATGTGAGGTATTCTTCTGGTATTATCATTTAACCATAGAGTAAGGTTGATAGATTCTTCAGTAGCTAAAACCAAGTGTTTGAAGACTATTAAAAAAAATGGGATTTAGTAGCTATGAATAAATTATTCAATGTACTATCAAGATGGAAATGGATATTGGAGTTACCCATCAATCTCATTATATTGATATTAAAATATATAAGTAATTAAAACAAAATTATAAAAACCATAGAGATAAGAAAAGGATATTTTTTTATACTCAAAGTATGGAGGAAAAAATGGAGGAAATAGTCATAAGGGGACTGTTAAATTATTTAATTGTGGAAAGGAAGGTCATAGGGAAATTGAATGTATAAGTGATGGGAATAAGTTATCAAATGGTGTGATTAAAGATAAAGATCCATAGAATACACCACCCACACTCTAGTGTTTCAAATACAAGTAGAATGTTAATTATGATAATCACTTAAAAAATAAAATGTCTAATTATAATGATCAATATCGACAACCTATTAATACCAAAGTAAAAGGTAAATATCATGTGATAACTATTTTTGATGAGGGGTATGATAATGAGGTGGTTAAAGTTACAATTACCATCCACTATATAACTGCTAAAATCTTATTGGACTTTGGATCTACCCACTCTTTTATATCTAAATATTTTTCTAGGGGTATCAAAATTTTACCCAAATAGTTAGACATTGAATTTTCGGTGAAAAACTATAATGGTACAAAGATCTCATCTTATGTATATTATTCCTCTCTAATTGATGTTTATAGGAATTTAATTACTAAAAATATTTTTATTCTCCATCTGGTTGAATTTGATGTTATCATAGGAATGGATTATCTTTATCTACATAAATCTCATGTCAATTTCCAAGTAAGGTAAGATATTATTAATATTATAAACTAGAAAATGATCTTCTATCTTTCTAATATTAATTGAAAACATCTGATGGAAATAAAATCCACTGTATGGGTCTTGATTCCTATTCAAAAGTGTTATTTATCTCATAAAGATGGATATAAAATATACATCAATTATAGCCCTATTATGAAGGATTTTTTATTTCTTTCTATAATATATTTCTATTCATCCACTGAATCATGAATTTAAGTTCTTAATAGAACTCATACTTGGTGCTACACCTATTTTAAATACACCATGTAGAGTAGCCTTGATTGGGTTACTAGAATTGAAGAAGAAAACCTAGGAGAACATTCACAAGGGATTTATTCATCCAAGTGAATCACCTTGGGGTACACCTTTCCTTTTTCTTAAGAATAAAGATATATTGATGTATCTGTGCATTGATTATTGAGAACAGAACAAGATCACAGTCAAGAACATGTTTGCCCTAGCATATATTAATGAATTGTTTGTTCAATTGTATAGAGATTAATACTTTTCCAATATTTTTATTCGTTATAAATATCATAAATTAAATATCAATAAGGTTTATATACCCAATATAGCATTTATTACAAGGTATAGACACTATGAATATATAGTGTTTTCATTTGGTTTTACTATTTTCCTTGTTATATTTGTGAATTTAATTAATAGAGCCTTTATAGATTACCTTTATTAGTTTTTGGTGGTCTTTATAGATGATATTGTTATAAATTCAATGATAAAGGAAGAGTGTGAAGATTACTTTAGGATTATACTAAAGTCCCTAATAAAGGATAACTTGTATGATAAATTTAAAATGGGTGAATTCTATTTATTAAATTTTTTTGGGTCATAAAACTTAAATGAGGGTATATCGGTTGATCCTAAAAGACAGAAGTTATTGAATATTGTCCCAGACCAACCACTATGATTAAGATCCATAATATTCTTGGTTTATCATGATATTATTAATGTTTTTTGGAAAATTTCTCATTAATGTATAATCCACTAATTGAGTTAACTAAAAAGGTCGTCATGTTCTTTGAGATATAAAAATTTGAAGAAAATTTCAAGGAACTAAAGATATGGTTAGTTAGTGCACTTGTGATTACATTTCTATAAATTTTAGAAGTGTTTTTAATTTATATTGATGCATTGAATAAGTGGCTTGGATTCATTATTATGCAAAATGATATTTTGATAACTCATACTTCACAAAAATTGAAGGTTCATAAGAAAAATTATCCAAGTCAATATTTTTATATAGATGAAGTAATTATTGAATTAAATATATTGAGGAATAATATTCTTGGGGAAATATGTGATATGTATACTAATAATAAAATTTCAAAGTATATTTTTACACAAAAAATAATGAAAATGTGCTAGAGAATATGGTTTGGTCTAATTAAATATTATTATTTATCAATACATTACCACATAGGGAAAGCGAACAAGTTAGTTGTTATTATGACTCAAAAGGATCATGCTAGCTTATCTATGATGAGTCTCAAAAAAGATCAAATATGTTTGTATTTTCAAAACATGGATATATAAATTTTGCTATAAGGGGATAAATATTATCTTTTTAAATGAGTTTTCAAATGTCAATCTATATAAGGATTGAGGATGTATAGAAGGAATATTTTGAACTATAGAAAAAGGCTAGAAATGTTCTTGAGTTTAACATTGACTATGGTAGAATTATAAGGTTATGGAATTGTATATGTGTCCCAAAAATACTATAATTTAAGAATTAGATGTTAGATGAATCTCATTGTTCATCATTATCTATTCATCCATGAAGTATGAAGATGTATAGAGATCTAAAAGGGTATTTATAGTAGCACAATAGGAAGAGAGATATTGTAGAGTTTTCATTTCAGTTCTTGGTATGTCAGTAAGTTAAGGCTGGGAGATATAATTATAAGGGTATGTTATAACCATTACCCCTACCAAAGTGTAAATGAAAAAAACACCATGTATTTTGTCATTGGACTCCCCCAAAACATCTAATGTATGCAATTCTATTTGTGTTGTATTTGATCACCATAAAAATTCAACACACTTTATTACTATTAGATAATATTTCTCTATTGAACATATTTATAGAATATACATTAGGGATGTGGTATGTTCATATGAAGTACCTCATTCTCCTATATCTGTCCAAGATCTGTGGTTTACCTCAAAGTTCTAGTGAATACTTCAACTGGATCTAGATACAGAGTTAAGTTTCTACACTACTTATCATCCTTGGATAAATGTTTAGACTGAGAGAACCATTAAAACCCTAGAGTAATTGATGAGATCTTATTCTATAGATTTAAAAGGTTGATGGGATCAATACCTACCTCTATTTGAGATTTCTTACAAGAAAGTCTTTCACTTGAGAATTTAGATGGATCCTTATAAATACCATTATGGAAAGAATTTTATAACTCTAACATACTAGGATAAAGTTACAAAAAGAAATATATTGGGATCTAGGAAATATGAGGAAATTCTATATAAATTTATATATATTCAATATCACATCATGTTATCTTAGATTCAATATAAAAGTTATGTTGATAATCATCAATGAGATATGGATTTTAAAGTTAGTGAGAAGGTGTTCCTGAGAATTTCTCCAGGGAAGAATACTGTGAGATATAGTAAGAAAGGAAATTTGATCCCTATGTATATTGGCCCTTTAAATATTCTTAATCAAGTAGGGAAAAAATCTTATCAGTTGTTTCTACCACTGAACATATCTCATGTATATGATGTGTTTTATATATCTCTCACAATGAGGTACATACCTGATCCATCACATGTAATAAAATTGACTTTTATACCACTGAAGAATGATATTTACTATGAAGAACAACATCCATTGATCTCTAATCATAGGAATAAAGTTTTAAGAAACAAGACTACTCATGTGGTTAAATTTGTCTAGTTGAATTAGAAATTCAAAGAAGTAATATAGGAACCTAAGGATGTAATGAAATAGAGATATCCTCATTTTTTTATCGAAGTGATGGAGTTTTGAGGTAGAGATTTATTTTATGGAAGGTGAAATTTAACAATCTAATATTTTTTGGAAAAAGAATCAAATTTTTTTTTTCATTTTCTAGATAGTGTTGCACATAACACCGTGTTTTAACGAACCACAATATACTATTAAATTATTATTTTATAGACATGACCATTATGCCATAGAAATTAAATTTGGTGGTATGAATCTGAATAAAAAAAATTATGAAATATATATAAAGGTCCAACTTAATAAAAATGTGTTGTGTAATTCTTAGGAAATAAGTACTCTATTTTTAGTGAAGTCATTTTATACTTCAAAAATGCATTTTCTCCAAAAATGATTTTATTGGATTTTATAATTAAAAGATATAATTAATTTCTACCACTTTTAGAATTTTTATTTTATTTTATGAATTTAATTTTTTAAATCAACATTCTAAATTAACTTAGGGTGAAATTTTGGGATTTTTCTAAAAATATATATTTTCCAGTGAATACTGAAAAATAATTATTTTTGAAAAAATATAAGTTCATTTCATTAATAGAACCCTAATATATTTAATTTGATCCCAAATTAATATAATTATCATATATATATAAATAATGTAATTAAATACACTTGAATCAATATTTTATGTGATCTTAGTATTAAAATTCTTTTAATAATAAAAAGAAAATTTTTATACAATAATTTTTTATCATGCACTGTGGGATACTTATAAAATTAATTTCTTCACCTTATAGAGATTAAATTTATTAAAATGGATTCCATAGTTTTAGTCAAAACAATAAAAAAATTAAATAAGTTTAATGTCACCTTTTATCATACTTAATAGTAAAAACATAAAAAATTCATCACCATGGTAAAAGGGTAAATCGGGTGAACATAAGTTCAAACTAATTGATAATGCCACAATTTTTTTATCTTCAATATTATTAGATAATTATATTTTTAATCTTATAACCATTGGATCTATGTTTTATTTGGTACAATTCTCCATGTAATTTAACTATATAATGTTTTATGTAAAGAAAAAGACAAAATGTCACACTCTTTTATTTAAGTTCCTTTTATGTGTAAACATTGGAAAAATGTAAGTTTATAATGAATATAAATAGTTATTTTAAGAGTAATGAAATTATTTTCATGAAGATAATCTATTTTTAATTTTTATTAATTATATACTTACATTGAATTCTTACACAACATCAATACAATATTTCTTCTGTTAATAGAAAAATAAAATAAATAAATTTAAAAATATTAAAAGTAACATAATTTAAGTGAGTATTTTTATTAAATGAAATTTTTACATACTTATGAAATATTGGGGATGTGTTAAAATAATTTATTTTAATTCCACATTTTTCTTGGTGTCTTTAATGTCAAATTAAATTAATGTTTCAAAAATTGACATTAATGATATTTTATATTAAACAATATTTTATTAAATGATTTAAAGATTATAAAAATCATATAATCGGCCTTTTTAGTGGGTTATCATTGAATATATCAACCATACTCCATTAATGAGTCATTTTTCCATTTATGGTAACATTGTTTTTGAAAGAACCATTTATGGTAACATTATTAACACTTTAATGTTGAAATAAATGTTAAAGTGGTTGAGGTTAAAATAGGTTAACAATGGGGTTAAAACAAAAGATAAGGTTTAAAATTCCACTTAAACATATAAAATATTTCTTGGTTCATGGTATTTTAAAAACATATCAGATTATCTTTGAATTTATTTCAATTTGGAATTATTTATCTAGAGAATGACCTTATATATTTTAATCTTTTATAAAATTTTAAAACTTCTCCTCCCTCACATATAAAAAGGTACCTCCTATTCTATTTTATTCACACATAAAAATAATTTTAGTTTAAAAATACCTATGTATATCCCTAAATTAATTTCCTTACCATGTATTAGAGGCTATTTTTTATTATAAAACCCTCCTAGGAAGGCTTTTGGGGAAAACCTAAATATGTTTTCCGAAGAAGATGTATTGTTCTTAATCAATATTTTTTGTTTTATTTATTATTATACCTCAATAAAATATTATTCAACCATAATGATATAATAAATTTTTTATATTCCATATAATTAAATTTTATTATGTCAATTCCATAGAATACATCCATATACTCTTCCATCAAATAGAAAATGAATCCAAATTTTATGTGTATGGTGGACTACCGCCTCACGAATTGATGTAATTTTTTTACATAATCAACTAAAATTACTATTTATAATGATATATTTAATGTATTAACATTATATTCATAAAATAATTATAATTCTTGTAATTTAATATATCCTAAATTTTCTTACCTTTCCTTTCATTGAAAAATGATAACGTCATTTATGTGTAAGTGTGGATGACCACCTCCACAAAGTGACGTGATTTGTTTTTCATTTCATCATCAGATTCATGATATATACAAGTGTATTTAAATAAATAATATGATATTTATGATATAATTATCATTTTGTTAAGATAAAATAATAATTACCTTCTTTCCACCATGATCGTTGAAAAATGGAAATATAACTCTTATGTATGTATGGTCTACCATCTCCATGATTGTAATGTAGTTCATTTTTCATAACCAAATTTCACATTTGATATTAAAAGTATATATTATGTATAAGAGTTTAATTATTTCATGATTATTATTCAATATATGATGAAATAATGACCTCATTGACTAATGTGAACCTACCAATGTCATTTAGGACTTATGAGACGAATATCATCAAATCATCTGACATGAACATAAATGATTATGTAATTTAATATAACATGTTATTAAATAAAATAAAAATAATTATAAACATAAAAAATATTATTAATAAGGAAAATAATTAAAATAGTTATATTATTCCAAAATGTAAATAATGCACATGATGAGTCAGACTTGAGGTAAAGGTTTTTTTTATAATCCTAATGTTTATCAAGTTTTTTATGATAAAGTTTTAGATGATAAAATATTATAATATTAATTTAAAAAAACTCATTAATTTAATTATTATACAATTATTTATGGATATTACTTTTTTTCAATTCATTCACGTCTCTTTATGTACTCAAGACACTGAAAGAATATTTTTTTAAGAAAAACTGACTTTATTTATCTCTTTAGTAGAAAATATTTTTTCTAAATATCTATGTTTTCTATAAATGTTTTCAATAATGTTGATATTATTCATCTATTATTGGTTAAATTCATTTTTACCCATTTTTGACTTTTAAAAAAAATAAAAGGATATTCTTTTTGTTTTCCAAATTAAGAACTTTTTACTTTTTACTAAGAATGTGAAAGGAATAATTATTTTAATATACCTGACATGAATTGAATTTTCTAATATTATGAACCCTCAATTATATGAAGTTTACTTCACATGTTTCTTGTATTATTTTTAGAGGATTTTTTTTAATATTTGGTAATTTTTTGAATTTTAAATAAGTGATTTAAAATTTGAAAGGATATTTTCCTCAAGAAATGTTCCATGTGATCTTTTAAAATAATTTCCCATCTAATATGACATACTTTTATGTTTCCTAATCCTTAATAGGGATATGATACAATGATACCATACATATCATTTCCTTTGATAGTTTATGATTATCATGATAAGTTGTTTATAAAACATGTTCCTTTTTTATGGTTTATCCTATGATGAATTGATGCAATGATTGTGAAACCCGTTTATTTTCCATGGGTTATGTATTGTATAAAGGTTTATGAAACCAATTTTTTTTAGTAGGCTATGTTATGATGAATTTTTTATGATATTCTGGAACAAATCTATATGATTTTCATTATGGGATGGGGGTCTCCAAATTATATATCCCTTCAATGAATTGGGTAAAGATATATATCTCATGAGATAAATAGGAATAGAATGGAGAGTAAACCTAGTTTAGTAAGGGAATTTTTCCACTATGGTGGTCTTAGGAGTGGTACTTGACTATTATGATGTTTTGGGGAGTAAAACCAGTGCACTATGCTAGCCTTAGTAGTAATCCATGACTACAAAAGTAAATCATTTTCTATTATTATGTGTATTCCACAAAATCTGGTCTTATACCAATGTTATGCTCTCATGGATCATATTATTTGATCCTTGTATGTTTCATGGATTATGAACTGCCATGATTTCTTCCATGACTCAATATTGTTATCTTTGATATGTAAGGTATGGTTTTCAAATTCTATTCTTATTTAATCATACCCTTATTCTCTTGTTATATTTATGTGGTTGTTGATATATACCTTGTTTACCCTCACTAAGTATCTAAGCTTTCTCTTTCCTATGTCTCATTTACCCATGTTATGAAGAAATGTATTAAATAGGATATGTCTAAGAAGGAAACTATTTTTAAAGAACTATGTGAGAGAGGATATAGATTTCTTATGAACTAGTTGTTTATTTATCAAAGTTTCAAAATATACTAGACCCATACGATTCTAGAATGTATTGTTATGTTATGTAATGAATAATCTTATAATAAGATGTAATATCAATGTATGAAAATTATGGGTCTCTATAATCAGACGTTAATAGAGGATACATATTTGAATCGAGTGATATGAGTAGAGTTAAGTATTTGTGTGTTTTTAGCACAATTATGACTATTCCAAGAAGAGTTTAAGTAGTGATATTTCTATTATGGTTTATATTGGGGTATCCAAATAGACAATTTGAACTTATATAATTACAATGAAGTATGTGATTCCAATGGTTTATAACTCATTCAGTAGATATTCATCTCTAGTTTGTTGTAAAATAGACAAATATTGAGAAGATGAAATGAAGAGATTATTTGTAATATATATTTACGTGAAAGAGATATATGGTTCTATGAGTTGTCTTCATGGGTACTCAATATTTTTTAGGTGTTATCCTAGGGATTAAAGAAGATAAATCATTATCGGCTAAATAGGTCAAGACTATCCACATTGTAAAGTGGATAAATTTTTCTCCAATGAGGTGATATCCAGTTCGTTGTTGGTATGTGGAAGCTGGTGTAACATTAGTATGTTTTGATTAGAAGGATTTATTAAGTAGAGATAATGAACCAGCTGGCTCATCTATAATAATGGATTATAATCTGACTAGATTCAGAAATGTGGACATTTTTCATTTATAATAGTTAGGGAAAAAGTGTTATATGGGTTTTGGTGTTACACTTGATCTTTTTATAGGTAATTTTGATATGTATTTCTGATTGGGATATGATTAGAATTATTGATATACCACAAAGAGCATATTACCTTAATCTCTCATGTAAGGGAACTGTAGTGTTATAATTATTGTGCCCATTTGTGGGGTTAATATAATTAGATTATAATAATGATAATGTCATTTGGATCTCAATTTAAAAGGTGGGGAGATTGATGCTCATGAAAAATATTCCTTTATTAATTATCCTTTTCCAAGAAAATTATTATGGTTTATGGTATCAATTTGTGTTAGTAAAGGAAGGAATCATATGGTTGGAAAAGGAATTGGGTGAAAATCCTTAATAATATTCATGGAATGTGATTTCATGCATTTTTTGAGGCTTTCCCTAAAAAATGGGATTTATGATGATCATATCTCATAGGATGAGTACCAAAGTTTTTTGTGTTGTGGGTTTTTATAAATTTATGAACCCTCGACTATAATAGGTTCTCATGGAAGGGTGTATTTTATTTTCATTTGAAGATGGTTTATAAGCATCTCAATATTTATCCTTAAATATTTACTCTTTCTGGGTGAAAAGATTTATGTTCTAAGAAATATAGTGGCTTGGGTTTTTCCACGTGAACGACTCAATTCATTATTTATTTTTGAATCTTCATGTCCTTTTAAGGGTTAAAATGTTAAATAATTTATAGTATATGTACTGATTTTTTTGATTACTTTATTGATATCAAGATATGTTGTTTTCTCTTGGATTAGATTTTATAGAGATCAAGATAATAGAGTTTTCAAGGATACTAAATGTTTATTTAATGAATTAATTATTTTCCCCTATATATAAAAATACTTATCTAATAATCCAAGGCCTACATGAAAAATACATCATCACAATCGGAATCAGGATATGGAGATTTATCTAGGATATATGCTATAATTATTCAAGATCAGGGCCATGAACCAAACCCATTATATAACTTTAATAACATACTCTATTTACTAAACCCCTAACTCTATAATTATATCTTTAATCCATCTACTTATGTTTTGAAACCATTAATTATTCAAAACCCTATTTAGATAGAGATATTTGAGAGGGGAGATCATGTTATTTGAGGAGGAGATAATGAATCCATGAAGCGAAGGATGATCCTCAATGATTTGACATGTTTTTCCATAAATCTAGGAATCTAATTTATTTATTCAACATTGGATGTGATTTTGGTTTTGAATTATTATTCCAATCCCTTTTATATTTATTGAAGTTTTTTTATGAATCCTTAACATTTCACATTCGAAGATGAATGTGATGTGAACAAGAATTTGAGTGGTCAGAATCACATCGACCACTATTTTTTTTCTTCTCCCCATTTTCATTTATTTTTTCATACCTCTCACATTCTCTCTCACGTTTTTGACTAAATACAATTGTGCTTCATAATTTATAGAGGTTCTAATGCATTGTTGGCATGAAAAATATCATGGGTTGGCTGTGAGGTGACACATTCTCAAAGAAGAATAGTATAGAAGAGCTTGGTTTGGATAATACTGAAATAACATATTAAAGATGGAAACCATGGAATAGTGTAATTGATGAGTGGTGGAAGTGTAAATAGAAGAATTTTAATTTTATTATGGTGGAATAGGAGTGATATCTACAATAAAAAAATAGTGGTCTAGAAAAGTGAATTGGTGTTCTCCAGTAAAGATGAGCATGGTCAATGGGAAAGGCATGGCCCATAATAATGATTTTAACAATGATTATGGGGATAAATTCTAGTGGTTGGGGTTCATATCTAATATAATATGCACTCACATTGTGTTTAATTTTCATGTCATGCATTTTGTAATATCTTGGTTAATGGTAGACTTGTTTATGGTAGAGTTGAAAGCCACATTTTGTATAGTTTTGTGTTTGACTACGTCATAAGACTTGATCTCTATAGGGGTATATTCCCAACTAACCTTATAACGACCCATACTTTACATACATTTTTAATACTTAAAAATTGAAGTACACTTATTACAACATATAACAAAACCATGAAAGGACCTTATAGGTATAGTGTCTTTAGAAACTTGGAAACATAAACAACTGGTTCATAAATCATCTACGTTGTCTCCCATTTATTTCATCATATCTAGAGTCCCTTTTTGGCATATACTACTTAATAACCTTCTTCCTGACTTGGGGAAATAAAACATACAAAAGGGTGAGCTCAAATGTTCAGTAAGGGTAAACAAAAGAAATATCAATCACATCATATTCATAAGAACATAACATTTTGTAAATCTTAACCTGCAAAAGAGATCATAATTTCATAACATGGGATAAATCATAGCAGTGAAATGTAATACCAATAAAAATAACTTAAAACATGAAACTTTGTGGCATACACACATAATCATAGAGAATCATTTCTTAGTAGTCAAGACTCATAGCCAAGACTATCTTAGCGAACAAAGTCCATTTCTGAACCGAGTTCACTCCTCGTTTCAGTCCTGTTTCACTGAACCAGATTAACATGCCGTTCCAGCCATGTCTATCTCATGAGATATAAATCTTTACCCAATGCATTGGATGTATATATAGGTCCCACCCATATCATAATGATACCATTCTTATGTGTACCACAAAATCAAAAAAATCATACATCATTGCATGACCCATGTAATAAAAATGGGATTCTTAAACATCGTGACATCATAAAACAATTCATATAAGATAAAGGAATTCATAAAAATAATTCCATCACAAAATAATCAAATCAATGTAATAATAGGGATAGAAACAGAACCCTATATTATCTTAGATGGAAAATAATTTTGATAAAACACTTGAACTCCATTCTTGAGGAAAATATCCTTTCTCCTTCAAAAACATTTTACTTTATTAAAAAATCATATAATTTTGAACTAAAATAATTTGATTAAAAATAAACTTGAAAACTTGTAAAGGAAGATTCATGTAAATAATGTTCTAAAAATCCATTCATGCCATATAAGTTAAAAAAAACATTCTTCCCGTACTTTGGCCGGAAAAGTCAAAAAGTACCTCGTACGAAAAACGACAAAAGATTCTTTTCATATCTTTTACTAAAAACTCACCGAAGGGTAAAATTGGATTTAAAAAATTGTAGGTGGATGGAAATAATATTACATATTTAGGAAACATGGATGTGGATGATAAATATTCCCCAGTAAATTCTGAAGTATAAACAATCTCGGATAAAAATGAGATTGTGAGATTTTCCCTTACCTTAGGTCTGATTTGCTTCGTAAGTGTCCGAACCTCCTGTATAATGATTTAAATAATGTCATTGACTTATTACAGAATCATAATAATTGTTATGATATCATATATGGTCATATTATTAGCTACTTATTAGTAATATTTCATTGCTACTTGTTATTCAGGTGTTTATTACTTTTTGTTCTTATGCGTGTTTTGTCGAATAAATTCTTATTCTTATTTTTTAGGATTATAGATACCTAATTTCGAGAATGGTATTAGTGTAATATATATCATATTTATTCATTCAATTCATTTATATAATCATTATTCAATGAAGATCATGTAGAACGAGTCGCATCACATCGTGGAGACGGTATTCCGTACGTACGCACGAGCGATGATATCGTTCCCATGATTGTGGAATTGTATTAGAGTGTATGTATACTATTTCAGAATCAATATCACTTTACAATAATAATATATAGTTATTATTTACACCATTATACCCATCCAAGTAAGCTGGTGGTGGAAAATAGATTACACCATGGCGTGGAGACGGTATTCCATACGTAAGCACGTGCGGTGATTTCATTTTCCGTAGGATGGATAGATGGTGAAATAGGTTTATTTCATAATTATAATAACATATCAGTATATGAGTGATAATGATTTTATTACTTCATAATTAAACAACTAAATAAGAAGAAGTGGAAGAAGAAATAAAGTTGAAAGAATTGGTAACGGACATTACCTCTTCTTTGAAGCGCCTCTTTGAGACCTCTTTTTAGAGCACTAAAATTGGTCTTTGAAGAAGACCAGGACCTCTAGGATGTTTATAGGGAAGTGGAAAAGATAATTTGGCAGGGTTTGGCCGAGCTTGAAGGCTCAAAGTGGTGTGAGGAAGAGAGGGAGGAGGTGCCCTTTTATAAGGGAGGAGAGGGGCACCTTAGAAAAAACTAAAAATATTATTTTATTATAAAGTCATATTCGGTTTTTAATAGCTCAAAATTGATTTATTTAGAATCTAAGGTGGGGATGGGTTGAAATACTCTCATAAAATATAATTTAGACAAGTTTAGGGTTCTATTTTAACCTTATCATTTAGATTTAACTTTAAGTTAAATAATTTTACTTTTACCGTGTCTTTTTGTTTTCTTACACTATAAGGTTAATAAACTTACTATAACAAGCCAAACGAACCCCAAGTTGTTTATTATTAATATATATAACCTTATCTAAGTCATTTTTCCAAACCTTAGATTTTTAGGAATAAAATAACAATTAATAATATAATATTTGTTTTGAAAACTATTTTATGTCAATTTTGACACTATTTGGTAATTGATTTTTGTGAAAATCATAACAGAAATATTAGTTCAAAAAATGTTAATTAAATCAATAATAACATGTCATATTAACATATACAATTATTTTAATTCATAAAAAGTCTCAAATTACATTTATTTGGGTATTTATAACATCAATTATGTAAATATTTCATTAATAATATAATTACTGCATCATCATTGTGTCATAAATAAATAAAATTATTTAAAGTATAAAAATAAAAAATAAAATACCATTATGTATGAAATCTTTTTATTTTTATAATTAATATTTATAGTCTAATTTATCTTATGTATAACCCTATATTAAAAATGATTTACTTATTAAACTTTGATTTTAACTATTTTAACCCTTCTTTAAATAAATTAATATTAAATGTCCTAATCTAATCCAAGTGGGCCTAAATAGTCATATTTTATTACTAAGGTTGTTTTTGGTCGAATTACACTTATCCAATAAAATTTGGAAATGTGTTAGGGTAATAATAATATCATTTTTACCCTTAATTACCCTATTTACTTTTAACCGTGGTAAATAAAAGTAAAAAGTTACTATTCACAAAAAATTATTTTCATCTCATTGGACCACATTTTAGTTACTGACATCAACCATGTCTCTCGGATTTTTGAAATTCCATTCACAAAAGCGGTAAAATTAAGTTTTATGTAAATTTGCAAGTTCTCCTAGGAGGTGGGTAAAAGACGGTCAAAAGTTCAATAAAATTTTTATATATCTAAAATTATTATAAAATGACTCCAATGAATTGAATTGAACTTATATTGGTATTATGTATCAATTTTGACCTAAAATAAATTTTAATAAAATAAATAATTATTTAAATAAAAAGTCGGTTTTTAAATAGTAACCCAGTGTTTTCACTATTCATCAAAAATTTAAAGTTTTCAAAAAAATACCAAAATTTCACCATAGGCTAATTTCGATATTCCGAATCCAAAAATGAAGTCCATTTTGAAAAATAAAATTTACAAAATTTCATAAAGTGGGTATTACTATTCATAACGGCTAGTTTTAATAATATTTTAATAGCATATCGTTGTTTAGTGAAACTCAGTATTGCGTACGACACAAGCTATCAAGGAAGGTCGCAATTGCATGTAAAGAAATACAAGCTAGTGTTGTGTGTAGTGAAATATTCCTTTGATGATTTATATAACATAAAAACAAAATATTTCTCATAAAAGTCTCGGGTGTTACAACCCTATATAATGTGCACAGTGTGTATTTGTAGAACATGAAACATCTATTTACACACATGACACAAGATATGAGTCTATGAGTGTGTGACTTTCAAAACCCACACCTCTTGTCACATTAAAGGATATCCATATATGATAAAAATATATGTACATGCTTGGAAAGTGAATACCTGACTATATTTTAAGACTCAAGTTTTGTTTTAAAATGGGTAACATGAAATTTATATAATAAAAAACTTGATTGGATGATGGTGGTACATGAAAAATCACATCGTGTGAAGAACACCCCATTTCGGAAAGTAGTACATGTCATATACCTTACTTTTACTAGTATTTCTTATATTTTCTGATCAATGTTTCAAAATCAGACAATTAAATAGTCCATTTTTTATCATTTTCCACATGGTTTACAATATCTAAGTCCTATTTTATATTGGTGTCCTTTTGTGAGGCATTTGTATAAGATCAATCATTTCATCTCAGTAGTAAAGATGATTGTGTTTAGATGAGACTATGAGAGCATGAAAAAGTATTGGAATCCCCTCAGATATGTGTTAATGATATGGAATAAGTACTCCTCCACCCACATTCATTATTTTGATTGGTATTCCTTGATGAATCAAGGTACAATTCTCTATAGGAACTCATTGATATATGAGAATCCTCTAGTAGTTAATGAGATAGTCATGGACATGGATACCTATAAACAAGTCATCTAGGGTTACCTCATATTGGTAAGATATTTAGAGTATACTTGTAAACTAACATATAGATTACTAGGAATCATTTATTCCCATACACCCTTTGGTGTAAGTTTGTGCATATAATATTTGAGAATGAATATTATGAGTAATGCTCATTGAATCTCAACATATTTAGGTTTTATATACTGACTCAGAAAATAAGAGGCTATGTGGTCACTCTCATTCCTTATTCTCATGGGATTATAGGAAGATCTAGAATTTAAGAATCCACCTAGGGTAATTCTCTATATTTTTCTTTCATAGGATCCTCATTTTTTATGAACTTTTGGTGGAGATTAGTGCGAGCTCAGAAACAAGTCCACCCTTAGTCGATACATCCTTGATGAGATGTTGTATATCCCATATGATATATTGATTTTGAAACACACCTACGATAAGGGGAATGGGCCCTCCATCCAAAGAGGGGGATACATCACCAATTGTCAATCTTACATTAGTTAGGTGAGGGACCCCCACTGTTTTTAGAGAGCAGTGGCGTGGAATTTATGTAGATGGGTAACTCAGGTACTTTATGTCTCCTATTTGAGGGGTTGGTACCCCCTCGACCAAGGTATATCTCCCAATAAGGTATAGTTCCTCCACTGTATTTAGGTATTTAATGTGAAAGTTTTAGAGTGAGGTTTCCTGAAGGGATATATTTTCATAAGACATTACACCAGGAACAATTATGTGCTAGTGTGTTTGTCTTAGCGCCCTTTTTAGATGAGACATAATACTAATGAGGTTTTTAGTGCTTATAGGTTTGTGATAACATATTTGTGAGTTTCACTCTACTGGTTACCCTATGAGTGATGTTTAGTTTCTAGGTAGTGACTGAGGTACATATATGGCCTACTTTATTTTTTTTCCATTATATTTTAAGTATAGATGATTTTTTATTCAACTAAGGCATGGGGTCGCATTCTATGGTTCTCATTATATTGAGATATGTGGTTTTTATGTTTCTCTCTCCCTTATAATATTTGTTCTTCATGTTGTTTGAAAGTGATTTCATAACTTCACAATGTCACTTTATTTCTCATATTAATCCTATACCTCATTTTGGATCAATGGCTATTTAATTCATTATTTTGTTTTTAGAGCATCCTATTATGTATCTTTTTACTCACCCATTAATGGTCCATTTATCTGAAAATTTTCACATCTTTGTTGATAAAATACAATTTAGGGGTGATTTTATAGGATGTGAAGCTGGTAGAGCTAGTACATAGGGATACTTGGTGGTGGTAGTTGTTGGTGGTCTTTATATTAGGAGCTCTAGTGGCACAAAGTTTTTTTCCCTACTCAATGGTGGATGTCTCATCATGAATTAAATTTTACAACAAAATTTTTCTATCTTTAAGAATGATTTTATATTATATGTTGATTATTTTTGGTATTTGCATATATGATTTATTCTATTATTGACATTAAATCTCATATCATGTTGGAAAATTTTGTTATATAGATTTTTTAGATAAGTGTGGATGTTATAATTTTTATTAGTCTAATTCCTCTCAAGTATGTCATTCCTTATTGATGATAGTCACTAGGCCCTAGTCAATTATAGGTAGGCTTGGTCTAATACCCTTAGTCTATTTTCTGACCTGGAATAGGTCATGGTGGGTCGGGTCACATTAATAACCCTCTATAAGACTCCATATTTTGGTAATAGTATAAATTACTTATGTAAGTATACACACCATTTATAATGTTACTTATTTTATGTATTAATTTATTAATTGATATTGGGACCACTATTATTCATAGGTTGTCCTAGTATTTTGTCTATGACTTAGAAAAATTGGTCTTTGATGATGAAAAAAATATTCGTATTGTATAAACCAATTTTTCATTGATTTTTGTACACAAATTCTATACATACAAGCATACATATATGTAGATATATCATTATTGTTTATGATACATCACAATAGAATGGTTCTAAGTTTTCTAGACCCTTTATTGTGAAATATTTTTCCCAGATTCTAGTTTTTTCTTGATGAAAATGTTTATCCAAATAAAAAAATTACATTACCGATTGGGTTTCACTAACTATCTAGTTTTTCACTGGAATGGATAATAAAAATTGATTAAAATACATTTATATCCTCTTGGTGGTTTGAGAGTAATCCATTGAAATTATTTTACATGTATATTATTATTTTTTAAATGTTAATGTTTTTTATCTATTTTCATGTGATTTAGATATACATGAAAATGTTTTATACACCTTACCTACATACCCTTCATTTTTCACTTATGGGGGTTGAGGTCTTTTGGTTTTTCCAATTGAGTCTTTGTACTCACCCCCTATATGTGAACCTATGTGGACTTAAAAACTTGTTATTGCTATTTCATGTGTTGGGAGGTAAATAGATGGATGCTTGGATGATCTTGGAATTGAGTAGGTTGATGTGGGAGATTATAACTTCATCAGGTCATGGAGTGTTGAGATATAGTTTGCCAGTTGGTGTTGATGGTATATTATCTAGCTATTTAATTCTTTTACTTTGGGTATTTTTATTGTATTACTTGTATTCTAGACTAATTCTATGTCTTTTGAGCATACATATGGTTGTTTTTTATTTATCACTATATAGGCACAATAAGTATATCCTATAATCTATGTTATTATATTATTGATGGGAACATTAAATATAATAATGGGTCATGTAATATTTTTTATAGAATCTTCCATTATCCAGCACTATCACCAATAGTAGTTAAATCATTACTTAATGATTCATTTAGATACATGTTGATAGTATAAAACCTCTAATGACCATGTAACATGCATAGAGTATATGAAGGACTGGTTATAGTAAATAGATGATTTCGGACCAGATATTACAAGTAGTATAAAAGTATTGTTTGAGTTTCATAGAATTTTATTTACATAATATATGATAAATTGAAACTTAAAAATACAACCATAAGTAGGATTAATTTTCTTATATAATGTGGAATCTAATGTTACTAGGGATTCAAGGGTATTTAGTGTATACATGTTAGTGATGAGTAGGTTTTGTATCTATGTCTCCTGAGAATGAAATGATTAAACTCAATAAGAGTCATAGTGATCAACTAAGAGCTATTTTTTATATTATATCAGTAATATTCTATATAGTGTTTCATAGAATATATTCATTTTATATAGATAATGTTTTTTTCACATTAGAATGAATTTTTTTAATCATAATCTACTAATAAAGTAATAGTTTTATCATGAATTCCTTATTAGATGTGATGTAATTAATTATATTCACTCACAATTAGTTAATTTTAATTGATAATTTTTATATAATTATTGATATATTTCTAGTTGAAATTATAAATTTTATATTTAAAATAATAGTAATTTTTTTTTGATATTTTATAATTAAATAAAATAAATTTTTAATAATGTGTTTAAAAAAGATTTGATTTATGAAATTTCATTCATTTTTAAAAACTTGGAAATTAAAAAATGAGAATGGACTATGATTTTAAATAAGAGGTTAATGTTATAAGGGGGAATGATTTATTAGTTTTTTATTTATATTTAAATTGAATTAGTTAGTCTTATTGCAATAAATAAGTTAATTTTTTTCCTAAAATAAAATGAAAATAAAATTTTATCATTCATTGTAAAATATTTTTTGGATTCATATCAAATAAATTGATTTATTTTTTGTATTCAATATGTTTGAAAATCTAGTGATAGGGAAGAAAAAGGTAGATTATATGTGATTCATTTAATAGGGATAAACATGAAACTATGGTTAGAGTAATTACTATAATTATGGGATTAATAGGTTCATTAAAGTATCTTGTTAGTATTATATAATGTTTCACTAAGTGGAATGTTCAGGTTTTTAGAGTTACACAACAGAAGTTGGGTGATCATTTTGGAATATGATGTAGTATCTTACTGGAAATTAGAAATTTGGATGAGTTGGAAAATCTTGAGCAAGAAACCAGTTCATCATTTAGGGCTGGAACTAATTATAGTCAGGAGTTTTCAATGACTAAAAAATTTTATGGAAATTAAGGTGTTATTTAGGATTTTTAATTTAAGAGGTGAAAATATTATCATGTCTGAATTTTTTGATTTTGATCAATATATGTTTTTTTCTTTATGTTTTATGAGGTTTAATTTTAGTGATTAGAGATAGTGAGATGGATAGTAAAGTTTTATGTTGATGTTTTGGAGTTTTCCCCCAGTAGTATTAGTAATCCCCCAGGGTACATGGTGGAATAACATTATATACTAAGTTTATTATATATAGAGAAGTTCCTAGTGGGTGGTCGATGGGTTCCACCATGTTCTTAGTGGAGTTGAGTTTTTTCATTTTTATAATGAAAAATATGTCCATTTAGGTTTTATAAATTTTATACCCCACAAGGGATTCTCATTTTGAGGTTTCTAAATAAAGGGGTAGAGAACACTTTCTCTCCTCTATTAAAATTTCTTATCCATTTTCAATCCAAAAAGGAATTTTTTTCACTGGTTCAAGATAAATCCCACCGCTTATTCTCCCTAACATATTCTTATTATCACTTATATAAGTTTAGTACATGAGTTAAGGACTTTAGTGAGTTATTTCACTGGAGTATAGTGGAATAACCTTTAATTGATATTTTTTTCTTATTTATTTGTTTTCGGATTATAGGTTTGGTTTGTGTCATTGCATTGATTATTTTTTCTATGTTAGGATGTTTTTTGATGGATTTTTTGTATGAATTTTGGTGTTTTAGTTTGAAATTAATGCTTATTAAGGTCTTTTGATTTTTTTCCTTCCATATTAATGGTATTAAATGTTTATTTGGATATATATGTTAGCCTTTAGTTTAGTTTTTGGTTTAATTTATTTGGAGAGTTTAATTTATTTCTTTAATTAATTATTAAATATTGTTTATAAATTATAGGAAATACTATAGTGATTCCAAGAGTGATATAATATTTCCTACTAGCTATTAACATGTGCGGTCTCAATACTCCATGTTATTTAATTAGGATATTCTTAATATGTGTCTGCAATATAATTTCAAAATTTTTAATAAATTCTAAACATTGATTTTTGAAATATAAATTTCAGGTTTTTCAGAAATAAATTATTTTGTTAAACTGAATATTTATCTATTACACTATAACTCAAACATGTTTGATCATTCCTAGATTCATTTTTTTCAATTTATATCTTGACATGTTATATGGAATAAATTTGTATTTTCAAATCATTTTTTAAATTTAACGGGAAAGATTAATTATTCCATGTGTGCTCATTGTTCTCTATGAGTTGTTGTTTTATCATTAAATTTCCATGTTATGGATAGAGTTTCATTATTATTTATTATTTTGGAAATTAATTTAATAAATTTATTTTATTATTTTAGATATAATAGGGATGTTACTTAGTATATTATGTCCTTATAACCATGTACACCCTTTTTTATTAAGTTTTTTTGTTGTTCATTAGAGTTGTGATTGGTTTCTTCACCAAGTTTCTTGGGTATGTATATTTTTTAACTATAATAACATATCTTTACATTCTTATTTATCATTAAAAGAGTCAAAAAATAATTTCCATTAATTGAATTAATGATTTATAAGTTGAAATAAGACACTTAATTTTTTTAGGTTACATCATTGGTGATACTGTGATGGAGTTTTACAGAATGAAAACTTTTTAGTGTCTTGTGTGTTAGGTGAGAATTTGTGATCCTTCATTCCTTTATTATTTATAATATATTTTTTCTTATGTCTTTGTTGAGTGTGAGATGCATATATATTTGAGTTTTCATTATATGTACTTTTTATAAACTATTTCATTTTATATTGAACTTGATTAATCCATTTGATTTTTTTATAGATTATACATTATCCTGAAATGATTCTAATGTTTTTCTTGTGTTTTATTGATATTAATTTAATATGGTATTTCATTACTATTATATGATCATGTGATATCATTTATTTTTTCATTTTTATGGTAGGAATCGTGTCCCTCTATGAGATTGTATATTTAATTTACTATTTTATATTAGTTATAAAGGTATCCAGGACATTGATAATACTTAATGTGCCTTATATTTTTAGTCCCACTAGTTAATGGGATTATAGTTATTCATATAATATCTTAATACTTTGAGAATGTATTATATGAATAGGTATTTGGTGATTGTACAATGAGTTGGAATGTAAACACCAAATGTAAATGGATATACATACCCTAGGTACATATTATACATACATACATATATACATACATAAATGTATATATATATATATATACATATATAATGGGATGAGTATTAGGATTCCATGTATATGTAGAGGATGGAAAATAATGTTCCCAAACTTAGTTTATAAAGCATCAAAATGGGATAGTAACTAAGGTTCCTTGACACTTGTTTATGAAACAAAAAATTTGGAAAATAACTTGGTTCCTTGAATCTTGTTTATGAAATGTAAGAATGTGATGGGTAATTCAGTTCCTCGATTCTTATTTATGAAATATTTTTATTCAAAAACAGGGTTTTCCATGATGACTATGTTTACCTTAGTGGATAGATTTTCCCTGGAAGATAGGGTTTTATCAGTGGATTGGCTTTTCAATAACTTGGATTCCGAGCATGGATCAATGCTCGTTGGACACTTCTTGAAGTGTGTGAGTTTATTTTCAAATTGTGTGAATTATATATGAAATAAGTCTTATATTTTTATGAATTTTATCTATTTGAAAATAATTTATATATGTATGTAAATTTTATAGATACATTAACTTTCATACCCTTAGTTATTCACTTATGGATGTCGATGTCTTTCTGTGGCGCACAAGAGTTTTAATACTCACACTTTACATGTGAGCAATGGTGGAAATGTGATTTCAATATTATCATTTATAGAGTGACTAGGTAGATATATGGATTCTTGTATTTTAATTAGATAAATCTAGTTGAATTAGTGGAGTGGGACACTATAAATTCATGGAGTAATGATGGCCAATTTGGTAATAGGTGTTGATGGCATATCACCATATTGTTTTATTATTTAACTTTGGTTATATATATTTTTTATTAATATTTTATAATTATTTTGAGTTTTTTAATTATATATAAAGATATAGTTATTTATTTTGGGAGATAGGTAGTTTCACTGTGTTACCATCAGAACATTGATAAACGATCCATCTGAAGTTCAACATAGATCATCACAACAGAAAAAAATCTCTAAAAATCTTACCACTTTTGACGGTGTGTACCAGATGTAGGAATTCATTTTAAACTACCCACAACACTAAATAATACTTTCACACACATGAAAAATCACAAATAAATGAAAATAATAATAATATAAATAATTAATGAAAAAAAAGAGAATAATTTCCTTCAGAGAGGTTTTCTTACATGCATGGGAGAAACACTGATACTTTATTTAAATTACTATAAGTAAATGGATTACATAAAACTAAAAACCCATCAGTAAGAATTAATTATAGAGGATTAACTCTTAGCAATACACTAATTCACTATGTACTTCACTCATGCACTATTATCTTTTAGGATACATGATATTCATCATTGCAACCTCCTTTTATAGAAGTACTCATACGGTTTCCTCTTTTAGATTCCTTTAAACTTTTAAATAAATTCTTCCATTATAAATGTTAATGGTGATCTTTAGTAACACATTAACTCTAACCACTTATTTCAATGAACCATTAAATAGAATTATTTCTAGGTACTTCTAGTTTGCTAAAATTCTGAAATCTTCTTTGATTTGATCAATTATTATGAATTTATGATAATACCAATGCTTATTAGAGATCTGATAACACCATTGTTGGTAAAAAACACTAATCCATCATCCAATGAATGAAATTTTATTTAAAAAAGTTCTAGTTACCTGAATCCAATGACTTAAACCCAATGACCTGAACTAAATTTACACCCCTATAATATCCCACTTAAATAATTTATAGGGAAACATCAACATACCTCTAACAATTTATAAATTTTCCTTCCTTTTAATTTATAGAAAATAGTGTTCCTCCACTATCCTTATGTTCAACCAAGCTCCAATAAGACACAATATTGCCTCACACATTCTTTAAATAATGTATTTGTGAATATATCTACAATATTTCTTCTTTTGACTATCTTTTGGAGATCCAAAACATTTTCTTCAAGCTAGTTTCTGATGAAGTGGTACTTTAGGTCTATGATCTTTATCGTTGTATGAAATATCAGATTCTGAGCGAAGTGAATCGCACTCTAATTTTAACAAAATATGGTTCCTCTATTCTAAAATATTCTATGTTTGATCATAAAATATTTCAACCAAACCAAATACTTCTCAGATTATATTTTAGATATATAATATACTTCCATTGTACTTAAAGTAATAAACTTTTATAGTAGGGACATAAAAAAATCCTTGTTTTCCAAAAAGTAAACACAAATCCAACCACGATCTTCTGT
The DNA here is from genome assembly GCA_963277665.1 of Viscum album. Taxonomy (NCBI): domain Eukaryota; kingdom Viridiplantae; phylum Streptophyta; class Magnoliopsida; order Santalales; family Viscaceae; genus Viscum; species Viscum album. Next base: position 1,647,915,571 of record OY728159.1, read on the forward strand.
GTTTCTAGATCTCTACTAATTTTCTTATCTATAAAACTACATAACAGATCTTACTCTCAAAAAAATAGATCAAAATATTCATTTACTTTAATTTAATGGATAATACAATTGATGGATTCCTAGTGTGCTCCTCTAGTGTTAGACATATATATACTTACTAATCCTACTATAAATGTTATATCTATCCAAGTGAAAATCACGACATACATGAAACCTTTGACTACTTATTTTAATAGAACTTTATCTATGTATTATTCCTCTTCTTCCATTATTGGTTCATGAGCCTTGGAAAATTTGAAGTATTCAACAAGAGGGGTGGACACTGGCATGCATATGGTCATCCAAAAAATGTACACTATTTACCATATATAGTCACCCTATTATAAAATTTTTTTATGTATTTATTATTCTTATATATCCTTATCCCAATATTTTCTTAGATTTCCAAATATCTTTCATCTAGAAACTTTTGGGAAACAAACAATTCAAATTCTAAATCATTATATCATCTAGTATTACTCGAAATAATCCATCAAAATATAAAATCATTATGATGAAAGTTTCATCATGAAATTAATTTCAGTAACAATAAAGATCTATTTTGTACCTCTTGAATTATACCTTATATATAAACCCATAGAATTTCTGATTCCACTATCTCGATGATTAATACATCCCATAAAAATATTTCTTCAATTTACAAACCATGTTTTTTACCAACTTCCATGAAAACTATAGGATACTTCATGTAAATTTCTCAATCTAAATAGATATAGAGGATATCTATCTTAATATTTATGTTTTCAAGATACAAATATTCTGATTCCACTGCTTATAGAACTATTTGGATAGTTTTATGTTTAAATATTAATGATAACATCTCAGAAAAATCAACTCCTTATTTATATTGAAATCTATTTACCACTAGTTGTTCCTTGAAATGCTTCTTTCCATCAGGTCATTACTTCAGAAAGAAAACCCATTTATCCCCAATAACTCATTTTCATTATTATAATTATGTATGATCCCAAGTTTAACTATACTTAAATTAATACATTACATTATCCATTTATAACTTCCATAATTTTTAATTCCTATGTATCATCACTTATTCTATGTATTTAGGTTCCCCTCTATCCCTTGAAAGTGAAAATTTCACATCATACCCAAATCTATAAACTGGTATTCTTATTCTAATTGATATCCTCAACTAAATTGGATACCCTATACTGCTTATATCAAATCTATCTTCTAAATCTATAAATTACGATACACCCAATCAAGGTTTATTAATTGTTTAATTTTACGAAATATATTTTGATGGTATTACTCCAAGACTTCCATAATTTTATACATTCTCATATGAGTTATCTAAATGTTTTGGTATTCTGGTATTATTACTTTAATAAAATTAGACTTCAATAGTTGATTTATTTTTCTCAACATCCTTCTTCACCATGTTCCGATACTTCCACATAACCTTTACATAAAAGATAATATCTCTACTTCATATTATTTTTTATATTATGATCCAACAACCAATATCCAATTTTTTTCCCTGTACCCAATGAGAAAAAATTATTTTTATTTTACATTAATCTTTTCATGATGATTAGAATTAATATTCATATACACCCAGAATTATAGAGTCTTTAAGATGTCCAAATTTCATTTAATTACTAAACTATAGTTCCTCTATAAGTTTCTTCCAAATTTTCAATTCTTGGATTATATTAATAATGTATTCCTCTATGTTGACTACCTCTTCCCAGCCTCTTGTAGTCATTACATAGTGTAGTAATAAAATTTGATCCTTATTCAATTATTGGTTCATCCATTCATCCATGACATTATATTCCAGAATATCAGGCCAGGTCTTCTCATGACTTATTATTTTCTTTTTATAGAGGTTCTGAAAAATGTTTTTGGTGTATTCAACACCATTGTCTATATAAAGATAGTTCAATTTTTTGTTCTATAATACCTCTCCCCCTAGGGTTTCCATTTTATAAAAATATGAAACACACCAGAACTATGATTCAAAAAATAAACCAATAACTTTAACATAGGTTCATCCATAAAGGATAAAATTATACAGAACCTCTATTAGACTAAATTAGAGAAGGTCCAAAAACATTTGAGTGAATTATCTCCAACTTCTAGTGTAACATCCTAACCCGGGTGCCACATGATGGTTCCATGAGCCAGCCAGTCAAATGACCCCAAGCGCACCTCCCCATACACCAAAGGTGATTGACTAGCATTGATGGTCTGATAAGTCAATCATGGGGAGACTATAACCTATTTTATCAAAGTAAAACACCAGAAGAAATAAATAAACAATAAATTTGGCATAAATAACCATAATCAATACCAACCTCAAAATAATAAATGCATGAAATAAAATATCTAACTAAGATATAAAACATGAAATTCTGAAGTATGTGTCAAGTGTGTTAAATGAAAAATGAAAATAAATACACAAAAAACACCCAATCAGGTTCTGAACCATGTTTGGTTCCCTCATCCATGATCCATACCTAATGAACCTTCTCACTCATGGCCTTTTACCTTAACTAGTCCATAAAATGAAAAGTCTATTTTTGTACTGATCAAGCAACCAAATTAGGGTGTGAGTATAACTCATAAGGACACCACCAATTCCATAAAAAACAAATCCAATCAAATAGTTTATGAAGTTATATAAATAATTATATTAAAATTAATAATTAAAGTTATCACATTATAAAATTAATTTTTATTTAACCACATAAAATTAAGGGTTCCAGAGGACAACCTTACCACTATGTCTTCTTAAACTCATGCCATAGCCCAAAGTGTTTCTAGGTAATATCATATCTTAATACCTGCTTTGGCTTATGCCGAAGCCTGAAGTATTCAAAGGTGGTATCAAATCGCAATACATTCTCCAGATCATGCTAGAGCTGAATTTATTCTCAAGTGAGGCCATATCTTGAAGTACCTTTATTCCCATTCTTTAAATTTATATATAAATACCCAAGTTATCAATATTAGAATTCATAAGTAAGATAACCATGTTCCCATTATTAATTGTCAATGGAATGAACATGTTCCCATTTCTTTACTCATAAGTACAATGACCATGTTACCATTTATACTTCTTAAAAGAATAACCATGTTCCCAATCCTTTACTCATAAGTATAATGACCATGTTACCATTTATACTTCTCAATAGAATGACCATATTACCATTCATTTTCACATAATTAATTCATCAATTAATTATTCAACATCAATTTCATTACCAATTAAACAATTAATTTATCTCAAAAATACCTTTAATTAATTACCCAATTAATTGAGTACCTCAAATCCATTAATTAATTCATCAATTAATTATCTCAAATCGACCAATTCAACACCACATATTTAATTGTACAATTAATTATCTCAAATAAATAACCCCATTACCCATAATTAATCTACTATTAATTATCTCAACTCATGGAATCAATATCACATAATTAATATACCATTAATTATCTAATTTTAAGATATAAATATCTAATAATTAATCTACCATTAATTATATCAACTCATGGAATCAATATCTCATAATTAATCTACCATTAATTTTCAAAACTCATGGAATCAATATCTCATAATTAATTCTCAATTAATTATCTAAAATGACAACCCCAAAGCTCATAATTAATTCCCAAATTAATTATCAATTCCAATAATAAATCCAGTTTATCAATTGGACACATTATTAAATAAATTTATGGTTCAAATTTCTAAATAACTCTAGAAATACTAAATAATTCATACAAATATCAAAATAATAACTATTGGAATTGAATATTAGGCCACCAAGATCTATTTATTGATGAAGATCACCCAGAAGAAATCTATAAAATTGAGAAGCATAACGATGTAGATCGGAATCTGGACACAAAACCCTAAATCAAGATAAGAGAAACAAAGATGTTATGAATCTAGATCTAGATATATAATTATAGATATAGATATCACCAATTAGTTTCAGATCTAACAAAATAGTGGATAACTTCCATCAAAAGTATGAGAGAAGAATGGAGGATGAATGGGAAAACATCATGATGAGATCCACTTACCAGAAGAAGAGAAAATCTTTGATTCGGTCTTTAAATTGCAAAGAATAGAGGTCGTATGGCCTTGTAATCCCTCTAGAAATATCTAAAATGGTCCAAAATCATGTTGTTTTGAGTTTGGAATAAATGTGGGAAGTTTCAAGGGTTTGAGTAATTTTAAAACCAATTTTCAGTTAATTAAAATTACCGCACACAGTTTCCTGGGTAGGGGTGCATGATTTTCTATAACTGTGTGCCAACCAAACTAGTTTTTGTTGGGTGCATTATTTATCTTTTCAAGTGCATAGTTTTCCAAACCTTTCACCAATCATGAAAACCCTCTCTATCTAAGGCTACATGGTTTTCTGGGCTAGGTGCGTGGTTTTCTCAAACTGTGCGCTAATCGTTCACAACCCCATTTTTTTCCATTTTTCTAAAGTTTCACCCAAACACACCCCAATGTAAAACCCAATAAAAAAGTGCTTAAATAAAAAAATGAACCTGAATTAAAGCCCGATTCAACTCTAGAAAAGGTTAGGATCTTAGAATCTCCCCACCTTATGACAAATCATCCTCAAGTTTCACTTCCAATATTCTTTAAGATTCTGAGCCAAAACGTTCAGGCCATTGAGCCCTCATATATGCTTCCCTTTACCATGTTTCCTCCTGTACATGCCGATGTTTCCACAATACATGAACTATCATCATAGTATTTCCATACAACACATCCTCCGTGTGATCCAACACATGTACCAGATTCTCTTCAAAGGATGCATCTACCTCAAGATCAATATAATCCATATCAATCACATGAGAAGGGTCGGGGTGATACTGATGTAGTTGTGACACATGGAAAACATCATGTGTAACGTTGTATTTATATGTAAGAGCTAATCAGTATGTCACTAGCCCAATTCCCTCCACAACCTCAAAAGGTCCAATGAATCTAGGCACCAACTTGACATGTCTCGGTATCCTGTGGTGACCCAACCTAGGAGACACTCAAAGGAATACATGATCACCCTCTATAAACTATAGGGGTTTTCTCCATCTGTCAGCATAGGACTTATGCCTACTCTATGTTGTAGACAAAGATTTCTGAATCATCAGAACCTGCTATGGCTTCTCCAGCACGAGACTCGATCCCAATAACTCTGACTCACCTACCTCTATCCAGCATAGCGGTTATCTACATGTCCTACTATAAAATAGCCTCCTATGGTTACATATGTATAGTTACCTAATAACTATTATTATAAGAAAAATCCATTAATCTAAGTGTTTATTCCAAGACTCACATAAGTCAAGAACACACGCCTGCATCATATCCACCAACACCTGTATAATACACTCCAACTGCCTATCTATCTGTGGGAAGAAATCCATTCTCAACAAATCCTGTATTCTAATATCCTTATGTAGGCCCTTCCATAATCACAAAGTGAAGTGTAATTCATGATCTAAAACTATTGTCTATATCCCCCATGTATATAGACTATCTCCCTTACATATAGTTATCCCAACTGTTCCACTGAGAAGGTTTATTGTATTGGCATGAAATGTTCTTCCTTTGTCATTATATACATATAAATCCATATAACATCATTATTCTATATCATCTTTGAAATACCCACCGCAAATTCCATGGTCACATCATCCCACTTCCATTTTTGAATGGTCAATGGATGCAATAATCATCCAGGTACTTGATGCTCTGACTTCACCTGCTGAAAGGTGTAGCATCATGTTATGAACCATTCCATCTCCTTTTTTCATGTCTGGACACAAAAATTTTCATCATAGGTCATGGTAAATTTTGGTCACACCTAGATGTACCAACAACTTTTAGGCCTGAAACACCCGTATGATCTCTTCTCGTATTCTAGTAGGCATAAAAATATATTTCTTGACTTAGATGATCTCATCCTCTTCTATAATTCAATATGAATGTGACTCCTCACCTTTAAGACTTTCCCTCAAGTTCAAACACTATAGTTATTTATACATCTTATCCTTGGTCTATCTCAAAAGAGCGGACTCCACTGAAACTGATACGAGAGTCATCTACTCCTCACTCTCTTGAACCACTAGATACATTTCAGCCAGGAAGGTCATTATCTTCCAATAAAAAATAGACTTCTGGACCACCTGAGTCTGATTTTTCATACTCAAATAATCAAAAAGATTATTTCATTTCCCATGGGTATATTCTAGCTAAAAATAAAATTACTTCATAAACTTGACCCATATCCATTTTCTAAGATTCAAATCTCACTACAATAAGATTTACCTTAAGATCTTATGATTGGTAAACACCATAAACTTCTCCCCTGATAGATAGTGAAACTAAAATATTAAATCATAAACCATTTCTACCAGCTTGAGGTCATGCTTAGGGTAGTTCCATTCATGAGGCCTCAACTACCCAGACACATACACCACAAACCAATCTAACTACATCAATACTTATCTGATTTTGACACCATAATCATCAAAATACACCATATACAACTCACATGGATTGGGTAAGATCAAAATTGGTTACAATTTTAATTTCTTCTTCATCTTATGGAGGTAATTCTCACAATCATTCAACCATTAAAACTTTATCCCTTTCTTGGTCAAGACCGAAAGTATCACTAAAAAATTGGAATAGTTCTGGACGAATCTATGATATTATCTAGCTAACAAAAAAATCTATAGATATACAAAACATTGTTGGGATTCTCCCAAGAAACTATAGCCTAAACCTTCTCTAGGTCCACTAACACACCTTCCTCCAAGATGATGTGCCAGAAGAATTGTAACAAATCAATCCAAAACTGACACTTAGATATCTTGGCATATAACCGATGCTCTCTCTGTGTACTCAAGATGATGTCAAGATGTTGGGCATGGTTTTAATGATTCATGAAGAACACCAAGATTTCATCCATGAATACCAACAAAAAATGATCCATTTTTTTATGGAAGATCCTATTCACCAACTCCATAAACACTTTTGGTGCGTTCATCAACCCAAATTTCATTACAAGAAACTCATATAGGACATAACTTATTCTGAAAGTATTCCTTGGTATATAAGAAGTCTAAACTATCAACTAATGATACCTGGATCTCAAGTCAATATTCAAGAACACACAATCTCCACTCAACTGATCAAAAAGATCATTGATATATGGAAGAAGAGATTGGTTCCTTATAGCCATCTTATTAAACTTCTGGTAGTCGATACACTGGCATAAACTCCCATAAAACTTTATTGCAAACAATACAAATGATACCCAAGGTAGAATACTTGGTTGATATACACTTTATCCTCTAACCCATACAACTGAGTCTTGAGCTCTTGAATCTTAATCAGTGCCATTTTATATGGTGGAATAGATTCTGGCTTAGCCCTGACCTGAGATCAATAGTTAATTTCACATCCCTATCAGGTGGAAACCCTGAGAAGTTTTCAAAAAATACATCCTAAAACTGTTCCACCACTAATGGAAAATATATTCGGCTTTATAACTTTATCATCCCAAAATAAACTTACAAATTAGGCTATGTACTCTCCCAGTTGCTGATTAGTTGGCCCTGCTCAGCCTACCTAGATATCCCACTCCCCACAATGAATATATTTTTCACCCATATATGACATAATGGTCACTCTTCTCTAGTGACAATCTACATAGGCTTAGTATGTAACAATAAAATCCATAACCATTATTAATTCAAAACCTACCATGTCAATGATATAGAGATCCCATAGAAAATGATACTCCCCAATATCAAGAGAACATCCCTTGAAAAAATAGATGTCTCTAGACCATACTCTCAATGGTGTATCTATTTTTATTAATCTGCTCAGAAACTCCACCACAAAGATTAAACCGTTAACAAGTTTATTATATATAAAGGAATGGGAGGAACTAGTATCACATAAGGGACTAACTAATGTAGAAGCTAAAAGAATAGTATTTCTCACTATCGATGGCCCAACCTAGCAATCCAAAAGTGTATGGTGAAACTCATGCAACTGTCCTGCCCCTATTCCCTATGATTTCATTTGACTCCCCTGAGTTGTACCACTCTACTGATGTGGGTTCTATTTCATAGAAGAACCATGTCCACTAACTCTACCACCACAGCCAGTAGAACTCTAGTTACCAGTCTTATAACGGGTAGAAAATCCCCTTCCCACACTATAACATTGTCTAGCTGCAACATCACTAACTGTTTGTCGCTGTGACCTACATAACTTCTATAAATTACCCATCTTGCTGCAAGATATTTACTCCACTAGTGGTTAAGTAAAGTGTCTACAATCATGGCTTGTCCTACCACACTAATGAAAAATTAATCCATTAAGGACTTATTCAACTGTCCCTCCTACCTGACCACCCAAATTTCCACTTCCTTGAGTAAATTTCTCATAACAAAACATAAAACTCTAGGAAGTTTCACCTCTTGATCATTAAATATCAACTTTATTACCATCAATGGAATCATCCTTCATATTTCCCTCAGTAATGATATCCTTATCCACCACCTCAAAATACTTCTTTAATTGAAAGAGGATAACTCGGGACTTAATGCCATACAAAAGTCTATATTAAAAGAGTATCTTTGTAGCTATTTGATCTCCTTTCAAAGCTGGATGAAAAAACTAAAGGTCTGTAAAGTGTTAGGCATAGTCCATCATGGACATGATCCCCCGAGTTAGCCACATAAACTCTACTTCTTTCTACTTTCTCTGTGTCTCTCGGTAGAAGTGCTTCGAGAACTTATCCTAGAAGTACTTCCACAACATACTGTCCATCTATCCAATCTGTGCCTAAATGTCCCCCCAAAACTTCACTGATCCTCATAGAATATTCACAACCAACATGACCCTCCTCTCAATAAGAGCCTTTAGATGGTCAAGTGTCATCTCAATGGACTCAACCCATAACTCATCTTCCTCAGGTTCACACTCTCCAGTAAAATTCAGAGGGTTTTGTAGCTAAAACCTTCTCATCAAGTCAGACATTATCTTCTTAACCTACCTTAGGTATTTTTCCATGAATTTCATGAAGTGAGAAAATTTCTCTCAGAAATTATCCCCTACTTCTTCATCTGGCACTATTGGTACCTCTGGTTTCACCAATGGAGGATCATTCCTGGCCATTCCCCTCGGTCATCCTCACAACAATCATCTTTATAGAGGCATAATCATTACAATTCCAAACGCACACTTTAGAAAATAGTTCACAAAGTTAACACATTTACATAAAATGAATACAATGCAATCCAAAATAATCATTTCCCCTAAACCTCACTACACAGTGAAAACCATGGTGCTATGACTACCCTAAACTATCATACTCCTAGGTCTTGGTTAACAAGGGTAAAAAAATTATCATTATTCAATTTTTTTCATTTTTATGCCCATTTATTCTCATTTTTCATCATTTTTGTGTTCTTAATATTATATCAGGAAATTTTAAATTCAATTTCAAAAGTAAGGAAAAACAGTCTAAGTTCAACATCATACCCATAACAAGTTTTCCTGTGCATGCCTAAATTAATGAAAGTCAAAAAAATAACCCTGAGTGCTTAGAATGATGCATGAATACTATAACATTATGTTTCACTGGGCCATGAGTCAATTATCATCGATTTTTAGAAACAATAATCACATCACATATCAAGTGCATCACCCAATGTGAAATAATATTCAACTATAATAACAAAAAACCATAACAACAATCCCACCCTGAGTACATGGGTTTTCCCCCATACATGGGTCTGTAGCTCCCATGTATAAGCTCATTACCAAGCCACTAACTCTTCCAAGCCTTCTTTATACCATTCTAAAACATTAATAAAAAATAACAAGAAAAAAATTGGGCAACTGATACCACTTTGTAACATTCTGACCTGAGTTCCACATGTCATTTCCCCGATCCGCTCAATCACATGAACTCAAGTGTGCCTCGTAGTACCCCAGATATTGTTGACTAGTAGAGAAGGTTTGATAAGTCAAACATGGGGAGACTATACCCTATTTTATCCGAGTAAAACACCAATGGATATAAATAAACAATAACTGAAGAATAAATAACTATAATCAATACCAACCTCAAGATAATCAATGCAGGAAATAAAATATACAATTAAAATGGAAAACATGTCATGCTAAATTAAACATCAAGCATCTCAAATTAAAACTGAAAATAAGGACACCTAAAACTCCCAAATGGGTCTAGAAACACATATAGTTCCCACATAAATGCTCCATCACCAATCATCCCTCTAACTCAGGGATTTTTCCCTTAATCTATCCAGAAGACACAATGTCTATTTGGGTACCGATCTAGTAGCCTGAGTAGGGTGTGAGTATGACTTAGTAGGCCACCATCAATGGAGTCAAAAACAAATAAAATCAAATAGTGAATTCAGTTATATAAATAATTAAATTATAGTGAACAATTAAATAGTTATCACATTAAACAATTAGTCATTATTTAACCACATAAACTCTAGGGTTCCTAAGGACACCCATACCTTTATCTATTCGTTAACTCATGTTAGATCCTAATGTGTATCTAGGTAATTTCATATCTTAATACCTTATTAATCTCATTCAAAAGCCCAAAGTATTCAATGGTGATATCATATATCAATACCTTTTTTGGCTCATGCCAAATCCCGAAGTATTTTCAAGTGAGGCCATATCACAGAGTAACTTTATTTTCATTATTTAAATTCACACATAAATCCCCAAGTTTCCAATATCAAAATTCATAATTTAGATGACCATATTACCATTATTATTTCTCAATGGAAAGACCATATTCCCATTCCTTTACTCATTAGCATAGTAACCATGTTACTATTTATACTTCTTATTCAAATGGCCATGTTCCCATTCCTTTACTCATTAGTATAATGACCAGGTTACCATTTTTACTTATAATTAGAATGACCATGTTACCATTCTATTAAAAATAATTATTTAATCAATTAATTATTAAACATCAATTTCATTACTAATTAAACAATTATTTTATCACACAAATACCCATAATTAATTCCCCGATTAATTAATTACATCAAATCCATTAATTAATTCATCAATTAATTATATCAAATTAAAAATTTCAACACCACATGATTAATTATACAACTAATTATCTCAAAAAAGTAACCCCAACAAACCATACTTAATCTACCATTAATTATATCAAATCATGGTATCAATATCTCAAAATTAATATACCATAATTATCTCATTTCATGGGATCAATATCTCATAATTAATCTACCATTAATTTTCTAAACTCCTCACATCAATATATCCTAATTAATCTACCATTAATTATCTAAAATCATGGAATCAGTATCTCATAATTAATTATAAATTAATTATCTAAAAAGAAAACCCCCATACATCACAATTAATCCACAAAATAATTATCAATTTCAACAATAAATACAATTTTTCAATTAGCCACATTACTAAATCATTTTTGGGTTCAAATTGTTAAAGTACACTAGAAATAATATAGCATGCATACACATATCAAAATCATGAATATGAAAATTTAATATTAGGCCACCCACTTAGATTTTTTGATGAATATATCCCAATGGAAATATCTAAAATTGAGTAGCACAACTGTGTTGATCAGAATCTGGATCTAAAACCATAAATCAATATTAAATACATCAAGATCTTATGAATCTAGATCTAGATCTATAATACTAGATCTATATCTCACCAATTAGGATTAGATATAACAAAACAATGGATAAATTCCCTAAAAATGATGAGAGAATAACTGGGGATGGATAGGAAATATTGATATGAGATCCACCTACCGGAAGAGGAGTGAATCTTCAATTCAAGCTTCTAATCATGAAGAACAGATGTCGTATAGCCTTGGAATCCATACAAAAATCTTTGAATTGTACAAAACCATGTTGGTCTGAGTTTGGGTCAAATGGGGGAAGTTTTGAGGGTTCAATGAATTTTTAAACTGATTTTTAGGCAATTAAAATTATTATGCATGGTTTCCTAGGAATGTGCATAGGATTCTCCCTAAACATGCGCCAACTGGGGGCTACTTATTTTTGGGGTACATGGTTTGACTTTTTAGAGTGTATGGTTTAGAAAACCATAAAACAACCATGAGAACCCTCACTATGTAAGTCTTCATGGTTTCTTGGGTTAGGTGCATGATTTTCAATAACTATGTGCCAACAGTACATAGCCCCTTTTTCATCCATTTTCCAAAATTTTCACCCAAACACACCCCAAGGTAAAACCCAATCGAAAGGTGCTTAATTAAAAAAAACGTATCAAAATTAAATCTTAATTCAACTCCATAAAAGGTATATACCTCACATCTATTCTTTGTGATTTCATCCATATAAGTTGAAAAAACCCTCATCTATTTCCCCAATGCATAACTTTAACAATTTACAATTTCTACCTGATCAAGATTTGGTATTTCTTTTTTCATTAGAACATTTATTTTCTTATAACATGAGTGAATAGGCCTACAGTGTCAAACATCTAGATCATTGGAAGTTAAACTTCAAGAAACTATAATTTTATCTAAATTTCCATATATGTAAAGAGTTATATCCTTTACATCTCATGAAATCACCATAGATCCCTAAGTCACTTTTGAGACGGACACTATTAAACAATCCAATCCCACAACCTACTTCATTAGGTTTCCCAATAGATATTAAGTTCTTCCAGACCCTGGGATGTGTCTTACTTCTATTAGATTCAATAATCTCACATTATTTATTCGTATATTAAAATATCATTTTCTAATAACCTCAAGGGAATCATCATCCACTATATAAACATTTCCAAACTTCCTAGATATATAATTTACCCTGTATATTTGTTTTACAATTGGATGAAAGGATTCTCCAGTGTCAATCACCCAAGATTATACTAGATTATTAACAGTTAATAACTATTTTCCCCCTTTCTATTAAACTAATATAATTTGAAGTGATGATTATTGATTCTCATCCAGTGTTCTCTTATTAATCTTGATGTTACTTTTATTTTTTTCTTTCTTTACATAATTATAGCATATAAGACTAAAATGATCCCAAATTATTTATATTCTTTCCTGATACTTTTCTTCTGATGGTTACTTTTTATATCTCATGTGGGATGATTATCATTTTATTTTAGCATTAATAACACTATTAGACGGTACTTGAACTTACCAATGAATGATCTCCTCATTCAAGATCATGATCCAGATATCCTCAACCACCAATTATATTTTTTCTAATAGAATTAATAATAGTAGTAATCATTTCATCATATAATTCCAAAAGTGAATATATCTGATGTAATTCCCAAAGAACATATGTGAATTTCACCTTTACTACTTCAAGATATCAGTATATCATGTTGAATTTATTCACATGATCTATCATTGGTCTTACTTCTGATAGCCTTAATCTGAATAATAACCACATCAAGAAAATATTGTTAAAATCTATTTGTTTCTTTTACATTTTCTTATCACCATTATTACTTAACTAGTAGTATTATTTTCCCATATTTTGAATATGATATTCTAATATAAATAAATAATCACCAACACTAGTGTCTTCCTATCCAACTATTCCCATTCAACCTTCTTTATTTTCTCCAGACACACACTTAATATCATAATATATAAGTCCATTTTAGTTATATGGTTCTCCAACTATATTCTATAGAAGATAAAATATGTTTCATAAAATGTATCTATCTAAATCATAAATGCATCTTCATTTATAACATCAAGTGATAGTATACTCCCACTAAAATGAAATCACATCAAGGAAATAGAGGGTGAAAACTATGTTTCCATTGTGCATTGAGAAAGCATAGAATATAAACCTAATATTTGATACCAATTATTAGGAGTTCGGGATTTTCATTATGCGTCCACTAGAACATAAATTCAAAACCCACTAAAACTTCATAAACAAAAAGATCAATATATATTATCACCATTGAAAAATTGAACCTTCAAAAACTTTAATTCCTATCACTAGGTGTGCTAGAAGTAGGATGTAAATTCACCATAAAAATTCAATAGAAAAAAATTAAGGAACATAAAATAGGATATCAAAAAATGGAATAACATGAGTTAGATAGGTTATCCAATATGAATGGGGAAAACACTACTACATTATTTATATTACTATACATATAAAAAATACATACAACTGAAAAGACCATCAGTAATATTTCATTAAAAAATATCAACTGTTGGTATTACTCAGAATCACTATACACTTCACTCATTCACTTATCCCATTTAGGATACACTACAAAGATTAGTCCCCAACCCCTTTTTATAAGATTTCATAGCCGATAGTCTTGGTTTATCTACTTTCAATATTTAATCAAAATTTCTCTATTTGGTGTATGAATGAAGATCCACAATAACACATTGAAATTAACTACTTTATTTAGTTCTAATGAACCAAACCAGGTCAATTGGACAAGTCACATAAGGTGGTCTACCACATGGTGAGTTGAAACAAAGATAACTAAATCAAGTATGAAATATGACTAAAAACAAGACATAAAACCATAGTGTAAAAAAAAATTGATGCAAAAAGATCCATACAAACCAAACCAATCATGATAAATGAGAAAAGTATGAATTAGACAAGACTAATGAGTCTTTATATAACCCTCTATCACCTCTAAACCATCCAGTTTCAAAGGAGACTGACAATAAGAAAACCTGGAATACTACACGATTCCCTTAACATTCCTCATGTCCTAAAAAAACGGTCTTCAACAACCTAAAGGAAAGTGTAAGGTGTGATCCCATATACCATTATGATACCTCCAAAGAATCTATGAACGTTTATAATATCCTTAATGCATGGTTTCTATCTTTAAAACAAAATAAATTTTATAAATAATTTTCATAAATAAAATAATTTGTAAACATTTCATTTGGTTTCCATAATTGCATACCATATTCACCAAACATGAATATATCAAGTGTAAGAGAAAATAGGATAATTAAACATGTTAAAAAATATGCATTAAATAAACCATTGTGTGATAAACCAGGTATAATGTACAATGTACATTATCGGTGTAAAGAATCAAAATTTTATCAATTCAATTTCACCCTTCTTACGGTAATGTCATACAATATAATCACATAAAATCAAATTTTGAAATGCAATGTAACATAATTCTTAAATGAACTACTATGTGATATTTAAACATAATGTTTCCACTTCTGTGATTTGAATTTTGAAAATTTGACATGCACGGTTGCGATCAGTAAGATGTTTGGAGTCTGAAAGGACAAACTTAATTTTTTGTGAATAGTAACATACTCTTATGAATAGTAATGTTACCCTTATGATTAGTAATATGAATCTTATTAATATTAAATTATCCAAGTTAATAGGATAGTTACCAATGATAGTATAAATAAAATTTATCCATCCATGAAGTGACAATATGATATAACTATATTATATTATTGGCATTTTTTTGTAAGTCATGAATATTTCATGATTAATTTAATAATTAAAAAAAAATTTATAAAATTTATTCATAAACTATTATCTTGATGTCTTATGATTATACTGTAATTTTATGAGACCATAATTAATTTTTCTAAGTGTTCGAAAAACAGTTTTAATTTTAAATTTTTTATTTTTTAAGTAAATTATTATTTTAATTAAAAAATAAATTACTCATATTTAAGAAAATTATTTTCATAAAATGGAGTTCATTTTTGAATTATACACATAGAAAAATGGTTAGGGTTAATTTTTTGGATTTTTATAAAATACTTGAATTTTTGGTGAATAGAAAACTACAATAATTTTCTATATAAATACATTATAAATTAAATACACTATTCCTAACATCATGAGGGATTTAAGAACCCAAATATCGAGCTCACATGACATATTTACTGTATTTATTCAATTAATCATCACTATTTCTTTTCTTTTGGAGAAATAATAAATTAATGAATATAATATTGAGAAAGCCCCTCTCCCCTCCACTATAAATACAACCCCTCACAACCTCATTTCCTCACACCACTTAGGACTTTTTACTACACAAAATTCTACTCAAATATCTTCCCAAGATCCTCCCCACATCTACCAGCCTTAGTTTCATAAAAATAACAAAACCCCTCCCCTATAGAGGCTCTTAAATAAGATATATTCCAGAGGTAATTTATCTCTCTTTTCTTTCAATTTCCTTACAAATTTCTTTTATTTATTTCTCTTATCCTCAAATAATCTTATCCAAATGTCATGAAAAATCCATTATGATTGAAATAATGATATTATACCATGTTAATGGAATATTATTCACGATAATTATCACTCCCTCTCTTTGTTTATAAAATGAAATTATCTCCTGATGTGTTAATTTTCCTACATCATGGGCGATGCACTTCCATTTTCCTTGAACACCTTCAAGGCTATCAATAAAAATATTAAATGGTTGAAAAAATATTTTAATGTGTATATTTTAACCAATTTTATGTTCTGTAAACAAATTTTATACACAATACTAAATGACAAAACAAAATATGTTCATTATAATACAAAAACCACCCAAATTAACAAAAAACAATCATCATTAAATTTTAACTAATGATCCATCCTATAAATTTTTTTTATAAGATAATTTAAATTCCTAGAAGATAAATAATATCATGTAATAGAAATTCTGTATGTTTATCAATGTTCTACATGAACTTCCATTCATGTGTACAACTAAACCATTCATGAAAACTAAGAAAAAAGAACACTCCCGAACAATGAATTTATACTATATAACTCATACAAAGGACAATAAAAGATAATAATAAAATAATAATGAATCATACTATTGTATAAAATGTTCTTGAGTTGTTAATTAATGAATATAATGTGATTATATAGGGAATTAAAGTGAAGAAAGCGTTCAGACACAAGGTAAGGGGAATTCACGAATCCAACTTTCTTTCTTTGGGGTTTCCCTCTTTAATTCCATTATAAATGTGTATATTCATTAAAAATAATTTATTCATAATTATATTACCTTTTATGGGATATAAATGTTTTCTAAATGAGTTTATGATAAACACATTTTCTTCAAAAATAACTCTTCTTTCAAAAAACAAACACACCATTTACTTCTCAAGATTGTTTCTTTCACTCAAGGTTGATGATTATTATATTAAGTATGATATTCCCCCTTTAATTTGGGAACCCAAATTTTGTCAATTTATTATTTATAAAGTGAAACCCATTCCATTCCATGGGTTTTTTTATGTACAATAATGATATATGTTCTATGTGGCATGTATGATAATGTAAATGTTATTATGCAACGGGTGCACCCAGAATTACTGAGTGCAATGAAAATGTTATGATATGATGTGTGAACTCAGAATTATATTGTTCTCTAATGCATTGGGTAATGTGAAGAACCTCATTATTAAAGTGAATTATGTGTGAACATGATTCTATATTTTTTCACAACTGTGTGTGGTATTTGACCACAAAGACATGATGTTTCATTTGTATGAATTTCAACATTCCATGCTATTATATAATGCTTATTATCATTATGATAATTATGATATGATTATTATAATCCCATGTTACATTGTTTAATGTTTTTATCTGTCCTCTTACTAGGATTTTAGCTCACACATTTTTTTGATATATTTCCTCAGGTTACTTCTTATATCAAGGATAAGTCAAGACCTAATAAGAATCTAAATAAGAAGGAATTAAATAAATGTTTTATGTTGTAAAATTTATGCACGGTCCTAGTTTTCCAAATACACTAGACCTTTGGATCCTCATGGTATAATTTTTTTATGTTGTATGTCATTAAAATGATATAAAAGTAATATAAGAAATGCAGGGTCTCTATAGTTGGGGATCTATCCTATAGAAATACATAAAAGACATTAATTAATCCTAAACCAAGAATAAGTTGGTTACAACTGATATCAAGTCTTACCACATTATTTTGATATCATAAAAGAAACCCCTAGTGGTTACACACACATTAGCTTCACCTATGTTTATTTCTTAACACACCCTTGGTTCCCAATGTTCCATGTTTATTCAAAACCATTTCCAAAACCATGATCACATTTAATTAAAAACCTTTTCCACCAAACCTATAAGGCCCCGGCCTTAAACCTTACTTAATATTGAATTAAATGAATAATTCACATTGAGGATCTTTTCAGGTTTAGAGTTTTAGAGAATTAGAACATAACTATTACATCTTAAAAGATTACAAAGTAGACACTTCTACTAAGTCTCCATAAAATAAAAACTCCTAAAAAGAAATATGTCTACATTCCATGTTTTAGATAGCATGAAATTCCCTTGATCCCATCCTTGACCTTATTCCACTTTAAGTCCTGTGAAAAACATTTTGAAAAACTTGGGGTGAGCATAAAAAGCTCAGTAAGGGATACAAAGAGAATGAAAACTGTTAGTTTTTCAAACATCAAGTAAACCATGTATACTATATCAAAGTAATACCTTCACCTTCATGAAGTAGTAAAAAAAATCTTCACTGAATAAAGTATCATTACTTACCTTTTTGTAACCAAAAGATTACCATAAAACCCATATAAAGAACACATGGAATATATAAAGGTAACTTGGGACATAAACATACTTAAGTGGAATAACCATACGGTTGACTTCCACACATATCACTTAATGGAATAGCCATACGGCCAATTTCCATACATACTTAATGGAATAGCCATACAGCCGACTTCCATACCCAATGCATTGGAGGTTATAACGTAACCACCCGTCCTGGTATTCACGGCACCACCCATCATATGGTTTATAACGTAACCACCCGTTAAAATGTCCAAGTACCAATATAAAATCATAAAACATAAAACCAGTATAAAGGAAAGATAACATTTCCACATTTCAATCACAATATATCATAAATATATTGACATAATAGAATCCTTTATCAAAACCATTTTAAATACCAAAATACATAAAAGAGTATATGGTATTTATTTTATTTTAAAAAATATTGCGGCTTGTTGAGGAAGCCAAAGATCAAATAATACTCGCGGCGGTGGAAAAAGGTCGTTGTCACCGCGTACGTTAAAAATAAACATTCCTTTTTGTCGTTTAGTAAAACGCTTCGTAGAAAAATATTCCTTTTGTATAAAAGTAAAAGTCAAAGGATTTTATACACCGTATAAAAGAAAGTTTTGTATAAAACGAAATATGCCTCAATGAAAGGAGATTGAGACGAAGTCCCTTACAAAGATCATTTTTAAATAAAATAGATAGATTATGTGTATTAACTATAATTACACATAAAGAAAGTAAAAATACAAGATAGGGCATAATAATATCATGACATAATTTGAAAGTAGGAGATTAACCCAAAGAACGGAAATTGGGTTAAGAAGTTCCCTTACCTCGGGTCCGACTTGACTCGATCGTTCTTTAAGGTCCTGAATAATAAACTTGAGTTAATTTATACTTAATTAAGAACCTTTTTAAAGTTCATTATTCCTTTTATATCACTTATTTCCATGTTATAAACATTATGTAACCATTTATGTTAATAATGTTTGTTTTGTCAATATTTGGTTCTTAAGTCGAAAGTTGACTTCTTACAATTACATGTTGTTCTTGTGGTCAAAGGTTCTTTATATCCAGAATGAAATTCCTGATTTGGATATCATATATATCATATATATCCAGCATATACATGTATTTATAATATTACATAATCATTTAGAGGTAAGAAATGAAATGCACCGTTCATGGAGACGGTAAGCCGTACGTACGCATGAACGCTACTTTCATTTCTTTGTCATATTAGTGGAATTAAAACTAAATGAAAGGTATGTATATTTTAATTCCAGAATTACATTCATCATTTAGATATATCATTAATTATATATATACATTATATACATGTACTTTTAATAGTACATTATATTTGGGGATAAGAAATGAAATGCACCATTCATGGAGACGGTAAGCCGTACGTTCGCATGAACGCTACTTTCATTTCTATCTCATAATTTAATGGAAAGAAATAATAATGATATAGAGGTATATAATAATTCCAGTATAACATCATATATAATAACATTAAATCCATCCTTTACACGTCCCACATATGGCATTAACGAATCACATCACTTTGAGGGGGCGGTAGTCCGCACTTCCTTAAATGAAGATATCGTGTTTACCCATAATGGAAACCATAAAGGTATGACCAAAATGAAAAAAACAGAAGATTAAGGAAAACATAAACATATCATATATCATATATAAAAATATTGTCATCATAATGGCCACCTTTGAAGGTGTTAAATGAGTATTGAACAATCATCGTTTCAGGAGGCAGAATTTCGCCATCCACGGAAACCGTATGTTCTTTAACCATTTGATGTATTTGTGTGAGAGTGTAGCTCAGAAAAATATTATAACAACATCCTAGTATATTGAAGATACTGGTGTTGTTACAAAAGAAGTAAATAAAAAGAGTTTAGAGGGTTGGAGAAGCAAAATAAAACAAATGAACAAGAGAGAATGAATTACCTTTAAAAGTGTAACTCCCTTTTGATTTGAGCCTAAAGGCTTCCTTTGAAAGGATTCTGCCCAAAGGGAATCCTCTAGTATGAGGAGAGGGATGTGGAGAGAGTAATTGGGAAAGGGTTGGCCGAGCCAATGGCTTGAGAAGTGTGTGAAATGAGGTAGAGGTGGGGGCCTTTTATAAGAGGAGAGGAGGGGAACTTTTGGAAAGTAAAGAAATATTACTTTATTTGAAATGTGTTTCGGTTTTAAAAGGTCCCGCATTGATATAATTCGTGGATAAGGTGATAAGGGTTCGAAATCCACTCATCCAATTGGTTTTGGCCATGTGTAGGTTTTAGCTTTTTTCATTATCTTTCCATTTTATTTAAATCGTCAAATAATGATGTCATCGCTGCATCATTATTATGTCAAATATAATTTAATTTATTTAATGTCTAAAAATTATAAAAAAAATACTATGATGTAGGAAATCTTTTTATCTTTCCAATGACTATTTATAATCAAAATTTGGACTTGTATAACCCCACTCAAAAATTATTTTAGTAAAACAATTTATGTTAGTGTCATTTTCACTTTAACATTAAATAAAAATATATTAATGTCATTTTCCAACTAATGTGGCTCCATGGGGTCCCCAAGTTGGCCCATGGCTTGTCTTGGTCGGCCATGACACAACCAATAAGGTTGGGACATGTGTCTAGGTCCTTTAATATTATTAAAGCATTATTTATACCTTAAACTACCCTAATTACCACTAATCGCGATTAAGAACTTAATAAGTTACTATTCACCAAAAAATTATTATAATCTCATTGAACCACATTTTAATTATTAATGAAAACCATGTATGTCGGATTTTCAAAATTCAATACACATTAGTGGTAAACTTTCATTTAACTGAAAAATCAGTTTGCTTGATTACCACTTAGTGGTTTCACTATTCATCAAAAATTGAAGTTTTTCAGAAAATTACCAAAAATTCACCCTAAGCTATATTTGATATTCCGAATTCAAAAATGAAGTCCATTTTAGAAAATTCAAAACATATAAGTCAAATTAATTAATTTAATAATTAACTCCCGCTGTCATGACAAATAGCGTGTTTTTGTGAAACAATAAGTATCAAAAGATTGACACCAGTTTAAGTCCAATTTCAAAGTGAAATTGATTCCAATGACCACCATTGGATTAACTGGTAAAAATATTTTCTAATTTCACTTTAAAACCAATTAAAATAATAATCTTATCATATAAATAATTTAGATTAAAAAGAGGTTTTGATTTAAAATACAACATTTTACACTATTCATAAAAAATGAACTTTATCAGAAAGGTACCAAAAATTTACACAAAGTAAATTTTGATGTCCCGATTCTAAAGAAGAGTTATATTTGGTCCAAAATTAAGTATAAGAGTGATCAAAACTATAATTAATGACGGTTCACCATTAAAAGGTGATAAGTGAACCTTTAGTGAAAATTAGAGTATATATACCTGTAAAATTGAACTCTTTCCGTATTTTAAGCTTTTATCTTTTATTGGGTAAATGTATAAACATTTAAAAACATATATAATCATATTTTAGTTATTTCTATCCATTCCCGCCAGTACAACAGCTACTTGTTAACTAACATTTAAAATAATATTATTTCATTACTAGTGTGCTACGTAAGTTTCAAAGAAACTCATCGTTGCGTATCGGGTACGCTATCGAACATAGCAACCCCTTTAAAATAAAATTACTATTTAATTCGTAAATATTAATAAATATGAAAATTATTTTATTCTTTATTTACCTGGGATGTTACATCCTTCCCCCCTTTTGGGAATTGGGTCCTCGCAATTTTATTCACTTATCAAAATAAGTGGGGGTATTTATCCCTCATAGCATTTTCAGATTCCCACGTTGCCTCTTAAATCACATGGGTTTTCCACAAAACCTTTACCTGATGAATCAGCTTATTCCGTAACACTTGCTCCCTGTGGTCAAGAATCTGGACCGGTTTTTCCTCATAAGATAGGTTCTCTTCCAGCTGAACTACCTCTGGACTCAAAACATGAGATGGATCTGGCATATACTTTCTCAACATCAAAACATGAAAAACATTGTGTACCTGAGATAAACTCGGAGGTAAAGCCACTCGGTATGCAACTGATCCAACTCTTTCCAGAATTTCGTATGGTCCAACCAACCATGGACTCAACTTTCCTTTCTTACCAAATCTCATCACACTTTTCCAAGGAGAAACCTTGAGAAAAACATTATAACCTACATCGAAAGATAGGTCCTTCCTCCAGTTATCCGCATAACTCTTCTGCCTGCTCTGAGCTGTTCTCATGTGTTTCTGAATCAGCTGAACTTTTTCTACCATCTCTTCTACCAATTCTGGTCCCATCAACTTCCTTTCACCCACTTCATTCCAAAATACTGGAGTTCGACACCGCTTCCCATATAATGCCTCAAATGGTGCCATCTGTATACTGGAATGAAAACTATTATTATAAGAAAACTCAACCAAAGAAAGATGTTGGTCCCAACTTCCCTGATAATCCATCGAACAAGCTCGTAGCATATCCTCCAAGGTCTGAATTGTTCGTTCTGACTGCCCATCTGATTAAAGATGAAAAGATGTACTAAAATTTAATTCAATACCCAACGACTTCTGAAGGCCTTTCCAAAATTTAAAAGTAAACCTGGGATCACGATCCGATACAATGGAGAGAGGAACTCCATGTAACCCGACTATCTCTTTAAGATACATACGGGAAAGTTGGCCTAGAGAGAAAGTATCTCATAAAGCAAGGAAATGAGCAGATTTGGTCAAGCGATCAATAATAACCCAGATTTCATTATTACCTCGAGATGTCCTCGGTAATCCCACAACAAAGTCCATGGATATGTTTTCCCATTTCCACTCTGGCACTGGTAAAGGCTGAAGCATCCCTTTCGGTAACTACTGCTCTGCTTTAACCTGTTGACATTTCAAACACTTCACAGTAAAATCAGCAATGTCTCTTTTCATTCCATCCCACCAGTAATACTCCCACAGACCTCGGTACATCTTAGTACTACCAGGATGAAAAAAAACAACTCATTCTTCAACTGTGAATCCCAAGGCACACAAAACCTCTTCACAAACCTCAAAACACAAACACAAACTTATCCAAGAACTCATGGAAAATTTTATTCATAAGGTCCATGAATACATCAGGTGCATTGGTTAACCCAAAAGGCATAACTAAAAATTCATAATGGCCATATCTAGTATGGAACGCAGTCTTCGGAACATCTGCTTCTTTTACTTTCAACTGATGGTACCCCGACCTCAAGTCAATCTTCAAAAAATACTGAGCTCGCTGGAGCTGATACCACTTCATTCGATGGCCCAACATCTGCTGAAGTTGTTGCAAAGGATTTCACTACCCCTTTCTGCTTGTAGTCTGGCTGCATTCCCCCAGTTGAGTTCTTCGTTGGACACTCGTTTGCATAATGACCCATTTCATTACACTTAAAATATCTTACCGTTGGCTTTTCATTTCCTTCTTGATCATCTTCCTTACAGTTACGAGCAATATGACCAGACTTACCACACCGAAAGCACTTACCAAACTTGGATAAACATTCTCCAGGATGCATTTTACCACACTTCTCACAGGATGGATATTTGGTTTTCTTACCTCCTTGCTTCTTTGATGAATTCTTCCCCTTTTCCTGCCAACTAGACCTCTTATTCTGTTGTTTTTCATAGAACACCTGATCATCGGCAAACTCCATTTCCACCTTCTTCGCACATCGAACAAGTTTTTCATAACTTTTGAACTCACGAGAAGCTGAAG
The DNA here is from genome assembly GCA_963277665.1 of Viscum album. Classification (NCBI taxonomy): domain Eukaryota; kingdom Viridiplantae; phylum Streptophyta; class Magnoliopsida; order Santalales; family Viscaceae; genus Viscum; species Viscum album. The sequence continues at coordinate 1,647,940,111 of OY728159.1, forward strand.
CCCTTAGATACTTTGGCTTTAACCCTGAGTAAAAACGGTTTATTTTACTATCAAGATCTCGTATGATGTTTGGAGCATACCTTGCCAATCGAGTGAACTTTTCTTCATAAGCAGCCACTGAATCATTTTCCTGCCTCAATTCTAGGAACTGTTTTTCCATATTAAGACGAACCACCTTAGGAAAATATTTCTCAAGAAACATACCTTTGAATTCGTCCCATTGAAGCTCCTCAATCTCGTCACTATCCCTTATATTTTTCACCATCGACGACCACTGACCAGCTTCACCATCAAAACGGTAAACAGCAAGACTAACCTTTTGATGTTCTGAACACCCCATGACATCAAAAATCTTCTCCAGTGCTTTAATCCACCCTTCAGCTTGCACATGGTCAGATGATCCTCTGAATGATGGGGGGTGTTGCCTCATGAAATGTTCCACCACTGACATGTTCCTCTACGGTTGATCTGGCTGATCTCGTTCATGGATACCACCACCATTTATAGCCTGAGTCAACTGTGCCATCACTGCAACAAACTATTCAGTTCCGATTCCGACCATCTCAGGTTGCTGATTTGGAAGGTTATCTTCCTCCTGATGTCGTCCCAACATAGCTGCTTTGTTTCCTCTGCGGAAAACCATTCTGAACACAGAAATATCTTAGGCAAAGCAACATGGTAATCCATAAATGCTATATCATTTCAATCATATTATAATTTAACACTTTTCTAACTCCTAAAGTTGTCTAAACCGACCTCTGATACCAACTATAAGGCCCCGGCCTTAAACCTTACTTAATATTGAATTAAATGAATTATTCACATTGAGGATCTTTTCAGGTTTAGAGTTTTAGAGAATTAGAACATAACTATTAAATCTTAAAAGATTACAAAGTAGACACTTCTACTAAGTCTCCATAAAATAAAAACTCTTAAAAAGAAAGATTTCTAGATTCCATGTTTTAGATAGCATGAAATCCCCTTGATCCCATCCTTGACCTTATTCCACTTTAAGTCCTGTGAAAAACATTTCGAAAAACTTAGGGTGAGCATAAAAAGCTCAGTAAGGGATACAAAGAGAATGAAAACTGTTAGATTTTCAAACATCAAGTAAACCATGTATACTATATCAAAGTAATACCTTCACCTTCATGAAGTAGTAAAAAAAATCTTCACTGAATAAAGTATCATTACTTACCTTTTTGTAACCAAAAGATTACCATAAAACCCATATAAAGAACACATAGAATATATAAAGGTAACTTGGGACATAAACATACTTAAGTGGAATAACCATATGGTTGACTTCCACACATATCACTTAATGGAATATCCATACTGCCAATTTCCATACATACTTAATGGAATAGCCATACGGCCGACTTCCATACCCAATGCATTGGAGGTTATAACGTAACCACCCGTCCTGGTATTCACGGCACCACCCGTCATATGGTCTATAACGTAACCACCCGTTGAAATGTCCAAGTACCAATATAAAATCATAAAACATAAAACCAATATAAAGGAAATATTACATTTCCACATTTCAATCACAATATATCATAAATATATTGACATAATAGAATCCTTTATGAAATCCATTTTCAATACCAAAATACATAAAAGAGTATATGGTATTTATTTTATTTTAAAAAATATTGCGGCTTGTTGAGGAATCCAAAGATCAAATAATACTCGCGGTGGCAGAAAAAGGTCGTTGTCACCGCGTACGTTAAAAATAAACATTCATTTTTGTCGTTTAGTAAAACGCTTCATAGAAAAAGATTCCTTTTGTATAAAAGTAAAAGTCAAAGGAGTTTATACACCGTATAAAAGAAAGTTGTGTATAAAACGAAATATGCCTCAATGAAAGGAGATTGAGACGAAGTCCCTTACAAAGATCATTTTTAAATAAAATAGATATATTATGTGTATTAACTATAAGTACACATAAAGAAATTAAAAATACAATATAGGGCATAATAATATCATGACATAATTTGAAAGTAGGAGATTAACCCAAAGAACGGAAATTCGGTTAAGAAGTTCCCTTACCTCGGGTCCGACTTGACTCGATCGTTCTTTAACGTCCTGAATAATAAACTTGAGTTAATTTATACTTTATTAAGAACCTTTTTAAAGTTCATTATTCCTTTTATATCACTTATTTCCATGTTATAAACATTATGTAACCATTTATGTTAATAATGTTTGTTTTGTCAATATTTGGTTCTTAAGTCGAAAGTTGACTTCTTACAATTACATGTTGTTCATGTGGTCAAAGGTTCTTTATATCCAGAATGAAATTCCTGATTTGGATATCATATATATCATATATATCCAGCATATACATGTATTTATAATATTACATAATCATTTAGAGGTAAGAAATGAAATGCACCGTTCATGGAGACGGTAAGTCGTACGTACGCATGAACGCTACTTTCATTTCTTTGTCATATTAGTGGAATTAAAACTAAATGAAAGGTATGTATATTTTAATTCCAGAATTATATTCATCATTTAGATATATCATTAATTATATATATACATTATATACATGTACTTTTAATAGTACATTACATTTGGGGATAAGAAATGAAATGCACCGTTCATGGAGACGGTAAGCCGTACGTACGCATGAACGCTACTTTCATTTCTATCTCATACTTTAATGGAAAGAAATAATAATGATATAAAGGTATATAATAATTCCAGTATAACATCATATATAATAACATTAAATCCATCCTTTACACGTCCCACATATGGCATTAACGAATCACATCACTTTGAGGGGGCAGTAGTCCGCACTTCCTTAAATGATGATATCGTGTTTACCCATAATGGAAACCATAAAGGTATGCCCAAAATGAAAAAAACAGAAGCTTAAGGAAAACATAAACATATCATATATCATATATAAAAATAGTGACATCATAATGGCCACCTTTGAAGGTGTTAAATGAGTATTGAACAATCATCGTTTCGGGAGGCAGAATTTCGCCATCCACGGAAACCGTATGTTCTTTAACCATTTGATGTAGTTTTGTGAGAGTGTAGCTCAAATAAATGTTATAACAACATCCTAGTATATTGAAGATACTGGTGTTGTTACAAAAGAAGTAAATAAAAATAGTTTAGAGGGTTGGTGAAGCAAAATAAAACAAATGAACAAGAGAGAATGAATTACCTTTAAAAGTGTAACTCCCTTTTGATTTGAGCCTAAAGGCTTCCTTTGAAAGGATTCTGCCCAAAGGGAATCCTCTAGGATGAGGAGAGGGATGTGGAGAGAGTAATGGGGCAGGGTTTGGCCGATCCAAAGGCTTGAGAAGTGTGTGAAATGAGGTAGAGGTGGGGGCCTTTTATAAGAGGAGAGGAGGGGCACTTTTGGAATGTAAAGAAATATTACTTTATTTGAAAATGTGTTTCGGTTTTAAAAGGTCCCACATTGATATAATTCGTGGATAAGGTGATAAGGGTTCTAAATACACTCATCCAATTGGTTTTGGCCATGTGTAGGTTTTAGATTTTTTCATTATCTTTCCATTTTATTAAAATCATCAAATAATGATGTCATCGCTGCATCATTATTATGTCATATATAATTTAATTTATTTAATGTATAAAAATTATAAAAAAACTACTATGATGTAGGAAATCGTTTTTAGATTTCCAATGACTATTTATAATCAAAATTTGGATTGTATAACCCCACTCAAAAATTATTTTAGTAAAACAATTTATGTTAGTGTCATTTTCACTTTAACATTAAATAAAAATATATTAATGTCATTTTCCAACTAAAGTGGCTCCATGGGGTCCCCAAGTTGGCCCATGGCTTGTCTTGGTCGGCCATGACACAACCAATAAGGTTGAGACATGTGTCTAGGTAATTTAATATTATTAAAGCATTATTTATACCTTAAACTACCCTAATTACCACTAATCGCGATTAAGAACTTAATAAGTTACTATTCACCAAAAAAATTATTATAATCTCATTGAACCACATTTTACTTATTAATGACAACTATGTATGTCGGATTTTCAAAATTCAATACACATTATTGGTAAACTTTCATTTAACTGAAAAATCAGTTTGCTTGATTACCACTTAGTGGTTTCACTATTCATCAAAAATTGAAGTTTTTCAGAAAATTACCAAAAATTCACCCTAAGCTATATTTGATATTCCGAATTCAAAAATGAAGTCCATTTTACAAAATTCAAAACATATAAGTCAAATTAATTAATTTAATAATTAATTCCCGCTGTCATGACAAATAGCGTGTTTTTGTGAAATAATAAGTATCAAAAGATTGACACCAGTTTAAGTCCAATTTCAAAGTGAAATTGATTCCAATGACCACCATTGGATTAACTGGTAAAAATATTTTCTAATTTCACTTTAAAACCAATTAAAATAATAATCTAATCATATAAATAATTTAGATTAAAAAGAGGTTTTGAATTAAAATACAACATTTTACACTATTCATAAAAAAATGAACTTTATCAGAAAGGTACCAAAAATTTACACAAAGTAAATTTTGATGTCCCGATTCTAAAGAAGAGTTATATTTGGTCCAAAATGAAGTATAAGAATGATCAAAACTATATTTAATGACGGTTCACCATTAAAAGATGATAAGTGAACCTTTAGTGAAAATTAGAGTATATATAGCCGTAAAATTGAACTCTTTCCGTATTTTAAGCTTTTATCTTTTATTGGGTAAATGTATAAACATTTAAAAACATATATAATCATATTTTAGTTATTTCTATCCATTCCCGCCAGTACAACGGCTACTTGTTAACTAACATTTAAAATAATATTATTTTATTACTAGTGTGCTACGTAAGTTTCAAAGAAACTCATCATTGCGTATCGGGTACGCTATCGAACATAGCAACCCCTTTAAAATAAAATAACTATTTAATTCGTAAATATTAATAAATATGAAAATTCTTTTATTCTTTATTTACCTGGGATGTTACAAAACCTATTCCATTTAAACAAGAATATATAGTAAATCATGAATTTTAAACACTTTCATGGATATGACTACATCAATAATGGTGGAAACTTATCCACCTTATACTATTGAGATAAAAAACCATAGACCGTCCTTTGAAAGTTAAGGCACAATGAGAAAATTTAAAGGATTGATAGAAAAAATTAATCAATCGCAAATATAAAACAAAAAGTCAGCCAACAATTCCACATAAACTAAATTAAATGAATAAATATATTCCACTTTCCTAGAGAGATTCACCACAAAAACCACAATTATTAATCATTGAATGAATGATCTAGAAGGAGTAAAGATCCCCAAAATCACATGAGAGAGCTCCTACGTCTCGATAGGGTAGGTTGAGTCTTAATGTAACAAAAAGCTTAAGTGTAGAGAATTTTAATCCTAAAACCCTAATGAATTCATGACATGAAACCATTTCATGATGTGAATATATTAATTAAAAAATGACATAGAAAAACACATCACATTGGATTAAAAATAAAGGCTTTGATCATTTCATACTGTGAACCTAATTCATTCTATGTAAACCTTTCTTACCCTAAAACAATTCACGACATATTTCTAAAAATCAATAGATGATGTCTGACCCTTTCATGCTGTGAATTAATCCAATAGAAAGAAAACAATATAGATTCTACACAAAATCCTAATCCACCTCCAGTGATCTTTTATCTTGGGGAGAACCTTATAAATCCTATTACACACTTAAACGAAAACTCCATTAATTCACAAAAACATACATCCCTAAACATTATGAAATTATCCCCTATACATGATCTTTATTCCTGAGAAATCCAAAATGTTCCAAAACAAACAGGGAACCCATAAAAATAAGATAAGACATACCTGAATAAAGGTGATAAGGTGAGTCTACCCACCCAAAAAAATTTATTTTCCAGAAAATTCTTTAATATCCTACACTCCTAAAAAGTAAGGCCACTATTTCCTCATTTATAATTCATGTTATCATGTATAATGTATATCCCACATGCACTACCATAGTACATTGATCAAAGGAATTATTTTTTCCCATAGCACCTTCCCTCAATAATCTATAATCTGATCTAATTCCCCATCCAATAGTTATATTGGTCTCAAGATAAAAATACTCACATTCAATCACATGGGTGGGTTCTGGTCTATACCTCCTCATCTATGAAAAATGACACATATAGATGTTAAACTTTATGGTAAGTCTAATTAATAGTCTACCTTTCCCAGTCTTCCAACAATCTCAAAGGATCCCATAAACCTCGGTGCCAAATATCCTACTTACCCAACTAATGATTTCTCATGTGATGTGAATCTCTAAGAAAAACTTGATCACCAAAATCAAACTCCAGCATCTGGTATCAATGGTCCACATAATAATTCTGAAAACTCTATGCCAAGATCAACCTCTTCCATATCAATTTCATCCTCTTTTTCATATTATGAACAAGACTCAGCCCAACCAAGGACCACTCTCCCAACTCTTTAAAACACAAGGGAGATCTATATAGATGCCCATAAAAATCCTCAAAGGGGGCCATTTTGATCGAGAACTCATTAATATTATTATAGTAAAACTTGGTGAAAGTAAAATTCATTTCCCAATAACCACCATAATCAAGAACACAGTCCCAAAGCAATTTCTCAATATTACAGATAGCTCTCTCTATCTATCCATCCATATATGGATGATATGTTGTAATCAATTTCATTTGGGAACCCATCAACTCCTAAAAAACTTTCCAAAACCTATATGTAAACCTTGGTTCCCTTCCTAGGAAAACCTTAGATGGAACTCCATGAAGTCTTTCAATCTCTCATACATATGATTCCCAAAGATATTCCACATTCATCTTCTCCTTGATAGGTAGGAAATACATCAATTTCATTAGTATATCAATTATAATCTAAATTAAATCCTTACCAATAGGATATTGTTGTAATCCAATAAATAAATCCATAAAAATTTCTTCCCATTTCCATACATAAATGTTTAAGGGATAAAACAAACATTCAAGCCTTTGGTGTTCTACCATAATTCTTTGACAAGTAAGACACTATGATACCAAATATTTAATAAACTATATCATCCCCATAAAATAATACTAACATCTAAAATCATGATATCTGGGTGGTACTAGGGTGTATGTACCAATAATAATAGTTTCCACTATCCATAAAATCCTTCCTCAAGGAAATTAAAACAACCAAACTACTACGAAAGCACAATGCTTCTCTAGGAGATTGAGAGCACCCACCTAAGGCCTCCCCGCTATAAATGATTTTATTAAAGCTCACACACTTAGGTAAGACATCTCCTTGATCCAAACCCACTCATAAATAAATGAGTCATCATTTATAGACTGCATACATACTTTCCCACTAGTTTCATTTATTCATAAGATCATCTCAACAACAATCTCCATAGAGACCACTCTTCAAATAATTCCTTCACTTCTTGTGTCAATAATTTATGGGCAAGCATATTAGCTATCACATTCAATTTTCCATGATTATAAGAAATATCAAAATCACGAGTCTGAATATTCTACACCCATACTCTCTATCACATGTTTAGATCCCTCAGAGTGAGAACATATCTTAGGATTTTATATTCAGAATATACCAAAAAATATTCTCCAAAGAGTTAGTGAAACAAAATTTTGAGTGCATGTATAATCGATTCCAACTTAAGATCATGGGTAGGGTGGTTCCTTTTATGAGGGAATAAATATCAATATCCATAGGATACCTCATTTCTCTCCTGCACCGAGACAAATTCCAACCCCATACCCAAAGCATCACATAAAACATCATAACCCAAACCTGGATCTAAAAGAATAAAAAATGAAGATGAATTCATTCTCAACTTCAGTTCCTCAAAAGATATATAACACTTTTCATTCCACTCAAATGTTACAACCTTATAGGTTAAATTTTTCACCAGAGATACAATCATGGAAAAGTACCGAAAAAACACTTGTAATAACTAGCCAATACGAAGAATCTTTGGATCTCAAAATCATTCATGGGATACTCCTATGACATGCCTACCTATAAATTTTCATGATCCACTTAGATTACCCTATTAGATATAATGTTTCCAAAAAACGTCACTTCTGGAATTTGAAACTAATATTTATAAATCCTACCAAATAAAAGTTTTCTCACAATGTTTCATGAATGATATTAAAATGGTCCATGTAATCCTCCTTTAACTTGGATTAAACCAAATTATCATCCAAAAACACCACAAAAAATTTTTCCAATAAATTATTAATCATCTAGTTCATCAACACCATAAACACCATAGGAGTGTTAGTTAGTCTAAATGGAATTACTAGAAACTCTAAATGACTATTCGGGATCCTAAACATTATGTTAGGTATATCCTATTCTCGAAATATCAACTCATGGTACCCTAATTGAATTTCAATCATTGAAATCCAAAAATACCATATAAGTTGATCAAAGGGATCATCATTCCTAGAAAAGGAATATTTTTTCTTGTTGGCCACCTGATTCAACTTCTGATAGTCAATAAAAATTCTGATTCTTTCATCTTCCTTCTTAGAAAAGATGTCTAGAGAAGCCCACAATGAAATGATAGGATGAATAAACCCCTAATCCATGATATTATCAATATAGATATTCAATTCTACCAACTCAGTAGGAACCATATGGTAATATGGAATAAAAATGGGCATCATTCCTGGGAAAATGTCACTTGTAAACTTGACCTCTCTCTTATGCGATAAACCAGAAATATGATCCAGAAAGACCTTAGGGTACACATACACTATAGTATGTAGATTAATACCAAAAAATGGTCAACTAAATCAAGAATAATCATTGTAAACTAGAATGATATTACCCCACAAAATGAAAAATCATCCCTTCCCTTCTATATATAGAGTCTCACTCACCTTGAAAAACACAAGTGACCCCATCAGAAGATAATAACTAAACTGAATTGTGGTAATAGTATATTTAGGCCTTAACATTGTTCATAAAATAAATGTAGATAATCATGTCAAATATATTGAGATCGATCACTAAGAAGTCACACTCTTCCTCAAAGCCAACTATCATCACCCGATACATGTGGCACTTGAATCCTTATTTAGACCTCTTTCTCAAAGCTGAGGAAATAACCAAAAAGTATGACATATGATCTAAACAAAAACCCCACAAATTATCCACCTTTGATGATATAAAATAATAAGTATCCCCTATATCATAAAAATCTATCACTATATAAGATGAAATAAACACCGTACCTTTAAAATTAGTAATCCATACATCATATTCCTCTAGAACATACTCTTCTACATAAAGATATCTATATCATCTCATTTATAATCTTTATTAACCAAATGATAATCCCCCTTATCCTTAGAATAAGACACACCACCCTTAGAATCATCAGTACGAACCTTCATTCCCTTAGTGAATGTGAATTCAACCATACTTTCTTGTGAAATCATATCACAAAAACATCTTATATAGATATATTTTCCACAATGATAACATGTATTGGGAGCCTATAAAAAATTAAAATATTTATGACCTGGCCACCCTAGAAAAATCCCCCAAAACGAATCCTAAAGAAAACTGACTACTTTTGTGCTACCTTTTCTGTTTAGAAGATACACCTTGGCTAACCAAAATAACAACTGAAGCTCCTCCAAACCATTGTTTTTTAGATATATCAACCTCCATTAAAGTTACCTTATCAACTAACTCCAAAAATGTTTGTAGGAACATTATAATCAACATTGACCAAATATTAGGCCTCAGTCCCAACTCAACCCTATGATCTTTTAGGTACTCATTAATGATAAGCTTCCATGACAGATAAACTAGCTCAACAAAATTGATGGAATACTCTAGGACAGTATGTCTCCCCTGCTCCATGGTTAGAAATTTCTAGGTCTTCTCTAAATATAATGTCTCATGATAAAATTTATGATTGAATATTCACTTGAATTAATTCCAGGTAAAATCCTCATGTAACTTATTTTTCATAATAGAGTCTTATCAGCTCCTTCTAAGTACTTTTAGCATATATGTGGGAAAACCCAGAATAGAGACCAATGGGTTCTTCATGAATTTGAATATCCTCTCAATCTATCGAATCCATTCTTAAGATTCCCATGGTCCTTTTTCACAATAGATGGACGGTGGATTCTGCTTTTTAAAATTTGAGCCATGGTCCATGACACATCTTAGGTCCCCGAAACCTTATTGACCTAGAGTCTGAATTGTGCATATTTATTCTTTGACCAATTAGTCATGTGAAAATTTAAAAATCATAGGACCACTCCATGTATTTATATCAGTGCTTTTAAACATTAAAAATTTAAATAAATTATAAATTATTAGAAAAATGATGATTCCTTAAAAAAAGTTACATTTAAATAATCTTATCCTATAGTTAATTTAAATGACCTCAAACACAAAATCTCAAACCTGTTTAAAATTTTATGACCATGCATGTTAATTTGATTTCAAACAAAAAATTGATCTTTACATGCACCCTCCCACACTTACTACATGGATCCAGATGTTCCTAACTTTTATATACATAAAAAAAAGTAAAATTAGTATTTTTTAACATAATTTTGGTTGAGCAACACTATGATTTCAATTTGTAATGAACCAACCCAGGGAAACTAGACAACTCATCCAAGGTGACCCTCTATGTGGTGAGGTGAAACAAAGATAAAGAAGAATAATTATTGAAAAAAACCAAAAGAAATACATAAAAGAAGATTAAAATGTGTTAAAAAGTGATACAATAAGATCCATACAATCCAATCCAAATTGGTAAGACTAGAAATGTACGAATTAGACAAAACCAACAATTCTCTGTGTGACTAACCGTCACCTCTAACTAATCTCACTATGAAGAAAATTGGAAACAACAGAACCAGGCATGATACATTTTGTCATTCCCTTTTTCCAAGTCCAACAAAACAAGTTCTAAGATTTACCAAATTCAATTGTAGGTTGTAACCATAGAGTCAATTATGATACCACCAATGAGTGTATAAAATTTATAATATCTAGAATGCACAAATTCTAAATTTAAAACAAAATATAGATTATAAAAAAATTCATAAAAAATAAAATTTGTAAAAATTTCATTTGGTTTCTATAATTTGATTTCATATTTACCATACAATAATATAATATTTGTAAAAGAAATATAGGTAAATTAAACATGTGAGAAAATATCCATTAAATAAACCATCATGCGATATACCTGGTATAATATACAAAAGTACACCATTTGGGTTCTAGCCTATGGTAATACATAATAGACTTAAAAGAAACCTAAAACATGTATAATATGGTTCCAACCAATATCGATTCCATCCATAGTCTATAGATATAACAAAAACAACACCTAGTGGTTCTACACACACTTGGTCCACCTATATCTATTTCCTGATGCACCCAAGGTTCCCAATGTGACATGTTTGTTCAAAACTATTTCTAAACCATGATCACATTTAATTAAAAACCTTTTTTCCACCAAACCAATTCTATTTCCACAATAAAATATAGAAAATACTGATTTTTCAATACTTTCAAAGAACCAACTATATCAATAATGATGTAAACCTATCTGCCTTTAACAACAGAGATCACAAAACCACAAATCAACATTATAAATTAGTAGCACAAAGAGAAGCTATAAAGGATTGGAATAAAACATCAATTGGTCACAAATATAAAAAAAACATATCCAACATTTCCTTCATGTCCAAATGAAATGAAGAAACTATGTGTACTTACCTAGAGAGGCACACTATAATAAGCACGATGGTCAATCACTGAAAAAATGGTTTGGAAGAACTAAAGATCCCTGAAATCACTTGGGAGTTCTTATTGGTATTGAGATGGAAGGATGTGTCCAAATAAAGAACAAAGCACATGTGCATCACATTTAAAAATGAAAAAATGAAAAATTAATGACATGAAACCATTTTTTGATGTAAATTTATTAATTAATAAACGATGACGAAAAACACACCTATTTGGATTAAAAATATTAACCTTGATCATTTCACAATGTGGACCTGATTAATGAAATATAAACCCTTAATTAAATGAAAAAATTCACGAAATCTACCCCACAATCAATACATGATGTGTAAACCTTTAAAATCATGAATTCATCCAGTAGACAACAAACAATTTAGATTCTACACAAAAGAACAAACTAATTTCATTGGGATCGAAGCATGGGGAGAACCCTAAAAATAATTTTACATGCTTAAACCTAGACTCCATTAATTAAAAAAACATAAATCCATGAAATTTATTTCATATCCCCCTATAAAGTCTCTTCATTCCTGATATTCACACAATGAACCCAAACAAAAAGGGAAACTATAAAAGAGATAATTCATAATTGAAGGAAGGTTACGGGGTGTTACACTAGTGAGACCCACCATAAAATTACTTCTAGATACTATTATTCCTCTAATATTACAGAACCTTATAAATTCAATCAGATGTTATAAACTTATGATGGTATCATTACCACATGGATAGCTTCCAAATCCACTTTCTACACACCATATTGATCTATTATCCAATGAGTGAAATTATACTAAAAAAATATTTTTAACCTGTATCTAGTAACTAGAACCAACATCACAACCCAATAGTTCATATATAATTTTATTTTTACATTAGGTAATACCAAGAATAGGGGATAGAATTTTATTTTTCAAAACATCAAATAATTTAAAATTTAATGTTGTATTTTTTTATAGAATCTTACATTGACCTAGAATTTCACCTAAATATGGTAAATTATAACCCCAAATTTCTTTAGACCCTCAATTCTTGTCACTAACCTATAGAATTTAGTGACTATGTAAGGTGTATGTGGACATCCAATTTAGGTTTACTGAAGATCTGAGTTAGGACATTACATGGTATACTCATATAATCTCCTTTTCTATGACATTGAGTTTAACCACTAAATATGGAATCTGTCAATCTAATATTTGTTTACTCACACATTATCAATTATTTGAGTAGACTGGCTAAATTGTCATAATAAATCACATGTTAAACATAAAATTAAAGAATAATATCCTATTTCACTTATCTATGTATGGTATTTAATTTACTTAGGTCTAAATAAATCAAGATCCCAAGTTTCATAACTTTTATCCATGAGGAAAAATATCATCATGGACAAGAAAAATGTACTACTTGATCAACATCATACCTTACCACCCTTGATTAAATAACCCTTAAATATGAAAATAAAACTATCAAATTATGATATTTTATATTAAATTTATTTGGTTATCCTCAGGAAATGGAGATTAATATAAATAAAACACCCATAATATATAAATGGATGTTTTTATAGTAATACATGTGATATATTTTCATAGTTTAATGTTAATAAAATTTAAAAATTTTAATCTAATGATTATACTATTTATCTCACATAGGAACCTACTTACACTTATCTTAACGTATCATTCCATCTTGTAATAATCCATGATGATCATTGATTAATGATAAATCAAATTCATTTTAAAGGGTTTTTTATCATTATAATTAGATATAAAATACATATGATACATAAATAAATGATAAATAGAGATTAAATATATTATAAAGTCATGATAATTTCATATTGAATTTTTTTTTTACATTAATTATATCATATATCTAATAATTATAGAATTTACATGGAACTCATGACTATACTATAATAATGGATTTTTCATTGGATTTTTTTATTATTCTCTATAGAAACCCAACAAAACTTTACATCAACCCTCTAAGTGATTAATTGAATGTTCTGGGACTTAATAGAGATTTTTTTGTTTGTTTATAGTTATTGGGATTCCTTGTCTTGATAAATTAATATATTATTTTCAAATTAATGATTTATTTCTATCAATGTTCTACAAACTACCTCACGTTTTTTTATGAACTTATTGATCCGAGTATATTTATTTATATATTTTTATGCAATGATATACCTATATTCATTATAAAATATGAAATGGTAGTTTTCTTAGAACATTTCTATCTAATATACCTACCAATTTCAAAAACCAAAAAACTATAGTAAGATCATGAATTACACTTTTCAATTTTGAGGATAATATTAATGTAATAACATATAATAAGCTCTTTGTCACCTCTAAATAACAAAAAAATATTATTTTTTCTCAATTAAAAAATTATGTTCGTTACTAAAATCCTATAACGTTAAAATCTATTATATTTTTATATATTAGTAATTTTAGAATCATAGAATATATCAGGACAAGTATATAATGATGCACATAATGGAACCCATTATCAAAGATTAATAAATATCATCAATGTGTAACTATTACAACTAATTTAAATGACATTTAGCCTTTTTAAGACTCACTCCATGTAACATTAGTAAATATCCCTTCTTAGTGTTCTCTACTTTATATATATAAATGTTTTATCTTTAATTAAGAAATATCTTTCATATAACTTTATAGATATTTATAACCAGTTTATAGGCTACTTCAATCATAAATTTACATGTCTAAATTTTGGATATCATTTCCAATGAATACTATGTCATTTATATACAACACCAAAGATACCAAAAAATTCCTATTAATTTACATGTATACATAAGACTCATTCATGTTCTTGTAAAAGAAAATCTATTTTATTAGATCATAAATCATGATGTTTTGGCTATGATAATTTTTCTTCCATGTAGAAATGGATTATTGAAAATTTTATACCTTAAAATTTCTATTTAGATGCATGAAACCTTCTGGTTATGTCATATACTCATACTTTATTAACTTCCTATCAAATAAAGTTATTTTAACATCCATTTAATATATCACTTAATAATAATATTCTTTTATGATAGGAAATATTTAATGTCGTTTTCCACATATCTTGTAAAAAGGTTCTTTTATAGTCTATACCTTGAATTATTTTAAACCCCACAATGACCAACTGATTATTATTGTAGAAACTCAACCATCCATATTACTTTTCTTTAAAAACCCACTTGTACACTATAGGTCTCACCCTTCAAGACCATTCACCAATTTTAGAACATTTACATGGAATCTACCTTAGATCTTATGGTCTCTATAAATTTCATAGAATCAAGACTCTCAATTGCCTCACATATTTAGAAGGTTCATTATACATACAAATTACTTTATTTTCACTCTCTATAAGAAATATATAACTCTCAGGATCTTAAAAATCATATCAAACATTCAAGGTTATTGTATAACATGATTTGATTAATTTTACAAAAGTTATTTTGAAGCCATCCCGCCTTAGGACCTATTTCTCTTTAGTGTCCATAAACTTCTCTAATTTTAATTTTCCTCCCACCGATCTCTCAATTAAAGTTTTCCTTATAAAGTAATATATTTTATAAAGATGTAAATAGTTCGTAAAATAATTTATTATAAAAGTAACAACACATCACTTCCTTATGATAACCAATAAAAATACATTTATATAATTTAAGACTAATATTATTTATAATATACTACTTTATATAAGCTTTGTAATACCAAATCATCACAAAATAAAAATTGGGCCACATATTAGGCTATATCTCGTATGGTGAATTTTGACTACCTTAGATGGAAAGTAGTTTAGTATGAGAGCCTAAACTATAGGAGAATAAAATTTATGTAATATTGAAAAATTTCATTAACTCTCCATTAAATGAACCATTTCCAATAATTTAAGATTACCCCTCTTATAAATATTATTCCACTGAGGTGTTTGTGGTGGATTTAGTTATGAAACTATTCCATAATCTATTATATGATTAGTAAATTATTTACTTATGTATTATAATAACCTAACATGATTACTTGAATCCTAATGATTAAATCAGACCACCAAAGTCCTCAGTTTTTCTCCTCAATCACTGAAGGCTATAAACTCATGTTAAGGGATAACAATAAACCATTAAAGAATTATTTTCCCACAAAATACAATAACTAAAAAGGTAAAAAATAATATGTTTGTAAACAAAGTTATATAAAAATAAATTAATCAAAATATTTTAGTGAAAAGAATTATGTTTTACAAATCCAATATCAATGTATAGAAAACATGTTATAATAAAAGTAACAAAGTGAATTTAGTACCAATCCACCATACTAAAACTTTCATATATCTATCTTATATATATGTATCACCACTGATGAAGAATTAATTTTTCCTTCTACCTATGTCACATCCAATGTTATCTAATTCCCAATGGGCCTTTTGTCCAAATATATATGATGTTATAAAAGTGGGTGGTTGGGTTGGTTATCCCATTGGGGGATATAACCTACCATTCAGGCCTATGTCTGTGCCGTGTGTGTGTGTTTAATTTAATTGTACCCCCAAGAACCTAATATATAAAATTTCAAATAAACTATTCATGAAAAACCGTTACAAGAAAACATATTTTTATTCTATTATGTAATATGAGGAAAATCTATTTAAATAGATTTCTATATTTGAAATTTATAATACCAATTGTGATGTACCACTATTTATAATCAATATCAATACATTATATCATAATTATAAACCCATAATTTTAAAAATAATATTTTTTCCAAAAAAACTGATATATATTTCTAATACAATGTTACCAAAGTCTTATCGTTACTAAAAATACCCACAACCCAAAAATGAATATAATACAAC
Organism: Viscum album; assembly: GCA_963277665.1. Taxonomy (NCBI): domain Eukaryota; kingdom Viridiplantae; phylum Streptophyta; class Magnoliopsida; order Santalales; family Viscaceae; genus Viscum; species Viscum album. Next base: position 1,647,956,871 of record OY728159.1, read on the forward strand.
AATTGAATCCTAACAAAGATAAGATATAATTATCCATATTAATCATATGGTAAAAGTATTTATTCATCCATGCACATACACTTAGACCCTTGTGCAACCAAAATACATATATAGAAGAGTACAGACAGAGCCTGCCCACTTTAACCAAATCATAAAATTATTTTGTCAACAAAAATAAAAGAACCGAAAGAATTTTAAAAAACAAACAAGAACGCATTGATGGAAATATATTTTCATGTTTTGTTAAAAAAAATTTCTTGATCAATTCCAAAAACTTCATATTTTTATTTGAAACATAAGGAAAAAATATTTACAAAACTATTCATTTAAAATAAATTCCAAAAAACCGAGTGTTGGATGTCATTTCTCGATCTATCATCAAAAAAATAATTAAACACATTTTTATTACCCACTAAAAATGATGGATCTCAAAACCATTTTTTTTCACAAAAAAAAGTCTTTAGTAAATATTTTTTATTTACCTGTATATGGTGTATTATCAAAAATCACACATAAATAATAATTATTTAAAAATCCTTTAGCATTCTAAAAAAATATTATCCTCTATAAATAATTTTAGATCTCAAACTTTGTTTAGGTATGTTCATATTATAATTAGTGGTTAACCTCTTTTTAAATTGTTTATGAAATTCCTTCGTAATATTAGGTATTTTCATGGAATAGTTCCATGGGTTCAGGACTTGAAAATGATAAAAATATGGCTTACATCACATGGACAATCATTAAAACATGATTAGTGATAAACATGTGCTATGACAGTATAGATCAACTTGGGGGGGTACAGTTTATAAAACCAAACAAGGTGACCCATGAGTCTATATGGGTGGAGTTTTCTTTAGACAATGGGGCTCACACTATTGGTGCATAGTTTGGAAAACTGTGAGACCAAACATTGGGCCCCATTAAGAGTAAAATAATTTCCACTTTTCCTTCCCGAGTTTTATAAAAACTCAACCATTTTTTCCACCACTTCACTCCCAAGAAACCTTAGTGCTTAATAATTTTCTTCCTATCTTCAATGGGTGAAACTACATCGATTCTTAGCCATTTTTAGTTTGTTTATTATGATCTGAACCCCTAGGTATGTCTAAAATTAAATTTCCATCTATTCTCTATATTTTCCACTACTTGGATGTCCCTCATATTTTACATCTCTTATGAATTATTTTCCATTTATTTTGTCTACTTTTATGGTTGTGGCCATTTTAGTTCAAATCAATGGTCGGGGATGGATGAGTGTATATCAATGAATATAAGGTAGGTAGTATAAGATTTATTTACCATTTCGGTGATATTTATTTCATATCTATGTCATATGTGATATATTTCAAACATGTTTTCCATTTATTTCCTTGAATAAGATAATAATTTTGGCCCTAAATTTGTGTTTTAGATCTTCCATAGATCATGTCGGGTCTATTTCCAATTATAATACCAAACCTTTGAACACCCATAGGGTGTTCCAAATCCATGTAAATAGTAAAGCGAGGTTTTAAAATGGTAAAATTAGTGGTTTATAAGCCTAACTTGGTCAATCTTGTTTATTGTATTGAAAACATGGGAAAAATGGACTACTTGGCATAAATTGGTAAATAAATTTTATATGAAACATTAAGAGGAATGGAATAATTAATGTTTGAAATATAAAATTTGAGCAGTTAAATGGTTTTAAAGAAAATTTAATGATTTTTCTATATGAGTGAATGATGAATTGATTATTGTGTTGACAACATGAAAAAATGGACTACTTGTCTTAAATTGGTAATTAAATGTTATATGAAACATTAAGAGGAATATATTACTTAATGTTTGAAATAGAAAATTTGAGTTGTTAAATGGTTTTAAAGAAAATTTAACAATTTTTTTATATCAACGAATGATGAATTGATTAAATTGGACAATTGTGTTAAAGTTGATTGGTATGATCTACCTCAATGAATAATGAATATTAAAATATAGAACCTTATATTCTGACTGTGCTAAAAGGTAATTTTTTTTGAACCATGGAAATGAGTAGATGAGGTATGGGTTAGGATGTTGTACTAATGCTTTACATCAATGGGTTAGGTTTCAGAATGATTCTAAAGTCACAAATAATATTGTACAGGATTGGAATGTCAGACTGATGCTCTAGGAATTTGTAGCACTTGACATAGTATGGGTACATAGACCGATTCTCATTGGTACCTATATTTAAATGATTAATTAAATCCCATTCATTTCATCTAATGTGTGTATCATATTGACTTATACATTAGATGACTGAACTTAGGAAAAATCAAGGTTGATCTGCCTATAGTTCTACTTTAGGACCAAAGGGATAACAGGTTAGAAAATAATTATTCATTTCTAAGATTTGTTTTATTTTTTTACCTCTCTATTATAAATCGTATATCTATATGCACATTACTTCATCTTGATATTTCTTTTGACACCTTTGTTAGTGGCCCACTGATTTCTACTCACACCATGTTTAGTTTTTCATTTGTACTAGAGTATACTTCATGTTTATAGGTTAAGAAAAGGGAAAATGCCAAATGGTATATGGATAATTTGGGACTTTATGGGATGAATCTTCGATAATTGGTCTAAGCTAGATGTTGAGACCCATTTTTGGGGATTTTTGGTTTTGTAATTCTTTTGGGGTTTCTTTTGGAACATGTGAATATCATGAAAAACATGTTTATTTTAATTTGTAAGAACATACCTATTTTGGGATTTTTTATGTGATATGTGGTTACTAGTTGTTTATTACTTTCTGTTATTTGTGTTTTTTTATTCTGATATAGATTTTATAGTCTCCCAAAATTCCCTAATAGACTTTTACCACTAGTCAGCTTCCTCTACCATATGAGGAGGTGTTCTTGATGTTATATGGAAAACCAATTCATGTACAAGTTAGAGTGAGTTGGAATGAGATGTTATAATATGGTATTAGATCCTTAGATCTTTTATTTTTCTTTAAAATTTGGGAAAGGTAGACATGGTAATAGAATGTATCTATGGGATTTATAATGAGACCATTCATGGGAGTATCTAACCCATGTTTAGGGGGAAAACATGGTTTCTATTTGCGGGATTGTTGTTCTTGAGGTTCACTTGTTATAGTTGAAATGTTATTTCAGTTTGGTTGATAAAACTTTTGTGTGATTTTATTAATTTATGAGATTTTACTCATGGGATAGTATGACACAGTATTTTGTTATTAATGCATAATTTTTTTCACATATGTGTTATCCTACATGAATCATATTAAGTACACAAGGGAAATAATTTTATGATATGTTTATTTGTTAATAGATAATTTTAGATTGTGATAAATAAAATTATTTTCTTCATATGTTATAGTTTTGAGATAATAGTGTCTAATAAAGATGGTTTGAACTATTTTAAATTAAATTATATTAAATTTATTTTTTAAGTTAATTTTAATCATAAAGAGTGTGGCTTGGAAAATTTCTTATACACTGTGTTAGCTAGTGGCCCTAAATGGGGATGGTTGGGGGTAGTGGTAGTCTTGTGATCATATCCATTGATTTTGGGTGTTTGGATTATATTGTATAGGAATTATTGTGGCACCTTTTATATATAACCAAATATGTTATATGTTATGTTCCCGATATCATGTGTTGGGAATTATAAAGGTATGCCTCCATGATGATGTTTGTCGGTAGGGTGACAAGAGGACACTACTGATAATGCACCTCCGATAGTGGAACTAGAGCCCTCATTGGCTTCAATTGATAGGTAGGAAGAGAAGTTACCTAATAATTTCACCCTCTTTATATATTTTATAGAGAGGGGACTGGTTCGGTCTGTGCTTAACATGATTGATCTGAAAAAGGAGTTTCATTTATAGTATCAATTGATGTTTGCTAGATAGAGTGGTTCTAAGGAAGAGGAACCTTGGATCAAGTATATCCAAATAATCCATGAAAAATTGTATAATTTTATATAGATGAGGGTAAAATTATTGTCTTACATATTCAAGGGACCAGTGAAGCACGAGTGGGATATTATTGGCTTACATATCCATGAAAAGTGTTATATATCTTGGAAGGAATTTCAAGATATTTTCATATAACATTTCTACCTATAGGACTTGATATAGGAAATATCCATGGATTTTATTTTTTTATACAAGAGAGTATGTTGCTATGGAATATGTTTCCCACATGAAATACATGGATCATTTGTTTTACCTTGGAAGGAGAGGATTCTGATAAGGTGAAACATTTTCAAGATGGGCTCAGATGTGAGATGGAGTTACAGGTAAATATTTTATTCTTAAAGAAGTTCAGTAAGGTGGTAAATCATTTTATAATTTATGAGGATAACCTAAATGATGCTTCTATAGGTGGGTAAAAGGTTTAAATTGTGTGTTCTTGTAGTAGATCCTTAGGAAAAATAAATCACTAGTATGAGAACTTCTACCAAGACAGTGGTGGGAAGAGAAGTCAGGGGTGTAGATATACCTCTCAGGGTAGTGGTCTTTTGTTCTTATACCATTGTTTCTATCCAAAACACATGAAAGGATAGTTTAATTAACTAATAGTAGAGTTATAATGTTTTTGGTAGGAAGTATAATGTTTAGAGGTTTTGCAGGAACCATCACTAGATTTCTAGAGTAGGAGAACCCGGGCTGATGTAGAACACCAAAAGGGGATCTGATTCATATTAGATTGGTTGTTGGATTTATACTAGACATACTAGTTGGTGTATAGTTCATGTTACTCCATTATAGGAGTTCTAGTATTAGAATTTTATTGTGGCACACGAGACTCAAATTAAATATCATGGTAGAGGTATAGGTCAACTGCTTGAAATCCAATCTTCTCCCACTGGTAATGAGGTTGTTCTATCGACTGTATGTGAAAAAAATACATGTGAATTCACTAGTTCTTTATTTTATATAGGGGGTTATTATTCATTCTTATATTCTTGTTTTGTGAATGGTTTGGTTCTACAGTGGAATTATTGTATGGGGTTTTGTTGAACGACATGTTGTTAGGGGAGCAATCATATGGTATCTATCATTGTAAGTATTGTTCCCTTTATAATGGTGGGTATCGTTTCCTTTTCAAGTATCTCATGTTTTATATTTCAATATTTGACTTAATTCTTAGAGTTTAATAGTTGGTTCTATAATATGAACACATTGGATATTACTGTAGGATGGGAACTTTGACATCCCTTGAAAGTAAGACCCATATTCTTCGTGGATAATAGGATATCCAGGTAAGCTATGTAGGGAATGTTCATTAGTAGCTATGTGATATTTAATCTCTTATTTCATGTACTATGATATACTTTTTTCGATTAGAAAAGGATGTTTTATCTCCTATGGTTTTTCAGTTTCGAGATGTATTCCTTGAAGAGTTTTTCAGGGTTTCCACCTAAGAGATATATTTAGTTCTCCATTTAGCTAGTACCTGGAATGGATCTAATTTTACTTCTACCTTAAATAATAGAACCAGTAAAGATTAAACAGAATAATAATTAGTTAGAGGAATTGGATTCTAAGGGGTTCATTCAGCTGAGTACATTATCTTGGGGTTCTCTAATTATAATTTCCAAAAAAGAATATGGAATGTTATGATTGTGTTTTAATTACCAAAATTTGAACCAGATGATAATTAAGAACTAATATGATCTTCAATGTATTTTTGATCTATTTAACTAGATGATGGGTTCCTGTGTATTCTTCCATTTTTATTTTAGATCAAGGTACCATTATTTGAGAGTATAATCATCTAATATACCATTGAATTCTTAAAGAATCATGTATCACCTGTATGAGTAAATTATAATGTCATTGAGGCTAATAAACCCTCCTATTATGTTCATTTAATTGATTAATAAATTCTTTCACATCTATATGGATTTATTTATGGTTGTATTTGTTTATGACATCTTATTATACTCCCAGTATATAGATAGTCATTCCCAACTTCATGATATCATCTTGAGTACACTGAGCGAGAATCATCTATATTCTAATCTATCTAAGTGTCTTTTTTGGATTGATAGGTACAATTTCTTAAGTCACATAATCTCATATGAATGTGTATCACTAGACCCTCAGAAGGTATGAGTGTTTGTTTCTCGGTAGAATCCCAAAAAATATTTGGCAACAAAATATTTTTGAGTTTAAAAAGTTTATACCAAAGGTTTATTGGGGACTTTTATTTCCTAAAAGATATGTTATTAGTCCTGAACAAAAAGATCATAAATTATAAGAGGTCTATAGTATGTGAAAATAATTTCCAAGAATTAAATAGAAATCTTACCATAACACTAATTTTGATCTTATCTAAAGTGATTAAAGAATATTTTGTGTGTTGTGATGAGTCTGAGATCAAAATATAGCCAATATTGATGCAAGGAGACTGAGTTACAACATATGGATAATATTATTTGAGACCACATGAATGAAACCATCCCATGCATGATCTCAAGTTGGCCATAATGGTTCATGACTTAAAATATTGATGGCATTATCACCAAGGTGGATGGTTTTCTGTTTATACTAATTATAAAAGCCTTGAATATATATATTTTTGGAGTAATCTAAATATTTGATAGTGAAGATAAGTTAAATTCATTAAAACTTTTAATTTTGAGCTATCTAATATTATAGGGAGAGGTAAAATTATTTTTGTTCCTTAGAATTGGAAGACACATTCCTAGAAAGTTCAGGAGTCAAATTATGAATGGAAGATGGTGGTTTCATTCACTGAGATTCTTATAGGTGTTTATGAGTATAAAGGACTGATGATACTCACATACTTTTACATCGATACCCTATCTTTTGAACTATATCAATAAGAGGTTGTATGATGATTCATAATGCCTGGTATTGAGGGACAACTTTGATGGTGGGTAGGTACCTCCTAACTAAACCATCAATGGAAATGAGGTTATTTTCATTCATGGTTACATTTATGTACCTGCATGTATGTTAGGGTAGCTGATGAATTAGTTTCAATATTTCAAATGGGAGGTGCACCCTAGTTTGAACAAAATATAACTAGATATTCGTAGACAGAATTGGTGGCCATGAATGATGAATGAGATTGTAGATTTTGTGACATGATGTTGTAGTTGTCTATATTTTAAGAGAGATAATCAACGACCAATTGGTCTATTTTAGACCTTGTCTATTTTTAATGGAAGTGGGATGATGTTACCGTGGATTCCATGGTAGTTTTACCCAGGACTCCATGGAAGTGTTATGTGATAAGGGTGATTGTGGATCAGTTGAAAAATTTATCCCATTTATTATCAATTTGGGAGACATTCATCATCGATTAGTTGGGTATTTTATATTTTCAAGAGACATTACATTTCCAGAGAGTGCCTTATATTATCATTTCAATTCAAGATCCACATTTTACATTGTGATTTTATAATTTCTTGCATAATTCAATCAGTACTCATGTGTATTTCTATATGTCCACCACCCACAGATGGATGAAAAATCTATACATACTATCTAGTTGTTATAGGAGATGTTCAAAGAACGTTTATTAGATTTTGGGGAAACCATGGATAATAACATAGAAATTTATATGTTTTCTTATAAAAATATTTATTAGCTGACTATTTAGATGTCACAATGACATGAAGTTTATGGTAGGCCATACCTATTAACTTTGTACTAGTTGGAGGAAAGAGAATTAGTTTTTTTGGGGCCAAGTCATGTATAAGAGACATCAGACAACGTCTAGTTGATTTGATGACATATATATATATATATATATATATATATCATTGAGTGTACATTATTCATATGTTGATCAAAACCATTGAGTTATCATGTTTTTAGTAGTTGAATGCATATTCCATCATCTATTGATGAGACTGGGCCTCTAATAGATTCAAAAATAGGGTTAGTTGGTTGCTAGGTATGTCATCTCATTTGATATTTTTGAGAGAATTAGTCTTACAACATATTGATTGCCTCTTCAATAGTGGTATAGTGTTATGAATGATGTGAATCATGTGTTATAGATTCAAAATTATCACTATAACTCTTATTAAGGTAATGATGTTGAAGAAATTGATCTTGAAAATGATGTGTCCGTTGAGGAGCATATGATTTGTTATGTGGATTCTAGTAAGAAAACTTCTTAGGGTTAGACTGTTCCTTTAGTTTGACTATTATAGAAGCATATAAATATTTTGGAGGAATCATGGGATAGTGAAGCTGATATATAGTCCCAGTGTTCTAAGATTTTTACCTTGGAGTCTTAGTGATTATGGGAAGCACAACATGAGGATGAATTATTTTATTTTGTGAAGTCTATAAGATCTCTACCTTTGTTGAGGTATATTTTTAATTTAATTTTTTGTTGTCCTCATTTTAAATTTCTCATGGAATGATTTCTTGGGAGTATGGATGGTCTCAGAAGAATTATTTCAATTTTGGACTTTAAAATTTTGAAAATGAGGCTTAGAGAACATGGTTCATGGTTAGTGCATAGTTTATGATAATATTGACTCATGACGATGCATTTTGGTTTAGGGAGAAATGGTTTTTAAATTTATGTGAGGTGTCACAAGATACTGTGTGTGTGGATTATTCCATTGATAGTGGGGCTCGCATTGTTTTTTTGCGTGTTTGAAAAAACTATGTAGATAAACTACGTGCCTCATTAAAAGTGTCAAAATTACCAGTTCTACATCTGGATCCTTATACAAAATCACGCAATTTTCTCCCCCATTTCAATACCATCACCCCATATCATATCACAAGCTTCTACATCTATTTAAAGGGTAAATATCCCTTGATCATTGGTCATTTGGAGTGTTTTTTTCATGATATTAATCCTTAGGTAAGTCTACGAGTCTATTTCCTTCTATTCTAAGGATGTTCCACTACCTTGTTTCCCGTCATTATTTATATCACTCATTCCAAATTTCCTAGGATTTTATCTTCTTTTATGTTTACATCTGAATTAGTTTAAATCAATGGTATTTTTGGATGAATGGATATTTAAGAACATAAAGTTTGTTTTATAAGTGTTATTTCTCATAGTCTTTATATTTTATTCAAGTGTACATCATATTATCTATATTTATAACATGTTAGGAATTTAATTACTTGATTAATAGAATACTTTGGGCCTTAAAATAGAATTTTATAACTTCCATGGATCTCATAGGGTCTGTTGGTGATTATGAATCTTAACTTATGATCACCAATGGGGTGTTCTAAATCCTTGGAAAGGGTAAATTGAATCATCAAACACTACAAGAGAAAATCCATTTAGTGGCAGTTATTTTTGCATGTCGTGGAATTTTAAAACACCACTACATGGTTTGGCGGCGGTTTCTGTAAACCACCACCTAATACGTCGTCGCCAATCTATTAGCGATGATTATTTCCATTTCATGGTAGTTTAAGGAAAGTGTCATAGCTGCTTCATTTTTCAGTGGTTTTACTGAGTTTAGCGACGGTTTTTTACGAGCCCTTGATATCAGTTTATTTGCGGTGGTTATAACCGTCACGAATAAACTCAAATCCAGCGGCCGTAAAACCGCTGCTGAAGTCACGATAACTACCGTGAAATGAGGCAGCTACGATGCGACTATGCAGTGGCGGTTAAAACCACCGCAAAACGTAATTTTTTTTATGTTTTCCATCGGTTTTCACCGTTTATCAGCGGTTTAAACCGCCGCCAATGTACATTTCGCGGCGATTAAAACCGCCACTAAAAGCTGACCAGAAAAAAATAAATTTTTTTCTTCTGCTACACCGCTGCCCTAAAAAACAAATCAAACCAGAAATACCATATTTTACATACCAACAGACCACAAGAAACATCAACCTAGGAAATCAGTATAGAATAAATTGAAAAAAGTAAGTAAACATTTACATGCTATATAAGAATGAACCATATTGTACATACCAACATACAACAAGAAACATCAACCTAGGAAATCAGTATAGAATAAATTGAAAAATATATATGATAGAATCAACTATAAAACATAGGTCCATTATTTGAATACTCTCCAAACATATATCTAGCTGATCCTTCTTCATCCCCCATAATATATATCACTTGAAAATGAAACATTAGATCTATATGTGTGTCGGTGTTCCCATATAGGGTGAGCGTAAAACACAGTTAGATTTACCATGTGTGGGTCTCCAACTTGGTTTAATACCCCAAATATACCATCACCACACACATCTACTATACTGGGTGTCTTAGAGAAGCTCGTGTCTTAGCCTCACTCAATACCTTATTGTGCACTCTTATGTAACACTACCAATCTTCTATAACTTATTTCTTAAAAAAATCATGATACACAAAAACATTATGTTCTATTTGATCATAATTTAAAATAATTATTGAGATACATTATAGTAATCACCTTCTAAACCTGATAGGACAGCTCTAAAATTCATTACACATGTCCTTTAAAAACAATTTTAATCTACAATGAATCATGTCACATTACCTTAAAATACATGCCTTCAATTATATTGTATTTTATTCCTCTTAACTAGGATACAATATATTATCCTCTGAGGTTCAATCCCAACATCAAGAAACATGCTATTATTCTTATGTGATAAGAATAATATGAGTTACTTTTACAAAATACCGTAGACTCTAGTATTAGATTCTTTATATAGTCCTTAATTTTAGATACCCCTCCTAGTATCATAATATCATATCCACCTTCAATTTGTATGCCCTAGCCTCTTAATCATTCATCCATTATCATCATACCAACATATATGATATTGAAAAAAATATATGGGCCCTCTAATAGGTGTAATGCACAACCATAACTTCTCCAAATTAGTCATTGAAGACCAAGATGAAACTGAAATGGAAACTCATGATAAATTCAAACACTATCTATTTCTAGGAACCTTTCACAAAGTGTTCCCATTCACAAAAAGTTAATATTCTTCAAATATTTCTATTTAAATTGAACATAAATGGTATGATGTATCCCACTAATCATTAATAAACTATGTGTGTTATGATTCTATTTATAGAGATTCATATGATGCTCATCGCATGGGCCTGATCCCAACAATGTAAACACCTACGACCTCTTTGTATGGAGAAAAATGAATAATTTCCAAACTATGTGGCCTTAAACAAATGAATCATAAACATGTATTATATGTATGATTAACCTAAAAATCATATATTTTCATATCTACACAGATTCAGAGAGATCATAGGAATATGGGTAACTTGTTAAACACTAGTATTTTGATATTATTCATTAAAAAATCGTAAATCTATAAGGGAATCCAATAATTAAAATGATTCCACCCAAAGAATATTTGATGATACCAAAATCTCACACCTTTTACCAATACCTATTTTGAAGAATCAATATTATGAATCACTAGTGAACACCTTTCATTGTAATTTAGTTGTAAAATGACATCCATACCAAATATTCATATACATAGAATCCCATTGGAGGTTCTCATCAAAAAATAGATAACCTAATGTGAATCCACTAACATAGAATTGGATTGATAAACTACGAACTCTTACATTTGATGATGTATTGATGGGTTTCTTCATTGTGTTTCCTTTTCAATACCTTCATCACATCCTTTAATTAAAATTGAATCACCAAATGCATCAATTATGTTCAAGACCAAAAACAAGCTCATAGTACCCATAAGGAACACAATGGTGAGGCATGAAAACAATTGTTATGTCATACATAGGACTCAATTTCTATGAATATATGTTCCCCATACCCTGACATACATTGTCTTCTACCCTTGTAAAATGAGTGCATGATGGTTCACACCTTATTTTAGGAATACCATCTAAATGGATCTATCCTGACATTATATGAAACTCATGGTAATCTAATGGAATAATGCCCCACTGGTTTTCCAATTAAAAATATTCTATGTCAAAACCATTGTTCCATAATTTCACATGCAACCTTTTTGTATCCTTTCAATAGATCATGAGAACACGTCCTTCTCATATCATCTTGATTTGGATAAATATGTCCACCATAAATTAGAAATCACCTTAGAACTTCATTATGAGTATCATGTTCACTATAGTCATTTTTATTAACATGTGACCTTGAGTACTAAAGAAGATATATAGGGTGTTTTTCCCTATTGTTTATACTCAAGCATCTAAAAGTTGATCCCACTGGGTATATCCAACCACTGACACTCAAGAGTATATTTATACCCCTACTAGTTTAAACACCCTTGAGGCCCATTAGAATATCTAGATAATATACTAGGGATGGTTACAATGCTCTAATATCTAAAAGCATCATAATCTATCCTATGTTACCTTTGTGACTATAAAATTACAATGGAAAACATAACCCACATGGGTGGGAGAATTTTTAATCATTTTTTCCTCATGGTCATCTCCAGTATCATTCATCCTTGGGATCACACCAAAATTAATGATATCCCTCTTATAGAATGTAAATATGTGTTTCCTATTGGTGGTAACACATTAGTATATTTCTTCAATGTTAACCCAATTGATGTTGGGAAACATGATTTTATTCAGTATGAAACAGGTGTGGATGAATCCACTACCCCCTCACCACTAAAAAATAGTAAAACCATCTCAACATAAGAGAATATTACTTAGTTCAAATTCAAAATAGTATAACATGTGAAAATAAATATTAAATTCCTATAGGAAACAAACCCATTATGTATGGTGATTTGGTTGATGTTATCATACCTAATTTATCTAATATTATATAATAATAGTAGATTAATCAATCAATAAAGGTTGATCTGAGATGTCCAACTTGATTAGGATCAAATAAATTGTTGCAAATTACCAAAAAATTAATGTTTTATCTATAGTTACCTTCATGGGGTATATATATCAATCAATATAAGGAAATTACCACTCACAAGGGCCTCCTAGTAAGACAAATTACAAGGGCCTCACCAAAGTGTCCACAATACTATCCCCTTGATCACTATGAAATGACCCAATTTGTTCAACACATCAACAACGGGTTTAACTCCTAGTCATCCAAAATCTCGACTACCAATTCAAACACAGGCCTAAATGGAATGTTGTATACCACACTTGAGAAATCACGACATAAAAAGAAACATCATAAATCAATAAAATGCATAAAAGGAAACATGAGAAATCAAGGAAATTTTAGGACATGAAAATGTTTGGTGGAAACTATGTGCCACAAATGTTACATATACAAACCAACTATTCCCATATTTGTTCAACACATCAACAATACAACTACTCACGGTTCGATGATGCATCATCACCCTCTCCACCTTCATCTCCACTTTATGTTATCACCTGTAAGAACATTATATTGAAAATTAAATACGGTTGTATATTTATATTAAAACATAAAACCAATGAAAGTTATAAAACTAAATGATTTTGATTTTTTTGATTTACCTGCATACCACCAGTCAATGCACTACCACCGGGGGAATATCTGCTCATATGCTGATGTATTTCGGTCAACTCTTTCTGCAAAGTAGATATCTGATCCCCCTGCTGGTGAACTGTGTTTCATAGAGAAACAATCTCTTTCTGAGAGTCTTCGAGTATGGGATGACTAAAGACAGAAGTAGATGCAGATTCCATCCTCGGTGGCCTGCTAAAAACCTCAGATGGTACGAGTCCCAAACCCATCCTGCGCACTCTACCAGGATACTCCTTCCCAAGGACATTAACAACCGGGTCATCCTGGGAGACTGGGTAGGACTGCGCAGGATTGACATCCCATAGTTCATTAATTTTTACCTATAACTCAAATATCAATATATATTAACACTGTAAAAATTGATAATAAGTTATTATAATAAAAAATTGACTTCATACCCCAACTTCTTTAGTAGGCTCATTAACAAAACTTCCATCTGATTTCTTGTGAACATCAAACCACAGTTCAGTTCGGGATGCTTCGTGCCCTAAACTCTGTGACTAAATTAAGCAAAGATAAATCAACAATTCAATATATTAAATGGATAATATTTTCTTATAAATATTTAAACTAATTAAAAGATTACCAATGTCGTTCGGCTTCTAGAAAAGCTTTTTGAGCCCGCAGTGTGAGGGATGACTTGCTTAGCCCGGTTTGATGCATTCTATCTTGAGAGATACTGAAATAAATAAAATGCAATTTAATAGTAATTTATTCAATGTCATGTTCTCTTCATATACATGTGTAAATATAAAATGAGGATAATATAATAATATATATTTCAATACCATCCGCTTCTCATCACGATGTCTGTCAAAAAAAACTTTCCACCGTTCTTTCGGTACCCCATTGGGTAGATTATCATACATTTGTTGCAAAATCAATGAAGTATCGTTGAAATCACACCAAAATATGAATTTGAAATATTTCCATTTTTACCTATATTTTTCAACGTCCACTTCCGTTCTATCACATCAGCAACTATAGAGTGGAAGAACATTTATATACAGAAATTCATTTTGAACATATTAGTAACATGACATTAAATTAAACCATAATGTAATAAATTTACCTTTATTTTAGAATAAAAAACTTCATTTTCTATCTTGGAGGCATATTTCTCCAATCATCATATGAAATGGGAAGGGAAATGGGCTCCGCTGCCAGCTGACCTATAATCTGGCCAAGTAACCTCGCGACGTCATCCATAGGGACCCCATAAGAATCAAATGGCACGAATATATTTTCACCAGTCATATTCCAAACATCTAAACCTTTTATGTTTTCCTCCATGGTTACATTTTTTTCATCTTCAATGAGAAAAAAATTAGTATAAACAAAATGAAATAAATTTATTTAATTAGAATTTGTACCTATGACAGTGACACTCTAGTATGCCTGTGATGAAATGGAAGGGGTGTGTCACTGCCCCACTGCTGAGGATCCTGAGGGGGGATTCGACGACTCAGCCTCTAATGTGAAATTCACATATGGTGTGAGATATGGTGCTGGGGGAGATGGTGGAGGGGTGTAGGCAGTTGGTGCCTTAAATGTCGTGGGGAGGGAGCTAGATGGATTGTCATCTGTTGTAGAACTAGATAAAATAGTGTACCGCTTCCTCCTTGGCATTCCTGTCATTTAATCAAATAAAATTAACTTCAGAATATATATTTCAAAGAAATTATGTCGAAAAAAAAATTAAAAATGATAATAGATGCCCAGTACTAACAGACAAAATATATAAAACAATGATAATGAATGACTGTAGAAATGAAACAAGTGGTTACTGAATAAATAAATAATTGTACATAATATCATTTTACCCTTAAATAATGTCGGTTTCCTGCTCCATTGCTTCATCCACTTCATTCATCCTTGTTAGACTAATATTTTCAATATCATGATGGACAAATAATTCTACTTCCTGTTATTGATTAAATTCAATTTCAAATATCAAATTTTCCACTTCATCACCCATATCATACAAATCTATTTGTATTACGTGAGAAACTACATTCCACCCTTCATCAAAAACATCATTCGCATAATATACCATTTTTTCTTGCGATGATAAGATATATGGATCATGAAATTCACGATCATCAACATCCATCAAGAGAGATAAGTTCACAGAAGTAAATTGCAAGGAATCTCTTTTAACACCTCTAATAATATCGACCCATTTTCATTTGAATGAAACAACAGAAAAATGTATATGGTAGTTTAATTCAATAATATCATGCATATTTCCACAGTATTCCACTTCATAAAATGTAAATATACCACTATTCTGTGTTTTTAAACCCACTTCTCGATCGACTGTACGAAATCTAAAGCCATTCACATTATAAGGGTCAAACTTTCTAACTTGTTTTAGATGACCTCTAGCAAGAAACTTTAAATCTTCTAAAACATCTGCTTGATTATCAGTATTCATGATCTGAAAAAATAAATATACTTTATTATATTTACAAAATTTATGTGTCAAACTAATATTCGTATTTATTGCAATATTTATGAACTTACACGTCGTGAAAACAATTATACAAGATCTTTATTATCATATTTCATTATATCTTTCTCATTTCATGTTCGAACTCTCATTCGTCTCTTTTTTTTGTATCCTCAACTCTTTAATATATGGATTTGTAATTTCACTATTCAGCATCACATATCTATGTGCCTGTAATAATTCCAATTCAGTCAGTGTCACATTTGAGGTCCTCCCAACTGATCGACCAATATCAAGAAATATTTTGGATATCTGATGTATTTGAGATTGAGTCAATGTGTCATCAACACGTCCAACTTGATTAAATATTGTCTCAATATCATCCAAGTATCGAGAACAAAAGGTAAGACACTCCTCAGCCAAATAGTCTTCAGCAATAGAGCCTTCTATTTGAGCTTTATTTCTCTCATATGATTTCAAATGCCCAAGATATATGTGAAATAAAATAAAAATAATTATGAATTTAATTAAGTATCAAAAATTGTTTACTTAACTGAAAAACATATAAATAAAGTACCTCTCAATTGGACACATCCATTGATAATGAACGGGGCCTCCTAATTTAGCTTCCTCAACCAAATGCACAGTTAAATGCATCATTAAAGTAAAAAATGATGAAGGAAAGATCATCTCCATTGCACAAAGGGTCAATACAAACCTCTCCTGGAGGTTTTCAAGATTAAATGGATGTAGAGATTTCTCACATAGTTGTCTGAAAAATGTGCAGAATTGGAGTACAACAGCAGTAATTTTTTCAGGTAATAATGTATGCAATGCCAATGGTAGTAACTGTTGTAACAAAATATGTGAATCGTGACTTTTCAATCCATGTAACTTACGATTCATCAAGTCAAAACACCTCGAGATGTTACTTGAATACCCATCAGATACCTTGACATTCATTAAAATTCGAAGGAATGTATCTTTATCCTAATTTTTCATTGCAAAAATTTCTGGAGGATACTTTTAATTCTCATCTGGTCAGAGATCGCATTTTATGTTCATTGCTTGTAAGTCTTTACGAGCATTGAGATGATCCTTCGACTTTCCATGCTCATTAAGCAGTGTCAAAATAAAATTGTCACAGACATTCTTCTCAATATGCATAACATCAAGATTATGCCACAAAAAATTAAATTTCTAATACGGAAGTTTGAAGAAAATACTTTTTTTCTTCCATTGTTGTGTTCCGATTTCGCTTGATGATGCACTTCAGACCCGTTTTCTACTATCATTCAAATGATGAACCTTACCAAATTCTATTTCAACATTTTCAAGCTATGTAAATATTTTAGAACTAGTTAACAACTTTGTAGGTGGTATATAATCAATGGAACCATTAAATTTTGATCTGTTCAGCCGAAATCTATGAGATGCATCAAGAAATCTTTGATGATACAAGAAGCACCATTTTCTACTGTAACGTAGCCATTTGGGCTCAAAATCAAAGTTACAAATGGGACAAGCCAAACCTATGTAAGTGTTCCAACCAGATAAATTCCCAAGCCCAGGAAAGTCACTAATGGTCCACATTAAAGCAGTATGCATTTTGAACATTGTTTTAAAAGAAGCATCAAATGTATCAACACTGTTGCTCCATAACTCCTACAATTCATTAATCAAAGGGATGCAAGTATACATAAATATCATTTCCAGGCATTTGTTTTCCAAGAATAATCATCTAAATGATAAAAGATGTTTGTTGCATACACATTCACGGAGGCAGATTATAAGGGATCAAAACAACTGACCAAATGCTATAACTGGTACTCATAGTCCCAAATGGGTTGAATCCATTGGCAGCCAATCCCAATCGAGCATTCCTAGGATCAAATGAGAAATCTAGATGTATGAATCAAATGTCTTCCATGATTGGGAATCTCATGGATGTCTCATTATCCCATCATTGTTATTATCTACAGAATTCCACTTCATGTATTCCGCAGTTTTCAATGACATGAATAATCTGTGCAATCAAGGCTTCAAAGGAAAGTAACGCAAAACCTTTGCAGGTGTGTTACTTTTATTCTTCTCCATGAAATTATGTTTATTCAGACTTCCAACATCACCCTTTTCCTGCCATCCAGAAGAAGAACATTTCTCGCAATTCTATCTACTTGAATCCTCTCCCCAATAAAGCATACAATCATTGGGACACACATGTATTTTTGTATAATTGAAACCAAGCTTGTTAACAACTTTTATCATATCAATTTTTTTTTTGGAATTTTTGCTTTAGGAAATGCATCATGAATCAATTCTAATATCATGGACATTGCCTTATTTTTAATTACACATAGACATTTGATATGGTACAACTTCAGTAGAAATGAAAGATTTAAATATTTCACACACCCACTATACAAATATTGATTTCCATTGTAAACTAAATCACGAAACACATTTTCCTCAATGAAGTTTTCTCTTACATTTGGATCCACATAATCAACAGGAGTATCCAATGATATGTTACAATCTTGATCTGTCTATGTTACTGTCTCAAAAACATCACTTGTCACGTTGCAATTTGTAGCACCCTCTTCTGGTTGTTCTGATATGTTTTGATACTGATAGTGGTGTCTTACAGTGCTGAATGCATCATTTATGAGGTTTTTCATTTCATTTTCCATTGTCGATGAACTTGGGACGTCATTCTATGGATTAAAATCAGTGCTCAATCTTCTTATAACGTTCGATTCTCCATGCCAAATCCAACAAAAATATTGACCGGGGAATTTCTTCAGTATTAAATGTTCATAAACTTTATCTCTCTTAAACCATGTTCTAAATTTACTTTTAGGACATGGAAATTTTATTCTCCCTTCAACGGATCGATTAGAAATTTCAAAATCTAAAAAATCATTCAATCCCTTAACATACTGAGGTGTGTTCCTTGGTAATGTGATCCAGCTTTTATCCATGTATATCACAATGTTCCTACACAATAATAAAAAAAATTAAAACACATAGTTACTACTAAATATAGAAATAGATTCATATATCCGATAGTCTAAGATTACAGAAACAAAATATAATAAAGATGATCCCCTGAGTTAGATATGAACCCTCTAGTGTTTGTGATAGAGGAAGTTTATTTGGTAAAGAGAAATAGTGTGCTAACAACATGGTAGCTATATTACCATGAAAACCAAAGCACATTGTTGATTTGGAATAACACCAACCTAAGTTCTCTATAGAGTCTTCATATAAAACTCTAATATCGAATAAATCTATTATAAATAATGTTTAGGGAAAACCTTATGATGATTACAAAACTCAACACATTGTTAATTTGGAGTGATAAGAACCACGTGAGGGATGGTAGTCAAGAGGCCTGATATGTGGTGGTGTTCATGGAAACACATGATGAAATAACTTGGGAGATTAGGTTTTGAGGTTCTACGAACCTTGTGTGGATTTAATTCCTAGACCTATATTTGGTTTATTCACATAGAAAAGAGTGGTGGTGTGACTTGAGGGTGATTTGGATCATATATGTGTTGGTGCTCATGAGTGGAGAATTATGGTTAAATGGGACGATCGGGGAACTGACCATGGAGTTGAACTAAGAGTCAGATTCAGACTTCGGTGTGAGTATTGAACATTTTTGTTATTCCTGGATTTTTTAGGCATCATGGTAGGGATATGATAGCGCATTGGTGGGTGGGATTGAGCACCTTTGGTATAATTCATCTAGAGAAGGACTTACTAGTGTTGTTGCATAAAAATTGATGTGGTAAGGTAGAGACCACATCATAAATGACGTTTAAGATGCGGCTGATGTGGTTTGGGGATCAAACTAGGGTATTTGAAGAATAGTTGATGTGACTGGGCTTGGTGTTTTGAGTTTCATAGTAGAATCATGTTGGGAATTTGGAGATGAAATGTGGGGTGTTGGTACTATCATTCAAGACAACATAATAAGATAATCAGAATCACATAGGTGGAAATAGATCCTAGAAATAATTATCTCTAAACATTATATTCGGGAACTTGGAAGAATTATATTCATCCAAACCACTACAATAAGTTAGAATTAATTCAATTCCATTCACTTAAACACACAAAAGAAATTTATGTAAAGTAAAGGGATGCTATTCTTGAGTAACACATGTTTGATGGACTCTATGATCGAGTATCAAAAGTATAAGGAAATCCATACCTAAGTGTCATAATTCATTATAGTCAAGTAGGCCTTATAAATAAATTGGTTATCCATTTCAAAAAATAATGAAAAATACAAAGATACATATTCAATGAAAGTGATTACTTCCATCCAAGACTATACATATTAATGAAAAATCATCTAGTTTGGATAACATATAGAGAATGAAAATACAAATAAAATTTAAATACAAAATAAACCTAGTTGAACTATCTCACAATAAAATTTCCCAAAAAAAGTCACAACCATATTCACAACTAAAAACATCTCCATGTGATCCCCGAAAAGTCACAACATTCCAATATAATATTGAAACACCTTTTCAATATCACATTTATTTATCATTAAGGCATCACTTAAAATCTTTATCCTATAATGAGTAAGAAAATAAATATCCTTCTAGTTAAATTGATGAATATAGATCAATAGGAAAGTAGGTATTGTGATTTAACAAACCTACACTTATATAAGGAAATGTTTTAGAATACATGAATTTATTATGATTATTTGTAAAAAATAATCTTAAATTATCATCTAAGTCTTGGAAATTGAATCTACATAGAGATAAATTCCTAACTTAGAAATAAGTAGAGGCCCCTCATACTCATTTACCTAGAAAAATTTCTCATCATCTTCATGATGAATCCAGAGTGGCACTTACATAGGTGTAAACCTATTCATGTTCATGTCATAAATTCACATATAAGTTTTATACAAGATAAAATATAAAATATAAAAGATGAAAAAAATCTCAATAGGTTCAAAATAGAATAAAGAAAATCATTTAGAATATATCATTGGAATTCCAAGACTATCCATCCCATGGTAGTTCATTTATCACATGAAAAAAAGAAAATAAATCAAATCCTAATCACTATATAATGCTTTCACTAATCCAATAGTATTATATAATTAATGATATAAGTACTAATGTTAGAAAATATATAATTAGTGCCCTTATGTTGGAATGAATCAACTATCATAACATATACTGGATTATCTAGCCTATAAGGCTAAACTCTAATACCTCTAACACCACTACCCTAGTTTTAATAAAACAACCGAAATATCATTAGTAATTAACTCTAATACCTCTATCATGACTCGATTATTCAAGAACCCAACCTGATTTGGAAATGAAATTGAGTTTAAACAAGATTCAAAAAAACTTATTTCAAACCTAGGGTTCGTATAGGTCGCCTGGGTCGTGGGGGGCCAGGGTCGCCGGGGGAAGTGGGGTTGCCGGGGTTGTTGGGTCACTGGGGTCACGGGGGGTCGGGGTCGTGGGGGAAGCAGGGTCATGGGGTATTGTCGGGGTGGGGGGGAAAGGTCGGCGTTGTAAAAAAAACATGTTTCGCGGTGGTTTATTATGAACCGCTGGGAAACCATTTTTAAAAAAGGTTTAGAGGAGGTTCCCGGAATCGCCGCTAGACTCAATTTTTGATGTAGTTAAAATTTTGAAATATTTGATTTAGAAGATCAACCGAGTTAGAATTTTTATTTTTATTGATATCAGGAAATATGGATACACAACATAAGTTTGGATTTAAATATTATATGGCATGTTAAGAGAAACGAGATAGTTAATGGTTGAAAAATAATTTTTATGTTTGTAAATAGTTTTAAAGGACCTTTAATGTTTTTTCTAAATTAATGAATGATGAAATAGTTAAAATTGTTAAATGGTGTTAAGGGTGTTGAGTATGAAAGACCTTGGTTAATAATGAATTTTGAAATTGAGCACATTGTTTTTTGAATGTGTTGAAAGGTCAAATTTGTTGAACCTTGAAAATGAGTAAATGAGGGTATGGGTTAGGATTATAGACTGATGCTCTACATCCATGAGTTCAGTGTTGGAATGATTCTTAATGGACAAAAAATATTTTGTATTATTGGAATGTGAGACTAATGCCCAATGAATTATTAGCACTTTACATGGTATGTGTAAATTGACTGATGTTATAATGACATAAAATTATATAAATGGAATTCCATATTTTCTTGAGTAAATCCCTTATATTTAATGAAAACGCATGCACTAATTTGGTTATTTCAAACTGAAAGGACTGTTAATCATCTTAACCACTTATAATATAGCTACTATATAGTGACTATTAAGATTAGTATATATTAATAGTTATGATTAAGTATAATTGACATAGATGGAAGGTGTGATGGCCTCAACTAGTAGGATCATATTCTACGAACCTCATTTATCAGAGCTTCTGAGGGAGATGGAATCAACGTGCCTTCCCATAAACTAGATTATGCTAAAACTCAATAACTGAAGCAAAAATTAAAATTATTATTATATAAGTTAAAGATTACCGATATAACATTGCAAACCATGTTCATCAAACCATCCCAAACAATCACCACCATCACCTCCATACCCTTAGGGTATACTCTGGTGTAATATGGGGATATTTATATAGAACTTAACACTAAGAACTTTTATATTTTCTTCTTAATTAATTAATAATTATACTTTTCCCTTTTTAATTATACCTTATAAATTATTATATAATGTTTTGATGAAAATTTTATTTTTACCTGAATAAATCAAAATTGTATTTTTGGGAAATATGTAGTTTCAATTAATACACTATTTTGATAAATTCAATAATTCTTTAAATAAGTAACATTTTAATAATATATTCTTATTAGATAAAAAAAATATTTCAATATAAATGAAAATATAATTTAACAAAGTCCAATTTAATTTTTATAAGGGTCGGGAAGTTATTAATATCATAAACAATATTATTTTACAATAAATTGGTATCTTAATTTAAAATTAGAAATTATCATATTTGGAAAAATATTTTTATAACATAAATATTGTTTTTAAAATTAGAATTTTGAATTTATCTTATAGTGAATTCTTCATAATTCTTTGATACAGTCCAATTTTGGGTAAAAATTAAATACAATATAAATATATAGTCTCTATTATGAAATCATAATGTCCCAAAATTTATATAATAAGTACCCAAAAATAAATCCAAGACTATAAATATATTTATCCATTAAAATAATGTATTTTTGAAGTTATTTGACTAATTTTATAAACCCTTAATGAATACTCTAAATGAAATGATATATTTTATTGTTTTATAATGATTTATTTATAAAATTGAATTGTCTTAAAATCACCAAGGGTATTATTTTAATTATTTTTATTCTTAACCTAATAATCATTTAGAAACCACCCCCATTTAGAAAACATTTCAAAAAATCATTTTTTGTTTTGTTTTTTTGATTATTTTATCATATAGAGTCCAAAACCCATATTTAGAAATAATAAATAATTCCTCAATATTTTTATATAAATACCCACCCATCCTCCCTCTAAACTTCACTAAAAACCATTGAGAATGAATTTAATCTCCCAGTACCAATCTCGATCCTTTTTATAGTTTTTTCAAGATCTTAAGATGCTCCTCCCAAGATTTTGGTAGTTCCGTCTCATGGTAAGGGATCATATCATCTTTATTTCTATTTTATGTAACTTATTTGTAAAAATCCTTTTTGATTTCAAAATTTTCATATATTAATGTTCTTTTACACATCCTTTTACTACAATTATTTTTACCATGTAATTATAGACTACCATTTACTCTCATTAACCCCTTCCACAAACCATTATTTACACCTGTAATGAGGCCAAAATCATCCTGTGATTTTTCATGCACAAAATTTATATATTAAATACCCATTACCATTTTAACTCAATTGTGTTCACCTAGATTTAACTCTCCTAAATTTATTGGGTAATTAATTTTATGTAATACACACTTCTTAATAGTGGGATTAAAATTTCTTAAATACGTTCTAGTGTTTAATGATCTATGTGGAACATTTATGCATGCAAATGATTCCAATGTGATGGTGGAATCATAATTATATATCCATAAAATGCATTGGGTAATGTTTTTATCTCATGATAATAAATTCATGGTGTATGTTAGGCTATCATAAGTACACAATGTTATGATTTCCTGGTTATCATCCTTGACTTATACTTATAATTTCATGTTTAATGTTGCTACTGAATTATTATGTTTCCTTGATGTTGTTGTCTTATATCATGATTCAATATTCATGTTTATGATTCTAACCCATTTAATGTAACTTTAATATGTCTCTTGTCATTTATGTATTACTTTCATCATGTTATTGTTTAATTATTCCCTTACTGGATGTTATATCTCACCCCTTTCTTAAGTACACCCACATGTTATTTCATGCAGTATTGGTAAAATAAATTGAATATAAGGGAATGATTTAGAGTTATTATAAATAATATATTTGTACACATATTTCACTTTATTTTTATATGTATCTAATTACCTAAATAAAATATTAATTTTGATCTTTTGGGATTGTATTATTTGTGTCTATATGTAATAAATCATGAATTAAGGATTATTAAAGATATGGGTTATCATTATTGGTATGAGATAATAGTATAGTTAATTTTTAGGATTAAGATTATAAACCTAATTCAATTAATTGGGATAAGACTAAACATTGGTAAAATCCATAAATTATGATAAAGTATAGAGTATGTGGTTTCCAAGAAACAAAATTCGTTTCTGGATACTACAAGTAGATGTGGTTATAGAATAGTTGTACCTAGGTGTAATAACCCAGAAAGGTACATTGGTCTTTGACTCAATCATCACCTAGTGAATGGAAAATAGGTATTATTGAACACTTTTTTAAACACTACTCGGGGGTTATTCTTTGGTAAATTCACAATTTATTTATCAACCATTGTGAAGGGAACAAAAATAATCCCATAAAATGCTA
This sequence comes from Viscum album, assembly GCA_963277665.1. Taxonomy (NCBI): domain Eukaryota; kingdom Viridiplantae; phylum Streptophyta; class Magnoliopsida; order Santalales; family Viscaceae; genus Viscum; species Viscum album. The sequence goes on from OY728159.1 coordinate 1,647,981,842, forward strand.
TGAAATTAACCATGGAAAAATTATACTAAAACCTAGAAAATACTAAGTTAAGGTATGTATGTTATTTATGAGTTATCCCATCATTGTTATTAGTTTACATTTTATGTGTTTGTTAGTTTAATAATTCACATCCTTAATGTTCCCTTTATTTTAGTCCATGGATAGAAATAGGAGAAACTAATTTGACAACCAATGTGATAGGAAATGACCAAATGAGATGCCCAACCCAATGGGATAATGAGTTGACAAATTAATGAAAATACATAATAAATTAACTGAATTTATGAATAGAAACATAAATCATGGGGAAATCCTACATCCCACAAATAAAGAGAATGTTGTAATTGAGGTTTTTATGCAATAAAGGCCTCATAATTTTAGTGGATCTTCAGATCTTTTAATTGTGTAACAATGGATCAACTCTATTGAAATGATTTTCTCCATTATTAAATTCTCTAAGAAAGAGTATATCATGTTGGATATTTATCATATATAGGGAGTGAATGATCAATGGATAACATTCATAAAAAATACAAATCCTGAAGAAGAGATCAAAGTGATGGAGTGGAATGAGTTGTAGAAAAAAATTTAATAAATACTTTTCTCACATTATTTAACTTTAAACGAGGAGGGATTTTCTTAGACTTAATTGTAAGGATAAAAAATCCACTGATTAGTATGAGGTTAACTTCAAAAGATTTAAATGATACACGCCTATTTTGTAATTTTCCCTGAAAGTAATGTTCACCACTTATTTTGTGGCTAAATTTGAGTGTACAAATAGATTTATAAATTCAAGAATTTGACTGATATGAAGAAGCTTCCTGATGTTCCCTAAAATTCTAAATGGACATCATTGAATTTCAAAGGTTTCATTGGTTATGAGATAGGAAGTGGATAATGGATTTTAATACTGGTGGTGTGACTAAGAAATTTCATGGTGGAAAGAATGTCCAATACCCCACTTGTCAAAAGTGTGGGAAGAAGTAACCTAGAAAATTCATGAAGGTAATAAGGAAATTATTTATGTGTGGGAAAAAAGCAAACTTGGTAGAGAATGCTGATGGGAGAAACCCACCAATATAATGGAAGAAATGAATTCTCCAGTCAACCCTCATCCTATGTTCTAATTTTCAACTACACAATATAATGAAAATATGTGAATTAATGCACTAAGCCAAAGTTTTTTGTTGATAAATAATACTAAAAAGCTACAAATATTTGACAGTAAGAGATATCTTATGAATAATTTTTAATTCGGTAAGCGGGATGGGGTATGTAGACCTGTTGTATCCCAATATTTTTACTTTGGCGTAGGATTACCTTAGTATGATCCTTAGAACAAGTCTGTAGCATGGCATCATCCTCCCCTTACAATTAAAACATCACTTAAATGGAATCTCCCACCTAATATTTCAATATGAAATGATGTTCATTTTTCATGGTAGTATAATGTTTTTCTGAGGCTTCAGTAATATCATGGATGATTATTATAAATGTAGTTTCTAGGTCATAAACCATGATAAAATAACCGACTTCATTTTGATCTCTTGTATAAAGAGTCATGCTGGAAGGATTAAAGAGATTCTAGGAATTCACTGGAGGTGCTTCCCTATGGACTACTTATAAGCTCTGATCTCTCTAAGAAGGATTCATGTTTGACAGTTCTAGGGGTGGTCAATAGGATCTCCAATCACATAAAAAACTATATTAATCAATTTACTTTATTTCTAAGTATGGATAACCCTTTTGAATTTAATTCTCACCTCCATCCCCATGATTATAAAGTCTATCTTCAAGGTTCCCAAGATAGATATTTAAGACATTGAAAACATATTGTCTTATTTTATATGGGATTCCCACTCAGATGGGTGCTATCATTGGGCTACGTGGGAGAGACTAGAAAAAATGTTGGATAAAGGTAGAATTAATGTGAGGAATAATGAGTGTATTATGAAATGATTATAAGATAAGATATTAGTGGAGGTCATTGAATGTTAGTCCATTTGGGATAACTTCATCTAGAACAAGTATGATAAGGTCTTAAACTTTCCAAGAAGGAAAGTTTCTCATTTATGGAAAATTCTATAAGAAAATATCCATTTCCTTCAGATTCACACATGATTTATATTTTGGTATGGTTGGATGAATTTATAGAATCAAAATTGGGTGGAGATGTCCAAGTATTCCTGGGATGCCTATATCAGAATATATCTTTCAAGAAAGCTAGTCAACACCCATTCATCATATATGTAGTCTTAAACCATGAACAACATGTATTTTTTTGAAATATTAGGATAAAAAACCCTGATTCATTTTTTAGGATTCTTATAGAGGGTCATCTATACTAAGGAATACAAACATATGTTTCATGCTTTATATTCCCCCATTGTGTTGGGTGATCTTCTCTAGTGCAAAGTTCCCCCCCAAAGTATAACTTCCAGGTTTGGTCCATACACCACCATGCCTTAACTACGGGTGAGACCATAATGTGTAAAGGGAATAATATTGTTCAAGGTTACTTCATTATTAGAACCCAAATTAAGAATCCACCTCCCATATGTTCTTTCATAACAAGTGAATAAAATAATTGTGGATATTATTGTGTGAATTTACTACACTTTCATCCTAATAACCTATTGGTGGGTAATTATTATACCACTAGTTCAATGGTGTAATTCACAAAAAACCCTCTAAGGAAGGAATGATAAATCCTCTTAGATTTCATTTATTGGTTTATTTAGGAGGCACATAATATGTCTTATCCTGGAGGACTTCTCTCATTATAGAGAGCACTAGTCACAAGATCCATATGTTTGGCTAAAAAATGTTATTTTATTCTAAAATGTTCGGAAAATTCTATTTTATAAAGAACATTATGGATGGTAGAACCTTTACCCCTCCCATATAGAGAAAAATACATGAGTTTTAGTTTATTTTCTAGTGCCCTCAAAAAGAAAAACTCAATCTCAATGTATTTAGGTCATACAACCTAAATTCAATGCACGTAGGATGTGTAATTTGTGAATCGAATGGATTAGTGATTTTTGAGTTTGGTTCCTTTTATGGGCAATACAATTCTATTCATGTGGAGTCTTGTTACATCCTTACTAGAATTAAATTACTAAATTCCCAAAAAAAGATGTTGGCCTCAATGCAGACTTAATCAACAGTCATTTCCAACTCCATTGACGGATTATTATCCACTCCCAGGTTGATAATTTACCAGATCCACAGAAGAAAGTCCATCATACTAAATGGGATGTAACTACATCACACATGGTATAATGGAAAAAATTTAATGATTTTAATACATCAGGGGTTTTATTGGATATTAACTTTATTTATTTCTCTATAATTGGTTCCCTCCCCTCTAGGTTTACTGACCAAGTTATAGGGGATGACAATGGGTTATATTAATTTAGTCTCCTTTGATCCTAGATAATATTTATTTCCCCCCTTATTCAAATTTTTATAAAATGGATATTTTTTTCTGTGTAATAAATATGATACTATTTTATTTTAGTTCTATGTATTATTTCATATCAAGGAAGTTTAGTAGAACTATTCAAATGCAACCTCAAAATATGTATTTATAGATACCTATGGAAATGGATAAATGGGAAATTATTGAATCCAAATAATATAAATTATCCCCTATCCATATTTGTTGGATGAAATTCCCATTAAACCTTTTAATAACCCCTTTATCATAATTTAATACAATTATAGATATGTATTGGCTTTCCTTATATTGAGAAAACATAAATTTATTGGATAAGAAAATTACACTCTGTATCATGAATCACCCTCTAACTCTATAGCATTTCAAAGAGAATAATGAATATCCTTCTGTGTTATCATCTAAAACATGGATATTATTTCCTTATGAGTAATATTATATCGGTAAAATGATTGAGACTATGGAAAATATCATACTTGATGATAATCCCATTGTAATGGAATATGTTGATGTGTTTCCTAAAGAATTTTCTGGTCTTCCCTCAAACCAAAAGGATTAGTTTTTAATCAAGATTATACAAAAATATTTTCCAATATACATTAATCCATATATAATGGAAACTATTGAACTTGAGGATTAGAAGAAATAGTTTCAAGAGAATATGGATAAAGGGTTTATACACCCAAGTGCTTCACCATGGGGTGAACGAGTCCTTTTTCTCAATAAGAAGGATTGTTCAATGTTATTTTTTATTGATTATCATGGTATCAACAAGATCATGAAAAAAATAACTACCTTATTCCATGTATTTATAAGTTGTTCAATCAGATACATGGAGACCCATACTTCTCTATGGAGGATATTCGGTCGAGATATTGTCATGTAAATGTGAAGAAGGATGATATTCCAAATACTACCTTTCATAAAAGGTATGGGAGAAACGAGTTCATTGGGATTACATTTAGACTCACTATTTCTCCAACTATCTTCATGGTCTTAATTAATAGAGTATATACAAATCAACTTAATAAATCTTTGGTTGTACTTATAGATGATATTATTATTTACTCTAAATGCAAGGAGGAACAGGAGAATCATTTTAATTTCATACTAAATACTTTGATGAAATAATTGTTATATGAAAATTATATAAAATTTGAGTTTTGGATAGATAAAGTAACATTCATAGGTCATGTTTTCACCAAAAAAGAGATATCCTTTGATCCTTAAAAAATAATGACAGTTAAAAGATGGAATATCCTGATATCTATGACAATGATATGTAGTTTTCTTGGATTATCTAGGTACTATTTTTAATTTTCGAGAAACTTCTGATGGTTTTCAAGTCAACTAACCAATAAAACATTAAATGGGGTGAGGTTTTTCAATAATGAAGAATGAATAGTGAGATATTAAGTGTTAAATAAGAGGTTAATCATTGCACCTGTGATCACATTACCCCCCAGTGGGGAAGGATTTATATCTACAATTATTTTTCTAAAAATCTATTGTGTTGTGTACTCATGAAAGATAAAAAAGTGATATAATATTACATAATTCCAATTAAATATCCCTATGTAAAACTACCCAACACATGATCTGGAATTGGCTATAGTGCTCTTTTAATTGAATATTTGGAAAAAATTTCTCTATGTGGAGAAGTGTAATATATATGGATCATTAAATCCATTAGTATATATTCACACAAAAGGATCTCAATATGATCCAATTATAGTTATTATATCTAATTAAAGTTTTTGAATGTTTAATCTATTACCATCTTGGGAAGGCGAACAATGTGGAATTTTTTTTGGGTATAATGGATCCAAAAACACTATCTATAATGTGGTTTAAAAGTGATCCAATCTTCTTGGAAATGTAAAGGATGAACATGGGAATAATAAAAGGATCTTCATACTACCTTTTTGAAATAAATTTCTAACCATCCATTCATGAGAGGATGAAGGAGGCCAAAAAATATGATGTTGAGTTGTAGAAAAAGGTACTAAATATTTCAAAGTTCAAGTTTTCTAAACATGGAGTTATAAGTTTTTGAACCTAGATATGTGTCCCATAAAAACCAACATTTCATAGGAAAACATATGGATGATTCTCATAACTAAACTTTCACAATTTATCTAGTAATAACTAAGATGTACAGATATTTGAATAAAAAATTCTAGTGGGATATTCTGAAGAGGGATATTATAGAATTTTTATCTTGTTGCTTGGTATACTAATAAGTGAAGATTTAATGATAGAGGTCTTAGGGTATGATGCAACCATTTATGATACTATTATTAAAATGGTAAAACAAAACCATGGATTTAATCATAGGACACACTTGAACATCTAAATTAAATAATTATATCTGTGTGGTAGTTGATCCTCATAAAAAGTTAGTGAATTTCATTTCCATTTAGGAAGATTTCCCTCATAGCTGACTCTATAAGAGATATATATAAGGGAGGTGGTAATATTTCATGGATTACCACACTCTATTGCATCTAATTGAGATCCTAAGTTTTCTTCAAGGTTCTAAAGAATCCACTTGTAAGAATTAGATACATATTTTAGTATTAATACTGCTTATCACCCTCAGAAAAATGTTCAGTTTGAGAGAAATATCCAAACTCTATAGGTAATATCATGTCCAATATATTTCCAAGGATGTTTGGATCGTTGCCTTTCCATAGTGGATTTCTTGTATAAAAACAGTTTCCATTCTAACACTCAAATGGAACTTCATAAGGATTTATATGGGATGAGGATTAGAACTCCAAAATGATGGGATAAAGCTAGATAAAGGAAGATTATAGGACCTAATCTTATTTAAGATATGACAGATAAGGTTTAAACCATTCAAAGTCATATTAAATACTAAAAAATTCTATATAAAAGATATTTATACAATCATATATGATAACTAGAGTTTCATATATGAGATAAGGTGTTCCCTCATATATCTCTATGGAATAAATTCACAAGGTTTTGGAAAAAATAGAAGATTAGTCTGAGATACATCATCCCTATTGAGTTCCTCGATCACCTTAGATGTGTGTCCTATTAACTAGCACTCCCATCACACCTTTAACAATTACATGTTGTGTTCCATGTATCCCGATTGAGTAAGTATATATCAGACCCCTCACATTTTTTTAATCCATATGTGGTACACTAGGAGAATAATATTTTGTATGAAGAATAGCTATTGAAGATCTTAGATCATAGGGATAATGTTCTAAGAAATAAGACAACTTTACTGGTCATCGTGTTATGGAAGAACCACAAGTTTGACGAGGAAATATGGGAACTGGAATAGCTTGCGAAATAGAAGTACCCTCATTTATTTTATCATTTGAAACAAAATTTTGGGAACAAAATTTATGAACACAAGAGTAATTTAACAACCTAAAATTTTATAAATCAAATTACCCTTTTGATTGAGTAAATATCATGCATTTATTGAAAACATATGAAATTATTTGGTAAATTTGGACCAAAAAAGTCTTTTAAATATCTTAATTTTTTATAATATAGTAATTTTACATTGACCTTTAAATTTATTATATATTAAGGCTTATGATAAAGTCTAATTGATACATACATATGGATAAATAGTCTCAACCAGTATGATCACACCCTATTATGCCATCTTATTAGAGCTTCCAAGAGGGATGGAATCACTAGGCTTCACCCTTGACAAAAATCAAACTGAAATTCAACAACTGAATCATGAAAAAGACCATTTGTGAGATAAGTTCAAGCTAATTGATAATACATCCCAAACCATGTTCACTAAACCACCTTTGTAATGATCCACCATTTCCCACTTTGCCCTTATGTATTACACTAGTGTAATAAGGGGTTATGTATTTAGAACCAAGTGGTATGAATTTTATATTTCCTTCTTAATTAAGTAATGGTTATATTTACCTCATTTATTAATACTGTATCCATGATTAGATAATGTTTTTATTAAAAGTTAGATTTCGACATAAAGATATCAAAATTATATTTTTGGGAAATATAATCTTTCAATTAAAACACTATTGTGACAAATTCAATAATTTTGAAAATAAATAAAATTTTAATAAAATTTTATTATTAGATACTAATTATTTAAATTAAAATGAAAATATAAATTAATTAAGTCCATTATAATTTTTATAATGGTTAGGAAGTTGTTAATATCATAATGATAAGTATTTTACAGTAAAAATAAATTTTTATTTAAAAGTGAAAATTATCATAATTATAAAAAATTGATAAAATATATATAATTTTTTCAATCAGTTTGTTAATATTATATATTAGTGTATTTTTCATAATTTTTCAAGATAATCAAATTTTTGGGTAAAAATTAAATATGGTATAAACAAATGATATATATTATGACATCATAATGGCCTAAAAGTGATGTATGTGACATCTATTTACTTGATTCTCAGTGTTTTGACCCATTTATTTTAGTATCCATTGACTAGAAATCTTCAAGGTCTGTTTCAAGTTTTTTTAGAGTTTTTTTGGTTTCTTAGTATGTTCATGGTTGGTTCATGGTTTGACAAACCATAAAGTCAACCCATGAAAACTTTCCAGTATTTTAGATAGGAGGCACACAGTTGGCGCACAATTAGAGAAACCATGCAGTCAAACCATGAAACCAGAATAGAATGGGTCTCACTATTTTCCCATGGTTAAACTGGCCATGCAGTATAACTATGTATCTCTTCTAATGGATCTATGTAGGGTGCACAATTAGGCACACAGTTAGAACTAACCATGAAACCTAACCCTGGAGACCATGATAATGAAAACTAATGCCACAAAAAATTGTAATTAAAATATCTACCCCCTAATTAACCCTAATCACATTCCACTCAAACCAAATTTGATCCATTGGATTTTTTAGCCCTATAGAGCCCTTTTGGATCTTTAAAACTCAACTATTGGTGGATCAAAGTACTCATAAATATAGGGATCTTATTCTGGTATTTTCTTCTATTTGAATTCAATGTATCCTATACTCTTAATTCTTTCCTTCTTGATCCCATGGAAACATTGTGAATTGTTGCATCTTGGATGGTTGATATGGAATTATGGATATAGTATCTCTTCTTGCTTTAATCGAGATCTCTCTTCCTAGATCCAGTGATCGCCATTGAAGAAGAAACATCTTAGATTCATTATGTTTGGATTCTATATTTTCCAAGTATGTGTTTTTATGATTTTCCTTCATATTGTAATTCATTTTTACTTATTAATTCATATATAAATTTTTCATAATTTGTAACACATGTTTTATGAAAGTTGTTCTTGAAATTCCTTTTGAAATCCTCTTTGAACCTTTTCTATTTGAATTGAAAATTGTATGAATCGAATGGATATAATATATATCTTTCTCAAATTTTTAAAATTGATGAATTCCATGTTTTTTTGGAATTATATTTAAAAAAACATTTAAATGATTCTTTGGTGAAAGTGAGGGATTTGGAATGGGTTTTGTCTCCTAAAATGAAATTCCATGATTTGAAATAAATGAGTTAAACTATTTGATGTTTCCAAAATAGTTTCAAATTCTTGAATTTGTGAAATTAAAAATATCCAAATTTGAATTGTTTTACCATTGTTTTGAAATGGTAATTTATGGGTTATTTAAAATGGGTGATTCATTCACATGGAATGAGGTGTAAATCCATGTTTTGAATGGAAGATAATCATTTTTAAAATTGTGAAAATTTCATGAATTCCATTTGACTATTTTAAAAAAAAATGACTATTTGAAAGGCTTGTTTGTAGTTACCATGTTAGTTTTTGAAAAGAAGAGGGTAAAAATACCATATTTAATTATTAAATTTATGAAAATGTTTTAAACTGAATTTATGATGTTTGATGGCCCGATTGAAAATTTATGACGATCCTCTCTTGCAATAATACCTTAATATAACATGATTAACTCTTACAATTCCATTTTATAGGTTTTTAAAAAGAAATTATTTACATAGAGGGATCTCAGGCAGAGACTGAGATGTGATTTGACATCATATTACCATGATGTAAATGTTGAGGGCATGAGACCATGATTGATGTTGATAAGGATCCCTGTTGTGATCCTCATAACATGATTATCTCACTCACCTCTTTTGAAAAATCAGGGGAACATGGATAGTTATATGGGATGACCTAGATATATTCTTCATTATAAGACTCATAAATTGTCTTCTGGATTCATATAGGACCTGAATGTTTCAGGTTATGGATGTGTAGTCAGGAAAGCGGGTGTGTGTGGTACTGGTTTTATTAAGACCCATGAGACTAGATATAATCCTAATGATTAATCATGATGATTTTTGATTATCTAGTCTATGGTGGACTCACTATCATACTTAGGTTGTACCTTTGTCATCTATATACCTGATATTCGATACATGAAAGTGATCATTTTCACTACTTATCATTAGAGTTTCCTTTATTTATTTATCTTTTTACTGATATGAGGGACCTTGAATATTTTTTATTGAATCTTATACATTTTTTTGATATCAGTTTCATGTTCTTACTTTTCTTAATCTATCTTAATTTATCTTGTAAATTTTTTTTCAAATATTTTCACGAAAATATTTTATTTTAAATGGTGAAATGGAATGTTTTATAGGTTTTTTATAAAATATTTACAAATGTTTAAAACATTATTTTAAAATAATCCTTATACTCTCTTTATTATACTCTAGTTTTAGAATATTTTAATTACCTTATGAAGTAATTGTAATGAATCTTTGGTGGAATCCTAATATGCTCTATATCTCACACCCTTCATGTATAGTTTTGTGTTTGGAGCCTTTATGATCTTATAATTTGTGCTTGTGCTCTTTTATTCCTTTATGGTTTCATGTTTGGTTGGCCAAAAGTGGGTGAATTGGGACCTGGTGGGTGGTAATGGACTATTAGGATATGGGTTTTGGTTAATATATTCTACCTTCAAATTTATAGTTTCTCTCTGTATTCTAGGATATACGTTACATTATATGTATTTGATGATGTTTCCATAGTGTAATATATTTTGTTTCAATATTTTTTTGAAATAAATCATTCCTAATTATTATTTCTTGATTCCCAGGTGCTTTTTGCTAGCCTGTGGAGATTAGGAATTCTCTTTGGGTTATTGGTGAATTGGGTTAGTTACTGCTTGAGACAATACATTAGGTTGGTTCTTTTAAAATGGTATCATAGGAGGTGTTTCATTAAAAGGAAACACTTATCCTTGAAATACCTTATGTTATTTTGGGAGATTAATGTTATAAAGGAGATTAAGTATGTGTTGTTACTCAAAAGATTGTTTGCGAATGGGTGCTCGATCACCACCACTTCACGATGAGACTTTATTTCTCAAGGATGTGGGACCTGAGTCTCCCTTTTGATTCATTGGTTTTCTGATCAAAAATAAGATTTATATTCCTGATGAGATTATCTTTAATTATTGGGAATCTATTATGAGTTTTGGGTTAGAATGGAAAGATGACCAAATTCACATTGTTCCTTCATGGTCTAGTATACTATGAGGACTCCATGTGACTAATTTGGGAGTCAATCTAGGAATTTTTATGTGGTTGGTGTGTGTTTTACAACCCATGTGACTAGACCATGCATTTTTTACTCTATCATAAACATGGAACCCTATACAACTATTTATTTGGTGGTTCACTTATGTGGGGTTAGTTGTAAATGAAATGGATGTGGTTTGTTTCATTCTCTTATGAATTTTTTCTACTTTAATCATTTGTTGTTGATTTTAAATACCTTTCTAAAAACAAATTATGGTTTAAAATATGTTTTGATTGAGTTCTTTAAGAAATTTATTCAATTACCAAAAATTTATTTTTATAAATTTTTTTGGTTGGGAATTTTATTTTCAAAGACTCTTGTGTGATGTTCAAAAGTATTTTTTAGAAGAAATTTTGAATTTTAATGGATTCCAAATGAAAATGGTTTTATGAATTGGAAAATGAGATAAATGTTTTTGAAACCATGGAATAATTTCCATGAGATGGTAAAGGATGTATGAAAACGATGATGGATTTGTAACAATATTATTGATTTTTATATAAAATATTAATTTTTTAGTAATGGTGAAATATTTCACTTTTTTTCAATCAATGGTTCTTTGATAATGTGGTTTATGGGTTGTTTGAAAGATTTTATCTTTTTTTTTGTTATGCATGATTTTATGAGCCGATGTTTGATTATGATGAGAATAATACCCTAGGAAGTTTTCCATGAATGATATAATGTTCATTCATTAGTCTATATTTTGGTGTAGTTCTTCACGTTTTCAAGAAGTGGAATCTCATTTCGATGATAATAATCAGACCCCATATCGAGTGGTGGAGCCAGAGACCTTCCAGACTTCGCACCACATTCATGACTTCTTGGATTGTCATCTTACTTCTAATAAAGGTGAAAAGATTACCTTGAGGTAGTAAATGTAAGGGTTGGTGTCCTCAGAACCAACTGTTTTTGTACTTTGATTACATAAATGTTCACTTATTATATATTGTTCATTGTTCTACATGACTATAATATAATAATGTCCTAGAATATTTGTTGCAATAATAAGGTCATAGAAGATCCCCGCTATGATGAGAACCTTGAAATGCTATAACAATATTCTTAAATAAAGTTCTGCGGTTGGATGATATACTATGATAGGACACATAGTATACAGACCGTCATGTGCGAGTACTCGTAAGAAGACGAGACTCTCTCTCATGGAGTTCGCAATTGGTAATCTCCAAGATGGGAGATTATGAGAACAGACCCGCCAGTAGTAATTCCGCATGTCTTGGTGTCATCGGATATTGCTATCTGCGAGCGTGTGTAATGGTCCTTAGACTGAAAGATTATCATTAACTCATGTCATGACTCGCGCACTTAGATTTATTGACGAAAACCGTCACGCAGACAGTTGGCAGGAAGTAGGGTATGTTGGGTACGTCACGAGTCACATGTTGTTAATGGATAAGTCGAGGAAGGATTTGTCCCTTCCATTTATGGAAGTTGATATCTCGGCCCTATGATTGAAATAGAACTGTCGCATTAAATTCCATGGCCATGGTGTAAACGACGAGTTTATTTCAGGTAGTCAAAGAACGACGGATCAAGCATATAGGTTTATGAAGCTTCCATGAAACCTGCTTGATGAGATATTGAGACAAAGGGATTAAATTACACAGTAAACATTCGTATGAGGTGATACGTCAATGCAGCGTCAACTTCTTTCTCTTGGGTGCGTTGACCCGTTGCAAGACAGTAATCTTGGACTTTAGGGAAGCCTGCCCAATGTCAACGAGAAAGAGGCCTAGAGGGTCACACACTAAGTGTATCCAAGTATCTCAAGTTGAATAAATATTATTCCCGTACGTGGTTTAATAATTATTCAAGGAAGCCTAAGTTGTTTTAAATGATGGTTGAAAAATAAAATAAAACAAGTACACACCGTGTATTATTAAATGTACACGCCTGTAGTTTTATTTTAGAAAGGAAATGAATAAATGAAAACAAGATATACACGCCGTGTATATTTAATGTACACGCCGTGTAGTTTTTCCAATCGGGATTTTGAGGATATAATATCGTTTTATTAAATGATATTTATTATAATCAGCGTGAGCACATGTCAAGGAATTAATTATTCGACATGGGGGTTTTTAATAAGAGTTAATGAAATAAATGAAACGCGTAATGCGTTTATTTATTGTCATAACTCTACAACCTTAAACTTAATTATAAATATCCTCACAACCCCAACTCTTTTCCTACACAAGAGAATCGTTGTGCACAACATCTCTGGAGAATTATTTCAAGGACGAAAGAACCTCTTCCTCCAAGAACGCTCTCAAGCCCGAGAGAGATCCTCTTCCATAGGATAAAGACGATCTAAGGCGGACAATGCAAGCAAAGTATTCTCCACACTAGCACCCGGAGAATCCTTTGGCAACTTCCAGAGATATGAGGTACATGTGTGGATCATCGCTAGAGGGAGTCTACATTGGCTTCTACGACGCAATGACAGATCACATCGACAACGTGATCGAGAACATCAACGAAGAAAGAACACCCAAACGGTATTTCTTTATAATTAATTAAATTAACTATAATAAAACTGTAACAATCCTTGTTTGTGGTTCCGAGACAAACCATCTTCTATGTATTTTTCTGTGATTCGATCCGTGGAGACTGGTGTTTATCGTCGTATTGATCCCGGATTGATCATTGCCAATGACAAAAATCCAAGTAGGAACATCCACCCACGCGCTTCCTCTATGCCCAGAACCTTCAAATGGTATTAGAGGGAGGTTACAATGTTGATTATAGTTATTTAATTTTCATTGATAAATTACGCATTCATATTTGATTCAATTCAAAATAAATCATTCTATAAATCTGAATTAACGAGATCTATTCTTCCTCCTTCGTTTCTCGATTCATATCACATTAACAACCTTTTAATTTTAATTTTGATTAAAATAAAAATGAGGAACTCATCCGGAGGAGCCGCTCTTTCTGTCTATACAACACGGGATTACACGACATGTAATTAAAACTACACGCCGTGTACTTAGGTTCAACAAACCGGCACTGGTCTGCCAAACCACGCCGTGTGAATTGATTATGCCTAAGTTTTAATCACGCCGTGTTGACCAGAATAGAACAACGCGTGGAAACCGGAATACACGGCGTGTATGTTGGAACAACACGCCGTGTAGTCTGTTCCAACCCAGGTGAAAATGTGTACAAAGATAGGCTGCGTATCACGTACACGGGATCGCCAGGCCGGTTACCGCGTAACAAGGAAGTACACGCCGTGTATGATTCATCTACACGCTGTGTACTCTAAAATTTCCAAAGTACAGAAAACACACCAAAGCCCCGGCATGTACTTTGGATAAATGGGGAAAAGAAAAATACACTCCGTGTAATTATAAACTACACGCCGTGTACTTTCCAGAAATGGAATTTTACCAGGTTTCCTCTAATGTACAAAGACCCGTACAAGTAATATGGATGAGAAGAATCTCAAGGAAATTCAGAAAGGAATTTAAGATAAAGAATTGTTAATTATAAGATCATAATTAATTGAATTCGAGTACGTCTTATCTTAAATAAAAGAATGATTAAAAGAATTTGAATTCTAAATATGCGTAAATGTAGTTGAATACTATGGATGATCATGAGATAGACCAAAGAACCTTTGTATGTGTATGGTTTCATTTAAATTTATTTAATTTTGTTGGCCTGTGAGCCTTCTTCCAATAAAATGTAGGGCCTGCATGCCCATGGTTTCTTTAATGTAAACCCATGTAATGGAGGATCTCCCAAGCTAGAGGAGATGATTCAAATCCTGAAGCCGAGGCGAAACCGACACAAGAAGATACAAAGGTGGACAGGTGGGAGTTTCAAAACACGAACCATCAGGTTCAAGGTGTTTTCCTTAGGTCAGGGTTAACTATCAAAACTGCTAGATAAGCTAACCAAATAGAAGCTCATGACCATGCCATCTTATTTTATTTCTGTCTGATTGCATGGTTTATTTATTATGTATGTGTTGTCGCGATCACATAATTAATAAAATGAACAAGCATGCAAAGATGGAATAAAATGAAAACCGGACTATGCGTAAACATTATCGGAACATGGTTAATCACTTAAGCAAGAATCACTTAATATTAACAAGTATGTGATAATGAAAAGATACGCATAAAGAATAAAATCCCTCAAATACCATATTAAGTCAGACCAAGCCTTCTGTTACTTGATTAAGGGAAAGACTCAATAAAACTATGTGTTTGACCAACCCTTGTTGGGACACTTACTTTTATAAAGGAATCCCTTATGAAAGGTTTCAGGTTGACTTAACCATATTACATCAAGAGAAGTAGCCCTTGCTAGACTTGATGTAATATTGGAGGCAAGAGTTGAGGAAATCCAAGTCAGGATTTCAGGATTGGGGAGTCCACTCAACAGATCAAGGAACTGTAAGCTCACAGTTGGAAAAGACCTTCCTACCTAAATACCTTCACATAGCTTGACCAACCCTTGTTGGGGTTATGCAAAGGGAAATATGGATCCTTGACACTAGAATGTCAAAGCAACTAGACATTCCGAGTTCAATGGTGAGGGCCATTGAGACTTGATAAAATAGTGGGAGACTTAATTAATTTATTATTATTTCTCATAAAAATGTAATCAAGAAAGTACTAATAAATCCGCTCTTTTAAAATTGTAGAATCAAGATGACAAACTCGTAAACCACATTTTCTCTGCGATCAATACTGGATAAAGAAAATATCCTCACCGACAGTAATTTTCAGGAATGGTTTAGGCGCCTTCGGGTTATCCTATGCCATGAACGAAAGTTTTACGTGCTGGAGTCCTCACTTCCTGATTCCCCTACCCCAAGGGCGAGTGATGAATATTTCCTAGTCTATGATCAACATTTGAACGATGCACTCGACGTTCAGTGTTTGATGCTATCATCAATGTCTAGTGAGCTCATAAAGTCTCATGAAGACATGGATGCCTATAGCATGCTCGATCATCTCCGTGGTCTATACCAGGAGAGAGCAAGGCAGGAGAGGTTTGAGATCTCCAAGGCTCTATTTCAGAGCAATCTTGGAGAGGGTTCCCCAGATGGGCCTCATGTAGTCAAGATCATTGGCTACATTGAGCGCTTGGAGGTTCTAGGGTTTAAACTCCCCGAAGAACTGGGCACCGATCTCATTCTTGCATTACTCCCCCAGAGCTTCTCGAACTTTGTTGTGAACTTCAACATGAACAACATTGAGAAGTCTCTGTCTGATCTTCTTATCCTTATTCGCCATGTGGACAGTGACATGAAGCATGAAAAGACTTCTATCCTCATGGTGAAAAAAAGGAAAGGGAAGGAGAAGAGATTTAATCCCAAAGCTTCTTCATGGCCTTCCAAGAAAAGGAAGATCAAAGGGGAGGAAAAGGAACAGGATGCTGTTTGTTTCGCATGTGGCAAGAAGGGCCACTGGAAGAAAAACTGCACCCAGCCAAGTAAGCAATGGGAAGCTTCAGGTGCGTTTGTTATCGAATGCAATCTATCTGTTTCTACTAATTGGGTATTAGATACTTCTTGTGGTGCTCACATCTATATCCAAATACAGGAACCAAGTAGATTCAGGAAGATTGATCGAGGGGAGGTAGATATACGAGCAGCCAACAAAGCCAGACTCGCTGCTGTAACTGTCGGAGACTACCACCTCACATTGCCTATCAGGATGGTCTTTGTTTTGAAAGGTTGTTATTATGTGCCTTATGTTACTAAAAAAATTATTTCAGTATCCAGATTAGATACTGATTGATTCATATTCAAGTTTAGAAATGAATGTTGCTAATTTTATAAAGATAGCATTTGTTTTGGTAGGGCACATTTATATAACGGCCTTTATGTGTTAGACTACACAAACCGAGTGATGGAAATTGATAACAAAGTTAATTCACATGACTCATACCACGCCCTACTTTGGCATCACTGGCTAGGTAATGTCAATGAGAAAAGTTTGAAAAAATTACATGAAGATGGGTATTTAGATTCATTCGAACTAAAACCACTTGGTGTATGTCATGCCTATCTACAAGGCAAAATGACCAAAGCCCCATTTAGTGCGAATGGTGAAAGAGCTAAATAGCTTCTAGAATTAGTTCACGCAGATGTGTGTGGACTATTTCCAGTTGAAGAAAGGGGTGGGTTCTCGTACTTCATAACTTTTACTGATGATTTTAGTAGATATGGATATATGTATTTAATGAGGTATAAGTCAGATTCTTTTGATCAGTTCAAAGAATACAAGAATGAAGTTGAGAACCAGCTTGGTAGGAAGATTAAGAAACTCCACTCAGATATAGGAGGATAATATCTTAATCAAGACTTCATTGATTTCTTACAGGATTTTGGGATTCTATATCAACTCACTCCTTACACACCGTAGTGGAATGGTGTAAGTGAAAGGAGGAACCACACCCTGTTGGACATGGTGAGATCAATGATGAGTCATTCAAGTCTTCCATTATCCTTTTGGGGATATTAATTACAAACAACAGCGCACATACTAAACCAAGTACCAACTAAATCGATAAATGGTATTCCATACGAATTATGGAGTGGAAACAAATCCATGTTATTGAATTTACATGTGTGGGGTAGTGAAGCATTTGTTAAGGCCTCTTCAGGTAACAAACTTGCACCCTGAGGCACAAAGTGTATCTTTATAGGATATCCCAAGGAAACAAGGGGATATTAACTACACAAACCCTCAGAAAAAAAGGTTACAGTGGAAAGACACACCATATTCCTTGAGAGGGAGCACATCTCCAAAAGAGATAGTGGGAGCGAGATAGACTTCGATGAAGTCGAGGATCAAGATACACATGAGTTGGTACAAGAACAGATTCCACGAAGCCCCGTGGTAGAAAAATCTGTTCCAGAGACACAAGAAATGCGTAGGATCACGAGAGAGGTGAGAGAACCAGAACGATATGATTTTCTTGTCACTGAGGATGGTGACTCATTATTGGTTGACAATGATGATCCACATACCTACAAGGAAGTAGTTGAAGGCACAGACGTTCCCAAGTGGAAAGAAGCCATGAATTCTGAAATAGATTCCATGTACCAAAACCAAGTCTGGATTTTGGTAGATTCTCTAGTTGATGTAAAGCCTATTGGTAATAAATGGGTATTTAAGAAGAAAATGGACATGGAGGGGCAAGTCAGCACCTACAAGGCATGAATGGTTGCAAAAGGTTTTAGACAGCGTCAGGGAATTTACTATGATGAAACCTTCTCACCGGTTGCAATGCTGAAGTCCATCAGAATCCTATTGGCCATTGCTGCTTACCATGACTATGAAATTTGGCAAATGGATGTCAAAACAGCTTTCCTTAATGGGAACCTCCTGGAAGATGTCTACATGACACAACCTGAAGGGTTTGTGACTCCAAAGGATTCCAACAAGGTATACAAGTTGCAGAAATCCATTTATGGATTAAAGCAAGCATCAAGGTCATGGAACATTAATTTTGATGAAGCTGTTACAGAATTTGGCTTTGTTAAGAATGAATGTGAGCCTTGTGTCTACAAAAGTTTTATTGGAAGTGTAGTCATTTTCCTAATAGTATATGTTGATAACATATTGCTAATTGGAAACGAAGTACCTGTCTTACAGTCAGTTAATGCATGGTTGCATAAATGCTTATCCATGAAATACTTGGGCGAGGCGGCATATATTCTTGGGATTAATATCCATCGTGATAGATCCAAGAGAATGCTGGGCCTGAGTCAATGTACATACATTGACAAGATACTAAAGAGATTCAGTACGGAATAGTCCAAGAGAGGATTTTTTCCAGTGTCACATGGAATTCATCTTTCCAAGAAAATGTGTCCTCAAACACATGAGGAAAGAAAGAGGATGGCAACGATCCCTTACGCATCCACGATTGGGTCGGTCATGTATGTTATGCTATGTACGAGGCTAGATGTTGCTAATGCATTAAGTGCGGTATGCAGATATCAAGCTGATCCAGGAGACCGCCATTGGATGTCAGTCAAGACTATCCTTAAGTATCTGAGGTGTACTAAGGATATGTTCCTAGTTTATGGAGGAGATGAGGAACTAGTAATCAGAGGACATGTAGATGCTAGTTTCCAGACTGATCAAGATGACATGAAGTCACAGACTGGATACCTCTTCAGTTTGAATGGAGGTGCAGTGAGCTGGAAGAGCTCAAAACAAAGTGTGGTGGCAGATTCTACAGCAGAGTCCGAGTATATCGCAGCTTCTGGGGTAGCTAAAGAAGCAGTATGGATGCGATTCTTCTTCCAAGAGATGGATGTTGTACCGAGCAGTAAAGATCCTATCACACTCTATTGGGATAATACTGCAGCGGTGACACTTGCAAAAGAGACAAGGTCACATCAGCGGACAAAGCACATACTTCAGAAGTATCATCTCTTAAGGTATTTTTCTCAGAGAGGTGATGTTGCAGTGAACAGAATTTTCACGGAAGACAACGTGGCGGACCCATTTACTAAAGCCTTGACTCAGCAGAAACATGATCATCATGTGAGGTCTAGCGGACTAAAAGTCATAGGCAGTTGGATCTAGTCCAAGTGGGAGTTTGTAAGGGTTGGTGTCCTCAGAACCAGCTGTTTTGTACTTTGATTAAATAAATGTTCACTTATTATATATTGTTCATTGTTCTGCATGACTATAATATAATAATGTCTTGGAATATTTGTTGCATTAATAATGTCATAGTAGATCCCCGCTATGATGAAAACCTTGAAATGCTATAACAATATGCTTAAATAAAGTTCTGCGGTTGGATGACATACTATGATAGGAAACATAGTATACAGACCGTCATGTGCGAGTACTCGTAAGAAGACGAGACTCTCTCTCATGGAGTTCACACATGGTAATCTCCAAGATGGGAGATTATGAGAACAGACCCGCCAGTAGTAATTCCGCATGTCTTGGTGTCATCGGATATTGCTATCTGCGAGCGTGTGTAATGGTCCTTAGACTGAAAAAATATCATTAACTCATGTCATGACTCGCACACTTAGATTTACTGACGAAAACCGTCACACAGACAGTTGGCGGGAAGTAGGTTACGTTGGGTGCGTCATGAGTGACGTGTTGTTAATGGATAAGTCGAGGAAGGATTTGTCCCTTCCATTTATGGAAGTTGATATCTCAGCCCTTTGATTGAAATAGAACTGTCTCATTAAATTCCTTGGCAATGGTGTAAAAGACGAGTTTATTTCAGGTAGTCAAAGAATGACTGATCAAGCATATAGGTTTATGACGCTTACATGAAACCTGCTTGATGAGATATTGAGACAAAGGGATTAAATTACACAGTAAGCATTCGTATGAGGTGATACGTCAATGTGGCATCAACTTCTTTCTCTTGGGTGCCTTGACCCGTTGCTAGACAGTAATCTTGGACTTTAGGCAAGCCTGCCTAATGCCAACGAGAAAGAGGCCTAGAGGGTCACACACTAAGTGTATCCAAGTATCTCAAGTTGAATAAAGATTATTCTCGTACGTGGTTTAATAATTATTCAAGGAATCCTAAGTTGTTTTAAATGATGGAGGAAAAATAAAATAAAACAAGTACACACCATGTATTATTAAATGTACACGCTGTGTAGTTTTATTTTGGAAAGGAAATGAATAAATGAAAACAAGATATACACACCGTGTACATTTAATGTACACGTCGCGTAGTTTTAAATGAAAAACAAGTACACGTCATATATTTATTATTACACGCCGTGTAGTTTTTCCAGTCGGGATTTTGAGGATATAATATCTTTTTATTAAATGATATTTATTATAATCAGTGTGAGCACATGTCAAGGAATTAATTATTCGACATGGGGGTTTTCAATAAGAGTTAATGAAATAAATGAAACACGTAACGAATTTATTTATTGTCATAACTCTACAACCTCAAACTCGATTATAAATATCCTCACCACCCCAACTCTTTTCCTACATAAGAGAATCGTTGTGCACAACATCTCTGGAGAATTATTTCAAGGCCGAAAGAACCTCTTCCTCCAAGAACGCTCTCAATCCCGAGAGAGATCCTCTTCCATCGGATAAAGACGATCTAAGGCGGACAACGCAAGCAAAGTCTTCTCCATGCTAGCACCCGGATAATCCTTTGGTGACGTCCAGAGATACGAGGTACACATGTGGATCACTGCTAGAGGGAGTCTACACTTGGATTCTGCGATGCAGTGACGGATAACATCGACAACGTGATCGAGAACATCAACGAAGAAATAACACCCAAATGGCATTTCTTTATAATTAATTAAATTAACTATAATCAACCTGTAACGATCCTTGTTTGTGGTTCCGGGACAAACCATCTTCTTTGTCTTTTTCTGTGATTCAATCCGTGGAGACTGGCATTTATCATCGTATTGATCCCAGATTGATCATTGCCAATGACAAAAAGCCAAGTGGGCACATCCACCCACGCACTTCTGCTGTGCCCAGAACCTTCAGTAAAATTGCATGAAGAAGTTGATGGGATCTTGAATTTTCTCAAGACTCCTAATTATCTAAAGGTTAAGTATATTAGCTCTTTATTTAAGGAACTTGGATATTATTTGTGGGAAGTTTTAATTACCTCTCATATATATGAAATAATTTATTTGTAATTATTAAATAAATCCTTAATTCAGTGGTAGTATCCTAAGGATGTGAAGAAGGAGAAAGTAACCATGTTCTTGGGTTTCAGTAAAGATGAGAGATCGATTGCAAATTATGCCAATAAATTGTTATGTTTGATATGTTTCTTACCCGATCTTGTCTATAATTAATTTTTAAAGTTTCTCTATTTTATAAAAGTTATCCACCCTTACATTTTAATATCCACGCATGCGGATTGGTTGATCTCTTATCAGGAGACACTCAGTAAGGCCTTTTCAGCTGAAGAAGAGCTCACAAAACAACATGATGGGTAGAATTCCTTGTTCATGGTCAAGGAAATACAATATTCTCCAAGAAAGAAGTGGTTTTATAAATTATTATAGTGTGGAACATCATTCTATACTAAGAGGTTTTGTTAAAAATATCTGTGATCAGGTAAATAGTGTGGTCATTTGGGTCACCATAAGTGGTTCTATAAGTTGGGAGATGGAAAAAGGATTTTCAATTTAGGGATCATTATATCTTGACTCTGGTGTTGTATATGATTCAAGATAATAAGGCCCCATACATTGGCCTTAGAGTGAATATTTTTATATAGTTGGAGTATATGTCAGTTTCTAGTGGTTATTGATGTTGATCCAACTTGTTTTTTCTGACATCAAAGTGGAAATTGTTTTAGTTTATCCCTATTATGGCTTGTCTTCTTTTGGAAACCATTTGTCTCTGAGATCATAGCTACCTCTTTTGGGATATTTTCTAATGATCTCAATTGACCATGTTTTTTATCATATAGATGGTTTAATTTTCTTGTGACCTCTATGGTTGTGCCTTATGGATGTGAACTATTGACTACTTGGAATTTTTTTGAATGACATTAGTTGTTTAATTATTGTTATTCTCCTTCTAATGGATTTGAATCTCATTCTAATAATCATTGGAATTTTCTTTATTATTGTTCCTTTATATTCTATTATTTTTCCTTGAAGTCTAGAGATGAATTTTGATATGTTGGATGATATCCCATATAAGAGTATAGTTCCATGTTGTTCACTAACCTAGATATTGATCTCTTTCATATTGGACATAGATATACCTTATTAATGTACTCAGGTAACTAAGAATATGTATATTTTTTATGGGCCAAGCACACAGTGGTGATAGAATTAAATTTGATGAGGTCATCGAGGAATGAGTCTCGGTGTCAAAAATCCGAGGTTACTTTTTAGTAATTACCTTGGGTAGAAATCATTGTCAGTTTTGTGCCTTGATTGTAGATGTTTAATCATATATAGATCTTGAGATAATTGTTTCTTATAGAAATAATTTTTTTTGATGTGATGTTCCTTTTTGTTTTTCAGTGTTGGACCTTATATATTCCCATTGGTGAGTGGTTAGAGCTCTTATTTGGATCGAAAGGATGTTATTTTATCATTTTACACCATTTTTGTGAATCTTTAAATTTTTGGGAGACCTATGATAGGTATAAATTCTTTATCTAATATGGAGACTTGTGAAGATCATGGTGTGTTAGTCTTGGAGTTGTTTGTGTTTTTTATCCTTAGTGTGAGTCTCTCTTCTAGACTGAGGACCATCCACCACAAAAGATGAGTAAGGGGGATCTTATTATTTAAACTTGTTATATATTTCAAAATTAAAGATTTATGGTGATAGAAATTCATATAGTGGGGAGGTTGTGACATCCCATTACTTTATTTTAGTT
This sequence comes from Viscum album, assembly GCA_963277665.1. NCBI lineage: Eukaryota > Viridiplantae > Streptophyta > Magnoliopsida > Santalales > Viscaceae > Viscum > Viscum album. The sequence goes on from OY728159.1 coordinate 1,648,005,285, forward strand.
TATTTGGCCCATTAATTTTAGTGTACTTTGATTGGATATCTTCATGAGTAGTTTTCAATTTTTCATATTTTTTAAAGGCATCTAGGCTTTATCATGGTTGGTGTATTGTTTTAAAAATCATGCAACCAAAAAATAAAACCTTTCCAGTAGCCTAGGAAAGGGAAACATGGTTGGAACGAGGTCAGAAAAACCATGCAACCTAAATAGAAAGGTTTATATGGTTTTTTCATGGTTAAACTAAACACGAAACCTAAACCTATAGATCTTCCAGTGAATTTGTTTAGGGTGCACTGTTAGTCATTAAATTATAACTAAGAATGCATCATAATCCCTAAAACCATGAAGATGGTAACATACACCCCGAAAATTGTAATTAATATCAAGAAACCCCCTAATTAACCCTAAACACCTCCCACTGAAACCAAATCCAATCCTTAGGATTTTTGGAGACCTTTTGAGCTATTTTGGGACTCCAAACCTTATCTCTTGGTAGATCAAAGTGTCGATCAAATAGGGTATAATCTCCATGTATGTTCTTATTCTCTTATAATTATATCTCTCCTCTTATATTGATTATATCTTCATAGATAGTATGGAATACTTGTGATTCATTGGATCATGGATGATTCATGTGTAATTGTTGATATAGGATCTCTTCTCACTTATATCAGGATCTCTCTTCCTAGACCTAGTGATCACAATTATGGGAGAAACATATTTTAATCATTGAGGTTGGATTTTAGATTTTCCACGCATGTGTTTATATGCTTTCTTTCATCTTGTAACTCATTATTTCTTGAGAATTCATTGATATATTTTTCTTAATATATTAAACATGTCATAAGAATATTGTTCTTGAAATTAATTATAAATTCTTCTTTTAACCTTTACTTATTTGAATTGAACATGGTATGAATTAAATGGGAATGATCTTTACCTCTCTCAAGCTTTTGTGCATTTATAAATGACATTTTTTTGGGATTTATTTTCGAATAATTTTTAAAATATTCTATCGTGAAATTGAAGGATTTGGCCTGGATTTTATCCTAAAATGAAAAAAATTTATTTGAAAGAAATGGGTTGAACTATTTGATGTTTAATAGTTAGTTTCAAATTTTGATTTTTTCAAATGACCAAGATACCCCTTTGAATGATTTTACCTTTTTTTGAAATTTTAGTTCTTATGTTATTTGATATGAGTGATTTATTCACATAGAAAGAGGATGTAAACCCATATTTTGAGTTAAACTTAAGCCTTCTTAAATTATAAAAATTATTTGAATTATTTTGGGTTATTTTGAAAGAAATGACAGTTTCAAAGGCCCATTTGGAATTACCATTTTTGTTTGTTAAATAAAAAAAGTTACGAATACTCTTTTTAAATTTGGAATTTAAGAACAAGTTTTGAAATGAATTGATGGTGTTTAATGAACAAGTTAACACTTTATAATGATTCTATCTTGTAATAACAACTTAATGTTACTTTATTGAATATTATAATTCCAATTGATGGGTTTTGAAAAAGATATTATTTACTTTCATAGAGCTCAGGGTGAGAGTGATATGTGATTTGGGGGAATGTGCCCATGACTGAAATGTTTGGGGCATAATCCCATGATTAATATTAATAAGAATCCCCATTGTGACCCTCATAAATTTATTATTGCACTTGAAAATTTATTTAAGTCATGGGAACCTGAATATATATATGGGATTACCTTGATATATTCTTCACTAATAAACTCACACCCCTTATAGTGGATCCATAGAGAACATAAAAGTTTCAAACTACGAATGTGCGGTAAGGAAAGTGGGTGTTTGTAGAACTATTTTTCTTGAGACCCGTGAGACTAGATGTAGGCCTAGTGATTATTCATGAAGATTTTTGATGAGGTAGTATATTCTTGACTCACTATCATACCTAGGTTTTACCCATGACATATATACATGATATTTGATACATGACAACATTCATTGTCACTATATGGCATCAATGTTTCCTTTTTTGATTGATTTGTTCACTGATATGATGAACCTTGTATCTATTTTATCAAATCTTTTATATATTTTAATATAATTTAAATGTTCTTAATTTTATTTATTGATATAACTTTATCTTGTAAAATATACTTTAAATTTTTTCAATAAAATTTTTAGTTTATAAATTGCGAAATGGAATGTTTTATAGGCTTCTTTTGATAAATGGTATTTAAATGATTAAAAATCAAGTTTTTAAACTAATAGTAATACTATATTTATTTTACTCCTATTTTAGAATATTTTATTTACCTTATTATGTAACTATATATAATATTTGTTTGAATACTACTAGGATCTATGCAGCCTTTATGATCTTGTAGTATGTGCTCATGATCAAATCATCCTTTTTGGGTTTATGATTGGTTGACCAAGGGTGGGTGACTTGGGACATGGTGGGTGGTCGTGGACCACCATTAGATGGGTTTTGGTTGTAATGTTACAATTTATGTTTTTAAATTGACTCTTTGTTCTCTGAGATGTATGTTCTGATGTATGTATCTGATGATGTTTCAACAATTTACTCTGTTGGTTGTAATATTTTTTTGGAAAAATCATTCCCAATGGTTATCACTTGATTCCTAGGTTCTTTTCATTAGCCCGTAGTGATCGAGAGTGATCTTCAGTTTATTGGTGAATCTTCTTAGATATTAGTTTAGATGGTACTCTTGGTTGGTTCTACATAATGTAATAAATCAGGTAAAAAGAATCCATTACAAAATTTATAGTTCTACTTTTAACATAAAATATTTTTTTGTTATTTGAATAATTTTATAAACCCTTAATGAATCATTCAAAGCTATATTATATTTTAATTTTTGTAAAAACATATCTTTATAAAAAATCCTGACCTGAAAATTAAATTTTTATTTCAAAGCACTTTTGAGGAAAAAGTGGGAAACCCACACATTTTCCACAACAAAGGTGTTATCCAAAAAATGAGCCCACAACATTGTAAAAAAATACTAAGGATATTTGAGTCTACTACCCTATAAAGATTCCAATTAAGAGTGGTTACCTTCATATTTGAATCATTCATGAGAAGATCTTCAAAATAATCTGCTATATTTTCCCAGGTCTGGATAAATTCTTCCACGAAGTGGGAAACCGACACATTGTCCTCAATAGAGGTGTTATCCAAAAAACGAGCCCACAACGTTGTAAAAAAACACTAAGGATATTTGAGTCTACCACCCTATAAAGATTACAATTAAGAGTGGTTACCTACATATTCGAATCATTCCTGAGAAGATCATTAAAACAATCCGCCATATTCCCAGGTCTAGATAAATTCTTCCACATTGATCTTCCTATCATTGAAACCCTATGCTAGGATGTGGTCCTATTTAGTGATCCACTCACTTTTTTATTCATTAATCTCAACACTAAGCAACCTCTCATACATTCTGTGGATAACCTCTGGCAAGGCATTGATCTGAAGGGTTCCATCAATTGTATCCCCCTTAGAGTATAGAACTTTCTCCAAACATTCCCAATTCCCTACTTACATATTGACTTCCACTATGTTTTTGGTACCATCCGGTATTAGTTCCATGTATGGTAACATGATTCTACCATCGGGGGCCTTGATTTACCTACATAGGACTTTCTCACCCAACTCTTCAGACAACTGCTTACTATTTTCAACAATTTTTGGGACCCTCGGTCCTTTATCAATCCCATTTTTCCTAGACTTCCTTGAGGATCTATTAACTATTTTCTTTGGGGTGTTCAGATATTAATTACAGGGCCTTTCCTTTTCCCTCCCTTGTTAAGTGAAAAATTCCCTAAGATAAGGCTCCCTTGCTTGCCGTTTCTCGATCCATACCCAACCTTCACTTGAGGTTATTGCTCATAATTTGTTGATGCCAAGGATTATAATTATTTGTCACTTGGTTTAATATTATTAGAAGACCTTTTCATGATTTTATTGCATTTCCACCTTGAAATATGTGTTTTTCATCCTTCTAGGTAGAAATTTTCCTTCCCATTAGCACTCAATCATGTGAAACTATTGTGGATATAAATAGACCGTGGAGGTTCATGTATATGAAGTGGTTCCAAACTCAGAGATAAAACTGTGTTCGAACCCTGGGAATCGAGAAACTCAAATAAAACAACATTTGGACCTGAGGAAACATGTACCTCGGAAAACCCCCTTGAATTATTGTAAGCATCATCAGTACTGGTGTTAGCAGAGGGAATGATATCCTGTCCATTACCCATACCACCAGACTTCACCTTATCAACATAAGATGGTACAAACTCACATCGGACTAACTCTGCCTTCTTACCATCATCCAAATAACTCCTCATATAGGAAAAAATATCCACAACACATTGGTCAGAGATACTATTTCAAGATCTAATTGGAACAACAATAGGATTGAGATTGTCCTCATGAACCAGGGGATTAGCGAATATGTCCTCTAGTTCCTTAACCATATAATCCTTCACTGTATTTATAACTTCACAACTGGCCTTCCCATTTAACACTATAGTGTATGATTTATAAATAAGCCTCAATTCCCCATCATCAACTATATTATTTTAAGGATTTTATTTATTATCGTATCCAAAATACTGGAAAAAACTTCTCTTTGGTAGAAACCATGGAAATTTTTTAGGTTTTGATTATTTTATCATATTGATTCCAAAACCTATGTTTAGAAATTAATAAAGAATTTATCCCTATTTTGATATAAAGACCCACCCATCCTCCCACTCCTCTTCACTCAAAATACTTTTAGAAAAATTTTACTCTCCCTTTCCCTCTCCAAAACACTCCCAAGGTTTTCCAAATATATTAATTATCCCCTCCCAATCATTTAGAAGTTCCCTCTCAAGGTAAGGGATCATTTCCTCTTCATCTTTATTTCTAGTACTTTATTTTTACTATGCCTTTTAATTTTTGACATTTCATATTTTAATTTTTTTTTTTCACTCACCCTTTAATAACCTTATGATTACTATGTAATGATATTCTATGCTTTACTCTCATTCACCCCTTCCATAAACCTTCATGTACACCTATTATTCTGTCAAAATCATCCTACAATTTTCATGTAAAATATATTTGTAGTGAATAACCATCCCCATTTCCACTCAAGGGTATTAACCTATATGTACCAATCCATTATTTATTTGGTAATTACTTTTATATAATTTAAAATCTATAATTTTGGGATTAAAATTGAGTAAATGAATTCTTTTTTGGATGATATATGTGTCACACTTATGTATGTACATGACACAAATGTGACGGGTGAGACAAAAATTATATAGCCCTCCAATGCATTAGGTAATGTTTTATCCCATGAAATTCCATTTATGGTAATTGTGAGTTTATCCTAAGTACACTATTTTATGATTTCTGGTTGATTAACCTTAACTTATCATTCCTATGTTTCCTTGATGTTATCATCATATATCATTCTTCTATTTTCATTTTTATGTTTCTCACCCATTTAATTCCACCACAATATGTCTCTTTAATTACATGTATTAAATTCATCATGTTATCCATTGATTATTACCATAGTATGTTTTATATATCTCCCTTTTCATACAAACGTCCCAAGGTTATCTCATGTATTTTTAGATGAATCAATAGAATATAAGGTCATGTTTCATTATATTAAAAAATAATATTTCTATACCTATATATCAATTTTTTTATATGTATATAATTACCCAAATACACTAGGCCTTTCACTCTTTTAGATTGTATTATGTGTGTCTTTATGTAAAAAATCATGAATTGAAGTGTATTAAGGACATGGGTTTTAATAGATGATCCTTTATATATATATGTAAATGAATAATTGAATCCTATTACTTTCACCTAATGTGTGTATCAACTTTATTTATAGTTTAGATGACCATCCTTTGGATTAAGAAGGCTTGAGTTGACTCAGGTTCTACATAATCACCCAATGGAAAATAGGTTAACAGATAACTATTTAGTTATTAAAAGTAATTCATTTTATTTCCCTATATATTATCCATTATATATCTACATGAACTATTAATTTGACTAGATATTAATTTATAAATCATTGGTGGTGTCCTACTAATTTTTACTCACACCCTATGTTGGCCATCACTTGTACCTGATCAGACTTTATGGTTGTAGGTTAGGATAAGGGAAAAGGTTAAATAATGGGTGGTTAATTTTGGACATTATGGAATGGAGAATAGATGAGGGGATTGAGATAAGTGTCCCAACACTTTTTTAGATTATCCATTAGGTAATTATATATTTTTTCTTTTTGTATCATGATACTATCCTGATAATACATGTTTATTTCACAGGTTTGTTAGCATTTGCCCATTTTTTTTGAATTTTGTTTGTCATGTGTGGTTACCTATTGGTTATTAATTAAAATTATTTCCAATACTGTTTTTAGTTTTATAAAGAGTGTAAAGTTTCAAAACATTCCTAAATAGACCCCCACTGCTATTCAGTAACCTCTGATGTATGGGGAGGCACTCTCGAGTACATGTGGTGAACTAGTTTAGTGACTAGTTAGAGTGATCTAGGCATGGTCGTTACAAATAATATTCACATCCACCTACAAATATGTGCTTCATAAAAATTTATATAAGCTAATAATTTTATTATCTTGGTGGGATGATATACCAATACCTATCATTAATATTCCCCTATAAATAACTATTTTTAAACCAAATTAATTGATCCTATTTAAGAGATTCTTTTCATGATACTTTCACATTTGGCATGGTTCTATGAAATTTTGGAATAACCTGTGCTATTTTGGCTGGACACTTTTATATCACACTATATTAGTGTACACTCCCCACTACGAGGGCCATTAACACCATGAAACTTATCATAACTCCCATACAAGTCACTTTTCAAAATTTAAAAGAATAAATTTCAATGGTAGAAACTAAATAACGAGGAATAAAATAATATAAAAATTATAAATTATTTAACACATAAAACATGTAAGAATCAATTTTTTTAATTTAACACAACACCAAATAATCTGAATGTATCATATAAAACATACTAAAACATCATTTAATAAAACTTAATATTTATAACCAATTATCGAACCCCTATTTACTATTCATAAAAATTTATATCACTATAAAAAATCAAGATAGTGAGATACTAGATGACAATGAGGATAAGATGAGAGGTGCATCAAAATAGGGTTTCTTGATTACCTATTAAGGAAAACATTATCCGCAAAATATAATTTATATTCATTAATATGATCCTCTATTAAAAGATTCAACCTTCAAAATTCCATTATCTTTTTCTCCATTTCATTAATACATTATTCTTCTCTAATAAATTTCCTTGGAGTTCTGTGGTAACTCTAAAATTTAAACCACAATAAAAATCATAAAATTCCATATTTGACAATAATAATAAACCAAGTCAAAATTTCACTCCTTCCAAAATTCAAAAAAAAAAATCCATATTAAATTAATAAAATGACCCTTAAATAATAAGATACCAATAAAAATTATCCCATAATTTATAACAAAAAATATATGGTTAATTTATCAACTTCAAATCGAAATCATAATTCATTAAATTAATATATGATATTATTATCATTTATAATATAACTAAAATTATGGTTTTTATAGTTTCCCCTACTATAATGAATTCCCCCCACCCACAATATGGACAAATAGATCCATCCTCTAATGCCATATTTGTGACTCCCTATTCTAACTTTATTCTTGGACATTACTATACTCTATAACACATAAACAATAAGTATAGAACATTCCCATAGTAGTTTTTATCCATTTCAAAAATTTCATTGGTCACTCAATAAAAGTCATGAAAGTGTCCAATTACACTAATTTCAAGATAATAACATGAGATAGAACCAGTAAATATATTCATTACTAATATATAAATAATTCATTATTAACATCATCATAAAATGGTTTTAATTATAACTAATATAGATATTCACTAATACATTCCACAATCTAAACGGTCCCACCTACCATGCTACCAACTTCCCTTTCTTTATAAGTATTAAACATATTTAAATAGGGGAGACTAATAAAAATACATGGTCAACTTTATTGAACTATAATATTCATTTCCATCAATTAGAATATGAATTCAATTGATGTTAGTTGAATAATTCTTTGCACACACCTTGATATCCTTGAATGATTCTCCAACCTTTTTTAACTATAGAGTATAACATTTTCCTCCAAATAAAATCTAGAGATAGAATTGAATATATGAGAGGATTAGATAAATGGTTTTACATAATTTAGTATTCTTGATCCCTATTTAATATCTAAATCACCTCCTTGAATAATTAATCATCCATAAAGAATATCCCCTTTCAATAATTTAATGTGATAAATTCCATTATCTTCCTATCTCATCTATCAATAATTTATTCACCATTATTAATTTAACATTACAAACTACCATAACTCACAAGATAAAAACATACTCCAAATAATCTAATTATATATTTCACTATAATAATATCCTAAGTAAAAAAATTATTTTTATAAAAATCAACCCAAATATCATTCAAATTAAAATAATAAAATTAACCCCAAACATTCACATATCAACAAAAATTATCCAATAGTTAATAAATATAACTATAATGATTATTTATGATTTTCCATATAAATCATACTATATTAGATTAACTAAATTTATTATCTACATAGATTAAATAACTAAAAGTAAATATGCTATATTTTCCCCCATAAAGACATTCCATCATCAAAATGATATTCAATCTCATAAAAGATATTCATCTATTACTTTGGGATATGAGACTCCATATATCATGATTATTCTTGGATATTATCATATATATACAAAAATCAAACTATAAGGATATTGTTAGGATCACATGAAGGGTGATAATCACTGAGAGAGGGTGAATCAGTGCTTATAGCTTTTTTCAAAATCCCTCTAACTCTGATTTTTTTTAAATATCATTATCTAATTAATCACATAAATTAATAATATAAATTGGTATAGTTAATATTTTAATGTGGTTCACCTCATAAAAGTATGAGTACATCATCAGTGTGTCATGGTTTTTATCCCACACATATATGTATCTTCTTTTTATCAACAATAACCTTATAAAGGGAATATCATTGATCTTGTTATGATGGATAGCTTCAACTAGTTAAAAATTTAATCAATAAACTAAAAATATCTTTTCTGGATGAATGATCACCAATGAATGATTGAGAATCCACACATGCTTCACAAAATTTGACCTTATTCCTCTTGATTTCACAAAATTCTTCTTTGACCATTCTTAGTCATCTTGGAATGTTCATCATAAATCATATTTTTTTTAATTTCCCCTTTTTTATGTTCACAAAATATTTATATAGTTTTTTATAATAAAATATGGAAACATTACTTTATTATTGGGTTTGTTTTATATTTTATTACAATTTATTCCTAAAAATAGTAGATTTAATCTTGAATAATAATTTCAAATAATTTAATTTTAAATTCTCATCAACATTTCGAAATTATCTTGAAAATTAATCTTTACTCAAATCCTAGAAAAATAGTACTTATTTAACTCTTAATGATACTTAGGATATGTCCATATTTCAAAAATCTACAAAATATGTTTCTTTAATTTCATTAAAATTATTTCTTGATGGAATTTAAGAAGATTTACAGCATGGTAAATTTTATTTTTGCGGGATTATTCTTCATTTTATAGGACATCCTTGGTTTGATTCTTCATACTCATCATGAATCACAACCCATATTATTCAATATAATTTTTTTTCAATGAGGATCAATATAAAATTGTCCATGTTGGAATTATGAAAACTTTCATCAGAAGTTCATAATACATCGATTTTTTCACATAGTAGAGTATCACAAAGAAAGTATTTTACAGGATACATAAGATGTTTTATTTTACCTCATTTCCAAAAAATGTAAAAAAACATCATATGAGATCTTAATATCTTACACACTCCATTTATCATACACGGTTCAATATCTTATGAGTTTTCAATATCATATGTAGTGACCACATGTCTTATGATATACTAGTATCTTATGCGATGGTCATATCTTACAAATTCCCAGTATCTTACAAGATGGACTTATTATGTGAAAAAATAAAAATATATTACATGTTGGGAAAACATATTAGGTATACTCAAGTTTCTTATAAAACATGATTATCTTATGTAAAAAAAATATATATTATGAAGTCCATACTCAAGAAGATTTCAAGATACCCAAAATTATAGAATCAAACTCTAGCCCCCTTAATCCTTCTGAAACACATTTAGTCTAACTCAAAAACACTAAAATACCTCAGAAACCAATCCTTAGTAATAAAAGTTGATTTTATTAAACTTTTAAATTTATAAACATTTAATTTCAATTATTCAATCTCCCCATTATCTAGCATCTTCCAGACCTAGTTCATCCTTTTGTAGATAATTCATTTTATTCTAGAAACACTTTACTTTGGTATCTATGAATATTAGCTCCATAATTATAAAATTAAAAAAAGTATTGAGGGAAAATACCACATCATCCTCAAATGGGTTCAAGAATCCCCTCTTTATATTTTTTATCAATATGATTCATCTCTTCTCTCACTTATTGAAAATAAAACTGAATTGAATAACTAAGAGTGTCAATATCAATATTTTTAAATAAAATATACATGAATCAATAAAATCTAAATCTATTGAGAAATATTTTTATAAAAAATAGGAGGGATTAACCCAAAAAATAATGTTTTCCTTAAAAACCCCATTCCATAAATTCTACTTTAGGAGACTCAGTAAAATAATAACATAAATTATATTCCATAACCACTATTCATCACTCCTTCAATAAAAACATTAAAAAATCTCATAAATAAGGGGAATAGTTTTCTACCATTTAAATTACATCTCTTATTTATAGAAATATTTTAAAAAAATAAAATAGTAGAGGAAACTCAAGTAATAACACACATCAATTATAAAATTTGGTTTGCACTCCCATTTACAACCTTTATTTCTCTAAAGTTTTAATTATATGGAGATCTGTGAGGATGTCATAATATATTGCTTATATGGAACAAATTATTACTTCATAATTCCTTCAAACTTATTTTATTTTATAAAATGGCACATTATGTCAATGTGTTTAGATCTAGATTATTGAATTAGATTTTTGGAAGAATTGATAACACTATGACTATCATAGCTTGTGAACTGAGGGTATTAAAATTTATCAATAAAATCCTTCAGTTGTATCTTCATCTAAACCATTATAATCACTACTTCTGATACAATCTCATATTTATCCTCTGTAAATATCAAGTTAACTGATGTTTTATACTTTTAATTCCATTAAAAAAACTCTACAAATGAAAAAAATCCATTAGATGTATATTTTCTATCATTTATAGGATCCGACCAGTCAAATTATAGAAACCTTATTAGATCTATCTCAAAAAAAATTTTACACACCATCCCATGATTTCATGTGTTTGAAATATATCTTATAATCCTATTTTATATAAAAATATGTGATTCTATAGGAATATATTAATATTTATAATAATGGTTGAAAATAAAAATATTATTAATCCTAGATGTTTTCTAGTACATGATACTACCAATAAAAATTGTAAACTACTTCTAATTAATAGTTTTTACATCCATCCATTCTTAGTTTTGTTCCCACTTAAATAAGTGTATACACTCATCTAGATTTTTGGAAGTAATTTTTTTAAAAGATCTATGTAATATTTCTTATTTTGATATATAAATGTAATCATCTATATGGGTAATATTTAAAACCAAATAAAAATCTCATCTCCCTAATAATTTAAAATTCTAATCTTTATTTTATGTGCATTGATAATTATTCACCTAAACATTTCTCATTGCAAGAAAGGATAATTTCAACAACATACACAATTATAATGAGTTTTTTGGTGTGGGTACTCTTTACATACATATTTTTTCACCTCACCTTTTTTGGAATTTGTGTTTCTCAGATATTCATTAAACTTAAAATACCAAGATCTTGGGGATTTCTTATATTGAGTCAAAGACTCATCCTTTTCCTTGGTTTTAAAGAGTAAAATACATTCCTGTTATAATTTTATTTAAGTCTAATTTATATGTTTTAAATTCTATTTTTAAATTTTTAATTCAAATAAACTAAGTTATAAAGAACTCAGTTGTGGGATCACTTGTACTTGAACTTAGAAAGAACATTGAAATGGGAACTGAAATTGATTAGGAGATAAATTTGATTTCAATATATCATATGAAGCTTCTAATCATACTATTTAAAATACAATAAGAGATATTAGAATTAGTCCATTGAATTTTGTTAAACAAACATCAATAAATTTAACAATGGCTTCAATGAGTGAAAGGTACTGGTCACACACTGATTACTCTACTATGATGTTATTGTGAATCATCTCATTATACTTATTATAATCTTACAATGTGTGCAATGATCCATTACATTGTAAAAAATCTTCTACAAATATCCTCTAATTCCTTTTAATCATTTTTTTCATTTTCTAATCCTATAATATTAATTTTTTTCTAGGATTTGAAACCTATTAATTTTATAATTTTATTGATCAATGATATCTCAAGGATAAAAATGAGTGGATCTTCTAAATGGGTTGTTTGAAAAAGTTCTAGTGTGGGATTTTTTTCAATTTTTTTTAAGAAAGTAGCTCAAGTATGAGATAACTGATACTTTATAATAGGTTTAAGTTGATGAATTTTGAGAGTGGCCTTTAATAACTTGGTCTTGGTTGAGAAAAACCTGTTTCCTTGATATTGAACCAGTTACCATGCCTTTTGATATGGTATTGGAAATATTCCAAACCCCCTGAAATATTCTAATAGGGATTAAGAGAATTTTCACCAGCCAAAGAAATGTCCTCAAAAGTATTGCAGGAAAAGAGGGATGAAAACTTATTTAGATATTGCATAGGGATCACTGGATAATTTGGGTTCAGATAACCCTCCAAAGAAGGGGACATATTACTTATAATGACCCAAATTTTCCATGATTTAAAAAAAATTATTTTCAAACATTCTGAGACTGGGAACTTAGACGACATGCGATTCTGAGGCCCGGTGTTCCCAAAATAAATATTTGAATAAAGTTCATTTCTTAAAAAAAAAGCGGTCAAAAGGTGAACTTTGAATATTAATATCTTTTGAATGGATACCCAGATTAGAAATATGAGAGAATCGTTGCATTCATAATAAAAACTTTACCTTAGGTGGGACCTAACATTGTATGATGTAGGCCAGATAAAAAATTAAGACTTTGGACGTAGATGTTATTAAAATATTTTAAATAAATTTTTTTTTGATGTAATAGAGATTTTCTTTTAAACAAAAATTTGACAGAGATCTAGGTTTATTTATATAACTCTGATGCTCCCTTAAGGAAAAGAGAATAGTTTCTATCTCGATGAAAAACATCGGTCAATCAGTTTTGGATATCGGAACGCGGATCAAGATCGTTCTTCAACAGATCGACAACAACAACAACGCAACTTCTCTCTTCGTCAATGATTGAACTAGCTCCAGGTAGGGTGTTTGGTTTTGATTTTATCCCCATTCTTGATTTCCGAATGATGAATGTGGATCAACCCATGAATCAGTTGACTCATGATTCGATCATTCTTATGGGAGGGTTTTGACTATGGGATGTTTTTTGGGGAATTAAAATTCTTTTTTGGTTTGTTAGGCTAAATCCTTCTAATAGGAGCAGATCAATTCCATAATGAAAAAAAGTAGAGGTTTATTCATCGATTTGTTACATATGTTTTTCTTCTCCCCTTTGACCCGCGTGTTCTTCGCATTCTTCTTAGGGTTATGAAAAATGGGTCATCCAGTCTTACAACACAACGATCCCAAATCAGATATCTGACCTTATAACAACCTAATGGAGGTGCGACCACAATCGTGATGGATGGATCAAAGTGACGTCGGAGATACTTAAATTCGATAATTTTATAGATGGATGGGTCATAATATGAATTCAAATTCCTTTTGATGAATAAAAAAACCTGAGGATCTTGAAACCTCATCCAGATCAAAAATCAGACCACCAGAGCGAGTCTGATGGACTGCAGAAGAAGCCACCGGCACACCGACGATGGTGGAAGCTGCATCTACATAGCTGCCTGCATGGGATAATATTGCGGATTTGTGCCGCGAAGGGCTGAGATGGACTCTCAAATCAAGCCGTGAATGTGCAGGATGAGTGGTCGGTGGAGCTAACCATGTGGCATGGAGCGGATGTGGCAAGCCGCTGCATCCGGGGTGGATCAAACTGGCATGATTGATCAGGCTGTTGGTGGGTTGGTCCCAACAGGTTGGGTCATCAGACCCCAAGATGGGTTAGGTCAGTCCCACCGAGTTAGTCTAGGCCTAGATCCAACCGGACCCTTTCACTAAAACGCCCGTAACCTTCAAATGGAGCGACCATTTGACGAGCCGTCTACAACGTTGATACCCTTACAACAAGAAAATCCTTTAGAGATACTCTTTGTAAGTTTTTGTGGAAATTTAATGATGGCATAATGGTTTGAGGAGTGGGTCCTTTAGGTATAAGCATATCTTGAGAGTAATCAAGGTGGTTCATATAATAAGAAACTTGGATAGTACTCCCCTGGCGATTTAGGGTGTGGGTATTTATTATCTCTCTACTTAGGTAGATTTGGGACTCCCCACTTTGTGGGTGTGGGTTTGTTACCTTTAGGAAGTTTCCTTTGGGGGTTTTACTCCCTAGATGGTCTTGGTTGTGAGTTTCCCCATAATTGGTGTATTAATAGAGTAGGTAATCCATTTCTAGGTAGAGTGCGGATCCCATATTATAGGATTTTGTACTCCCATGTCCTGTAAGGGAGAGGGTACTCTAGAATAGTGTTAGTACTTGCCTAACGTACTAGGGTGTGGGTCCCCCATAGCAAACTAACTGACCGAGTCGGTAATCCCCTTTCATACTATGGTGCGGGTCCTCTAGTCATAGAGTAATACTCCCCTACCGGGTTGGGTGTGGGTCCTATATAAATTATGTATTACTTCCCTATCATATCAGGGTGTGGTTCACACATGAGTATCACTCCCCTATTGGAACAAGGGCATGGGTCCTCACTTACAGAGTCATACTCCCCCGTCTCCAAGTAGCGGTGGGGAGCAGGTCCTCCATTGGAGTTGGAGCTCCCTTGACTATAGAAATCAACTATGAGGATAAGGCCCCTCCACTTGATGTGAATGTCACCTAGATAGGATTAAGTGATCTCTTGATGGAATGAGTTGTAGGATACTCCTTTCAAGAGTGATTGAGGTTTCATATGTTAGTATGGAGTAGTGCTCCCTCAACTGTACACAGTAGCAAGGGGAGGCCTCTTCAATTGGGTTTCCTTAGTCCTATGTTGGGTTTAAGACAATGATAACTGAACCTCTGGTGTTGGGAACTAAAGATAGACCTTGTAGGCTATTCTGGATGGAGCACGTCCTCTCAGACGTACCATTATGAATGGTAGAGTTGCTTCTGATGGAGTGTATCTATTAGACAGGTGCCATCAATGATGGATGAGTTCGTGGATTGTGTCCTCATAGTTTTTTGGGTTATGATTTGGGACCTTAATCAGAATCCTGATGCCGGATATGAGGTTGGGACCTCATGATTCTTAGTTTTTGAAATGAGTATATCTGTATATTCTGGGTATATGTATGAGAATATACCTATGTAGAGCTGATTGTGCTTTTCTTTGTGATTTTTTCCTTATGCTTTACCTATGTGGTTTCAGGATGTCCTACTAAGTATTGTTGTACTCACCCTTGCATGGTCCTTACCCACACAGGTCATGTCTTTTCAGAAGATCGATGCTTTGACGGAGTCCAAGGAGGAACTGGACTAGGTGGTGCTCAGTGAAATCAGACAGGTGAGGCATACACCTACGACTTTAGTTAGCTACACTTAATCTACCTTTCAAGTAGGGATTTTATCAGACATGCTACAAAGACTTGGGGGTTTAATTGTGTTCTGTATTTCTTTTGGTGGGATAGTATACTGGCCCAATTTTCAAACCTGTAATTTACTTTATATTTCACTCTGGTTGTATTTTACATAGTGGTCTACATGCATAACTTCTTTATATTTTTACTTTTCAAAATTTGTAGGCTTGGAGATGCATGCCTATGTACAGGTATATAGGAAATACCTCCCATTTTAGTGATATGACTACCCAGTTCTAGTCACTGGCCCCTGGACTATTGGAGGTAGTCTTGGGGAGTCATGGAACATTCCCCTCTAGGATGGGCCATGACAAAGTGGTATCAGAGCAGGTTAGTTCAACATTGGGACTGGGAGTTAGTGAGTTTTGTTTGGGGCAGTAGTATTAAGTGTTTAGAGTTCAGATTTTAGGACAAGGACTCCAGTGTTGGTGCGGCCTTCGATGTATCCAAAAACCAAGACTCTGGATACCTTCTTCCCGACTCGGTACATGAAAACACTGGTTGTAGGTAAATGAATGGTGAATGCATCATATAGAAATGGTTTTTGTTTTCCATTTACTTGTTGCGTTAGCTCTCCAAATATACTTTATTGACTGTGGTTCATCTTGATCTATTTCAGGATGCCTCTACATAGAATTCCAGCCAAGATTTTGTTTCATGTCCATGAGGATGATATGCCTAACACTGAGGCATTGCTATAGGGACTAGTACTAGAGAAATACACACCAGGTGGTGCACCAGCGATGCTAACACCTTTTGATCAAAAGCTTCTACCAGCTCTCCTAAAAGAGGATACACACAGGCTCTGTGCATTGCAAGAGTTCCAGAGGCAGCAAAATCCCAGGTTCTGAGGGGAGATTTGATCCTCAAGTAGATAAGGATCAGTTTGAGGCAGTCACGTGCGTCTTATACCATGTGAGGACACCACCTGACTATATGATAGTCATAGTTGTGATAATTCTTCAAGACTCATTGGAATGATGGTTAAGCTTAGTGATCTAGACATACAAGGAGGTGACCCTCTCTTAGAAATAATTTGAGCACCTATTTAGTAAGAAGTTCTTTCCAGAGATGTTACACTCTGTGTATATAAAGAAGATACTGCACCTACATAAGGGAATCATGATAGTAGCAGAGTACTCAGTGAGATTCAAGGACTTATCTTGCTACTCTACGAACATGGTGTGGGACCCATACTTTAGGGCCCACAACCTTTGATTAGAGAATACACCAGGAGATTAGGGTGTTAATGATATCCCTTACAGTTTTTACATAAGCTGGGGTGTTTGAGCGAGCCCTCATTGTCGAGAGTTTTCTGGTTGGGGAGCAGGTGGATGTGACCTACAGAAAATGTCCTAAGATAAAGGCGCATATAAAAGGTAGTATAAAATAGGTGACATGATCATGGCGTACGAGGCATATCCATTCTCAAACATAGACATGTGGGTATGTGGTGCTGGAGTAGTGCTGAGGAGTAGATCAGCTGTAGGAGTGGAATTGTTACACTTTTGACAAGTGGGGGAATATTTCTAGGGATTGTCTGACCCACTGTGTTGTTAGAAGAGAGATGGATGATGAGCCACCTTGGAAGAAACAATGCTTGGATGAAGGAGTTACAAAAGATGGTGGGTGAAAAAAAGGAGCTAGAAGATCATCAGGAGGTGACAAATATTTTGCAGTGTTTCCCCCACCACCCCCAGGTGGTCCACACCAGGATTTGGGAGTTGAAGCCCATGGGTGAGGACAACTGCATGTGGTCATGGATTATGACCCAGAGTATCAATGATAGATCCAAGTCATGACCCATGTCTTTTATTTTTTTGCTTCTGTACTAATGGAAATAATAAATAGTTGTTCTCCTTCTTCCATGAGTTTTGTTTGAGGCTTAAAGGTTCTAATCAAACCACAGACTATACCCTCACGCTTAGAGACTCCTATTGGTGGAGACCTAATAATCACAATCTGTCATTGATAGTGTGACCCAACTCTTAGAGGTGATATTTTCTATTGGGATATCTTAGTGATAGTGTCAAGGACTTACAACATCATTCTTGGTATAGAATACTACCGTTCATGAATATTTTTACTGTTTTATGTGTAGGGTGCAGTGTGTCCGTGATGATGAAACATGGTTTCCTTGTTGATGAAAGTGAAAATCAGGCATCACAAGGCAGAACCTCGCAAAGGTTTTAATAATAAGGGGGTTTTTGAAACCCATTATTGAGGTACGGTGAGAGAATCCCTTGGTCTTGAATATTTTGGGTGAGGTTTTGCGATGAAGCGTGAGAGCAGATCCTAGCCCTACTTGTGGAGTTTTTCTGCTTGACCTCTTTTTCTTGGTATCATTTTTGTGGTGGAAGAGTTAGACCATTTGATGTTTCTATAGTATGGAATGGTTTCTTACCATCCATATAGGGCTGAGATTCCACTAGTGGGTGTGGAAGTGTTTTTGTTTTTGGAAGTTGTGTGGCATATGGAGGTTGTAGACAAAAATCCTAGTAAGACCCATCATTCGCTTTTGGACATGCCTGTTTTGTTCGTAAGTACCCCTGTGCATTTAGAGAAAACCTAGAATGTGTAACGCTTGTAGAGGATATTGTACAGTTCATCCAAGTTTGAATATAAACTATGGAGTTCTGTCAGTATCTGTGTTAGGTTAGCGTGGAGGTGAGCCGCTAGACCCCATGACATCATATGTACTAGGGTGCTTGGTGGTTTCCCACTTGTCGCAGTTAAAGAGACATGTGTCGTTGTTTCACAGTGTTTCTCTAGAAGAAGATGAAAATGAAAGTGGTTGATCCAAGTGGTTCCTCTAAGTGCGTTATTGTATGCACAAAATCAACCCTTGATGAGCTCGATGGCGTGGGAGCCTAGTAGAGAGCTCAGTTTTCTTCCCATGAGTGTATCCCTTTTCTTTTTAAGGACGAAAATATCTAAGGTGGGGAGAATGTAATGACCCATATTTTTCTTTAATTTATTTTTAGAAATTATTTGGGAAAATTCCAAGACCGAGCACTGAGAAGGCATGCGATTCCATGGCCCTATGTGCCCAGAATAAATCATTGAATAAAGTTTAGTTTTTAATTAAAAGCACTATAGTGGAAAACTTTGAACTTTAATATCATTCTGACGGATGGCCAGATCATAAATTATAGGACACCATTGTGTTTAGAATAGAAAATTTACCTTAGGTGGGGATAAACATCATCTGGTGTGGGCTATACAAAAAATTTAGATATTGTACGTAGATGTCATTAAAATATTTTAAATAAAAATATTTTTGATGAAATAGATATTTTATTTTAAAAAATTCTTCTTCAGAGATCTAGGGTTATCGCCATAACCCTAGAGCTCCTCTAAGGAAAATAGAAGAGGCTCTCTCTCAAAGAAAAACACTAGTGAATCGGTTTTGGAAATCGGAGCACGGATTGAGACCGTTCTTCAACGGATCAACAATGATAATGAAGAAGCTTTGGTCTTAGAAAATGATCGAACTAGATCCAGGTAGGGTGTTTGGTTTTGATTATGTTTTCCCCGTTCTTGATTTCATAATGACGAGTGTGGATCATCCCATGAGCAAGTAGACTCACATCTTGATCATTCTTACGGGAGGGTTTTGACAATGAAATGATTTTTGGGGAATTGAAATTATGCATTGGTTTTTTATGCTAAATAATTCTAATGGGAGAAGATAAATTTTTTAACAACCAATGGTAGAGGTTCATTCCCTGATTTTTTACATGTGCTTTTCTTCTCCCCTTTGAACTGTGCATTCTTTACGTTCTTCATGGGGTTATAAAAAATGGGTCATTGTATATTCATCTCATAATGCAACAATCCCAAATAGAAGATCCAACCTCATGATAGCCCAATAGAGGTTCAACAATGACGGTGACAGAAAAATCGAAGTGATGTAGGAGATACCACCATTGAATCATTTTTTAGCGGGATGGGTCACAATATGAATTTGAACCCCTAGAAATGAAGAACATGACCCAAGGATCCCATAACCTATTTCGGATTGAAAATTGGACAATTGGAGAGAGTCTAGTGGATCAAGGAAGAATCCCCCAGTATGCTAGCACCAGTGGCAGTAGAACGCATCGTCTATGGTAACCGCGTCCACCTGGCTTCCCTAATGGGAGAAGTTCGCGGCTTCATGCTACGACAGGGCGAGCTAGAAATGCGGCTCAATCCACGGGCGTACAAGATTAGCGGCCAAACAAATGGGATCAAACTGACCCACTCGTGCAGGCCGACAATGGGTCGGGCTCAGTTGGGGTGGGATGGGCCCAGCGAGTCAGACTAGGTCTGGACCCAACCAACACCTTTTCACAAAAACACCCGTAAAATTCAAACAGAACGTCTGTTTGACGAGCTGTCTGCGGCATTGTGACCCTTGTGATGAGATGATCCTTTTCAGATGCTCCAAGTGAGTTTTTGTGGAAGTTTATGGACAAAATAATGGTTTTAGTAGTGGTTCATCCTAGTACAATTAGACCTTGAGAGGAATTAGGGTGGTTTATTGTAACACCCCAAGATTTCAATGTGCATTATCTCTTCAAAGTAATTAAATAACTTGCACTATACACAACACTGAGTTCAAGCGCACCATGACTTACCAAACTAGCCGTTCAAAATGCGATAATGAATAGTATTAACTGAATTTTGAATTTTATATATTTTGTATAATTTTAGAATCCATATAATGTGTTTCTTAGACATAATATAAGAACAAATTCTTTTTTTTTCAGATAAAAGAAGTATTTTTCAAAAAATGCAATTTTACCCTCTTTTAATGAAAATCCATTTTTAAAAAAAATATTTGACACTTTTATAAGTTAAATTTAATGAAATTAAATAATTCTTTAGAAGCGGGACATAAAAATTTATTTTGGATAATTTTTTGGTACTTTTCTGATAACTTTCATATTTTGATGAATAGTGAAAATTACTAAATTTTAATTGAAAACAACTTTTTTAATCCAAATAATTTATAGTGTTAAATTATGAATTTTAATGGTTTGGAAGTATAATAAGATTATATTTTTATCATTTAATACAATTTAGGTCATTATAAATAATTTCACATTTAAATTTGACAAAAACACATGTCAATATTTTGATAGCTTTTACTTTTTAAAAACCTGCTTTTTCGTTCTAACAACGAGAATTAATTTAAATTAATGACTGAAAATTTTATGTTTTTAATTTTGAAAAATATAATTCATTTATGAATTTGTAATATCAAAATTATCTTACGGTGAATTTTTGGTATTTTTCTGAAAACTTTCAATTTTTGATGAATAGTGAAAAACACTGTGTTATTGTTTAAAACTGAATTTTTATTTAAATAATTGTTTATTTTATTTTAATTTATTTTAATTAAAAAAATATATATAATACTTATATAAGTTAAATTTAATTCATTGAAGTCATTTTATAATAAAATTGGATGTATAAAATTTTATTGAACTTTTTAATGTCTTTTACCCACCTTTTAGGCACATTTGCAAATTAGTATAAAAAGTACTTTTACCACTTTTGTGAATTGAATTTCAAAAATCAGAGAGACACAGTTGACATCAGTAAGTAAAATATGGTTCAATAATATGAAAATAATTTTTGGTGAATAGTAACTTTTGACTTTTATTTACCACAGTTAAATGTAAATAGGGTAATTAAAGGTAAATATGATACTATAATTACCCTAAAATATGTCCTAATTCTATTGGATAAGTGTATTTAGACCAAAACCAACCTTAGGAATAACATATGATCCTTTTGGTTTACTTGGATTAGATTAGTACATTTATTATTATTTTATTTATGGAAGAGTTAAAAATGTTAAATTCAAAGTTTAAAAACTATAACACTTTTAATATATGGTTATACATAAGATAAATTAGACTATAAATATTCATTAGAAAGATAAAATTATTTCCTACATAATTGAATTTTATTTATAATTTTTAGAGATTAAATAATTAAATTTTTTATGACACAATTATATGCAGTAATTACATTATTAATGAAAGATTAAAATAATTGATATTATAAATATAAAAATAAATTTAAATTGAATTTTTTGATGCCATAGACGAATTTTATAGGTTAATGTGACATTTTAGGGTTTATTAAATAATTTTTTTGAAGTGATAAAGTTTTTATGACTTTAACAAAAACAAAACATTAAATAGTGTCAAAATTGTTATAAATGAGTTTTTAAAACAAATACTATATTATTAATTGATATAATATTTATAAAAATCTATGTTTTAAAAAAAGGACTTAGATAAGGTTAGATATATAAATAATTAACCACTTGGGGTTCTCTTTTTATTTTATAGTAAGTTTATTAACCATTTATTATTATAATACAAGAGGACATGGTAAAAGTTAAACTATTTAACTAAGAGTTAAATCTATACAATAGGGTTAATATGGTGAACTAAACTTGTCTAAAACCTATTGGTTGAGAGTATTTAGACCCATAACCACCTTATCTTCTAAATAAATTATATTTTATCCCTTAGAAACCTAAAATGATTTTATAATAAAATAACATTTCAAACTTTTCTTAAAGTGACCCTCACCTCTCTTATAAAAGGTTACTTATCCTTCTCTCAAAATCACACCTCCAAAGCCATTTGGTGTGACAACCCCCTATGAAAATCTCCTCCCAAAATACCTTAATTAAATTTAAAGGCCTTTACTTGAGCAGAAATCCAACCTAAGGACCCATTTTGTTCAAATCAAAAGGAAACACCCAAAGAAGAGGTAATTATTTTATCATCTCTTTCAAAGTTCTTTTCTTCTTCCACTGTCTCTTTCTTTGTTATTTCCATACCAAAATAAAAAATCCAGTACCTTCTACATACTATGCTGTTATTATAAGTATGTTACAACCATAATCATTATTCTATCTATCCTGTGAATGATAATGTCACCATGCGTGCATACGTACGGGTTATCGTCTCCAAGCTGTGGTGTAATTTGTTATTCAACACTATGTTATTTAGATGGATATAATGATGAGTAGTATGTATATAAATAATGAAAATATAATTATAATTTCTCTATAATATTAATATACCATCCAATTCCACACCTTTTAACCATTAAAGAAATGATATCGTCTCTCTTGTGTACGTACGAATTACTATCTCCATGACACGATGAGATTCGTTTCTAGGTTCACCATTCAACGATGATTATAAAAATATATATTATTATTAAGTATGTAACTTGTGACATAATAATTCTACTAGATATATATATACATATACATATATATCTGTGTGAGTGTGTGTGTGTATGTACTTACATATATCTTATTCACTTACTTTCGTTCAATACGATATGAAAACAGAAACATCGTTTATGCGTATGTACGACCTACCATCTCCATAAACGGTGTTTTCCATTTCATATATCTATCTATTATACATATTTATATCTAAATATATATTATATATAAATCATTTTTTATATTCTGGAATTATTTAAATCATGATTTAAATGATACGATCAAGAACAACAAGTGAAAACACACACGATAAAGAAAACGGTCATTACCCGAAATGTTAATTTAACATTGAAATCATTATTAAATGGGTAGTATAAATTCATAAATGAATAATGTATGATATAATAAATATGAATATGGTTATTTTATAATTTAATAACATACTATGGTTATTATATAGCAGGTTAAACATACCCTCGACCAAAGGAAAGTGCAAAGTAAGGGTTAATTCCTCAATCTCATTATTATCCAAGATTGTTTATGTGTATGTATTTTCTAGTACATATTTCTTATCCATGTCCATGTTTCAAAAAATACATTTAAAAATTATTATTTTAAGGTGATATTTAACTAAAACATTATTTTAAATGTTTTAAATATTTATTCTTCTAAATCTTTTTTTATTAATGTCCATGTTTTGAAAACAGTTTTAAGGATTTATTTATATGGACATGATTGTTTTAAAATGTTATTTTTTTTGAAAGTTTCAAAGTGTTATGGGACACTTTGATTCAAAAATCTCTTTTAAATGAATTCCTTTATAAATGTGTGACTTTTAAATGATTTCACAAGAAGTGATATTTCTCTCAAAAAGTTTTACTGATCATTTTCAACTATATCAACATTCTTTTCTGGATTTTATTCTTGATTAAGGTTGATTTATTATAATAAAATCATCTATATTGTATTGAATGAGTTATGATATGTTTTACTGTAGATTTTCTATTTTTATACCATTCATGGTTTATGGTTGAAGTAATGATATTTAGTATGTTAGTTTTAATATGAATGTTTATGTTATGTTTCAACATTTTCATATGAGGAATGCAATAGAATTAGTAAGTGGTGGGTGGGGCCTGCTATAGCCCTCAATGCATCATTAGGTCTCATGAGACAAATTAGTGTCTTGGCACAAGGCCTTGACAAAAATTTTATTTGTAGTCTTGGAACAAGGCCTTGAATATGTGGTAATGATGTCTGACGTTAGGCATTCCCTCATTATGAAATTAATTATTACATGTGATTATTCAACTAGTATAATATCCATGTGAATGTTTATATGGTATTTTATAATTTATTTTATTTATATTATGTTCATGTTTATATTTATAAGACTGTTGTTTTTATTACACATCTTGCCTTACAAGTTTATAGTTTTTGCTAAATTATTTACCCTTAATAAGCATCTGAGCTCACCCCTTCCTTTTGTTTTGTTTTTCTCAAGATTTAAAGAAGTGTATTATGTTTGATATACTAGGTTAATCTAGGAGAATAATGGAATTCTCAATGAATTATTTATTTTGTGTTTTATGTTTGAAAGTGTAATATAATGTTCTTGTAGGTAATTTATTTTACAAGGCTAGTAAACTGATCGGTCCTTCGGGACTTGATTCATTGTAACCATGCCAATGTAT
This sequence comes from Viscum album, assembly GCA_963277665.1. Lineage (NCBI taxonomy): Eukaryota > Viridiplantae > Streptophyta > Magnoliopsida > Santalales > Viscaceae > Viscum > Viscum album. The sequence continues at coordinate 1,648,030,302 of OY728159.1, forward strand.
TAAAATAATGCATCAACTCTGGGCTTCTAGGGTCGAGGCGTTACAGTTTTTATACGAGGAAGTTTAGTACAAACCTTGGAAACTAGATTTATAAAAACTATGATTAGAGAACATTACCCTAAGATAGACGTTGAAGATTAGTAGAGAATAACTTCATAAAATTTTGGTAATGTATATATTTTGTGTATTTTACAAGAAATAGATTCATGTCTGGATACGAGAAGGTAGAGGCAGCTCTGACACATATGTAACTAAGAGTGAAAACTCTGACAATGATTTTTAGGATTGACCTAAGGTATCCTATTACATGAAAATGGGCCTTGCTGCACTCTTAGTTACGACACTCCCAGAGGATATGCTTAGGATAATTCACATTTTATTTACAAGACATTATGAAGGATTTAGGAGTAAATAATTCCTCAAGGAAAACATTTTTTATGATTATAGATTATATGCATAATCTTTTCAATTTACGTTAGGTATTTTACAAGTTTGGAATTATGAATTACGATTCATAAACTAACCTAGTGTATTACATTGTTTAGAAATGGTTCCCAGTTGAAGGAATGAGAACTCCAACAATACGCATGATCCAAAGAGTAATAAGGATCATATCTTTCTTGTCATTAAGACAAAATTTTGAAGGTAAATAGTCTCCCATGTATTCTAATCATTTGAAGACATAGTATCATTGTTAATAAGATAAGTAAATAATTCTACGAGTCCTATGGATTTGAAGGGAATCAAGAGAAGAAAATGATGGTAGAGAGAAAATGGATAAAGGGAAGAGGGGAAAAAAGGATTTTCCCATATATGACAACTGTGTAAAGAATCACCTTGGTAAATGCTTAAAGGGAATGAGAGTTTTTTATAAGTGTAGAGAAAAATGACACCAAGTACGTGATTTCAAGGGTAAGAAAACGTTTTCAAATGTTCAATGATTCATCTGTGAGGAGTTGGGACACTATGTGAATCAATGCAAAAACTATCAGAGTATTCCACAAATAACACTATTGAATAATAATCAAGTAATGATAGTACCACAGATAAAGAGGAATAACTAGGGTTCTTATGTTGTTATTAAAGAATTATTTCATTTGAGTGTTGGATCAATGATGTACTGATTATATGAATTATGAAAATAAATAAGGATTGTACTACAATACTATTTCATTGAGGATTTAAGATTATATAGTTATAAGAAAAGTGACTCAATAGAAAGTTAATTTTTTTGTAAAATACATTGTTGAAGGAAAGATAAACATTAAAATGGTTCTGATACGAAGGTAGTGATTTTGGAATAAGATATGATTGATTTGGATAAATTATATTCTATATTCTTGACTACTTTGAAACTAATTAATTGTTTGTTTATTCCTTTATTTTTGGAGTTTACAAATTTTTTGGATATAAGAAGTATATCCAATATTATATAAGGAATAAGGAAGAATGAATGTAATCAATAAGGTTTTACAGTAATTCAGGGTGTTACCATGTTTTAAAAGAATACATGATGAAGGTATTAACATGTTATTACATGGAAAAAAATATTTTCATTGTGTTTACCTTCCTTATAAATTTTGGACTGTGAGTTTGGACAGAAGTATTTTGGATATTTCTAAAGGTCAGAATGGATTAAGTTTGAAATTGGATAGTATTGTTATGGTTAAAGCATTTCATAAGATTATTTTTGGATTGTCATAAAAAGAACAATCTGGAGGTCGGGCGACAACCCGTTGCGTCCGGTAAGGCCACGAGACTTGAACCCATAATCGAAGGGAGACAATGGTGCATCACCTACCACTGGAATACGCGATTTCCTAGTTTGTATAATGTAGTTTTTTAAAATATTCTGATATATGAATTATAAATTAATTATTTTTGAAACCCTGTAAGATTTGGATAAATATAATATTTTTGAATTCTATTATCTTTTGGAGTAAAAGATGAGTTTGTGGTTGGAATTATTTTAAGGATGAAACTCTACTTGTCAAGTATATTTTTTTCATCTTATTCTATGAATAAATTAATCCTTAAACTTTAGGGAAGGGATCTTAAAACCAAAAATGTGTTATCCTAATACCTTATGTTTTGTTGAACCAATGATATTTTAAATCATCATAAATTGATGGATTTGAGGCCCACAATTTTACAATTGTTTGTGATTTATAACCTCAATCACTCCCTATAAATATTTATGTTTTTTCTCTAATTATGTGTCTCTAATTTCCACCAATATTCTCCTAATCGAGATCATAATTTGGTGGTGAATTTTTCATTTCCCTTTCCCTCTTATTAAGAATAAATTTTATTAACCCAATTTCTAATGTGGGTTTTCCACAAAGGTATTTTTCTATTTTTAACCTTTTATTTTTGAAGAAAAATTTTAAATTGTGAGGACACAATTTATTGAAGAAGGAGAAAATGTAACACCCCAAGATTTCATAGTACATTATCTCTTCAAAGTAATTCAATAACTTGAACTACACACAACACCGAGTTTGATCACACCATGACTCACTAAACTTGCCGCTCAAAAAGCGGTTATGAATATTATTAATTGAATTTTGAATTTTTTATACTCCATATAATTTTATAATCCATATTATGTGTTTCTTAGACATAATATAAGAACATATTCATTTTTTTCAGATAAAAGAAGTATTTTTCAAAAAATGCAATTTTACTACCTTTTAATGGAGAACCCTTTTTAAAACCAATATTTGAAACCTTTATATATTAAATATAATGAAATTAAATTCTTCTTTAGAATAGGGAAATAAAAATTTAGTTTAGATATATTTTTGGTACTTTTCTAATAACTTTTATATTTTGATGAATAGTGAAATATTCTAAATTTTAATTGAAAACAACTTTTTTAATCCAAATAATTTATAGATTTAAATTATAAATTTTAATGGTTTGGAATTATAATTAGATTATATTTTTATCATTTAATAAAATTTAGGTCATTATAAGTAATTTTACATTTAAATTTGACCTAAACACATGTCAATATTTTGATAGTTTTTACTTTTTAAAAACCCGCCTTTTGATTTTGACAAAGAGAATCAATTTTAAATTAATTAATGATAATTATATGTTTTTAATTTGTTAAAATAGAATCCATTTTTGAATTCAAAATATTAAAATTATCTTAGGGTGAATTTCTGGTATTTTTCTGATAACTTTCAATTTTTGATGAATAGTGAAAAACACTGCGTTATTGTTTAAAACAAACCTTTTGTTTAAATAAATATTTATTTTATTTAAATTTATTTTAAGTTAAAATAGATATATAATACATATATGAGTTCAATGTAATTCATTGAAGTCATTTTATAGTAAAATTATATGTATAAAAGTTTATTCAACTTTTTAATGTCTTTTATCCACCTTGTCGGCACATTTGCAAATTTGTATAAAAAGTAATTTTACCACTTTTGTGAATTGAATTTCAAAAATCTGGGAGAAAAAATTGACATCAATATGTATAATGTGGTTTAATAATATGAAAATAATTTTTGGTGAATAGAAACTTTTGACTTTTATTTACCATGGTTAAAAGTAAATTGGGTAATTAAAGGACAAAATGATATTATAATTACCCTAAAACTTGTCCTAATTCTATTGGAAAAGTGTATTTCAACTGAAACCAACCTTAGAAATAAAATATGATCCTTTTCATACACTTGGATTAGATTATGACATTTATTATTTTTTTATTTAAAGAAGAGTTAAAAGTGTTAAATTCAAAGTTTAATAACTATACTATTTTTAATATATGGTTATACATAAAATAAATTTGACTATAAATATTCATTAGAAATATAAAATTATTTCATACATAATGGTATTTTATTTATAATTTTTATAGATTAAATAATTATTATTTTTTGTGACACAATGATGATGGACTAATTACTTTATCAATGAAAGATTAAAATAATTGATTTTATAAATATAAAAATAAATGTAAATTGAATATTTTTATGGAATAAATGAATTTTATAGGTTAATATGAATTTATATATCTGATTAAAGATATTTTTTAAAGTGATAATGTTTTTATGACTAACAAAAACAAAACATCAAATAATGTCAAAATTGACATAAATGAGTTTTTAAAAAAAATACTATATTATTAATTGATATAATATTTTTAAAAATCTAAGGTTCGACAAAAGGACTTATATTAAGTTAGATATATCAATAATTAACTACTTCGGGTTCTCTTGGATTTTTATAGTAAGTTTATTAACCATTTAATATAATAATAAAAGAGGACATGGTAAAAGTTAAACTATTTAACTAAGAGTTAAATCTAACATATAGGGTTAATATGGTGACCTAAACTTGTATAAAACCTATTGGTTGAGAGTATTTAGGCACATACCAACCTTATATTATAAATAAATCAATTTATATCCATTAGAAACTGAAAATTATTTTATAATAAAATAGTATTTCAAACTTTTCCAAAAGTGACCCTTACCTCTCTTATAAAAGGGTATTTCCCCTTCTCTCAAAATAAATCCTCCAAATCCATTTGGCTCGACCATCCTATGCCCAAATCTCCTCCCAAATTCCCTCACTTAAATCTAGATTCCTTCTCTTTAGTAGAAAGACAACCTAAATACCCCTTTTGTTCAAATCAAAAGGAAACCCCCAAAGAAAAGGTAATTATTTTATCACCCCTTTCAAAGTTCTTTTCTTCTTCCACTTTCCCTTTATTTGTTATTTCCATAACAAAAAAAACTACAGTACCTTCTACATACTATGATTTTATTATAAGTATAGTACAACCATACTCATTATTCTATCCATCCTATGTATGATAATTTCACCATGTGTGCGTACGTACGAGTTACGGTCTTCTGCCGTGGTGTAATTTTTTATTCAATACTATGTTATTTGGATGGATATAATGATGAGTAATATGTATATAAATAATAAAAATAATATGATAATTTCTCTGTAAAATTAATATACCATCCAATTCCACACCACTTAATCATTAATGAAATTATATCATCGCTCGTGTGTACATACGACTTACCGTCTCCACAACGCGATGAGATTCATTTCGAGGTTCACCATTCAACAATGATTATAAAAATATATATTATTATTAAGTATGTAATATATGACATAATAATGATACTGAATATATATATATATATATGTATGTATGTATATGTATATACATACATATATCTTATTCACTTACTTCCGTTCAATACGATATGAAAAGGAAAACATCATTTATGCGTACATACCATTTCATATATCTATCTATTATACATATTTATATTCTAAATTTATATTATATATAAATCATGTTTTATATTTTGGAATTATTTAAATCACGATTTAAATGATATGATCAAGAATAACAAGTGAAAACACGGACGATAAAGAAAGTGATTATTACCCGAAATGTTAATTTAACAAGGAAATCATTATTAAATGGGTAGAATAAAGTCATAAATGAATCATGTATGATATACTAAATATGAATATGGTTTTGGTATAATTAATAACATACTATGGTCATTATATAAGAGTTTAAACGTACCCTTGACCAAAGAAAAGTGCAAGGTAAGGGTTAATTCCTCAATCTCATTATTATCCAAGATTTTTTATGTGTAGGTATTTTCTGGGACATATTTATTATCCATGTAAATGTTTCATAAAAGAAATTTCAGAATGATTTTTAAGGTATTATTTAACTAAAACAACATTTTAAATATTTTAAATATTTATTCTTCTAAATCTTTCTCATTAATGTCATTTTTTTAAAAATCGTTTTAGGGATTTATTTATATGAACATGATTATTTTAAAATGTTAATTATTTTAAAAAGTTTTAAATTGGTATGGGAAAATTTTATTAAAAAACTATTTTAAATGAATTCCTTTATAAATGTGTGACATTTAAATGATTTCACAAAAAAGTGATATTTCTCTCAAGAAATTTTACTGATCATTTTCAACTATGTCAACATTGTCTACTAGATATTATTCTTGATTAAAGTTGATTTATAATAATATAATCTTCCATATTGTAATGAATGAGTTATGTTATGTTTGATTGTGGATATGCTATTTTTATACCCTTCATGGTTTATGGTTGAAGTATTGAAATTTCGTATGCTAGTTTTAATACGAATATTTATGTTATGTTTAAAAATTTTCATATGAGGAATGCAGAAGACTGAGTAAGTAATGGGTGGGGCCTGCTATAGACCCTCGATGCATCGGTAGGTATAATGAGACATACTATTGTCTTGGAAAAAGGCCTTGATAAAAATTTTATTTGTAGTCTTGGCATGAGGCCTTGACTATGTGGTAATGATGTTCAGCGTTAGACATTCCCTTATTATGAAATTAATTATTACTTATGATTATTTGACTAGTATAATATCCATGTGTATGTTTATATGGTAATTTTTGATTTATTTTCTCCAAATTATGTTCAAGTTTATGTCTAAAAGGCTGTTGTTTTTATTACACATATTTCCTTAAAAGTTTATAACTTTCACTAAATTATTTACCCTTACTGAGAATCTAAGATCACTCGTTTCTTATGTTTTGTTTTCCTAGGATTCCAAGAAGTGTATTATGTTTGATATGCAGGGTTAAGCTAGGGGAATAATGGCATTCTCAATGAATTATTTATGTTGTGTTTTATGTTTTAATGTTTAATGTAACGTTCATGTATGTAATCTATTTTCTATGACTACTAAACTGATCGGTCCTTCAGGACATGATTTCTTGTAATCATGCCAATGCATTAAAAAAATGCATCAGCTCTAGGATTTTAGGGTCAGAGCATTTCATTCATAAAAAGAAAGGCTAGGACGACACTCCCCTGACAATTTAGGGTGTGGTTATTCCATATCTCTCTACTTAGGTAGAGATGAGACTCCCCACATTGTGGGTGTGGGTTTATTACCTTTTGGTAGTTTCCTTTTGGGGTGTTACTCCCCTGATGGACTAGGGTGTGGGTTTCCCCATAATCGATGTATCAATAGAGTAGGTACTCCCATACTGGGTAGGTTGAAAGTACTCTATTATAGGATTTGGTACTTCTCTACCATGCCAGGGAGCAGGTCCTCTAGCCTGGGGTCAGTACTCCCCTGACGTACTAGGGTGCGGGTCCCCCATAGAAAACTAACTGATAGAGTCGGTACTCCCCTTTCATACTAGGGTGCAAGTCATCTAGTCGTTGAGTATTACTCCCCTGTCGGGTAGGGTGTGGGTCATCGATATATGAAGTAGTAGTCGCCTATCATATTAGGGTGAAGGTCCTTCATGAGAAGCACTCCCCGTTAGAACTAGGGTGCATGTCCTCACTTACAGAGTCATACTCCACCATCTCTACATAGTGGAGAGGAGTGGGTCCTCTATTGGAGTTGAAGCTCTATAGACTATAAGAAATAGCTACAAGGAGTGGGGCCCTTCACCTAATGTGAACGTTTCCTAGATAGGATCTTGTGCTCCCTCGATGGAATGAGGTGTGGGATACTCCTTATAAGATTGATTTAGGTTTCATAGGCTAGTATAGAAAAGTGCTCCCTCAAATATACACAGTGGTTAGGGGAATACTTCTTCACTTGGGTTTCCTTAGCCCTGTGTTGGGAACAAGGCAACGATGACTGAACCTCTGGTGCTAGGCACTGGAGCTAGACCTTGTAGGATATTCCTGATGAAGTACTTCCTCTAATACATTCCATTAGGAATGGTAGAGTTGTTCCCAATGGAGTGTATCTCTTGTATGAGTGCCATTAGAGATGGATGAGCTCATGGAGTGTGTCCTCATGGTTATATGGGTAATGATTTGGGCCTTCAATGAGAATCTTAACCCTACATATATGGTTGGGAGCTCATGATTCATAGTTTCTGAAATGATTATATCTGGATATTCTTGATATATGTATGGGAATATACTTTTATAGAGTTGAATGTTATTCTCTTTGTGATTTTCTCTTATTCTTTACCTTTGTCGTTTTAGGGTGTCTTACTGATTATTGTTGTACTCACCCCTTCAGAGGCCTTTACTTCCCATGTTGTGTCTTGTGTAGAAGAATGAAACTTTGATAGAGTCCCGATATGGCCAAGAACAGGTGGTGATCAGTGATATCATACAAAAAAGGTATAATCCTACGACTTTAGACAGTTACCCTTAACCTACCTTTTATATAGGGTTTTTAGAGTAAATTCTACAGGGACAAAGGTTTTAGCTTCTGTTCTATATTTATTTTTGTGGACTTGAATACTTTCCTAGTTTCCCACCTTGTACATTACTTTTTATTGCACTCTTTTTCTGTTTTACTTAGTGGTTTTCATGCATAACTTCCTTTTTTCACTTCTTCTCATTTGTTTGATTGGATATGTATTCATGCATACAGGTACAAACAAAATACCTCCAATGTTAGTGATATGCCTACTAGGTGATAGTCACCATCCCCTATAGCCTATTGGAGGTGGGTTTGAGGAGTCGCAACATGGGCCCCTTTGGTATGGGTCAGGACATCACTATATAAATCACCAAAACCTCCTTCAAGAATATGATATCACCTTCCAAATATACTTCTAGAAAAACCATCCATATGAGGATCTGTAAAAATAATCTCAGTATGTTCATACATAGAGAGACCATATTTTGAAGGATGATTCGCCAAAGACATAATCCTATTACTAGATTCCTCATCAACACCACTAATATGAGGCATTACATGACTACTCCAACTTTATATATAAAGGCATTCAACTAAAGGATTTGGATCATGAAACCTAATAACCCCATCCTTGTGAAAAAATGACTAGGGGAGGGACTATTAGGGTACCAGACCTATTAATTAAAGGCTCAAACACCTAAAATTTTGTGATATATGAAGATAAATTTCATACAATACCCAATATTCTCTTTGTGAACTCATTGAAGCCAACATGGTGGCATCCTGAACTAGGGGAACAATATCTTAGATGATATGTGTGAGTATAAACTAAGGGGAGTCAATGGAACCCACTTAAAAATATCCCATAATCATTTCAATAAAGGGAACATTGCTAACATATAATCCTCATAAGTATAATCCACCTCCTTAATAAGGATATTTCTTCTAATGGTGGAATCCACCTAGATATGGAGGTGGAAATCAATACCAAAAACCAAACTAGAATTAAATATGATCCTATTATAGAAGGAAATGGTGGAACCCTCACCCAAAAGAATGTGTAGGAAGAATGATGGGGTTAAATCCATATCAACACAAATATGATATTATATTGTATGTTTTATTCACAAAGCGACTTCGTATCTATAAATAATTTTACCAATACAGTCACTAATACCCTTAAAAACTGTAGCGTTACAGAAAGAAAGGTTTATTCATAATAGATGAACCAATATAAACACAATCTTGGGGTCTTGGATTGAGTGAATATTCATTGACCAATGTTATAAAATGAATTTTTATCTTCCATAGGAGTAATATTACCTTTCTTAATATGAAACAAAATCATATCTACAAAAATTATGGATACCGAAGGATTTACAAATGATAACTGAAATAGACACTGAAGAAGTAGGATTCCATGAGCTAATGAATCCTTAGAAATTGGTCCTTGAACATAATCAGAATTTATGGGATTAAAGGAATGGAAATGTCGAATCATGATATGGGGTGTAGAACAATATCTCTTTTAAAGAGAGAATTTTTTATAGAACCTAGAACCTCCAATATAAGATTCCTCTCAATAAAATAATGGTCATCCTTAAGCACTGCCAAAGGATCAACATTAACCAAAGGTGGAGAATTAGACCAAGGCAAAAAACCATCATATAAATTTAGAGGATAATCAATTTGGACCTCACCACTATCCAAAGGAGGAAACATCATCAAGGAACATGGTGGATGGTTTTAATCCCTCCTAACAGTCTATAAATTTGGAAAAATAAGAAGAACATAGTAATTATCATGATTTAAATAACCCAATGTCAATGTTTACTTTATTAATTTGGTATAATATATAAGGGGTAACATCGACAAGGATTGATAAATTTATTAATCTTAAATAACCTAATACATTCATGATTCCCATTCTATATTAGAAATAAATTATAAAAAGTAAAAATCCTAAATTTTCTACATCCATGAATCTCATTCAAAAATTCCTTCTTCATATCTAATGGAAAAGAAAAAACATAGAAATGTGAGCTTAATTTCTTAGTAAGAGTTTTGTAGGGAGTAATATATCCTTATCAAATAATTCATAATCAATATGTTAAGGTAGATAACTAAAAACACTTTTCATTTAACAAATAACTCAAGAATGAAATGTATCCCTAGATAACATCAGTTTAGTAATATCATGGATAATAATAACTAAATTCATAATGAAGGAAATTTATAATACCATACATCATGATCAAGTCCTTATGCTAATATATTTTTAAATATGGGTTTGTGTGCCCTAAAAAGACATTTAATAAGGATATGAAACTTGAATGTCTAATAAGACCTATCAATGCATTGATGGGCTATCTATAACCTTCCCACACCCATAACATCATGTCCAATTAATTACACATATATTAAATGATCAATTTAATTCATAAATAATATGACTTAACAAAAAAATATCTATATTGTGTAATGAATAAAGAATTTCAATATTTCCCCAGTCAATGAAATAACTTTCATAATAAAACAACTTCTATAGAAATCGTCTATGGATTAGGAAATAATCATATCCAAGATACAAATGATGTAGATATAGAAGATAAATGTATTTTATAATGAAAAAATATTATAAAAAAATATTTTTTCAATATAACTTTGATGACCACAAAATTAATCATTAGATGGGAGATGACCATTAATTTATCATAAAAGTAGATTTTGTAGTAAATAAAGTGTTTTGAGGAATAAAATAAAATAGAAGTGAAAAATTTAATATAAATTTTCATAAAATAATTTTCTTTTAAAACCATTGAAAATAAGAAAATAAAACTAAATTTCATAAAATTTTTATGGCGGTGATAAAATATATTAACATTATATATGTTAAAAAGATGCATTCCTTTTGAATTTTTATAATGAAAATTGAAAATGACCCCTTTGGAAAATATTATAAATATTTCATTAAATCCTTTTAAAATTTTAAGGGAAAGATAAATTTTCTTTTTTAAATCATTTTAGTAAATAAAAAAGAATTTTGTAAAAGAATTTTAGAAAATATGAAACTAGGAGAAAAATATACCTGATCAAAAAGAGATATAAGATTGGTTATTATTTTAAATATTTAATTTATTAATAAAGAGAAAACGAGAGGAAAATTTGTAATAAAACATGGAAGCTAATTAAAAATACATAGGTAAAGAAAATAGTTAGTTTTTATGAATTATTTATTATAATATTCTAATAATGAAAATATAAACAATCCCAAAAATTGATATTTTCAAATAAATTTTTACCTCTTTTCTTACTATTAAGTTGTCACCCATTGAAAAAGAAAAAATGAATTGAAACATAAATTACCCTGAAAAAAACGATACTTGTGTAATATAAATCAATTAGGTATGATACACACCATGTAAAATAAAATAGTTTTCTAATATCAAATATTTCAAAATTGAGTGGAAATCAAGATTAAATCCCTTAAATTTGGACTAAACTTAGTTGAAAATTATTTTAACTCTTATATAATTAATTTATAATCATTGTAATTAAATACCATAACCATATGAATATATATAATATAATATATGATCCAATTATAATATCATATCACCTATTTTTTATTAATATTCCATTATTATCATTATTTGAGGTGTAAACTACTTCGTTTTTCTATAAGGTTATCATTATATGGTTATGGACCTTTTATATTGATCATTGATATATCATCTACATAATTTTACTAATGATATAGAAATCATAAATATTCATTTTACATTTTTACTATTCATAATGACAAAAAAATAAAGTGGTATTATTAATAAATTTATAAATTTTGATTACAAATATGTAAAACATTTTATCAAATTCCATTCCTATAAGTTATAGGAATAAATTTTAAAATAAACATTTAAACCGTGATTGAAATTTTTTTCATGAAAATTCCCTTTTCAATCATAATATTATCTTACATTAAATCTATGACTAGAAATCATCATTAAATGAATTTATATTAATATATTTATATATATAATTTATAAATTTAATTTATATCATTCATTATAAGGTATTATTTTAATTAATAAAAATGTAAATTCATTATGCAATTAAATAAAGCTTCTAAAAATTGTAACTTTTTTCCTCCAAATGATATTATATTTATATCTATGAAATTAATAATAAATATATGATTGATTGTACATATTGTAACACATTATTATAAATAAAAGTATGATTTGTGAGATACTATGTAGGCACTTCGCAGTAATATAGATCGGGTTCCAATTCTATTTCTTTAGATGTGATAACATGTGTTGAATCTAGCATATACATTCATAATAAGGATATATGGAACACATCATGTAATTTTGATAGTATTTCTCGAATTTCTAAATGGAAATCCATATCTTTAATTCCTTACATAATTTGAAAAGTTTTGATGTTTCTAGGGCTCAGTTTTCCTTTCTTATTGAACATTATATCACCCTTCCATAGGGATAATTTTAAGAAAACATGATTTTTACTTGAAATTCCAAATCATTCATTCAGTTATCGATATATATATTTTTCTTTCTTTGAGGTTCTTTAATATGGTTATAAATTTTATTTACCTTCATCTTTTTCACCTTAATATGTTATGGGCCAACATGGTTCCTTTCACCGAATCTGTCCCAATAAGTTGGAGTGTAACTTCTCTTTCTATATAAGGATTAATACAAAACTATTTGAATACTATAATGGAATATTTTGTTAAAGGAAAAATCCACCAAATGAAAATAATGATCCCACATACCATGAATTTCAATTAACCATGAACTAACAATGTCTTCTAATGTTTGAATAGTCCTTTCAAACATTCTATCAGTTTGAGGATAATAGGTGATTCACAAATAAAGCTTGGTATCAATATCCTTTTGAAAACATTTCTTAAATTTATATATAAATTAAGGATTATGATCATAAAAAATTGAAATAGGTTCACTATGAAGTATTATAACATCATTAATACAATGTTGTGTGAGGTTCTCAAGAGGTAAATCTTCTCTTATAGAAAGGAAATGTTTGGATTTGGTAATTTGATCAACAATAAATCATATGGTATCATTTACTCTAGTATTCTGTGGTAATATAGGTTTAGAGTCGATAATAATTTTATGTCATTTCTATATAGTTATAGGTAAAGGTTTCATAACTCCTCTAGGATTTTATCTCTTGGCCTTCACATGTTGAAAAAGTAAGAATCTCAATACATAATAATAAATTTACCCCGTCATATTGTCCCACCGAAAATATTCTTTTAAATATTTATACATCTTGGTGATACCATAATGCATAAATAAATATGAGCTATGATAATAATCTAATAATTCCATTTTTAATGTTGGTATTGATTGAAAATTTATCCTCTATCAGCATTCAGAAATTTCTATTCATAAATGATTTTTTCCAATTTTCCATCTTTCATGGATTTAATTTTATTTTGAAAATTATCATCATCTGGATGAGAAATAGTCATATTTTACAATAAATATGTTTTGGAAATAATTTGAAAAGAGTGTGATTTTTCCGTTTCCTAAAAAATTTTCATATCCATATTTACTAAATCAATAAATATAAGAACCCTATAAATCCAAATTTTAGTTAGGATTATTTGATAATTCATGTTTAATGCATATTCTACCTTATTTTCCATCCCTATGTGGTATTTTTTTAAGAAATAATAATCCTTATGTTTGTTGATTCATTTATTTTCTATCATATTGATCTATTTTTATGAAAATATGTATTTTTTACTCTTTTAATATGTGAATATCTAATATATTCTCCATAGAGATAATCCCCCCATGTCATCAAAGAAAATATTATGGATTCCAACTCAATATCATCTGTTATATAGTTCCATTCACAAGTCCTTAATTTCCTTGATGCATAAGAAATAACATTATCAATATATATAATTAAACTACCAAATAACTTTTATATTCATTACTATATATCACAAATCCAACCATTCTTGATAGTAGAGTCAATATCAAAGAATTAAAAATATATATTATTTAATTATTAAAAACATTATTCACATTCATTGGTCCATATAAACATAACCCATTTTCATTTTGACATGGTTAACGGTTTATCCAATTGAGTTTTTTTTGAATAAATATTTGATAATAACCTAAAAAATTAAGAAAAATATGTACCTTGGTTATGTTTATATTTGTTGACCATTTTTATGCCATTATCTTAATAGGAAAAAATAGGATTCCATCCAGGAAATAAATATGTCCAATAAAAGAAACTTTTAGAAGCCATATTTCACACTTATTAAATATCCCATATGACTATTTTTTCCTTAGATTTTTAGAGTGATAAGAAATTGGTTATCTTGGTCCTCATAGCTATTAGAGTATACAAACAAATCATCATTAAATATGAAAAAAATTATCAATATATTACTTATATACATTATTCATCAAATCTATAAATAAAGAGGGTACATTAGTCAATCCAAATGGAAATATTGTAAAATATTAATGTATATACCTCTTTAAAAATTCTATCTTTAAAATATCTTTCTTCTTTAATTAAAATTTATGATACTTAAAATTAAGTTAAATATTTGAAAAATATTTAACTCCTTTAATTTGATAAAATAATTGATTAATTAAATGTAAAGATAATTTTTCGTCATTATAATACCATTTATTTCACTATAATCAATAAACATCCTCATAGATCCATCTTTTGTTTTCAAGTAAAAAGTAGGGGTTAGCCATGGTTATACACTAGGGAATATATATCCATTATCACCTAACTCTTGTATTTGTTTATTCAGTTTCACGAAATCGATAGTAGTAATTATATAGTTAGTATTTAATATAGGTCTTGTATCTGTG
This sequence comes from Viscum album, assembly GCA_963277665.1. Lineage (NCBI taxonomy): Eukaryota > Viridiplantae > Streptophyta > Magnoliopsida > Santalales > Viscaceae > Viscum > Viscum album. The sequence goes on from OY728159.1 coordinate 1,648,045,386, forward strand.
ATTAAAATAATGGGAAACTCAACTTCAAGCTCTAGTGGATGTATTAGTAATTTCTCAAGAAATACCTCAATGTATTATATTACAATAGGTAAATCATCAATTTTAATATTTCCTTTACCTTTTATAGATAATGTATGATATTTTCCCCCCAGGATCTCATTTTTAAGATATAGTAGAGGTGGATCGGGACATGAACTAGATGATAAAGTCTCCCCTCTAAAGATAATGAATTTCATGTATTCATTAAGAATTTTAATTTTGTTCTCTAGGAAATAATTTTTTGAATTATATTTTGAACTCCAATCCATACCAAGGATCATATTGATTTTAACTATAAGAATAATAACCAATTATTCAAATAGGTTATTCATATGCATTATAATGGTAACTAATTTGAAAATCATTTTTTCAGTAAGATTTCCACTATGAGTCTTAAGTGAAAAATCCATTCTTAATGTGATATTTAAATATTTAATTTTATTATAAAACATGGAAGATATAAAAGGGTGAGAAGATACTAAATCAAATAAATTATTAAGTACATTTTAGGATATGATTTATGTACATCTCATCACATCTTTAGAAACTTCAACATCAGAAGCAGTGATCACATATTCTTAGCCATCTCCATTTATCCTCTTATGTGGTAGGTTCTCTTAATGCATATGGAATTAGTTTGAATAATTCCCCATTTATCTATATTTAAGGAAGTTTTTTAAGGTTTCTTTATTCCCTTTTCATTCATTAGCTATATGGTTCATATCTCTACATATGTGACAAACTCTCATTACCTTAAACTATTTTCAAAAAATATTCCTACCCATAATTTTCACATGATGGAAATTACTTTGTTCCATTATTATTATATAACATGTTCACATTTTATTGGTTCTAATATAACCTTTTATTCTCTTAATTAAACTTTAATATATACGATATATAAATAAATTCCATATTTTGATGGCACATAATACTATTTAATCATATGATTATTTTTTTTGAGAAACTAGTGCCCTCTAGAGGCTTGTATTAAGACCATAAAATAAATGTTTTATTTTTTTAGATTGCATATATAATACAAAACATATAGTTATTGTCTTGTATGTATATCCTCATACTTTCAAACACATTCTTCTTTCTTTTCATTACTCTAGGGAACATTCTCTTCATTTCATTTCATTGGCTATGAGGGAAATATTTATTAAAAACTGATACTTTAAATGGCCATCATTCTATATTCCATATTTCCTATTACCCTCTAGTATTATAGATCAATTAAAACCATTTATTAGTATCACCTTTAATACAATACACTACCAATATAACATTTTTCCTTTCAATGCATACCAAGTCCAGTAATATCTTTTAATGGAACTCAATCCATTGTTCAGCTACCACTCTGTTTTTAGTTACACTAAAATATAGATGCTTCTATAACATTAAATGAACCTATATAGATGTATCATTCCATGTAACATCATGTTTCTCCATTTGGGAAAGTTTTTTAGTCATAACCTTGGTCATCTTCCCTAATATAGCCATAATCTTCTCAAAACCAACACCAGTTTTATTGGATTCCTTAGAAGAGAAATCTATTTGAGTATTTATACCATTATTTATACCATGTTTTATTTCTAAACAATTCCATAAACCAAATTATATCATAACATTATGAATTTAAAATTATAGTAAATAGTTTGTGTAAATATCAATATAAATTGAAAATTTATAATTAAATAATAATAAAATCATAAACTTGGTTTCTTTAGGATGATCGTCAAATGATAAATATATTTTTAAAAAAATTAATAATTGTTTGTAAATTTCATTTGAATTAAACATAGAATATCCCCTCAGAGTGACTATCTAGGTAAAAATTAAAGGCCCATTCAATATGCACCAAAATGATGATTGCAATATACTCAAACAACTCTTTTCAGAGTTACTACCCTTAGATACATCTATGAAAAAACCACATCCATGTGAAAATATCCAGATAGGTATGTATTTTCTAAGAACTCCACACAATATCTACTTTACCAAAAACTTTAAAATATTATCCTATAATTATACATATCATTAAATTATATCATAGGGTTGTTTTCCCATATCAAAATTTTATGAAATCTAGCTCCCAAGTTTTCTATTAACCATACTCTGATACCAATTATAACAACCCTGATTCCAATAACCCAGAGCTGGTGTTAGTTTTATTACATTGGCATAAGATACAAAGGATCGTGTCACTGAGGATAAATCATTTTAGTAGTCTTGAATAAATGGATATATATTTGAATCCCATTTTACATTGGAAATAAAATATGATACATTGCAAACGAAATTATTCTACATCCTTAAAACTCATTAAAAGATTCCTTCTTTATATCTAGTGGAAAGAAAACAAAATAAGGGTGTGATCAAATTCTAAGAAAGGATTACATATATTAGATTATATCATGAGTAAATAAGACATAATCAATATGTCATTGTAGATAAATGGAAACACATTACATATTAATAAATATCTTGATAACGAATTGATTCAATGAATAATATCAATGTAGTAATCTCATTTATAATAATTACAACTGAATTCTCAATGAAGTAAATGTATAATTTCAGTTTTCATGATCGAGGTATTGTTCAAATATATTTTCAAATATGGGTATTTATACAATAAAACACCATTTAATAAGGATATTCATATAGTTTGTCTCATGAGGCCCATTGATGCACCAAGGGTCTGTCAATAACTGGTCTCCACCCATAACCACATGTAAAATTCAATCCTCATATACCGAATGATCAATTTATTCATTAATAACATGGATTTTCAGTAAATATACATATTCATTAAAGAACACGGAAAATAAATATTTCCCCAATCAATCAAATAACATTCATCGTAATACACTATACATAGAAATGGTATTCGGTTATGTAATAAGAATGTCTTTGAAAAATAAAATATGGATATAGAAGAGAAATTTAATGTCTGATGAAATATTACCACAAGAAATAAAATGTTATAAGAAAAATTTAATGACCATAAAATCTATTAAGAGATGAGAGATAATGATCAATTTATTAGAAAATTATATTTTGTAGAAAAATCTAGTCTTTAGGAGAATAGAAGAAAATTAATTTGAAATATTTAAAATAAGTTTTCATTAAATAATTTTATTTTTAAAACAATTTATATCTTATATAGGAATCTAAATAGAATAAAACTTTTATGGTGGTGGGAAAATATGTTAACATCATATATGTTAAAAGAAACATCCCTTCTGAATTTTTGTAAAGAAAGTAAAAAAATAACCCTTTAAGTAAAAATTATAATGATTCATTTAAATCCATAAAAAATAAAAGGATAATATAAAATTTCCTTAATAAATCATTTGAGTAAATAAAATGTAATTTTGTAAAAAAATGAAAAATATGGACATTGACAAAACATATACCCAATCAGAAAGAGATATAAGATTGAATTTTATTTTAAATGTTTATTTTCTTGATTAAAGTAAAAAATAGGGGATAAGTTTGAATAAAACAAGGAAAATCACTAAGTATCCAAAGTATAAGAAAATATATTTTTTTTGTGAAAGATATAATATACGATTCAATCAATGAAAATATAAGAAATCCTAAAAATGAGATTGGAAAATTAATTCTTACCATTTGGATACATTTAAATTATAACCATTATAAGTGTAAAGTTGAAATGAAATTTTAATTACCATAAATAAATATGGATTCATGTTATATATATCAAAGGGTTAGTGTATATACCATCTAAAAAATAGTTACATAATACCAAATATGTCTTAATGGAGTTGAAATTGAGATGAAATCCCTTACCTCACTCTTCCACTTTGATTAACATTATTTAACCTCCTGTATAGTAATTTTAGTTTTTTTATTATATTGCATAAATATATACATATCTATAATATCATATATGATGGACTTATAACATCTTATCACCTGTCTGTTAACAATCTTTCATTATTATCAATTTATTGAGTCTTAACTACATCATTTTTCATGTATGTTTTGATTCAGCAATTACCATCCTTATGTATTGATCATGAATCTATCATTTATATAATATTAATCATGATATAAAAATAAAAAATATTCATTATGTACATATTTATAACAATATGCGAAAAGTGATCAGGAAAAATGAATCAAATCACTTTTTGGTGGTGGCAGTCCACACACGCACATGAGCGATGTTACCAGTTTTTAATTTGTTCAAGGTTAAGGAGTTGGATGATATTTTATATTTATATAGTCATAATTATTTCATAAATAACATATATATTAATTAATTCCAACATTATGATCGTCCATTTGAGATGGTTATGAAAACAAATTACAACGATTCATGAGGTGCTAGTATTCTGCACACAAGGGGAATGGTTTATTTTTTATTTTTTAGAGAAGTTGATGGATAAATATTATGAAATTATAATATTATAATATTATAATATGTTATATTATATTTTTATTATATTTCAATGGTTAGTTCATAATTGATGATGGAAAAATAAAAATAAAAATGGAAGTGTTTGGTTAAGATGATTACCTCTTATTTGAAATCACTCATTTATATATCCTATTGAGGACACTATAGTAGATATTTTGGAAATAAATTGACCTATAAAACATGTATAAGGATGTTTTTGAGAGATTTATCTAGGGTTCAATCATGATAAATAGCTCAATAGGTGCCAAGAAGCGAGGGGAGGAGGTTCCTTTTTATAAGTGAGGTGGGAGGAACACTTATATTTTTTCAATGATTTAAGATATTATTAATATATCATCAAAATAAATTCATCCAATAGGATTTAAAAATATTTTATGTCATTTTAACCCATATATTTTTATTAACCCCCTAGTAAACTAGTTTTAAACCTAAATTTGGTAATAAATTTTTACCATTTTTACTATTCATAATGACCAAAAATTAAAGTGATCACATTACCAAATTTGGAAATAATAATTCCAAAAATTTAAATAGTTTTATAAAATTCTATTCCTATAAGTGGAATAAATTAATTTAAAAATAAATCCACAAAACCTTATTAAAGACATTTTTTTTCATGAAAATGAATTTTTTAAGCATAACATTAACTCTCTGACTAATAAAACTAATTCTATAAATTTAAAATAATATATTAATAAATATTAAATATATAAAATTATTTTAAATAATTAATCATTAAGAATTATTTTAATTAATTAAAATGGAAAATTAGTATGTACATTAAAATAGTTTTCTGAAAAATGTGCATTTTTCCCTCAGAACGATATTTCATTTATTTATATCAAATTTATAATAAATATATAATTAATTATACATATTATAACAAATTATTTTAAGTAAAATTTGGATTATATAAATATAACTTTTTGAATTATTCATAAAAGCTTATTTCCTAGGGAAAATTTCAAAATTTCCTTCTAGGACTATTTTGACATGGTATGAACAAAATTGATATTCATCCTATAAAATTAGATTTTTTCCCATGAAATATCAAAATGTTCATTGTAATTTAGTTTCATTAAAATAAAATTTTCACTTATTATAATTGAATATTGGATGTTTCATTAATGAGGTGAATTCTTTCCATTTGAGATCACTCATTTCTTATCTTTTCTCATTTCACTATGTGATCATAGGTGTTAAAGAAAGTGAAATTGATTTATAAATGGTAATTGTTGAAGTATTATACTAAATTATATAGTATAATTATGGGTATATGATTTATTATATATCAGTATCCCAAAGACACTAAATTTTTTATCTTTTGAGATGGACATAATTTCTTGTTATGTGTAAAATCATGTATGTTTAGAATCAGATCAGAAGTGTGAATCTGGGGGAATATAATTATTTGAACCATTACCTTATAAGTTTTTCTAAACTATTTAATGATGTAAATGAAGTGATATTTTGTAAATATAGAGTTTTGGTGAAGATATTGATGGATATATGTGTTATGTGTAATGAATCAACTTTTCACAAAGGTATGGATTTCTATTTTTCTAGTTTGAATTCATTATGTATAATAGTGAGTGTTCTCTATGGAATAAATAAGGTTTAAGAAGAATTTGAGGATTTTTTAGAGCATGTATCTTCAAGTTATGGGGGAAATAGAATAGGTTCACAGTTTTTCCAAACTATGCACCTAATCCCACATAGTTTGGTCAAACTATATAGGATGTTTCAAATGTATACAGGAGGATGCATGGTTAGAATGAACCATGTGACCTAGTATGCACACCAATTTGGGTACTATATACATCTTGACAAAGAGTTTTCTCATGATATGCACATGGTTGGTTAAATTTTGTTTCTAGCCCATGCGATGGGGTTCCCTGGGCATTAACTACAGCACGATTTTTGCACTGTTTGGAAAACCATTTGGTCAAACCATGTCACCACTAATTTTTCCATCTTTCTATAAAAATTTTATAAACCCTCACCCCATTTTAATTATTCCCTATTGGAGACAACACCCCTCATTCTCTCATGTTATGATGTCTCATGCCTTAATCTCCTAGGTTTTGATGCCATTTCTCCATCCGAAATCAGATTTGACTTTAGTATATTTTTTTGATAGATAACAGTAATGTATATAATACTCTTACTTACTTTATTAATTTCCATTTCAATCTCTTCTGATTTTTGTGTGTGTGAGATCATATGCCCTATTTTCAGGTTATTTTTCTATTTTAGGGATTTCTTCCATTATACTTCAATCTTGATGCCAGTATCAGATGAGGAGTCTTCCACAGGACTGAGGTAGGTGGTCTAGTTTTTTCCCTAAAATTTTATGGGTTTTATATAATTTTTACATTGTTAATAACATTGAAAATTTCTTTGTATTATCTCAAAAAGTATTTCCTCTTTTAAAATTAAATGAACCATGTTATAATTGGTTCTTATAACCTTGTTATTTTTTTAAAGATTGCATACCTCATTGAATTCCACCCCTTTGGGTGTGTTGAATTAAATTCCCTCTTTAAATATAAGTTTATAATTTATAACCACCTTCTAAGTGAGTTTTGTCAGCATTTAATTTGATATACCTTGAAATATAAATTAAATGTATTAATTTAATTGAATAGAAGTGGGTGGAATGACACTCCATATGTTGTATATTTATGTCTATTAATTATATAAATTGTGATAGCTATGGTTAGATTTGGTTAAATTACTAAAGATACATAAGGTGAAATTCCTTAGGAATATTATAATAAGACCATGGATATTGGTTTGTTAATAATGGTTAAGGGATTTGTTGAGCATGGTGTTTAATGAATCCTTACGTTGGGTGTTGGGAATGGCATCTCACACCATTTACTTCTACTTGGATAATAGGAATTACATTCCATGTTCCCTTGCTTCGAGTATTGGGCATGGCGACTCACCACACTATCTCATGTGTTTTCCATAAAGAATAACCCCACTATCTCGAGTAAGAAGCATGATGTCTCATGTTCATATGAGATTTGGGGTGAGTACAACTGGAGGAGCCTATAGATCTTTTGACTGTGTGTAGATTCCCGAGTTATGCTTTAGGTTCATCTAGAACCTAGTATCCATGTATTTTCCTATATATATCCTTACATATATTGTGTATATACATGTGATCATAATATACAAGTTCACTAGTATATGAATGTACACATTCACTAAGATTAGACCTATTATATCATATGTCAAATAAGGTAATGTCTGTAAAGTGTCCTCAGGATCCTGAGCCAAATAGTATTTATTTTTCATTATCTTTTATATTATATTTTACCTACGTAATGTTATTCCATATAACCTAAGTAGATTATTATGAACACCATTAGTGGTGGCCTACTGAGTTTATTCTCACACCCTATTCAGACCACCCATGGTACCCAATCAAACTTCATGATTACAGATGTAGATATGGGAAATCCTTATATCACAATGACCTGATATATTTTTCTTATATCATGGAGCATGGGAGCATAGGACTATGTGTAGGCTCGTGATGCTAGTGGAGATGTCTTTTGATATTTTTTTATTTTTGTATAGCATGTTGGATATGTCTGTACATTGTTTCCCAAGTATCTCTTTTTGTTATATCAGCATGAAATGACCTCATTTTTTATATTACTTAGCTTATGGCTTGAATATTATTACCATTTCTTGTATGATTATCTTCCACTATTGATTATTATTTTTTTCACTATGATGTCAATAATATCATTTCTTGTTACTTTTTAATTTATTTTTATAGATGTGTTACTATAAAATGAGGGTATAATCTCTCCACTATACAATCATAGACTCACACTGCTAGTCGGTACCCTCTGACGTATGAGGAGGCATGTTTGAGGCCATGTGACCCACTAACTTGGGGCACCATTTAGCGGATCTAGGGTTAGGATGTTACAATGTGGAATCAGATATTTCTTTTCCCCCTTTCCTTTATTTTTGGGTATTATATAGGATATTAAGATGTATCATAATTTAGTGATGACCCTATGTCTAGAAGTAGCTAAACTATGTACTGGGGAAATCCAAATTACCTATAATGGGTTTCTAAATTCATAATATTACTCATGTTAAAGTTGACTCAATTTCACCATTGGGGGACAAACATGTTTTGTGACATTTTTCTTACTATTATTATTATTCTTATTATTATTGACATTTTCCCTTAGGCTAATATAATAAGGAATCATCATCTCATGCATCATTTTAGGCACTTGAGGACTTCTGTTCCATTCATTTTCCTTTCCACATTTACATTCTATGTGTATTTCTAATGACATATTGTTAGTTCTTGGATTATTATATATATAAATGTGATAAGGTTTCTTGTAGGAATTCGTAATTGGATTAATTAAAGTGTATTGATAAATCGGAATGGTTTTTTCCCATATATATTGATGATTTCACCTTAATTAACCAATTAATTCCATGTTTTAACCATGGAGATCTTATTTTAGGGGATGAAACATTAGTTGATTGGATTACTTGAATGCCAATGGTCATTTATGATGCAAGTAAATTTATAGATTCTAAATGGCAATTCATTTAATAAAATCATTGTATATGACCTGCTACATCCTGATACTTGATGTAGTGGCCATGTCATAGTTACATGAGGTTCTAATGGAAATTTATAAGATTTTTGGATTTTACAAATTGGGAATGGTGAAAAATTTAGATAGACCATGAAATATATATATATATATATACCAAATTATGAAATTAAATGAAATGAATCAATTTAATAAAATTTTTACCTTTAAATGGGAATTCAAATTACAAAGTAAAGGTTGTTTTCTTTTATACCTTGCAATTGAAAATCTATATATTGGAACCCCTGATGCGTGATATGAGAACTAGACCCAAGCCTAGCCTTAGTAGTGAGTATTTCGAGGTACCTATTATGATTCATATGGAATTTTATAGCCACAATTTATCAAATATACAATTATTTTAGAGTAAAAAGATATGTGTGTCCTTTTTCATAGAAAGACTATGTATTTGTGCTATTATGTATCTATGATCCTTTTGATGTTAAATTATCTTCTGAGGTGTGTTTTTGGCATTGAAGAATCATTCCCCCATGATGGTCTCTAGTAATACCCCAGGAAGGTGGTGAAAACTATGATCCATATATGATATACTGTGATCAACCAATTATACTTCCCATAGTGCCACCTATAGAACCACCTGTTATTCCTAACATGGGCATTAACACCTTGTTTTGATGAGGTTTTATGTGAATTATGTAATTTGTGCAAGAAGTTGCTCGACATGCCATTACTATGGTAGATTTTACTTATGTGTTTTAGTAGTAGAATCATCCCACATTATTAGGGTATGCTATACTACATACAACATTATCATGAATAGAGCCCATGTTTTCAGTATTTGAGTATTTATAGATTCACCCGGAGTGGATGGTCAAGCTTTTGGCATATATGCTATGTGTTTCTTCAAATAGATGGGGGGATTTAATTAACTAGGAAAATAAACATCTGGATAAGATCTAGAGGCATTTCTAAATATTATTCTAGGATTACTTTTTTCTATATATATTTAGGGTTAATTGATCTATAGAGTTTATGATCTTGTAGTTGTGAGCATTGTCTATAATGGAATATTATTCCCATTTTACTGAGCTTCATTGATTCACACTGACTCTAGATGAGGATAAGAACTTATTAATGAGGATATTTAAGGATGGTATGGTGTAAAAAATTTGATCATATATTAATGTATTTTGGTTTAATATAATTTCTTATATAGTCAAATAGGCTCTCATTACTGAGTGAAATTTAAAAGAAGCTGACACTATGATCCAAGTTAATTCAGTACGCAGACCTGACAACAGTTTTTCTTGTATAAAAAAGACTCATTTTAAGGTTTCTTGTGGTGTAAGTGGTAGTCATTCATATTTTACTAACAGTTTCATTATATTTCATTTGTATGGGAAATCAGGACACACAAAATACTATTTATTGCCAGATGTAGTTGCATGTAGAGTCTATGGTCGGATGGGTTGTATCCAGCACTTCTACAAGACATTTATACAACTAATCAATGAGAAAGGATATACACTGACCCCTCATTATAGAGTTGGGATAGTAGTTACCTTCCATGTAGGTAGGTGGAGTACCACAATCCACTCAGATCGTGGTAGTGGTCGAGGAAGGGGAAACCATACTCATAATTCATAGCACTAGAAGAGTGGTCCTACTCAGGGTAGTCAAGTTGTATCTTAGGTCTATGTGTAATAAACCTAAACCCATTATCCCAAAGCTCATGTCTTACATTATTACATTGGTATATGATACAAGGAATCACATCCCAAAATACTGAATAATTTAATAGTCTTTCTAGACTAGATACATACATTATTCACATATTACATTTGAATACATAAATTACATTTTTTTCTTCCAAGAATAACTTTATTCCATATATAATATATCTACATATCATTTATAATAATATTAATGGATTCTTGGGGTATGGAAACAAAATAAGGGTGACATCAATTCCCCATTAAGGGTTAAGTATAGTATAATCAATCATGTATTTAGAATAATAATCAACATATAAAGGTAAAAAACTAAGAGAACATGCCATTTTAATAATTGGATAAAGCATATATAATCAATATGGAATGGTATGTAACTGAGCACACATTCCATTTAAATGACTGGATAAGGCATAATCAATATTTAAAGGTAAATAATTGAGTACAAATTCCATTTAAATAACATGGTAATGCATAATCAATATGGTAAGGTAAATAACTAAAAACACAAACCATTTAATCAATAATTGATAATAAAATGCATCCAGATATCATCTCATAGTGAAAATATCATGTATATAGGTAACTGGATTCTAATTGAAGTAAATGATTAATTATAGGATGTCAGGTTTCCTAGTTACATGATTCCTTTACAGGTAAGTTCTTTCATAAGTCGATTTAAACCATATCGGGTAAAAACCCATTTAACTAAGGTTAACCAACTAGTTCATCCCATGAGACTACTGATGCATAAAGGGGACATATATAAATAGGCTCCACCTGTGTTATACCTATCCAAAGCAATCATTATATATCGAATAATCGATTTAATTCATAAATAATGTTCCTTATCATCATGTATCCGTATTGAGTAGAGAATATGAATTTAATAATTTTTCCCCGATAAATAAAATAACATTCAAAGAAAACACTATATGTAAAATATGGTATATGGTTTAGGAAATAATCATACACATGATAAATAATTTTGATGTTTAGGGAAAAATTAATGACCACCAAAATGGAACAAGGAAGTGAGTGTCGATACAATTCTTATGAAAAATATTTATAAAACATTCAGATGATGAATGAGAATAGATTCAATAAAAAATATCCTTAGTGGATTATATATAAAATAAGGGTTTTTTTTATGAATATAAATACCACAAAAAGATATTTAAAAAAACTCTTGAGAAAAATATTCTTTTTATTTTGAAAATCTCTTTTGAAATCATAAGACATTTTGGAAATAATTTCCAGTTAACCTATTTTTTTGAAAAAACATTCAATGTCCAGAATATTAAGAAAAAAAATTCTTTAAACTAACATTGTAAACTTTCAAAGAAATCCTCAAATAAATGATCGTCATGTCAGTGGGAAATTTTGTACGTGTTGTAAATGACATTTTTTTCACTATAATAAGGTTTGGAAAGTGAATTGTTCAGAATGAGACAATATGATTCCTTTAAAAACAATTTTTAAAAATAAAAATGGGTAATAATTTAATTAAATAAATAATTTTTAAAAGGTTAAAAAAAAAGAAAAAAAATTTCAGAATTTTTTTTTTGTAAGTAGAAGGATTTCTGACCGAAGAGTGAAACGTAGTCAGAATATATTAAAAAAAATTCTCACAAATTTTAAGTACCAAAGAATTTAAAAATTGTAAAATCACTAGAAAAATATCATTAATAACCATTGGAGAATATAATTAAAGGTTTTAATAAAAAATGATAAAATAATTCTCTTATTTAAAATCAAGAATAAACAATCTCGATTAGTTTAGATTTTGAATTCAACCCTTAAAATGATCATAAAATTGAAGTGAGGATTAATAGATGAATAGATTATGTGTATCAGCTATAAAAACACACAAAACAATTATAACTAAAATAATATATTTTAAAAATTAATTATATACATAATCATATAATATCAATGACAATGAATAAGTAATATGACCCAATGAAAAGAAATTGAGTTATGAAATTTTTGACCACTTGGTAACTTTATGTTAAAATAACCTTAGATTAAATAATTCAAATTGAAACTTAAAATACTATTAATAATGGATTATTCAGGATATTAAATGTTAAAGGGATATTATATACACAATATAAAATAAATTAGATTCAAAACATTACAATATGCCCCAAAGAAATGAAATTGAGACAAAATCTCATACCTTATGCTTCCTTTTGGTTGAACATGTTATATCATCATGTATAGTGGTTTTAAACATGTTATTAACTTATTAAATTAATATATTCATGTTTATAATGTCATGTATGACCTTTTTATAATATCTTATTTCGCTTTTGTTAAAAATATTTTATTATTTTCAATCTTTTGGGTATTAATTGCCTTGTTTTCTTTTGTGTGTTTTTTTATGAAAGTTTGGGCTCTTTATAATAATATATAGTTCAAGGTTTTGGAGAGGGTCAGACCAGTGGATCAGTGCATGAGGAATCTCCAAGGCATGTTAGTTCCTTTTCTATGATTTCTATTGAAGCATAGATGAGTACGAGATTATACATGGGAGTGAGATTTCAATGCACAGGCCTAGTGGTTGGATATTTTCTCATATGATCCTTTACTACCCTTATAAGGCTAAATTGAGGATGAGATGCTTTAATGAGGGGAGGTTGTAATGAACTAGATTTTCATGAAGGTATGGATCATTTATTACCTATTTTAATTCATTATTTTATCCTAGTTAATGTACCCTATGGCCTAAGGAAGGTCTCAGGAATGTACTAGGATTTTTCATAGCCTATATTTCTGAGTTATGGAGGAAATAGGATAGGAAAACGGTTTGTCCAAACTATGACCCAGAGCCCGTGTGGTTTGGTCAACCCATGCTAGATGTTTCAGATGAATGTAGAAGGCCACATGGTTATAATAAACTATGTTACCCATTACAAATTATGATAGTAGTCCTATAGGCATCTTAACATAGGTTTTTCACATAGGCTACACACGGTTAGTCAAACTGTGCGCCTATCCCAAGAAAGGGGATTTCTTAGTCTATATTTAACTCATAGTTAGCATATAGTTTGGCCAACCATGTAACCAAACCATGTGAAACATTTAATGATTTTCAATTTACCATTAACCATAAAAATTTTATAAACCCCACACCCAGTTTCCTCCATGAAACTGCACCCCTCATTATCTATTATTAGAATCTCTCAGGTCTTCATCACCTAGGCTTTGAATTTATTTCTCCATTAGACCACCAATTCATCTTATCTCAATTTCATTGGATAAAAAATGTTAGGATCTATAATTCCCTTACTTTATTTTTTGTTAATCTCTCTATATCTTTTTCTATTTTGGTACAATCTCATATGCCCTATTTTCCGGATTTTTTTTTTGTTTTGGGAATTTCTTCTATTATACTTAAAACCTAAAGCCAATATCAGATGAGGAGTCATCCACAGTCCTAAATTAGGTGGTCTAGTTATCTTCCCTAAAAATTTACGTGTTTTATACCACTTTTTGTTGTGTCGCACATCAAAAATTTCCATGCATTTCAATAAAAATACTTTACTCTTTATAAATTAAATGAACCATGTTATAATACGCCCTTATACTCATGTTAATTATTTAAATTATGTATAACTCACCCATTTCCATCCCTTTTTTATGTTTTGAATTAAATACCATCTTTAAATGTAAATGTGAAATTAACCAATCAATTTCTAAGTGGGTTGGATTGAAGTTTAATTTTATTTTACTTTATTAATAAATTATATTGGAAATTTTAATTGAATGAAAGTAGGTGTAAAGTCTACACCACTTGTTATATATTTATATCTATGAATTATATAAATTTTGAATCCCATGGTTAGATTGGGTAAAATTAATAAAGATTCTTGAGGGTAAATTCCTCATGATTAATATAATTAAACCATGGATTCTATTTTGTGGAAAATGGTTAAGTGATTTGTTAAGTATGTAATTTCACACTTCCTTAAATTGGGTGATGGGAATGGCATACCACACTATTTACTTCTTCTGGGATGATGGGAATGATGTTCCATCTTCCCTTGCATCATGTTTTTAGCATGGAGACTCACCGCACTATATCAGTTTTTGGGAATAATGGCTCCCCCACTCTCTCAATTGATAAGCATGACTCCTTGCATTACTATAAGATTCTAGGCTAGCACCCTTACTAGAGATTTTAGCTCATTTGACTATGCATGGATGCCAAAGTTACTCCTCAGATCTAAGTATCATCAGGTATCCAGGTATATTCCTATATATGACCTTACATATATTGTGTATATACAAGTATGCAAAATATATATGGTCACTTATATATGGATGTACATGGTCATCGAGATCATACTTATTTCAGCCTATGAAGAAGTAGATAGATTCTTTCAGGTGTCCTATAAAAATATCAGGTGACAAGCACTTATTTTTTATCATCTTTTATATTCTGTTATATCGGCACACTACTATGCTATATAAATAGACTAGATTATTCCAGACACCACTAGGGGTGGCCTGCTGAGTTTATTCTCACACCCTTCTTGGGCCACCGATGGTACCCGAGAAAACTTCATGATTATTGTTGTGAATAATGGAAAGTTCCCTATCACTGATACTTAATTTATTTTTCATATATCATGGATCATGGGAGAAGAGGATCAAGCATATTCTCATGATGCTACTATAGATGTCTTTTAGTATTTTTTTTTATTCTTGTATAACATGTTATATATGTGTATACTATGTATCCCTTATATCCATTTCATTCTATATCAGTATGAAATGAAATCATTATATATATATATATATATTATCCAATGGGTTGTTTATTATTATCTTTTCTGGTATGATTATATTTCATTTTTTATTATTACATTTTTATCCATAGTTATGTCTGTTATATCATGCTTCATCTACATATGTACTTTATTATTACCACTATGATACTCTGATAAGAGGGTATAGTATCCCCATCATACCTCCATATATCCTTGCTATTATTTAGTAGCCTCTAGCATGCAGTGAGGCACACTTGAGTCCATATGAACCACCATCTCAGATCACCATTTAGTAGCTCCCAGTTTGGGAAGTTACATTATGACTTGAGTTATTTTGGGAAAATGTAACCTATTCCAAGTAGGGGTGCTGCAAATTATTATTACTTTAGAATTAAAGTTGATAAGGAATAGTGGTATTGTTAATCAGTCTATTTGATCAAATGATAATGAAAAAGTTAACTCAAGGTGGAGATATTAATAATATGTATTTTTTTAATTAAGAGAAGAAATGGTAATACACTATATATTAAAAATAGATGATTTTGAACTCACCATATAAAATTGTGGAGATTCAAACAACTTATCCATTTTAACTTATCCAATCACATATTTGTGAACTTAAGAGGAATATATGGATTAATGATCTTAAATATTACATCTCATTAATTTATAACAATATAAAAAAATTTCTATTTAAATACAATTTTTAGAAGTGTTTTTTTAAAAATATCAACAAATATATAAAACATGAAAAGAAAGTTTACTTACACTAATCCGTACTTCCTCGATCCCTACTATCGGAGCCCCGCCATCCCATAACACCGTATGATCCCCACCATCTTACCATATCTTCCAATTCACATCATCCTTCCCTACCATCTCTATTGAGAAAAATAATCACTTTATCATTTCTTTTGAAAATAAAAATTCACATTATTAAAAATTTTATTTTAATAAAGTTTTTTGTCTTTAATTTATTAAAAATATAAAACATTTAAATTAAATAGAGATAGAATGTGGCTTCATGAAAATAAAATGGTTTTAGGATTTTTGAAAATCCAATGGTATAAATAATTTAAATTCATTGATTGTTTAATTTATTATAAAAAAATATTTTTTTGCGCACTCTAGTGGTGCCTTATAACTTAATATGTTAATATGAAAAGATGTGGATTCCATAAAACAATGATCAAGTAAACATTTACTAATGGTATTACAACGAACCCCAAAGAACTTGGAATCTAAGAATTTTATTTTGTTAAAATAAAATATATAAATAGGACCTTACTTTGAACATCATAAAATATGAAGGAAAAGATCAGTCTAAAAGTTATAATCACTTGAAGACTTCAACTACAAGTTTTTTAAAGAGATTTTGACTGTTATTCTTTTTTTTTATTATCTAAGATCTTATGATTATGTGGTTTCATTATAACACACTTATTTTTTTCATGTTGTAATCATTTTTCATTAGATCATGTTGATTCAAGGATTCCAATTTTAGAAAATAGGTCTGAGATTCTGGTTTCTAGAAACATAAAATTTCAAATTGGGATGGTAAATGGAATTTATATAGAACACAAATATGAGCTTATAGTTTGTTAAATATGGCACCTAATCGGGTTTTTTTGAAGGGCATCCTAGGGTTTAGAAGACAGAGTTTAGATTCTAGTTTATAGAATGAGATAAATTCTTAAAGGTTTACAGTTGTGTATACCTTGAATTAGGTTTATGATTCCCTATTCAATTTTGGTTAAATTTTAGGTTTTGATAATATCATTTAAGGGCTACATGATTTTTTAAATAGTGGTTCTTATTTTGTTATATTTATATTGTGATTACACTTTTAAAGGTTATTATTATAATGCCATTAATTTAATTTTATTATAGTTTTATTACACATTTTGGTGGTTGTGAAAAATAAATTATTTTACTATTGTGTTTACTTTATTAAAAATATGATTATGTGTGTGGATATATCAAAACTTTATATTTGTGATATTTTTAATACTTGAATGTTTCTATCCTTCTGACATTATTTGAGATCATGTTTTCATAGAGGAACAACCACTGAAAAGAAATTCATAGTTTAAAGTAAAATTGAAATAGTTTATATAAAAGTTCATGAGAAATCTTCATCTTTATAATCACTCCATTTGGTAGTCGCTGAACTAGCTGAGAAAGTTTAAGATGAAATTTTACCAAAATCAGAACCACTAGTTTTGATGTGGAGGTCACCGAGACAAAGAAAATTTTAGAAAAGAAATATTCTCAAGATCTAAAATTTAATGTATCAAATGAAAAGTTTTTCCATGAATCTATGAAAGTCATTTGTCCTATAAAATATTTTATTCATAATTTATCATCAGAACCATAATTATTTTCAGAATAACCATATAAAAATTCTTCTTTGACAAAGAAATATTTAAGCTCATGTTCTTCATCATCTACTTTATCAATTGGAAGAGAAAGAACTTCACCAGATAAATTTTCAAATAACTAAAATTATATCGAAATTTAAAAATATAAAAAAATATATATGTTGATAGCTTAATAGCTAAAAAATATAAAGAACTATAATATCAATTATGGGATCAGTCGATAGATCAAAATAGGGATTTGAAAGATGAAAAATCTAATAGTTCTTCAGAATCTCATGTAATTCCAAGAAGATAGTGACTAGATCAGAATATTGATGGTTTGCATAATATTTTTATGAATATTGATAATGTTAATGATACTTTTCCATAGTTAACCAAAAAATTAGTTTGATTCAATCTCAGATAAGTAGATTTTAATACTTTTAGTGTATAAATTATTTAATCAATTTTTTTTCTCAAGTGAAAGGAATAATAAAGGTTCTATGGGAGGAACATGATCTTCATGATGGAATGTTTCTCGAAATTAAAAAGTAAATGAAGTGCAACATCCCATTACCACTATGACAGGTATGTCTTAAACCTTTCCATGATTTTCTCATTTAGTTGATGGGGTATGGTTGAGTTTGAACTGGGAGGATTCTTATAAGTGTAAAGTTAGATATTTGTTGGATTCTATCCTTTAAACTGACTTTTTCATGCATGCTTACAGAGGGTTACACATCATGTACCAGGATTACATGTCATGTAATGGTCCTACAAACAAGTCATTAAAGACATCACTCTATGATGGGTACACGTTGGGAGTTTTCATTACATGATGTGAAGGAGTTAATGATTGGTTTTAAATTCAGAGCATCAGTATTCATGTCGAGATGACATGTTTTTCAGTGGTTAGGAAAATTAAAGGGTTCAGGATGTGTATATGGATTACATATCATGTAATACCCCAACTACATTTTTAAAACAGGAAGTTTGGATGGTTTTTCCTTTTGGATCCTCTCTGATTTATTCTTATTCAACCCAATTATTTTCCCTAGGTTGTCTTGAATCCTTCCAAGAAATTCAAATCCATTGGTTTGGAATTAAAACATTGCTAAGCTTGCGGTGTAATTCTTGGGTAATAGTTCTCCCTCATTCTTCATGTTTCCCCCATTCTCCTCTCTTGGGTTTTCAGTGGATCATCACAGAATTGATGGATCTATGCCCTTTGGTGTTGGATCTTGATTTTAGGTTGGGTTTAGAGATCTACCCCACCTTCATTATCATTGATGTGTTCCATTGCAAGTGTTGAGTTTCAGGAAGATGTTGGTGTTTCCATTTTGACTAGCCAAATTTTCCACCATTTCATTGTTGATTTATTTAAATTACAAATTTAAATTCAATTACACAAAATTTCTTTAAATCTTTTTGATAAAACCCAATTCTAGTGAATTAGGAGATTTAAAATGGTTTTGGCATGGGAATTTGGAAAACCCCCAATTATTATGAATTAGAGTGTGTTTACTAGAAATTGGTTGATTTAAATTTAGGAATTTAAATTGTATATATGATAAAAATGGTTTCAATTAAATTGTTGAATTTCTTTGTGGAAATAAATTATGAAATGAATGTAATTGGTTTTGAATGGATTTAAAACTTGTGAAAATGGCTTAAAATGATTTTATATAAACCTAGTGGTTGTATCTTATGAAAGAGGCACATTTTTGAATAAAACCCATTTTGGATTTAAATAGAAAATTAGCATTGAAATGGGAAAACGGGATTTAATTTTATATTAAGTAGTCTTAAAATAAATTTTCAATCATTGATTGTGTTAGAGAACATGCATTATTGGGGTAGTTGGTGAGTTATTTAGATACAATTTACACTATTAGAACATTCTAAAACATACATGTTGTGGGTCACATCCCTGATGGGAGGGTGACGATTCACCTCTATCCAGTTTTAGGGGGACATGTGTGCACACATATTTCTGAGTTCACATAGAGAGTATAAAATCCTATATCTAGAAATACTATCGTACCTTTTAGAAGATGACCATGTTGCTCACTTGTTATTTACATTTAAGATATAAATGCATGAAAATTATTTTGAATTGATTTACATGCCTAATGAATTTACATAAACTATTTTATGTAACAATTTTACTTAAACCATTGTTTTAGAAATATTCTATCACTTGTAAGGTAAAGATTATTCTTTAAAAGTATTTTCCATCATTTTGAAAATGTATAGACTATTTTTATAAATATGCTTTAAATGTAAAACATGTTTACTTTTAAAAATTTAAATCTTTCCTTTGGTTGTTATTTTATTAGAATCTATTGTGGAATAAATGGAAAGGCCCTATTGGGCCTTTTAGCTCACACCCTACTTTTTCCTTCGAGTGTTTGTAGACTTTCTTCTTCAAGGTTTGAGTATGGGGAAATGATCTCTTAGAGGTGGATCCTATTTTGAACCTTGGACATGGTGAGTTGTGTCCTTATGGAATTTGGTTATTTTTCTCATTTGGCACTTGGGTTTTAGTAGTTTGGGTTTTTTATGCTTTATTGTATTCTTGCACTTTACTCCCAATAGAGTTTCATTTACATGAATATTGAATTTCTTGTCTTTATTCCACTATGTTTTGTAGAAAATTCATTCCCTCATGCATCTTGTATGATGCCAGGTGTTAGTCGTCGACCTGTAGGGATCAGGAACACCCTTCAGGTTTTTCAGGTCTAGCTCAGTTATCGGGTTACCAGGTTACACATGATTGTTCAACACAAAAATGGTAACAGAGGGAGGCTATTCAGCTTTTGTTTTGAAGTTATTATGTATTTTTTAAATCTTGTCAGTACATAAGAGATAGTTTTAATTAAGTTCCTGGATAGTTATCACTACAATGAAACTTAATTCTCTAAGGGTGGTCAAGGAAATATGTATTTTGGATTAGCTTTAGTCTTTTCCCTATTGAGATTTGGATAGAGTGAAATCCAAATCTTGCTTGTTCCTTCTATTGAGAATAATTTCTATTGTTACTGAGTCTGAGTGTTAATCTAATATCTTCATTTTATCTATTGATGTTGTGTATCATCATTCCTCTAAAAAGACATGCGAATCAGATATATGAAGACTCTAACACTAAACCTCAGTATGTAAATCATGTTGTAGATCCGAATCTGTTAAATGTGATTGGGCACACTATCCATTCTCTAGGACAGGAACCACCTCCAATTCCCACATAGGCTCCATTAGTGGATTCTTAGGGGCGATTTTCTTCATAACCATTCTCAAGAGTTCCTTTTCCAAACCCACTATTTTCAAAGGATTTCATAACCCTCAACATGAAGAGGAATGATTACGTAATATAGAATGTATATTTTAGTTCTTGGAGACACCAAACATAATCAAGGTGAAGTGTTCCAGCTTTGTTCTGGAAGGACCGAGGAGGAGATGGTGGGACATGACGGTGAAATCAGGTAATCATGAGGGCTTAAAGTGGTAAAAATTAAAGGTTTTTTAATAGACTAGTTCTATTTAGAGTCAATAGTGTTGGTCAAGGCTGTGGAGTTTTGCAAGCTTGAGTAGGCCAATAGAACCATGATTGAGTATTCAAATGACATTACTTAGAAAGTGCGGTTTTCACCTAAGATAATATTTATTGAAAGGATGAAGGATCAACACTTTGGGTTAGGGATTAAATCAGATATATGTTCTTGGGATTTCTTGCTGAATATGCCTACTTATAATGATGTGTTAGATAGGGAGATGATGGTTAAGATGGACCTCAATAGAAATTTAGTGTTGATGGGGTTCCTTTTTCTCCTAGTGGCAGCATTAGTTCCTTCAAAAGAAAATAGAAGCATGATGATTCTCATGGCAGTTCTCAATGGAAGATTATTTCCAGAAATCCTAAAAATCAAGAAGGAAGTTATTTGATTTTCAATCAGTGTGGTAAGATAGGTCATTCTAGGAGGGTTTTCACTGAGGCACCCAAGAATTTTAGCTTCTGCAGACGTTCAGGGCACTTATAGAGATTCAGAAATCACTTCTCTACTACGTGTAGTTTAAAAGGATCATTATATTTTTCTAAAACTATGGGGAAATAAAATGGTTCATGCATAAAAGGGTTCCAACCATGATCATTTGAAATAAAGCTTCTTCACGCAATGGAAGAGTTTCTAGAGGAAGCAGACATGGGTCCAATTGCTTTGAGAGGTACCATCATTATACCTTCATCATTAGTGACTGATCTTTTTGATACTGGTGCATCTCATTAATTTATTTCAACATGTATCCCTAATATTATTAATCTTCCTATTTATTATATATCTTATGAAATGGATATTCCTACACACCTTGGTAAGAATATAGAGCATTATCTCCATAGTCTATCATGTGTCTTCTCTCTATTAGACGTCGAGCTAGCTTGGAGTTTTCTGGTTCTTGATGTGAAATCTCTTGATGTCATACTTTAGGATGGATTGGATTAGTTCTAATAGATCCCAAATTTATTTTTATCTTTGATGGGGCTATCTTACTACACATAGTGGTGTGTCTATTGTCTTTTATGGAGAATGGGAACCAAGGTCGAGTAGAGATGGAACTTATTATTTAGAATTGGGGAAAGTGATATCAATGTTTTATTTTGATCTAGTGTGGGATTAAATGAGTGGTGATCTCTTTACATTCATTTATGGGTTTCCTAATGTTTTTTCTTAAAACTTCTCTTATTTTCCACCGATAAGGTAGGTTGAGTTTTCTATTTATATAATGCTTTATACTCAACCAGTCACTATTCCCTCTTACCGAATGGCTATAGCTGAACTGAAAGAGATAAAGTTATAGTTTTAAGATCTTATAGAAAAAGGATTTATATTCTTGAGTGTGTAACCATGGGAGGAACTAGTTCTATTCACTAAGAATGCTTATGGTTCTCTTCAATTATGTGTTGATTATAGAAATCTCAGTCGAGTTATGATAAAGAACAAGTATCTTTTGTCACAGATTGATGATCTGATTGATCAGTTGAAATGGGAGAAGTGGTTTTCATAGATTGCCCTTAAATATGGATACCATTAGTTGAGGATAAAGTAATATTACATTTATAAAACCACCTTTAAGATAAGGTATGTCCATTATGAATACCGTGTTATTCCCTTTGGTCTAACAAATGCTCCTACAGTCTTGATGGGTTTGATGAACAAGATTTTCCACGAGAGTCTGGATACATTTGTGGCAAAATTTTATGATCACATCCTTATTTACTATATATCAAAAGATGATCATGTTCAACAACTGAAAACAGTTCTGAGTCTGCTGAGAAATCGTTGACATTATGCCAAGATTTTAATGTTTGATTTCTGAATTTGGGAACTACAATTTTTGGGATATGTGGTGTCTGAACTGGGTATATCAGTTTATCATGAGAAGGTGAATGATGTTATTCCTTGGAAGAAACCACCTAATTTCTTAGAGATTTTATGATTCTTGGGCTTATCCAGATACTATCTTCATTTCATGAAGTACTTCTCAAAGTTTTCTTCTCTGGTGACTACTATAACTCATAAGGGGGTGATGTTTTCTTGGAATGATAAATGTTATAGTTATTTATTGAGTTGATTTTAATTTTCACTACTATTACAGTGTTGAATCTATTAGAATTCGGGTAGGTATATGTCGTCTACTATGATGCATCAAGTTCAGGTTTGGGATGTGTTCTTATGCAGGGTAATCATGTTGTAGCCTATGTATCTCATCAGCTTAATCCACATGAGAAGAACTATCCTACCAATGTAATTGAACTTGAAGCTATAATGAATGTACTTAAGTGTTGGACAAATTACCATTACGGAGAAAGTTTTATTGTGTATTCATACCACAAGAGTTTGAGTTATATGTTTTCTCAAAAAAGATCTAAATATCCAATATATATGTTGGGTAGAGTACATGAAATATTTAAACTTTGAAATCACATATATCTTGGGGAAAGGGAATGTCATTATATATGTGTTAGCCGAAAAATTCCATCCCAGGCAGTGAAAGTATCTTTAGAATAGTGTAATTTGAGGGCTCTCTTTTCACAGTTTCATATTGGAGTCCAGAAGAAAGGGACTAAAGTTTATTTAGCTAGTGTTTAGTATGAATATTATCTTATATAGATGATTCTTCAAGATATTAAGCTTTATGATGAGTTATATAGCATTAGAGACTCTCTTTATGTTGAGGAGACAATTACCCAGTGGTCGTTCTTCAAAGAGGGTGTTATGTTTTATCAAAATTGCTTTGTTGTGTCATTAGCGACAAGGAAGGATGTAATTGTGGATTTTCATAATTCCAAATTGGCAATGCACCCAAGAATCACAAATATGTTCTACGAAATATGGAGGTTGTTATAGTTACCCAGTATAAGGTAGGGAATTTCTAAGTTTGCTTCTCATTGCTATATATGCCAACCGGTGATAACCGTGTACTAGAATCCATTGGGTTTACTTCAGCCACTTCATATACCTACTTGGTAGTGGTAAGAAATATATATGGACTTTTTGGTTGGGTTTCCTTGTATCAAGTGAAAGAAGAATGCAATTTGGGTTGTCATCGATAGGTTTAACAAGTCGGATTACTTTATACCCATTCAAGATACAACCAAAGTTGAGGAGTTATCTCTATGTGAAATGGATTTTCCATTTCCATAGAGTTCCATCTTATATATTCTTTGATAAGGATATTGATTTTATTATCTCTTTTGGAGTGTCCTTTCAGAGGTACTGGGATCTCAAGTTCGTTTTAGAATGACCAACCATATGTAGTCAAATGGCTAGATAGAAATAGCTATATATATTATTGAGGATATGCACTGCCCTTGTGTTCTCGACTTTGGTGGGGCTTGGGATGATCACTTTGGGCTAGTTGAGTTTTCTTATAATAGTATTTACTGGTCCATGATCATAATGGAAACTTTTGAGGCATTGTATGGCCAGCCTTGTAAAAATTTATTGTGTTGGTTGGAGGTTGGTGAAATTTCCTTGGTTGGGCCAAGCTCGGTGCAAGAGATGAAAAAAATCAGCTGATTCTTTTGAGGATGTTGAAAAAACTGATTTTATATATGTATTATTCTGATCATCACTATAGAACTTTGGAGTTTTCAGTTGGTGACCAGTTGTTCTTGAATGTTTCACCCCAGTTGGGTCATCAATGACTTGGGAGGCAAGCAGAGCTTTCTCCTCATTATGTCGAACCTTTCAATGTTATTGAACAGGTGGGGAAAGATGCTTACCATTTATCACTACAAACACAACTTATGTAGATACATAATGTGTTCCATGTATCACATCTGAAAAGTATTTATCTGATCTATCTCAAATTTTGAGCTGGAGTGATCTTCAGATTGAGCCTGATTTATCTGTGACTAAGCAACCAATCAAGATAGTTGATTTTGATACCAAGGTACTTTGTGGGAGGAGAATACCTTTGGTTCTTGTGATATGGTATCATGGTTCTGATAATCACAAGATGTGGTGGTATGAGGCACTGATGAGAGATCAGTGACCTCATATTTTTGGCCCAGAAGCATCTTCCTAGGATTTCTGGGGATAAGATGTTTTTTATGGTGGATAAGTTGTAACATACCATTAATCCTCTGAAAGTAACACCTAAAAACATTCCATGGTTTTTAATTTCTATTTATGGGGTAGGGTTGAGTTTGAATTGGGAGGATTCCTATACAGGTGAAGTAAAAGATTTATTAGAGTCTCACCTTTAAACCATCTTTTTTATGCAGACTACCAGAGGGTTACATGTCGTGTACTAGGATTAAATGTTGTGTAATGCTCCTAAAAACTAGTCATGAATGGATTCACACTATAATGGGTACACTTCATGAGTTTTCATTACATGTCATGAAATAGTTAATGATTAGTTTCAAATTTCTAGCATTAGGATTTATGTCAAGGTGATGTGTTTTTCCGTGGTTACTAAAGTTAAAGGTTTCATGACATGTATTGGGATTACACATCGTGTAATACCCCAACTATATTTTTAAAATAGGAAGTGTGGCTGGTCATTCCTCTTATCTCCTATCATTTTTATTCTCCATCGACCAAATGATTTTTCCTAGGTGATCTTAAAGCAATCCATACCTTATGGATCCATTTGTTTGGCATCGGATCATCGCTATGATTACAGAGTAGTTCTTGAGTTAGAGTTATCCTTAATTCTTCTTGTTTCTCTCCTTATCCTCTCTTTGGTTTTCAATGGATCATCTTGGAATTGATGGATATATTCCTTGTGGTGTTGGATCTTGATTCTACGTTGGGTTTTGAGATCTATCCCACCTTTGTTCTCATTGATGGGTTCCATTTTGAGTGTTGAGTTTCAGGAAAAGGTATGTGGTTTTGTCCTAACTTTCCAAATTGATTACCATTTCATTGCTTGATTTATTTTAACTTTTTACTTAATTTAAATTGCACTAACTTGATTTCAATTGTTTTAAAAATCCTAATTCTAATGAATTGGGATATTTGAAATGGTTTTGGCAAGATAATTTTAAAACGCCCCCAATTCCATTGAATTGGGGTGTGTTTTATTAAAATTGGTTGATTTAAAGTTTTGAATTTAAATTATGGATTTGGTGGAAGTTGTTTCAATTGAAATTTTGAATTTAATTGTGTAAATGAATTGTGAAGTGGATGGAATTGGTTTTGAATGGATTTAAAACTTATGAAAATGGCTTAAAATTATTTGATAGAAACCGAGTGGTTTTATCTTGTGAAATAGGAATGTTATTAAATAAAATCGATTTTGGTTTTAAATAGAAAATTATCATTGAAATAGAAAATTGGGATTTTGTTTTATTTTAATAATCCTGAAAATAAATTTCCCATCAATGAATATGTAAGAGAACATGAAATCCATGGGTAGTTAGTGATTTATTTGGATACACTCTACACTGTTACAATATTCTAAAACAGATATGTGGTGGGTCATCTCCTCAATGGGAGGGTGATGAGTCACTTCTGGCCATGTTAGGGGGATGTGTGTGCACATATATTACTAAGTTCACTTAGAGAGTGCATAGTCCTATGTCTTGAAAGATTATCATACCTTTTGTTAGATGACTATGTTTCTTGCTTGTTATTTATTTTTGAGATGTAAATGTATGTTAATGATTTTAAACTACTTTACATGCCTGATTAATTTATAGAAACTATTTTATGTAACTGTTTCACTTAAGCAGTTGTTTTAGAAATATTTCATCTTTTTTAAAGTAAACATATTCTTTAAAAGTATTTTCCATAATTTTGAAACTGTGTATAATTATTTGTATAAATATGATTTACATTCCAAACCTATTTACTTTAAAATTTGAAATATTTCCTTTACTTAATCTATTATTGGAATCTGTAATAGAGTCCTTCATGATACCCTACTCAGCTTTTTATCTCACACCCTACTTTTTCCCTTCAGGTGTTTGTAGACATTCTTCTTCACGGTTCGAACAAGGGGAAATGATCTCTCGTAGGTGGATCCAGCTGCTGGAGTTGGGTTGTGGTGAGTTGTATCCTTAGGGACTTGGGTTATTTTTTCCCATTTGGTACCTGTGTTATAATACTTTAGGTTTTTTATGCCATGTTGTGTTCTGTTACTATACTCTTATGGAGTTTCTTTTATATTCATATTGAATTTCTTGTCTTTCTTTCACTATTTTTTATGGAAAATTTTCCCACTTTCATGTTGTATGATGCCAGGTGCTATTTACTAACCCGTGGGGATTGGAAAAGACCTTCTCATTATGTCAGGGCCTTCTCGGTTATTGGGTTACCAGGTTACCCAGACTGGTTCATGACATGTAGTCACAAGATAGAGAAATATACTAAATTTATAATTAATTTTTTATTTTATTTGGTAATTATGATCATTTAGAAAAAATACCATAGAAATTTTAATAATTTTATAAATAACTATAAGATTAAATAGATGGTAATTCTTCCATTGATAAAGAGTTAATAAAACTATCTACTATAATGAACCAACAATTCATTGAACATAATTTTAAAATTGAATTCCAAGAGAAAACTGTTGAAGAAAAATTTCGTAATTTTATTCACAAGTAGAAATATTTTCTGGTAATTTTTAAGAACAAGACTGAAATTTGAAATCTCTTGAAGAAATATTCCCTTAGAGTAATATAAAGTAAGACCGTAAGTTCAATCTTCTTGATGAAATACTGTAAGAGCATCATAATAAAATTAAAATGAAAACATATATGACTGAAAAAAACTTTGAAAAATGATTAGTTTTTTAATTTACGATTATTAAAAAACCTTAACTCTTGATGTTTTTCTTCAAAACTCAAAATTTTAAATGGATTGGAATGTTTTGTTATAAGTTTTTTTAATATAATATATTTTCTTAAATTTAATGAAATAATATATTTCTTTATTTATCATTAGAATTTTTATTTTTAAAATTCCTTTATTTATTATATTTTTTATCCAGAACTTTTATAGTAGGTAATTATGTTTCAGTATTTATAGGAGAAGTCACAAAAGTAGAAGTTTCTTTGTCATAATTTCATGAATATTCTAATGGGGAGATTAATTGTTAATATTTTTTTCTTTTGAAAAATAATAAAGGATAAGAACCTTAATAAACCATATTTTTTATTCAAAAAAATAAATTAAATTAAAGGGGAATAATTTTTCTTTCCACCCACTAGAATATCATGCACATATTAAGGGGTTATTTTTTCCCAAATGGTTGTTTTCTTCTTAAAAACCACAAAGGGGGAAAAATTCATAAAATTTATATAAATTTTCAAATGAATATATTTATATTTTATAATAAAATGATTATTATTTTTTATTTTTTTTATTTTTATAAGTGAATATTTATAGAGTTTATCAAAGTGTAAGAAAAGTAAAAGGAGTTTGTCTTTTTAAAATTCTAAAAGCATTATTTTTTTTCATTTTTTTTTATTTTAAAAAAGCGGATATTAGTGTGTCAAATAATTAGTTTATCATTTATTTTGAAATCAAAATAAAATTTATTAATATTTTTATTTATCTTAAGTTTCTTTTTTTTATATTTATGTATGAATAATACAAATCTCTTAAATGAGATATTAAAAATCAAGGGTTTTAGGAAAAAGAAATGGTTTAAGGATTTTTAATAAACAAATAATCTGAGGAATTTATAATTACTATTGCATTAAGGTTTTAAAAATAAAAATTTCTTTTTTACTTTAGTTTTTCGTAATAATGTAATTGATTTATATGAAAATATATTGATTCAATAAAATTTGAAAAATTAAACTACTATGAATGTTATTCCAACTGACACCAAATAATGAAAAATCTAACTATTGTATTTTGTTACAATGATTTATATAAATATAATCCCACTCATATCATCAATAGATATGATATACAAGATCATTTTAAAAGTTGAAATATCTTGAAACATTAAACAGATTATTGTTTTGGGTGATTTTGATTATTTTTCTTTTTGATTATTTTCTAAGAGCTTATAATTATGATATTTCATTATAATATCTCTTAGTTTCTCTTATTGCAATTTCTTTCTGATCATGTTGGTCAAGGGATTATGGGTATAGAATATAGATCTGAAATTTTGATTTGTAGAAATGTGGAATTTAAAATATGGTAATTGAGGGCTTCCATCGAGATGATAGATCTAAAATTATAGTATATTGAAGTGGTAACCTACTGATAGGTTTTAGTTGAGTTATTCTTAGGTTTTGTAAGAGATAAATGAACTTATATTTTATATAAGTATATACCTTTTAGTAGATTTATAATTGAGTATACCATGAATTAGGTTTACGATTCCTTATTCACTTTTTTTTAAATGTGGGGTTTTAATAATATCCATCAAGGGGTGCTTGATTTTTTAATCAATGCACCATTTTTTGTTAAATTTACACTATGTTTATATTTTTATATTAGTTATTTTAATATCATTATTTTAATTTGACACTATATTTTTAAAATGTTCTTATAGAAATAAAGTGTCGAAAGGTTACTATTATGTTTAATATAAATCTATTTTTTTTGTGTTTTTATTAGATATTTATCTTTTTTATATTTTTAATATTTGACATGAATGAAAAATTTTAGTTGTTTTTAAACTATAATTCACCCCCTATTGTAGTGTGATTTCTATTAATATTTTTGGATAAAATTCCCAACCCACTTTATAAGCCTCGTACAATCCTCTATAGAATTAATGTACACTCATTAAGAAATATTTTTAATTTCTATCATTTTATCTAGTGTATTGGTATTGTATCTAGTGTTTTGAGTTCTTTTTTTGGTATTACACTTCAATTTTAAAGCTAAATCTAATAAACAATCTTCGTTTATGGAGTAAATACAAATTTATAAAATATATTCATATTAATATAACAAAAATAATGATCTACCCATTGATATATTTGTTTTAAATGAGAAATAAATATAATTTTTTTGTTGTAAGCATCAAAAAGTCATAGAAAATTTGATAAATTGATTGTTATTTTAAATAAATATATTAAGGTAAATTCTGTATCATTATAGTTTGTATAAAAGTGAGATAATTAATATAAGAATATAGATGAGTGTATTAATTTTATAATACTTTACTTTATAATAAAATTGTTATTGGTTATTAAAAATATATTTTCATCAATAATTAATATAATAAGGTGGTCATTTTTTCTGTAAACAAGTCCAAAAATATTGATACTATCATTGAATTATCAAATCAAATTTATAGGACAACATATGTTGATAAGAATAGAGATATTTATACCTCCAAATCTATTTAGGCTAAATCAATTCTTGAGAATATTGATCTCTTAAATAATAAATATTAATGTACTTGTACTCTTCCAAAACAAAAATCAAATATTACTATAGAAATTTTCAAAATAAAATAAATATCATATTTTAGGTGAGTTTTGGAAATATGGTATTCTTACACATAAATCCTATATATAGTGGTATAATATACTCTTTCATAAAAGTGATAGAAGTAATATTCTTAGGGGGTTATATTTTAAGTGATAATATATAATATTCAAACTCAATTAATATTTTATAAAATCATATTGGTTGTAATCAATGTGGTTTTATTTGATTTTTTTATTTCTCTATATTTTTAACCATGAATAATATTTTTATTTTTATTTGATCCCTTATTAAATCTATTCTTAACATAACATCTTAAAAGTTTCCATGATGGTACGCATTAAGGAAAAAGTAAGAATAATTCAATATATAGAAAATCATATTTCATGTAAATTATATTTTTATATAGGTGAATAGTTATTCAAAACATTTTACTTACATTTTATGTTATAAAGGTTTATTTAAAATATTATCACATGGTTTTTTAAGTAATATATACTAAAAAGTTATACTTTGTAGTTATTTTTCACTTTTATAAGAGATGTTTCATAGAAAGATATTAGTGCCCATGTACAGATTTTTCATTATTCAACATTTTGACCTTGGTGGTAAACTTACATGAGTTTGACATTAATGTAACTTTGGTTTTTACTCAAGACTAGTATACAATGATTTTTTTAATATTATATATTTCATTTTTACTATATAATTCATATATGCATATACTGTTAATTTATATTTCCATAATAATAATTTTTCATCTTTTTTTGAGTTTTTTATGTTATTGATATATTGAAGAGATAAAATTTCACTCACATCTCCCCTTAATAGTATAACACTTTTGATGTTGATCAATTTAATCTCCCAATCTATTTAATAAGTTGAGAAAATATGTTTGATATAATTATTATATAACTATATTTTATGTCTAGAATTGTAGGAAGTTGGTGATATATGGATAAAAGATGGATCATATTATCCAAGAACACACCTCCTTATACTATGGGTTTAGTGAAGTTTTTAGATTTTTCAATTTTCAATTAATTTGTGGAAAGGAAAATTAAATTTCCAAGTCCTGATTTTATATTTCGAGGATAGTTAAAAAGAGATGATGTTTATGGACAGTTTATTTTGAAGTAATTACTTAATTGATATGTGTGTTGAATTTATGATAGATAATAGAAAATTGTAGAAATTTTAAGCCTTAATTTAAATCAATATAACAAACATGACACTTATTTGAATAAAGAGAGTAAAATTTAGAACTTGATAAATGATACTTTTGGAATTTCATAATAACATTCTCAATATAAAAACATATTAGTACAAATAATTCATGTTATTGTAGACATGCGACAAATTATGTTTGTAGAACTTCCGGAAAACAAAATCAAAATTTCAATATATCATCGGATCTCTTTCTTTATGTTGTGTAGAGCAATGTAAGAGAAAACATTTTTGATTATCCAAATGGACTTCATAAATTATATGAATATGGATATCAAGATTTGTGTAGAGAATGTGTTGAGTACACAAAGTATTCATTTATTCTTATGTTATATCATATAAAGTGCCTATATAAAATTACTAATAAAGAAATGTCTGTGATATTAGAATTTTTGAGTGATGGAATTATTAAAATTAATATGCATAATAATATTTATGACAATAATAATGTTGATAAAAATATTCGGTATAATTATTAAAAAATACATTCATGTCCCAATGATTATATGTTATATTGGGGGGGATTCAAATATATGGGAGTGTAAAAGATGTTGGACATCAATATAGAATTAAATATGTAATGTTAAAATCCCAGATCAACATAATACTATGAAAAAACATAAAAATAATACTCTAGTAATGTTTTTATGTTAATTACCTTTAAAACGATGATTGAAAATATTATTTATGTCATCTAAAACCAATAAAAATGTGATGTGTAATTTATAGAAAATAAAAATAATGGATTCCTGTGACATCCACGATATTCAATAGTATTGAAAAAATATTATTCATTTTATATATGTTTCTCATCTCATCTTATGAATATGAAACCGGGGTTGGTTATTGATGGTTTAAACCCATTCAAGTGTTTATTTTCTAGTTATAAAATTTGGCTATTTATTCATATCTCATACAATATAAAATTATGGTTGTGTGTATAGAAAACCACCTTCATCAATTCAATGATTATTCTTGGATAAAACATTTCTAAAAATGACATTTATGTATACATTAAACCTCTAATTGATAAATTATAGGAGTTTTAGAAATATTTTATTAAAACATATGATAAAACTACTATGAAAATGTTAAAATTGATTGTTTCTATAATGTGTACCATTAGTGAATTTTCTATAATTGGTAACTTATTGGGTTGGAACACTTATACTGGTTTGGTTTTTTCAGTTTCTAGCTTTGATTTTGAGAGTGAGTGACTACCATGTAATAAAAAAAGTAATTCTTATTCCATAATATATTTCATGATGCATCTCATATACCTCAATTGAATATGTAAAAATTTAATAGAACCTTTCATTTTAGACCACAACTAAAGTTACTCTTAGGTTAAAAAATATTGGAACAACTATTAATTGTTGAGGGAGAATTTGGGAAGGTATATCATTTTTATGATAACTCGAAATGAGTTTGATGTACTTCATCAATTAAAATTGGAACACTAAATTTCAATAAGAAAATTATTCTTTTCAAACATTTATATAGGGAATTTAATTTTATATTTCATAATATGTTATGAATATTGAGAACTATTTATGTGGAGACTTTATTTTCACATGACTTATTGAGAATGAGAAATCGAGGGATCATATTAATTCTCGAAAGTACTTAAAAGTAATGAATATAAAGTGTTTTATATGGTTAAGTAAGAATATAAAGTATGTTGATATTGTTTTTATGATGAAAAATATGGAGAAAGATATATTCCATTAAATATTAAATAATTTAAAAGTCTCTAATAGATATTCAAGTAACATTTCAAGATGTGTTTACCTAAAACATAAACTGATACATTTATTAAAAATTAATGATTCACATATTTTTCTTATGTAGTTACTACCATTTGAATTCTTTATTTCATTATCTAAAGAAATGAATGTAGTTGTAATAGATTATTAAACCATATTTCGATATCTTTGTGAGAAATCCCTAAAAGAAATTGAACTTGGAAAGGTTTAAGAAATAACATTACCAACGCTTTTCATTTGGATATAATCTTTCCTCCCACTATTTTTACTAGCATGATTCATTTGAATGTTTATTTGGTAAAATAAAATAAATTTTAAGGGTGTTTATATTATTTATGGATATATCAAATTAATAGGTACTTTATTTATATTTTTTTATTTTCTTATATACCATTCTTTCTAATTCATTATATAAATAATTAATTATGCTTTATTCATATTTTTTATATACATACCCTGGTAATTTGATATCATATGTGAGAAATATAGCCTAAACAGAAGGCTCTATTTTTGAATGTTACATGGAATAATAGGGTATTTAATTTTTTTCTAGACACTTGGATTATATAAACACAATATTTAACTAAGTTGGTTATATTGGGGATATGTTAACTCAATTTTGACCTAATGGGAAATCAATAATCTTTCCTACTATTAGCCAACTAGTTAAAATGACCTCAATTATTACACTAACACAACAAGAATTATTAAAAGTACATAGATATATTCTATTGAATAATAAAATTATATATCCCTTCAATCAATGAATAAATATACAAACCAAGAGACTCATGAAAATTGGAATACAAAATGAGGTAGATATAACTAAAGTTGTTAATAATTAGATGGTAGAAAGGTTTAAATGTCATGTAAGTTCTTAAATATTAATAATCATATATAAAATTGACTGAAATATATATTCTTGGAATGTAATAATTAATATGAATTATTATAAATCATGAATTTTTATATTCAAGCTGAAGTGTTGGATGATTTGAAGTTCTTGGATCAATATACAATAAGAATAATAATAAATGTTGATGCTTATAATGTGAATTGTTTCTAATTTATTATAATGGATCATGAATATAGTTTATAAAAAAATAAAAATTGTATATTTACATTAACTAAAGTGGTATATTATGAGAATTTGATTTATATTTTCAAAAAAACTACCATGATTATTTTTTTAGTTTTTTTATTCAAATGCAATGGGTCAAAATTACTACCGATATTAAATTAGATACCTTATAATTTTATTTTATGAATTTATTTATCTTGATGGATATTAGTGACTCTAAATAACTTGATATGTATATCTTTGTATCATAATAAAAGTGTAGTGTGTATTTTTTAATTTGAATCAATGTGACTTGTATGATATGGGTGACAAAGTGGAAGATTTACCTTCTGACATTGGATCTTATCAATGAAAATTCATCGAACAATTATTCCTTTATGATACTGAAAATTTAAGGGATGAAAAAGTAGATGAGGATTTAATAATGGAGAAATATTAAGAGATTTCAATTAAAGGAGAAAATTATTGTATGTGTAGACATTTATTAACTTATTAATAAACTTATGAATTATATTATTTATTTATTTTATTTTTCGTCTATAATAATTTATAAATTACTTTTTATGTGTTATGTATAAAATTTATAAAATTTAACTGTTTTAACTTTTGAAAATATATATTCTAAAATAATTTATACATTATTTAAAGATATTAATTCTGAGGAGAAAATATTTCATTAACAATTTTCAATCAGTAATATAAGGTCTATGTGTCATCCCTGATAAGATTTCATCGATGATTAAAAAGAGTTAGTGAGTAAATTTCACAATTTTATAATCATTTTAAAAATAATTTTTATTTATTTAAGTTAATATATATTTATATATATGTATGTATATTATTTTAGTGTTCAAATACATACAAATGAAAACACTGTAAGAAAGGAGAGGAGTTGGAAGTAATTTCATTCACTCATTTGTTGTAAGTATTTGGTGTTGGTTAGGTATAATATTTGATTAAATATTATTTGGAACCATTAAAATATAAGTCTTCATTAATACTTGGATTTTGAAGTTAATGTTTCCCTTTATGAATTGCTCATAAATTTATATAATGGTTGAATTTGTGGTAATTTGAATTAAATATTTTAGGGGCCACCTAATGATCATTATAGTCTTCTAGATTATAAATTGTTAACAAGATATTTTCTACATGTTTGTTATTAAATATCTTAATTTAATTTATTATAAAATGGTTATATATTGAATAATTTCTTGACCATGTTATGATATTTGTTCTTATATGAACCATGATTTTTTATTGAGCATATGAAAAGATGGAATCTTTAATATTTTAACAATTTATGTGTGACATATGTATCTTGAATTTTTTGTTTTGTGATTTCATAAAGATCATTGATCGTGTATTATTATTTTTGTTTCTAACTTCTATGAACTAGATTTGTGATTATTTTAATTTATTTATTAACATACTTTCATTAACAAAAATTTATCCATGAAATTACTAATGAAAAAATATTTGATTTTAAGACATAAAAATAAAATTCTTAGGATTCATGTATGTGTCATTCCATTTGAATCTATTTATAAAGTATTATATAACGATATCTTAACTTGAGGTTTAGGTTAAGTAAGGAAACTGAATTGTGACATTCATATTATACTATATTTTTTATTTTTAACAAATATAAAATGAATTCAATTAAACTAAAATAATGTAAACATATTTTTCATAATAATTCTCACTTTTGTCTTTAAAAGTTATCACAAAGTGTGTAATTTAATTTCACCTTAATATGAACGAATTTCAAGTCAAATAATAACACTTAAACTTGGTTAATATGTTGAATGAGTTATTATTTAATACTAAGAAATGATTTGTGTTCTTTAAATTATTTTTCTAAGAATAACTTAATTATTATTCCTTGACTAGTAATTTTTTATCATGTAATCTAATATATTATATTTTTTTAGAAATAAATTTGTTGTTTTATATTTTTAATCACTATATGTATGTTAATTTTATTTATGATCATATTTTGGAGATTCCTTCTTAGAATTGTTTATTTTACATTGTAATATATCGTAGTGGTTTGATTGGCCTCTATATTTAGTAATGAATAAAACTTCCAATAAATAATGTAGATACTCTATTTTTTTCTTTAACAACTTCCAAATAATTTCTTCATTTATTAGTGATTTCAATCGCTATTGTTTTCTAAAAAAATTCATATCATTGACCGTCATGAAATATGTAAAACTGATTAAAAATATATATTTCAAAAAATTTCTATAAAACCACTTTGTAATTCGAATTAACATCATGAAATATTTTAATACATCACATTATATGGTGATTTTACTTAACTGTAATGAATAGATTTAATGGTGATTCAAACTTCCACTAATAGTTAGTTTTCTGGAAGTGTGATATTACTTAGATCCTATACATCATGTTCATGAATCTCAAGTCTAAAGCATTGAAGTTTAATATTTTTAATAGATGTGCTAAAAAGGAATGTGGTTTTTCCTCGAAGAGTTACTTTTTATAAAATAGAATTGAATATAATTGTGAAAATTTAAAAGAGTATTTAGAGTTGAATGGTATTTTTTATAAGTAAATTTCATTTTATTCTTGAAAAAAATGATGTCATTAGAGGAAGAATATAATTTTTATTTAGATGGGTTGAACCATATTAGGGGAACATGGTAATTTTCATTTCTTGTAAATGAATTCAATTGGGTGGATTTATGCATTTAAATATAATTTCTATATCATTCAAACAATGAAATTTATCCTTATAAGATGTATTGCAAGAATACCCCAAACTTGAAGTGTCTATGTATAATTCCCTATCTTGGTTGAACCAAACTGTGTTGATTAGGGGCACTATATGTCCATAAAAATGATTAAATGTATTACAAAGTCTATAAACAAGTGTGGAGGGCCTAAAATAATATTAGGGAGACTATGAATTAAAATATAAATCATACAGGACATTCTTGAATCTACTAAAATGCTTGAATAACCCATCAATATAATGGACACACTCAAAACCAAAACATAAATAAATATGGAGCCAAGGTGGATTCTAATAATTCAATATATAAAATAAAATAAACGAAAAAATACAAATCATAGGAAAATTGAGAAAATGATCATATATATATATATAATTAGCATAAAAAATGAAACATACTTCATAAAAATAAATATTGAGCACATTGGCCGATAAATGTGCAATATAACTAAAAAATAAAAAAAGGCCTCTTCACAACTCACTTGTCGAACACAAATAGAATTATCAGCCTCTGATATGATACTAATAATTATCCGTGCATCTATCACAAAGGGTATACCTATGAAATAAATAAACCACAAACATCAACCCATGTACATTAAAACCCATGTTGTGTATATGGGTAGGACAAATTCCAATGACCCAAAATGATTCTTATGCTCACCTAGAAACATTGAGCGTTGATGATCAAGTAGATATGAATTCATATCTTGGAATAGTGTATTTAATTTCTTAATATAACATACCCACTAGGAAAAACAACCCATTAATGCTCATACAATTCATACATTCTTTCTAATGTGGCTATAAGACACACACACCTTGAATACTCTACCAGTGATACCCAACTCATGATAGATCTCACATACATGTAATCAATATATCACATGCCATAATAAAATAATAACGAATGCCCCTCACACACTATTATCTCATTAGACATGATCCCAAGAGGTTTCATCTATATCCTTGAATGCTAGCTCATCATAGTTTCTCCTAAACCATCAGTTATCTCACCACTTATAAATAACCAAAACCATATATATATTGGTAAATATAAATGTTATAAATAATATAAGAAAATGGAATTCAATGAGGGTGAAACTATCAATTCCAGTGATAAATAATAATGAAAACCAAAGTAAGTAGTCAAAAAGGGAACAAATTCCCAATTAACAACCAAAACAAGATTTCATGACAAAGATGGAGAAACAAAATAATGAGGCCTAATAGTTAGAAAAAAATCCCAGTTCCCATTCCCTTCACCATTACATATTAATAATACTCATTGGTAATACATATTCAACTATATATAGACCACCATATAATTAATGCCATATATCTGAAGTCATCATATGTGATAGATCCCACTATATGACGGTACACCTCACTTGCTTCACATTCATCACTATGATCATACAATATCATCAGAATATTTAACCATGTGTGTGTTATAGTCATTGTATTACCCCATGAGGGGTTTGAAGAGGATGTTGGTGCACTCTATTTGATGCATCCAACAACCACCACTTAATAATCTTACACCATCTGAACTATTGTATCTTATATCATCTGTCCACATCCATACACACATTGGTAAGATTAAATCTGGAGAGAATTGAATCTCCACCTAGTGAATCAGTAACATACATAACATCACAAGTAAAATAATACATGATCCTTAAGCTGGAAATTGAACCCTAAGGTTATCCTAGACATCACCTTGCTTAGTTGTCAAAATATAATCAATATATTTTTCATTCAAGACTAATTTCCTCACTGTATATGTTCTCAGTTTTTCAAGATCAAATGGAATAATACAGAAACACTAAATATGGAACCTAATATTCTCCTAATAGCACATAGAATGTATCTCACATCTGTTATCTCATAT
Source organism: Viscum album (assembly GCA_963277665.1). NCBI lineage: Eukaryota > Viridiplantae > Streptophyta > Magnoliopsida > Santalales > Viscaceae > Viscum > Viscum album. Next base: position 1,648,084,993 of record OY728159.1, read on the forward strand.
CTAGATCAATTCCAGGGAACATCACCATAATGGGACCACTTCTCATGAATTCAGACTATGTATTGAATCAAATAACATAGGGAAAACTCTCATATTAACCATCGAGGTACAAAAAATTGGTAATCTTGTATGAAATATGGAGACCCATCACTTTTACAAACAAAAATAATTTCCAAAGTAAAATAGTGAACAACTCACTAAACAATGTCCCACCAGAACCCAAGACTCATTCTAATTATTTAGGGTAAATCTTGAGTGTGGAACTCAACCCCATTCAAAAGATATAACAAGATTATTATAGACCTATGATAATATGGAAATTAGGAAGTGTATAAATCCCCAAAATCCTACCCATCACCTAAGGGAATTCCCACACATATTTCATATGCTATCAGTCATCATATAATAATAAAGATGTAACCCATACAAGTTCAAAAAATTGTAAACCTTGGTATCATGGAATTTATCAAAATACCCCTTAACCATCTTAAAAATATTAAAAAAGGAACACACGCACTTTAAAAATTTAAGGAATTTTTCTAAAATCAATGAATTTCTCCTTGAAATACTCCACTAAATACCCAATTTTCTTCCCCTAAAATACAATTTGAACCTTCATGAAATATTGAAACATTATTTTGAAATCACACATTAAAAAAATTAATTTAGATCAAAACATTTCCATTGTACATGATATTTTTGAAGTGAAATAATTTACATTTAAAAATTGATTAAAACCACTCACACTATCAAAACAAGACAAAAACGGTCCATCCATAACCATTAGTCAAAGACACCACCAACAAAACATATTAAAAGATATATAGTTTTTTAACAGTTAGCTCAACTTGAGATCATCCCATTTTATTGAGTATATCAATCAAAAACACAAAACATACCAATAATATTAAGAAGAACACATAAAAACATAATATAACACAAGTCATCAGGTGTGTATATAATATAAAGGTCAACTACCACATCCATGTGATCAGTAATAATTACCAATATTATAAGAAACCCCAATGATCTAATGGGAACGTATCTCAAACATAAACACTCATAAATTAATCAAAAACACATTTTCAAATGAAAAACTATTAATTTCATAATCAATTCCAAACTCCCTGGTAGACTCCACAACATCAAAACCATGAGGGATGAGTAATAAGCCTCTTACAAAAAACTCCCAATCCTAATAAAAAAAGATTTTATTTGATGTTAATTTTCACATCTATTTTCCAAAATCCCAAAATAAATCTTCTAAATGAAATACTTCAAGATAAATGGATTGAAATTATGATATTGTATAACTTCAAGCTTTCTATACAAACTATAGATGAAAACCTCTTTTTATTAATTCAATTCCACATGATCTAATGGAATCACACCCAAATAATTAATTAATGGAAGTGATATTAGAATAAAATTAAGGGATTGAATAAGAAAGTAGGAGGGATATGATCCAACCATGAATCAACATGAAAAAATGATCCAAAACACCCTAGACCAAGGTGAGAGGTGGATGAAGAGGGGGAAGATCTGACTTCCACCAATTTTAACCATTAAAGAAGAAATAACCATGAGTAGGGGTTATAATTTGAAAATTTTAAATTACCCTTTTAACGTTATTTAAAAAAACTATTTAGGTGTCTATTATGTACAATGTGGGACTTCACTTGGCACTTAGTACACCACTACTACCTAGTGGAATCCAACCAACCACTCGAGGAACCAACTTGCAGTGTTGACCATTATCCCTATGACTAGGTACTTGATGGAGCCATACTGGTACTTTGTGGCTCTAAATAAGACACATTTATATATTTTCTTCCAACAAACTAATATTAACTTATTGAAGATATTTTCTGAAAATATTTTTCTTTTGAAACATCCAATTGAACCTTATAAACCTAATAGAAACAAAATTTCATCGATCTCGCTACAAAATTTATAATTCACATTTCTAATAAAATATTAGAAGATAAACCCACCACCTAGATCATAAAAAATTAAATTCATGGGTTATTAAAAACTCCCCACCATAACACTTATTTTCCCTAATAATCCAAAATGTTCCTTTGACCATAAATCTATAGCTATCATGAATGTTAATTTATCTCTAACCTATAGAATTATACAACTAAATTATATTATCTCTTTCATTGTGTGAATCCAACACCTAAGAGAGCTATTAACTGGAAACCTCAATTATCAATTAAAAATGTTTCTTCGAGATATTCAATGATATATATAAACTAACTAGTGTTATTATTATTAAGGATATCCAATAAATCTGTTAGAATTCATTCTCACTCCATAAGGAACCCTGCTCATACTCATCACTAAATCCTTAAGACAATGTATGAACACATCATTAGATCCTAGAACATCGAAACATTAGTAATAAACTAAACTATATCCATTACCATAGTGATCCTTATCATAAGAACAAACTACCAAAAACTAATTCAAGATATTGGTTCCCCTTACTATAATAATTTCTTATTGAAAATGTTTCCCATGTGGTTAAAATTAAAAAAAAATCAATATAACATCTGGATATAAAATCCTTATAGTTAAAACATAATCATCAACCTCGATCACATGGTTCTTCAAAAAATCCAAATGAACAAATAAAAAAATACTATCTAAAAAATATAATCCTCCATGAAACCCCTCTAAATATTTGGATTGCCTTCTAAATCTCAAAATCCTAGAAACACTCACCTTACCATCTATTTTCTTAAAACCCATAAATGATTTCAAAACCCTATTTAAAACCTAATTTAAAAATAACTTTCATTAACTTTATTAAAAACCCCAACATCCCAAAGCACCCAACGTTAATGATCATTTTCCAACAAACTACGTCGTGGATGTCTCATTTGACTGCATTATTTTCCACTCCAAAATTATGGTTTTCTCTCAAAATCCTATAATACCAAAAAAGATTACTTATAGTAGTTGAAAAAACCCAATCAATCAGAGGATAATAAAGGACCTCTAATCTATATCTTCGGGAAATAAGTCCTCGTACTCTTCCACCACTGCTTGGAACTAGGAGCTCAAAAAATCCACTGCTCCGAGGGTAAGGCTAGCCAACTCATGGGTGATTGGATACACCCTCCTATGCATGAGTTCATTTTGCACTGCCTAGGTCTCCCTTTCTCCGACAAAGGAAAACCTCATTCCATCACGGCAGACACACCACACTCTTCACCTAAAATAGTCAATCTGGGCATGGACTGAAGATAACCAATCCATACAGAGAATGACATCGTAAGGCCTCGACTCTAACACCAAGAGGTTCCAACCGAAACTCTCACCTCTAAGGGTAAGATCACATTGTCTGCAAAGGTGCATGATCATTGAGTCTCCTCTCGTAGGTGTCTCTAAGCGTAAGGATCGAGTCAACGGTTTTACCAAAATCTCAATGATTCGTACAAGACATGTGGCTATGAAGGAATGAATGGCACCTATGTCTAAAATTATGAATGCTATGGTAGAAAAGACACAGATCTTACCTCGAATCATACCTAGAACCCCTGGGTCGTATGACTCAACCGCTTGCAGCTGTCCCCATCCCTGTTCCCCAGCTCCCTGAGCCTGGTGCGGACCTCCTAGGGTGGTGGAAGTAAGTCGAAGTGTCTGCCACCACCCGTAGCTCTCCCTGCTCCTTTGCCACGTCTGTCGCCTGGAGGGTCTGCCTTCTCCACTCTCTGCCTCTGCCTCAGTGGTCCATCCACCGCTTCCTTGTCAGCAGCTCGACGGTTTGGACAATCTCTAGAGATATGTCCCCGACCGTCACATGTGTAGCATCGCTTCTCCCTAGGCTAACTGGATCCATCCTGAGAGCCTTGGACTATTGATACCTTGTCCTGGATCCTATTTCAACATCTCTTACGTCCTAATCCTTGCGTCTGACACCAGATCCCTACCACCGAGGTCTCCACACTTGTCTGCCTGCTGCTAACTGTTGGCGTCTGTCTCTGCTCCTCCAAGAAGCTCTCGATCACCAAAGCCCACTCGAGCACTCCAGCATAAGTCAAAATGCATAGAGGCACGACACTAGATTAGATGTCTCATCTTAGACCTCGCTCAGAGGTCCGAGCTCAAAAGTACTGATCCCTGACTATATCCATCGAGTACCAGGCAAGGTTGGTGAACCTTGAAGAATAGTCAGCTACTGTCATACTGCCCTACTAGAGCTGAACAAGCTTCTGGATGTGCACAACTCTCAGCGTAACTGGAGATAACTCCTCCCTGAAGAGTCACTAGAACTCCGTCCATGAAAGAGTCTCCTCGTCACGAGTCTCTGTGGTCAGACTCCACCATCGTCCTGCCAAACCCTGAAGATGGCTCGCACCTAGGATCACCATCTGGTCTGCTGGTGTTCTCACTAGACAGAAAAATGTGGTCACCGCCTCTAGCCAGTCCTCAACCGCCTGAGGATTGGGCTCACCTCAAAACCTGAGGGGTCTCTGTCTCTGGAACTCATGGAGCGTGCTAAGCCTATGATCCTCGTCGGTCAGAACTACAGGTACCACTGGATGCTCCACTGGTGGTGGCATAGCAGGTGCACCACCTGGTGGAAACACCTGGGGAACTGGTCCCTGTATCGAAGCCTCTTCACTGAGGGGGGCATCCTTCTGATCGTGCTGTAGAATTCTAGCGGGTATGGGTCGTGGAGGCATCCTGTAACGAAACAAGATGTACCATGGTCAACAAGTATATCTGGATAGATGCCACAAAGGACATGGAAAACACAACCCATTCCTATATGATGCATGTACCAATCTTTCATTTCCCCGCAACCAGTTTTTTGGTGTATCGATTTGAAAAGTAGGTTATCAGAGCCCTGGTGTATGGATACGTCGGCCGCCGGACCAACACTGGTGTCTCTGGACTAAAATCCAAGCTCAAGACACTAAACACTATTTCCCCAACCAGTCTCACAGACTCTTGTTCCTAAGGAAGAACTGACCACCTATGATACCACTCTATCATGACTCGTCCTAGTGGGGCATGTGCCGCGACTCCCCAAGCCCACCTCCAATAGGCCTGGGGCTCGTGACTAGCACCGAGTAGGCATATTACTAACATGGGAGGCATTTCCTAAGTACATGTAAACACACAAATATCCAAGCCCACATTGCTGAAAAGTAAAAACCACTAAGAAACAAAAATTCATGCATACTAATAAACCCAACCACCAGAGTGCAATGGAAAGTAAAGTGTTGAAATTAAACTAGGCCAAAAATACAAGCCCACCAAAACGAGAGTCTAAAAACTGCAAAGTTCAACCTTTGAACGCAAAGAGGTGTTGGGAGTGCTGATCGTATCCGTAAGAATGCCTCAGTCTATAGGGAACTTAGGAAGCTTAGTCCTGTCTTGGTCCACCCTGGACTCTATCAAAAGGCTGCTCGTCTTCACAAGACATGAGACGTGTGGGCAAAGATCGTGCAGGGGTGAGTATAACAATACTCAGTAGAGGACCCCAAAAACCACAAATAAGTAAAGAAAAGGTACTGTTATCTACATACAATATAAGTCCACATATAGCAAGCGAAACACAATCTAGATATACTGAAATCTCATACCCGTATTCTAGGGTCAAGCCACACAGACTCATACCCCGTTAGGGATTCAGTTTGAAGATTCCGCAAAGCACTCATTCTGGGAGAACACACTCCATGAGTCTGGTAGCTCTGATGATGTCCTTCCGAGAAGTACTGTTCATCAGGAACCTCCAGGAGAGGTAGATGCACTCATTACGGGAGACACACTCTTGAGTGGGAAGGATCATGATAGATAAAGCACTCATTATGGGAGACACACTTCTTAGTGGGAAAGATCATGATACACAGACAAGAATCACTGCCAGGGCCATGGCAGATACCGCGACTCATCCGGATTCACCAGCTAAATGATACACCAGCTAGGTAGCGGATCAATGCTCGGTAGAGTTGGTCATGTCGATGCCTGACTCTACCTAGGTTCAGGAATGGGTAGAGGATCTCACTCTAGGCCTCTCGGAAGAATGCAAACTCTATCACAGAAAATCCTGCTGAAGGGATCATACTCCTGTAGAAGGAAATGATGCCTAATCTTCTGGGGAACGAGAAGAAGGGGAACTAACCCAAATGAAATATGTACAAGATTCAGGGAACAAGAGGACCATGTCTTTCTCTAAAAGGTACACGATATGTAGAAAAGTTACACGCCGTGTTGTCTGACCTCGGGTACTGCCCGTGTACAACGACCCATGTTGTAAGGCTGGTCGTATAGAAAATTGAGTACACGGCATGTAGTAAGATGTACATTCCATGTCCAAGTGACTGGGGTTAGCCCCGTGTACACTGGCCATGTGCCCGTACATGGTCATCAACCCGTGTACTCCAACCTGTGTAATCGGCACACGGGGTGACCCGTGTTATTGACCTCACCTGGCCATGTGATGGAGTACACGGTCGTGTACTCCATCATGTGTCTGTGTACTTCCCAAAATATATGCCGAGCTTCGAGGAAAGTCTAACATGCCGTGTGACTAGGGTCACACGCTGTGTGATTCCTCTCTGACCCCCGAAACCCTAGCCTCCGCGCAATCACTACACGACGTGTTCTTCGGAAGTACACACTGTGTATTCCTGAAATTTCTAGGAAGAATGCTCTTCACCGGCGCGCCTCCCGTGCTACCCCAATCGTCAATCCTTCCATCCGGTCACAACAAAACTATCGGGATTTTGTCACCCAGACACTACGAAGCTACTTCTAGTGTTTTTGGACCTCCGATCATTCCCAAAAAATAAGTTTTGATTTTCCCGCATGAAGAACGCTCGAAGAATTACCCTTCTCGATTCATCCCTATTCTTCATCCACCATCGTCGTCACACCTCCATAAGGTCGATGTGGTGTCGATTCTTCACTTTGGGATCACTGTGTTGAAGAACAGACGTGCAACGATTCGTTGTTCATCACCCCACGACGAATGTGATGAACGCGTGAAAAAAAGGGAAGAAAATACAATAAATTTTTTTTAGGAACGAACCTCATCCATCGTTCATCACGGTGTTGATCCACTCCCGTTAATAGTCTTAAACGGAGAATAAATAAATAACAATAAATCAAAATGGAATCAATTCCCCAAATTATCCCAAAGAAATCCCTCCCGTAGAAACGTACGAATCAGTGGATCAACTTGTTCGCGGTTGATCTGTGTTCGTCGTTTAAACTAAAAAACGGGGATAGAATTTAAATAAAAAACTGATACCTCAATGGGTATCGATCGCTGATGAAGGTTTCCCACTCCTGTCATCATCGAGATCCTCCAACTTCATTGGCACAACGGTTCTAGACTTTGATCCGTTGTCATTCGTCATTGAGGGTTTGCTCCAGTGCTCCGCAGATCCTCCAGAGATTTCTCTCAATCGTCCGCCATTGAGTAGAATCCCATTATCCTAAAAAAAAGGGAATGAAAATTGGAATCTCATAATGCTGCAGTATTAATGAGTCAAGTTTCAATTTCTAAGACATTATGAAATGACATTTAAAATTGAAACAGTTTCCATATCGTTGCGCTGTAGCGGATGTTTCCCTAAAAATAAAATAAACATTGAAAATTTTATTTTATTTTCATTTTACTAAAAATGTCCAAAAATTAACTTCTTCCCTCGACCCGCGCCGATCGAGGTTAGGATCGTTCTTGGGTAAATTCATCGTCTCAAATGCAACGATTCCCTCATATTTTTAATCCGGGCATTTGTTTGGAAACTGCCACAACTGCACGCGAGTGCCGACTCACTAAACTTAAAAAGTTTCAAACCACCGTTCTGAGATCACCGGGCCTCGGAATGAGGTTCCGTCTCGGGTCTTGGTCTCATAATAATCCCATATAATATTTAAAAATAACACACAGAAAAATCTGAGACATTACATTCTCCCCACCTTTGGGATTTACGTCCCCAAAAAGCCAAAACAAAGGCTACTAAAAAAGATGTGGGTACTGGGCACGGATCTGGGCCCCCAGCTCCCACGTTCTCTCCTAAAGATTCATGCACTACCACCAGATTCGTACCAAGGGAGTCAATATCCCACAAAGGATCCTCTCATGCCGATCCTTGATCTCCACCGGGTACTCAGCAAAGGTCACTTCATCCTCGATGTCCAGCTCACCCCAGTCGATTACGTGCGATGGGTCAGGGGCATACCTTCTTAGCTGCGACACGTGGAAAACATCATGTACCCGATGTAACTGTGGTGGTAGAGCTAGGCGGTATGCCACCTCGCCAACTCTTCCCAGTATCTGGAAAGGATCGATGAACCTCAGAGATAGATTGCCGCCTTAGCCAAATCTCTGTAACCCTCATCTATGTGAGACCTAATGAAAGACGTGGTCTCCCTCTTCGAACTCCAGAGGTCTTTTTCATCTGTCAGTATAGGACTTCTGCTGGCTTTGTGCAGTCTTCGTCCTCTCCCGGATGATCTACATCTTCTCGGTGGTAGCTCTCACCAACTCTGGACCTATGAGTGCTGACTCTCTGGGGTCGGTCCAGTAAAGCGGTGACTGATAGGGTCTTCCATAAAAGGCCTTGAACGGTGCTATACCAATGGTGGAGTGGTAGTTGTTGTTGTGCGTGAAATCCACCAGTGGTAGGTGGTCCTCCCAACTGCGACCAAATTTTGAGATATAGGTCCGCAACATATCCTCCAGAACCTGAATAGTCCTCTCTGTCTGACCATCTGTCTGGGGATGAAATGTTGTGATCAAGAATAGCTGAGTCCCAAAAGCCTCCTGCAATCCCTTCAACAGCCGGGATGTGAAACATGCGTCTTTGTATGATATTATTGTCAAGGGGACTCTATGAAGCCAGAATATCTCCTATACGTAGAGGCATCCCAAGCTCTCTACGGAACTCTGCTCCCTGATAGCTAGTAAGTGGGCCAACTTGGTGAGTCAGTCAATGATCACCCAGATGAAATCATGTCCCTTGGACATCCGTGGTAAGCCCATCATGAATTTCATTGATATTCCATCCCACTTCCACTCTTGAACTTACAGGGGTGAGCTAATCCCGCTGGAACTTGGTGCTCATCCTTCACCTGCTGGCATGTAAGGCATCGAGAAAAGAACTCCGCTACCGCCTTCTTCATGCCTGACCACCAGAACTGCCGTCGAAGATCCCGGTACATCATTGTCGCTCTAGGATGCCCCGCCAAGGGGGATGTATGATACTCCCTCAGGACCTCCATCTGCAATTCCAATGGTACAACAGTGCGTCCTCTGAAAATAAGTACGTGCTCCCCACCATGTGAATATCCCTCAGGAGCATGGCGTGTGGATAATTGAGAACGTAAAGCCACACAGTTGACATCAACAAGCTATGACTCCTTAACTTGATGTAATAGTGGAGGGGTGACAACCATCGACTGCAGGTAAGCTATATCCTCTCCATCCATGAAGTATAACTGTAACGTGGCTAACTGATGTGTTGCCTCACTCAATAGCTGTGAGCTTGACCTTCTGCTAAGAGAATCCTCCACCTTGTTCTCCTTTATAGGAGTATTGATGATCTCAAAATAATAATCCTGGAGGAACTATGGCCAATGCCTCTAACTCAGATTCAGATCCTACTGTGAGAAGATATACTTGAGGCTCTTATGGTTAGTGTAGACGATAAACCGCTCGCCCATGAGGTAGTGTCTCCACATCTTCAATGCGAAGACTACCGCTTCCAACTCGAGATCATGGGTCGCATAGTTTTGCTCATGTGGCCTAAGATGGTACAAACCATAATCAATCATTGCCTGCCTCTGAATTAAAACACAGCCCAGCCCGGTCCCTGATGCATCGTAGAAAACTATGTACTCGACACCCTCCTCTAGAAATCTCAAGGTTGGGGTGCTCATCAAACTCTGTCTCAACTACTCAAAAGCCTATTGGCACTTCTCCATCCACACAAAGGGTTTCCTCTTTCTGGTCAAGGATTTCATTGGTGCTGATATCCGGGAGAAATCAAGAATGAATCTTTGGTAATACCCTTCCATCCTAAGGAAGCTCCGCACCTCCATCACGCTCCGAGGTGGCTACCATGCTAATACAGCCTCTACCTTGGCTGGTTCTATAGATACTCCATCTACTGAGATGACATGTCCCAAAAAGTGGACCTCCTAAATCCAGAACTGGCACTTTGAGAGCTTCTCATAAAGCTGGTGCTCCTGAAGTATGTCTAGAACCATCCGCATGTGTCTCACATGCTCCTCTTCTGACGCCGAGTACACAAGGATGTCGTCAATGAAGTCCACTACGAACCAATCTAAGTACGGCTGGAATATCTGGTTCATCAGTCCCATGAACACTTTGGGGGAGTTCGTCACACTGAAATGCATCACCAAGTACTCATAGTGACCGTAGAGGAATCTAAAGGCCGTCTTCGGTATATCCTCATCCCGTACTTGTAACTGGTGATAACCTAATCAAAGGTCAACCTTCAAGAACCATTGTTCCCCTCTCATCTAATTGAAGAGGTAATCAATCCTTGGTAGTGGATACTTTTTCTTCACCATCACCTAGTTTAGGCACCAGTAATCTACACACAACCTTAGACTCCCATATGCCTTCTTGGCAAAAAACTGGGGCTGCCCAGGGTAAAATGTTGGGTCTCACGAAACCCTTGCTCTGCAAATCCTCCAACTGAACCCTCAGCTCACGAAGCTCTACGGGAGCCATCCAATATGTGGATGAGGAAATCGGTGTTGTCCCAGGGTGTAAGTCGATGCAGAAGTCGATTTCTTAATGGGGAGGTAATCCTGGAACATCTTCGGGAAAGACATCCTTGTACTACGCCACCGCTACTGGGAACAGGGAGCTCACAAAATCCACTGCTCTGAGGGCAAGGCTAGCCAACTCATGGGTGATTGGCTGCATCCTTCTATGAATGAGTTCATTTTTCACTGCCTGGGTCTCCCTTTCTTCGAAAAAGGAATACCTTGTTCGATCACGGAGGACACACCACACTCTTCGCCTAAAACAGTCAATCTAGGCATGGACCGAAGATAACCAATCCATACTGAGAATGATGTCATAAGGCCTCGACGCTACCACCAAGAGGTTCCAACCAAAACTCTCACCTCCAAGGGTAAAATCACACTGTCTGTAAAGGTGCGTGATCATTGAGTCTCCTCTCGTAGGTGTCTCCAAGCGTAAGTATTGAGTCAACGGTTCTACCAGAATCTCGAGGTTTCATACAAGAGATGTGGCTATGAAGGAATGAATGACACCTATGTCTACAAGTATGAAAACTAAGGTAGAAAAGACATAGATCATACCTCGAATCATCCCTGGAGCCCATGGGTCGTATTCCTGGACCGCATGAAGCTATCCCTGTCCCTGTCCCCTAGATCCCTGAGCCTGGTGCAGACTTCCTGGGGGTGGTGGTGGAAGTAAGTCGAAGCGTCTGCCACCACCCGTAGCTCTCTCTGCTCCTCTGACACGTCCGCCGCCTAGAGGGTCTTCCTGTTCCACTCTCTGCCTCTGCCTAGGTGGTCCATCCACCACTTCCCTGTTAGTAGCTTGATGGGTCAGGCAATCTCTAGCGAGATGTCCCCTACCGTCGCATGCGTAGCATCGCTTCTTCCTAGGCTGATTGGATCCATCCTGAGAGAGTCGGACTATCGATCCCCTGTCCTGTGTCCTCCTCTGATGTCTCTCACTTCTTGATCCTTGCGTCTGACGCCAGCTTCCTACCGCCGAGGTCTCCGCACCTATCTGTCTACTGCTGACTGCCGTTGGCTGTCTCTGCTCCTCCAAGAAGCTCTCGATCACCAAAACCCACTCAAGCACTCCATCATAAGTTGAAATTCATAGAGTCATGACACTAACTCGGATGTATCGTTGTAGACCTCTCTCGAAAGTCCAAGCTCTGAAGTACTGATCCCTAACCATATCTATCATGTACAGGGCAAGGTTGGTCAACCTTGAGGAATAGTCAGTTACTGTCATACTGCCCTGCTGGAGATGAAGAAGATCCTGGATACACACAGCTCTCAACATAACTGGAGATAACTCCTCCCTGAAGATTCTCTCTAACTCCATCCATGAAAGAGTCTCCTCGTCGTGAGTCTGTGTGGTCAGACTCCACCACGTCCGGCCGAACCCTGAAGAAGGCTCGCTCCTAGGATCAACATCTGGTCGGATAGTATCCTCACTAGATGGAAAACTCTGGTCACCGCCTCAAGACAGTCCTCATACTCCTGAGGATTAGACTCACCTCATAACCTGAGGGGTCTCTGTCTCTGGAACTCATGGAGCACGTTAAGCCTACGCTCCTCATCAGTCGGTACTGCAGGTACCACTGGCTGCTCCACTGGTGGTGGCATAGCAGGTGCACCACCAGGTGGAAACACATGGGGAACTGGTCCCTGTATTGAAGCCTCATTACTGATGGGGTCATCCTCATGATCGTGCTGCTGAATTCTAGCGGGTATGCGTTGTGGAGGAATCCTGTAAGGAAACAAGATGTACCATGGTCAACAAGTATATCTGTATAGCTGACACAAAGGACATGGAAAACACTAACCATTTCTATATGATGCATGTACCACTATTTCATTTACCTGCAACCAGTGTTTTCATATACCAAGTTGAAAAGCAGGTTATCAGAGCCCTGGTGTATGGATACATCGGCCGCCGCAACAACACTGGAGTCTCTGGCATGAAATCCAAGATCAAAACACTGAAAACTATTTCCACCAACCAATCTCACAGAAATTTGGTCCTAAGGTATAACTGACCACCTTTGATACCACTCCGTCACGACACATCCCACTGGGGCCCATGACGCGACTTTACAAACCCGCCTCCAATAGGCCAAGGGCTGCTGAATAACACCGAGTAGGAATATTACTAACATGGGAGGCATTGCCTAAGTACCTGTACACACACACACATCTCCAAGCCCACAATGCTGAAAATTAAAAACCACTAAGAAACAAAAATTCATGCATAATACTAAACCCAACCCCCAGATTGCAATGAAAAGTAAAGTGTTGGAAGAAAAATGGGCCAAAAATACAAGCCCACCAAAACAAGAGTCTAAAAACTACAAAGTCCAACCTATGAACACAAAGAGGTGATGGGAATGCTGCTCATAGACATAAGAACGTCTCAGTCTGTAGGAAACTCATAAATATAGGTTCTGTCCTAATCTGCCCTGGAGTCTGTCAAAAGGCTGCTCATCTTTACAAGACACGAGAGGTGCGGGCAAAGCCCGTGTAGGGGTGATTATAACAATACTTAGTAGAGGACCCCAAAAACCACAAAACAGTAAACCAAAGGTACTGTCAGCTACATACAGTATATATCCACATATATCAAGTAAAACACAATCCAGATATACTCAAATCTCAGACCCGTAGTCTAGGGTCAATTCACACAGCCGCATACCCTGTTAGGGATTCAGTTCGAAGATTCCATGAAGCACTCGTTCTAGTAGAACACACTCCACGAGTCTGGTAGCTCTGATGACGTCCATCCAAGAAGTATTGTTCATCGGGAACAACCACGAGAGGTAGATGCACTCATTATGGGAGACACACTCCTGAGAGGTAAGGATCATGATATATAGACACAATCATTAAGGGAGACACACTCTTGAGTGAGAAAGATCATGATACACAGATGAGGATCACTGCCAGGGCCTTGGTGGATACCGCAACTCATCCTAATTCACCAGCTAGGTGATACACCATCTAGGTAGGGGATCAACTCCCAATAGAGTTGGTCACGTCGATGCTTGACTCTACCTAGGGTCAAGAATGGATAGAGGATCTCACTCTGGGCCTCTCGGAGGGATGCTGACTCTATCACAGAAAGTCCTGCTTAAGGGCTCATACTATTGTAGAAGGAAACAATGCCTGACCTTCAAGGGACCGAGAAGAAGGGGCACTAACCCAAATTAAATATGTCCAAGATACAGTGAAAAAGAGGAACATTCCGTTTTCCAAAAGGTAAACGGCGTGTAGAAAAGTTACACGTTGTGTTGTCTGACCCCAGGTACTGCCCGTGTACAACGTCCGGTGTCGTAAGGCTGGTCGTATAAAAAATTGAGTACATGGTGTGTAGTACGATGTACACGCCATGTCTTAGTGACTTGGGTTATCCCCGTGTACGTTGGACATGTGCCCGTAAACAGTCATCAACCCAAGTACTCCAACCTGTGTAATCGGCACACGGGGTGACACACGTTACTGGCCTAACCTACTCTTGTGATGGGGTACCTGGTCATGTACTCCATCCCGTGTCCATGTATTTCCCAAAATACACACCAAGATTCCATGAAATCCTAACATGCCGTGTGATTCCTCTCTGACCCTTGAAACCCTAGCTGTCATGCAAGCACTACATGACGTGTTCTTCGGAAGTACACGCCGTGTATTCTGAAAATTTCTAGGAATGACACTCTTCACCGGCGCGCCTCCTATGCTTCCCCGATCGTCATTCCCGTTGTCCGATCACCACGAAACTCTCGGGTTTTGGTCGCCCCAACACTACAAAGCTGCTTTCGGTGTTTTTGGACCTTCGATCGGTCCCAAAACAAGTTTTGATCTTCCGGCGTGAAGAATGCTTGATGAAATACCCTTCTCAATCCATCTCGATTTGTCGTCCACCATCGTCTTCGCACCTCCGCAAGGTCGCTCTGGTGTCGATTCTTCACTTTGGGATTGTTTCATTGTAGAACGGATGCGCAATGATCTATTGTTCATTTCCCTGTGAAGAATGGGAAGAACGTGCAAAAAATAGGGAATAAAATCCAATAAAAAATTTGAGTAACGAACCTCCACCGTTGTTCTTCACGACGTTGATCTGCTCCTGTTAATAGGCTTAAATAGAGCAGAAATCAATAATAATAATTCAACATGGAATCAATTCCCCAAATTATCACAAAGAAATCCCTCCTGCAAGAACGCATGAATCCACAGATCAACTTGTTCATGGTTGATCCACATTCGGCGATTAAACTCAAAAATGGGGAAATAATTCAAATAACAAACCCCTACCTCAACGGGGATCGATCACTGACGAAGTTGTCATGCCGTCATCGTCTTAAAGATCCTCCAACTTCATTGGCGCAACAGTTCTTGACTTCGATATGTCGTCGTTCGTCGTTGAGGGTTTGCTCTAGTGCTCTGTGGATCCTCCATAGATTTCCCTCAATTGTCCGCCAACAAGTAGAATCCCATTATCCTAATAAAAAGGAAATAAAAATTGGCATCTCATAATGCTACGGTATTAATGAGTCATGTTTCTATTTCTAATCCATTATGACATGGCATTTAAAATTGAAACAGCTGCCCTATCGCTGCGCTGCAGTAGATGTTTCCATAAAAATAAAATAAACATTGAAAATTTTATTTTATTTTTATTTTACTAAAAACGTTTTAAAATTAACTTCTTCCCTCGACCCGCACCGGTCGAGGTTAGGCTCATTTTTGGGTAAAGTCATCATCCCAGACGCAATGATGCCCTCATATTTTTAATCTGGGAATCCATTTGGAAACTGCCACAACCGTGCACAAGTGCCGACTCACTTAACTTAAAAAGTTTCAAACCACCGTTTCGAGCTCACCAGGCCTCAGAATTAGGTGCCGTCTCTGGGCTTGGGCTCGTAATAATACCATATAATATTTAAAAATAATACACATTAAAGTTCAATATATTACACACATGACCCAAGAACATAACTTATGGGATCCAGACATAAAATTTAGATAACTTATCATAAAGGGGGTGTTTATTAAATTTTATCATTGTATCCATAAAGTAAAGCTCATTCTCTTCCTTGGTTCTTGAGTAGACCAAAATAGAATCCAAAAATAATATATTTAAAGAATCATGGTATTGGTGGAATATCGGATTCATCATATATTTGAAAACTATATAATAATTAGTCATGAAAAATGCATAAAAATATATTTAATGTGGACATACCAACTCTTGAAAACTATCTTAGGTATTTAAATTTTTTGACTCTAAGTTGGTGATACTTTGATCAAAGGTTGATTTTTCAAAACCTCTTTTCCCTATTCACGTAATCAAATAAGTCATAGATTTGGGTTAAATAGTAATTATTATTTATATTTTCCTGATTAAGTTACCAATAATCAAAATATATACAAAGTGTACCTTCTTGGTGAAAATTATTGGGGATTCCCAAGGTAGTACACTCAGATAGATAAAACTCTTGTCTTTCAAATCATTAAACTATATCATAAAATCCTTTAACTATTCTGGTGTCATTTGTTGAGAAGGAAAACATATAGACTGGGTTCTCAATACCAAATATATTGGGAACTATAAAACCCTCTCTAGATATAGACCAAATAAGTATTTTGGAAACACTTTAAGAAATTTCATAATAATTTGGGAAATTTAAAAACATAATGTTTCCACATTAGAGTCAACTGTAAAAGTTGATATAGATTTCCCCAAAACTGAAATTAAAGGACCCACTTAGCTAGACCTCAGATCAAATTCCCCTTGAAACACTCAATAACTCCCACCAAGGGAAGTAAAGTACACATATTTATGGTAACAATAGATCCAATCATGATGAGAAACTGACTAGTCCACCAAAAGGATAACATCAATGTTATCAATATCAAGGAATAAAATTACCCATAGTAGCTCTACATTGGATATATAAAATGTTGCAACAAGGGAATCAATATAATGTTTCCATACTCTTTCCAATAGTGGTTTCCTGTTACATAACATAAGGCATGTGATCCATCAAGAGGTTCAAGGAATTCAAAAAATGGTTCAGTATAAAAAAGGTATAGGAACCTATTTCAAACAAAGAAATCTATATGGATTAACAAATTAAAATAACACCTCTTGCAATTAAATGACCTACCACCACTTAAAATATATATTCTTCCACTGTATGAAACTACTTTAACTAATAATTATTTTATTGAAAACCAAATCCCTATGTCAGAAAATATGCTAGCTAATAGGTATTAACATATACTATAGACCTTCTAAGTGTTGATGAACCAGTATCACTATAACACATCATGTTTTTGTGAATTATTTGTTTCAATAAATTATAATTCCTTTATAACTAATGTTACTTTCAACACTAGGTTATTCTTGTGCTACTTGAAACAAAATGTTAATCTTGTGTTACATGTAACACTGGGTAATCTATCATTAGACATGACACTGAGTTTTAATAAAACCATGATATATTATTAATATACTCATTAAAATGTTAATTTTATAATATATATATCAAACTTAGTGACATGAATATTAAAAAATACTTTTTAAATATTATTTATAATAGTTTTATATAAATAAAACACATGGATAACAAAGGTACTTACTCTTCAGTGATGTATTTATATGTTCTGAAAATACTATTTTCTCAAAAAAATATTTTTAATTATTTTTATTAACATTAATAAAATCAATTTGTCAAACTTTTATAAAATTTAATTGATAAAATAAAATTTTATTAATTCATCATTTAATAATTTTCTTATGGTGAAGTTTTTGGATTTTTCTGAAAACTGTCATTTTTTTATGAATGGTGACAAATAATGAATTTTATTTGAAAACTACCTTTTTAATTTAATTTATTTAATTAGTTAAATTAAATTTAACATTTATATTAAAGTAAAATTAGTTCAATTATACATAAATTAGTCCAATTTATTTCATTGTAATCAATTTCATGATGAATCTTGATATAAAAACTTTTTAAACATTAGAAGATTTTCGCTTTTAGAAACATGCTTTATCAACGCAAGTGTGGTATTAATTTTAAATTTAAATTTTACAATTATATGAATGAATTTTTTAAAAAGGATACAATATTATTAATCATAAGAATTTATATTATCTAATAAGTTCACGTTAGATTTTTACCAAACTTAATATTAAAAACAGTGAAAATATTTTACTGTGGTTAAGGTAAAAATGTTTTAATCATGGGTGAAACTAAAATCATAAGGGTTAAAAATAACCCAAAACATATCCAAAATCCATTTTATGGCCATATTTTGACCTTATATCTTCTAGGATTTATAGTGTTCTATTACTGGATCCTTTTAAAAAGAAAAAAAAATCTTGGTGGAATTCTTTCTTCCAAAAAAATTACAAGTGTCCCCCTCACCTCACTTATAAAAAGTCACCCCTCTCTTATCCTGTTCACACCATAAAACCCTTTTGATTTTGATAATAAATACCCAAATGACTACCCTAATTCCATGATATCATATTATAATCCTTTTTTTGGATATAAATCCAAACTATGAAGGCTTTTGGTGCAAACCTAGTGGGGGTACCTGAAGAAGAGGTAACATTCATCAATGAGTATTTTTTTTATTTCATCCTTAAACCCTTTCATTTGTTATTATAACATTATGATATAAAAACAGAATTATATTCAATATAATAATACTTTTTATTTTAATACATGACTTAAACCATCTCCAATTCCATCAAATGGGTTATGAAATCATTATTTGTGTGTACGGCGGACTACCACCTTATGAACCAATGTCATTCATTTTTTCCATTACCACATATATCAAATGGGTATAATGATGGATCACGTGTTTTTATACGATATTTATGATATTATTATTTTTATTTAAACATGATATCATGTTTTCCTTTTTTTATTTTCCATTCCATGGGAATACAATAATGTCATTTGTATGTATGGAAGACTACCGTCTTGCGAAGAAATGTTATTTGATCACACATTATATAAAACGTATTAAGGATGGTTTTAATGAACATATGTAATATATATTGCATAAAAATTATTTTTAATGATAATATATCATTTACATTATTAAGGATGATTTTAATGAACATATGTGATATATATTACTTAAAAATAATTTTTTAATGAAAATATATCATTTATATTTATTTATTTAATTCTTATAAGAGAATAGAAATAGTGTTCATGCATACATAAAGGATACCGTCTCTATGAATAGTTTATTTCATTATCTATCAAATTTTTTTGGATTAAACTAAATATAAATTTACTGAATATGTACTATATTTATAGGATTGTTATAATTATGGATATGATTAAATCATGACCAATGTAATGGGAAAAAAATAAATAATCAAAAAAGAATAGATAAACAAAGAGGTTATTACTAGAAATGTAAATTTAACATGGAATTATTAATAAATGGGTAATAAATATTTCATAAGAAAATAATATATGGTATGATATATATAAATAATTTTCTTCAATAGATTTATAATAAACTTATATTTATTATACAGTAGGTTGTAATGTGTATGATTGAATTCAAGATATCATGTAAGATATTTTTGTCTGAATTTTCTTTCTTTGAGATGTTCATTATGTTATGCACCTATATTATTTAATGAGGTTTATATACAAACATATTTACATGTAATATAATAAATGTATCTATACATATGATATTTAATGTTATTTTTTATGTTATTTCTTCATCGGCCTTATGAATCAAAGTTACTAATGTGGTAATGATTTAATTCTATAACATCATTATTTATTAGGGTTGTTTATGATTACATTTTAGATGCTAAAATATTATGATAAATCCCTCAATAAACTAATTAATTTTAATAGACTATTTTTATTAATGATATTTTCAAGAAATAACACCATTTTACCACACTTTGGTACATAAAATAATTGAGAAAATGTTTTTAGTAAAATAAAACTTTATTTATGTCTTCGATAAGAAATATATTTTCTTCCAAAAACATGTTTTATATTTTTTTATTATTATCTGATGTTATTTAAAATAAAATTTTACCCATGCTTTATTTTTAATAAAAATTTGAAATGAATCTTCATGTCATTTTCTAAACAATGCATGTTGGTCTTTTACTAAAAGAGTTAAAATAATATTTGTTTTAAATTATACGACATGAAAAAAACTTATCATCATCATGAATATTATTTTATTAGAGTATTCCATTTTTATTTTTCATGGTTATTCTCCAAGAAAATTATTTTCAAAATTTTTTAGTCTTTAATAAGTTTTTTTAAAGAGGAAATGATAGTTTCCTCAAGAAATGTTTTAAATGATCAATCAAAATCATCTTCCATCAAAGATTATATATATTGAAGTTACTTATTCATTCCTAGAGATATGATCCAAGGATAAAATTCTTATTATTTATCTAAATGGATTATGTATATGATAAAATGATGTATATGAAACCTATTTCTCTTGCACAAGTTATACCATGATAAAATTATTTTGAAACCTACTTCTTTTTCCATAGTGTATGATGTGATGAAGTAATGAAATGCATATGAAACCTATATATTTTCAATAGTTTATGATATGATTAAATTTTTATGAATCCCATTTCATTTTATGGGATATGATATGATGAATTTTTTGTGATCTAATGGCACACCTAAATATGGTTTTCATTATGAGGTGGGTGGGACCAATATCTACCTCCAATACATTGGGTAATGATTTATATATCATGAGATATAAAGGACTAGAATGTAGAGTGAACTCGATTTGGTAATGGATTTTTACTTTTATGATGGTCTTGGGAGTGAACATTGACTACTATTATAGTTTAGGGAGTAAACTAATTTTACTATGATAGCCTTGGAAATGAGCCTAAAATAATATGTAAATGATTTCCTATACTTATCTATATGCCAAAATCTATGTCTTCTGAAAATTTTATGCTCTCATGGATTATGTTCTTTAATTATATAATGACTCATGTATTATAATTTTCCAATATGTATTCCATGACTCAGTATTGTGATATTTGATATGCAGGTCATGGTTTCAAATGTTAGGATCATGTTCTCATATCATTAGTTCATGTTATGATTATATATATCCCTTTTTTACACATATTGAGCACTTGTGATCACCATTTATTATGTTTCTTTCCATAAGTTATAAAGAAATGTATTAAATAAGACATTTATAAGAAGGGTGATATTTCTGGAGATCATAGTGGGAGATGATTTAGTTTACCTATGGACCAGTTTTTATGTTTATAATTTTCTAATGGCACTAAACTATTATGGTCGTTAGGTGTCTGTTTGTGTAATGTAATGAATATTCATAAAAAATATATTAATATCTATGTATGATAAGATTGTGTTTTTATAGTTGGTAACAGAGGAAAGGTTTAGTTAAACTTGTGAGATTATGATGAGAAAACCTAAGTGAAGTCCCTACAGACAAGCATAAGGATAAGTATAAGGTTGATTCAATGAATAGGAAAATTTCATAGAATCTTTCTAAAGGATAGAGAGAGTTGATTATATTAAATTAAATCCATGCATGGATACTAAAATTGGATGTAGCTTTTCACAGATGTACCTAAGGTAAATAACTAGGAAAATGGTTCATTTATCTAGACTCGATAATCACATGGTTTATAACAACAGGACTTGATGCACACCTTGTTTGACACTCCTGGGGGGTATGATTTAGAAATTAAGAAACTATTTATAAACCATCATTAATTATTTAAATAGAATATTACATTGAATAAATTAGGATAAACCCATGGTGTTATAGATTAAAAAAGAAGGTGTCATGATTTAGACATCCTATAAGGTATTTTTCATGATTATGTGGTTCCCTATAATGATTATTGTTTCCTACACTGTGATTTTTTTTGTATTCAATCATTAGAACCTGAAGGAACTGTGGTAATGATGAGTGTGATAGATAATGAAATAATTTACCTCTAGAGAATCCAAAATTTATGGGAGCTAGAATGTAAAAACTCATTGTTATGCTCACAAAACATTTTCAATCTATGAATCATAATAGAATTACAAATGAAAAAAGGAGGGAACAAAATTCTATTGATTCATTCATGAGGAAACGTACACTATCTTTCTATGGGTATTCTAATCCAGAGTTTTCTAAAAAATGGATCATCCCCACTAAAAAGATATTTTTAATTCTCTAGTGTTCAGAACATGAAAAACTCATTTTGGTTGTCTACCATTTAGGGGGTGAAGTGAATCAATAGTGGCATCTTATCCAGAATATGAAGAAATAGAATTAAATTGAATCCATGGATTGGAATGAGTTTAAGAAATTATTTTTCAATAAGTACATTACTTGTATTATTCATAAAAATATAGGGAATAAGTTCCTTGAGTTAAATCAAAAGGTTGATGAATCTTCTAGTACATATGAAGAAAATTTTACAAGACATGTGAGGTATGCTTCTAGTATTATCATCCAACCTAAAATTAAGGTTGATCGATTAATTAGTGGCCAAAAACAAAACAATGAAAAGGGTTTTCCATAAGATACATCAGTAGATATGAAGAGATTTTTCAATTTTCCATCAATGTGGAAATGTAGGTTGGAGTTATGTATTAATCTCATGTTTTTATAAGAACAAAAAATGGAATTTAAAGTAAAATATAAGAACCATGGAGAGAAGAAGATGATATTTCCTTTATGATCAAAGTGTGGGATGAATAATGGATGAAATTGTCTTATGTAAATAGTTAAATGATTTATGTTTGGGAAGAAGGTCATTAGACAATTGATTTTTTAACTGATGGGAAGAAGTTAGATAACAATGAAAATAGAGAGAAAGCTACACAGAATGTACCACCCACACTCCATTGAAAAGGGATTAATTAAGCCAAGTGTGTCACTATTGGGTGCACCTGTTCTTATTGTGAAAAAGAAACATAGATCAGAGAAAATCTCCATTGATTATCAGGAGATAAAAAAGATAAAAATTAATAAAAAGTGAAATTTTCCCAATATTGTTGACTTTTCTGTTCAACTGCACAAGGGTTAATACTTTTCTAAGATTGGACTTCATTATGGATATCATCAATTGAGGGTCAAGAGAGTGGATATTCCCACGACAACATTATGTATAATTCATGGACACTATGAATATATTGTGATGCCATTTTTTCCTAATAATTCCCCCAATATCTTTGTGGATTTAATGAATAGAGTCATTAGATATTACCTTGATTAGTTTGTGGTAGTCTTTATAGACAATATTCATATCTACTAAAATCGAAAGTAAGATCATGAATATCACATGAGAATCATACTAAAGACCCTAAAGAAGGATAAAATAAATAATTTTTTTAAAAATTATAAATTTTGGCTACAAAAGGATTCATTTTTGGGTTATATAATTTCAAGATATGGTATATCAGTAGATCCATTAAAGACCTGAGCTATTGAATATTGTCCTAGACCAACCATGGTGACTGAGATCCATAGTTTTCTTGGTTTATCTAGATATTATCTAGATATTATCAATGGTTTGGGGAAAATTTCTCAAGACTATCTAATCATCTAACTAAATTAACTTATAATGGATCAAAGTTCATATAGATAGATGAATGTTAGGAAAATTTCAAGGAAATTCATAGAAAATTTGTCAGTTCACCTATAATTATTTTACCTTATAGTGGATAAGGTTTTTAAATCTATATTGATGTATCTAATAAGGTATTAGGATATGTTCTTATGAAAAATAATATGGTTATATATTATTAATCATGACAATTAAGGATTCATGAGAAAAATTACCTAACTCATGACTTAGAGTTAGTTGTAGTAATTTTTTCCTTAAAGATATCATAGAATTGTATTTATGGGGAAAAGTGTGATATATATATATATATCAATCATAAAATTTTAAAGAATATATTCACATAGAAGGTGTTGAATGTTTTTCCCTGATGATGATTAGATATGATTAAACATTATGACTATTGAATACATTACCACCCTAAGAAAGTGAACAAGGTGGATGATGATTTGAGTCTAAAAGATCATGAAAGATTATCCAAGATGAGGATTAAAAAATATATAATATTT
Source organism: Viscum album (assembly GCA_963277665.1). Lineage (NCBI taxonomy): Eukaryota > Viridiplantae > Streptophyta > Magnoliopsida > Santalales > Viscaceae > Viscum > Viscum album. Next base: position 1,648,108,891 of record OY728159.1, read on the forward strand.
TTGGATTTTAAAAGGATGGATTAGGAAATCTAGAAGGAAGTGGTAAAATATTATCCTTATCAACTTAATGTTCAACCATCAATCGAAGTGAAAATTAATGTGGCATGTAAGGAAGCTGTACAACTACAAAAGAAGGTTATAAATGAATCTGAGTTTAACTTTGATCAAGATGGAATGATAAGGTTTAGGAACTATTTATGTGTACCATCCATAATTGAATTTAAGATGTAGTTGTTAGAGGACAATCATAGTTCTTTATTATCTATTTATCCAGGAAGTATGTATATGTTTTTATATTTAAAATAGTACTTATAGTGGGATGACATGAAGAGAGATATTACAAAGTTTATACCTCAGTTCATTATATGTTAGAAAGTTATGGTTAAAATAAAAAGTATAAGGGGATGTTATATCCATTACACATACTAGAATAGAAATGGGAAAAAATACCATGAAAATTGTTGTTGGACACCCCAAAACATCTTAAGGGAATAATGTTGTATGGGTTGTAGTTTTTCACCTTAATAAGTCATCAAACTTCATTTATATCCAATAATACTTCTCTCTTGGATCATCTTTCTAGGATATACATTATGTAAGTGGTAGGGTTTCATGGAAAACCATATTCCATTGTGTCTGATCTAAATCTATGGTTTATCTCAAAGTTAAACTAATTTTATCAGCAAAATATTGATATGGAGTTGAGCTTCATCACCTTGTATCATCCTCAGATATATTTTAAGTATGAAAGAACAATTAAAACTCTATAGTATATGTTAATATATTTTTTATTATATTAAAAATGTGGGTTTGATCAAAAACTTCCTCTAGTTTTGTTTTTTTTATAATAATATCATTCCCTCAAATATTTAGTTGGCTACTTATGAATCCTTATATTTAAATAAATGTAGAGCTCTAACTGTCTATAATTAATTTTGTGAAGAAAATCTATTTGGACTTGAGATAGCTGATGAAATGGTAGAGAGGGTTAGAGGCATTTAGGAACACATCAAGGAAGATCATATTTAGAAAATAAGTTATTCCGATAATCACTTGTGTGACCTCAAATTTTAAGTTAATGAAAATTTGTTTCTAATAATTTATCCCTGGAATATGGTTATGATATTTGGGAATATAGTTAAACTAGGACCTAGGTATATCGGTCCCTTTAAAATCCTTGATCATATCGATATGGTATCCTATCAACTAGTGCCTCCACCTAAACTCTCCCAATTTAATGAGGTGTTGCATGTATCACTTCTGAAGAAGTACAAACCTAACCATTCACTTGTACAAAACCTAGAGGTCATACGAATAGATCAAGATCATTCTTATGAAGAACAATTGGTGGATATTATGGAACATAAAGAGAAAGTTTTATGATACAAGAAAACTCACATTGTGAAAATTTTTATAGGGAAACCAATAGTTTGAAGAATGTATATGGGAACTTGAGGATACTATGAGGTAGAATTGTCCTCAATTTTTTGTGTTAGAGTGATGAAATTAGAGGTTGAAATTAATTTTATTGGGGTAGAATAACACCTAGAGTTTTTATGAATTATTCCTTTAAAAAAATCCAATTTCATTGATATCCTATGTTACACACAAAACTAAGATAATATTGTGTTAAACACAGCAACTAGTTAATCTTTCACTACACACAACACTAGGTTAGCTTGCATTACACGTGAAATAGAGTTTTAACAATTCTATGATTTATTATTATTATAGTTATTTAAACACGAATTTTATAAACTATCCATTAAACTTTGGGATAAGGATAGAAATAACTAATTTTTAAATATTATGTATAATTATTTTTTATAAAGGAATATTATTGATATAAAAATTCTTAATTTTTATAAATTCTTTATATGTGTTAAAAATACTATTTTCTCAAAAAGAATTAAATTATATTTGTGAAAATAAATAAAATTAATTCTTCAAAATTTAATAAAATTAATTTGATAAAATAAACTTCATTTTTTAAATAGTATTTTCAAAATAATCTTAGGGGTTATTTTCATGATTTTTCTAAAAAGTTTTATTTTTTTATGAATAATAAAAAATACAGAATTTTAATTGACAACTTTGTTTTCATTTAATTTATATAAAATGATAAAATATATTTTTAATTGGTTTTAAAGTAAAATTATTTCATATATACATCCATTATTCCAATTTAGGTTATTGGAAGCAATTTTATATTTAATTTTGATATAAATACATTGTAAAGATTTGAAGATTTTCTCTTCAAAAACTTGCTTTATTGTCGCATCTGTAAGATTAATTTAAAATTAAAATTTTCTACTTATGTGAATTGAATTTAAACAAATTGATTCTATATTTGGATTTTAAATAATATATATTATATAATAACGTGAAATTAATTTTTGAAAAAAATGAATAGTAAAAATTATTTACTGTGATTAAGGTAAAACTGATTTTACTGGGTGTTAAACAAAAAAAAATAGTCAAAAATAATTTAAAACATATCCAAAAACCATTTTATGTATATATACCTTATATATTTTATTATAAATATTATTACACTATTGGATCTTTGTGACAAGAAAAAATGTCAGTTGAATTATTTCTTTCAAAAAAATTACATGTGTACCACTCAACTCACTTATAAATGGTCACCACTATCATATCTTATTCATAGATTAAATTTTTTTTATAATAAAATAAATACTAAATAACGTCTCAAATTATATCCTCTCATCCTTGCGGCCCTATTTTGGACACAAATCAATCCTTTTAAGGCTTTTAGTGAAAACCTAATGACGATACCCGAAAAAGAGGTAGCATTCATTAATGAGAGTTTTTGTTTTATTTATTCCTAAACCTGATTATATTTTTATTATACCATATTGATATAATAACCTCATTTAATTTCATATAATAATATGTTTTCATTCTATGTTCACAACCTAAAACCATCTCCACTTCCATCAAATGGGTTAAGAAATCATCATTCATGTGTACGACAGACTACCGCCTCATTAACTGATGTCATCCTTTTTTCAATCAAATCCATCCACGGTAAGTTATAATGATGTATTAAATGTTTATATATGATATTTATGATATTATTATTCTTCTTTAATCATGATATCACATTTTATTTTTTAATTTCCATTTGGTGGGAATACAATAATGCAATTCGTGTGTTCATAAAACTACCGCCTCGTGAAACAATTGGATTCATTCAAACTTTACAAGGAAGGTATTAAGGATGTGTTTAATTATCATATGTGATATATATGGCATAAAAATGATTTTTTAATGATAATATATAATTTACCATTCTACTTTTAAATTGAACAAGAGAATGAAAAGAGTGTCCATTTGTATGTACGACCTACTATCTCCATGATTGGTGTATTTCATTTTATATCACTATGTTTTATGTATTACTCTAAATACATATATACTTAATATATATGATATTTATTTCATGTTTAAAATTCTATATATTATTAAATAATGATCAATGGAAAAGGAAAAAAAATAACAAATCAAAACATATAGGAAAAAAGCCGTTATTACAAAAAACGTAACTTTAATGTGGAATTGTTAATAAATGGGTAATAAAAGGGTTATAAAAAATAATATATGATATCATATATATAAATATTATTATATAATACGTTTATAATAAACTTATATTTTTTATACAAGAGTATTTAATATGTACAATGTAATTCAATACTTCAAGTAATGGGTTTTTCTCTGAATTTGCCTTCTTTGAGACGTATGTTATGTTATGCACCTATATTATTTCACAAGATGTATATAAAGAGCCTTTAAAATTTAACATCATTATTTTATTTATACTCATGATATTTTAATTTCTATTTTATTTTATTCTTTTATGGGGCTTATGATTCAAAGTTAACTAAGTGGTAATGATTTTATACTACAATCACGTCATTTATTAGGGTTGTTTAGGATTATGTTTATGATGATAAAATATTATGATCTATCTCTCAATAAACTCATGAATTTTGTTATACATTTATTATTCATGATATTTTCATGTAATAATTTTTTTCAAAAATTTTGTACTTAAAATAATTAAGAAAATATTTTTCATAAATTATGAATTTATTTTCCTCTAGTTGAAAATATGTTTTCTACCAAAACCAAGGTTTCTAACAGAACAATGTTTTCTAAATATGTTTTTAAAAAAATTATTATTATCCTAAATTTTTTTAATTAAAGTTTAATCCATGTTTTACTTTTTACAAAAAAAAAATTAAGAGGAATCTTTAGGACATTTCCCAAACAATTCTCATTTTTCTTTTATCAAAAATATGAAAGGAATTGTTGTTTTAACATGTAAAAATGAATCAAACTTCCTATCATCATGAATATTATTTAATTTGAATCATTTTTTATAAATTTTCATGTTTATTTTCTTATAAATTTTTTTATATTTTTTTTATGTTTTAAAATAAATTCAAAGCGTAAATGATATTATCCTCAAGAAATGTTTTAAATAATTGATCAAAATAATTTTCCTTCTATGATGACATAAGTTGATGTTACTTATTCCTTAAAAGGTATATTATCCAAGGATATTATTTTTATTTTTTCTATAAATGTTTTGTGTTTATGATAACATGATGTTTATGAATCCCATTTCTCTTCCACATGTTATACCATGATAAAATTTTTTTAAAACCCATTTATTCTTTCATGGGTTTCACTATGATAAAATGATAAAATGATAATGAAACGTGTCTCTTTAATATAGGTTATGATATTATTAAATTTTTATTAAACCCATTTCGTTTCATGGGTTATGATATTATTAATTTTTATGATATTTTAGCACACACAAATATGGTTTTAATTATGAGATGGGTGGGACCTATACCTCCTTCTAATGCATTGGGTAATGATTTATACATCATGGGAAATAAAGGGCTATAATGGGGAGTTAACCTTTCTCAGTATGGTAATTCTTTCACTATGATGGTCTTTTGAGTGAACATTGGCTACTATGATCATTTGGGTAGTGAACCCATTCCACTATGATAGCCTTGGTAGTGATCCTTGACTAATATGGAAATGATTTCCTGCAATTTTGTGAATGCCAAAAATCTTTCTTTTATTCCAATTTTATGCTCTCGTAGATCATGTTCTTTGATTATCTTATGATTCATGTGTTATGAAAATCTAGTATTTATTCCATGTCTCAGGATTGTAATATTTTATATATAAGGTATATTTTTCAACGTTATGATCATGCTCTCATACACTTATGTTGATGTTATTTTTACATATCTCCCTTGTTTACCATTAATGATCATATAATCTCACCCTTTCTTATGTTTATTTTACCTGAGTTACGAAGAAGTGTATTATGTATGATATATATAATAAGGGTGCTAGTTATGAAGATCATAGTAGGAGATGATTTACCTATGGACCAATTGTTTAGGTTTCCATGTTCCCAAATACACTAAACTATTATGATTCTTAAGAATGTGTTTGTGTATTGTAATGAATATTCATAAAAAATGATTTAATATATATTTATGATGATCCTGGGTCACTATAGATACTATGTGGTGATGAGAGTGCCTGATATAACTTTATTAAATGGCCTTAATGTCTACTTGAATGTTAATTTTTTGTAAGTTTCTTAAGGTTTCATTTCATCTAGCCTATCTTTCCACACCGTTAGTAAGAAATAGGTCTCCTAATAGTTGTGGAATACATGCTATGAGAATATTGTTGAGTGCCTCTACCACTTCTTTTATAAAACTCACTATACATACTCTTCTTTTAATAGGAGCCTCCAGAACTGGCACCATGTATGGGGGGGAAACTAAGGAACCCAATCTTTTCTTTCTGGTCAATATCTACTATTAGTTCTCTATCCACCATCTCATTATAGGTGAAAATATTCTAAATAAAGGTTTGAGAATAGGTATTCGGTCATAGAACCATCTGAAACCTTTGATCCTTTATATGTTTATTCAATACAGCCTCAAGTGAAAAACATGAAAGGTTGGAAAAGTGGTTGGTATAGTCCATCATCATCCAGTCATCATGTTGAAGGATGAGAAACTCTATATACTTTTCCATCATTAAACCATTTTGGAAACATTGTTATGATAAGATGGAATTAATGTTTTTCTACTCCAATACCTGATGTTTTTTTTTCAAAACTATAAAATCCCACAATATCACACTAAGGCCTTCATGACTGAAAATTGAACACCTCACCTTAAATAGTTCTTGGATTTCTAAGAAATATAATATTCTTTTAGTCTTTTAAAATAGATCCTCTAATTTATAAGGGGTCATTATACCCTTATAAGGTAGGTGTTTTTTTGTGAAGAAAATTTTTTGCATGATCAATTCTTCCTTCCACTTCTGGTTTTGATTTTGTAGCTGGAACTAGAATGGGGTCGGTGCCACTCTCCATGGAATAGACCATGTTCTCCATATTCTAAAAATGATTTTGTTCTAATATGGGATTCTACCAAAGACCATTATCTATATCACCATCATAGACATTTGTGATATGTCATATGGGAAGCATCATACTGCACAAAACGAAATTAAAAGAGAGAAAATCAATTAAATATAAACTCCCATGAATTACAAGTCACAATTAAAGATGGATTTTCAAAATAAGGAAACATAGTTCATATAAAGATAATACTCCAAGAACCCTTTTTCTGATACCATGTGGTTAATTAAGGATCGTTATAATAAGAGATGACTAGACAATCACTCATAACATACCCCTTAAGTCCCAATAACACTATCTTCTATATATTGGGAATAACTACTAACAAATGGAGAACATTTCCATTGGTACCAATTTTTCGTGAACTGACATGGATCACCCAATAAACTAGGAACCAAATATAGTTCACAACAAGGCTTTAAGAGAATCTTGGATCCTCATGGGATGGGAACTACTATCTAGTATTAGAAAAACAGACTTTAGAATGATTTATCCCACAAAAGACAATAAATATCAAACATTAGTGTGATATATAACATAAATAAAGAGAAAATGACATAAAAGTATGCAATAATTATATATATATACTACGATTAGAGAAAAAAATTTATCCAATGAAAAACCCAACAAGAGATACCAAAAGTTTATCTTCATATGACATGAAGGATTTCATCCCTCCATGTCACCTCCAACATCCCATACTCTCTATATTGCATACTCATCATCAAGAATCAATGGCTTTCCATTAGTAGTACCTAAGGAAATAAGGTATTAATTTACCCAATGGTTTATGCATGGTGTGTTTATAACATGACTAACATGATACCTCCAAGTGTTCAATCACTATAACCTAATAAATAAACCAACTTTTCTCATTTTATAGAAACAAATACTAGGAAATCAAGATTTTAATAGTTTTATTAAAGTTGTGGTGAAATAACAATTTTCATATAATTATGATAAATATGAATAAAAAATCATTTCCTAAATCATGAGGGAATGAATAATTTTAAGAATACATGAAATTTATATATTTCAATGAAAAAAATCCATAAATAATATTTAAAGGCACAAATAGTAAAGAATTAAATGAAGCTAGAACCATTGGAAAATATAATAGGTATGTTAGGTATTATTTAACTAGTATTATTACACCGAAGTGGTTGACAAAATATCTAGTGTGCATGAAGACCCCCTAAGGAGAGAAACCTCATTTCCTAGGGGAGGACCCCACATGGGATAGTGGCTCATCATCATTTTTAATAAATTTTTTGTTAATTTCATAGCATAAATACATTTTTGGGTAGCTGAAAACCATATAATATTTTTTCCCAATAATTCCCACATAAATACCCAATATTACATGTATTATGATCATCACATATCAAAACATTTAATTTGAGTAATTTCAAAAAACATAAAAAAATCATAAATCATAAAACAACAACCCCTAACATTTTTCACATTCTCTTCAATTTTAATTCAAACCCATTTTCAATTAAATGTTAGTGACATATTTTTATCATTAAAAACCAATATTATTGAACTATAAAATGAACCAAACCCCATTTAGGAAATACTATTATAATATGTTCAAGTATTACAGGTTCATAGAGCAAAGATAACTTATAAAACTACCTACCTCAATAGTTACATTCCCAAAGAAAACACACTTGATCTATGATAACTGGAATTGTCTCATCCTATCTATAGATAGGTATACAATAATTTCCTTCATATCATAACCAAAATAATATATTTAGTCCTGGAAATACCAATATATCTTTCCTTTCAATGATAGAATAGGTGAGTAGTGAAAACATACATTTAATTTCCTAGATCCACTACCCCTAGAATTAACAGAATCATTATACATAGATGAATAAATCACCAAATCCATCAAGGGAGAGAATTTTGTTTGAGACTATATGGAATGACAAAAATATTGATGATTTTGTTGCAAAATAAAATAAAAAAAGTTCATTTCCTATTATTAAAACCTTTCAACATTATTTATCTACATGGTTAGACAAACCATGCACTAACCATGCAAGTATTACTATCTCTTTGGAGACTTTCTTGGCTTATTCATAAGGTTAGTAAAACTATGAACCAACCATGAAAAATGTAACTATCCCAATGTACACACTTTTATGTAGAATCCCACATGACCATCTCAAACTATATGCTTCTCATACACCCCTCTCCAGCTAACCTCAACATGCCACATGAATTCTTGGGAAATAAAAATGGTTTCCACTAACTGTGATCCAACCACTCACCTTCCCAAACACTCCCAACAACTCTAAAAAACTACCTAGAATAACCTGAAAAAATTTAGGAACACAATGTGTTTAGAAAGAAACATCATAATTACCAGAAACTGACACCAAGGTGTGATATAATCACCCTTTTATGGTTGTTTCACTCACATGTTTCATGTATTATGTAGGTGATGGATGGTTCAATAGTGATCTTGGTGTAATTTATATTAATTTAATTGGAGTTTAGTGGTTCTCAAAGTTGAAAGTAGAAGATGACATTGGTTTCTAGTGTTAGTTCCTGGAAGAGATCCCTTCACCTCAGTTTCCTTAGATTGGATTCCTCTAGGGTTGATAGGAAAGTATTTTTCCCCTCTTTACATTATAGTTTATACATTATTACCCATTTATGAAACTTAGTAATTATCACAAACATTATATATTATAATTGGTTTTTATTATTAATAATGTAATATTATATATTATGTGTATATGTGTGTTTTTATATTGGTTCATTTGGTGAAGATTTTTCATCATCTGTGATATTTATACTCGGTGTTGAACACCAACCACTAGTTTATTTGAGGCGAGCTTGGCGGGGAATGAATAGCCTGCTGCAAAGCAGGTGGGGTACTAGTGGGCCAATTCATGTTAGATTGGTATCAAATTGATTTTTTAGGGTTATAATTTAGAGTCATTTTTTTGGGTGATTTTGTAAAAATTCGAGTAAAGGTTTTAACTGGATTTGATTTTAGCTTTTAATATAGAGAACCATGTATTGGATGAAAAAATGATGTATCTATTAACTATGACTCTAATAATATTCTTATCTACTCAGGGCTCAAAATCATCAGTTTCAAGGGAAAATTAAATTAAAATTGAATCATATTGGGATAAATTGGTGATTCGAGTGTCATTATTTAATCATACTACTAAAAAATAGGCCTTTAATAGTGCTACAAATGTCCATTATCATCACTGTAGAAGCAATAACATTAGGAGTAAGATTAAAAGATTGATTATTTTACCAGTGATTTCTAACGTGGTGATAAAGGACCATTTATTAGAACTTCTATAAGTGCTGATAAAGGACCCTTTTATCAGCGCTTTTAAAAGTACTGATAAAGGGACATAATACAGTGTGCTCTTACAGCACACTGCCCAAACATTATGGTGTGATATAATAGAACATCATCACTAAAAACACCACAATATCATAAAAATGAATTATTAATACATAATTTAAATGAAGATAAAACATTCTAGGATAGTTTTCTCAATTATGGCGATGTGATGTGTATTTTAAACTTAATTGAAACTTATATATTAAAAAACTGAACTCCGAGTCATATCGGTCACACCATGTGTTGGAGAGAGGTTTGGATGATTCTTATATATCTAAAATGATTTATCGATCATTTTCCTAAAGTATCAAAACAATCTGAATGTGTTTTCTTTGTTTTGAGTATGGAACTTGCCTTTTTTTTCTAAAATGTCATTTTAAACTAGAAACACACCCTTAAAATCATAACGGTCATATCGTGTGTCAGTTTGATGTGATACCAATTCAGACACATCAATAATGACTTATGAATCACTATCTTAAATTATAAAGTCAATTCGAGTGCATTTTCTCGAGTTTTAGTGAGTGACACTTCGAACTAAAATGTTGATTTTAAACTAATAACAGACACATTGAGTTATACCAGACACATCGTGTATCATATTGATGTGAGGATGATTATTACACTTCAAAAATTAATTATGGATTGTTTTCCTAAAGTATCAAAATAATACGATTGTTTTTGCTCAATTTTGAGTAGGTGAGTTGTCCTTTTTACTTAAATTGATGTCAATTTTAAATAAAAAGATGCACTCAGTTTCATATCGGTCACACCATGCATAAAATTGAGGTAAGAATGATTTATACACATATTAAATGACTAATAGATAATTTTCATAAATTATCAAAATAATATGAATGCATTTTCTCTATTTTGAGTATGTCACTTGTCATTTTTACTAAAGTGTTATTTTAAACTGGAAACATGCACTTTGACCTATACCACTCATATAGTGTATTTTTCTGAGGTGATACTATTTCTTACATATCATAAAAGACATATTAATTGATTTCGTAATTTATCAGTAAAATCTGAGTGTGTTGGCTTTGTTTTCAGTGAGTGACATTTTTTGAACTAAACTGTCGATTTTAAACTGATAACTATCACATTGATTCATAGATATCACACCATGAATCGAATTGAGGTGCATCTAATTCATACACTTCTCAAATGACTTCTGGATCATTTCCCTAAAGTATCAAAAAAATCATAATATGTTTGCTCAATTTTGGATTTTTTTAATTGTACATTTTACTGAAATTAATGTAAATTTTAAATTAAAAGATGCACTTGAAGTCTTACCAGTCACACTATGTGCCATATTTAGGTAAAAATAATTTCTACACATCTCAAATGAGTTATGGATTGTTTTACTAAAGTATCAAAATAATATTAATGTGTTTTCTTAGTTTTTATTACGTCAATTTTTTTACTAAAATTTCATTTAAAACTTAAAACACACACATTGACCTATAAAAATCACATCATGTATCAGTTTGATATGAGAAATATTTATACACATCAAAAAGGACTTATGAATCAATTTCCTAAATAATCATAAAAATAGAATCATGTTTTCTCTATTTTCACTAAGTGAATTATTTTTAACTTAACTGCTGATTTTAAACTCATAATAGAAACATTGAGTCATAGCGGCACCGTGCATCGAATTGAAGCATGGATGATTTGTACATGTCTCAAATGACTTATGAATCATTTACCTAATGTATAAAAATAATAAAAATATGTTTTCTCTGTTTTGAGTATGACATATTTACTTTTTACTAAAATTAATGTCAATTTTAAATAAAAAGAATGGCATAGAATTATACTGGTCACACCTTGTTTTGTATTGAGTTGTAGCCAATTCTCATATCTCCCAAAGTCTCAAAAAAATCCTAACTAACAATTTTACCCTACATCCATTGTATTTATTTGTCGAACTATCAACATCGCTTATTGAATCAACGTTCTTAGCTGAAAATCCTTTCTCATTGTTGAAAGTCAAAAGAGTAGAGGATTTCAAAAATGAGAAAGGATTCTTGTCTAATAATATCAAGTCAATATAGATCACTTCTAGTTAAAAAAAAGATATGAAAATTGAAATCACAGAAACATTGGAAGAAAGAATCATTTTTTCTATTTTGTGGCTTGTTGCTGATAGTTGAAAAAATATGAATTCCCAAAAGAACTATGAAAAAAATAAGTTCTAGAAAAAATTATAAATAAATTAACTTATAACTAGTAGATAAAATGATGAAAAAAATAATTAAATATTTAGTATGAATTAAACTTTTTTTATGCTTTTATATATTCTTAATGCATTTTTTATTTTCATTATCTCAGTTTTAGGATCTAATAGAAGAATCCACTTGTATAAGAAAACAATTATTTTATGATTAATAATTATAAGAAATAAATTAAATATAAATACGAAACAATAAATTAATTCTATAGATAATTATTTTTCTATGCAAATATTGTTGGCCAGAGGGATATGATGATGGTAAATTAAGAATAATGATTAAAAAATTCAAATAGATCTCACCAAATTATCAATAAACAAGTGAGGAGGATGAGGAGAATTTCCCCACTATGGTTGGTGTCATCCTATGAATTCATTAAAAGGTGAATTTTATAGACAACATTCATCCTCATTATTTTATCTCCCAAACATTTATCATCGCATTTTTTTTGTTTGACACACATCATCCATATCTTATGGACATACACCTATGTTTCATGAAATAATATCAGTAGTATTAATCCATGGGATGGCTAATTCTTATAGTAATACATGTAACATAAAAGATATTTTAGATGATTCTCAAGGAAACAGAATACAAAAATAACTATTTGGAAGATAAGTATGATAGGGATTACAATTGTACTTCATCATGTTCTCTAAAAGGGGAAATGCCTCCTATTTGTGAGAATTACACTATTAGCACTATTTATTAACTCAAAGCCTTCATTTCCACCAACTTCTTAGATATAAAAGCTCTACACAACTAGATAAATGATAGAATGGAGGGTGGCAAAGAAATAGAGAGGGTGGAAATGGAAGAATTTGAATACACAACAATAGTGCTGCCTAGCTTGGGAGTTTTGGGTTACTACTATGTAATTTAAACTAATGAGTGTATTTTATTGGAATTAATTTATTTGATTTGACGTGGAGGTATATTTAATAATGAATTAATTTCATTTTTATCATCGAATTTATTCACAAGGATCCAAATAAAACATTAATAAAATAATTGGTTAATTATTTTTTTATAATGTTTTTTTCGATGAAACTTAGTTTTTTAGTTGGTTTTATTTTATTAAAAAATAATACGGTTTTATATGATTGGAAAAAGAGGTCGATGGAGGCATGTAATTCATTCACACTTACCTCGGTAGGTAATAAAACGGAATGGGGTTCATGACTTCCACCATCAAAAACTATAAAATGGAAGTCACTCCTCATTCAATACATAGATAAATAAAGTTAATCTACCTAAATATTATATATATATATATGTTATATATATATATACATATGTATGTATTATATTAGTTTCTTTATTTGAATATAATTTGACATATATATATATATATATGGGTGTGTGTGTGTAGTATTATTATATTTAAATTTATTTAAATATACAATATATGATTCAATATATATATATATATAATATTATTTTTTCTAATAAAACTAAAAAATACTATTAATAATAATTTTTAAATTATAGTAATTATAAATAATTATTATTCTACGTAATTTTGTATAAAAAATAATTATTTAAATTTTGTAAAGATTAGTTATTTTAGGAAAATGTTTATATAGTTACCTAATGTTATTTTTTTGAATAAAACATGATTTTACAATATTTTATTGGTTATCTAAGTACAAACTCTATTACTATTTATTAAATGTATATATAGACCTAAAATATTTATATATATCTAAAATGATGAATACCAAAAAATAATTTCTAAAATCTAGAATTTGATAACTTCTATTATATTTTTAGGAACAAATTATGTAGAAAACTAAGGATTCTAGAGGGGTCATCTAATATGCTTTGACCCATCCTTGAGATTCTAGGGAGGTCCATAAAGAAGTTTTCATAAAGGAATAATACATATCAACAAGATATGTCACAAATAAAGGTGAAAAGCACACAATCTCTTGTAACATCTATCCCATACACATTGAAACATAAATATATATATATATATAATACAGGGAATTTATAATAGACATAATTGTAAAACTAATACACATTTAAACTTATTTTTAATGAAAATAAATATAATCCCTTCCTAATTTATAAATCTAGAACCATAATTTGTGAATAAATAATTATACAACCACCCTTACATTATATTTTTAGAAAATGCATATAAATATATATAAATAAATATAAATATGTATAAATAACTTTTAAAACAAACTTAAGTTGATAAAAATATATTTAACCCTTATAGAAAAATATCACAACATAGTAAAATAAATATAACCTCATACTAATTGTGAAAATAGAGATCCATTGAAAATAAATAAATATGGTATCACCCTTACTAATATTACACTTAAAATAAAACAACACAATTATGAGAAAATACATTTTTAAGAAAAAACTCTTACACTGGAATATTAAAAAAGAATTTAAATAAATAAATTCCATTATATGAATTGTATAAAATAAGATTCTATTGTTGATTTTCACCATCATCGAACTGATAATTGGTTTTATAAATTAATTTTTACATTTGTTTAAGGTTATTATATAAAAAACTCCACTATTTATACAGTGGCACAAGTATTTTTTAATTGGTTTATCTGCAGACATGAGGTGATTCACTAAGATTTCAAAACATTGAAAAACTTAATCTTGTGGAGAATGCATTGGTATATATGTAGACATAAAAGCAAATTTATTCTGAACAAAAATTTTAAAAGAAGAAAATAGTATATCTAAAATAGTATTCAAGAAAAAAATGGATTATAAACAAAAGAAAAATAATATACAACAACCATAGTACAAATACAGAAATAAAATTGAAACCTACAAAGGAAAGTCAAAAACCCTCAGATCCAGATCTTGAAATGAAAAATGCAGAAATAAAATCAAAAATTACAATGGAAAACATAGTCCTACCTCACTAGGTTGAAGAAAATCTGAGACCCTCAGATCCAGATCTTGATGTTTTCTTCAGAAACCCTAACTGTAACTAAACATTGAATATCAGATGATGTTTGAGCAATTGGAGGTAGTGGGTTTGTGTGGTTAGAGTGGTTTTGTGTGGTTTGAGATTCAATTCACTGAGGAGGAGTGTTTTAAATGGGTGGATTCCATGGAATGCTTCTGATATCGCAACTGGTTCCCTACAGGTAAGGGTTTTTTTAATTAAATCGGGACACTTTTATCATTTATTTTAAAAAAGCGCTGATAAAGAGTCATTTTATCAATGCTTATTATTTAAGAACATATAAAAGGAATATTTATTAGTTTTAGAGTTTTATCACTAATAAATATGACTTTCATAGTGCTTTGTTTAGAACTTATAAAGCCTCATTTTTATAAGTGCTAAAAAAGTACTGATAAAGATTTCTTTTATCATCACTTATTACTTAACCACTGATAAAGGATTTATAATTATAATTATATAATTATATATATATATATATATAATAAATATATAAATATATAAATGTAGTAAATATATTCATTATTTAATTAAATTTATTCAATATATATATATAATTATTTATTTATAATTATATAAATACTTTTAAGAAAATATTTATTTAGTTATAATTATAAATATAGTATGTACTTTTTTAAATATACTTATTTATAAATATTTTTTTAAAATATTTTTTTATAAAAAAATTTAACATTGTTAATGAATATCTAATTTTAAGTGAATGAGTGTTAAAAATGAGTGAAATTGAAGAAATTAAAAATAAGTTCACTTTAATAATATTGAAGAAATGGATAAGTTTTATGTGTGTACATTGAATATAAAAATGAAATAATTATGTATATTTGAAATCAATATAACACACATTTTCTCTATGTTAAATTGAAAAATCAAATGACATTCAATTATATGTCCATTACTCTATGCAATTAGTCAATATTTTTAATTTATATTAATTTTTAGTTATAAACCATTATTCACTAAATATTTTGAATACATATTTTTAATATATAAATCATATTTATATACATTAATATATATATATATATATATTTAATATATATTATTTATTAACATTATCAATAATCATCTAATTAATAAAATGTTTATTTTTTTCTCAATATACTTTTTTTATTTCAATTTTTTAATTTTCATATTGAATATATAAATATTTAATATATAATGTTTATTAGTATTTAAAATTTATATATAGTATAATCAATTTATTCATTTTTATAAATAATTATTTAATTAAAAAATTTGTAATTTTTTTAATAAACCCAATTTTTATTTATTATTTATTTAATTATTTTAATTTATTTATTTAGACCTTTATCAGTGATAAAAAATAATTATGATAAATGGTACCCTTTATCGACGCTAAAAAAATCACCGATAAAGGTTTAATTTATTAGTGCTTTCTTTAGCACTGATAAAGATGCCATTTATCAGCCCTTTCTTCTAGTGCTGTTAAATAGAATCACTATTAAACATCAGTTTTGTAGTACTGTCAGCTCCCTTGATATGCTTTAAGTACCATGATTCTTATTTTCAAACTATAGGATGATACCACATTAATATATATCTAGGATCCTGAGGTAGGATCTTGATGTGTTCATATTGATGATAGAGCCTCTTTTCACTAACCAGCTAATTTATTATTCTTTCATACATGGACTTGATCATGAGATGTCCCCACTAGGAAAGTGGGGAGTATATCCTCCATCCATTGTGAAATGAGCAGACCCACTTCCCACATCCTAGATGTATATCCCTCCACATTTTAAGTATTGAATGATTCTAGTGAGGTAGTATGGGGATGAACATATGCTTGGTGTGCTTCATGAGTTTTAGCAATAGTGACCACCCAGGTTATGAGGGGATTATGACCCTCGGGTAGTGGAGGATTTTCATGAAGCGATGATTTAGGTGTTCGAAATTTTTTAGATTCTCTATGAATAGATAGTTTACTAACAATCCATTCTCTCCGTCGAACAATGAGTTACATTGATAATCAATACATATAATGAGGTGACTCCTCCATAGAAACTTTTTGAGTGCCTCTCTAATGATTAATATCTAACTACATTGAGGTTAGTACACCTCCTGAAGTTATTAGAGGTACAACAATGTATCATGTCTATTTTGGAGTATGTGTAGAGGTTCATTAAACTCATGGGGTACTCTCTTCACATCATTTATAAAAAATTTCAATAATAATGGAATTTTTAATGTGTCATTCATAGATAGATTCGATTCAGTGTAGTTCTACTTTGAATCCACACTTATATCAAGGTTCTAGAGAGGTCCTTGGTGATCAAAAACTTTTTAGCTGTTTTGAAACTAGAATATATATTTGGTGGTGGGTACCCAGGAGTAGAGTCATAAAAGTCATACAGTCATTGAAAAGTGTTAGGGTCATGTCATATAGGGTGTATTCATGCACTAATCCAAACATAAGGTTTAGTAACATAGGATTAATTGAGAGGTTTTATCCATCTAGAAGATTGGATTTGTTATTACTATGTAGGATAAGGTCAAATACAATGCGACTATCCATATATTCATGCAATAGAGGAAAGTTAGGTAGTATATGGTGTCTCTTCTTATATGTAATAAAGTTATCAAATACCATGCTAGGGTGATCAGGGTGGTGCTTAATGAGGCAGCTATAATAGAGGAGTTGTTAGTTTCTTAGGAGGATGAGTTAGAGGTGGAATCTATTATAATATTATTCCACCACCACATGCCATAGATTATATACATATATATTAGATAGAAAGGTAGTAGTGACAGAACAAGATTCAGGTGATAGTGGGTTAAGACCAGGAAATATTCATTGTAATATGAGGTACAATATATATCATCTCTAAATTGTAATGCATAAGCATAAACATTTGTATAAGTTATTCTTTTATATTTTCATCCCTTATCAAATAACTAGAAATACTGCTAGAGTTCCTAGCCTAACCAACTAAACTAAATACACCTACTAGAAGTGATCAAAGGCCCACTAATATCTACTGATGATGCGAACTTATGATAAGTGGAGATAGCTTCTCATGGGACCTCGTAGTGGTTGTGATGAAGCCCTACATTGTAACACATGGTATGGAATTGTAATTATCAAACCAATAATGGTTATAATTCTATTATTGTAGGGAAATATGCTTCCCTTCTAATGTATTGAGGTATTCCTTCATGGGTGAGTTTAAGATTTAGTCTATATATGTGGGGCATGTTTGTGGGAAATTTTATCTGATCACCAATCAATTAGTTAGTTTTTCATTATGTTTAGTGGATGATTTGGATGATAATATTCCTAATTTCATTGAATATTTTAGGGTTATTTTTTTAGGATTTTCCAGGAATTCCCTCTCTCCGAGAGATAGAATTATTTATTTATTTTTACTCCTATACCACTCTAATTTATTTTACCGAAAATTGTATGGACCTCACTGAGCTTATAGAACTGAAGGTGAAACTGGAACACCATATAGAAGAAGTTTTCATTTGAACTAGTGTCTCCCATTGGACGGATATGGTGTTATTTACTAAGAATTTGTATGGGACCATAAGACTAGGTAGTTACTATCACAGCCTAAATCAGTTAATGGTTAAGGTAAAGTACCTTCTACAGAATAATGATGACCTATTTGACCAGCTGGAAGGTTCAAATGGGTTTTTTAAGATTGATCTTAGGTATGACTATCTCCATTATTGGGTTTGTAAAAATTATTTCTTTAAGATGTATTTATAATACTACTATGGACATTATGTGTCTCTAATGATTCCCTTAGATGAGATATATTTTCTAGTTCTGTTTATAGACCTCATTAAACATATCATTAAGAACTTATTTTAATTATTTATAGTGTTATTAATTGATAAAAGTATCATATATTTAGTGACATAGTAAAATCATACAAATCATATCATAATTATCCGGGTCTTGCTTTGGTAGCACAAGTTATACGAAAAGATATTAAAGTTTCGGTTTTGGATGTGAATGGTCTACTTCATAGGGAATTTCATCTCAATAGGTGAGGTAGTTTCCGACCTAATGATGATCAATATTTTTCATATATGGGATCCACTGAAGAGTGTGTTCAAGGTGATGTGTTTCATTTGATTGATTCATTACTACCAAACGTACATAGAATTCTTATTTTTGATTTAAAATCTCTTGACTACCCAAAACTGTAAACAATATTCCTTTATTTTTTCTAATTAGTTTCAAAGATATTTTGAGGATATAAAGAATTGGTGGATGATTGAACCTTTTTTGAGGTTACCAGATGAAATATTTTAGTATGAGGTGTTTTTAATACCTCTAGAGTTGGGTTTGTAGTGTAATAATGTAGGTGTATGTGGTGATTGTTTATCGGTCTAGACAGTTCATACCTCATGAGAAGAACTATAAAACCCTTTATTTTTAGGTAAAAGTGACATTGTTCACCTTAAATACTTATAGACACTACCTTATTAGTGGGAGGTTCATAGTATAAATAAACCATAATATCCTTAGATAAATCTTAACCCATATAAATATTAAACTAAGAAAGTTGCATTAATGATATTTTTTTAGGACTATGATTTCAAAATTTTCTATACTTCAAGGAAGAGAGGCATGGTGTCTAATTCTATTATTTGAAAATATTATTATCATTTTGTAAAGGAGGTGTCTGAGTAGTTGTTAATGATTCATTTTTCCTTGGATAATGAGGTATATGTGACCAATATTCAATTAATAGTAGTGAAACCTCCTCTTTTATAATGAATGAGAGAGTATTTCTTGAGAGACATTTATTGTGATATCTTGAATGATCAGATATCCTCAGGTGATACACCAGATATATTCACTATATGTGGGGAGAAAATCATCTTATTTTTAGGATGGAAAGGTTGTATGAGTTATTCGATGGGATGAGTTGTTATGGGGTTCCATACTCCCCCTTTAGAAGTTCATCTATCAGTGATGAAGATATATCATGAACTCAACTGTTTGTTTTGGTAGTCGAGTATAAATAGGATTATTGTTTAGTTTATATTTTTTGTCTTACCTGTTATCTTTTGAAATATACAAACCATGTTCTAGCAGGTTTAGCTCAACGCATATAGGTTACATAATATAATTTTGATAGTCTATCAAAGGACTTCATGATAAGACTCCAACATTCAGTTAAAGTTCATGATTCTATTTGGGTAACCATTGAATGACCAACCAATTAGGCACACTAGATTATTATTTGAGAGAATAGTTAAATAGAAATATTGGGATGCTTGTATGTAAATGAGATCTATCAAATGTATGGTGTGCCTTCAATGATAATAATTTAATGAGGTGATAATTTTATTTTCTAGTTATGGATGAGATTGCAGGATGCTTTCGAGATTTTTTAGAGTTGTGTGTAAAAACACACCATTATATGGGTGAGATGACAGAGAAAAATATTCTGGTTTTATAGGATATATTAATGGATTTTGTGGTAAACTTTTGTCAGATCTGGGAGGAATTCATCCCCTTAGTGGATTTTAAGTATAACAACAGCTGTCACTCAATTATTGACATGGAACCTTTTGAGGTCCTATATGGGAGACCCTGTAGTTCATCCCTATGTTGGATGGATACTATATATTCATCACTTATGTGGATATTTTTAGTTAAAATTGTGATGAAGAAGATTTAGGTAGTCATAGAGCTGATGAGGATAGCTCAGATCCATCAAAATTATTATGAGGACCGAGGATGGAGGATTTTGGTGTTTGAGGTGGCATATGATGTGTTCATAAAGGTCTCTCCATGCTATGATTTTTCTATTTTCTTAAACTAAGTAATGTATACCCTAATTTAATCAAGCCATTTCATATTTTACATAGGATGGGATTTTTTTACATCCTCGTATTACCCTTGTAGTTATACTTGGTGCACAACCTCTTCCACATGTCACTATTGAGGATATACTTGTATGAACCATCGTATTTCATTTACTGGGAAGATCTTTAACTCAAGGAAAACTAAACCTTCTTAGAGTACCCAGTGGAGATTGATTATCAACAAGAGAGGAACATTCAAGGTCTATTTATACATTTGGTGTGAGTATTATGGTGGTATGGAAATTTTCAAGAGATCTCAAGGGAGATCAAGAGTCATATGTGGACATAGTACCACATCTATTTGAGTGAATAATTCATTTCAAGAACATAAATCCTTATAGGTGGGGAGGGTGTGACGAATTGGATATTTTCTATTTATCCCTTTGTAAAGTTTGAGTTAAGACCCCTGTTTCACATATTTATCTATTTTGCATCGTGAATCCTTATATTGTTATATATTGTTGTGGGTTAAAAAATGAAGAGTTATGATGTATTTAGATTAATCTTACATTGGATGTGTTTCATTAATATGATGGGTGTTATTCTCTATACATCATTTTAACCTTTCTTTAAAATATTATATTGATCAAATTGTGTCATGACAACCTTTTTCATGGTGTAATAAAGGTTGAGTCTTGTGAATTTATGTGAGTTTACTCAATTTTCAATGAGTTTGGTGGGGAATTGATCACACAATAGTTTTTTAATCTTGGATTCACTAAGGTCCTTTTTAGAGTATTGGTGCCTATTATGTTTTTTTGTTTAACTTTAAAAAATTTCAACACATCCTTTAGTATTAATCATGAAGTGAGTGACATATAGATTCTTTATAAATAGTGGTAAAACCCTCTCTCTCTCTACCCCTCTCTCTCATGAATTTTTTCCTTTCTCTTATCAACCTCTGAACATCTAGTGTTGTGTTTTTAGATCCTTTGAAATCTTGGAGGATCCTTAAACTAGTGACGATCATGTGGTGATCTCTTAGAAGATCCAAAGAATAGATTTAAGTGGAAACAATGAATGGTATATAATGTAGGACTCTTCTCATATCTCATAATATTTTATCACATGACTGATTATGAATCTATCTAATATTTTTCATTATTTCCTTATGATAATACAACTATTAGGCCCAATCATTCCATTAGAGGATTTACTTTCTTTTAGAATGAAGACCTTATTGATTAGTTCCCTATTTTAGATATCACTTTTCTAATTCATTCTCTTTAATACCTTATTCACAATATTTTATTGAGAATATTCCACTATACCTTATGAGGCGGGTTTTGATATTGAGGCTCGACAGTGGAAATGATGCGTGAAGATGATAGTGTAAGATATAAATGATGAGAGTGGAAAGACTATTTTGATTGGTGTCCCATTTTTTTCATTACAAGAACTATCAAACCATGATTTAGTGGTATCATATGGCCTCATATCCTTTTATAAGATAATTCACACTAAAATAATATATATTTAACTATGAAATCACCCCCATTACATTGATGAATGTTCTGGGAGCTAAACTTAAAAAAAATTGCGAGTTTTGAGTTCTTATCATGTAAGGAGTACTATGACGTGATGGTTCTCTGTATGTCCAAGAGGTAGAAATTCTTGTTTGAATGTAGTGTATATAGTATGATGAATATGACTACAAGTTTTGTTGAATTGTGAGAAGATTAATTGTAACATGAAACCAGTGTGTTAGGCATTGTGGTGTGATATTAACACTCATGTTGAGACTTTTTCAAACCCTTGAGATAATTACTTGAAGTGGTCCTTTCATAGGTTTTTATATATATTTTCAATGATTTTTGGATTAGTGAAGAGATACAATTTATTCTTATTTTTTACTATGTAGTTCATGATGATGCAATCTTTTACACCATCTAGGATTGTTTAAATCATATTTTAGTTAGGTTTAGGATTTAGCTCTATATGGATGATGATGGGGTTTGGGGGAGATGATTGGAGTAGATATGGTATCAGATAATCCCCTAGAAGTATGCCCGTTATAGGGTAATAGTCACCCATATTATTCCTAGAGTTAGTTTTCCCTATATAATCAGGGCAAAAATCCTCTAAAATTTGGGATGGGGTCAGTACTCCCTTAGTCCCTACTAAGCTGCGGGTCGCCCACACACAACTGATAGAGTTTATTACTACCCCATATACCCAGGGTTCAGTTCCTATATCCATATATTTAGGTATTCACCCATCCAACACATACTACTCGATGAGGAATGGGTCCTCCATTTAGGCCTCGTACTTTCATGACTAACATTTTTACCTCAGTGAGGAATGGGTACCCAATTATGTACCCTAATAAGTTGTGTGAGTTTTGTTTAGCTGGTTATATTGTATTCTTTGGTGGACATAGTTGGATAATTTACTTTTGAATCTAGGTTGTTGATGGGTGGGACTCGGTGCCCCTGATTTGATGAATTCAAAGAATATATGGGTATGTATATACTCACCCTTAAATGGGTGTTTCCTTTTTATATATCATGTCTTATACTGATGATGGAAATTTTTTTGGTGACAATAGAGGACTTGGTATAGTGGCCCAAACCTTTCATAACAAAATTTCACATATTATTAGATGAATATTCAAGACATAATGTTATGATCCACACCAAAATCATATAGGTCCAATGTATTTGTAAACTTATATATATAAATATCTATTTCATATGAGATATAAATAATCTCTCACTAATTTATTTATAACTAAAACCATTCTTAAACCTACTATACTTAAAATATTTCTTCATAACCAAGGGAAAATAAACATAAGAAAGGGTGAGATTTGATTCTTGGTAAATGTAAACAAGGGAGATAAAAAAGTTCACTTAAAAATAACACGAGTATAAGGTTATGAGAACATGAGAATAAAATTTTAAAACAATATGATTCATATCATAGATTCTAATCATGGGTCATGGAAAAATCAAGTAATTTTATAAGGCATGAATAATAATGTAAATAAATCACATTATCCAAGATAGAATAACATTAGCATAAGACATCACTTTATGGTATAAAACTAACCAAGGAAATAATTTCCTTGGTCAAGGATCACTGCCAAGACCATCATAAGGGGTTGGGTTAACTCCCCATTATATCATATCTTTTTTAAATGTTTACTTCAAAGAATATAATAGTGTAAATATTCCCTTACCGAAGTCGATTAACTCATTATTTCAGTCCTTATTATTTCATGAGATATCCATCTTTACCCAATTAATGGGAGGTCAATATAATTATGGAACCACCCATTAGCACAATAAAAATTATATATATGTGCTCAAAAAGATCATAAAACATTCATCATATCATAACCCACGTAATTTAAATGATTTTAAAAAACATTTCATCATTGCATCATAGCATAACCCATTGAAAAGAAACAACTTTAATAAAGGATTCATCATAACTTAATTTTATTGTGGGAAATAAACTTATTTCATGGAGTCATCCTTAAATCATAATTATCAGAAGTCATCAAAAGTATTAAATCATATGGTATTATTGTATCATATCCTCAGTAAATCATAAGTAACATCAAATGATTTTATCATCAATGAAAAACTCCTTTAAAAGATCACTGGGAATTTTTCTTAGTAAAATACCAATTTCAATTTGAAACCAATTTTTTAAAATATAAAAAATTCCGTTATATTAAGGAAATAATTTTCTTTGAAAATATATTTTGGAACTTTTAAATGTTTCTTTAAATTATTGAGCAATCATGATGGTGAGAAATTTCATTTATATTTTTTATATTAAAACAAACATTCCTTTCACATTTTTGGTAAAATGTCAAAAGATAATTTTTCAAAATATAACAAGAAAATTCCTTAAAAAATAAAAATAAAATTCATGAAAATGAATTTAAATAATCCTTGAATAATGGTATAAATATTATTGAGAATATTTTTAGAAAACATGGACATGGAAAGAGTATTTTCAGATGAAGAGAGAAATAAATTAGATTTTCCTTAAAAACATTCTTTTGGTCTATTGGGTTGTTAAAGAGATGAAAATGAATGGAAAAAATGTAATATAGATACATAAACATTTGATAACAAAATTAATTCTTTTATTTTGAATTATATCATGAAAATAAATCATCATAAACTCAATCATAAATAATCCTCATAAATAATGACATTGTAACATAAATATCTTACCTCAAGTTTGACTTACATAGAATCTTATTTAAACACATGTATAATAAATTTTAATTTATTATAATTCTATAAAATAATAATTTACATACTTATAAAATCATATATCACCCCCTTATAAAATTTCAACACTCATTTATTAATAATTCATTATTAAAATAAATGTTTATGGGTGTTACCTATTTCTTTTTTCATTAGAATTTCAGTTTTCTAATTCTAGTAATTGTATTTTGACCATGATTACATAATATAGATAATGTTAATAATTATATAAATATAATATATATTTGTTATATTTATATTTAGAGTCATCCATAAAATATATTGATACGACTTACATTGTTTTGGGATACAGTAGGTCGTACGTACGCATGAATGTTGTGTTAACTTTTTGACTGATGAAACGAGATAAAGGTACATAATAACTCACATTTAGATAATAGTTTTTACATAATATTTAACATATATATATTTTAATTCTATCATAATTACCATCCATCTAATGTGGATCAAAAAAAGAATCATATCACTTTGTAGAGGTGGTAGTCCACACGTACACACAAGCGACATTGTCGTTTTCCAATGTATTCAAAGGTTAGAAAGTTTATATGATATTATAATTATAGGATAATAATTATGTAATAAATTTCATATATAAACGTCAATCACCTCATATTAATCATCCCTGAAATATGGTGTGGAAAATTAATTGTATCGCTATGTTGTGGCGGTAGTCCACATGTATGCATGAGTGATGATTTCACTTCCCATTTGATGAATTAGTGGTGGATATTGGTGGTTGTATAATCATAATAAAATTTAATTAAATTTAGGATACTGAATTTTTTATTTTATGATCAATGAAATAGATATAGAGGAGGTATAATTATAAATAAATTGAAAGAGATCTGGAAAGATGATTACCTCTCCATCGGTATGCCTCTTTTAGATCCTTTATTAGAGACCCTTGTAATAGTATTTTTAAAATAAAAGAACCTACACTCCATGTATAGAGAATTTTATAATATATTTGGTTTTTTAGTCAAGATATAAGTCTCAAAGTGGTGTAAATATGGTAAAGGATATGTTTCCTTGTATAAGTTGGGGGGAGGATATGCTTGGAATTTATTAAAATATTAAAATGTAACAAAGTCATTATGAATCCAAATTCTTTGAAATTGCCTGATATTTGAAGTTGGGATAGGGTAAGGTTAATATATTTCCATATAATATGATCTATGCAAGTTTAATTGAAATATTTACCCTTATATCTTAGTTTAACCCCCGATAAACTCGTTGTAAACGTAACCACGATGATTTTTTTTATTTTTACTATTAATTATGAAAAAAAATGAAAGTCATGTCATTATAAAATTTTATTTGATTATTTTTAATTTTTAATTCATTTTCACAAATATAATTTCTAAAATTAGAAGAAATTAATTTTCAAATACACTCACAAGAAAGCGATGGAAAATGTTTTTTGAGAAAAACATGTTTTCTTAATTATTGATAGTTTTTATACCAAAACACATACAAATTATAATCGGATTATTCATAATGTAAATGAAATAATTTATATTTTAAAAATATTTTAAAATAATGTCTACATTTTTAAATTCTATAAATGAAAACATATATTTTAATAAAAATCAGTATTTTTCATTATTCATTGAAAAATTAATTTCTTTAGAAAAATATCCAAATATTATGATAAGTTATTTTTGACATGTTTATTTAAAAAATGAATTTAATATTTTCAAAATAATTTCATGAAAATTAAAAAAAATTATTATTTTTGCATAAAAATCAAGAAAACCCATTTTCTTGAAAAAGGTATTTTTTAAAACATATAATTACATTATTAAAAATTGATTACTTATATATAAATATATTTTTATATTTATAACATTTAAAAATATTTTGAAAATGTGGTTATTCCTAATCATACCACCAATTTAATATCAAGGTTATAATAATATACTATAATGTGGATAACTTAATCTCTTGGTATCATGTATCCCAAGCTATCAAAGAAATTACATTTATTTGAAGAATAACATATCATAAAATCTTAGGGTGTTACATTCTTACCCCTTAAAATTATTTTCACCTTCCAAATTTTATCACTTCGATACAATAAAATGAGGATATATTTATTTAATCACAACCACTGGTTCCCATGCAGCGTCTCTAAATTTCTAATTTCTCTAGAGAACATTAACTAGGTGAGTATTCTTGTTCTGAAATAAACATCATTCAAACTCATGCAAACTAAATATATAAATAGTAATAAATACTAGTGAAATGGTGATCAAGAGTATATATTTCTTAGTGAAACCTTAAGTTGTGTGTGTGTGACCAAGAAAAAGAAAAACAAAACCAAACCAAAAACAAAAACAAACTAAAATGATGGAATTTTGTAATGTACTGACCCAAGTGCCACAGATCGGTGCCCCGATATGGTTCTCTATGTGACCTTAAGTGTGTCTCCCTATACACTAGAGACTACTGACTAATAACACGGGTATAATATCAATTACGGGAAGACTATATCATCTTTATTAAAGTAGCACAAAATATTAATTAAATAAAGATTAACCAAATTATATAACCAATAACCAAACTAATCCAATATCACAAAATAACCAAAACCAAAAATACAATATCTAAAACTAAAGTATGAAATATTTCTTTCCAAATACATTTTAAGTTCCAATATGAAAAACCCAAAAATAAATAAAGACACTTACAACTCCCAAGTGGGTCTCTACACTAAGTCTAGTTCCCTCATCTAGGCTTCATCCTGACTTATCCATCTAACAAAGGCTCTTTCCCTTATCTTTTCTTGAAACTACAAAATCTATTTAGGTACCAATCAAGAATCATGATTAGGTTGTGAGTACAACTCAATATGACACAACCAAGAGTGTCTAACATAATATTCAATCAATAACAGTGTACGTGGTTGTATAGATAATAAATTACAGTGCATAAGTAAAGAGTTATCACATTTTAATTATTATTTAATTAAATCAGATAAACCCCCAAGTTTCTGAGGACACATGAACCCTAAATACTGGATTTTTCCCTTGTTGAAGTCTGAACAACATCAATGTACCATGGCTAACATTTATCATCTCACTTAATCATATCATGGTCACTTGTAACCATATTCCAATTCCAACTCATGGGTGTAGAACATCGTGTCTAACACCCTATGGGTACTTGAAGCTTTAGTCCCTATCCCACACATGAATGGAACACAAGTATTTGGAATATTAGTCTCTATACCATACTCATATCTCATATGGGTATTTGGAACCTCATTCCATATCCCACACAAATTTATCACATTGATGTATTTGTGACCTCATTACCTACCCCACACACATTTAGCAAACATGGATATTTGGATCCTTAATCCCTATTCTAGACACATATATCACTATAGTATTTTGAAGCATCAGTTCATGTTCCACACATGTTTATCCCTCAATTTATCAATTTTCACTTTTAATGCAGTAGAACATGTCCCACATACATAAATTAGATATATCATGATATCAAATATATAACAATATCACACATATCACATCAATCAAGGTTAATCAACATTAACTCGCTTATCACAATTTCCAAAACTTTAAGGTTTAACCTACCATCTCATAATTTCAATCAAAAATTTATTCTTAAAAAAATTTATTAACCAATAACATAATTCATTAATTAATTAGACAATTAATTAACTCAATTACACAATCAAAACAATCCATTAATTAATTAATTAATTAATTAATTCAATCCAACATTCACAACATCCCATTAATTAATTCAACAATTAATGAATCAAATTTACTATTACATAATCACGATAATTTAAATTAATTAATTCAAAAATTAATTAATCCAAGGAAATCCAATTTCTCAATACCAATATCCTATTAACTAATTCAATAATAAATTAATTCAACTCTACCATTCAGTTGTCCAAATTAACCTAAATTGTCAACACATGGAAATTAAAACAAATCAATTCAATTATCAATGAAATTAGAAATCATGTAAATTGAAATTATCATAATTATGTAAACATAATTAAATTAATAGTATGGGATTAGAATTTATACCACTTACCTTAAGTCGTTGATGAGATATTTCCCAATGGAATGTCCCCAAATTGAAATAGATAGGTCAAACCCACGACTAATAATGAGATCTTGATTGAAATACTAGAAACAAGATTAAATGGATCATGATCCATCAAAACTATATCTATATCTAAAATCAACTAGGGATATCATCCCTTAAAAGGATTGGGAGGAAAGGGGAAGCGGAAAGAAACCACACAGAATAAGAATCTCTTATAGGGAGAGGTGAAGATCTTTGATTTGAGCTTTAAATCACAATTAATAGAGTTCGAAAGGGCTAGGAATCCATCTAGTAGCCTAAAAAAATGAGACAATTTTTTAGGGTTGACCTAGGGTTGATTTGGAGATAATAATAGGGATTTGGGTATTTTTAAAATAATTTTTAGGGTAGTTAAAACTATACACACAATTTCCTAGGATAGGGCGCACAATTTTCCACATCATGTGTCTAAAACATACAGCACTTCTGGGGGGGTCACAGTTACTCCTAAAAGGGAACATAGTTTTAAAGACCATGTTCTAGCCATGTGAATACCTTCTATTTGGGTTTACATAATTTTTTGGTCTGGTTGCATGGTTTGGTAATAATGTGCAACAATCGTGAACTACCTCTCCTCCTTCCAGTTTCCCTAATTTCACCCAAAAACTCCCTAATATAACACCCAAACATAAATTGATCAAAACAAGGAAAAATGAGTATCTAAAAACAAGCCTAAGAAATATCTAGAAATGTTTGGATCATAAAATCTCTCCACCTTATAATATTTCATCCTCAAGCTTTACCCCCAAGCATCACTGGGATTATGAATCGAAAAATTGGGCCACTAAGCCCACATATCTTCTTCCCTCTCCCATGTTTCCTTCTGAACATAGCCATTTTTTCAAAAAAAAAACTATTAGAATATTCTTTCCCTACAACACTTTATCACTATTATCCAATACACATATTGAATGTCCCACAAATGTCTCATCTATCTCAATCTCAACTTCATCTACATCGATCACATGATAAGGTTCGGGGTGATACCACCAATGTTGTGACACCTAAAAAATGTCATGTATAGAACTATAAATCTATGGAAGAGACAATTTATACACCACTTGATTGATTCTCACTACAAACTCAAAAGGAATGACAAACCTGAGTGCCAACTGTCCCCATATCTCTAACATGTAGTGATCCAATCTAGGTGACCCTCGAAGAAACACATGATAAACCCCTGTAAACTCTAGGGGTCATCAACATCTATCAGCATATGACTTTTTATACTCATATATGTAGTCATACATTTCCAAATGAGTTGTACCTGCTTTGATGCATCCTTCATGAGACTCATTCCCAAAAACTCTAACTCACCTACCTCTATCTAATATAGAGGTGATATGTGTGGACTACCATAAAGAGCCTCATATGGTTCCATTTGTATAGTTTCCTGATAACTAATTTTATAGGTAGACTCCAGCAAAGCTAGGTTCTCCTCACAAAACCCATTGAAGTCAATAACACATGATCCCAACATATCCTCAAGAACCTGTATAGTACATTTTGAATTCCCATCTATATGTGGGTGGAAATATGTACTCAGTAAAACCTGTTTACCAAGTTCCTTTTGTAACCCCTTCTAGAAGCATGAAGTAAAGCATGAGTCACATTATAAAATAATTCTCTATGGTACCCCCTACAGACAAACAATCTTCCAAATATATAATTCTCTCAAATGATCCATTTAGAGAGTCTCTTATATTGGTAAGAAATGTGTTACCCTTGTTAAACGGTCCAGAATCACCCAAATAGAATCACTCTTCAGAGGAGTCCTTGAGAGATCCACCACAAAGTTCATGGTACCATCATTCTAATTCCATTCCAGAATGGAAAATGGTTATAGTAAGCCACCAGGTTGTTCATGATCATCCTTTTTCTGTTGATAGGTATAACATCATTTCACGAACAATGATATCTATTTTTTCACGATCGGCCACAAAAACTGTCATCATAGTTCATGGTACATTTTGGTCACACTTTGATGCACCACCCAATTTGAGGCATGAAATTTAGGCATCCGCTCCACCCACATACCTGTAGGCACAAAATCCTGATTCTTGAAATATATGATCTCATCCTCATCTATAGTCCAATTAGAATGTGGCTCCCAACCTTCTATGCTTTCCCTCATGGATAAATATTTTGGATTATCATAATGCATGTCCCTGATTTATCTCAAAAGTGTATACTCCACTAAAAATGAT
Organism: Viscum album; assembly: GCA_963277665.1. Classification (NCBI taxonomy): domain Eukaryota; kingdom Viridiplantae; phylum Streptophyta; class Magnoliopsida; order Santalales; family Viscaceae; genus Viscum; species Viscum album. The sequence goes on from OY728159.1 coordinate 1,648,140,439, forward strand.
ATATGATCCATCTTATCATGAATCTCCCAATCCACAAAATGAATATTTGTAACACCATAAGTTTAACACACCAGGTAAATAAAGAGTATGACATTTTCACATTTATCCATATTTGTGAATAAAATATTAATATAACTTTAAAGGGGATTCTATGCTCGATGGCGTACCCAACACACAATAACGAGTTTCTTAGGAATCTTACGTTGCACTCTAATAATAAAATAATATTATTTTAAATGGTAGTTAACGCCTAGCTGTTGTGATGGCGGTAATGAATAGAACTAACTACAAAATGATTATATATTTTTTTCAAATATTTTTACTTTTTACAATAAATGTTAGAGGATTAAAAATGCGAATGAATCCAATTTTAAGCGTAAACATTCTAATATTCCTTAAATGGTCGATTAACCGCCTTTTGATGGAGAACCTATTTTAAATCCACTTTTTGAAAATTTTATGTGTTATATTTGACAAAATAAAATTATTCTTTAGAATCGGGACATCAAAATTTACTTTGTGTAAATTTTTGGTATTTTTCTGATAAAGTTCGTTTTTTAATGAATAGTGAAAAATGTTGTATTTTAATTCAAAACCAATTTTTAATCTAATTTATTTATATGATCAGATTATCTTTTTAATTGGTTTTAAAGTGAAATTAGAATATATTTTTACCATTTAATCCAATATTGGTCGTTGGAATTAATCTCACTTTGAAATCGGACTTAAACTAGTGTCAATCTTTTGATATATATTGTTTCATAAAAACACGCTATTTGACTTGACAGCGGGAATTAATTATTAAATTAATTAATGTAACTAATATGTTTTGAATTTTGTAAAATATAAATCATTTTTGAATTCAGAATATCAAATATAGCTTTGGGTGAAGTTTTGAGATTTTTCTGAAAAACTTCAATTTTTGATGAATAGTGAAACCACTAAGTGGTACTTATAAAAAATGATTTTCCGTTTAAATGAAATTTTACCACCTTTGTGTTTTGAATTTCAAAAATCTGACATACATGGTTGTCATTAAGAAGTAAAATGTGGTTTAATTGGATTAAAATAATTTTTGGTGAATAGTAACTTATTAAGTTTTTAATCGTGATTAGAGGTAATTAGTGTAGTTTAAGGTAAAAATAATGTTTTAATAATATGAGATGAGCTTGACACATGTCCTACCCTCATTGGATGTGTCATGTCCGACCACGACAACCCATGGTTCATCTTGGGGACCCCATGGAGCCACTTTGGTTGGGAAATGACATAAATAACTTTTTATTTAATGTTAAAGTAAAAATGACACAAACATGAGCTGTTTTAATAAAACAATTTTTTCATGGGGTTATACAAGTCATATTTTTGACTATAAATATTAATTATAAAGATAAAAATATTTCCTACATCATAGTATTTTGTTTTATAATTTTTAGACATTAAATAAATTAAATTATTTATGACATCATGATGATGCAGCGATGACCTCATTATTTAACGATTTAAATAAAATGAAAAGATAATGTAAAATCTATGACCTACACATGTCCAAAACCTATTGTATGGGTATATTTCAAACCCTTATCACCTTATCCTCGAAAAAAATCAATGTGGGACCTTTAAAATCCGAAAATCATTTGAAAATAAAGTAACATTTTATCACTTTCCAAGAGTGCCCCTCCTCTACCCTTATAAAAGGCCCCCACCTCTACCTCTTTATCCACAACTCCAAAGCCTTTGGCTCGGCCAAACCCTGCTCATTTTTCCTCTCCAAATCCCTCTCTTACTCCTAGAATCCTCACATTGGGCAGAAGTCTTCCCAAGGAAGCCTTTGAGCTCAAATCAAAAAGAGTTACCCGATTTTAAGGTAATATCTTCACTTGAGTTGTTTTGTTTTATTTTGCTTCTCCAACCCCATAAAATATTTTTATTCATTTATTTTGTAACAACTACAGTATCTTCAATATACTAGGATGCTGTTATAAGAAGTATTCGAGATACACTTACACACACAATCATCTAATGGTTAAAGAACATACTGTTTCTGTGGATGGCGAATTTCTGCCTCACGAAACGATGATTATTCAACACTCATATAACACCTTAAAATGTGGAAATTAAGATGTCACAATATTTATATATGATATATAATATGTTTATGTTTTCCTTAAGCTTCTGTATTTTTCATTTATAGCATAAATTTATGGCTTCCATTATGGGTATACGTGATATCTTCATTTTAGGAAGTGCGGACTACCGCCCCCTCAAAGTGATTTGATTCGTTAATACCATATGTGGTATGTATAAAGGATATATTTAATAATATTATATATGATACCATAATTGAATTAAAATAATATTACGTATAATTATATTTTAATTCCATTAAATATGAAATAGAAATGGAAGTAGCATTCATGCGTACGTACGGCTTACCGTCTCCATGAATGGTGCATTTCATTTCTTAACTCTATATGTTATGTAATATTATAAATACATTAATATAATGGATATATATGATATATATGATATCTACATCATGAATAAAATTCTGTATATAATGGATATTTTACCACATGAACAACTTGTAATTATAAAGAGTTTATTTTTGACTCAAGTACCAATGATCGTTAAAACGACCGTTATTAACTTAAATAATTACATAGTGTTAATAACATGGTAATAAGTGATATAAAATGAATAATGAACTTGAAAAAGGTTCTTAAGCAAGTAGAAATTAACTCAAGTCTATTATTCAGGACATTAAAGAACGATCGATTCAAGTCGGACCCGAGGTAAGGGATCCTACGCCTCTCTTTCTTTTTAAGTACTATCTTTTATGTCATTTATTTTAAGCTCATCTTTATTATGTTTGGGGATGTTATTTTATATTCAAAATACTGTAATTTTTATGGTTATATTATGAGAGAACCTATTTGATATCATAAATCCATTTTTGGAGGTCTTAAGTGGCGCCGTTAGGCTACTGAGTTTTCGTAATGGATTTTTCATCTCACTTTTATTCCCATGAGATATATGCTACATTTTCCACCATTTCATTTCAGTGGTATATGTACTACCCATTATTCTAATCTTTTTGTAATATAATTTCATTTTTGAGTATTTACATCAATGTTGTATGACCCATCTTCCATGGGGTATGTGTTTCAAAAGTTACCCAACTTACTAAGGGGACCTTTCACCCTACTCTTTTTAAAAGACTTCCTTTGTTATGTCTTTTAATTTACATCTTATTATGTTGGGATATGTTCTTTTATATCCTTACTGAGGTAAAGTTTATTTCAAAGTGATGAGATACCATTCATTCTCTCATCAACTAATTTTCTGAATTTTGAAGTGACGCCGTAAGATTGTCGAATTTTTACAAGGGAACATCTTAACCCAATTTCGATTTCTTTGGGTTCAACTTGTACTTGTTGAACATGTAATCCTATTAATATGTGTGAATGACCTCTGATTGTTTCACACTTAATATCCACTTATATTGGGTGTATTTGTATTTCTCACACATAATTATGTGATAGATTTATCCTTAATTTAAGGATACCATCTTTATAATGGATTCTATCTCAATTTACATTTCCATTGAGACTTCATTGTTGTTATGCACCAATTCACTCTTATAGGGTGTGTATACTATCCTTTGAAATATTATATCATGAATCCCTTTATTCTCATGATATTATAAAGTTCGGATTAAAATTTATTCCACAATTATTTGTATTCAAGAGTCACTCATTTTGTTTTATACACAAATTTCTTTTATACGGTGTATAAACCCCTTTTACTTTTATGCTTATTCAAAAGGAATCTTTTTTATATGAAGCGTTTTACTAAATGACAAAAGGGAATTTTTTTCTTGTCGTACGTATGTGGCGACAACGACTTCTCCGCTGCTGTGACCATTATTTGAGTTTCGGCTTCCTCTACAAGCCATGCCTTCTTTTTAAAAGAAAAATAAATACCATGTTTTAATTTTCTTTTATTTTGGTATTGAAAATGGTTTTCATAATGTTTTTATATCAATGTGTTGTATTGATATCTTGTGATTGAAAGGTGGAAATGTTATGTTTCCTTTATGCATGTTTTATGTGATAAGATTATGTTATGGTTCTTGGGCATTGTTATGAATACGGGTGGTTCTGTGATAAACTAAGGGCGGGTGAGCCCGATATAGCTCTCTAATGCATTGGGTAACGTGAAGGAGTGAAACGTTAAGGATTCTCTGAAGAGATTTAGGGAATATACTGTGGTGGGTATTCCAAATGTAACCAAGAGGGTTACTCCCTATGTAAGAATGTTATGAATGCATCAAGTTACCATTTATGTCTTATGATTTCCATGATTTATTCATGATTTGATGAGGTATGTTAAAGTGACTACGTTTTATGGGTAAAGTATGATTTCACTCTTATGTATATATGTACTCATGTTTCCTTTCCATACTTTTTATAACCCTTACTGAGCTTTTTATGCTCATCCCAGGTTTTTGAAATGTTTTTCACAGGTCAATGGAAAGGTACGTGATGTGATGATAGTGTCAAGGAAGTGTCAAGAAAGAATCCATGTTTTATTTTAAATATGTTTTCGTTGATGGGAAAAATGAATACTGCCTTTTATGTAACCACTTTGTTTAAATGTGGAATGTAATGCAAGTTTCATGATCTGATTCTCTAAAACTCTAAACCTGAAAAGATCCTCAATGTGTATTCTTGTAATAACTCAAGATTAAGTAAGGTTTAAGGTCGGGGCCTTATAGTTGGTATCAGAGGTCGGTTTAGATAACTTTAGAGGTTAGGATATTTTCTAAACATAAGTGACATTACCATAATGGTTAGGATTTCCGAAAGTTTCCTAGTTTTAGATAAATTGAATGAGTAAGTATATTTTAGTGTTTATCTTCCTCATTAGTACATGATGGTTTTATTAATATACTCACACTGACCTTTTTGGTTTTAGTAAATGGCTGGATCTAGCAGGGACCAAAGTAACAGTGGATGTGAAGGAAACTGTGACAGTTTTTTGAGCGAGAAACTGAATGATATGGGAGCTGCAATGAGAACTATTGTGTTTATCCTCAACCAACTATCTGGATTCATTATTGACCACCTAAACCTTAGTGATTTCTATAAGGCAACATATAGGCGAGAAACAAATCCCTATGGAACTATAGGTAATAATCATAAAGGTAAGTGTCATAAAAAACCTATGTGTCAAATATGTGGAATGAAACAGCTAGGAAAATGTTTCAAAGGGACAGAAATATGCTATAGATGTGGAAATGAAGGTCATACAGCAAGAACCTGCCATGGAAAAAGGAAGCATCTAGTTGACTCGAGGAAAGGGAAAGAAGTTCTTTCTGAGGGATCAATTGAATGTTTTAAATGTGGTGTGCATGGTCATTATGCAAGCACATGTCCTATGAATAAGTTTCGTGAATGGGATCACCAAGATCATACAAATACTCGTTTACTAATACCTAATTCTATTCCGATTGAAGATGAAGAAACTGACAATGACCAATCAAAGGTATGGATTATTTCATAACTTTTGCTTTCCTATTTTGGAATCTTAGGATATGATTCATGATTTTGTTTGTAGGAAATAAGTATTTCAAAATAAGTTGTAAAGGAATGGTTAATGGATCATGAAGAATATTGAATGAGTAAGAAGTCAACATATAAGGGCTTTAAAAGTTATGGTGAAATTCTTAAGAGTATTAAGTCTCTTTTGATGATGGGGTTACATTAGAAGACTTTTTATAGTATGTGTAACCCTGATGCTTGATATATGAAAATTTTATCCAAAGAATAGTAATCAGTTCTTTTGTGGACATAGTTATAAAGAACCATTTGGGTTTATATGATCCTTACTTTTGAGGTAATTATGGGTTACTATATGTTATGATGGAAGTGAAAGGCATGAGATAAAATTGAGGTTAAATTATGTTATGGTTATTTTTGATGATTTTATCTCTTTTTGGTAATGATTTGAGAATTATATAGTTTTGGAAAAAGGACAACACGCAGACCGTGTGACAACCCGTTGCATCGGACAAAGCTGCAGGAATCGAACCCACAACCAAAGTGCAACTGGTATTTATCGCCTGCCACTGGACTATGTGAAGTCCCTGGTTAGTTTGACTAATTCTTTTTAGTTAGATGATTTTATGAATTAAGAGTAAGTTGATTTTGGGTTATCTATGGAAATTTATTAAACTATCATGGAGGATATGTGATTAGGTTAATTACTTTTCAACATGGGACATTAAGATCAACTGATGTTGTTTAGAGATAAATGTTTCGATTTAACATGGAATACTATGTGACTAAATCCTTCAAATATTTGGGTTTCAATCTTAGTTTGGTTTACTTTGAAGAATTTTATGGAAAAATTGTTTATCGAATGGTCCTTGTTGAACTTTGGGTTTTGTTTGACAAATTTTGGAGATTAAGAATAGATTTTATTTTTATAAAGGGTTATCCTTTTCTGGATTATCTGATCTTGTACTAACCTTTTTGGTTTTGGTTAGAGTCTAAAGACATGGGAAGTATATAGTTCTCTTTTGTGGATTAGGTGATTCTTAAGAAGTTTATTATAGTACTCTTAATGTGAACAAGACTTCCTAAAAACTAGTCTCTTTGGAGAAAATATGAGTTTGATTAAGGAATCTAGTAAAAGTTGAAAGTCTACATGACAAGTAAGTATGTTTCATTATGATTTAGTTAAGCTAAAAAATAAATTCCTCAATGAAAAGTAACTTAAAACAAAAATGTTGTCTGTTAACTTTTCCTACAAGGGAATCGAATACCGTTTAACCCATCACAAGTTTGTGATTTCCTTATTGTTAACTTTCTCCTAAACATGTTTACTATCACTCTCCATCAGAACATGACCCTTTGTTTTTTCCTCCATGTCCATATTTTCATACCTGGAATCCTAGTATGGGTTAACTCGGGTGACCTTTGTACTTATCTTTCTTTATTTTAAAGTGATTGTTTCACTGACTCTTGTTCCGATGTGGGATTTTCAATGAAGATTCCAAGGCCAATTTTGAAATTGTGAGGATGCAATTCCTAAAAGGGGGGAAGGATGTAACACCCCAGGTAAATAAAGAGTATTACATTTTCACATTTATCCATATTTGTGAATAAAATAGTAATATAACTTTAAAGGGGACGCTATGCTCGATGACGTAAACAACACGCAACAACGAGTTTCTTAGGAATCTTACGTTGCACTCTAATAATAAAATAATATTATTTTAAATGGTAGTTAACGCCTAGCTGTAGTGATGGCGGTAATGAATAGAACTAACTACAAAATAATTGTATATGTTTGTCAAATATTTTTACTTTTTACAATAAATGTCAGAGGATTAAAAATGCGAATGAATCCAATTTTAAGCGTAAACATTCTAATATTCCTTAAATGGTCGATTAACCGCCTTTTGATGGTGAACCTCTTTTCAATTCACTTTTTGAAAATTTTATGTGTTATATTTGACAAAATAAAATTATTCTTTAGAATCGGGACATCAAAATTTACTTTGTGTAAATTTTTGGTATTTTTCTGATAAAGTTCGTTTTTTAATGAATAGTGAAAAATATTGTATTTTAATTCAAAACCACTTTTTAATATAATTTATTTATATTATTATATTATCATATTAATTGGTTTTAAAGTGAAATTAGAATATATTTTTACCATTTAATCCAATAGTGGTCGTTTGAATTAATTTCACTTTGAAATCAGACTTAAACTAGTGTCAATCTTTTGATATATATTGTTTCATAAAAACACGCTACTTGACTTGACAGTGGGAATTAATTATTAAATTAATTAATGTAACTAATATGTTTTTAATTTTTTAAAATAGACATCATTTTTTAATTCGGAATAAATTATATAGCTTTGGGTGAAGTTTTGGGATTTTTCTGAAAAACTTCAATTTTTGATGAATAGTGAAACCACTAAGTGGTACTTATAAAAACTGATTTTCCGTTTAAATGAAATTTTACCACCTTTGTGTTTTGAATTTCAAAAATCTGACATACATGGTTTTCATTAAGAAGTAAAATTTGGTTTCATGGGATTAAATTAATTTTTGGTGAATAGTAACTTATTAAGTTTTTAATCGCGATTAGTGGTAATTAGTGTAGTTTAGGGTAAAAATAATGTTTTAATAATATGAGATGAGCTTGACACATGTCCTACCCTCATTTTATGTGTCATGTCCGACCAAGACAACCCATGGGTCAACTTGGGGACCCCATAGAGCCACTTTGGTATGGAAATGACATAAATAACTTTTTATTTAATGTTAAAGTAAAAATGACACAAACATTAGATGTTTTAATAAAACAATTTTTTCATGGGGTTATAAAAGTCAGATTTTTGACTATAAATATTAATTAGAAATCTAAAACGATATAATACATCATAGTATTTGTTTTATAATTTTTAGACATTAAATAAATTAAATTATTTATGACATCATGATGATGCAGCGATGACCTCATTATTTAACGATTTAAATAAATTGAAATGATAATGTAAAATATATGACCTAAACATGTCCAAAACCTATTGGATGGGTATATTTCGAACCCTTATCACCTTATCCTCGAAACACATCAATTTGGGACATTTAAAATCCTAAAATCATTTGAAAATAAAGTAACCTTTTATCACTTTCCAAGAGTGCCCCTCCTCTCCCCTTATAAAAGGCCCCCACCTCTACCTCTTTACCCACACCTCCAAAGCCTTTGGCTCGGCCAACCCCTATCCATTTTCCCTCTCCACATCCCTCTATTACTCCTAGAAGCCTCACTTTGAGCAGAAGTCTTCCCAAGGAATCCTTTGCGCTCAAATCAAAAAGAGTTACCTGATTTTAAGGTAATGTCTTCACTTGAGTTCTTTTGTTTTATTTTGCATCTCCAACCACATAAAATATTTTTATTCAGTTCTTTTGTAACAAATACAGTATCTTAAATATACTAGGATGTTATTATAAGAAGGATTTGAGATACACTTACACACACAATCATCTAATGGTTAAAGAACATACTGTTTCTGTGGATGGCGAATTTCTTCCTAACGAAACGATGATTGTTCAACACTCATATAACACATTAAAAGGTGGACATTAATATGTCACTATATTTATATATGATATATAGTATGTTTATGTTTTCCTTAAGATTCTGTATTTTCATTTATGGCATACCTTTATGGCTTCCATTATGGGTATACGCGATATCTTTATTTTAGGAAGTGCGGACTACCGCCCCCTCAAATTGATTTGATTCGTTAATACCATATGTGGTACGTATAAAGGATATATTTAATGATATTATATATGATACCATACTGGAATTAAAATACTATTATGTATCATTATGTTTTAATTCCATTAAATATGAAATAGAAATGGAAGTAGCGTTCATGCGTACGTACGACTTACCGTCTCCATGAACGGTGCATTACATTTCTTAACTCTATATATTATGTAATATTATAAATACATGAATATACTGGATATATATGATATATATGATATCTACATCATGAATACAATTTTGCATATAATGGATATTTTACCACATGAACAACTTGTAATTATAAAGAGTTTATTTTTGACTCAAGTACCAATGATCGTTAAAACGACCATTATTAACTTAAATAATTACATAGTGTTAATAACATGGTAATAAGTGATATAAAAGGAATAATGAACTTGAAAAAGGTTCTTAATCAAGTATAAATTAACTCAAGTATATTATTCATGACATTAAATAACGATCGAGTCAAGTCGGACCCGAGGTAAGGGATCCTACACCTCTCTTTCTTTTTAAGTACTCTCTTTTATGTCATTTCTTTTAAGCTCATCTTTATTTTTTTTGGGGATGTTATTTTATATTTCTCATACTGTAATTTTTATGGTCATATTATGAGAGAACCTATTTGATCTCATAAATCCATTTTTGGAGGTCTTAAGTGGTGCCGTTAGGCTGCTGAGTTTTCGTAAGGGATTTTTCATCTCACTTTTATTCCTATGAGATTTATGCTACATTTGCCACCATTTCCTTTAAGTGGTATATGTACTACCCATTATTATACTCTTTTTGTAATATAATTTTGTTTTTGAGTATTTACATCAATGTCATATGACCCATCTTCCATAGGGTATGCGTTTCAAAAGTTACCCAACTCAGTAAGGGGACCTCTCACCCTCCTCTTTTTAAAAGACTTCCTTTGTTATGTCTTTTAGTTTACATCTTATTATGTTGGGATATGTTCTTATATATCCTTACTGAGGTAAAGTTTATGTCAAAGTGATGAGATACCATTCACTCTCTCATCGACTAATTTTCTGAATTTTGAAGTGACGTCGTAAGGCTGTCGAATTTTTACAAGGGAACTTCTTAACCTAATTTCGATTTCTTTGGGTTCAACTTGTACTTCTTAAACATGTCATCCTATTAAAATGTGTGAATGACGTCCGATTGTTTCACACTTAATATCCACTTATATTGGGTGTATTTGTATTTCTCACACATAATTATGTGATAGATTTATCCTTAATTTAAGGATACCATCTTTATAATGGATTCCATCTCAATTTACATTTCCAGTGAGACTTCATTGTTGTTATGCACCAATTCACTCTTATAGGGTGTGTATACTATCCTTTGAAATATTATATCATGAATCCCTTTATTCTCATGATATTATAAAGTTCGGATTAAAAGTTATTACGCAATTATTTGTATTCAAGATTCACTCATTTTGTTTTATACACAACTTTATTTTATACGGTGTATAAACCCCTTTGAATTTTATGCTTATTCAAAAGGAATCTTTTTTATACGAAGAGTTTTTCTAAACGAAAAAAGGGAATGTTTTTCTTGTCATACGTATGCGGCGACAACGACTTCTCTGCCGCCGTGACCATTATTTGAGTTTCGGATTCCTCTACAAGCCATACCTTCTTTTTAAAAGAAAAATAAATACCTTGTTTTACTTTTCTTTTATTTTGGTATTGAAGATGGTTTTCATAATGTTTTTATATCAATGTGTTGTGTTGATATCTTGTGATTAAAAGGTGGAAATGTTATGTTTCCTTTATGCATGTTTTATGTGATAAGATTATGTTATGGTTCTTGGCCATTGTTATGAATACGGGTGGTTCCGTGATAAACTAAGGGTGGGTGATCCCGATATAGCTCTCCAATGCATTGGGTAACGCGAAGGAGTGAAACGTTAAGGTTTCTCTGAAGAGATTTAGGGAATATACTGTGGTGGGTATTCCAAACGTAACCAAGAGGGTTACTCCCTATGTAAGAATGTTATGAATGCCTCAAGTTATCTTTTATGTCTTATGATTTCCATGATTTATTCATGATTTGATGAGGTATATTAAAGTGCCTATGTTTTATGGTTAAAGTATGATTTCACTCTTATGTATATATGTACTCATGTTTCCTTTCCATACTTTTTATAACCCTTATTAAGCTTTTTATGCTCATCCCAAGTTTTTGAAATGTTTTTCACAGGTCAATGGAAAGGTACGTGATGTGATGATAGTGTCAAGGAAGTATCAAGAAAGAATCCATGTTTTATTTTAAATATGTTTTCGTTGATGGGAAAAATGAATACTGCCTTTTATGTAACCACTTTGTTTAAATGTGGAATGTAATGCAAGTTTCATGATCTAATTCTCTAAAACTCTAAACCTGAAAAGATCCTCAATGTGTAATCTTGTAATAACTCAAGATTAAGTAAGGTTTAAGGCTGGGGCCTTATAATAAGCTTCTATGGTATGCTTCCTTTTTAAATAATTCAATAGCATGTGATGTACGCAACACCGAGTTCAAGCGCCCCACGACCTATCAAACTAGCCATTTAAAAATCGGTTATGGATAGTATTATTATTTTTTGAATTTGATATATTCCATATAATTTTAAAATTCATATTATGCTTTTATTAGACATAATAAATAGAGAAATTCAATTTTTCAATTAAAAGAAGAATTTTTCAAAAAATGTAGTTTTTATGTCTTTTAATGGAGAAACCTTTTTAAATCCAATATTTTACACTTTTATATATTCAATTTGATGAAATAAAATTATTATTTTGAATAGGGACATAAAAATTTATTTTGGATTAATGTTTGGTGTTTTTCTGATAACTTTTATATTTTAATGAATATTGAAAAATACTACATTTTAATTCAAAATTAATTTTTCATATATATTATTTATATAACTATCTTATGTTTTTAATTTGTTTAAAATTATAATTAGATTTTATTTTTATCATTTAATATATTTTAGGTCATTTAAAGTAATTTCACATCTAAATTAAACATAAACATATGTCAATCTTTTGATAGTTTTACTTCTTAAAAACCCACTTTCTGGTTTTTGACAATGAGAATTAATTTTAAATTAATTTATGCCAATTATGTGTTTAAAATTTTGAAAAATAGATTCCATATTTGGAATCATAAGGTATAAATTGTGTTAATAGGTACCTTTTAGTTTTGTACATTATGAATAGTAACTCCAGTAGTTATTTTTATTTACCATGGTTAAAGGGTAAATCATGTAAATAAAGGAAAAAAATAATATTACAGTAATATAAAACTACACTAACATGTGTCCCAATCCTATTGTATGATATATTGTCAGCCCTAAGAATCCTGAGGTCTATTTTTGGGACTCATGGATCCAAATGGGTGTGAAAATGACATGTTATAATAATTAATTTAGAGTAAATGGAAATATAACATAACCATGTATCTTATTACTAAAACAATAATTACTCAAGTGATATAATTTTTAAATTGAACTATAAATATTTATTTAAATCTAAATATATTTCCTAAATCATGGTATCTTATTTTTATATTTTATACATTAAATAAATTTATTTATTTATGACACAATAATGATGTAGTATTTACCTTATTAATGAAGGAATGAAATAAATGATATTATAAATATTAAAATAAATGTAATTTGATAGTATTTATTCCATAAAAGAATTTTATAGATGATTATGACATATTATCCTAAATTTAATGCCTTTTTTTCTAAAAAATAATTTTTTTTTAACTTTAACATAAATTAATTACTAAATAGTGTCAAAATTAAAATAAATGAGTTCTTAAAACAAATACTATTTTATTAAATTATATAATAGTCCTAAAAATAAAAGATTCACATAACTGAATTATATAATGTTAAAAATTTCATTAATGAACCACTTTTGGTTCTCTTGTAATTTTATAGTAACTATAGTTTCCATATATTATAAAAATACAAGAAGACATGGTAAGAGTTAATGTTTTTGACTAAGGGTTAAAGCCAAAAGATAAGGTTAAATTCATGACCTAGAAATGTCTACAACATATTAATTGAGAGGATTTAGACCCATCCTCATCTTATCCTATAAATATTTCACTTTTGAGCCATTAGAAACTGAAAATAAAATTATATTAAATTAATATTTCAAGACTTTCCTAAAGTGCCCCTCACCTCCCCTATAAAAGGGAACTTCATCTTATATTTTATTCACATATCCAAATACATTTGGCTCTATTAAAACCTACCCAAATATCCTCCAAAATTCCCTCACTTCATCCTAGAGGCCACCCTTTGGGAAGAAAACCAACTTAAGGAGTCCTTTTTTGCATATCAAAGGGAGAAACAAATCTTTCAATGTTTTCTTCTTCTTCTACTTCCTCTTTCTATATTGTTTCCATACTAAAGTAATAAATACAATATAATCCATATACAAAGATATTATTACAATCATGGGAAAACTACATTTCTCATTTTACCCATCCTATAAATAATAATATCATCATGCACGCATACGTACGGCTTACCGTCTCCACGTCGTGGTGTAATTTTTCATTCCACATTACTTTTTTTGGTTGGGTATAATGTTGATTATAGTAGAAATAAATAATGAATATTACATGATTATTATTTTTTATAATTAATATACCATCCTGTTCTATATCATTTAAGCACTAAAGGAATGATATCGTCACTCGTGCGTACGTACGGCCTACCGTCTCCACGACGTGATGAGATTCATTCTGCACATTAACCATTCAAGAATGATTATAATATTTATATATATAATTATGAAATATATAAAATAATAAGGCTATTTTAATGATATAGATATATATATATACATATATATCATTCACATACTTCCATACGATAAGAAAATGAAAACAATATTCATGCGTATGTATGGCATATCGTCTCCATGAACAGTGCATTACACTTCATATATCTATCTATAATACATATTTATATTATCAATATATATTATATATAAATCATATTATACCTTATTAATGTAATTAAATCGTGATTTAAGTAATGTGATCAAGAATAACAAGTTAAAACATACACGATAAACAAAGCGATTATTACTCGAAATGTTGCATTAACTTGGAATTGTTAAAAAATGGGTAATAAAAAGTTATAAAAGAAACATATATGATATCATAAATATTATCATGTCTCTGATATAAATTAATAATATTATTAAAAATATTATACAAGATTTTCAGACCCATACGAAGAGTATCGGGCCTAAGGTAAGGGTTAATTTTGCAATCTCGTTTTTATTTGATATTGTTTATACGTAAGTATCTTCTGGGACATATTTATCATACAAATCCATGTTTATTATACATGTATTTCAAAATAATATTTATATTACTGGAATATTATCGAATTTCATTTATACACATGTTTTAATTTTTATAAATCTTTTTGACAGGAATCTTTCTATCATCTTCCAGACGAGGTACTATATGACCTTTTCGAAAAATTTTGGAAAGAATATTTATTTAACTTATATAGTGCGAGCGGCTATTTTCTATTGTTATGACACCTTAAATTTTTAAATCTCCAATTACAAGATTACTAGATTATTTTCAAAGGAAATTTTTTCTTTTTTAACTACATATGTTCTCAAATTATTTCAACATAAAAATGGATATTTCTAAAAGAGTTTTAATGATTTTGTTTGATCACTTTCATCTATGTCAACATCATTTGTTGGATTTTATGCTTAATTAAGGTTAATATATTATGATACAATATTCCATATTTTATTGAAGGTTTTATGATATGTTTGACTATGGATTTTCCATTTTTATATCATTCATACCTTATGGTTTAAGTATTTACATTTCATATGCTAGTTTTAATATGAATGTTTATGTTGGTTATGTTTTAACCCTTTTATAAGAGAAATGAAATGGAAATTTAATGTGTTTAGAAGGACCTACTATTGCCCCTCAATGAATCGTTAGGTCTCATGAGACAATTATGTTTGGGTTTTGGCTAATGTCTTACCCAATTATGTATGATGTACTGGACGAAGCCTTGATGGTATGTTTAAGATGTCACACATTATGAATTCCCTCGTAATGAGATTAGTTATTGATTTTTACATGTGATTATTTGACTAGTAGAATATCCATGTGAATGTTTAAATTGTATTATTTGATTTATTAATTCCATATTATGATGAAGATAATGCTTTAAAAGTCTTGTGTTTTAATTTTGTACATATTATTAAAAGTTTATGGTGATTTGTGATACTTCCACTATATTGTTTATCCTTACTGAGCATCTGAGCTCACCACTTTCTTATGCTTTATTTTTTGAGGATTCCAAGAAGTTTTTTATGATTGATATATATGGTTAAGCTGGGAAATAATGGATTTCTCAAAGGATTATTTATGATGTGTTTTATGTTAGAAATTGTAATGTAATGTTCATGTATGTAATATATTTCCCAAAACTGCTAAACAAATCCATACTTTGGGACATGATTCCTTGTAATCATGAAAATTTATTAAAATAATGCACCATCTCTAGGATTCTAGGGTCGGGATTTTATAGTTGGTATCAGAAGAAGTTTAGAAACAACCTTGGAAATAGATTTAGAAAATATAGATTTGGGATCATAAACCTAAGATAGAATTTGAGGATATGTATAAAAGGACCCAGTAGAATTTTAGTAAAGTGTATATTACATGTATATTCTAAGGAATAAATCCCTATTTAGATACTACAAATGGATGTGGTTATGGTATAGATGTACCTAGGGGTGAAAACTCTGACAAATTGTTTCGGGCTTGACTCAAGGTAACATGGTATATAACATCGATCCTTATTGCACACCTATTTTGAGAAACCTGGGAGATATGCTTAGGAAAATTCATATTTTATTTGAAAACCATTATGAAGTATTTATGAGTAAATATGTCCTCAAATTAACCATATTTTTTTTAGATATTAGATATGCATAAAATTTTCAATTTATGTTAAGTATTTTACTAGTTTGGAATTCTGCATTATGATTCATAACCTAATCTAGTGTATGCCATTATTTAGAAATTGAACCCAATGGAAGGAATGAAAACCTTATCAATTCGCATAATACATGTAGGGATTTTCCTCCTACAAAAGATAATTATAGTCTAGATGGAAATGCAACTGGTGCTGAATAGCTTATAACCGTACTGGGACAGGTGAATGAGGTTATGAATAACAACCTTACCCGTATGGATCACCCTGATCCACAACAGAGAGGATAAATGTTAGAATATTTCATGAGACAACAACCTACAACATTAAATGGGAGAAAAAAATCCATTTCTGGCTAAATAATAGATAATTCCCTTAGAGAAAATATTTCTTGCTTTGGGAAGTAACGAAAGGGAGAAAGTTATCATGGAAGTTTACCGTCTCTAAGGAAAGGGATAAAGTTAACATTTATTCAAAACAAGGAGGATGAATAATTATAAAATATTTAATGGAAGAAGTTTAAAGAAATTTTCCTAGAGAAATACTTTCCTCGTGAACAATGAGTTGATATGGAAAAGCAATTTCTGGGTCTTAGGAAAAAGGAGGATGAGAATGTCGCAAATTATGAGGGTGAATTTGAAAGGTTAGAATGATATATTATAGACTACATATGTAACCTAAGATGTAATATTTATCAATTATTTAATGGGTTAAAAGCATCCTTTGAAGGGCACTAGTATCCCAAACATTCTCACCATATAAATATATAGTTTCATGTGCCATCAAGACAGAGAAGAAATTCTCTAAGTATTATGAATTTGAAGGTAAGTAGGAGAAGAAGAGGGATGCTGAGAATTATAAGAAATAAAAAAAAGTAAAGGGGAAGAATAGAAAGGTTAGTTTTCCATCCTGTAGTAAATATGGAAAGAAACTTCCTGAAACATGCTTATTAGGGATAGGATCCTGTTACAAGTGTGTAGAAAAAGACCACCATGCTTGTTATTTCAAGGGAAAAATAGAAGCTAGTAATGTACAGTGCTTCAATTTCAAGGAGATGGGACACAATGCATATTAATTTCCTAATCATTAATGAAATATATCTCAGAAGAAGCAAATAGATCAAGGTCAAGCTTCTGTTGTTACTATGGTAGAAGTGGCATAATTAAAGTATTTTTTTATTGAAGAATTATATTCTAAATATAAAATAATGTGATATATATAGGGATTTTACTATAATATTTTTTTTTCATTAATCTTTTAATATGAATAAGGTAATCATACATTCAGTATGTTACAATAAGAACAACATTATTTTTGTTTGGTGAATCGGAAGTTAAAATTGATTTTGAAAATTTAGATACCTTTTAGACAGAGTTTGGACAGAAGTATTTTAGATAAATCAAAAGGTTGGAATGAATTAAGTTGTACTTTGGATGGTATTTTTTAATTTTGAAATTTTTTTAAGGTTATTTCTGGAATGTTATAATAACATAATTTGAGAAAACGGATAACCCATAGGCCGGACAACAACTCATCATGTCAAACAAGGCTGCAAGAATCGAACCCGCAACCAAAGTGCGACAAGGATTTATTTCATGCCATTGGCCTACAGGAATTCCCTGGTTAGTATAACATAGTTTTTTTATTTAAATGTTATAATATTATATTTTTAACCTTATACAATTAACATAAATAGAATATTTTTTGAGTTTTATTATCTTTTAAAGATAATGATGAGTTTATGGGAATAATTAGTTAAAGGATGAAAATTTACATGTAAATTAATTATTCTTAATTGTGTTATTAGTTTATGAAGTAATTATTAAAATCTAGGGAAAATAGAATACAACCAAAAATGTTTTCCTAGTACATTATTTTATGATGAATTAAATGGTCCCTTGGATCATTTTAGATTTATGGTATCCAGATTGTTAACATTATCCTAGTAATATTCTCTATCACTCTCCATCAGAACTTGATGGTTAAATTTTTCTTTAATGTCCATGTTTTTCTACATGGAACCCTATTATGTTTTATTTCTAGTAACCTTCAGACTTACCTTCCTATATTTTATAATAGATGTCTCATTAATCCAGTTTTCGATGTGGGATTTCAACTAAAATATTTTAAAATGTCAAACCCCTAGTTTTCAATTCTGATTTTAAATTTTTAGGATTAAATTTATTGAAGGAGGGGATAATGTAACACCCCAATATTCCCTAGTACACTTTCTTTTTAAATAATTCAATAGTGTTCGATGTACGCAACACCGAGTTTAAGCGCACCACGACCTATCAAATTAGACATTTAAAAAGAGTTTATGAATAGTATTACCCACATTTTGAATTTTATATATCCCATATAATTTTAGAATTCATTTTATTTGTTTCTTATACATAATGAAACTAAAAATTCAATTTTTCAGATAACAGAAGTATTTTAAAAAAAATGCAGTTTTTCTACCATTTAATGGCGAACCCTTTTTAAATCCAATATTAGACACTTTTATATATTAAATTTTATGAAATGAAATTTTTCTTTATAATAGGGATATAACAATTTATTTTGGATAATTTTTTGGTGTCTTTTGATATCTTTCATATTTTAATGAATAGTGAAAAAATATTGTATTTTAATTGAAAACTGCATTTTCATCAAAATTATTTATATAGTTATATTATCTTTTTAATTAGTTTTAAAGTATAATTAATTTATATTTTTACCATTTAATATAATTTAGTTAATTTGAAGTAATTTTTCATTTAAATTGAATATTAACATATGTCAACCATTTGATAGCTTTTATTTCTTAAAAACTTGCTTTCTGGTTTTGGCAACGGAAATTAATTTGAAATTAATTCCTGCTAATTCTGTATTTTGAATTTGGAAAAATGGATTCCATATTTGGAATCAAAATGTCCAAATTGTGTAAATAATTACCTTTTACTTTTGTACATTATCAATATTAACTTCAGTAGTAATTTTTTTACCATTGTAAAAGGGTAAATCAAGTTAATAATGGTAAAAAATAATATTATAATAATATAAAACTACCCTAACATTTGTCCTAATCCTGTTGGATGATCTATATCCTACCATGATATACATAGGTCTATTTTAGGACCCCATGGTGACACTTGGGTGTGAAAATGACATTTTATAATAATTAGTTTAAAGTAAAGGGAAATATGACAAAAACGTGTATCTTATTAATAATTTTTTTTATTATTCTTATATAAGTTATATCTTGAACTATAAATAGTAATTGTAAATATAAAAGGATTTATTATATCATGGTATTTTATTTTTAATTTTTAGACACTAAATAATTAATGTTATTTTTGACACAATAATGATGCAGTGTTTGCCTTATTAATAAAAGAATCAAATAAATGATATTATAAATATTATAAAAAATGTAATTTGAAAGTTTTTATGCCATAAATTAATTTTATGGATGATTATGAAATATTATATTTTAGTTAATTCCTTTGATTCTAAGGAATCAAGTTTTTAAAACTTTATCAAAAATCAATTACTTAATAGTGTCAAAATGGACATAAATGGGTTTTTAAAGCAAATACTATTTTATTGAATGATATAATAGTCCTAAAAATATTTGATTATTAAAAAAGACTTATATAATGTTATAAATGAAATTAATGATCCTATTTTGGTTCCCTTGGCATTTTATAGTAAATATAAAAACTATATATTATGAAAATACAAGAAGACATGGTAAGAGTTAATGTTTTTAACTAAGGGTTAAATCCAAAAGATAAGGTTAAATTCATGACCTAAACGTGTATAAAATCTATTTTTTGGGAGTATTTTGACCCATATTAATCTCATACTAAAACTATTTCACTTTTGAGACGTTATAAACTGAAAATATATTAATAATAAATTAATATTTCAATACTTTCCTAAAGTTCCCCTCACCTCTCCTATAAAAGGGAACTTAACCTTCTCTTTTATTCACATCTCCCAATCCATTTGTCTCAGCCAAAACCTGACCAAATATCCTCCCAAATTCCCTAACATCATCCTAGATTCCATATTTTTTTCATAAAACCAAATTAATTTTTCCTTTTGTGCAAATCAGAAGGAGACACCCGAAGAAGAGTTAATCATTTTATCCCTTCTTTCAAAGTTATTTTCTTCTTATACTTTCTATTTCTATGTTGTTTCTATACCAAATTAATAAATAAAGTATAAAAAATATAATGAGATTTTATTATAATCATGTTACAACTATATTAATCATTTTATCCATCTTACAAATAATATTATCATCATGTGTGCATTCGAACATCTTACTATCTTCACACCGTGGTGTAATTTTTTATTTCCCATTACTTTATTTGTATGGGTATAATGATGATTATAATAAAAATAAATAATAAATATGACATGATTATGATTCTTTATAATTAATATACCTTCCATTTCCATATAATATAACCATTAAAGGAATAATATCCTCGCTCGTGTGTATGTTCGACCTACCATCTCCACGACCTGATGAGATTCATTCTCCACATTAACCATTCAAGAATAATTATAATATATATATATATATAATTATGAAATATATTAAATAATAAAGATATTTTAATAATATATATATATGTACATATATGTCATTCACTTACTTCTATACGATAAGAAAATGGAAACAGCGTTCATGCGTACGTACACTGTCTCCATGAATAGTGTATTCCATTTAATATATTTATCTATAATATATATTTATATTATGAATATATATTATATGTAAATTATATTATACATTTTTTATGTAATTAAATCATGATCTAAGTAATACGATCAAGAATAAAAATTCAAAAGAGGTACGATAAATAAAGCGATTATTACCCGAAATGTTGCATTAACTTGGAATTTCTAACAAAAGGGTAATATAAAGTGATAAAAGAATCATATATGATATCAAAAAAATTATTATGATTCTAATATAAGCTAATAATATGTTTAAAAAAATTATACATGAGTTTCAGACACGTACGGAGAGTATCAGACCTAAGGTAAGGGTTAATTTCGCAATATCATTATTATTTGGGATTGTTTATACGTAAGTATCAACTGAGAAATATTTATCATACACATCCATGTTTCTTATACCTGTATCTAAATATAATATTTATATTCCTAGAATATTTTTTGAAGTAATTTATACCCATGTTTGACTTTTTATATATTTTTTTGAATGGAATCTTTCTATCATTTTCCAAACGAGGTATTATATGAACTTTTTGTCAAATTAAGCAAAGAATGTTTTTTTAACTTATACGACATGAGAAGATATTTTATAACATTACTACACCTTATCATTTTGAAGATCTACTTATAATATAAATAAATTATTTTCAAAAGAAATGTTTTATTTTATAATTACACAGGCTCTCAAATGATTTCAAAGTAAAAAAAGGATATATCTAAAATAGTTTTAATGATTTTGTTAGATCATCATCATGCGTGTATATTTATTCAAAGATGAAAGAAAAGTACAAAGAAACAAAGTTCAGGGGGGTCTAAAATAGTGGAGACCAAGGGCATCCCCATGAATTAAGTTGACCCCTTCTGGCTTGAAGGAGGTGACATTAAGGAGGCAGGTGACATTGGATACAAGGGAAACGAGGGAGGCGAGATGATCAGTGATTTTGTTCCCCTCTCTCCATGTGTGGGTAACCTGAATATTTCTATTGAGAAGCATTTTATCCTTACTGAGCATCTGATCTCACCCATTTGTTATCTTTTGATTTCCCAAGATTCCAAGAAGTGTTTTATGATTGATATGCAGGGTTAAGCTAGGGGAATAATGGATTTATAAAAGGATTATTTATGCTATGTTTTATGTTAGAAATTGTGATGTAAATTTCATGTATGCAATCTATTTTACAAGAATTCTAAACCGATCAGTCCTTCAAGACATGATTCCTTGTAATCCAACCAATTTATTAAAATTATGAACTAGTTCTAGAAATATAGGGTTGGGGCGTTACAATATTATCCAGTAAAGACCTCTTGTTTCACTCAACACTAGAGTCCAGAACTATAAGAGTCTTTATTTTCCTTCTTAAACCGTCTGCAATAATGTTTCCATTCCCAGAAGTATATTCTAGATTAAAGTAAAAATACTTCATATACTCAACCCATATCTACATCTCAATATTCAAGTTTCACTGTGAAAATATATACTTTAATCTCTTGTGATCAGTATACATGGTAAAATTCTTTCCCAAAATATAATGATGTAAACACCTCAAATCATAACAATTGTAGCTAATTCGAGGGTTTTCATAGGTTAGTTATATTCTGGTGGCATCAACTAGAAATACCCATACACCACTTCTCGATCTCCCTACATCAACACTACTCCATTCCCAATCCTAGAAGCATATCAAAACACCATATACTCCTCACCGAGATCGGGTAGGATCAAGATTGTTGTCGACGTCAAATACTTCTTCAACTCATAGAAGGCATTATCACATGATTCTAACCATTGAAACTTTATCACCTTCTTGGTCAATAACAGAAGAGTTACTGTAAATCAAGAAAATTCATGGATTAATATATGATAATATCCTGCTAACCCCAGATAGGTACAGATATTTAAAACATTCTTGCTTTACTTCGAAGAAACAACTACCTGAACTTTCACTTGGTCTGCAAACACACCTTTCTCCGAGACGATGTGACATTATAAGTGTGCCTAATCAGACCAAAACTATTACTTAGATAGCATGGTGTATATATGATTCTCTCTCCTTTCTCAGTGTCTCTAGATAAAAGTGTTTCAAGAACTTATCCAAAAATTCCTTTCACACCATACAGTCTACCTACCCTATTCAGGCCAGAACATCCCACCACCTCTTCCATAATCCTTGTAATATATAAGAATCTAACTTGACCCTCTTTTATGTAGTAGTCTCTAAAATTTTATGAATAGTTTGGATGAACTCAAACCAAAACACTACTACCTCAGGTGCACCCTCTCCGATTAAAGTCGGAGGGTGTTGTAACTAAAACTCTCATGTCATGTAACGCCCCGACCCCAGCTACCCAGAGTCGGTGCATTAGTTCTTAACATTGGCATGATCATAAAAGATCAAGTCTCGAAATACCAATTAGTTTATTAGCCTTGGAAACACTAGATACATTCATAAGTCTTTTATTAAATCAAAAAGTAAACAAACTACAATAACATGGTCTTCATAGTCCACAATCATATCCCTTTCTGACTACCCCTGTAGGTCATTCATAAAATACTTCTTCACATCCTGGAAAAATATTAAAACATTTAAAGGGGTGAGCTCAGATGCTCAGTAAGGTTAACAATATAGCAGAAGCTTTCATAAATAAACATTAACATTTAAGGCAATGTATAACTAAATAAAAAGCCTTTTAAACATGAACTTCAACATAATATGGAAAAAGTAAAATGAGATAATGCCATTTACTTCTTCACATGGATATTCTACTGGTCGAATAATCACATGCAATATCAATAACCACTTTCATAATGATGGAATGCATAATGTCAGACTATCATAACCACGTAGTCAAGGCCTCGTGCCAAGACCACAAATAAGATTTTGTCAAGGCCTTGTGCCAAGACACTAGTTTGTCTCATGAGACCTGCCGATGCATCGAGGAGCTATAGCAGGCTCCACCCGTCACTTATTAAGTCCAATGCATTCCTCATATGAATAGGTTTAAACATATCATAAACCATAACATAATCGTATCACATAAAACATGCATAAAGGAAACATAACATTTCCAAATTTCAATCACAAGATATAAATACAACACATTGATATAATAAAAATTCTTTCAAAACCATTTTCAATACCAAAATAAAAGAGAGTTAAAACTTTGTATTTATTTTTCATTAAAAAAAATGATGGCTTGAAGAGGAAGCCGAATCTCAAATAATGGTCACGGCGGCGGAGAAGTCATTGTCGCCTCATAAGTACGGAAAGAAAACATTCCCTTTTATCGTTTAGTAAAACGCTTCATATGAAAAAGATTACTTTTGAATAAACGTAAAAGTCAAAGGGGTTTATACACCGTATAAAATAAAGTTTTGTATAAAACCAAATATGCCTCAATGAAAGGGGATTGAGACGAAGTCCTTAAAAAGATAATTTTTTAAATAAAGTACATCTATAATGTGTATTCACTATAAGTACACATAAATAATGTACAAATACAATATAGGGCATAATAATATCATGACATAATTTGAAAGTAGGAGATTAACCCAAAGAATGGAAGTTGGGTTAAGAAGTTCCCTTACCTCATGTCCGACTTGACTCAACCGTTCTTTAACCTCCTGAATAATAAACTAGAGTTAATATCTACCTTATTAAGAACCATTTTAAATTTCATTATCCTTTTTATATCACTTATTACAATGTTATGAACGTTATGTAATTATTTAAGTTAATAACGGCCGTTTTGTCGATCTTTGGTACTTGTGTCAACAATAACCTTCTTATAATTACAAGTTGTTCATGTGGTGAAATATCCATTATATCCAAAATTATATTCATGATGTAGATATCACATATATTATATATATCTAGTATATACATTCATTCATAATATTACGTAACACTTAGAGGTATGAAATGAAATGCACCGTTCATGGAGACGGTAAGCCGTACGTACGCATGAACGCTACTTTCATTTCTATTTCGTATTTAATGTAATTAAATCATAATTATATAAAGGTATAATATAGTTCAAGTATAATATCATATATAATATCATTTACTCCATCCTTTATACATCCCACATATGGCATTAACGATTCACATCACTTTGAGGGGGCGGTAGTCCGCACTTCCTAAAATGAAATTATCGCGTTTTACCCATAATGGAAATCATAAAGTATGCCATAAATGAGAAATACAGAAGCATAAGTAAAACATAAACATATTATATATCATATATAAAAATAGTTACATCTTAATGGCCACCTTTGAAGGTGTTATATGAGTGTTGAACAATCATCGTTTCGTGAGGCAGAAATTTGCCATCCACAGAAACCGTATGTTCTTTAACCATTAGATGTAGGTGTGTGTAAGTGTAGCTATAATACTTATTATAACAACATTATAGTATATTGAGGATACTGGTTCTGTTACAAAAGAAATGAATAAAAAGATTTTAGGGGGTTGGAGAAGAAAAATAAAACAAAACAACATTAGAGAAGACATTACCTCAAAATCGGGTAACTCTTTTTGATTTGAGCCAAAGGCTTCCTTGGGAAGAGTTCTGCCCAAAGTGAGGCTTCTATGAGTAATATAGGGATGTTGGGAGAGTATTTGGGCAGAGGTTGGATGAGCAAAATGGCTTGAAAGTGTAAATGAGGTGGGAGAGGTGGGGGCCTTTTATAAGTGGAGAGGAGGGGCACTTTTCGAAAGATTGAAATGTTACATTATTTCACAATGCTTTTCGGATTCTAAAGGCCCCACACTTATATAATTAGAGGCTAAGGTGATAAGGTTTCTAAATCCCCTCATCCAATAGGCTTTGGACAAGTGTAAGCCTTGGATTTTTCATTATCTTCTCATTTTATTTAAATCGTTAAATAATGAGGTCATCGCTGTATCATAATGATGTCATAAATAATTTAATTTATTTAATGTCTAAAAATTATAAAAAAATACTATGATGTAGGAAATCTTTTTATCTTTCTAATGAATATTTATAGTCAAAATTTGGACTTGTGTAACCCCACTTAAAAACTGTTTTAGTAAAATAACTCATGTTTGTGTCAATTTAATTTTAACATTAAATAAATATATATTAATGTCATTTTCCAAATAAAGTGGCTCCATGGGGTCCCCAAGTTGACCCATGGGTTGTCTTGGTCGGCCATGACTCATCACATAGGAGTAGGACAAGTGTCATGCTCATCTCACATTATTAAAACATTATTTGTACCTTAAACTACACTAATTACCTCTAATCGCGATTAAGAACTTAAAAGTTACTATTCACCAAAAATTATTTTAATCTCATTGAACCACATTTTACTTCTTAATGACAACCATGTATGTCGGATTTTTGAAAATCAAATCATAGAAGTGGTAATATTTCATTTAAACGAAAAATCAGTTATTTAACTACCACTTAGTGGTTTCACTATTCATCAAAAATTGAAGTTTTTCAGAACAAGGCCAAAATTTCACCCTAAGCTATAATTGATATTCCGAATTCAAAAATGATGTCTATTTTACAAAATTCCAAACATATAAGTTGCATTAATTAATTTTATAATTAATTCCCGCTGTTATGACAAATAGCGTGTTTTTAAGAAACAATTTATATAAAAAGATTGACAATTGTTTATGTCTAATTTCAATGTTAAATTAATTCTAATGACCACCATTGGATAAAATGGTAAAAATATATTCTAATTATACCTTAAAACCACTAAATAGTATAATTTATCACAATAAATTATTTTGATTAAAAAAAGTTGTTTTAAAGTATTTTTCACTATTCATAAAAATTAGAAGTTCTCAGAAAAATACAAAAAATTCAACATAGGCTAATTTCGATATTCCGAATCCAAAAATGAAGTCCATTTTGAAATATAAAATATCTATAATTTTAAAAAGTGGTTATTACTATTCATAACGGCTACTTTGATTAGTCGCGGTGTTTTAGAACTCGAAGTTGCGTACAATGCAAGCTATTGCATTATTGAATGAGAAGCGTACCGTGGAAGCTCGGGGTGTTACATTCTCCCCTCCTTCAATAAATTGCGTCCTCGCAATTTGAAATTTTTCTTTGAAAATAAAAGGTTGAAAAGAGAAAATACCTTTGAGGAAAACCCACATCGGAAATAAGGTTAATAAAATTTAGTCTTAATAAGAGGGAAATGGAAATAAGAAAGTCACCACCAAATTATGATCTCGATAAGGAGAACATTGATGGCAATTAGAGACATATAATTGGAGGAAAAACGTAAATATTTGTAGGGAGTGATTGAGGTCATCAATCACAATCAACTGTCAAATTGAGGGCCTCAAAGCCTTCAATCTATGTTGATTTAAAATATCATCAGTTCAACAAGACATAAGGTATTAGGATAACACATTTTTTGTTTTAATATCCCTTTACTAAAGTTTAAGAATTAATTTATTCATTTAATAAGAGATAGGTATATATATATATTTATGCTTTACAATTAGAGTTTCAACCTTCAACTCATCTTTCACTCAAAAAGATAATAGAACTCAAAAATATTATACTTATCCTAATTGTATAAGGTTCCAAATGTTAACACATACCATTTAGATTAGTAAAATTATTTGTAATAACCAGGGACTTCCTGTAGGCTAGTGGTAGGAAATAAAGGCCTATCGCACTATGATTGTGGGTTCGATTCCTGCAGCTTTGTCCGACGCGACGGGTTATGCCCCACCCTACAGGTTGTCCTTTTCATAAAACTATAGTATTCCAAGAATAATCTCCAGAAAATTTTTAACCTTAAATTTACTATCCAAGGTTCAACTTAATCCACTCCAACCTTTATAGTTATCCAAAATACCTCCGTCCAGACTTTCTCTAAAAGGTCTCTAAATTCCAAAATCAATTGTAACATCAGATTCCCCAAACAAAGAAAAGTTTCTCTTATTGTCACATACTAAAAATATGATTACCTTAATCATATTAAAACCTTACTGAAATCAACAAGTACTGCAGTACAATCCATATATATATATCACATTATTCTTATAACCAGAATATAATCCTTGAGTCCAAAAGCACCAATACATTAATTATTCCGCTTCAACTGTAGTCACAGCATAAGATTGGCCTTGATCCCTTGGCCTTTTCTGAGGTAACTTTCCCTGACGCTTAGGACATTCATTTGCATAATTCCATGTTTCCCTACAATTGTAGCATTCAACTTTGACAGCCTCTTTCTTTCCCTTGCAATCATGAGCCGGGTGACCCTTTTCTCCACATTTATAACAAACTCCCATTCCTTTTAGGCAAGTACTAGGGTGATTCTTCCCACAATTATCACATAATGGAAAATCCTTCTTTCCCTTTTTCCCTTTATCTGTCTCTTGTTCCACCGTTCTCTTATTCTCTTGCTTTACTTTGTTGTCATAAGACTTAGAGAATTCCTTTTCTATCTTGATAGCACACGAGACAATATCTTCGTATGATGAGAAGGATTGTGATACTAAAGCTCGATGGAGAAATGGTTTTAACCCATCAAAGAAACAATCAATCTTACTCCTTGGGTTACGTATATAATCGGCAGCATGCCTCGCTAACCTTGTAAAGTTAGCCTCATACTTTGCGACATTCTCATCCTCCTTCTGCCTCAAACTCAGAAATTGCCTTTCCATATCTGCTCGATGGTCACGAGGAAAATATTTTTCTAAAAATAGATCTTTGAACTCCCTCCATTCCATATTCGATACGTCAACATCTTCCTTTGTGTTTTGAATCAGTGACCACCACTGATCGGCATCTCCAGTGAGGCGGTAAACTACCATGACAACCTTCTCCCTTTCGCTACTCCCCAAGGCATGGAATATTTTCTCTAAGGAGTTTATCCATTGCTCAGCTACTAACGGATTTGTACCCCCATTGAAGGCTGGTGGTTGTTGCCTCATGAAACGGTCTAGCATTGATCCTCCACGTTGCGGATCAGGGTGCTCCATACGAGTAAGGTTATTATTCATAACCTGAGTGATTTTTCCCAGTATGGTAATAAGTTGATCAGCACCAGTTGTATCTCCAGATCCACAATAATTATCTTGAGCAGGAGGGCAATCCCTACACGGAGTTCGTGCATTTATACAGTTTCCATTACTTCCACTATGAGCCATTTCTAAACAATGGCATAAACTAGATTAGTTTATGAATCAAAATACATAATTCCATACTTGTTAAACACTTTACATAAATTGAACTCTTTATGGATATAATCCATAATCATAAAAAGAAATGTTTTCTTTGGGGAAGTATGTACTCATAACCCTTCATAGTGGTTTGTAAATAAAATGAGAATTATCCTAAGCATATCCCCCGGGTGTGTCGTAACCAAGAGTACAGCAAGGCCCGTTGTCGTGCACCAGTTCACATTCGAGTCTAGCTCAAAGCGGTGTTTTCGAGTTTTACCCCTAGGTACATCTGTGCCAGAGCCGCCTCTACCTGCTCGTATCCAGACAAGGATGTATTTCTCGGAAAACTCACAAAATCTCTACAATAACAAAATTCTAGGAAGTTATTCTATATTAATCCTCAAAGTCTATCTTTGGGCTATGTGCTCTAATCAGAGTTTATCTAAATCTAGCTTCCAAGGTTAGTACTAAACTGCCTCTGATACCAACTGTAACGCCCCGACCCCAGCTACCCAGAGTCGGTGCATTAGTTCTTAACATTGGCATGATCATAAAAGATCAAGTCTCGAAAGACCGATTAGTTTAGTAGCCTTGGAAACACTAGATACATTCATAAGTCTTTCATTACATCAAAAAGTAAACAAACTACAATAACATGGTCTTCATAGTCCACAATCATATCCCTTTCTGACTACCCCTGTAGGTCATTCATAAAATACTTCTTCACATCCTGGAAAAATATTAAAACATTGAAAGGGGTGAGCTCAGATGCTCAGTAAGGTTAACAATATAGCGGAAGCTTTCATAAATAAACATTAACATTTAAGGCAATGTATAACTAAAACAGAAGCCTTTTAAACATGAACTTCAACATAATATGGAAAAAGTAAAATGAGATAATGCCATTTACTTCTTCACATGGATATTCTACTGGTCGAATAATCACATGCAATATCAATAACCACTTTCATAATGATGGAATGCATAATGCCAGACTATCATAACCACGTAGTCAAGGCCTCGTGCCAAGACCACAAATAAGATTTTTTCAAGGCCTTGTGCCAAGACACTAGTTTGTCTCATGAGACATGCCGATGCATCGAGGAGCTATAGCGGGCTCCACCCGTCACTTATTAAGTCCAATGCATTCCTCATATGAATAGGTTTAAACATATCATAAACCATAACATAATCGTATCACATAAAACATGCATAAAGGAAACATAAAATTTCCACATTTCAATCACAAGATATAAATACAACACATTGATATAATAAAAATGCTTTCAAAACCATTTTCAATACCAAAATAAAAGAGAGTTAAAACTTTGTATTTATTTTTCATTAAAAAAAATGATGGCTTGAAGAGGAAGCCGAATCTCAAATAATGGTCACGGCGGCGGAGAAGTCGTTGTCGCCGCATAAGTACGGAAAGAAAAACATTCCCTTTTGTCGTTTAGTAAAACGCTTCGTATAAAAAAGATTCCTTTTGAATAAACGTAAAAGTCAAAGGGGTTTATACACCGTATAAAAGAAAGTTTTGTATAAAACCAAATATGCCTCAATGAAAGGGGATTGAGACGAAGTCCTTAAAAAGATCATTTTTTAAATAAAGTACATCTATAATGTGTATTCACTATAAGTACACATAAATAATGTACAAATACAATATAGGGAATAATAATATCATGACATAATTTGAAAGTAGGAGATTAACCCAAAGAATGGAAGTTGGGTTAAGAAGTTCCCTTACCTCATGTCCGACTTGACTCAACTATTCTTTAACATCCTGAATAATAAACTAGAGTTAATATCTACCTTATTAAGAACCATTTTCAATTTCATTATCCTTTTTATATCACTTATTACAATGTTATGAACGTTATGTAATTATTTAAGTTAATAACGGTCGTTTTGTCGATCTTTGGTACTTGTGTCAACAATAACCTTCTTATAATTACAAGTTGTTCATGTGGTGAAATATCCATTATATCCAGAATTATATTCATGATGTAGATATCACATATATTATATATATCCAGTATATACATTCATTCATAATATTACGTAACATTTAGAGGTAAGAAATGAAATGCACCGTTCATGGAGACGGTAAGCCGTACGTACGCATGAACACTACTTTCATTTCTATTTCGTATTTAATGTAATTAAATCATAATTATATAAAGGTATAATATAGTTCATGTATAATATCATATATAATATCATTTACTCCATCCTTTATACATCCCACATATGGCATTAACGATTCACATCACTTTGAGGGGGCGCTAGTCCGCACTTCCTAAAATGAAATTATCGCGTTTTACCCATAATGGAAATCATAAAGTATGCCATAAATGAGAAATACAGAAGCATAAGTAAAACATAAACATATTATATATCATATATAAAAATAGTTACATCTTAATGGCCACCTTTGAAGGTGTTATATGAGTGTTGAACAATCATCATTTCGTGAGGCAGAAATTCGCCATCCACAGAAACCGTATGTTCTTTAACCATTAGATGTAGGTGTGTGTAAGTGTAGCTAGAATCCTTATTATAAAAATATTCTAGTATATTGAGAATACTGGTTCTGTTACAAAATAAATGAATAAAAAGATTTTAGGGGGTTGGAGAAGAAAAATAAAACAAAACAACATTAGAGAAGACATTACCTCAAAATCGGGTAACTCTTTTTGATTTGAGCCAAAGGCTTCCTTGGGAAGAGTTCTGCCCAAAGTGAGGCTTCTAGGAGTAATATAGTGATGTTGGGAGAGTATTTGGGCAGAGGTTGGCCGAGCCAAATGGCTTGAAAGTGTAAATGAGGTGGGAGAGGTGGGGGCCTTTTATAAGTGGAGAGGAGGGGCACTTTTGGAAAGATTGAAATGTTACATTATTTCACAATGCTTTTCGGATTATAAAGGTCCCAAACTTATATAATTCGAGGCTAAGGTGATAAGGTTTTGAAATCTCCTCATCCAATAGGCTTTGGACAAGTGTAAGCCTTGTATTTTGCATTATCTTCTCATTTTATTTAAATCGTTAAATAATGAGGTCATCGCTGCATCATAATGATGTCATAAATAATTTAATTTATTTAATGTCTAAAAATTATAAAAAAAATACTATGATGTAGGAAATCTTTTTAGCTTTCTAATTAATATTTATAGTCAAAATTTGGACTTGTGTAACCCCACTTAAAAACTGTTTTAGTAAAATAACTCATGTTTGTGTCAATTTAATTTTAACATTAAATAAATATATATTAATGTCAGTTTCCAACTAAAGTGGCTCCATGGGGTCACCAAGTTGACCCATGGGTTGTCGTGGTCGTCCATGACTCATCCAATAGGAGTAGGACAAGTGTCATGCTCATCTCACATTATTAAAACATTATTTGTACCTTAAACTACACTAATTACCTCTAATCGCGATTAAGAACTTAAAAGTTACTATTCACCAAAAATTATTTTAATCTCATTGAACCACATTTTACTTCTTAATGACAACCATGTATGTCGGATTTTTGAAAATAAAATCACAGAAGTGGTAATATTTCATTTAAACGAAAAATCAGTTATTTAACTACCACTTAGTGGTTTCACTATTCATCAAAAATTGAAGTTTTTCAGAACAAGGCCAAAATTTCACCCTAAGCTATAATTGATATTCCGAATTCAAAAATGATGTCTATTTTAAAAAATTCCAAACATATAAGTTGCATTAATTAATTTTATAATTAATTCCCGCTGTTACGACAAATAGCGTGTTTTTAAGAAACAATTTATATCAAAAGATTGGCAATTGTTTATGTCTAATTTCAATGTTAAATTAATTCTAATGACCAACATTGGATAAAATGGTAAAAATATATTCTAATTATACCTTAAAACCACTAAATAGTATAATTTATCACAATAAATTATTTTGATTAAAAAAGTTGTTTTAAAGTATTTTTCACTATTCATAAAAATTAGAAGTTCTCAGAAAAATACAAAAAATTCAACATAGGCTAATTTCGATATTCCGAATCCAAAAATGAAGTCCATTTTGAAATATAAAATTTCTATAATTTTAAAAAGTGGTTATTACTATTCATAACGGCTACTTTGATTAGTCGTGGTGTTTTAGAACTCGAAGTTGCGTACAATGCAAGCTATTGCATTATTGAATGAGAAGCGTACTGTGGAAGCTCGGGGTGTTACATGTCAGATCATGCATGGTTTTCTCAACCCACCTAGGGTCTCTTTCCCTAAACTACATGAAGTGAGAAAATTTTTCACATAACTTCTCTCGGAATTATTCTCCTAGCAATATCGGTACATCGGGTTCCACTACTGGTTGATCACCTCTATCCATATCCCCATGTCATCCTCTCAACAAGAATTGTCATGGAGTTATATCTCTATAATGGAAAACACACATCTTAGGACACATAACACAACCTTAAAAAATTTAAAGGAACAGGGATTCATAAAATTCATAAAAATTAATTCACGACAAACCCTATCACATGGTCAAAACTAAGGAAAATCACTACCCTTAACCATCCTACATCAAGGCCATGGATAATAAGGGTAAAAAAATTATAAAATTCTTGTTTTTTATGAAACATCGATTTATTCACATTTTTCATCATTTTAATATTGTCAATATTTATTTAAATTATGAACCATTTTCATTCCAATTACAAAAGAAGGGAAAAATAGTTCATTTTGAACAACTTACCCAAAACTCATTTTCCCATGCATGCTTAAAATGATGAATGTCACAAAATAATATTGAGTGCCTAGAATAATGCATTCATTCTTAAATATCATACCATACTAGGCCATGATTCAAATATCAGAAACCATAATAACATCACACAACAAGTGCATCACTCGAGGTGAAATAATATCAATTGTAACAACACATATGAATAACAACAATCCCACCCTAGGTACATCAATATTACCTTCATACATGGGTTAGCTACTATAGTGCAAAAGATCTAAACAAAGGATGTACTCATTATATTCTTCTATCTACCTTTACTAAATAGTAAGAAAAATAAAATTAAAGGAAACCCCTTTGATACTACTTTTCAATGTCCTAAACTGGGTTCCACACACTGGTTCCCCAATTCGGTTTGCTACATAACCTCATGCATGCCTCCCCAGTTGCTAGAGGATTCTTCCTAGCAGTGAGGGTCTAATATTGATCATGTGGAGACTATAATCTCTTTACCAAAGTAGCACAACAATGAAAATAAATAAATATTAACCAGATGATATAACAAATAACCAAACTAATCCAATATCAAATGATGACCAAAATGTGAAATTCAATATCCAAAATTCAATCAGGAAATATTTCATTCCAAATATGTGTCAAGTTCTAATATAGAAAACCCAAAGATAAATAAAGACACTAAAAATCAAAAGTGGATCCCAACACCTTGTCCAGTTCCCTCATCCATGCTCCATACCAACTCAACCACATAATAAAGTCTCTTTACCTTATCATATTCTACAATAATTAAATCTATTCAGGTACCGATCAGAAAGCCCAGGTAATGTGTGAGTAAAACTCAGTAGGCCACCATCAATGGAATCTAAATTAATTCAAGTCAATAACAATCCATGATGTTGTATATATAATAAAGTACAATGCATAGGTAAATAGTTATAACATTTCAATTATTCTTTAATTAAACCACATAAACCCCTAGGTTCTCAAGGACACCCAAACCCTAAATAATAGCTTTAGCCCATGCCTGAGTCTGAACCACTTCACAATACCATGGTTATCATTTATCATCACTCCCAATCATATCACAACCACATGGAACCATAGTCCAATGCCAAGTCATGGGTGTATAACATAATTTTTAACACCCTATGTTATTTAGAGCCTTAGTCCCTATCCCACACATGAATGTCACATGGGTATTTGAAGACTCATTCACTGTCCCATACTCATTTCTCATATGGGAATTTGGAGCCTCATTACCTGTCCCACACACATTTTTCAGTTATATTTATTTAGAGCCTCAGTCCCTATCCCACACACATCTATCACACATGGGTGTCTAAATCCTCAGTCCTTATCCCACACATAGATATCATTGTGGGATTTGGAAGCATCAGTCCATGTCCCACACATGTTTATCAATCAATTTATCACTATAAAACTTTGATGTATAAAACCATGTCCCACACACATATATCACATATATCACGATATCAGATATATACAAATATCACATATATCAGATCAATCAAGGTTAATCAACATTAACCATCATATCAAAATTTCTTAAACATCAATGTTTAACCAACCATCTCATAATTTCATCTTTAAATTAATTCTTAAACATAGTAATTGACTAATAGCATAACTCATTAATTATTTAACCAACTAATTAATTCAATTTCACAATCACAATAATCCATTAATTAATTCAACAATTAAGTATTTCAATTCCATATTCACAAAAATACCTTAATTAATTAAACAATTAACTAATCCCATTTAACAATTACATAATCACAACATTTTCCATTAATTATTTTACAAATTAATTAATCTAATTCAATACAATTTCACAATACCAATATCCCATTAATTAATTCAATGATTATTTAATTAAATTATACCATTCAATTACACTAATTATCATAAATTCTCAACAAATTCTAATTAAAACAAATCAATTCAGTTATCTATGTAATTCCCAATCATGGAAATTTCTTCTCTCACAATTTCATACACATAATTAAATTAAGAATATGGGATTGTAATTTAATCCACCTACCTCAAGTTGTTGACGAGTGATCGCCTAATGGAAAATCCCCAAATTGAAATGGATTGGTCAAACCCATGATGAAGAATGAGATCTTGAGCCAAATCATAAAACCAATATTAAATGGACTATAATCCATGAAACCTATATCTATATCTAAAACCAGTAGGGGAAAACATTTTTTTGAAGTATGGGAGAAGAACTGGGGAGAGGAAGGAAACCAAACAGAATAAGAATCTCTTACTAGGAGAGGTGAATCTCTTTGATCTGAGTTATTAATTGTGAATAACAGATATGGGAAGGGCTTGGGATCCATCTGGGAGAATTTAAAATTGACAGAATATATTTAGGGTTGAGATAGGGTCAATTGGGGGTTAATACTGAGGGTTTGGGTATTTTTAAATAAATTTTCAGGGTAACTAAAATTGTGTGCACTATTTTCTAGGTAAAGCTTCATGGATTGTCAAACAGTGCCCCTAAACTATAGGCCTCTTCTAGGGGGTGCATGGTTACTCCTAAAAAAGTGAATAGTTTTACAAACTTTGTGCCAGCCATGTAAATCCTATTTATTTGGGTTTTCACCATTTTCTAGGCCGGGCACACGGTTTTGGCATATCATAAGCCAACTGTGCACTACCTCTTCTCCTTAAAATTTCTCCAATTTTACAAAAAATCCCCAATGTAACACCCAAACAAATAGTACTAAAAATAAGGGAAAAAATAGTACATGAAATTTTGTTTGATACATCTCCAGAAAAGGTTAGTATCTTACAAATGTAGTGACTGAAAGTGAATTATAAAATTAGAATGGAGACAAAAAGATAAAAAATAGAGAGTAGCGAAAGACAATGGATGAAATTAGGGTCATTAGACTTTTTTTAACTTGTAAAATGATATTTTTCTATTCCAACACAAATTAATACAACAATCCAATTATATGAGAAAAGGTGGATGATTGCCGAGTTGTTGCTTCAGTGAACTTAAATAGATTGATTAACATCCATTAATATTGATCTTCAAATTAATATTTAAGAAAAATATATTCATTATAAAGAAAATACACATTAACATTTTCTAATTTTTGGTACATTAGTCAATGATAAAAGAGTGAAATGACTCACTACCATCATCGTTCGGTTCTTGAGTAGTTTGAATTGATGATCATAATTGAAAAAAAATAAAATTGAACATAAATTGCACTAAATTATTATATTAACTCAATTAGAAAGGATAAAAAAAATCAATGCATCAAAATATGATTCCCCTATTGGAATATTGCTACTCATGGAAATAAAAACTAATATTTGAAATGTAATAAGAAGATAAGTGGAAACATATCTGGTGAGATTTCCTCCTCCCTTAGACTCCATCTCCAAATCATGTTTGGCTCCAAGTTCAGTCATATGATCCTCTATTTGTGCTTCAGTGTGAGTAATGAATTTCATATTCCAATCATGGATGATGGAGTGGGGAGAACCTTCTCTTCCATGTATCATCTTCATTTTAACAGTGAAATTCACATGTATCACAGTTTCATGCTCACGGTTACCGTTCTGTAACCTCTTTAGATCCCCTCCTAGTGGAAATATTTGACATGGTAGTCACCAGCTCCTAGTGACATCATTGTGAAATTATTCAACCTCCCACAATGTGATGTACTTCCCCTCAAATTTTTATGCAGTGCAGCGCCCATGATCACCATGTACATCCCTCGTATTGATATTTCCAAAATCTAAATGAAAATAGAAACAGATAAGATATTATTAATTTTCAATATTTTTTGGAAATAAAATCCCCCTTGGAAAATTAGGCCATTTCCATCATGGAATAATTATTTTGGGGCCTTGAAGTGAGTAACATTTGTCCCACACACCCAAATTCAGATGGTTGGGCTTGGAAGTAACTTATTGAAACCAAGTTTTTTTATTTTATATATTAATATTTCCCTATATTTCATTATATTAAATATATTTATTATGAATGTATATATAAATATATATATCATTATTATCTTTATTATTATAATAATTTTATTATTATTATATAAATATATATTTTTATTAAAATAAGTAATATAATTATTTTTATTTTTATTTCTGATTTTTTGTATTTTTTTTATTTTTTCAATACTAATACATTTCATGTTTCTTCTCCTCAGTTGATTTGTAGAATAGTGAGAGCACGATCATTATCTACCGGGGTTGGCTTCACATCCATGGTGGAGAATCAGGGTTCATTGTCAAGGCGACTCACCTTTGGTAGTTTCCTTCAGCGAAAATCGTGATATGGTATCTTCATTAGAAGGCTTGAGTGGGTGAACCCTTTTCAATTGGTCAGATCTCCTCAAATAGATTCACCTCCAACGATGGTTGACTAGTGCGGTGGTGTTCTCTTTTATTGGCAGTCATGGGTGGAGGGTTAATGATCGCTAGTGATTTTGGATCTCACTAGTGGTGAGTACTCTTCCTATGCTTCAATTTAAGATCTTCAAGATTGGAAGACTCAAATTTAGTTTTGGATTCAAATAAACCAGTGCTTTAGATCAGCGAGGACATATTCTCAATGGTGATTGGAATGTTTAATGGGTGATGATGGTTTTTTGGAGATGGGTAATGGTGATGTGGTAAGACATAGTCGGTTCTCAATTCATTCACATGGTTAGTAGATTCCCAACATGGTAGGTTGAATAAAAATCATGGTAGGTTCTAGATAGCACACATGGTAGGCCCCAATTCATAGTAAGTTATAAATGGTCAGATTCAAAATAGAATATTCAAGGTAGGTTTAACTTTTTAATCACATCCACTTAAAATATTTACATTTGGTAGCATTAGAAACAAACTTCACAACAGTTTCAAGGTGATCATGTGGTAGGTTGCTCACGGTCACTATATTGGTTGTTCCCTTCATGTGAATACTTTTCACGGTCAATATACTAACTTTTCCACTTGCACACACAATTACTTACACTAATAAAAAATAAATTAATTCCGAAAAATTAAATTCATATTATAATAAAAATAAATATAATTAGATCATGAATATATTAAGTTATTTATGAATAAAAGAAACAATGAAAAAATTATTTAAAACTAAAATTAATAAAAAGAATTGGTTTTTTTGAAATAGAATTGGAATTAAAAAAATGAATAAAATAACAAAACTCAATATTTATAATTAATTACAAGAATGTATGTACATAATTTAACATACAAAAAGAATAAAAATGTTATGGGTTAGAATAAATACATATTAAATAATAAATTAACTAAATAAGTGAAATAGTATATAAAATAAGTAATTTAATAATAATATTCAAAATATTAATAATTTAACACCAAATTATCATCAACACTAGATTAATAAATTAAAAACCTTGTTTTGAAAATACAAATAAAATTAATTACAATAAGTGATTTGGAATAATATAATGAAATAAATCCACATCAGGTTCAATAGAATTTTATCAAGATGACCCAACATTTATACTAGTTGTTCATAATAGGAAATATCATCCTCCAGTTTTATGACCTATGATATCAGTACATGTGATAGATCAAGTATATACTCCCTTATAAGGGATACATAGAACATGTCATGAACTTCAGAGAGTTTTGATGGAATCAACAAGCGATAAGCTGACATCCATAATCAATTAAGAATATCAAAGTGAATAATATACCTAGAGCATGACTTTTCTTTATTTATGAATCTCATAACCTTTTTCATCATGCATAATGATATGGTAATACCTCTATATATTTAATAAAAAATACCACAACTAACTCTAAAACATTATTTAGGTAATTTTTCTCATGAACCTTAAATAGGAATGAGGCATAAACTATCACCATATCATTATGCATGAGGAAGAATATTAGTACCTACTTAGATGCATCACTAATTATCAAAAACCATTTACCACTATAGGTTATTGTATGCATGGGTGTGTAAACTAACCTTCTCTTTAGTTCCTTGAAATATTCCTCAAATTCATTTTTCTAAAGTAACTTGGCTCCCTTATGAGTTAACTTGGTGAATATATTAGATATCTATGAAAAATTATCCATAAAGCATCCATAATAATAAGATAAAGTAAGAAAACTACATATATTTGTCACCATGGTTGTTCTAGTCCAATTTTCAATGACTTCCATCTTTGACGGTTCCATCGATATACCGTCGCTTGAGATTGTAAGACCCAAAAATGAAATTTTTGTAGCTATAATTAAAACTTTTTAATTTTTTCATACAGTTTATACTTAATTAGGATATTCAATACAATCTTAAATTGATATTGATTCTATTCCTTTATCTATAAATATATATTAATATCATCTATAAAAACTACCAAAAACGATCAAGGTAATCTATAAAGACACAATTCATTAAATCCATGAAGGTTGTGGGAGAATTAGTATGACCTAATATAACATCCTGTTACCTTTATAGAGTATTATTTACACCTATTATAAGTTTCCTTTCAGTTATAAATCCTTTTATTTGTTTTTTCTGAGTTTATTACAGACTGCAGAATAGGTTCATGCCGGTACCTGAAGTATACTTCGTGTACTTGGTGCTAGTATCATGTTGTGGACTAAAAGATCATGTTGTGAATAGGGAGATCATTCCATGAGCTAGTAAACACCATGTACTTAATGTACACATCTTTTATCGGTTAAATATCAGTTTTTCAACCTAAGGTGATGGGTTTTTGGCATACTTATCAAGTGTGGCCTACACACCATGACCCCTGAGTACACGCCGTGACTCATCCCACACCCAGCCTTTAGTAATGTGTTTGGTTGAATCACTCAGTCTATTCCTTACAGACATCTTTGATCTCTACCCTAGACTCTCCCTAGGTAATTTTTAGAGGTTCCCCACCTTCCGATTTGATCTGATCGACTTCGGATGATTAGTGCATCTGCGTTGTGATTCCCGGGTAAGGGTTCTCCCTTGTTCTTCAAGTTTATCTCCTTATCTCCTCTTTATTTTTCAATGGATTGTATAGGGATTGATGGATCTATTCTATGTGGTGTTTGATCTTACTTCTATGTTGAGTTTCTAGATCTCTTTCACCTTCTTTCTAATTAACGGGTGTCGTTGTGAGTGTCATTCTTCAGGAAGAAGGTAGGTGGTTGCATTCTGATTTTTCAAATCGGTTAACTTTTATTTTCTTGGTTTATTTCAATTGGTGATTTAAACTCAAATTCTCAATCTTGATTTTAATTGCTTTGATAAAACCCAATTCCAATTAATTGTAGGATTTGAAATGATCTTGGTATGGAGATTTTAAAAGCTCAATCTTTCTTTTCAATTGCATTGATAAAATCCAATTCCAATGAATTGGAGGATTTAAAATGGTTTTGGAATGGAAATTTGGAAAAACCCCAATTCCATTGAATTGGGGTGGGTTTATGGAAATTTTATGATTCAAAATTTTGAATTTAAATTTCATTTTTTATGGAAATTGTTTCAATTAAATTGTTAAATTTAATTGGGAAAAGCAATGGTGAAAATGTTGGAATTGGTTTTAACTGAATTTCAAACCCAAGAATGGATTAAAATGATTTGATAGAAACCCAGTGGTTTTATCTTGTAAAAAATGCATGTTTTTTTTATAAAACCTATTTTTGTTTTAAATAGAATTAAATTTGAATTTTTGAAATGGAAGAATGAGATTAATTGTATTTTTTAAGTAGTCTTAAAATAGTTATCCTATCATGAAAGATTGCATGAAATCCTTAGGTAGTTAGTGAGTTATTTGGATACACTCTACACTACGATAATGTACTAAAACATACATGCAGTGGGTCACATACTCGATGGATTGGTTATGGGTCTCCTTTTTCTAGTTTTATAGGGACGTGTGTATACAAATTTTGCTGAGTTCACCTAGAGAGTGTGGAATCCTATAACTAGTTAATATTATCATCCCTTTTGGAAGATGATCGTGTTGCTCATTTTTTTATTAATATTTGAGATATAAATGTATTCCAATGTTTGTTTGAACTTCTTTACATGCATACTGAATTTATATAAACTAATTTTTATAAATATTTTACTAAATCCAATTTTTTAGAAATATTTAAACTCTTGTAAAGTAAATTCTATGATTTGAATGTATTTTCCATCATTTTAAAAATGTATATCATGCTTTGTTTAAATATGATTTTAAATTAAGAAACCCATTTGTTCTGAAAAATTGAAGGATTTTCTTTGAATAATCTATATTGGGCAACTGGTATAAAATATTTTGTGGAATCCTACTGGGATTAGGCTCACACACTAATTTTTCATTTGGGTGTCTCTAAAATTTCTCTTTCCAGGCTCATGCAAAGGGAAGGGATCTCTTGGTGGTGTATTGAACTTTTGAGCCTTGGACATTGTGAGTTGTGTCCTTATGGAAATTGGGGATGTTTTCCAGTTTTAGTACTTGGGTTTTAGTACTTTGTATTTATACATTTTTATATTATGTTACCTTTCTCCTAGTGGAGTATTCTTTTGATATGCATATTGTTTTATTTTATGTTTTTCTTATGCATTCTTATGGAAAAATAATTCCCACTTTTATGTTGAATGATGCTAGGTGCTAGTCACCAACCCATGGAAATAGGGA
Source organism: Viscum album (assembly GCA_963277665.1). NCBI lineage: Eukaryota > Viridiplantae > Streptophyta > Magnoliopsida > Santalales > Viscaceae > Viscum > Viscum album. The sequence goes on from OY728159.1 coordinate 1,648,183,142, forward strand.
ATGACCTTAAGGTTATGTTAGGACTGGCTCAGTCATCGTGTTACCAGGGTACCCAAACTGGTTCATGACAATTTGTTATTATAGGAGGCCGTTCGGCTTTTGTCTTGAAGTCTGTATGCATTTTTTAAATATTTTCAGGACTTATGAGGTAGTTTCAATTGAGTTCTTAGCCAACTCTCACCGTAATGAACCTTAAGTCACTATGGGTGGTTAGGGAAAGTCATCTTATGGATTAGTTCATGTATTTTCCCTATATATATTTGGATAAGTTAAAATCCAAATCTTGTGTGTCCATTATGTTGAGAATATTTTGTCTTTCTAATTAGTTTGAGTGTTAATCAAATGTTCTCCTTGCATCTACTGATGTTGAGTAGCATCATGCCTCCGAGAAGACGCATGAACCAGATACAAAAAAGGTAATTGATGATCCTCATAAATAAAATCCCGTTGTTGATCTAAATCTTATTGAGGTGATTGTGCGCACTGTCCAAGCACTACGACAGGCACCACCTCCAGTTTCTGCTTAGGCTCCAACTGTGGATCCTCAAGGGGATGTTCTTCGGAATCATTCTCAAGAGTTATTTTTCCAGAAGCCACCAGTATTCAAAGGCTCCACTCATCCTCAACATGATAATAAATGGTTTGGAAATATAGAGTGTTTGTTTGATTTCTTGGAGACCCCATAAGTGATCAGGGTGAAGTGTGTGAACTTCCTGTTGGAGGGATCGAGCAGGAGATAGTGGGACACAATGGTCATGATAGGGAAACATGAAAGATTATGGTGGAAGGAGTTCAAGGTTATTTTCACCAATAAGTTCTATCCATATTCGATGGGGTTTTCTAAGGCTATGGAGTTCTTCAATGTTGATCAGGATGAAAAAACTATGCCTGAGTATTCAAATTGATTTTCTGAGATGGTGAAGTTTTCTCCTGAGGTAGTATCTAATTTGAGGATAAAGGATCTATGGTTTATTTTTGAAATTCGATCAATTATCCATTCTTATGTTTTCTTTTTTAAGCATCCTACTTATACTAATGTGTTGGATAGGGTGATGATGGTTGAGATGGACATGGATGTAAGTTAAAGTTGATGGGAGTCCCTTTTTCTCCCAGTGGCAGTGTTGGTTCCTTCAAAGGAAAAAAGAAGTGTGATGATCCTCTTGGAAATTCTCGATGGGAATGTTATTCCAAACCACCAATAGCTCTAGGAGGAAGTTCTTTGAATTTATACCAGTGTAGAAATACAGGATATTATAGGATGGTTTTCACTAAGGAACCCAGGAACTATAGCTCCCGTGGATATTTCAGGAACTTACAGAGGTTCTTCCATCACTTCTCTACTCCGGGTAGTGGGACAGAATCCTTAGAACCTACTAAAACTATGTGGAAATCAAATGTTACACTAAAAAAGGGTTCTAGATATAGGCATCTAGAATAAAGCTTCTTCACAATATTGAAGAGTCTCTAGAGAATCCAAACATGGGTCTAGTGACTGTGAGTGGTACCACTACCATTGCTTCATCATCATTAACTGCTCTTTTTGATACTAGTGCATCTCAAACTTTTATTTAAACCAATATCGTTAATCTACTAAATTTTCATATGGATCAATTATCTTGTGCAATGGATATTACTACACCTATTAGTATGAAGAGAGATCATGGTCTCCATAGTCTTGTTTGTGTCTTCTCTCTATCATATTTCAAGCTATCTTGGAGCTTTCTAGTTCTTGATATGAAATCTCTTGACGTCATATTTGGGATGGATTGGATCATTTACAATGAAGTATGAATTGATTATTATATCTGAAAGGCCTACTTTACTACACCTAGTGGTGTGCCTCTTATTTTTCAAGGAGAATGAGACCCAAGGTCGAGTATCGCCCTAAATTCATATCCAAAGATAGGGAAAGTGATATCAGTTTTTTCTTTTGACCTAGAGTGAGATTCAATGGGTGGTGATATTCCTACAGTTGTCGCTGAGTTTTCCTATGTTTTCCCATCATATTTATCTACTATTCCACCAATGATATAGGTTGAGTTTTCTATTGAGTTAATGTATGGTACTCAATTGGTCTTTATCCCCTCTTACCACATGGAACCAGCTGATCAGAAAGAGATAGAGTCTTAGTTGGATGATCTTCTTGGGGAACGCTCTATTCATCCAAGTGTGTCACCTTGGGTAGTGTCAGTTCTCTTTTCTGATAAGTTTAATGGTTCCCTTCACTTTTTTTGATTATCACAATCTCAACCGAGTTACGGTAAATAAAAATTATTGGGTTTCCATGGATTTTTGAATAGTTTGATCAACTAAAAGAGGATAAGTGGTTTTTAAAGATCGATCTTCAATCTGGTTACCATCATTTGAGTATAAAAGAATTTTACATTCAAAAAACTACATTTTAGAGCAGGTATGGGTATATTGAGTACCTTGTTATTTCCATTGGTGTGACAAATGATCCTAATGTTTTTATGGAATTAATGAAGTAGATTTCCCATGGGTATCTGGATACCATTGTGGTAGTATTTGTGGATGATATTATTATTTAATCCATGTTTTAGGAGGAACATGTGAAACGTCTGACAATAGTTATGTATATACTAAGAAATCGCTGCCTTTATACTAAGCATTCCATGTATGATTTCAAGATACAGGAAGTGAAATTCTTGGGACACATGGTGTATGAAGAGGGTGTATCAGTTAATCCTAAAAAAGGTAAAGGATGTTATGAAATTGGAGCAACCATGAAATGTCTTCAAGATCCAAAGATTAATGGGATTTGTTGGATATTACAGTAGGTTCATGAAGGACTTCTCGAAGTTGGATTCTCTAATGACTACTCTGGCTCAGAAGGGGGTGAATTTTGTGTGGGATGATAAATTTCAAAGTTATTTTTTTGACCTGAAGAGTATGTTGACTATTGCGCTAATATTTACTCTTCTAGAAGCTGGGCAAGGCTATGTGGTCCTTTATGATGCATCGGGCTCAGGGTTGAGATGTGTTCTTATGAAGGGTGGTCATGTAATGGCATATGGATCTCATCAGCTTAGATCACATGAGAAGAATTATCCTACCCATGATATGGAACTTGCAGCTGTGATGCACGTGCTTAAAATTTGTTGGCACTACCTTTTTAGTGAAATATTTACAGTGTATTCAGACCTCAAAATCCTCATTTATATCTTTTCTCAAATTATTTTAATCTTCAGAAGAGGCATTGGGTGGAGTACCTATAGTCTTTTTACTTTAACATCACTAATACCACAGGGAAGGGGAATGTTTTTATTGATTCTTTGAGTAGGAAACTTCTAACCCAGTCAGTGAAAGATTCTTTAGAAGAGTTGAATTTGATGGATCTCTTTGCACAGTTGCATATTTGAGTTTTAGAGGAAGGGGATGCAGTTTCTTTAGGCAGTGTGTAGTTGAAGACTACTCTTATGGAGATGAATATTCAAGATCAAGATCTTAATTATGAGTTCTATTGCATTAGAGAATACCTTTATTGTAGGGTGTAATTCCCTGACCCCAGTTACCCAGAGTCGGTGGATTATTATGTAACATTGGCATGATCACAAAAGATCAAGTCTCGAAAGACCGATTAGTTTACTAGCCTTGAAAACACTAGATACATTCATAAATGGTACATTACATCATAAAGTGAAAAAAATATAATAACTTAGTCTCCATATTCCACTCTAATATCCCCTTCAGAATATCCCTACAGGTCAGTCATAAAATATTTCTCCACATCCTGGGAAAAATAAAACATTGAAAGGGGTGAGCCTAGATGCTCAGTAAGGATAACAATATAGAGAAAGCTTTCATAAATAAACATAAAAAAATAATGCAATGTACAACTAAAACAAAAGCCTTCTAAACTTGAACTTCAACATAATATGGCAAAAGTAAAATGAGATAATGCCATTTACTTATTCACATAGATATTCTACTGGTCGAATAATCACATGCAATATCAATAACCACTTCCACAATGATGGAATGCATAATGCCAGACTAACATAACCACGTAGCCAAGGCCTCGTGCCAAGACCACAAATAAGATTTTGTCAAGGCCTTATTTCAGGACACTAGTTTGTCTCATGAGACCTGCCGATGCATCGAGGAGCTATAGCGGGCTCCACCCGTCACTTATTAAGTCCAATGCATTCCTCATATGAACAGGTTTAAACACATCATAAACCATAACATAATCGTATCACATAAAACATGCATAAAGGAAACATAAAATTTCCACATTTCAATCACAAGATATCAATACAAAACATTGATATAATAAAAATATTTTCAAAACCATTTTCAATACCAAAATAAAAGAGAATTAAAACTTGGTATTTATTTTTCATTTAAAAAAAATTATGGCTTGTAGAGGAAGCTGAAACTCAAATAATGGTCATAGCGGCGGAGAAGTCGTTGTCGCCGCATACGTACGACAAGAAAAACATTCCTTTTTATAATTTAGTAAAATGATTTTCATAAAAATATTCCTTTTGAATAAACATAAATGTCAAAGGGTTTCATACACCGTATAAAAGAAATTTGTGAATAAAACAAAATATGCCTCAATGAATGTAGATTGAGACGAAGTCCCTTACAAAGATCATTTTTAAATAAAATAGATCTATTATGTCTATTCACTCTATTTACATATAAATAAATTATAAATACAAGTTAGGACATAATAATATCATTACATAATTTGAAAATATGAGATTAACCCAAAGAATAGAAATTGGGTTAAGAAGTTCCCTTACCTCGTGTCCGACTTAACTCGATCGTTATTTAACCTCCTGAATAATAAACTAGAGTTAATATATACTTTTTTAAGAACCTTTTTCAAGTTCATTATCCCTTTTATATCACTTTTTACCATGTTGCGAAAATTATGTAGTCATTTAAGTTAATAACGGTCGTTTTGTCGATCTTTGGTACTTGAGTCAACTATAAACTTCTTATAATTACAAGTTGTTTATGTGGTAGAATATCCATTATCTCCAGAATTATATTCATGATGTATATATCATATATATCATATATATCCAGTATATACATTCATTCATAATATTACGTAACATTTATAGGTAAGAAATGAAATGCACCATTCATGGAGACGGTAACCCGTACGTACGCATGAACGCGACTTTCATTTCTATTCTGTATTTAATGGAATGAAATTATAATTATATAAAGTTATACTATAATTCAAGTATAATATAATTTATAATACCATTTACTCCATCCTTTATACATCCCACATATGGCATTAACGTTTCAAATCACTTTGAGGGGGTGGTAGTCCGCACTTCCTAAAATGAAATTATCGCGTTTACCCATAATGGAAATCATAAAGGTATTCCATAAATGAAAAATACAGAATCATAAAGAAAAAAAACATAATATATATCATATATAAAAATAATGTCATCATAATGGCCACCATGAGAGGTGTTAAAAGAAGATTGAACAATCATCGTTTCGTGAGGCAGTAATTCGTCACCCAGAGAAACAATATGTTCTTTAACCATTAGACGAAGGTGTGGGTAAGTTTAAATAAAATAATTCTCATAAAAACATACAAGTATATTTATGATACTTGTTATGTTACAAAATAAAGTAATAAAAAAAGTTTAGGGGGTTCGAGAAGCAAAATAAAACAAAATAACATAAGAGAAGACATTACCTTAAAATTGGGTAACTCTTTTTGATTTGAGCCAAAGGTTTCCTTGGGAAGACTTCTGCCCAAAGTTAGGCTTCTAGGAGTAAGAGAGGGAAGTTGAGAGAGTATTTGGGCAGATTTTGGCCGAGACAAATGGCTTGGATGGTGTGAATAAGTTGGTAGTGTTGGGGGCCTTTTATAAGAGGAGAGGAGGGCCACTCTTGGAATGTCATGAAATGTTACATTATTATGAAGTGATTTTTGGATTTCAAAGGTCCCAAAACTATATATTTCTAGGATTAGGTGATAGGGGTTAGAAATATACCCATCCAATTGGTTTTTGACAAGTTTAAGTCTTATATTTTACATTATCTTTTCATTTTATTTAAACCGTTAATTAATGAGGTAATCGCTGCGTCATCATGGCGTCATTAAAAATTTAATTTATTTAATGTCTAAAAATTATAAAAAAATTATCATGATGTAGGAAATATTTCTATATTTCTAATTAATATTTATAGTCGAAATTTTAACTTATATAACCCCATGTAATAATTTTTTTAGTAAAACTACACATGTTTGTGACAATTTTATTTTTACTTTAAATAAAAAGTTATTAATGTCATTTTCTTACCCAAGTGGCTCCATGGGGTCCCCAAGTTGACCCATGGATTGTCTTGGTCTTCCATGACTCATCCAATAAGGGTAGGACAAGTGTAAATGTATTTTCATATTTTTATAATATCATTTTTTCCTTAAATGTCACTAATTACCTTTAATCGCAATTAATTAAATTTAAAAGTTACTATTCACCAAAAAAATTATTTTAATCCCATTGAACCAAATTTTATTCCTAATGACAACCATGTATGTCAAATTTTTGAAAATCAAATCAGAGAAGTGGTAATGTTTCATTTAAACTAAAAATCATTTTTTTAACTACCACTTAGTGGTTTCACTATTCATAAAAAATTGAAGTTTTTCAGAATAATGCCAAAATTTCACCCTAAGATATAATTGATATTCTGAATTCAAAAATGATGTATATTTTAAAAAAATCCAAACATATAAGTTTCATTAATTAATTTTATAATTAATTCCCGCTGTCACAACAAATATCGTGTTTTTAAGAAACAATATATATCAAAAGATTGACAATTGTTTATGTCCAATTTCAACGTAAAATTAATTATAATGACCACCATTAGATAAAATAGTAAAAATATATTCTAATTATACTTTAAAACTACTCAATAGTATAATTTATCACTATAAATTATTTTTATTACAAAAGTTTTTTTTAAGTATTTTTCACTATTCATAAAAAATTGAAAGTTCTCACAAAAATACAAAAAATTCAACTTAGGATAATTTCGATATTCCAAATCCAAAAATTAAGTCCATTTTGAAATATAAAATATATATATAATTTCAAAAATTGTGTATTACTATTCATAATGGCTATTTTGATTGGTCGCGGTGTGTTAGAATCTCAAACTTGCGTACAATGCAAGCTATTGCATTATTGAAAGAGAAGCGTATCGTTGAAGCTCAGGGTGTTACATTCTCCCCTCCTTTAATAAATTGCGTCCTCGCAATTTGAAATTTTTCTTTGAAAATAAAAGGATGAAAATAGAAAATACCTTTGTGGAAAACCCACATCGGAATTAATGTTAATAAAATTTAGCCTTAATAAGAGGGAAAGGGAATGAAAAAGTCACCACCAAATTATGATCTCGATAAGGTGAACATTGGTGGAAATTAGAGACATATAATTGGAGGAAAAACTTAAATATTTGTAGTGAGTGATTGAGCTCATCAATCACAAACAAGTGTAAAATTGAGGGCCTCAAAGCCTTCAATCTATGTTGATTTAAAATATTATCAGTTCAACAAGACATAAATTATTAGGATAAAACATTTTTTGTTTTAATATCCCTTTACTAAAGTTTGAGAATTAATTTATTCATAGAATAAGAGATAGGTATATATATATATATTTATTCTTGACAAGTAGAGTTTCAACCTTCAACTAATTTCTACCACAAACTCATCTTTCACTCAAAAAGATAATAGAACTCAAAAATATTATATTTATCATAATCGTACAAGGTTCAAAATATTAATACATACCCTTTAGATTAGGAAAACTATTTTGTAATAACCGGGGACTTCCTGTAGTCTAGTGGTAGGTAATAAAGGCCTATCGTACTATGGTTGTGGGTTCGATTTCTACAGCTTTGTCCGACGCGAAAGGTTATCCCCCGACCTACAGGTTGTCCTTTTACTAAAACTATAGTATTATAATATTCCAAAAATAATATTAAGAAATGTTTTAACCTTAAACAATACTATCCAAAGTTCAACTTAATCCATTCCAACCATTATAGTTATCCAAAATACTTCTGTCCAACTCACATTCCAAATTTTATAGGGAAGGTAAACATAATGAAGATCTTTTTTTCCGTGTAACAACATGTGAACACCTTCATCATGTATTCTTTTAAAACACTGCAACATCCTAAATTACCATAAATCCTTATTGATTACATTCATGATACCTTATTCCTTATAGAATAATAGATATAATCCTTCTATCCAAAAATGTATACAAATCATTAATCAGTTTCAAGGAAGTTAAGAATATCCAATATAATTTATCCAAATCAATCATGTATTATTTCAAAATCACTATCTTGGTATCAGAACCATATTATGGTTTATCTTTCTCTCAACCATATATTTTCCTAAAATTTAACCTGTTGTGGAGTCACTTTTCTTGGTTCCACACAATCTCAAGTCCTTGATGAAATAGTACTGTAGTAAAATCCTTATATACTTCATAATTATTATAACATGTACATCATTGATTCAACACTCAAATGACATAATTCTTTAATAACAACATAAGAAATATAATCATTCCTCCTCATCTGTGGTAGTATCATAACTTGATTATTATCCAATAACATCATTTGGGGCATACTCTGATGATTTGGACATTGGTTTGTGTAGTGTCCCCACTCCTTGCAGATGAAGCATTGTACATTTGAAACCTTTTTCTTACCCTTGAAGTCACGCACTTGGTGTCCTTTTTCTCCACACTTATAACAAACTCCCATTCCATTCAGGCAAGTTCCAAGGTGTTTCTTCCCAAAGTTATAACATATGGGAAAATTCTTCTTTTCCCTCGTCCCTTTATCCATCATTCTCTCTTCCATCCCATTCTTATCTTTCTTACCTTCAAAGCCATAAGACTCATAGAATTATTTACTTATCTTATTAACACATGATATTATTTCTTCATATGTTAAGAACACATGGGAGACTATTTCCTATCTAAATGTTTTCTTAATACCATGAAAGATATGATCCTTCCTACTATTTGGATCATATGTATTGATGGAGTTCACATTCCTTCTACTAGGCGCCATTTCTATACAATGGCATAAACTAGGTTAGTTTATGAATTGCAATGAATAATTACAAACTTTTAAAATAATTAATGTAAATTGAACGGTTTATGGATATAATCCATAATCATAAAAAACATGTTTTCTTTGAGGAAGTATATACTCATAAACCCATCATAATGGTCTGTAAAAAATTAGAATTATCCTAAGCATATCCCCTGGGAGTGTCATGACCAAGAGTGAAGCAAGGCCCGTTGTCGTGAACCAGTTCCCATTAGAGTCTATCTCAAAGTGGTGTTTTCGGGTTTTACCCCTAGGTACATCTTTGCCAGATCCGCCTCTACATGCTCGTATCCAGACAGGGATGTATTGCTCGGAAAACTCACAAAATCTCTATAATACCAAAATTCTAGAATGTTCTTCTATACTAATCTTCAAAGTCTATCTTAGGGATATATGCTCTAATCAGAGTTAATCTAAATCTAGCTTCCAAGGTTAGTACTAAACTGCCTCTAATACCAACTGTAATGCCCTGACCCAAGTTACCCAGAGTCGGTGCATTATTGCGTAACATTGGCATGATCACAAAAGATCAAGTCTCGAAAGACCGATTAGTTTAGTAGCCTTGAAAACACTAGATACATTCATAAATGGTACATTACATCATAAAGTGAAAAAAATATAATAATATAGTCTCCCTAGTCCACTCCCATATCCCCTTCAGACTATCCCTACAGGTCAGTCATAAAATATTTCTTCACATCCTGGAAAAAATAAAACATTGAAAGGAGTGAGCTCAGATGCTCAGTAAGGATAACAATATAGCGGAAGCTTTCATAAATAAACATAAACAAATAAGGAAATGTACAACTAAAACAAAAGCCTTCTAAACTTGAACTTCAACATAATATGGCAAAAGTAAAATGAGATAATTCCATTTACTTATTCACATGGATATTCTACTGGTCGAATAATCACATGCAATATCAATAACCACTTTCACAATGATGGAATACATAATGCCAGACTATCATAACCACGTAGCCAAGACCTCGTGCCAAGACCACAAATAAGATTTTGTCAAGGCCTCATGCCAAGACACTAGTTTGTCTCATGAGACCTGCCGATGCATCAAGGAGCTATTGTGGGCTCCACCCGTCACTTATTAAGTCAAATGCATTCGTCATATGAATTGGTTTAAACATATCAAAAACCATAACATAATCGTATCACATAAAACATGCATAAAGGAAACTAAAATTTTCCACATTGCAATCACAAGTTATCAATACAACACATTGATATAATAATAAAAAGTTCAAAACCATTTTCAATACCAAATTAAAATAGAATTAAAACTTGGTATTTATTTTTCATTTAAAAAAACGTTATGGCTTGTAGAGGAAGCCGAAACTCAAATAATGGTCACGGCGGCAGACAAGTCGTTGTCGCCGCATATGTACGACAAGAAAAACATTTCTTTTTTTTGTTTAGTAAAACGCTTTATATAAAAATATTCCTTTCGAATAAACATAAAAGTCAAAGGGGTTCATACACCGTATAAAAGAAATTTGTGTATAAAACAAAATATGCTTCAATGAATGGAGATTGAGACGAAGTCCCTTACAAATACCATTCTTAAATAAAATAGATCTATTATGTGTATTCACTCTATTTACACATAAAGAAATTATAAATACAAGGTATGACATAATAATATCATGACATAATTTGAAAATAGGAGATTAACCCAAAGAATAGAAATTGGGTTAAGAAGTTCCCTTACCTCGTGTCTGACTTAACTCAATCATTATTTAACCTCCTAAATAATAAACTAGAGTTAATCTCTACTTGATTAAAAACCTTTTTCAAGTTCATTATCCCTTTTATATCACTTATTACCATGTTACGAAAATTATGTAGTCATTTAAGTTAATAACGGTCGTTTTGTCGATCTTTGGTACTTGAGTCAACAATAAACTTCTTATAATTACAAGTTGTTTATGTGGTAGAATATCCATTATCTCCAAAATTATATTAATGATGTATATATAATATATATCATATATATTCAGTATATACATTCTCTCATAATATTATGTAACATTTAGAGGTAAGAAATGAAATGCACCGTTCCTGGAGACGGTAAGTCGTACGTACGCAAGAACGCTACTTTCATTTCTATTCCATATTAAATGGAATGAAATTATAATTATATAAAGGTATAATATAATTCCAGTATAATATAATGTATAATACCATTTACTCCATCCTTTATACATCCCACATATGGCATTAACGATTCAAATCACTTTGAGGGGGCGGTAGTCCGCACTTCCTAAAATGAAATTATCGCGTTTACCCATAATGGAAATCATAATGGTATGCCATAAATGAAAAATAAAGAATCATAAGGAAAAAAACATAATATATATCATATATATAAATAGTGTCATCATAATTTCCACCATGAGAGGTGTTAAAAGAATATTGAACAATCATCGTTTCGTGAGGCAGTAATTCGTTACCCACAGAAACAGTATGTTCTTTAACCATTAGACGAAAGTGTGTGTAAGTGTAAATAAAATAATTCTCATAAAAACATCCAATTATATTTATGATACTGGTGTTGTTACAAAATAAAGTAATAAAAAAAGTTTAGGGGGTTGGAGAAGCAAAATAAAACAAAATAACATAAGAGAAGACATTACCTTAAAATCGGGTAAATCTTTATTATTTGACCCAAAGGATTCTTTGGGAAGACTTCTGCCCAAAGTGAGGCTTCTAAAAGTAATATAGGGAAGTTTAGAGAGTATTTGGGCAGAGGTCTGCCGATCCAAATGGCTTGGAAGGTGTGAATAATGTGGTAGTGGTGGGGGCCTTTTATAAGAGGAGAGGAGGGTCACTCTTGGAATGTCATGAAATGTTACATAATTATGAAGTGATTTTCAGATTTAAAAGGTCCCAAAATTATATATTTCGAGTATAAGGTGATAAGGGTTCGAAATATACCCATCAAATTAGTTTTTGACAAGTGTAAGTTATATATTTTACATTATCTTTTCATTTTATTTAAATCATTAATTAATGAGGTAATCGCTGCATCATCATGGTGTCATTAAAAATTTAATTTATTTAATGTCTAAAAATTATAAAAAAAAATTTCCATGATGTAGTGAATCTTTTTATCTTTCAAATGAATATTTATAGTCCAAATGTTAACTTATATAACCCCATGTAATAATTGTTTTATTAAAACAACACATGTTTGTGACAATTTTATTTTTACTTTAAATAAAAAGTTATTAATGTCATTTTCTTACCCAAGTGGCTCCATGGGGTCCCCAAGTTAACCCATGGATTTTATTGTTTGTCCATGACTCATCCACTATGGGTAGGATAAGTGTAAATGTATTTTCATATTTTTATAATATCATTTTTACCTTAAATTTCACTAATTACCTTTAATCGCGATTAATTAAACTTAAAAGGTACTATTCACCAAAAAAATTATTTTAATCCCATTGAAAAACATTTTACTTCATAATTAAAACCATGTATGTCGGATTTTTGAAAATCAAATCACAGAAGTGGTAATGTTTCATTTAAACTAAAAATCAGTTTTTTTAAGTACCACTTAGTGGTTTCACTATTCATCAAAAATTGATGTTTTTCAGATTAATGCCAAAATTTCACCCTAAGCTATAATTGATATTATGAATTCAAAAATGATGTCTATTTTAGAAAATTCCAAACATATAAGTTTCATTAATTAATTTTATAATTAATTCTTATTGTCACAACAAATAGCTTGTTTTTAAGAAACAATATATATCAAAAGATTGACAATTGTTTATGTCCAATTTCAACGTAAAATTAATTCTAATGAACACCATTGGATAAAATGGTAAAAATATATTCTAATTATAATTTAAAACCACTCAATAGTATAATTTATCACTATAAATTATTTTTATTAAAAAAGTTTTTTTTAAGTATTTTTCACTATTCATAAAAAATTGGAAGTTCTCAGAAAAATACCAAAAATTCAACTTAGGATAATTTTGATATTCCAAATCCAAAAATGAAGTCCATTTTGAAATATAAAATATATATATAATTTCAAAAAGTGGGTATTACTATTCATAATGGATATTTTGATTGGTCGCGGTGTGATAGAATCTTGAAACTTGCGTACAATGCAAGCTATTGCATTATTGAAAGAGAAGCGTATCGTGGAAGCTTGGGGTGTTACATGGGGAGACTGTTTCCTAGTGGTCATTATACAAAAGGGGTGTTATATGCTATCATAATTACTTTGTTGCACCGTTAGAGGAAATAAAAGAAGTGATAGGGGATTTACATAATTCTCAGTGGGTTGTGCACCCAAGAACCACTAGGATTTTTTATGAAATGAGGCAGAAGTTCTGGTGGTGGGGAATGAGACGAGACATTACTGAGTTTGTCTCTCATTTCCATACATGCTAGCAAGTGAATTTCGAGCACCAGAAACCGTTGGATTTTCTTCAACTGCTTTCAGTCCCTACTTGAAAGTGGGATGAGATCTCTGTTGAATTTTTGGTTGGGTTGTCTCATAACCAAAGAAAAGAAGAATACAATATGGGTTGTGATCTCTTGTCTGACCAAGTCATATCAATTTATACCCATTCATGATATGACCAAAGTTGAGGATCTGGAAAATCTCTAGGTGAAAGAGATTGCTTGGTTTCACAAATTTCCAAAAGCTACAGTATCTGATCGAGATCCTCAATTCACTGCTTTCTTTTATAGATTCCTTCAGGGACCACTATGATATTAGGATTTTTTGATCGCATCCTACTATCTGTAGTCATATGTCCAGATAGAAAGAGCTATATAGATTCCTGAGGATATGTTTTTTTCCTATTTTCTAGAATTCATCAGGGCTTGGTATGATCACTTCTGGCTAGTTGAGTTCTCTTATAACAGCAATTACCAATCTTCTATCAGAATGACACCTTTTGAGGCCTTTTATGGTTGTCCTTGTAAATCTCTATTGTGTTGGTTAGAGGTTAGTGAAGGTTATTTGGTTTCACCAAGCTTAGTGCAGGAGACGATAGCAAAGTTTCAGCTAATTAGTTAGAGGATATTGATAGCACAAACCAGATATAATTATTATGTTAATTGACGTTGTAGACCTTTAGAGTTTTTAGTTGGTGATCAGGTTTTCTTAAAGGTTTCACCCCAGTTGGGTTATCGATGGCTTGGGAGGCATGGGAAGCTTTCTCTTCGATTTATGGTACTTTTTGAGGTTGTCTAGTAGGTGAAAAAAGTTGCATACTATTCGGAACATCCACTATTGATAACTTTGATACATAACATCTTCCATGTATCAGAGCTGAGAAAGTATATATCTAATCCATCTCACATTTGAGCTGGAGGGATCTTGAGATCAAGCCTGATTTATCTTTGAATGAGCGACCAGTCAGGATAGTTGATTCTAAGACCATGGTACTTTATTAAAGGAAGATACCTTTGGTTTATGTGCTATGGAAATATGGTGCTGATAATCACAAGATGTGGGAGAGGGAGGCATCGATGAGAGAGAAGAGACCTCATCTATTTGGCATGGAACCTTCTTTTTAGGCTTTCTGGGGGAATAATGTATTATGGTGTATAAGTTGTAACATCCTGTTACCTTGATAGGGTAATTTATCCACTAAATCTAAGTTCCCTTTCAGTTAAAAATCCTTTTATGTGTTTTTTCTAGGTTTATTACAAACTGTAAAATAGGTATACATAGTATACCTGAAGTACATGTCATGTACTTGGTTCTAGTTAGATGTTGTGGACTGAGAGATTATGTCATGAATTGAGAAATCATATCATGAGATGGTACATGTTGTGTACCTGAGATACACGTCTTGTAGGGGTTAAATAGTGGTTTTCAACCCGAGGTGATGGGTTTTTTAGCATACTTATCTACCATGGCCTACACATCGTGACCCCTAAGTACACGTTGTGACTCAGCCCACACCCAGCCTTATGTAATGTAGTTAGAAGTACCACTTGACCAATTCCTCCCCGAACTCTTGGCTCTCAACCCTAGACTCTCTCTAGGTGGTTTTCAAAGGTGTCCCACTTTCCGATTCGATCTTATTGCATTCATATATTCGTTTCATCAATGGTGTTATTCTTAGTTAAGTGTTCTCCTTTGTTCTTAAAGTTTCTATCCTTTTATACTCTTGATTTTTCAATGGATCATCTAGGTATTGATGGATCTAGAACATGTGGTTTTGGATATTTCTTCTAGGGCATGTTTCAATTTCTCCTTTACATTATTTCTCATTGATGGGTGTTTTTTCGAGTGTCGTTCTTCGAGAAAGAGGTAGGTTGTTCTATTATATTATTTCAGATTGGTTAACTTTGATTTTCGTGGTTTATTTTAATTGCTGATTTAAACTCAAATTCTCAATATTTCTTTCAATTTCTTTGATAAAACCAATTTTCAATGAAATCGGAGGATTTGAAATGGTTTTGGAATTTAAATTTAGAAAACCCCCAATTCTATTGAATTAGGGTGGGTTTATAGAAATAGTTTGATTTAAATTGTGGATTTGATGGAAATGTTTTCAATTAAAATTTTTAATTTAATTGGGAAAAGAAATGGTGAAAATAATGGAATTAGTTTTGAATTAATTTCAAACCTGTGAATGGCTTAATATGATTTGATAGAAACCCAGTGATTTTATCTTGTAAAAAAGGAATGTTTTTGAATAAAACCTATTTTGGTTTTAAATGGAAAGAAATTTTCATTTTTGAAATGGATAAATGGGATTGATTATATTTTTTAAGCTTTTCCAAAATAGTTCACCCATAATGTAAGAGCGCATGCAAGGGATGTGCGTATACACATTTTTCTGAGTTCATATAGAGAGTGTAAAATCCTATAAATGGTTAATACTATCGTACCTTTGACGAATGACCATATTTCTCGCTTGTTTATTTATATTTTTGATATTTTGTTCTTATAAGTGTTATACCTATAATTACACCCACATCCATCTAATGGGTAACTAACATACCATTCTTGTGTACGATGAACTATAGCCTCATGAAATGATGTTGTTTGTTTTTACTTTACCACCACTCATGGTTGGGAATTATGATGGAAACTATGTTTTTATATGTTATATATGATATTTATGATGTATTTAATCTTATGTAATTATTATATAACATGTATCGTCATTCTCGCCCTTTTTTGTATGCACGGTAATTTCATTTGGGGAAATGTGGACTACTGCCTCTTCAAAACGATGTGATTCATTCACACCATACATGGTATGTTTTAAGGATGCATTTTGTGAATGTATATGATATATGTGAAATAATAATGATATTTTAATCATAATATATATTTATATATACATATATTTAATTTTATTTGTTTCTTTCAATTTGATAACAATATAGAAACAATGTTCATTCGTACGCACGACCTACCATCTTTAGGAATGATGTATTCCATTTATACTTCTATATTATAATAATTATTAAAAATACATATATAATGAATATATATAATATGTATAACATTTTTTACATTATAAAAATAATTAAATCATGATATAAGTAAGTGTATCAAGAATAAAAAGTTAAAACATATACGAAAAATAAAGTGGATATTACCTGAAATGTATCATTAACATTGAGTTATTAATAAATTGGTAATATAAAGTTATAAACAAATAATATATGGTACTATATGTAATAATATGGTTCTGTATTATATTTATAATAAAATTATATTTATTATACAGGATTTTTGAACATGTATAAAGAAATTCAAGACTTAAGGTAATGGAATTTCATCTCACATTTTAATTCTGTGGGATATATGCCTCATTCAAGACATGTTTATTTAATGTGGTGTGTATACTATACATGAATGTAATATATGATTATTATTATTAAATTTATTCTATTTAAATATCCATTTGATGATATTTATTTCGTGGGGTTTATGTTTCATATGTTACAAAATTAGTAAATTAATTTTGTCCCACATTACCTTCTTTGAAACACATGTCATGTTATTCACATATATTTTTATATGAGGTGTATATACTGCCTTTGACATGTTATATCCTAAATTTACTTCTTTTAGGATATTTTAATATTCATGTAAAGATATTAATTCCATTTTATTATGTTTAAATATTACCAAATTGGTAATGATTTATTGTTACAATCTCATCGTTTATCGAGATTGTTCATGAATATGATTACATTGAGGAAATCAAATAATCCATTTTTCATGAAATATCACATCATTTCTTAAACTACAGTTATTTATGTTATATCCAATTAATGTTACCATTGTTACACACTTTGGTACTTAATATAGTTAATAAAATATTTTTATGAAAATCAAACTATATGTTACCTTTCGGTCATAAATCTGTAATCTTTAAAACCCATGTTTTCTAAAAATAATTTCTAAAATGTTTTAATATTATCCTATTATGTTTAAAGGAAATTCTTACCCATGTTTTAACTTTTTATAAAATGTTTTTAAAAGTAATACTCTTATCATTTTCCGATCAAGGAAACTTTTCATAACTTTTACTGTGTAAAAGGAATGTTTGACATATAACGACTTACCCACCGTCCTGACCGTTGTTTCCCAAAGCTTCCTTTATAATATTAAAATTTTATTTTTATGTAAAATATTTTTATAATATTTTGGTATTATTTTAATTTTATTATGTATTTTAAAGATTTGTTTTCAAAAAAATATACGTAAAAAGCATTTTAAATGATTTTCCAAGCTCCCTTTATAAGTTTTCAAAAGGTTTATTTTCTAAGAAAAGTATTTCAATGATTTCAAGTTTTCTTTATACGTTTTCAAAAACATTTTCTATAAAATAATTAAAAAATGATTTCATGGTTTATTTTTAAATTTTCAAGTTGTTTTAAAAAAACTTTTTCAAAAATGTTTTATGTTTAAAAAGTGGTTTAAAAATTTTCAATATCCCCTTTATAAGTTTTCAAAAGGGTTATTTTCAAATAAAAGGATTTCAGAGATTTCATGTATTTATTAATTTTTGAAAACATTTTCTAGAAAAGTATTTCCAAAATTATTTCAAGCCTTATTTTTAAGTTTCCAATGTGTTTTAAAATAAAAAGGTTTTAAAAATTCATTAGGTTTTTGAAACATATTTTTAAGTGGAAAATATATTTTCCCCAAGAAATGTTTTAAATGAAATTTTAAATACTTATTTATATAAAATGGAACTTTGAAATGTTTTTATAAAAATTATTTTCAAATAAAGGCTATTTTCCTTAAGAAATGCTCCATGTTATCTTTCAAAATAATTCTTCATCTAAGAAGATGAAATTTTCTATAGTTTATAAATACCATTCATATTCTTTCCTGATTGGTTTAACTTTTTATAGAATGATGTTTATGATACTTTTTTTTCTTCAGTGGGTTATATTATTTTGAAATGCTTATCATTTAATGGGATATGTATTGATTAAATGATTATGAAACCTATCCCTTATCCATTGGTTATGATGTGTTGAAATATCAATGATACCTTTTTCATTTTATACATCATGATATGATGAGTGTTTTATTATCTTATGGCACATTAATGTATGATTTCATTATGTGATGGGTGGGACTAATATCTCCCTATAATTCATTGGGTAATGATAATTTTTTATGAGATCAAGAGGGTATATGAGAGTTCATCCCAATCCTAAGAAAAGAGGATGTCTTAAGCCTGAAACAAGAGGATACATGGGAGGGAATCCGAAGCTCGAAACAAGAGGGTACATGGATGGGAATCCCAAGCCTCATCCAAGAGGGTATATAAGATGGAATCCCAAGCTCTAAATAAAAGGGTAAAAGGGAGGGAATCCCAATACAAAAACAAGAGGGTGCAAGGGATGTATTCACAGGCCTGAAGTAGGTACACAAGTTATTATCCCAAGCCTAACATGTTATGAAGTTCTTGTTAGGTATCCTTGAAATAAGATTTTCCATGGTTACTTTTATACCACAAATTTCAGGACTTATTTCTATATTATGTTTTAATTGATTATGATCTTGTATAAATTATGATTAATATCTTATTAACTGCCAATATTTAGGCCATGACTCATGTATATGATCTTTGATATTCATGGTATGATCTTCCAATGCTATTATCTTGTTCTCATACCCTTATTCTCATGTTATGGTTATGTTTCTCCTATATTTACCCTTAATGAGTGTCTAATCTCACCCTTTTATTATGATTCTTTCCCCCATGTTATAAAAATTGTTTTAATTAGATGTACTAAATGGGAAGATCTTTGTGGAAAACATTGGAGATCTTTCACCTAGTTATACTTTTTCTTTCCAAGTATCCAAAGAAACTAAACTATTATATTCATTAGGCATTTATTTTTGTAATGTGATGAATATTCATCTAAAATGATGTAATATACATGAATTTTAAGCCTAGGTATCTATTGTTGGTGTCAAAGGAAAGGTTTAGTCAATATTTGGAAATTAGGATAGGAAAATTTTATTGAGATCCCTAGGGATATTTCTGTGGATGTGTATAGTGATATATCTAAGGATAAGTCTAATGATATGAAAAAGTATAGAAACATTTTGTTGAATTTTGGTAAAAGATAGATTCAGTGGCTTCCTATAAAAACACCCATGTATAGAAATTATAAGTGGATGTGGCTTTGAAACAGATGTACCTAGGGGTAAAAACTCTGAAAATGTGTGTTTGCCTAACTCAAGCATAACCTAGTATACGAAAATAGGTCTTGCTGTACACTTAGTTTGAAACTCCCATGAGGATATGCATTAGGAATTCATAAATAATTTATGAATCGTCGTGAAAGATTAAAATAGAATATTAATATAAATAACCTAGGATAAACCTAATGTTTCATAGATTAATGAAGTGGGTGATATTATTTATAAATTCTATATGTAATTTTTCATGATTACGTGGGTTTTTCTAATGTTTCTCACACTATGATTTCTCGTTTTTGAAAATGGAAGGAACTAGAAATAATGGGGTTAACATTGAATTTTTCATATGTAGAAAGTATGGTCATTATACAAGTCGATGTTCTAAGTGGAGGTCCCATAAAAAGAATCAAGAAAGTGTTATGAATATTCTTTATAATTTTAAAAATAAACAGACCACACATGACATGTGAAAGGTATGGGGTGTTTTTTAGTATTGTTAATATTAAACATAAGAAGCGTGATTATATTGAGTTAAAGGAACCATATAACATGATTAATATTTCATATTCTAGGAATGAGTTATTAAGGAATATGTTGATGAATCTTTAGTAATGGTTTGAGAGTAAAGTTGTATGATTTATGTGTATATGTTTTTGGAATTCAAAGATTATGTTATATGAATCATGAAGTATATAAAGATTTTGTGTTGAAGTTTTTATTTAACTATTTTCAAGAATCTCTTAAATGATACTAACGAACTAGAAAATTGATTTTTTTTCACAAGGTTACGTTAAGGGAAGGTATCCCTTAATGTGTTCTTAAGGATGAGAAAATGATATTTTGTATGTATAAAGAGATGATGATATGTATAAAGTAAATTGGATAGTTTTTATAAAATTAGAACCGATAAAGGATTATTTGAAAAGGTGGTGTATTTTATTATGGATGAATTTTAAAACTTCTTGGATTTATGGAATATATCTAGAATTATTTGGGATAAGGAAGCATTCATGTTTTATAATGGGATTTAAGGTAATTCGTGGTATTAACATGTTTCAAGAGAATATACGATGAGGGTATTCACATATTTTGAATGTCACAACCAAGAGATACTTTGTGATATATGGGAGATCAGTTTTAAGCCAATTTTGTGACCTTATTTCTCAATTTTTATATTTTCATATTCTGAAAGTGTTATAAGGTTAACCATTTAATGAATGGTTTATTCTAAACTTCGAATGTGATTTTATAGATTAAATTATTATCTCACCATATGTGAATTTATGTGTATTGGATAACTTGTGATAACCTTTTTTATGTGATATATCGATTGACCTATCATTCTATTTATGGATCTCATAATCTGGTAATGCTTTGGGAATTAATAATTCACCTTCATTTCTTAAAACAAGAGATATAATGGAAATTGATCAAGGAATAACCAAGGGTGACGTTGTCCTAAAATCGTGCAAGTATATCTTTTTTCAGGAAAATTATTCCTCATTTTTAAAATGATCTAGAAATAAAATGATGTCCTAATACCTTGATTTTTGTTGAACTGTTGGTCTTTTAAATCATCAATGATTTATCACTTTGAGTCCCTCAAATATCCATTGATCATTCACTTGTTTGTGATTGATGACCTCAATCACACCCTATACATATTTATTTTTTTCCTCCCAATCCATATTTTCACTTGCCACCTATATTATCCTATGTGGAAACCTAGTTATATGTTACTTTGGGTAACCGTTATGCTCCAAGCTTTCCCTTCTAAAAGAAAGTTTTACTCTTCATTTTCATGATGTCGGTTTCTATTAATAGAAATTTTAATTATTAAACCTTTGATAACCTAGATGAATTTTTATAGAAAAATTAATTTTAATGGGGTTATAATGCAACACCCCAAGATTTTGTGAAATATTTTTTTGAATTAATTTAACCTTTTTGATATTTTTCATTTCACGCAACACTAAAAATAATTGTTTTCTATATATTAAAGATCTATGTTTGGATTCCGTTATACACAACACCAAGTTAATCATACACTATATGAAACATAATTTTTGCTTTCTCTACAAGGAATACCAAGGATAGCTTATGTTGCACACAAGACTAACTTTCCTCGAGGTCTTGCATAACACGCAAGACCATGTTTTATCGAACAATAATATATTATTAAAAATATAATTATTTAATATAATAAGATATAACCTAGACATTAAGTTGGTGGTTATGAATAATATTGACTAACTTATAAAAATAAAATGTTGATTTTTTTGGTTAAATACAAATTAAAAATTAACAAAATGGGCAATTGAATATAAAGTAATGTTTTTATAAAAATTACATTTATGTTCAAAAAATAATTTATCCTAATAAATTTAATTAATTAATAATTATGAATTATAATAATAGAATATATTTCTTATATATTCAATAAAATATTTTTTTACATTCATTGAATATATTTTATATGCATGAGACAAGAATAATCCCAATATTACACATAAAAACCTATATTTTTATAAAAGTAGTTTTACCGACTTTTAATGGAAAACCTATTTTAAATATAAATTTTGGAACATTTATAAAGTTTATATGTCAAAAAAAATTAATTTTGAAATATATACTTAAAATTTAGGTTAGTATGAATTTTTGGTACTTTTATGGGATGTTTTATTTTTTGATTAATAGTAAAAAACACAAAATTTTAATTCAAAATTTTTTTCATCTAATTTATTTATAATGTTAAATTATATTTATAATTGGTTTTAAAGTATAATTTTTTCAATTAAACATCAATTTATCAAATTTATATCACTGAGATCAAATGCACTTCAAAATTAGATATAAAAACATAGCAATCTTTTTAACACTTTTACTTTCAAAAATTGTATTTTCATCCAGCATGTGAAAATAATTTTAAATTTATTTCTTCCACATATGTTATTGGAAATTTTAAAAATAGATTAAATATTTGGAATAATTATATTTTAAAATTTATAATAAGTCCATCTTTGTTTTTGTCCAAAATTATTAGTGAATGTAATTAAAATTAATTGTAACGATTAAGAGGAAAATCAGATTAACAAGAGACTAAACCTTAAACTTAAAGGCCAAAATGACCTAAAAATTATAAAAAATATATTTAATGGAAATATTACTACCCTATTCTCTATTTTATCTTATTTATTTTATAATTTTATCCACTTTAAATGGGAAAAACATGGGTAGAGTTCCCTATTCAAAAATTTATAAGAATGTCACTCTTCCCCCACTATAAAAAGAAACTCACCCCTCCCACTTAATTATAGACATAAAGCCATTTCTATCACCAAAAAAATTAAAAAATAATCTCTCAACATACCTCTATTAATCCTATAATCCTCAATTATAGAATAAATAGATCCAATGAAGCCCTTTGGTGGAAACCAAAAGGAGTTACCCAAAGAAGAGGTAACATCCATCCTCCAGCTCCTTTATTTTATTTTCATTATCCACCACTCAAATATTAATTTTCCATTATTATATAAAAAATAAGTGTAATAACTATTATTATATATTTTTATTATATGTTTTATAACTACACTTACTCAGACATCCATCTAATGGGTCAAAAACTTACTGTTCTTGTATACAGTGAACTATCGCCTCACGAAACGATGTTGTTCATTTTTCCTTTACCACCTCTCATGGTTGGGAATTATGATGAAAAATATATATTTTTATGTTATATATGATATTTATGATTTATTTATGATTTATTTATTATTATATAATTATTATATAACACATAACGTCATTCTTTCAATTTTGTGTAAGTACAATAATTTCGTTTCGGGAAGTGGTGACTACTGCCTCCTCAAAGCGATGTGATTCGTTCAAACCTTACATTGAATGTATTAAGTATACATTTAGTTGAGATAAATGATATATATGAAATTATAATTCAAATTGAATTATAGTTTTTATATATATATCATTTAATTTCTTTCTTTTAATAAGAAAATAAAATATAAATAGTATTCATGCATACGTACGACCTATCGTCTCAATGAATCGTGTATTCCATTTCATACTTCTATATTATATATATTGTTATAAATAAATATATAATGAATATATATAACATTTATTCCATGTGTTTACATTATGAAAATAATTAAATCATTATATAAGTAAGATGATCAAGAATAAAGAGTCAAAATATATAAGAAAAATAAAGCAGATATTACCCGAAATGTAACATTGACATGAAATTATTAATAAAATGGAAATATAAACTCTTAAGAAAATAATATATGGTATTAGATATAATAATACGGATATCTAGTAGATTTATAATAAAATTATGTTTATTATATAGGAGGTTTTACCCTGTATGAATAAAGTCAAGACTTAAGGTTAGGGAATTTCATCTCACTTTTTATTTTTGTGAGATACATGTCTTATTCAACACTTATTTAATTAGTGTGGTGTGTATAATACAAATTGATTTAATCTATGATTATTATACATAATTTTTTTTTCAAATCCATTAGATTATATTTATTTTATAGGGTTTATGTTTCAATATTTACTAATTTGATAAAGTAATTTTGTCTCATGTTGCCTTCATTTAAAGACATGCCATTTTATGCACCTATATTTTTCTATGAGGTGTATATACTACCTTTTACACGTTATTTCCTGAATATAATTATTTTAAGGATATTTTAAGTTGAATTATTTTTCATTTAATTATGATTCAAATTTACCAAATTGTTAACAGTTTATTGATAAAATCTCATCGTTAATTATGATTGTCCATGAATATGCTTCCATTTATTAAATATTAGGATCTATATCCCAAGAAATATCATGTATTTTCTTACACTATGCTTAAAAATTTTATATATAAGTAATGGTTACATTTTTCCACTCTTTGGTACTTATGATAATTAAAAAAATATTTTTATGAATATTAGGAATTATTTCTCCTTTCAGGCAGAAATATATGTTCTTCTAAAACTATGTTCTATAAAAATGTTTCCTAATTTTTTTACTATTATCCTATTATATTTAATGGAAATTTTTACCTATGTTTTACATTTTTACAAAATGGTTTTAAAATGAATCATCTTATTTTTTTCCAATCAAAGAACTTTTCTAAACTTTTTTAGGTGAAAAATGAATGTTCCTCATGTAAGGACATTACCCACTATCCTGACCATCATTTCCTTGAATATTCCCTTATAAAATTACCATATTATTTTTAATTTTTTTTCTTTCTAATATTCTAGATATTTTAGTATTTTAAAGTGGTTTTCAAAGAAAAATACTTTCAAAAAAAATTATGTTTAAAAAGTGTTATAAATGATTTTCAAGTCTTTATTTATAAGTTTCCAAATTGGTTATTTTAAAACAAAAGGATTTTAATGATTTAAAATTTTCATTATAAGTGTTAAAAACTATTTTATAGAAAAGTATCTCTAAATTGATTCCAAGCCTTCTTTTTATTTTTTCAAGGTGTCTTCAAAGAAAAAGTTTTTTAAAAAAGTTTTATGTTTAAAGAGTGTTTTAAATGATTTTCAAATATCCATTTAAAAGTTTTCAAAAGGGTTTTTTCTAAAAGAAAATTATTTCAATTATTTAATGTTTTAATTATAAGTTTTTAGAACCATTTTGTAGAAAAGTATTTCCAAAAAGATTTCAAGCCTTCTTTTTAAGTGTTTAAGGAGTTTTCAAATAAAAAGGTATTCAAAATTATTTATGTTTGAAAAATGATTTTTTTAAGAAGAAAAGATTATTTTCTAAATAAATGTTTTAAATGAAATTATAAAACCTTATTTATAAGAAATGGATTTATGATATTGTTTTATGAAAATGTTTTTTTAATAAATGTTATCTTCTTTAAGAAATTTTCCATGTTATCTTTCAAAATCCTTCTCCATCTAAGATAATGTACTTTGTTATAATTTATATATACCATTAATATTATTTATTGAATGATTTATGTTTTGATGGAATAATTTTTATGATACCAATTCATATTAAATGGGTTATATTATTTTTAAACCCACTTGTTTTCATGGGTTATGCGTTGATGAAATGATTATGAAACTTATACCTTCTCCAAAGGTTATGACGTGATGAAACATTAATGATACCCATTTCATTTTATGAATCATGACATGATAAATGTTTTCTTATATTATGGAACATGCATGTATGATTTCATTATAATAAGTTTGAGACCTATATGTCACTCCAATGCATTGGGTAATGATAAATGTTTTATGAGTTGAAGAGGGTACACATGAGGGAATCCCAAGCTGGAAACAAGAGGGAATTGTAAGACCAAAACAAGAGGGTACATAAGAGGGAATATCAAGAACAAAATAAGAGGGTACATGGGAGGGAATCTAGGGCCTTAAATAATAAGGTACATTAGAGGAAATACCAGGCTCTAAGTAGGTAAAAATTTTATTAGTTCATGCCTAACATGTTATAAAGGTCTAGGTTGGTAGCCTTGAAATTTGATTTTCTATGCTTATGTTTATGCCAATAATTTGATGTCTTATTCCTTTATTATGTTTTCATGGACTATGATCTTGTTTCCCTTATGATTCATTTCTTATGAATTGTAAATATTTATTCCATGAATCATGTATATGATATTTGATATGCTGCGTATGAGCTTCAAATTTTATTCTCATGTTCTCATACCCTTATTTTCATATTATGCATATGTATCTCCTTTTTTTACCCTTACTGAGCATCTAAACTCACCCATTTCATATTTTTCTTATCCCCATAATATGGATAAAGTATTTAAGTATAAGAAAAAATGGGATGATCTTCGTGGGAAACATTAAAGATCTTTCTCCAAGTTAGAAGATTTTGTTCCATGCTTCCAAAGAAACTACACTATTATGATCCTTGGACATGTAGTTTTGTAATGTGTGGAATATTCATCTAAAATGATTTAATATACATATATATTAATCCAAGTTCACTATATTTACACACTAAAATATTATGCCATAAATCTATATCCCTATGACTAAATCTCTAATAGGACTAACACTTTAATGTTAATTATGTTCCATTTGGGATTAGAATAGAAAATATAGATCTTCTTGCTTGATAATTTTGGTTTAGAACTCCAACTTTTTTATATCATTTAATGGAACAATTATTATTAGACAATATAACCTCTATCTTAGAGATATTGGTGGAAGACCCATTTTTTTACTTTTCCATAGTTATACAGATTTTGACCTCATCTTTCACTTCTAGAAAAAACATACGATGTGCTAATAGATTTAACAATACATTGGGTTACCTTTTTACATGATCATGGGGTAGAGGAATATCTATATGGTACCACCCTCTATGATCCACCATTGTGAGTATTTTATGATATATTTCTTACTTCTAATGATTATTTGGAAAATATTTTTCATAAGTAGATTAGGACATTCCTTATTTCTCTTCTAGATCATTTAGTTTTATTTTCAACTCTATACATTTCAGTTTGAGATAGTTATTCGTATATTCTATTAATCTCAACATTTCATCCCAATATTTATTTATGTTATTAATTTCTTCCTCATGAATTTTTATTTTCTTTTTTTTGTATTTATCCAACTCTTTGACAATTTTTTATTTAACATTCTACTGGGATGTCTTTATATCCTTAAAGAATTTAATTATTTTCTCCAATGCATGGATCACTTCCTTTACAACATTCTTAAAATATTTATTCTAAAAAAAATATCTTTAATTATTTACCAGAATTATATAATATTTCTTTTCAATGGGTGGAAGTTTCTTCTTTAGCTTTTATAAGCTTTGTGAGAGTGTTGTAACAACTTAATTTCTTTTCTAATAATTCCTATATTTCATCAAACTTTTTTCTAACTAGGATTTATAATCAATAAAACCCTTAATTTATGATAGCATATATGTCAAAACGTATTTGAGGACCTTTCTAAGGTGATCCTCTCATAATAAATCTCACTAAGTGGGTTATTGAATTCATTTTATTTATATATTTAACTTGTTTTACTTGAGAAATAGTATTTAATAGATTTATCAAAATTATATCTAATTTGACAACCTTAATATAGTGTTTGTTCCTCTTGTTTCTTTAAAAATTCCCTTTTATTTCTTGGACCTTTATTCTATATATTTTTTAAGATCTTTATTGTGACCATTAAGTTTATTTAGGCAGGAGTGTAGTGGATTATTCTATGTGAGGCTCTTCTTCAAAATTCTAAAATATGCACTTTGTTTATTCAAAAAAACCAATGCCAAATCATATGTAACCAATATTCTAATCCAAAGGGTTAAACTTAAAAAAATTCAAATAGAGAGAAATTATAATTTCCTACCACTTGATATACACAATGGACTCTACAAAAACACCTAAGAGGGTGGTGAATCATGTGTGGATTGATTTTACCAAAAAACAAATTCTTCTTCTTTCTGAAACCTCTTTGGTTTTCAAACTGTATCACCTATAAATATACAGACGAATATTTTTATATTTTACCCTTACAAGTACCTATATTTAGTGATGATGATTAAAGTAAAAAATATAAGAGGTGTTTTTACAAGGTTCAACCCCAATTTTTGTAACCTACTTCGTATCGTGTTTACCCCTATTATGTCATAGATTCTTCACTATAATGAAATCAAAATTTATAATAGGTGGAAATGAATTTTCCCAAAACAATATTAACACAATAGAAAATATTTTTATTACAATATTATGTAGGTCAAAATACTTTTTTATATAATTAAAATAGAGGCATCTTTATACTTCTTGATGGTTCTCTTTTTCGAAACTCATAAAGTAGATCACTCAAATATATCTAAGGATGTCACAACACACAAAAATATAATATGATTCCTCAAATCATATAAATTCAACATACAATAAATACTCAAACTCAGCATATATAACTCAGCCTCTAAAACACCATAGCCTCTAGTTCTTCCCAAATCTTTCTGCTAGAGACTCAACACAAACTTTCATCAAGAACCAAAAAGTCACACTCTCTATTTAGACTCACTTTTATTCTTCTTATTCCCAATATTTTATAGTGGAAAATTATTATTCTTCATTTAATTCTTCAATTCTCTCAGCTACTTGTAGTTTACACCATTTTACAACTACAACATAAGAACTTCTTTTTCTCCTTACTCTTTCAATCTCATCTTCTTTGGTAATTACATTAAATGAATAATATCTTTTCCAAATAAAATAAATGGTATTTTGAGAAGAATCAATAGATTAATTTCAAAAAACCATGATTATATAATACCCATTATAGGTTTCCATGTATGTTGGTGATCACCTTTTCAACTAAAGAAGTATTCCTCAAATAACCCTAATAAATGCTCCTCATTTTTAAAACACATCTAAGTAAAATATTATTTATTCATTAGAAGGAACATAATGTTCTTCTCAAAATATAACATAAAATATGTAATATATATACTCATAGTTGTATAAACAATATAAAAAAAATCATATCTATGGCATGGAACTCATATTTCATTTCCAAATTCATGAAATGTGGAATTATTCTCTTTTCTGAAGTCTTAGGAAAATTCCCAAAAATAAAAATTAGTTACTTATGAAAATTCAAGTAGCATTAGATTAATAAGGTTTAAGATTTTATGAATAGTTTAACACCCCAAGCTTCCACAGTATGTTTCCCTTTGAATAATGATATAGCTTGTGTTGTACGCAACTTGGAGTTTTAACACACCAGGACCAATCAAACTAGCTATTATGAATACTAATACTCACTTTTTAAATTATTTAAAATTTTATTTTTTAAAATGGACTTTATTTTTGGATTTGGAATATCAAAATTAGATTAGGGTGATTTTTTTTTTCTGAAAACTTTCAATTTTTTATAAATAGTGAAAAAACATTGAGATATTGTTTAAAAGAAACTTTTTATTTAAATAATTATTTATTTTATTTAAATTTATATTAGGTAAAAATAGATATATAATAACTATCTATGTTTAATTTAATTCATTATAGTAATTTTATAATAATATTAGATATATAAAATTTTATTGAACCTTTTACTATCTTTTACCCATCTTCTAGAAGTATTTACAAATTTGCATAAAACATAATTTTACCGCTTCGGTGAGTTTGATTTTAAAACTACAAGAGACTTGATTTATATCATTATTTAGAATGTGGTTCAATAAGAAGAACATAATTTTTGGTGAATAGAAACATTTGACTTTTATTTACCACAGTTAGAAGTAAATTGGGTAATTAAAGGTAAAAATGATATTATTTTTACCCTAACACATTTATTAATTATATTGGATAAGTTTATTTAGACCAAATACAACCTTAGTAATAAAATATTATCCTTTTGGTTCACTTGTATTAGATTAAGACATTTATTATTATTTTATTTAAAGAAGAGTTAAAAGTGTTAAATTCAAAGTTTCATAACTAAAACATTTTTATTATAGGGTTAAACATAAGATAAATTCGAAAATAAATATTAATTAGAAATATAAATATATTTCCTACATAATTGTATTTTATTTATAATTTATAGACAATAAATAATTAAATTTATTTATGACACAATGATGATGCAATAATTACCTTATTAACGAAAGATTAAAATAATTGATATTATAAATATCCAAATAAATGTAAATTGAGACTTTTGATGAATTAAAAGAATTTTATAAGTTAATATGAAATGTTAGGGTTGAAAAAATGATTTTTGTTTTAATTAATAAAGTTTTTAGTACTTCATAAAAAATAAGATACTAAATAGTGTCAAAATTGACATAAATGAGTTTTAAAAAAAATAATATGTTATTAAATGATATAATAGTCCTAAAAATATAATGTTCATACAAAGGACTTATATATAAATGTATATGTCATTAATTAACCATTTGGGGTTCTCTTGTAATTTTATAGTAAGTTTATTAACCATATAATATAAAAATACAAAGAGACATGGTAAATGTTCAACTATTTAATCAAGAGTTAAATCTAAAGGAAAGGTCAATATGGCGACATAAACATATCTAAAACCAATTTATTGAGAGGTTTACAAATAATACCCATAATATACTTGAAATAAATCATTTTTATCCATTGTAAACCGAATATTATTGTATAATAAAATAATATTTCAAGGTTTTCCTTAAGTGACCCTCACCTCTCTTATAAAAGGGCACTTCACATTCTCTCAAAATCACACCTCCAAATCCATTTGGATTGGCCAAACCTTGCTCAAATAACATCCCAACTACCATTAATTAGACATGGATGTCTTAATTTGATCATAAAGATAACCTAATGAGTCATTTTGATCAACTCAAAAGGAAACACCTGTAGAAGATGTTATAATTTCACCACCTATTTCAAGGTTTTTTTCTTCTTCCAATACCTATTTCTTTGTTGTTTCCATACCAAAATAATAACTACAGTAACTTATATATACTTTAATGTTATTATAAATATGTTACAACCATATTCAGTTTTATATCCATCATATGAATGATAAGTCACCATACGTGTGTACATACGGCGTACCATCTCCACGTCGTGGTGTAGTTTGTTATTCAAACACATCATTATTTGGATGGGTATAATAATGTGTGTAACTAATGTAAATAATGAATTTAACGTGTTAATTATTCTTTATATGTGATATAACATCTATTACATATGATTCCACCATCAATAGAATGGTATTGTCGCTCGTGCGTACGTACGGATTACCGTCTCCACGAACGTGATGAAATTCATTCGCCATCATAACCATTAAAGAATATTTTTCAGTTTATAATTAAAAAAAAAGTTTAATAACTTAATATAAATCTGTATATGAATCAAATACATCTTATCCACAACAAACATGGCTTACGTAACCAAGCATATAAAATAAAATGAATCAGTTAACACCCGAAACAATGATACTACTAAAATATTATTAACAAAACAATATTATAAGATCACATATGATATCATATTTATGTATGTGGTTCTTGCATAATTTAATAACAATAATTTAAATATTATAAAAGGTTTTAACGTACCCTCGATCAAGGAAGAGTACAAGGTAAGGGTAAATTCTACAATCTCTTCATTATCCGAGGTTGTTTATACGTTAGCATCTATTGTGACCTCTTTATCATCCACTCCCACGTTTCTTAAAAATGTATTTCAAAATAAATTTACTATTTACTATAATATGGTTTAAATTCATTTATAACCTTTTTTTATTTTTATATAATTTTTATAAAGGAATCTTTACGTCGTTTTCCAAACAAGGTCATTTACGACCTTTTCGAAAAAAAATTAAGGAAAGAATGTTTTTTTTAATTATATGGAAAGTGACGCCATTTTCTGCCATTATAACACCTTAGAATCATCCCTTATAAGCTTATAAAAATATTTTCAAAATAAATGTTTCCTTTTATAATTATTTGACTTTTAAATGATCTCAAAATAGAAAGATATATTTCTCTCAAACAGTTTTGATTTCATCTATGTCAATATCATTTGATGGATTTTACATTTGTTTGAAGTTGATTTATTATGATACAATCTTTCATATTGTATTGAAGGTTTTGTGATATTTTTTATTCTAGATGTGTTATTTTTATACCATTAATGGTTTATGGAAAAAGTATTGACATTTTATATGCTAGTTTTAAAACGAATGTTTGTGTTATGCTTCAAACTTTTCATATGAGGAATGCATTGGACTTAGTGAGTGACTGGTGGAGCCTGCTATAGCTCCTCAGTGCATCGGTAGGTCTGATGATTCAAAATAGTGTCTTGGCATAAGGCCTTGACAAAATCTTATTTGTAGTCTTGGCACAAGGCCTTGACTATGGGGTTTTGAAGTCTGACATTATGCATTCCATCACTATGAAATTGGCTATTGATATTACATATGATTATTCGACTAGTTGAATATCCATGTGAATAATTAAATGAAATTATTTGATTTACCTTTTCCATATTATGATCATGTTTAAGTTTAAAATTCTTGTGTTTTAGTTTTATACATTTCTTTAAATGTTTATGCTTATTTATGAAAGTTTCGGCTATATTTTTATCCTTACTGAGCACATAAGATCACCCGTTTATATGTTTTATTTTTCCAAGGATGTGAAGAATTATATTTTGAATGACATATAGGGATAGTCTAAGGGAGAGAAATGTGTTAAAAGGAGACACAAGGTTGTTGTTTTTTATTTCATAATGTAACATAAAACTTATGTTTGTATCTATTACTTCAAAGCCTTCTAAACTGATCGGTCTTTCGGGATTTGATCTCTTGTGATCAGGCTAATGTTATTTAATAATGTACCGACTCTAGGTAACTAGGGTCGGGGAATTATAGTTGGTATCAATGAAATTTTAGTACAAACTGTGGAAGCTAGATAAAGAAAAACTCTGATTAGATAACATTTCCCTAAAATAGACTTTGAGGATTATTATAGAAGAAATTCCTAGAATTTTGGTAATGTAGATATTTTGTGAGTTTTCCAAGAAATACATCCCTGTCTAGATACGAGCAGGTAGAGGTGGCTCTGGCACAGATGTACCAAGGAGTGAAAACTCTGACAAGAAGTTTCGGGCCTAACCCAGGGTATCCTGGTACACGACAATGGGTCTTGTTTCACTCTTGGTTACGACACTCCCGGGAGATATTCTTAGGATAATTCACATTTTTACAAACTATTATAAAGGATTTATGAGTATATATATCCTCAAAGAATTTTTATTATTAGTATGGATTATATCCATAAACTATTCAATTTATGTTAAATGTTTTACAAGTTTGGAATTCTGTATTGTGATTCATAAACTAATCTAGTTTATGCCATTTTTTAGAAATGGTGCCTAGTAGAAGGAATGGAAACTGTATCATTGTACGTAATCCATGTATGGATTTCCCTCATACTCAAGATAATTATAGTCAATCTGGTGATGCAACTGATGCTGATTAGCTTATCACCACACTGGGACAAATCACTCAGGTTATGAATAATAACATTACCCGTATGGAGCACCCTAATCCACAACACATAGTATCAATGTTAGACTACTTCATGAGGAAACAACCACCAACATTCAAGGGAACTACAAATCCATTTGTATCTGAGCAATGTATAAGTTCCTTAGAGAAAATATTTCATACTTTTAGGAGTAGCGAAAGGGAAAAAGTTTTCATGGCAGTTTATCACCTCATGGGAGATGCAGATCAATGGTGGTATTAATTCAAAACACAAATAAACATGATGAAGTATCAAATATGGAATAGAGGGAGTTTAAAGATATTTTCTTAGAAAAATACTTTCCTCGTGACCATCGAGCGGATATGGAAAGAAAATTTCTGAGTCTGAAGAAAAAGGAAGATGAGAATGTCAAAAATTATGAGGCTAACATTAAAAGGTTAGAAAGGCATAAAACAGATTATATACATAACCAAAGGAGTAATATTGATCGATTATTTGGTGGGTTAAATCTATTTATACATCAATAATTAGTCTCACAATCCTTCTCCTCAAAAAAATATATTGTCTCATGTGCAATCAAGAAAGAAAAATAATTCTCAAAGTCTTACAACTTTAAATCAAATCAAGAGAAGAAGAGATCTTCTGAACACTCTAGAAATGGAAATGAGGGGAAGAAAAGAAAAGTTGAATATCCATACTACAGTAAATGTGGGAAAAACACCCCTGTACTTGCCTAAAGGGAATGGGAGTCTGTTACCAGTGTGGTGATAAAGGCCACCAAGATCATGATTGTAAGGGAAAGAAAGAGGTTTTCAATGTGGAATGCTACAATTATAAAGAAAAGTGGAATTATGCAAATGAATTTCCTAAGCGCCTAGAAAAGTTACCTCAGAAAAGGGTAAGGGAGCAAGGCCAAGCTTATGCAATCACTATTGCTGAGGTTGAAGCTCCAAAAGACATAGTGGCAAGAAATTTAATGGTTTCCTCATGTTTAGCCAATGATTTATTTGATTCTGGATAATCGTATTATTTCATATCTTCCCATTTTGCTATGAAAATTAGATATTTCCAATTTTATTTAACAAGGTAGTTGTGAGTCAAAAATCCTAAGGGAAGTATCTTTGTTACAAAGTTTTGTGAATCGGTTCCCATTATGGAATATAAATGTTTTTTATCTTCTGATCTCATCATCATACCCATGATTGAATTTGATATAATCCATTATATGGATTGTATTTTAGACCATGATAAAAAACTATATTTTAAGAAGAAGGAGGTTACAATTTTTTATGATGATAAGGAGTACGTTATCTTTAGAGAAGAAACATCACCACATAATTCTTATTTAGGCCCCCCAGTAGTTCTACTAAATTCAATTATTGTGGAGGAAGAGAATGAAATAACTATGGGTGAGGAAAAGAATGTTCTAATAGAGGATGTACTTATTTTTCAATAATATGTTGATGTGTTTACAAAGGATTTACCTGGACATCCTCTAGAATGAGAAATTGAGTTTTCCATTGATTTAATTCCTATTTCAAGGCTTATATCAAAGACCCCTTATAGATGGGCCACTGTGGAATTAGTGGAACTAAAGAAACAACTAGAGGAATTAAGTAATAAAAAATTTATTTTCCCTAGTGTTTCTCTATGGGGATCCCCTATTATTTTTGTAAAGAAGAAAGATGTATCTATGAGGTTGTGCATTGACTACAGGGAGATCAATGCTATAACAATAATAACAAGTATTCCATAACTCTCATTGATGATTTATTCGACCAACTTAATAGAGATCAATATTTTTCAAAGATTGACCTTCGATCTGGATATCATCAGTTGTGTGTGAAGAAGGAAGAAATTTCAAAAATAGCATTTCTAACTAGGTACGAGCATTACGAGTTTATAGTAATGCCTTTTGGATCGAATAATGTACCTTTTGTCTTCATGGATTTAATGAATAGAGTATTCATTGAATATCATGATGACTTTGTAGTGGTTTTTATTGATGATATATTGGTATACTCAAAAAACTACGAAGATCATGAAAATCACTTGCACACTACTCTGAAAACCCTCAAAAGAAATGAATTATATGAGAGGTTTAACAAGTGTAAATTCTGGTATCAAGAGATTTCTTTTATTGGCCATATTTTCTTTAAAGACAGAATCTCTGTCGATCCTTCAAAGACCATGGCAATCCAAGAATGTCCAGTACTATTGAGTATAACTAAGGTATGCAGTTTTATTGGTTTAATAGGTTATTATCGATATTTCATTCAAGATTTTTCCTGATTAGCTAACCCATTAACCAAGCTCTCATGTAAAGGGGTCAAATTTGTTTGGACAAAAGAGTGCAAAAAATGTTCTGAAGAACCGAAAAGATAATTAATCAATGCTCTTATCTTGACTCTACCATCAGGGAATGATGGATTTGTTATTTATAGTGATGCTTCAAAGAAAGGACTTAGTTGTGTCCTTTTGCAGAATGATAGAGTTATGGCCTATGCATCACAACAGCTAAAAATTCATGAAAAAATCTATCCCACTCATGATCTTGAGTTAGCAGCTATAATATTTTCTTTGAAGATATGGAGACACTATCTCTATGGTGAAAAATGTGAGATATATACTGATCATAAGAGCTTGAAGTATATTTTATCACAAAAATAACTTAACATGAGGTAAAAGAGATGGCTCGAACTACTCAAGGATTATGATTGAACTATACACTACCACTCGGGGAAGGAAAATAAGGTGGAAAATGCTTTGAGAACAAATGATCATGGCGTTTTGAACAAGATGAGAGTTGAAATGGATCCTATGTTCATGAATCTAGTAAAATGGATATGGAAATAATCATGGAAGGTGAAACATCAATAATTTTTCAAATGGTTTCCAAACTATCTTTACTAGAAAAGATAAAAAGTTCTTAGACTGACGATGAGGAGTTTCAAAAGAAAATTAAAGTTGTAAATGACGAGAGATTGATTGAATTCTTATATGAAGATGGAATTTTGAAATTTGGGAAGATACTTCTTATTCATGATATAACTTATCTAAAAAGGGAATTTTTGGATTATTCTTATAGATCTGATTACTCTATACACCCTCGTAGCACTAAGATGTATAGATATTTGAAGGAACATTTTTGGTGGGACAACATGAAGAGGGAGATTGCTGATTATGTGTCAAGATGTATGGTTTGTCAAAAGGTAATGTCTGGAAGACAACATCTTGGAGGAGCCATGCATCTTCTTCCCACACCTGAGTGGAAATGGGATGATATGATGATGGAATTTTTCATGGGGCTACCAAAGGCTCGTCGAAGGAACGATGCAATATGGGTCATTATTGATCTTCTTACCAAGTCAACACATTTTCTTGCTATAAGAGAATATTTACCAGTTGAATGTTTAGAAAGACTATATATTAATGAAGTTGTACGACTTCATGGATTACCCCTATCGATTGTTTCTGATCGTGATCCCTGTTTTACATCAAGATTATGGAAAAGTATTTAGAAGGCCTTGGATACTGAACTTTGTTTGAGCACTACGTACCACCCTCAAACTGATGGACAATCAGAACAGAGTATTAAAACCTTAGAAGAGATGTTGAGATCTTTATCACTTGACTTTCAAGGTATGTGGGATAAATATTTACCTCTGGTTGAATTTTCATATAACAATAACTTCCATTCAAGTATTCAGATGGAACCATATGAAGCGTTATGTGGAAAGAGATGTCACAAACCAACTTGTTTGTAAAGACCCGAAAAATTCAAGGAATTTTTTTTTCTTAATTTTCTTGGGAATTTTACAAGAACACAGTTTCTGACGGAACCTGATTCCGAGGCACGGTGTGCCCGTAATCTTTTTCCGAATTTCATCTCGGGTACGTTCAGTGAACGAATGAGTGGGTTTTTCTAACTTTTGAACCGTGCTCAGAATCACATTCTGAAGGCACCGATGGAATCGCAGTGTCGATATTTCCTTAGAAATATCTTTTCTAGAGTTGCGTTTTCTCGGGTGTGGTTTTTAATTTTTTGGGGTTAAGTTAAGAAATAAAATAAAAGTGGTACGACTGATTTTTAGTTTATTTTTCTTAACTTAAGTTAAGTGGGTGATGTGGGACCCACAATATCCTACCCACTTGGTAGGATATTTGTGAGGTGGGGCCCACACGAGCCCGACCATTTCTTTCACCTTTTTCAACTCCCCTCCTTTAATTAAGTAATGCACCCCCTATTTAATTAAGTCAACCCTTGCATTTATTCTGGTTAAGAAACGCCTCATTAATGTGGCGGTTTAAGCGTTGCAATTAATTCACTTAATTGTTTCTTTCGTTTTTGAATTTTAAAACGTAAGACTTGTGAAATAAAAATAAGACAACCCTTATTTTTATTAGGCTGGTGGTGTTGAGAGGAAAGGAGATTTCTCTCAGACTCTTGAAGATCTTCTCATCCTCGCGAAGAACGCGAAGAACACGAAGAACGCCGGATCCTCGGAAATCCACAGCGCTTCTTCCGCAATGTTCCTTCTTCCGCGACGCTTCTTCCGCGAAGCTTCTCCGCGACGTGATGATCCTCCTTCTGTGACGTCCTTTTTTTGCGAAAAATCCTCGCTCATCGAATTCGACGAGGTATGGATTTATTTTATTTGTTAGTTCGTGAATACTTTTGTCGCTTCCTCTGTTTCTTTGGAGCCTCCTGCTATCGCAATAACGGGAGGAGGTCGGACCGCATGAACATGGCCGGCCCTCCTCCCCCTTGTTGGTTTGTTTGTTGCGGCACGATCAAGGCAACGCGGTGTCGAAGCACCGCGCGAGAATTGTTAACGAAAGGGGGCGAAGTGGAGCGCCGTCGCGCCATGCCGTTGAAGACGAACCAAAGACGCGGCGTCGTCGCACCGCGCCGTTGAAGACGAACCAAAGACGCAGCGCCGTCGCGCCGCGCCGGAGAACCAAAAAAGCACCCGACCGGAGCAGGGCCACGGCGGAGGGGCACGACGCCGTCGTGCGGCACCGGACGGTCCAAGGCCGTGGCATAGGCCGCAGTGGAGCAGGGGAACCAGCGGCCAGAATCGGGCCACCGGCGTCAGAGCAGGGGGGACCGGCCTTGCCGGTCCCGTGGCGGCAGAAGCCGGCCGGCCGGAGCGGGCGGGCCGGATGGTGGAAGAGCCGGGGGCTCGAAAACCCCGGCTGGTAGGACGTGAGCGACCCCCATTATGGGGATGTGGTTACAACAAGCGGGGGACATCCCCCCCCCCCCCCCCGCGCGCATCCCGAACGGCTCAGCCGTTCGGCCGAGTCACCTGGCCAGCGTGCCGGGCCACCGAGCCGGTCCGGGCCGCGCCCAAGCGGGCCGGACCCGGACCCGGGTTGGGTCGTCCCAGTTTGGGCCGACCCAGGGGGTCTCGAGCCGGGTCGGTCCGGGCCTGAAACCCCCACTTTCGGACCTCTCACGGCCTTTTGCCCAGAACTTGGGTTGTAGACCTACGATCGACACACCGTCAGTTGCGTAGCGATCCTTGGATCAAGATGGTCATTTAGGTATATTACACTCAAGGTTTCAGAGTACTTTGGGTTCGGCTGTGTTGGTTCATACCCGGAACCAACTGGGCCCTCGGAATGGAAACACTTATAACTTGAGTTCCGGACGTCCGATTGACGTGTCGTCGACATTGTTGGATTCCTCTAAGTGAGACAGACCTTTTGTCTTACTCCGCTCAATGTTTGGACATAGTTGGACTACGGTCGGGTTGGTTTTGACATTAAAACCAACCGGGCCCCTGGGACGAAAAAGCCAATAACACTCAGATCGGGCGTCCGAATGACGCGCTGTCTGTGACGTTTAGTTCCTGTTGATGATATGAAACTTTTGGATACATCAACTCCGGACTATGTGTCAGTTGATGTATCATCCCTTCGGCTCATGGAGCGGACCCTCCGAAACAAGCTTGCTGTGTGCGGGAACCCTAGAGCTGGCTACGACTGCGACGACGATGATGACTGTGCAAAAATCTTCCGTGGATTCGACGGCGACGACTAAAGCACTCTGCGATCCTACGTGGATTAGTCCCACCGATCCTGTGTGGGTCAAATAATGTGTGGGTCAGCGCTCAGCAGTCCTGTGTGGGCCAGTGCCTATAGATCATGTGTGGGTCTGATCCTCTGTGGGTCATTGCGGGGGTTAGTTACCTATCGATCCTATGTGGGTCAGATCCTTTGTGGGTCATTGCAGGGGTTA
This sequence comes from Viscum album, assembly GCA_963277665.1. Taxonomy (NCBI): domain Eukaryota; kingdom Viridiplantae; phylum Streptophyta; class Magnoliopsida; order Santalales; family Viscaceae; genus Viscum; species Viscum album. Next base: position 1,648,223,254 of record OY728159.1, read on the forward strand.
GTACCTATCGATCCTCTGTGGGTCTGATGGCTTAGATAAATCAATGGCTATATCTGATCATATCTATCATCATATGAAGAAGTATACCTGTGTGAGCTGAATCCTGCTTTGGTTTCCTATATGGATTGTGTTTTGCTATCCTGTGTGGATTACGTTTTTCTTTCCTGTGTGGACTGGGTTGTGATTTCCTGTGTGGACTTGGTTGTACTTGATCTCGGATGTTGGAGCCGAACTGGAATTGATGAGTTAGGTATATGTATGGGCATATACCTAAGTAGTGTCGGATGTTACTTTGTGATTGTATCTTTCCTTTGTGGATTATACATTGTGGATTCTAGGAGACCTTCGGGGGTCTCAGGGTCCCTACTGAGTAGCTTATACTCACCCCTGCACGGGCTATTCCGGCACTACGTTGTATTGGTTGAAGACGATAGACAACGCTGATCGTGGTTGAGGCTTGCGAAGCAGGACGGTACCTGGAGGTGGACCACTAGGTGGGACATACTTAGAGCGGACGGCTGGACCCGAGGAGCTGTGGAGGATATCTGTACTCACCCTTCAGGTGGGACTTCTAGTGGATGACTCGATGTTGCGGCTTTACTTTCAGTTGTTATTTTCCCTTTCCAGTTGTACTTTACTTTCAGTTTGGGTTTGTATTCTGGCCCACTTACTTTTCCTCACTTACTGTTGTACCTAGTTTTTACTTAGTGTTTACTTCTGCTTGCTTAATCTGTGGTGTTTGTTTACTTTACAAAGGAAATGCCTTCCATTTTATCAGAAATTACTCCTTGCTGCTAGTCTCCAGCCGCTGGCCAATGGAAGGTGGGCTTGGGGTAGTCATGGCACGGGCCCCGAGGATGGGTCGTGACAAATAGGTATCTAAGGAGTTCGGTTCTACCGCAGAACTCAGGACTATGATCTTTTTCTATGTGAAGCAATAGTGTTAAGAGTATTGAGTGTGGTTATCAGTCCAAGGAGTCCAGTGTTGGTGCGACGACCAACGTATCCGTACACCAGGACCCTAACTTCTAATTTCTGAATTAATGCACGAAAACATTGATTGCATGTGTGTTTCAAGTTTTCTTTGTGATTACTTTATGTCAGCTCACCAGGTATACTGTTTGACCTTGGCGCACCTGTTTCTTTTCAGGATGGCCCCACGACGACAGCCATAGAGGGTTATGAGAGTTGTGTGTGACGACAACCCAATGAGCGATGAGGCCTCGGTACAGGGCCCTTTCACAGCAGAGGCACTGACGGTACCGCTACCCGCGGAGCCACCGATGCTACCAGCCCCAGCCGCTGACGATGCACGCCGCCTTAGTACACTGCATGAGTTTCAGCGGTAGCGACTGCCCAGGTTCCGTGGGGAGACGGACCATCAGGAAGCCGAGTATTGGATGGAGGCAGTTGTACAGGTTTTCAGGTTAGTGAGGACAACAGCAGACCTCATGGTGATCCTCACAGCGAGCCTGCTGCACGCGGAAGCAGGCAGATAGTGGAGCTTGATGCTCCAGGTGCACGATGAGGCATCTCATCTCTGGATGGACTTTGAGAGCCTCTTCCGCTCGGAGTTCATCCTATCCACCCTCTGTGCGGTGCGAATCTGGGAGCTTCTACAGCTGCGGCAGGGCAGCATGACGGTCGCCCAGTACTCGGTGAGATTTACCGATCTCTCGCGCTACTCGACAGACATGGTACGAGACCCATTCTTCTAGGCCCAGACCTTTGAGTAGGGATTGAGGCATGAGATCAGGGCATCACTGATCTCCCTCAGCATTCCGACTCAGGTAGGGTTACTGGAGCGAGCCCTTCTGATCGAGAGATTCCTTGCTGAGCCTGCATCAATAGTGAGACCTACCACATGGTGGCACATAGCAGAGTCCTCTACAGGAGGAAGTCGACGGATGACTCATGGGTCCAGGCTGACCAGACCCTCAGGCAGATGACCTCAGGACACTAGCTCAACAGTGCGGGGCACACAGCGCGGAGCCATTCTTTCGAGAGGCAGACAGTGCTACGCATGCGGCGGGCAGGGCGACATGGCTCGTGACTGCCCGAACCATCATGCTGAGGAGCAGCACACGGTTGAGGGGCCACCCAGGAAGAGGCAGAGGGTCGACCGTGGCAGTCTGCAAGGAGCAGGTGGACAAGGCAGAGGAGCTGGCCGAGCAGCAGGTGGTGGGCGACACTTTGAGGCTCTACCACCACCACCACCAGGAGGTCCACCCTGACCACAGGGAGCTGGTGGGTAGAGGAAGGCACAACTCCAGGTAGTTGAAGCCTACAACCATGGTGTGCCCGAGATGATTTGAGATACTATCTGTGTCTATTCCACCCTTTATGCAGTTCTTATAGACAAAAGGGTGAGTCATTCTTTCATAGCCGATGCCCTTGTTCGGAGCTCGGAGATTCTGACAAAGCCGTTGGCTCGATCCTTATGGCTAGAGACTCCTACAGGAGCAGACTCAACGATTACGCACTGGTACCGGTAGTGTGAGCTTACTCTAGGAGGAGAGATCTTTGGTTGGGCTCTTCTTGTAGCGGCGTCGAGGCCTTACGATGTCATCTTGGGCATGGATTGGTTATCTACAGTCCATGATCAGATTGACTGTTTTAGGTGCAAGGTGTAGTGTGTACGCACCGACGGGAGCAGGTTCCCCTTCACCGGTGAGAAGAGAGCTTTCGCAGCACAGGATGGACTCTCGGGGAGGATAGGACATCCCGTCACTCATCAGTTGGCTACCCTCATCCTAGGAGCAGTTGACGTGCGGAGTCCTAGTTTTCCTGCAGTGGTGGATCAGTATGCGGACGTTTTCCCCGACGACGTTCCAGGACTACCTCCTCGTAGAGAGGTAGACTTTTATATTGAACTTTACCCCAGGACAGCCCCGATATCCACTCAATCATATCTGATGCCCCCCGATGAGCTTCGAGAGCTACGGGTACAGTTGGAGGACTTGCAGGGCAAAGGATTCATCCGACCCAGTGTTTCACCCTGGGCTTCCCCGATATTGTTCACCAAGAAGGCAGACGAGAGCTTGCGACTTTGTGTCGACTATCATCACCTGAACCAGGTGACAGTGAGGAACAAGTATCCGCTACCGAGGATTGACGACCTCTTCGATCAGATCAAGGGAGCACAGTGGTTCTCGAAGATAGACCTCAAGTCAGGCTATCATCAGCTCAGAGTTTGAGACGAGGACGTGCAGAAGACGGCCTTCAGATGTCGGTATAGCCACTATGAGTTCTTGTTTATGCCATTTGGCATAACCATTGCTCCAGCAGTGTTCATGGGCCTCATGAACAGGATCTTTCAGCCATACCTCGATCGATTTTTTGTGGCCTTCATCGACGACATTTTGATATACTCGACGACTGAGGAGGATCATGCCTACCACTTGCGGTTTGTACTGGACACACTCCGAGAGCACCATCTTTATGGTACGATCTCGAAGTGTCAGTTTTGGATACATGGGGTCCACTTCTTGGGACATTTCATCTCTGAGGTGGGAGTTGCGGTGGATCCTACGAAGATCGAGGCAGAGCTAGCTTGGGATCCACACAAGAGCGTGACGGAGGTGCAATGTTTCTTGGGACTAGCTGGATACTACCGGAGATTTGTGCCAGACTTCTCTAGAGTTTCGGCACCACTCTCAGCTTTGACGAAGAAGGGGAAACCCTTTGTGTGGTCAGATAGATGTCAGCAGAGCTTCCAAGAGCTGAGACACAGATTGACCAGCACACCTATTTTGAGGTTGCCGGAGGAGGGAGTAGGGTACGTAGTCTACTGTGATGCATCAGGGACCGGACTCAGGTGTGTACTGATGCAGGAGTGGGCAGTGATCTCTTATGGATCACGTTAGTTGAGGCCGCATGAGCAGAAATACGCTACCCATGACCTGGAGTTAGCAGTAGTGGCCTTCGCTATGAAGACATGGCGACACTATCTGATGGGCGAGCACTTTACAGTCTATTCTGACCACCAGAGTCTCAGGTACATCTTCGCACAGAAGGACATGAACCTGAGATAGTGGCGATGGCTCGAGTTCCTCTAGTACTATGACTTTGAGATAGTCTATATTCCTGGAAAGGGGAACGTGGTATCCGATGCTCTCAGTAGGAGGACGGGCATTCAGCTACTTGGGGAGGAGACAAAGCAACTAGCCACTTTGCAGATATCCTTCGTGGATAGAGATGTAGTAGCCTTTATTCAATCACTCACAGACACTCCTCCACTACTACAGTGGGTTAGAGAGGCACAACATGGGGACGCCGACTGTGAGACGTGGCGTGCACAGATATCCACAGGATAGGCACCTGATGGATTCTCTGTGGGAGGAGTGCACGATGTCCTTTTCAAAGGACGTACCTTGGTACCAGTTGCTTTACGAGAGGAGGTGCTGAGAGAGTTTCACACTTCCCCTTTGGCGGTACATCCTGGCATCGTGAAGATTTACCAGGATCTCAGACGACAACGCTGGTGGCTGAGCATGAAGAAGGCTATGGAAAAGTTCATTTCTCGATGCCTCACCTGCCAGCAGGTATAGGCAAAGAACAAGGTATCAGTAGGCTTGGTACAGCCCTTGGAGGACCCGGAGTGGAAGTGGGACGGGATATCTATGGACTTTGTGACTGGACTTCCACGCACTTCCAGAGGTCACGACTCCATTTGGGTGATTGTCGACCGACTCACCAAGTCGGCTCACTTCTTACCCATCAGAGAGTAGGGCTCATTGGAGAGCTTAGGATGTCTCTACGTTCAGGAGATTGTACGGCTTCATGGTGTGCCATCATCTATCGTCTCTGATCGAGATGCTCGCTTTACTTCCCGGCTTTGGAAGGGGTTATAGGAGGCGTTCGGGACGCAGCTACGTCTGAGTACCGCCTTTCACCCTCATACAGATGGTCAGACAGAGAGGACCATTCAAAATCTTGAGGAAATGCTCCGTGCATGTGTCCTCGACTTTGTTCGCAGCTGGGAGGACCACCTACCCTTGGTGGAGTTCGTGTACAAAAACAGCTACCACTCCACCATCAGGATGGCATCATACGAGGCATTGTACGGCCGACCTTGCAGATCACCGCTGTGCTGGACAGACCCTGGGGAGTCAGCACTTGGGGGACCAAAGATGGTCTAGGACATGACAGAGAAGGTCCAGGTCATCCAAGAGTGGATGAGGACAACTCAATGTCGGCAGAAGTCTTATGCTAACTGGAGGCGGAGGCCACTAGAGTTTGAGGATAGCGAACACGTCTTCTTGCGGGTCTCACCTCAACATAGATTACGGAGATTTGGCTGAGGCGGCAAGTTGTCTCCATGCTTCATCGGACCATTTTAGGTCCTCAGTAGGATTGGCTTGGTGGCTTATCACCTGGATCTACCACCTCAGTTGCACCGGGTGCACGACGTCTTCCACGTATCCCAGCTAAGGAGATATGTGCAAGACCTGACGCATATCATTGACCATGGGGAGCTGGACGTTGATGATGGGGTGACTTTTGCGGAGGTCCCAGTGGATATTGAGGATCGACAGGAGAGGGTCCTATGTGGACGGTCGATTCCTCTAGTGCGCATCAGATGGCAGCACAGGAACCTCCAGGAGAGCACTTGGGAGTAGGAGGCTCAGATGCGTGCTCAGTACCCACATTTGTTTCCCTAGTTTATAATGTATCTTTACGGGGATGTAAATCCCTGAGGTGGGAGTGATGTAAAGACCCGAAAAATTCAAGGAAATGTTTATTCTTAATTTTAATGGGAATTTTACAAGAACGTAGTTTCTAAAGACACCTGATTCCGAGGCTCGGTGTGCCCGGAATCTTTTTCTGATGTTTAGCTCGGGTACGTTCACTGAACGAACGAGCGGGGTTTTCTAACTTTTAAACCAGTGCTCGGAATCAAATTCATAGGGCACCGATGGAATCGCAGCTTCGGTATTTTCTTAGAAACATCTTTTCTGGAGTTGCATTTGCTCGGGTGTGGTTTTTAATTTTTGGGGTTAAGTTAAGAAATAAAATAAATGTTGTATGACCGATTTTTATTTTATTTTACATAACTTAAGTTAAGTGGGTGATGTGGGACCCACAATATCCTACCCACTTGGTAGGATATTTGTGAGGTGGGGCCCACACGATCCCCACCATTTCTTTCAACTTTTTCAACCCCCTCTTTTAATTAAGTAATGCACCCCCCCCCCCCTATTTAATTAAGTCAACCCTTGCGTTTATTTTGGTTAAGAAACGCCTCATTAATGTGGCGGTTTAAGCGTTGAAATTAATTCACATAATTGTTTCTTTTGTTTTTGAATTTTAAAATGCAAGACTTGTGAAATAAAAATAATACAACCCTTATTTTTATTAGGCTGGTGGTGTTGAGAGGAAAGGAGATTTATCTCAGACTCTTGAATATCTTCTCATCCTCACGAAGAACGCGAAGAACGCGAAGAACGCCAGATCCTCAGAAATTCGCGAAGCTTCTTCCGCAATTTTACTTCTTCCGCGAAGCTTCTTCCGTGATGCTTCTCTGCGACGTGATGATCCTCCTTCTGCGATGCCCTTTTTCCACGACGAATCCTCGCTCATCGAATTCGACGAGGTGGGGATTTATTTTATTTGTTAGTTCGTGAATACCTCTATTGCTTCCTCCTTTTCTTTTGAGCTGCCTGCTATCGCAATAATGGGAGGAGGTCGGACCACACGAACACGGACGACCCTCCTCCCCCTTGTTGGTTTGTTTGTTGTGGCACGAGCAAGGCAACGTGGTGCCGAAGAACCACATGTTAATTGTTAAGGAAAGGGGGAGAAGCGCAGCGCCGTCGTGCCACACCGTTGAAGACGAACCAAAGATGCGGAGCCGTCACACCGCGCCATTGAAGATGAACCAGAGACACAACGTCGTCACGCCATGCCGGAGAACCAAAAAAGCACTTGGCCAGAGCGGGGCCATGGTGGAGGAGTGTGGCACCGTCGTGCCACGCCGGACGGTCTAAGACCGTGATATAGGCTGCAGTGGAGTAGGGGAACCGGTGGCCAGAATCGGGCCACCAGTATCGGAGTAGGGGGGACCGGCCTTTCCGGTACCATGGTGGCAGAAGTCGGCCGGTTGGACTGTGGAAGATCTGGGGGTTCGAAACCCCCGGCTGGCCGGATGTGAGCGGCCCCCATTATGGGGCTGCTGTTACAACAATGGGGGGGCAGCCCCCCCCCCCCCCCCCCCCCGCATCCCGAACGGCTCGGCCGTTCGGCCGAGTCACCTGGCTAGTGCGCCGGGCCGCCGATCCGGGCCATGCCTAGGCCGAGTTGGGCCGGACCCGGACCCTGTTCGGGCCGACCCAGGGGGTCTCGGGCCGAGTCAATCTGGGCCCGAAACCCCCACTTTCGGACCTATTGCGGTCTTTTTCCCATAACTTGGGCTGTGAACCTCCGATCGATGCACTATCAGTTGCGTAGTGATCCTTGGATAGAGATGGTCTTTTTGGTATATTACACTCAAGGTTTTAGAGTACTTTTGGTTTGGCCAGGTTGGTTCGTACAGAAAACCAACCGGGCCCTCTTAGCGGAAATGCTTATAACTTGAGTTTCAGATGTCCGATTGACGTGTCGTCGACTTTGTTGGATTCCTTTAAGTGAGACAGACCTTTTGGATTACTCTGCTCGGGGTTTGGACACAGTTGGAGTACAGTCGGGTTTGTTTTGACTTAAAAACCAACCAGGCCCTTGGGATGAAAAAGCCAATAATACTCAGAACAGGCGTCCGAATGACGCGCCATCTGTGACGTTGAGTTCCTATTGACGATACAGAACTTTTGGATACATCAACTCTGGACTATGTGTCAGTTGATGTATCAACCCTTCGGCTTGTGGAGCGGACCCTCCGAAACGAGCTTGCTGTGTACGGGAACCCTAGAGCTGCCTGCGACTACGAGGATGATGGCGACTGTGCAAAAATCCTCCATGGACTCGACGATGACGACTACAGCTCTCAACGATCCTACGTGGATCAGTGCCACTGATCTTGTGTGAGTCAGATCCTGTGTGGGTCCGCGGTCAGCGTTCCTGTGTGGGCCAGCGCCTACAGATCCTGTGTGGGTCATTGCGGGGGTTAGTTACCTATCGATCCTGTGTGGGTCAGATCCATTGTGGGTCATTGTAGGGGTTAGTACCTATTGATCCTTTGTGGGTCCGATAGCTTAGATGAATCAGTTGCTATATCTGATCATCTCTATAATCATATGAAGAAGTATACCTGTGTGAGCTGAATCTTGCTTTGATTTCCTATGTGGATTGTGTTGTGCTATCCTGTGTGGATTACGTTTTGCTTTCCTCTGTGGACTGGGTTGTGATTTCCTGTGTGGAATGGGTTGTACTTGAGCTCGGATGTTAGAGCCGAACTGGAATTGATGACTTAGGTATATGTATGGGCGTATACCTAAGTAGTGTCGGATGTTACTTCGTGATTGTATCTTTCCTTTGTGGATTATCTTTTGTGGATTCTAGGAGACCTTTGGGGGTATCGGGGTCCCTACTGAGTAGCTTATAATCACCTCTGCACGGGCTATTCCCACACTACAATGTGTTGGTTGCAGACGACGGACAGCGCTGATCGTGGTTGAGGCTTGCGGAGTAGGACGATACCTGTAGGTGGACCACTGGGCGGGACGTACTCGAAGCGGACGACTGGACCCAAGGAGCTGTGGAGGCTATCTGTACTCACCCTTCAGGTGGGACTTCTAGTGGACGGCTCGACGTTGCGGCTTTACTTTCAGTTGTTGTTTTCCCTTTCCAGTTGTACTTTACTTTCAGTTTGGGTTTGTATTCTGACCCACTTACTTTTCCGAACTTACTGTTGTACCCAGTTTTTACTTATTGTTTACTTCTGCTTTCTTTCTCTGTGGTGTTTGTTTACTTTACAAAGGAAATTCCTTCCCTTTTATCGGGAATTACGCCTTGGTGCTAGTCTCCAGCCCATGGCCTATGGAAGGCGGGCTTGTGGTAGTCACGACACGGGCCCCGAGGAAGGGTCGTGAAATTGTTGGGATGATGTTGGTGAAAGAAAACTCGTAGGCCCAGAACTTATTGAGTAAATAATGTAAAAGGTAAAGATTATCCAATCCCGCATCAAAGAAGATCAAAGTAGGTAAAAGAGCTATGCCGATAACAGAAGGAAGGGTTTAAAATTTCAAGTAGGAGATCATGTTTTCTTGAAGGTATCTCCAAGGAAGGGTTTTATATGTTTTGGAAATAAGGGAAAATTACGTCACAGGTACATCAGACCTTTCAAAATTCTAGAAAAAATTTGAGTTGTAGCTTATCACTTGGCAATACCGCCAAGTATCTCCAAATTTCATGACGTGTTCCATGTATCACTGTTGAGAAAATACATGTCTGACCCAACACATGTACAAAACTATAAGAATTAGAACTGGAACATGGCCTATCTTATTGCGAAGAGCCTATCAGAATTCTTGATACCAGAGAACAAGGGTTGAGAAACCGGAAGACTCGTCTCGTAAAAGTTCTACAATGAGACCATATGATGAAAGAGACAACGTGGGAACCTGAGGAACTTATGATAAAGAACCATCGGAATATTTTTAGGCAGTAATATTATAGAAAGGAAGAAATTATTTGAAGGGGAGGAGAATGTAACACCCTAAGCTTCCAAGGTACGTTTCCCTTTGAATAACGCAATAGCTTGCGTTGTATGTAACTTAGAGTTTTAACACACCATGACTAATCAAACTAGCCGTTATGAATATTAATACTCACTTTTTGAAATTTTATAAATTTTATTTTAAAAAATGGACTTCATTTTTGGATTCGGAATATAAAAATTAGCTTAAGGTGAATTTTTGGTATTTTTCTGAAATTTTTTAATTTTTGATGAATAGTGAAAAAACACTACGATATTGTTTAAAACTGACTTTTTATTTAAATAATTAGTTATTTTATTTAAATTTATATTAGATAAAAATATATACATAATAATTATATATGTTTAATGTAATTCATTGGAATAAGAGGTAATAATTTCATCACCTCTTCCAAAGTTCTTTTTTTCTTCCACTTCCTCTTTCTTTATTGTTTCCATAACAAAAGTATAACTCCAGTAACTTATACATAATGTGATTTTATTATACATATGGTACAACCATATTCATTATTCTATCCATTCAATGAATGATAAGTCACCATACGTACATACGTACGGCTTACCGTCTCCACGTCGTGGTGTAGTTTGTTATTCAAACACTTCATTATTTGGATGGGCATAATAATGAGTGTAACTAATGTAAATATTAAATAATAAATATTAATTAATCTTTATATATGATATACCATCCAATTACATAAGATTGTACCATCAATATAGTAGTATTGTCACTCATGTGTACGTACAGATTACCGTCTTCACGAACGCGATGAAATTCATTCCCCAACATAACCATTCATGAATAATTTTAATTTTATAATTAAAAATAATTTTTTAATAACTTAACATAATTCTGGATATTAATAAAATAAATCTTATCCATAACAAACATGTCTTACGTAACTAAGCATATAAAGGAAAATGAATCAGTTAACACCCGAAACAATGATACTGCTGAAATATTATTAACAAAACAATATCAGAAGATCATATATGATATCATATTATGTATGTGGTTATTGTATAATTTAATAACAATGATTTAAATATTATAAAGGAGGTTAAGGTACCCTCTATCAATGAAATGTAAAATTTAAGGGTTAATTCTACAATCTCTTCCTTATCCGAGGTTGTTTATACATGAGTATCTACTGGGACCTCTTTGTCATCCACATCCATGTTTCTTAAAAATGAAATTTAAAATTTTTTTACTATATACTATACAATGGGTTAAATTTATTTATACTATTTTTTACTTTAATATAATGTTTATAAAGTAATCTTTATGTCATTTTCCAAAAAAGGTCTTTTATGACCTTTTCGAAAAAATTAAGGAAAAATGTTTTCTTAACATATACATTGGGTGTAGCTATTTTCCGCCGTTATAACATCTTCGAAGATTCCCTTACATGATTATAAGAATATTTTCAAAATATATTATTTCTTTCATAATTATGTGACTTTTAAATGATTTAAAAATAGAAAGAGACATTTTCTAAAATAGTTTTGATTTTCATCTACGTCAACATCCTTTGATAAATTTTACACTTGTTTGAAGTTGATTTATTATGATACAATCTTCCATATTGTATTGTAGGTTTTGTGATATTTTTTACTATGGATGTGTCATTTTTATACCATTCATGGTTTATGGATAATGTATTTTCATTTCGTATTCTAGTTTTAATACAAATGATTATGTTATGTTTCTACCTTTTCATATGAGGAATGCATTAGACTTAATAAGTGACGGGTGGAGCCTTCTATAGATCTTTGATGCATTAGTAGGTCTCATGAGACAAACTAGTGTCTTTGAACAAGGATTTGAAAAAAATTTATTTATAGTCTTGGCATGAGGCCTTGACAATGTGGTTATAAAGTCTGGCATTATGCATTTCATCATTATGAAATTGGATATTGATATTACATGTGATTATTAGACTAGTAGAATATCCATTTGAATAAGTAAATGGAATTTTATTATTTACCTTTTACATATTATTCTCATGTTTAAGTTTAAAAGGATTGTGTTTTATTATTATACATTACCTTAAATGTTTATGCTTATTTATGAAATTTTATGCTATATTGTTATCCTTACTGAGCACCTGAGCTCACCCCTTTCTATGTTTTATTTTTCCCAGGATGTGAAGAAGTATATTATGACTGACCTGTAGGGATAGTCCAAGGGAGACGAATGTGCTAAAAAGAGACAAAATGTTGTTGTTTTTCATTTCATAATGTATTGTAAAACTTATGTTTGTATCTAGTACTTTCAAGGCTACTAAAATGATCAGTCTTTCTGGATTTGATCACCTGTGACCATGCCAATGTTATATAATAATGCATTAAATTTGGGTAACTAGGGTCGGGGAATTACAAATAGTATCATTATGGTTGATTATTATCCATTTACGTTATTCTTTAAAACTAGATAATATAATTTTCATAATTAAAGTATAAATATAGTGGATATAAGATATAGGTTTTCAATTGAGGTACATATCCATTAGTTTTCAATATAAACTTTTAGTTTTATATAATTATGAGTTCTAAATTAGTTGATAGAGGTTTTAAGAGAATTTAAGCTTGTTTTCGATATCAGATTAAGGGTTTTTTGGAAAAATGGTGAGGAACATGATTAACAAGCAATTATCACTAACTATTCACCGAAACCATACATCCTTGAAAGGGTGAAAGTTTATTTGGAAAACCATGAGACATGGGAAGACAACCATGAAACACCTATAATTTTCTACACATGCACCATTCATGGTTTTTACATGGTTTTTCTAACTTTTATCCTTAACCATGAAAGGTATAGGCTCATAGATAGTGGGAAACACATGGTTGGCATACAGTTAGGCCAATCATATAGCATCCTGCCTTTTTATCACATAAACTTTCATTACATTTTACAAAACCGAGGATCTTTAAGGTTTAGTATCTTGGAAACCAGGAAATTAAAACATGAAAACATAAAACATTCTTCTTAAACACTTGAAAGGATTCTCCTCATGTTCATCCTGGGTTTATTACTGAATCTCATAACCTGGGGACATACATCAAAAGAAAGGGTGAGCAGAAGGCCCAGTAAGGGAAACAAGAGAAACATTTTATATGTGAACTTGAGATACTTCAATAAGGTCATGAAAAGAACTTTAAGGTATGAGAAAGAAATCATGAGATATATCATAATAAAAATAAGATTTTTTATAACTTGAAGATGAGGCTACAAAATTTAATATTGACAATCATTTCGTTTCACCAAGGTCCATCCCCAAGGTGTCATTAAAAATTACCAAGGTTATTCAACAAGGTATCAGTCTAAAAAGTCATCTATAGAGATTAAGTCTTTACCCAATGCATTGGAACGCTATCTAGACGCACCCTTGAAATGTCTTTATTATCATGTGATCCACATATATAATCATCAATAATTTCTTAAACAACCCATATAGCATACAAGAAATGGGTTTCGTTTCATAATCATAACGTTTTAAAGACTGCTTTAAAGACATGATCTTTATGTCACTTTAAACCCACGGAAAGGGAGAGCAGGTTTCATGCATGTAAATACCAGAATTTAAAACAAAAAATTTTGATATATATGTGAATACCCCTGTATAAATAAGATCTTTGAGTATTCATGTAATAACATAAAATAATTTTGAGAAAAAGAGAGAGGCATTTTGAGACGCAAATTCTGCAGCATAACGGCTACGTTACAGGGTTTTAGAAAACATTGAAAAGAGAGGGGACATGGGTCACACACTCATTAATGATACATAAAATAGTAGGGTAATAGAATATATAGTATTTAAGAACATGGTAATGAAATTTGAATGATATACCATATGAAACGAAGAACTTGAAAGGAAGACAAAAATTGGATTTCTCTTATGAGAATTCGGCAGCCCAACGACGTCACTTAAAACATCAAAAAATGGATTGAAAAGATCAAATAGGGTCTGTAATCATATGAACATAAATGATCAGTATGATAAATATAGAGATAACACCCCAACATAATAAAAAGGAACTTTAAAGACTTGACATGAATGTAGATCTTGAAAACGAGAAGGGTGAACGAATCCCTTAAATATTCGGCAGCCTAACGGCCCCACTTAAAACTTCAAAATACTGAATTGAAGAGATCAAATAGGGTCTCTCATCATATGAACATAAAATATAAGTAGGATAGATTTATATATCATACCCCAACATAATAAAAAGGAACTTGCAAGACTTGACATGGAATTAGAACTTTGAAAAAGGAGAAAGGTGAAAGAACCACTTAAAAATTCGGCAGCCTAACGACGCCACTTAAAACTTCAAAATACTGAATTGAAGAGATAAAATAGGGTCTATCATCATATGAAAATAAATTATAATTATGATAGATATAGGTATAATACCCCAACATAATGAAAAGGAACTTGAAAGACTTGACCAGAAAATATAACTTGAAAAACAGAAGGGTGAACGAATCCCTTAAAAATTCGACAGCCTAATGGCGTCACTTAAATATAAAAAAAAATGAATTGACGAGATAAAATAGGGTCTCTCTTCATATGAACATAAAACATTAGTATGATAGATTTAGAGATCATACCCCAACATAATAAAAAGGAACTTGCAAGAGTTGACATGAAATTAGAACTTTGAAAAAGGAGAAAGGTGAAAGAACCACTTAAAAATTCGGCAGCCGAACGACGCCACTTAAAAGTTCAAAATACTGAATTGAAGAGATCAAATAGGGTATATCATCATATGAAAACAAATGATCAGTATGATAGATATATAGATAATACCCCAACATAATGAAAAAAAACTTGAAAGACTTGACCAGAAAATATAACTTGAAAAACAAAAGGGTGAACGAATCCCTTAAAAATTCGACAGCCTAATGACGTCACTTAAACTTCAAACAAAAATGAATTGACGAGATCAAATAGGGTCTCTAATAATATGAAAATAAAAGATAAGTATGATATATATAGATATCATACCCCAAAATAATAAAAAGGAACTTGCAAGACTTGACATTAAATTAGAACTTTGAAAAATGAGAAAGGTGAAAGAACCACTTAAAAATCCGGCAGCCTAACAACGCCACTTAAAACTTCAAAATACTGAATTGAAGATATCAAATAGGGTCTATCATAATATGAACATAAATGATCAGTATGATAGATATATAGATAATACCCCAACATAATGAAAAGGAACTTGAAAGACTTGACCAGAAAATATAACTTGAAAAACATAAGTGTGAACGAATCCCTTAAATATTCGACAGCCTAATGGCGTCACATAAACTTTTAAAAAAATGAATTGACGAGATAAAATAGGGTCTCTCATCATATGAACATAAAATATCAGTATGATAGATATATAGATCATACCCCAACATAATAAAAAGTAACTTTCAAGACTTGACATGAAATTAGAACTTTGAAAAAAGAGAAAGGTGAAAGAACCACTTAAAAATTCGGCAGCCTAACGGCGCCACTTAAAACATCAAAATACTAAATTGAAGTGATCAAATGAGGTCTCTCATCATATGATCATAAAAGATCAGTATGATAAATTTAGATATCATACCCCAATATAATAAAAAGGAACTTGAAATACTTTACATGAAAATAGATCTTGAAAAATGAGAAGGGAGAAAGAATCCGTTACAAATATTTCGGCAGCCTAACGGCGCCACTTAAAACATCATAAAACGAAATAATGAGAGTAAGAGGGTATCTCTCATTATATGAACATGAAAAGGGTAGTAAGAGGATTATAAAAGAACACACTTTAACATTAGAACATGGAGCATAAAAGAAATTACATAAAAGAGATTTCTTGAAAAGAAAGAGAGAGATCAGATCCCTTACCTTAAAACGTAACTCATAAAACTCAAAGGTTGGGACCTTGAGGGCTTGAGGGCACCTTAGGAGGAATATTTGGGAGGTAATGAGACCAGAACTTCTTTGGGGGAGAGTGGGGAGTCGAAATGGATGAGAGGATGGCTTGGTATTTATAGGGAAAGTGAGGGGACAAGGCATTAATGGCCAAGGGACACCTCAAAAGTGGTTTTCTCAAAACCATGTGCTCTCCCAAGATATTTCCCATGAAGTTAGGCCATATGGGGCCCCCAATACAATAATTCATCACCTTTGGTCGAACATCCCTTAAAATATCTCATGATATCATCATGACACAGTTATGATGTCATTAAACATACTGAAACCCTAAAACTATATTTTTACTATTCACTGAAAATTCAACTTTCTCAGAAAGATCCCAAAATTTCACCTTAACCAAATATCAATGCTCTGATTTCAAAAATGAACTCCATTTTATAAAAATAATTTTCAAAATATTTTTAATTTATTTTTTAAATAAATACACTATTCACTGAAAATTCATTTTTTCAGAAAAAACCCCAAAAATTACCATAACATAATATCGGTGCTCTGAGTTCAAAAATGAAATCCATTTTATAAAAATAATTTTTTTAAATATTTTTAATTTAATTTTTAATTAAAATACACTATTCACTCGAAAAAACTAATACTTGAATAATAATTTACGAAACCATTATTTAACCATTTTATTGAATCACATTACTTAATCAAGGTTCCTAGATTATATTAATACTTTCTTTAAGTGAGATTACTAATCCATTTTGACACATTACTAATCCTAATCATAAAAATCACTATTCATAATTTACTATTCATGAAAAATTAAGTTGGTCTTATTAGACTCTAAATTTCGTACTGAACATAATTATAGAAGACCATTTTTTGAAAAGCATTACACATTTTTAATTATTTAAGGTTTACATAAACATTTTTAAAATAAAATTTCTCTAAAATTCATCAAAAATATTCATGCTATATTTATCCGGTCATTTGAAAATTCATAAACTTCATCATAAGAAGAAATCCCAATTTTTATTTAAAATAAGGGATTACACAAGGCAGTTACAGTCTCCTTAAATAGCCCCTTATCACACCAGAATAGGACCTAAGTGTAAGGTGTGCTAAGGTGAGAGAATCTAAGGGAGGCTCGGCCAACATTGCACGATTAGTAATTTCTATCAGGTTGAACTTCTCATGAAGGCGATTCCGTTCTAGCTTCACACGATGAAGTTCAGCTTGGGTTTGGTCCAGAGCAAAGCCCAATGGTGCTACCACCTTCCCAAGTTCTGTTAGATGGGATTCGATCGGTCCAAGACTACTGGGTGAGGCCATCAAATCTTCTTTCTATAATAATTAACCAAGATTACTTGTATTTAGAGACAATAATCGAAACATTTAGTTTACAGCGGTCATATTGACCAATGGTCATACAACAGTCAAAACCCAACAGTATCATTTTAATTATACCCATGTTATCAAATGAAACATTTTTTTGAGTATAAAAATAAAATAAAATAACACATAAAATTAGGAAATAAGATTTATTCAAAATTTCGGGTTGTTACAATCTTCCCCCCTTAAGAAATTACTTCCTCGCAATTTTTAAAATTGGGTTTTGAAATTTCATTGAATGTCACACATCATAAAAGGATTCAGTAAAACTATTACTTTAAGAAAAGAAAGGGAAGTACAATGGTCACCCGAGTTAACCCACACTAGGATTCCATATAGGAAAACATGGACATGGAGGAGAAAACAAAGGGTCAAGTTCTGAGGGAGAGTGATAGAAAACATGATTAGGAGAAAGTTAACCATAAGAAAATCCCAAACTTATGATGTGTGTAAATAGTCTTTGATTACCCAGTAGGAAACGTAAACCAACAACGTTTTTGTTTTACGTTTCTTTTCATAATTTTGAGGAATTCATTTACAACATAAAACAAAAACATAAGAAAATATACCTATCTTCATGTAGAGTTTCATCCTTTAATAAGTTTCTACCCAAACCTAATCTTTTCTCCAAACTATGAGCATTCAAAACTACTTGGTCTCATCAAAACACAAGAATCATCTTCTAGAGAATCACATAATCCACAAAAGATTAACTATCTATTTCTTCTATCTTTAAACATTATCCCAAAAATAGAAAGGGTAAGGTTAAACAACTCTTCAAAAAGAAATAATCCCATAGGAATGGAAATTACTTTTAAATCTTCAAATTTCCAAGGTACTACCCAAAGATCATCATAGACCATTCCATAAATAACGGTCCTTAAAATTCCTCAAAATAAACCAAACTAAGATTGAAACCCAAATACAAGAAGGATTTGATAACATAGTCTTCCAAAATAAACTTCATTGTTCATATCCAAACAACATCAACCACTCCTAACATCTTATAAAAAAATTATCTAACCTAAACATATTTTACCCAAGATAGGTTAATCATTCCCATAAGTAACCTAAATTACTATAATCTCACCTTAAATTCATCGATTATTCAAAATATAATTCAACCTTACTCCTCAATGAAAATACCGTAGTAATCTATTTACCTCGATCATATAGGGTCCCCAAAATATTGAAAGTCTTCCAAAATAATAAACATCTTTTAATCCCCTAATCATCTCTATCGTATTAATACGGCAATCGTAGCATTTCCAATCACATTGGTTGTTGGGACATGTTCTTCCATTTCCCGCCATTAACTAAGAAAAGAAACTATAATTAGGGGGTTAAATACTTAGCCAATAATCATGAAAAGAAACTTAAAGCATATAAGGATAACTTGTAGAAGAAAAGTATACCCTAACTTGTGATCCCCTAGGTTCCCATCTTGGTTATCCATGATCATATATTCTTATGTGAATCTTTATTTTATTTTATCTTTGTTCCTTTAACAATGGTTCATATTAAGCTTATGAATTTACCAAAGCATATCCCCCGAGAGTGTCGTAACCAAGAGTGCAGCAAGGCCTATTTTCGAGTACCAGTTCCCGTTTGAGTCTAGCTCAAAGCAGTGTTTTCGGGTTTTACCCCTATATACATCTGTGCCAGAGCCAACTCTACCTGCTCGTATCCAGACAGGGATATATTTGCTTGGAAACCCATTACTCAATACTCACCAAAATACCAGGAATATTTCTTATATATAAACTTTTCTATAGGCTCCTTCCTAATGTTTTCATATCCTAATTTCCACAAATAACTAAACCATCCTTTGATACCAACTATAGAATCCTGCCTTTTTATCACATAAACTTTCATTACATTTTACAAAACCGAGGATCTTTAAGGTTTAGTGTCTTGGAAACAAGGAACTTAAAACATGAAAACATAAAACATTCTTCTTAAACACATGAAGGGCTTCTCCTCATGTTCATCCTAGGTTCATTACTGCATCTCATAACCTGGGGACATACATCAAAATAAAGGGTGAGCAGAAGGCCCAGTAAGGGAAACAAGAGAAACATTTAACATGTGAACTTGAGATACTTCAATAAGGTCATGAAAAGAACTTTAAGGCATGAGAAAGAAATCATGAGATATATCATAATAAAAATAAAAATTTCATAACTTGAAGATGTGGCTACAACATTTAATATTGACAATCATTTCGTTTCACCAAGGTTTATCCCCAATGTGTCATTAAAAATTACCAATGTTATTCACCAAGGTATCAGTCTAAAAAGTCATCTCTAGAGATTACGTCTCTACCCAATGCAGTGGAGCACTATCTGGGCGCACCATTGAAATGTCTTTATTATCATGTGATCCACATATATAATAATAAATCTTTTCGTAAACAACTCATAAATCATACACGAAATGGGTTTCATTTCATAATCATAACGTTTTAAAAACTGCTTTAAAGACATGATCTTTATGTCACTTTAAACCCACAGAAAGGGAAAGCGGGTTTCATGTATGTAAATACCAGAATTTATAACAGAACATTTTGATATATATGTGAATACCCCTGTAGAAATAAGATCTTTGAGTATTCATGTAATAACATAAAATAATTTTTAGAAAAAGAGAGAGGCATTTTGAGATGAAAATTCTGCAGCACAACGGCTACATTACAGGGTTTTAGAAAACATTGAAAAGAGAGGGTACTTGGGTCACCCACTCAAAAATGATACATAAAATAGTAGGGGAATAGAATATATAGTATTTTAGAACATGGTAATGAAATTTGAATGATATACCATATGAAACGAAGAACTTGAAAGGAAGACAAAAATAAGATTTCTCTTATGAGAATTTGGCAGCCTAACGGCGTCGCTTAAAACTTCCAAAAATGGATTGACGAGATCAAATAGGGTCTCTCATCATATTAACATAAATGATCAGTATGATAGATATAGAGATAATACCCCAACATAATAAAAAGGAACTTGAAATACTTGATATGAAAGTAGATCTTGAAAACGAGAAGTGTGAACGAATCCCTTAAAAATTCGGCAGCCTAACGGCGCCACTTAAAACATCAAAATACTGAATTGAAGAGATCAAATAGGGTCTCTCATCATATGAACATAAAATATAAGTATTATATATTTAGATATCATACCCCAACATAATAAAAAGGAACTTTCAAGACTTGAAATGGAATTAGAACTTTGAAAAAGGAGAAAGGTGAAAGAACCACTTCAAAATTCTGCAGTCTAACGGCGCCACTTAAAACTTCAAAATACTGAATTGAAGAGATCAAATAGGATCTATCATCATATGAACATAAAATATCAGTATGATAGATATATAGATAATACCCCAACATAATTAAAAGGAACTTGAAAGACTTTACCAGAAAATATAACTTGAAAAATAGAAGGGTGAACGAATTCCTTAAAAATTCGACAGCCTAATGGCGTCAATTAAACTTCAAAAAAAAATGAATTGACGAGATCAAATAGGGTCTCTCATCATATGAACATAAAAGATCAGTATGATAGATTTAGATATCACACCCCAACATAATAAAAATTAAATTTCAAGACTTGACATGGAATTAGAACTTTGAAAAAGGAGAAAGGTGAAAGAACCACTTAAAAATTCGGCAGCCTAACGGCGCCACTTAAAACATAAAAATAATGAATTTAATAGATCAAATAGGGTCTTTCATCATATGAACATAAATGATCAGTATGATAGATATAGAGATAATACCCCAATATAATGAAAAGGAACTTGAAAGACTTGACAAGAAAATATAACTTGAAAAACATAAGGGTGAACGAATCCCTTAAAAATTCGACAGCCTAATGGCGTCACTTAAACTACAAAAAAAATGAATTGACGAGATCAAATAGGGTCTCTCATCATATGAACATATAAGATCATTATGATATATATATAGATCATACCCCAACATAATAAAAAGGAACTTTCAAGACTTGACATGAAATTAGAACTTTGAAAAATGAGAAAGGTGAAAGAACCACTTAAAAATTCGGCAGCCTAACGGCACCACTTAAAACATCAAAATACTGAATTGAAGAGATAAAATAGGGTCTATCATCATATGAACATAAATTATCAGTATGATATATATATATAGATAATACCCCAACATAATGAAAAGTAACTTGAAAGACTTGACCAGAAAATATAACTTGAAAAATATAAGGGTGAACGAATCCCTTAAAAATTCGACAGCCTAATGGCGTCACTTAAACTTCAAAAAAAATTGAATTGACGAGATCAAATAGGGTCTCTCATAATATGAACATAAAATATCAGTATGATAGATATATATATCACACCACAACATAATAAAAAGGAACTTGCAAGACTTGACATGAAATTAGAACTTTGAAAAATGAGAAAGGTGAAAGAACCACTTAAAAATTCGGCAGCCTAACAACGCCACTTAAAACTTCAAAATACTGAATTGAAGAGATAAAATGGGGTATCTCATAATATGATCATAAAAGATCAGTATGATAAATTTAGAGATGATACCCTAACATAATAAAAAGGAACTTGAAATACTTTACATGAAAATAGATCATGAAAAATGAGAAGGGAGAAAGAATCTGTTACAAAAATTTCGGCAGCCTAACGACGCCACTTAAAACTTCATAAAAAGAAATAATGAGAGTAAGAGGGGATCTCTCATTATATGAAAATGAAAAGTGCAGTAAGAGGAGTATAAAAGAACACCCTTTAACATAAGATCATGTAGCATAAAAGAAATTACATAAAAGATATTTCTTGAAAAGAAAGAGAGAGATCGGATCCCTTACCTTAAAACGTAACTCTTAAAACTCAAAGGTTGGGACCTTGAGGGCTTGAGGGCACCTTGAGAGGACTCCTTGGGAGGTAATGAGACCAGAACGTTGTTGGGGGATAGTGGGGAGTTGAAATGGATGAGAGGATGGCTTGGTATTTATAGGGAAAGTGAGGGGACAAGGCATTAATGGCCAAAGGACACCTCAAAAGTGGTTTTCTCAAAACCATGTGCTCTCCCAAGATATTTCCCATGATGTTAAGCCACATGGGGCCCCCATACAATAATTCATCACCTTTGGCCGACCATACATTAAAATATCTCATGATATCATCATGACACAGTTATGATGTCATTAAACATACTGAAACCCTAAAACTATATTTTTACTATTCACTGAAAATTCAACTTTCTCAGAAAGATCCCAAAATTTCACCTTAACCAAATGTCAATGCTCTGATTTCAAAAATGAACTCCATTTTATAAAAAACAATTTTTTAAATATTTTTAATTTATTTTTTAAATAAATACACTATTCACTGAAAATTCATTTTTTCAGAAAAAACCCCAAAAATTACCATAACATAATATCGGTGCTCTGAGATCAAAAATGAAATCCATTTTATAAAAATAATTTTTAAATATTTTTAATTTAATTTTTAACTAAAAAACACTATTCACTTGAAAAAACTAATACTTGAATAATAATTTACGTAACCGTTATTTAACCATTTTATTGAATCACATTACTTAATCAAGGTGCCTAGATTATATTAATACTTTATTTAAGTGAGATTAATAATCTATTTGGACAAATTACTAATCCTAATCATAAAATCACTATTCATAATTTACTATTCATCAAAAATTAAGTTGATCTTAGTAGACTCTAAATTTCGTACTGAACATAATTGTAGGAGACCATTTTTTGAAAATCATTACACATTTTTAATTATTTAAGGTTTGCATAAACATTTTTAAAATAAACTTTCTCTAAAATTCATCAAAAATATGCATACTATATTTATCCGGTCATTTGAAAATTCATAAACTTCATCATAAGAAAAAATCCCAATTTTTATTTAAAACAAGGGATTACACAAGGCAGTTACAGTCTCCTTAAATAGCCCCTTATCACACCAGAATAGGACCTAAGTGTAAGGTGTGCTAAGGTGAGAGAATCTGAGGGAGGCTCGACCAACATCGCACGAGTAGTAATTTATATCAGGTTGAACTTATCGCGAAGGAGATTCCGTTCTAGCTTCACACGATGAAGTTCGGCTTGGGTTTGGTCCAGAGCAAAGCCCAATGGTGATACCTCTTTCCCATGTTCGGTTAGATGGGCTTCGATCGGTCCAAGACTACTGGGTGAGGCCATCGAATCTTCTTTCTATAATAATTAACCAAGATTACTTGTATTTAGAGATAATAATCGAAACGTTTAGTTTACAACGGTCATATTGACCAATGGTCATATAACAGTCAAAACCCAACAATCCCATTTTAATTATACTCATGTTATCAAATGAAACATTTTTGTTGAGTATAAAAATAAAATAAAATACCACATAAAATTAGGAAACAATATTTATTCAAAATTTCGGGTCGTTACAAATCATGTATCCAAATTGTGCACCACTTTAAAAATATAGATTTTACTATTTTCTTCCCTTTAAGCTTTATTCTTTCTTATTTCCCTCCATTTCACAGTATCAAATTCTCCCATAGTTTTTCTCCTCCCCCTATTATAGGCTTTGGTGAATATCCACCTTCTAGAATCTGATTCGATCATCATTCATCACGTTAGAACCACCTAAATAATTCTAGAAATCATCTTGCTTCTTTTCTCACATTCACTTCTCATATTTGGGATAATCTTCATGTGGGATAATATACTATATTTTTACGGTATTTTAAAGTTTTATTGTTTTATCTCTTTTCAACCTAAATCTAAGACTAATACTGGATAAGAAGTCTACTGTAGGGATAAAGAAGGTAGTTTATGACATTTCCTTCAGGGTCTCTATGTTTATAAATTGTTCTGTTGTGTTGCATTCCAAAATTTCCATGAATTTCCTATAAAAATATTGTTGTTGTAATTATATAACTAAACCATGATCAGAAAGTGTTACAACAACATTGGACTATATTTGAGGTTGAAAACCTCAACCAAAACTATCACATTAGTTGTGTTAGACTAAATTTCTTTAAGAACCAATCTTTAAATTGTAAACTGAAACTCGTATTATGGTGTGTTTGGTTTAAACTTATTGAAACCATTAAATTGGTGTATCCAAACAACCCCGTTGATGTGTTGAGTTATCACATAAATAAATGGTTGGATCAAATTAATTATTGAATGCGTTGATCTCCTTTTAGGGAACTTGTGATTATTTTTATCACTTACGCTTTGGTTATTGGTTAGATGAATTGTTTTCACTATTATAAATGATATAGGCCTTAAGTAAGCCTCAAATTTTCAAGTGGTAATTCCAAGAGCATACTCATAGGTTTCCACCCAATTCACTAATGTGAATTCCATGTGGTGCACCCCTTTGTATTTGTTATTTTTGTTACTTGATTATTGGCTCATCTTGAAATCATTTGATTCATATATATTATCCATAAAAATTAGAATTCTTGGGATGATCTCCCTAGGTTTGTTTAATGTCTTCAGGCATAGAATGCCTCATCTAAACCTCTTGTATTCCAATTAAGGGGGACCCAAGTCACAAAGATAGTTTACCTCAGTTTGGTTAGGAACTATTATGAGTGAAATGATCAGGTTTTACCACTTGAATTACACTCAAACCAAATGGAAAAACTCCTGAGCTTGATCATCATGAGATACCTTGAATTAAAAAGTTCAAAAATACAGTGTTTCTTCCTTTGATTCAAAATGGGTGTGTTGTGTGAGAATTTTTGGACTTTTCATTGCTTTATTAACAAAAATGAGGCTTCGGCCCCAACCTTTAAAAAAATTAATATTTTTATTCTTTGAATATATGCATTAGGTCCCTTAACTATATCCAAGATGCTTGTCCAAATACATAAAACTTAGGTTGAAGTAGGTATGGTCCCCTAAAATCCACATAGGATCCTAATACTGACATGATGTAGAGAGCTATTTATTTCTCTATAATACTTTGAAATGGTTCTATATATACTTCCAGATCCAGAAGCTGATATGGCGTGCAATTATGTGGCCCGATGTTCCATGAATTAATTTTATAAAAATATTAAATATATTTTATATTGTGTGAGTATAGTTTCTTAAATAAAATGGGATAAATCTTAAATGGAATATCAAATCAGATCTATAATATTACAATTGAGTTCGTAATGGGGTGTTTACACTAGGAATGAGCTAAAACAGGTTGGCTCAAGGCGTTTATATGTCTTTCCCATTGGTAGTATGTTTAGTGGAAACATTAGTTAATTAAATTAATTTATATATATATATTTGACATAAATTAAATGTATATAACAATACTACCATGGTGAATCCTCCAGGGTTAGCTACATAAACCCTAGGAGGATTCTAGAGCTTCTTCCCCTCATTTTTATGGAGAATCACCTCAAACGATGACAAAATACTAGATTAGAGAAAATCAAGACACAACGAAAGAAATGACATCCTTCTATCATTAGAGAGCACATTATTCAAAAATGAATGATCCAATCTCTATGTAGGATTATTCAATTTGTTTTTTATTCCACTTCTGATTAAATTTATTGATAATATTGATACCTCGCTTTGATTTATGCCAATTGCGGCCGAATCATGATCCCATGTATTGAAATTTTAATTGAATTTTATTTTTTTCTAACTTGGATACCCTAGTTATTGATTATTGGACAATAAAACATAAACAATGATGGTTAGACATCTATTTGTATGCCTTTATCTCTCAATTGCTTCACATTCTTCACCATTTGGACCCTGTTTTCCCTGTTCGACATTATCGGGCGGTACCGAGATTGATCGGACCCCCATAATTTTAGTATATGAACACACAAGGTATGGATCGGAGAATCAAGTATAAATCTTGGATGTTTTTAAGGAATGGATGATCATTTTGATGATCATATAAAAAATCATCATAAAAAATGTATAATGACTTATGGAATATATGGAGGAATCACTAAGGAATGATGAAATCTAATTTACAAAAAACAACAGCCAAAATTAATGAATCCAAGTCAAATCCACTAATCTTGGTTGAAAACAAGGTGGTATCTATAGTGGAATTTCTAGATTCGAGGCAAGAAATGTGTATCTGGGAATATTTGAAAACCCCAACTACATGCCATGTATCGTGATGAACACACAACATATATCCCCTTGGTTACTAAGTCTAGAGTTTTGGGATTTCATAAGGATGAAACACCATATAGAATCCCTAAATTCATTGTACCCTCTTCCCAATGTGGATGAGTCATGTGATGGAGCACATGAACATGTAAATGTCGTGTTCCCGGGTACAAGGACATGGCTAGAGCACATGGGTAGCACCCCATGTGAAGTGTCATGTTGTGTACTAAAGTAAATAGACATGTGGTAAATGACATATACATGGGATAAAGTGCATGGAAACATCTTGGATACATGGACAAAGACAAGAATAAGGGGGTACCCCAATTGGATTTGGAATTCCTTGTATATATATCAAATGTAATGTACACTTAACAGATTGGTGAGCCGTGTTTCACTAGGGACTTGTACATGTGAAGGAGTGGGACTACACACCTTATGGGTCCCCTGACACATCATGTACCCCTTGTCTCTTTTTCAAGAAACTTCGATCTTTTGTATTTTGTTTTTTTTAACTCAGATTTTGGCCCATGAGTAGTCTATCCTATGTTTTTATTCATATAGAATGTGATGGTGCCCTTTGTTGTGGCTTTTGAGATATTATATTAATTATTCTTGTTATGGAACTTATGTGAAGTGATTCCTAATGATGGAATTGTTCAGGTAGGATCACTAGAGGCTTCCAATAGAGTGGAACCCCCCATAATCATGGGTGCGGGTCATATACTATCTAATTGGAACCCCTTTTTTGGATAGGTCGCAGGTCATCGATGACCATAGTGGAACCCCCTAAGACACTAGGGAGTGAGCCCTTGACCTATAGAGTGGACCCCCCCCCCCCATCAGTTTGGACGTGGGTCCTATACTAACCAAGTGGAACCCAACTATGAAATAGGGAGAAGGTCCTCGATGACTAGAGTGGGACCCCCTATTACACAAGGGTGAAAGTACTTGACTTATAGTGTGGAACCCCCCCATCATCTTGGGCACGAGTCCTCTACCTTCCTAGTAGAACACACCTATCAAATTGGTACTAAGTCCTCATGACACTAGAGTAGAACCACCTTAATATAACAAGGTATGGTTCCTCTATGGATACTTACATAGTAGAACCCCTTTACACACTAGGGAAAATGAAATCTAATTAGAGTTTTTGTCTCTTCATTTATGCGGCACAATGACAAGGAATGGTATTTCATATGGTTACTTCTTAAAAGATGTGTGAGATATTGTGTATTATCGATGGAATTTTGGAATTGTTAACGACTCTTCTTATTGTGCAGATCAGTGAGATAGAGATCCCCTTTCTCTCTCATTTGGGATTGTTTTTAATGAGTGTATATATGTATGTATGTATGTATCCAAGACTTTTGATTTGGTTACACTCCTTCTATGCGTTGTGAATATGTGTGTGGTATGTCGTGTGTTTTCTTTGTTTAACATCCAATGGTTGAATGGGTATACTCTCCTACTATCAGTGTAAAAGACTCGAAGTGTAGTTTGTTAACACTATCTTTTGAGACCCTTGTGTTTGGATGAGGTTACTTCCTCTCTTATTTTGGGTTGAGATATTCTCTTTTACTAATTTCTACATCCTGTTTTCTACCAAATTTCTTTCAATTACTATTGTATCTCTTACTTCAACCCCATCATCTTTCGGGGAATCCTACTAGGTTTGTATATACTCAACCTTTCATGGGCTTTACTTGCATTTTTCATGTCTTATACAGATGAAGGAAAAGTTTGTGGTGACTACATAGAATCTTAGGGATACATAGTACTTTGAACCACATATATTGGTTGTAGCTTTGATATCAAGAGTTGGGATCTCTCAAAATTTTACTTCAATGTTTTATAAATTTGGGACATCTTTTTAGTTGAGAGTGTATTTTATCCTTTACTTTTTATTTTACACTATCATACTCTTATACTATCTAGAGGTTTTACTTGCATTATTATTTCCATAGTTTTTTTACTTATTTTTATATTATTATTCTATAATTATGCATCAAGATAATTGTGTGTGTGCATAGAGTTACATAATAAAATTCCTCCCCATGTTACTTATTCCTTCAACACTGGTTTCTAGCCCCTTGACTTTAGAGGTGGGCTCAGAGTAGTTGCGACTCGAGCCTTGTCTTGGTTTGGGTCAAGACAGATTGGTATCAAAGGATGAGAACTAGGTTCTAGAACATGTTTTGTATCCCCTTGAGATCCCAGAGTAGAAGTTGGTTGAAATATCCATGAAAATTTTAATAGTGTTTCCGTAGATAGTAAAGCTCCAAGACGCCATTTGGGTGATAGTTAACTGGCTCATGAACTAGGCACACTTCCTTGATATTAGAGAGAAGAGTTCGGTGGAGAGTTTATGGAATTTGTATGTATATGAGATCATTCACCTCCATGGGGTGACCTTAATGATTGTATCTAATCATGATTCCTAGTTTATGTTACAATTATATAGAGTCCATTAAGAAGAATTCAGGACCCAAATGAGGATGATTATATACTTTCACCCCTAGAAGAATGGGAAAATCGAGTTCACTATACAAGTTTTGGAGGATATACTGAGGGATTTCATGTTAAATTTTTTCAGAGATTATAGGATCACTTCCCCATGGTATAGTTTTCATAAACAACATCTACCACTCTACTATCAACAAGGAACCTTTCGAGACCCTGTATGGGAGACCCTTCAGGTCACCCTCATGCTGGATAAAGATTGGTGAGATGTCTCTTGTGGGTCCATATATAGTGAAGGTGGTGATGGAGAACGTCCAAGTAATCTATAAGTGAATGAGGATGCACCAAATCATACAAATTTATTACAAAAAACACCATCATAGGCCCATGGATTTTTAGAAAGGAGACTACATTTTCTTGAGACTCTCCACACAATGTATATTTCAGTGGTTTGGATAGGGAGAAAATATATCCTCATAATTTATCAGGTTATTTGATATATTGGAGAGATTTTATGAGGATGCTTACCACCTTTCCCTACCCACAAAACTGGAGCAGGTGCATGACATCTTCCATGTGTCGTAATTGAGGACATACGCTCATGAACCAAAGCACATCATCTAATAGTACGAACAATACTTCAAGGATGGATCCAAATCTATAGGTAATCCAGTGGATATTGATGATTTATAATATAGAAAACTATTTATATAGACCATACCCTTGGTTTACTTGTTGTGGAAGCACAGGAATGTACATAAGTGTTCCTGGGAGTGGGAGAGCTAGATGTGGGCTCGATATCCCGATTGTTTTGTTTATTTTTTCTTTTCTTTGTTGAAAATAATGAAGTGAGGAATGATGTATAGAACCTATTTTTTCTATGTATGGATTTCAAATATTTATAAATATACTTCTAGAGCTATGTGTTAGGACAATGTACGATTTTGAGGCCCGATGTTCCTGAAATTAATTTCATAACAACATTTAATATATTTTATATTTATCACATAAATTTTCTTAAATAAAATGATATAATTATTAAAAGTAATTGCATATCATAATTCCAAGACAAAATTTGAGTTTGAAACATAGTTTTTACCCTAGGAGAGACACAAAATAAGTTTGCATGGAGTGTTGGGATCTCTCGAATATTGGTGGTGTGTTCAGTAGATAATTTAGTTAATTAATTTAAATAAATTAAATTTATATAATAATAATTTTATTGAGAATCCTTTAGGTTTAGATAAATAAAACCTAGGAATATTCTAGAGCTTTTTCCTTTCTTCTGTTGGTGAATCACCTCAGACGATGATGAAACGTTGGATCAGAGAAGATCATAACACAGTGAACAAAAAAAATTCCTTTTATCTTTGGAATGAATGTTCTTAAATGAATAATAATGCAATATCCAAGTTTTAAATGTCAATTTTTTACTCCCTTTTTGATTAAATTGATTGATCAGATCGATCTCTTCTTTTAATATGTGCAAATAATTTTTTGAGCATACGCCCATGTATTGAAATTTTAATTGGATTTTCTTGATTTCTAATTGGATATCCCCATTATTTATTGTTTGAAAAGAACACTTAGAAAAAAATTGTTAAACATATATTCTTGTTCCTTTCTCTATCAATTTATTTTCATTCTTCACTGATTGAAACCTTTGGTCCCGATTCAATGTTTTTGGTCGGTACTGAGCCCGATCAGACCCCCGAAATTATGATGGATCGATGAATGAGGGACAAATAGATGAATCAAGTATAGATATAAATTTTTTTTGGACATGGATGATAATTTTTATGATCAAATATCAAATGATCATCGAAGGAATTGATTGGGATTTTCAGTGCGTACGGAGGAACCACTGAGGAATAACGGAATTCGATTTCCAGAAAATAATGGTTGGAAATGATGAATTGAAGTCAAATATACTAGTCAAGGGTGGAAAATGTGGGTTATATGATGGAATGGAAAAATTAAAGGCATGTAATAAGGATATGGGAATCTATGAAAAACCTGAATACATGCCATGTATCATGAGGAACACACACTGTGTATCCCATTTGTTGCAGTAACTAGGGTTTTGGGATTCCATAAGGATGGAATGTCATGTATAATCCTTACACATATTGTAAACCCTTAGCCATTTGGATGTGCAGTATGATGGAGCACATGGATAGGCACATGCCATGTGCCAGAGTACACGGGAATTACTATAGAACACAGGCGACACCCCACGTGATGTGGCACATCATGTACTAAAGTATATGGTGTAAAGTACTCGAACACAAAGTAAAGTACACATAAACTTCTTGGTTACATGGACATGGCCAATTACATGGGTGGGACTTCAAGTGGCATGGTAATTCCATGTATATCCCTCACATTCCATGTACTCTTACATGATTGGTGATCTAGGTACCTCCATGGACCTGACCAAGTGAAGGAGTGGGACCATATGTCGTGTGGGTCCCCTCACATGCTGTGTACCCCTTGGATCCTTTTCTGGAAACTTTATCTTCTATATATCCTTCGTTTGAACTCATATTTTATCCCACTAATATCATATCTTAAGTTTTTATCTACATATATTTTTATTGTTCCCTCTTTTGTGGATTTTTTCATATGATGTGATTTTTTTGGAATGACGCTTATCTAAGTAAATTGTTGACAATGGTAGTGATTAGGAAATATTACTAGAGGCTTCCTATAGAGTGTAAGCCCCTATCATCTTGGTTGAAGGTCCTCTACTTACCAAGTGGAACCCCCAAGTCGAATAGGGAATGTATCCTTGATTTCAAGAGTGTAACCCACCTATCTCACTAGGGAATAGGTCCTCAACCTATAGAGTGGACCCCCTTCATCTTGGGTGTGGGTCTTCTACTTACCAAGTGGAACCTTTTATTGGATAAGATATGGGTCCTAAAAGACTAGGGTGAAACCCTTTACCACATTAGGGCATGGGTCATAGACTTATAGAGTGAAACCACCCATCATCTTGGGTGTGGGTCCTCTACCTTTTGAGTAGAACCACCTATTGGATAGGGTAAGGGTACTCATGAAACTAAAGTGGCACCCCCATAATGAATCGAAGAGTGGGTCCTATATGGATTATTACATAGTGAGACCCCCTGATGCACTAGGGTGTGGGTCCTCTACTTGGATTTCCCCCCTCATCTAAGAGGAACAATGACGAGGCATGGGCCGTCACATGGTTACATCAAGGAAGATGCGTGAGATGTTGCACAACATTGATGGACTATTGAAACTGTTGGAGACCCTTATTCTTGGAATGAGATGTGAGATGGGGTTCCCCTTTCTATCTCATCTGGGATTATTTTGACTGATTATATATATATATATATATATATATATATATATTTATATTTATTTATTTATACATACCTTTGGATTTGGTTGCTCTCCTTACATGGGTTAAGAAGACATGCAGGGTATGCCACATGCTTTCTATGCTTATCTTCCCATGGTTGGATGAGTCTACTCTCCTAGTATAGGTGGGAAATACTCGACATGTAGTTCATTTACACACCATGTTGAGCCCATTTTTTTTAAAGAGGATACTTTCTCTTTTGGTTTGGGTTTATATGTTCTCATTCACTACATTCTACATCTTATTCGCTACCAACTATAATTCTATTACTATTGAATCTCTTATTTCCCCCCCCCCTTCAAATTTCATGACATCTTACTGGGTATTTATATACTCAACCCTACATTGTATTTTTCCACATGGGATGTGTCTTATGGCTGGTCGGTGGTGATAATAAAGTTGTTTAGGGATACTTGGTACTTTAGACAGTATATGGTGGTCATAACATAGAGATCATGAGCTAGGCTCTATCAACGTTTTAGTTTCTAGTTTTTTCAAGTTGGGATATATTTATGGTTGGGAATGTATCTTCTCCATTATTTTTCATATTACACTACCATAACCTTGTACTGTCCAAAGGTTTTACATGAATGGTTTCTTACCAAGTTTTTTTCATCTTTTTATATTATTCATCTACACATGTGCATCAATATGGATATATATGTGCACACAGTTACTGAGGAAAATTCATCCCCAGGTTATTTATGCCCTCAACACTGGTCTCTAGCCCCTAGCCTATGGAGGTGGGCATGGTCTAGTTACAACTTGATCCTCAGCTTAGGTCGGGTCATGACACATGGTTTCTATTTAATTTACCATTTAAATTTTAATTACAATTGAATAACATTGTAGTTTATAATCATAGACTTGATTTTTAGTAGACAGCAATGTGGGTGGAATACTGGGTTTTTCTAACACCCTGTTCATACATCCATTTGGTATCCAAAAAAACTTCTTGGATATAGGAGAGGATAAATGGATGCACCTGACTTTAGAAACATTAATTTTTTTCTAGATCAGAGTATAAGATAATAAGACTGATCTAGTCTTTGGGATTCTCAAGGAGTTTAGTCGTTTCTTTGTATTTTTGTATATTTTTTGTGACAAATATTGTTGTATGTCTGCTTATTTACTTTTCCATCTCCCCATTTTTGTGTAGTCCTGAAATTATATATACATGAAATGATTTACTACCTTATATCTATTATTAGTGTCTGTATGGTATATTTTAGCTGAAATATTATTTTTATTAATTTATTATTATTTACCATTGTTTTTAACTCTGATAAAGAGGGTATAGTCTCCCAACCATACCACCATAGACCATCACTGCCATTCGGTAGCCTATGGAATATGAGGAGATTTTATTGCAGCAATGTGTCCCTTAAGTTTGATTAATTACGAGTAAAAAAGGTCTGCGACATCACAAAGTTGTATCAGAGATTTATTTTCATTTTTATTACTATTTATGTTTTTAGATAAGATCCCAATATGTGTCATAACATTGTAATAATCCATTCCATGGACTAGCTAACCCATTATTAGGGGGAAATCTATGTTACCAATGATGGTACTTGTTTTTTTCTAGATTTCCACTGTTATAGATGCACTATTTTCACCGCTTGGTGGCGTACAAAACTTGAGAATTTTTTTATAATTACTAGTTTTTAACCTTGGACCATTATGGAAAGGGATCATTTCCACAAGAATCATTATAGACACATAAGTCTATATATGTCATGCATATTACATGCCATGTTTGTTTCATTTCTTATTTCTTATCATGTGTGACTTTATTACTATACAAGTAATTCTTTAATTTTTATTTATGGTAGAAAATAATGAGTTACTTAAAGGGTATTCATCAACCTAAACAATTTTTTCCCCTTATATCTTAATAATGAAACCTTAAATAACCAATTATATCATGTTTAAACCATGGAAATTTTGTTACATGGGATGAAACATTTGGTTGGCTTCTATTAAAAAGATACCAACATTGATTTATAATATTTTTTCCTATATAAATTTGGAATGGTGATCCATATAATAAATCCATCATATATGAATTGTTAAAATCCTAATACCAGATGTGATAGACTTGTTTTAGTTATATGGAACTCCAATTTTAACATATAATGCTTCGGTATTTATAAATTAGGAATGTAAAACTTGTCTAACTGAACCATTTTACATATAATACTTGTTAAATTATAAGTTTTAAAGAAAACAATTATTGTTAAATTTGGATATTAATTACAATTTAATGAGAATTTAACTCTAAAAATTATAATTAAACCCCTATATAACTTAACCTTTTTTATTATAACATGGAAGTTTTTCTTATAATTTGGCCTTATAAATGGGTAGTTGGATAGCATATCTCTAGTATTCAAGTCATGATTATATCCTTGTTTTCCATTTTTTAATTCCTTTTTTATTGTATCTTTTTTTATGACAGTGCTTGGAATTGTAGATATTTGCCTCTACAATAGCCTCAGGCTAAGCACCAACAAGGTGTCAATAAACATGCTCCTAAGGTGGTGGGACCTGACCCTCCAGTAGTATAGCCAGTAGTTCTATTGGGATAACCTATAGTTGTTATACCTATCATCCCTAGAAAACGCACTACTGCTTAGATTGTAGAGGGTTTATTATACTTAATATAGTCTATGGAGGGAGTTTCACTGACTATAATAACTATGTTCAAGCTGATGAGAGATTTTTGAGATCATCACCCACCTCTTTTAATAGGGTAAAGTGGTCCCTAGGTGGAATAAATGTGGTTTTAGGCCATTCATTTTATTTTTGAGAATGTAGAGACTCCTCTAGAATTGTGGTTAAAGATAGAATCCTTTATACTTTTCATATCTAACAAGATATGTTGGGATGTTCTGACCCTAGAAGATTAGAATCTGTGTATGGTCTGGAGAGATTTATAGAGTAGTTTTTATGAATAATTTTTCTTATAGACACTGATAGATGAATGATCTATGGATTTCAAGCATTTGAAGTAGGGTGTTATGTCAGTTATGGACTACTCATCTCTCTTCACAGAGCTTAATCACTTTGTGCCCACTATTTAAGATTGTGATCTATCCAGGGTAAGATGTACTAAGGATGGGATCAGATAAATCATTTGATCTCAAGTGACCATATAATGGCTATCTACCATCTCTAAAATCGTAAATTAAGCCCTTATCTCCAAATGTAATTTAAGTAAAGATAAAGGTTTGGTGCATGGGTGTTTAGTATATAGGTATAGAATAGGTACATAAAGTGAGGAAGCATCACCTTTAGGTTTCTAATCAGGGTAGAGGTAGTTATAGTATCTGCACTAGTAGTTATGTGGTATTTAATCAGTGTGAAAGGCAAGGTCACATGAAGCCTCAGTGTGACAGGAAGCCAGTGTAGTAAAGATCTTGTTGTGTAATGTTTTATATTTAGAGTTTTTTAGGTCCATTAAACTAATTTCTAGTGAAATAGTATATACACAACCTCTAGGTTTTGGGGAAGGATCAGTTACTCCATTCTAGGTAGTAGGATAGAGTGCCACTAGCCGATCAAGTCGAGATAGAAGTCATAGTCAAGGAATCTAGATTCTTGATATGTAGTACTAGAAGGGAATACCCAATTAGGTCGTTTAGGGTGAAGATCAAGGCCATGGATCTAGCTAGATAAATGAAATTTATCATATGACCAAGGATCAGAGTTTCGAGCCATCTACAGTACAAGGTACAATATTAGTAGCCATGAATTTTGTATCTAATTTATTTGATACTAGCTCTTCAAACTCATTCTTATCTATTGATTTAATGGAGATTATATGACTGAATTTAGAATTTTTTTTGGGTAATGTATCATGATACTCTATTGGGGGTACGGTCAAAATTCCACACTAATGTAAGGAATTAACCCCTGAGATCAGTGGTTACAGTTTCTTATAGAACATTTTCAGCCTCTAGATGACATATTTTAACATAATTCTCAGGATTGACTGGTTATTTCCATATTGAGAACCGGTTGATTGTTATCCCCATAGTGTGTCATTCATATCACCTTGGAGAAAAATATATGATCATAAAAGAGAATGGGATGTCTATGCATGTCAATATAGACCAGAGTGTCATGGGTTGGGTAGAGTGTCGGACCAGATTTCCCATATTTTTCTTGATGATATAGGATTATGACATTGAATTTTTTTTCCAGTGGTAGACTAATTCAGATATGTTTTACCTAATGATTTTATTGGCTACATCCTGATATAGAGCAATAATTCTGCATCAAAATTTTTATAGAAGCAGAACTTGTATTTCTTCCTCCATAAAGGATATATCTTACTAATATTAAGGAACTCAATAGGCAGTTAGAGAACCTAGTAACTAAAGGTTTTATATGGCATAAAATTCTCCTTGGGGTTCACCTATTATTTTCAAAAAAAAATGGATGGTAAACTAAGGTTTTTTTTGTGGATTATCGGTGGTTTAATAATATTACCATAAATAATCAATACCCATTTCCTCAAATAGTTGATCTATTTGACTAGCTTCAAGGAGCCATAGTCTTCTCAAAGATTGATTTGAGATCAGGCTACCATTAGGTGTGAGTTAGACCTTAATATATACCACATACACCTTTCTGAAGAATGTATGTCCTTTACTAGTATCTAGTTATGTTTTTTGTTCTAAAAAAATGTTCCTGTGGTTTATATAACCCCGATGAATCAGGTTTTCCACCAATACATGGATTATTTTGTGGTTTTTTCATGGATGATATCTTAGTGTATTCTCAAACTAGAAACTATTATTTCAATAACATTGAAATCGTAATGAGAATACTAAGAAAGATTTTCTTCTATTCAAATATCACAAAATCCCACTTTGGGATTGATAAAGTTCACTTCTTGGATCACGTTATATTGGAAGCAATGGTATCTATGGTTCTAGTGAAGGTGAGATTCATTGTTTTTAAGGAGAATCCCAAGAAAATACTTGACATATGATGTTTATTCGGTCAATTTAGTTAAAATATAAATTTCATTCATAACTTATCATCCCTTATATCGCTACTTATAGGCTTGACCAAAAAAAGTTATAAAGTTTACTTGGTCTGAAACTTGTGATCAAGCCTTTCAAGAGTTGAATGTATCAAGGAACTTATCACTAATTATAATATTTATAAATCCTAGTAGAGGATAAATAGTTTATTATGAAGCATTTAGTGTTATGGTGGGAGCTATTTTGATGAAATGTAAATGAGTCATAGCCTACAAGTCCCATCATTTGAGGCCACAAAAGAAAAATTACTTGAAGCAAAACCTCTATTTAATAGCTTGCGTTCATGTATTCTGTGGATAAGGACATTAATTATTGGAGGAATGGTTCATGGTATACACAAAACATAAAATTATAAAGTACATGTTAACTTAGTGTGACTTGAATATCTGATAATGAATATGGTTTGAATTACTTCAATACTTTGACTTTTATATTTCTTATACACCAGGGAAAGGCAATGCAATTGCTGACACCTTCAGTAAAAATACATAGACTCAAGATATTCATGAAGCTAGTAGTGAATAAAATTTGATGAATATTTTTACTAAAATGAATATGGAATTTTAGGATTTTAATAGTTAGCCTATAATAATGGGTTTAATAGTGGCCTTATAACTTTTGGATCAAGTAAAGAAGAAAATTTTTTATCATAAAGGTCCATCTTTGAGGGAAATTGTTTTCAGTGATGACCCACTACTTGGTTTTGTAGTTTATGGGGATTAGATCATGCATATCCATGGGTGTTTCTGGGTACCTATAGACATATGAGAAGTGTTTATTTGTGAATCTCATGCTTTTAAATGGGTAGTACATATTAGACTCACAAAGATGTTCCATGACTTACTCCACCAGTATTAGTGGCCTGTGATGGAAATTGAGGTTGCAAGATTCATGGATAGATGTTCCAGTTATCAACAAGAGAAATAAGAACACCAACAACCTATGTATATTTTATACCAATTACCCATATTGTAGTGAAAATGGGATGATGTCACCTTGTATTTTTTGATGGGCTTAGCAAGATCACCTGGGGACAATGATGTTGAATGTGTGATCATGGACTGGTTGATGAAGTTCATCCACTTCTTTCCTATTGGAGAGACTTTATCAATGAATAAACATATAAGATTTTATATCTAAGAAATAATATGCCTTATTGTGGTTCTATGTACCATAGTATCAGATAGGGATGCTCGGTTAAAATCATGGTTATAGTAGGGGTTACATAAGGCTCTCAGTTTATAAGTACTTCTGAGTACAACATGCCACCGATAGACAAATGGTCTATCTGAATGAAATGTACTAGTACTCGAGGACATGTTTTGAGTATGCGCCCTTGATTTTCAAGGCTCTTGGGATAATATTTTTCATTTTAATTATTTCTAAAGAGTATGAACTCCTTACTTTTACCTTTTGATTATTTTTATCACTTATGATTTAGTTATTGGTTATAGGAATTGTTTACACCATTATAGGTCTGGTATTCCTCTAGTAAACCTTGTATTTCCAGGAAGGAATTATTTGAGAGAATTTATAGAACCCCACCCAATTCATTTATGAAAATTATATGTGGTACAACCACTATGATTTGGTATTTTTCTTACTTGATGAATTCCTTATCTTTACATCACATTATTTTTCTATATTCTCCTAAAAACTTATTATTCTAAGGATAACCCCCTAGGTTCGGTTGATGTCTTAAGAGACAGAATGCCTCAAGTCTTTCCCTTGGATTCCAATCAAGTATTACACAACATACATAGATTGTTTTCATTTGTTTATTTATAAAATATTATAATTTTAAATCCAATGTTTTACCCCTCATGTTACACTCAAATGAAATGGTTATACCCCATTAATTGGTCATCGTGGGTTTTCATTAAATCAAAATGTCATGAATGCCTTAGTTATTACTTAGGTTTGAAATGGGTTTTTTGTGTGGGAATTCTGAGACCTATTACATGGATTCCTCATAGTTATTATGAAATGGAATCTTGGGCTGTATGCCTCTGGTCCCTTAACTATTTGGAGGTGACAGGTTTAGAGACATTCAGTTTAGGACAAAGGAGTTGTGGGTCAAGAATCCCTAGAGGGGCCTGATATTTACACGTTTCAATTACATTTACAATTTAAATTTTATTTATAATTGCATACAATTACATTTTATACTCACAAAATATATTTTCATTAGACATCATTAGAGTTGTCCTACTATTTTTTACTCACACCACGTTCAAGCCACCATTTAGTACCCAAACAGAATTCTTGGATGCATGAATGAAAAATTTAAGTCCACCGCTTTGTATAGTTGATTTTATTTTAGATAAATGTATACTGGATGAGGACTATTATACTTCTAGGTTTTCTTATGGAGTTGATCACTTTGGTCTTATATATATATATTTTGACATGTAATATTTTATACTTACTACTATTCTTTTCCTTCTCCCCATTTTGGTATAAATTTGACATAATTTGTACATGAAACTATTTTCTACCTTGTATATTCTATTAATATTTGGATGGTTTATTTAAACTACCTAATAATTTCCTCTAATTTAATTTAATTTATCATTTTGTTACACTCTATTAAGTAGGGAATATTTTAATTCATCAGCCTTAAACATTACATAATATTTAGTTTTAGAAAATAATTTACTTTCTTTTACTGTAAGGATATTTTCATATTTAGAGTTTTAGAAAATTATGTCATAACTCATACATGACAAAACCATAAAATTACAAAGTGGAAAATACTAATTAGAATCCATTTTACATATAATATAAAAATATTTAAAAAAACCTTGTTTTATTCATGAAAACACTTCATGAATTTCAACATGACTTCATAATTCCCCTTACCCATCCTATTAAAAACATTTAAAATTTTGGGACGAGCACAAAAATATAAATAAGGGATATAAAAGGAAAGATACTATTATTCTAGTAAACAAATTTAAAAATCATAAAACATTTACCATTGTCTTTAAAGTTCTTTGAGTATTTAAAATAAAACATTTTAACTTTAAAAACACACAAGTATTTTTTTCTCAAAGAAAATCATTAAATCCCATAGAAAAAAAATTTAAACTCAATTTTTATGACTTTGAGCATCATATTAAGAAAACCCTTTTAAAAATAATTTTAATTGGAATAATAATATATCCAAATTACAATATAATCATTAATGAATTCATTGGATTTCTATCTGGGTGTACCCATCATTTAAGCTATAAAGGTCTCACTCGAGCTATATGAGATTCCCCATCATATAAGTTATAATGGGATCACTCGGTTCTATCTTTTATACCACATTATATTATCTATAACAAGCATAATCAGTTCTATATGGGCACACCAATTTCATATGTATAATTCTCAAGGACCATTACGTGAATAAAACAATTTTATTCTTACATTTTTTACAAAATCATTTAAACTAGTAAACAATTCACTTCAGATATCAAAATTTCATTTTCATTTAAAAACCATGATTCAATACCATAATTCCCCAAACAAAGGAAAATATTTTTTCACTTAAGGAAATATGAAATCTTGAAATGGAAAACAAAAAATCACATAATTTTCATGAAGGAAGAAAAGTATTTGTCTCCATGTATGTTAAGAATTCCTTATGTTATTTTTCAAAACATTCTGTACAAAATGCGTAAAAAGATTACTTTTGAAAACATTTTAAAAATAATTTATAAAATTTAATATATAAATAATTTATAAAAGCATTTCGAAAATAATTTTAAAAACATGAACATAGAGTAGAAAAAGAGTTTTAAGATGGATTTTAAAGGAGGATTAATTTAGAAGAAAAATCCCTTACGATAGTGGAAATATTTAAATCCTAATCCCCATGAAATTATAGCATTATAAAAAACATTAAATACAATTATAATAGATAAATTCATGATATATAATTTCAAAGGGGTTTTATATTCTCTTTGTAACATAATATAGATGTATAAAATCAAGATATGCCTCAACGAAAGGAGATTAAGACGAAGTCCCTTACTTTGAGTATGACTTATCATGTGTGTCTTTATATTATTGAATTATAAACTTATGTAAATTATTTTATTACTTGAAAAAAAATAAAGTTTATTATAAATTTTATTTCACTTATTAAAAATTTATATACAATTACCTATTCTATTAATGTTAATTCGTTGCTTTTACCATATTCTTCTATGTGTCAAAAAGACTTTAGTAGGTCAACTATGGTCAAAGTGGTCATTATTTAAACATATATAGAATAGTAATCATGAAATAATTATTATAATTATAAATCAATTACACTTTTAAAACCAATCTTGATATATGTCTATAAAAATTAACTAATGTTATGATAATAGAGATGGTAGGTCGTACATACATATGAGTAACATTTTCATTCTTCAATGAGAATTATGTAAAGGAGTAAAGCATTATTTTATCTTTCCATACTGATAATTATATCATAAATAACATTTTATTTGATTATATATACTTATATATGTCATTTTTGTGATGTGGTGATGAAGAAAAGGAATCACATCGCTTCGAGGAGGCAGAATTCCACACATCCTTGAATGAAAGTATCACTTTTTCAGTGAGTGAAAAGGTAAAAATGATAATTTCATATTATAATTCTATAATAAATAAAATATTTTACTTTTTTACCAAAAATTATTTAATATTTTTATATCTATTATAACTATATAATTCATACTATAAATATAAAAATGATTTATGTTATCATTACCTGGGTTATTACATCCTTCCCCCTTTTAGAAATTGCATTATTGAAATTTTATTTACTCATAAAAAAAGTGAGAATATCTTATCATCATAAAATTTGTATATTCCCTTGTTTCCTCTTAAACCATATGGTTTTCCATAAAACCTTAACCCGGTTAATCACCTTATTCTGCAACACTTTTTCACTACAGTCAAGATTCTAAATTGGCTATTGTTTATATGAAATAATATCTTCCAAATAATCTACTTTAGAGATAAAAACACAAGATTAATTCGACACATATTTTAATAAAATTGAAACAATAAATACATTGTGTAGTAGAGATAAACATGGATTTAAGGACACTATATAGAAAATTGATCCAACTTTCTCCATGATTTCATACGATCCAATAAAGCAAGAACTCAACTTCCCATTTTTACCAAAACACATAAAACTTTTCCATAGAAAAAATTTGAGAAATGTATGATCACCTATATCTAAAGAAATATTTTTCATTCAATTATACTCATAACTTTCCTTCCTTCTCTAAGTTTTATTCATGTGTCACAGAATCAACTACACCTTCTTTTCCATTTCCTCTACCAACTCTGGTCCCATCAACATACTTCCTCCTACTTATTCCCCAAAAGTTGTTGTCTAACACAGATTTCCATATAATGTCTCAAATGGTTCCATCTGTATAATGGAATGAAAAATATTATTATATGAAAACGCATCCAAAGTAATATGTTTTTCCAAAATTCCTTTGTAATCCATTGAATAATAAGAAAGCATATTTTCCAAGGATTGAATTGTCCGCCTAGACTATACTTCATATTAAGGATGAAAAGTTGTAATTAAATTTAATTCAATACCCAAATACATATGAATTCCTTTCAAAAAATTAGATGTGAACCTAGGATCACAGTTTGATAAAATGGAGAGAGGCACACCATATGACAACCCTGCTTTTATTACAAACTTAAACATGATTCATTAAATAAAACTTTACTTGATAAAAAAAGAAGATAGAGAGGTTTAGTGTCTTTGGGGATTAGGATCATTACATAAAAACTTGAAACATGAAATACAATATCTTTATTGAAAACTTCCTTTACATGACCACTACATTCCCTCGTACTTATCATTGTATAGGATAACCTGAGGACATGAATATAAAAAGGGGTGAGCTATAAAGCCCAGTAAGGGAATAAACATAGAATACATGAGAACTATAATAAATGTTATACAATAGGCATATAAATAGAACACAAGATAAACATGAACATAAAGGCATGATAAAGCATGATAATCATAACATGGAAATGTGGCAACAACACTTAACAAGGAATTAGCATGATCCAAGGTTCATTGCACATAGAGCATGAGTAAATCCTCATTGCACATGAAGCACAAGTAAGACCTCATTGCACTTGAATTAGAATGATTAAACACTCATTACAAATGATGTATCATGATACTATACTTTACCCAATTCATTGGAGCGCTATAAGGGCGTACCCTTAAAACATTTCATTTCATGCATAAGTGTGCCACATGGATCATAAAACATGGATTCATAAAACATATTCATTTATTCCATGATAAAGGAATGTGGAATTCATACATGAAGCTTTATAATCAATAAGTAAATGTTCTTAAAGGTGAATACCTTTTATGGAGAAATGGGCATGGTATTCACTACACAATGGCATTGGCTTAGAAAATCGGTGTGATTTCGGCAGTGTAACGGCGTGACATAAGAATTCATAAAAAATGGTTGATTAGAGAGAAAGGGGTGTCTCATCAT
The DNA here is from genome assembly GCA_963277665.1 of Viscum album. Classification (NCBI taxonomy): domain Eukaryota; kingdom Viridiplantae; phylum Streptophyta; class Magnoliopsida; order Santalales; family Viscaceae; genus Viscum; species Viscum album. The sequence goes on from OY728159.1 coordinate 1,648,266,833, forward strand.
ATCTATATTAAATGTATATTAATGGTTTCATATAGATACATTTCCAAACAATTGTAATGGAATTTAGATTCGTGATACAAAAGTATTGCTTGAATGTAAAAGAGTACAGAAAAGTTCCTTTCGGAATTTCGGCATAGTAACTGGTGTACATGGGACGCATTTAATGAGAGAGAAAGAGGTATCACATCATTAAAAAAATAAGAGGGAAATATGGGGGAGGTGAGAAATTATACCCCAGCATTTATAATTGAAATTAAAATGGCATAACAATATTAAAAAAATTGGACAAAAATGTGAAAGGAGGAAAAAAAACCCTTACTTGGAAGTGTGCTTTCAAAGGCTAGAGAGAGGCTTCTTTGGAGCTTGGGAAACCTTGGTAGGATTCTAGAGAGAGTAGGGCAGATGTTGGACGAACTCCAAAGGCTTTGAGTGGGGAGGAAGTGGGATCTTGGGTGGGTTCATATAGGAAAGGTGAGGGAATTATTTATTATTTAGGTTTGGGACCCCTTATATTAAATTAATCCAAACCACAAACCATCCCATGGTTTTTACCATAGTTTTAGGCAAAGGGAATAGGAAAACAATATTTTATAAGGAAAAAGTCCAAACATCTTAAAATAATGAGGTTTCTTATGTAGAGGTGAGTCACACTCCCATGGAAAATAATTTAAAAAGACAAGATGTTTAATAAGTTTTGAGGGGCCCATTAATGCTTTGTAAAATAAGTAAAACAAACCCAAAATCACATTATTTTAATGGAAAAACATATATTGGAAGAACATAAAGCTTGTAGTATTTTATTACATCACTATTGGGTCATTATGATGTCATAAAACACATTATATTTTTAAACGGTATTTAATTTTTACCCAAATATTTAACTGTCTCAGAAAATTATGAAAAATTAACCATTGGATAATTTTGACATCCTGATTCTAGAAATAACATTTATTTTATCTAAATAATTTTATAAATATGTTAAATTTCACTTTTAAAATAAAAACCGACATTTATCGATAATTCACGGGTTTTGACAAAATTGGCTTTCAAACCTTAATAAAATTTACAATTGCATTCATAAGATTATAAGATCATTTATATTTAATAAAAATTAATTTAATAATAATAATAATATTTTATTAAAATATTATTTAATTCAAAAGTCCCTTAATTTAATAAAATATAATTCTTAATTAAATAATAACTAAAAACACTCTTTGTACTTTAAAAACTATTTACAATGTATCAATGATGACAAGAAAGTATATTCATTATTATATACAAAAATAATGTACATGAACATAGTACTAGAGATTTGTTACATAACCCCTTAAAAAAGCCACATATGACCTAAGGGTAAGGTGTGCAATGGTGAGAGACTCTTGGAGTGGCTCGGATAACATTGCTCGAGTGGTAATCTCTATCAACTTCCACTTTTCCCGTAGACGGTCCTATTCGAGCTTGACATGGTGAAGCTCAGCTTGGGATTTGTCAAGAGCGAGGCCCAAGGATGCCACCTCTTTTCTGAGCTCTGACAAATGGGCTTCGTATGGGAAAATTCTACTAGATGAGGCCATCGTTTCCTTTGTCTGAGTAAATTTGGATTTGTTAAAGCCCTATATTTATACTAATCATGTGATCACTGTTCAACGACTATATTAGAAACGGTCAAAATTATTAACATAAAACCAAGGAAGTTGACATTTTATATAAAATTTTTATATAAAAATACATTTAATTAGATCAAGAGGGATTTACATTAATGAAACTTTCGGTCGTTACAATATTCCCCCCTTAAGAAGTTTTGCCCTCAAAATTTCTCCTTTTCCCACACCAAAACAGATGTGGGTAACTCAGCCTCATCATTTCCTCCGATTCCCAAGTCGATTCTTCAAACTTGTGGTTTCTCCATAATACCTTGACAAGGTTCATTGTCTTATTTCGTAGAACTTTTTCTCTACGATCTAAGATCTTCACTAGTTGCTCCTCATAAGAAAGATCATCCTCCAACTGTACCACCTCAGAAGAGATTACATATGAAGGGTCTGGTATGTACTTCCTTAAGAGGGATACAAGAAATACATCATGTACTTTTTCCATGGTAGTTGGAAGTGCTAGTCGATAGGCCACAACCCCGACACGATCAAGAATCTTCAAGGGGCCGATGTACCTTGGACTTAACTTCCCTTTCTTTCCAAACCTCATGACCTTCTTCCACTGAGATATGCATAGAAAAACCATGTCTCCAACTATAAACTCAAGGTCTCATCGACGTTTATCTGCATAACTCTTATGTCGACTCTGGGCTTCCTTGATATGCTGCTGAATGGTTTTTACCGTCTCCACCATTTCTTTGACCATTTCTGGTCCAACCAGCTTACGTTCACCGACCTCATCCTAACAAGCCAGTGTTCTGAACCTTTTCCCAAACAGGGATTTATATGGTGCCATTTGGATGCTCAAGTGGAAACTGCTATTATAAGAGAACTCAACCAGAGGAAGATGTTGATCCCATCTTCCTTTAAAGCCCATTGAGCACGCTCTCAACATATCCTCATGTGTTTGGATAGTCTGCTCAGATTGGCCATCGGTTTGAGGATGATAGGACGTACTGAAGTTCAGTTCAGTATTTAGAGCATGTTGATGAGTCTTCAAAAACTTATAGGTGAATCTTGGATCTCGGTCAGACACAATAGATAGTGGTACTCCATGAAACCTTACCACTTCCCTGATATATATATGTGCCAGTTGATCCAATGAGAAATCCTCCTGAATAGAAATGAAGTGTGTAGTCTTTGTAAGATGATCCTCAATAACCCAGATTGCATTGTTGCCTTTGGATGTCCTCAGATGTTCGGTGACAAAGTACATGGTGATGTTCTCCCATTTCCATTCTGTTATGGGAAATGGTTCAATCATCCCCTTAGACTTATGCCTCTATACCTTCACTTGTTTGAACACCAGGCAGTTTGATGTATATTCACTGATATCCTTCTTCATATTATCCCACCAAATGTTTTCTTGGAGATCTCGATACATCTTTGTGCTCCCTGGGTGAATAGAGAAATTTGAACTATGTGCATCATCCAAAAGTTCCTTCTCCAGCTCTAGAATTTATGGAACACATAGTCTTTCCCAAACCGCACAATTCCTTCTTCATTAACATTAACCTCCGAGGATTTCCCTTTTTTGATAGCTTCCACTTTTTCATGAATTCCCACATCATCCTTTTGACCATCCTTTAATCTTTCCAAAAGAGATGGTTGGGAAATCATTTGTGAAAGGGTTGATGATGTTCCCTTCTCTATGATTCCCATGTCCATCTTCGTCAAGTCTAAGAAGATTGGATCCTTCTCAATTATCATCATTGATAGAATCACTGGATCCTTTCTACTTAGGTCATCTGCCACCTTGTTCTCTTTCCCAAGGTGGTAATGGATGGAACAGTCATAATCCTTGATGAGCTCTATCCATCTTCTCTGGTGCATATTAAGCTATTTCTGTGTGAATATATATTTAAGACTCTTGTGGTCATTATATATCTCACATTTCTCTCCATAGAGATAATGCCGCCAGATTTTCAAGGCAAAGATCACCGACTCCAACTCTAGATCATGCATTGAATAGTTTCTCTCATGGATTTTCAACTGCCTTGAGGCATAGGATATCACTTTCTCATTCTGCATCAGCACACAACCTAATCCCTTCTTTGAAGCATCATTGAATACCACAAAAAATTTCCCACTTGTGGGTAAAGTGAGCATGGGAACAGTGATAAGCCTCCTTTTCAACTCCATGAATATTTTTTCCCATTCATCAGTCCAGGAAAACTTTACTCCCTTTTGAGTTATTTTGGTAAGAGGGTTTAACAATCATGATAAATTTCTCACAAATCGTCAATAATATCCAACTAACCCCAAAAAGATACGGATATCCATTACCAATGTTAGCCTCATTCATCCCTCAATTGCATCTGTTTTGGAGGGGTCCACAGATATCCCATTGCTTATGATGATATGACCCAAGAATGAGACCTCCTTTAACTAGAACTCACACTTTCTATACTTTTCATAGAGCTTCTCCTTGCGTAAATTCTCCAATACAGTTCTTAAATGCTCCTCATGATCCTCCTTGGTTTTAGAGTATATTAGAATATCGTCTATAAAGACTACCACAAATTTGTCTAGGTAATCTCTAAAGACTCTATTCATCAATTCCATGAAGGTTTCTGGGGAATTGGTGAGTCCGAAAGGAATTACTATGAATTCATAGTGCCCGTATCTTGTACGAAAAGCAGTCTTGGGGACATCTTCCTTCTTCACCCTTACTTGATAATATCAAGACTGAAAATCTACCTTGGAGAAGTATTGTTCTCCACACAACTGATCAACGAAGTCATTGATCTGTGGATAAGGATACTTGTTCTTTATCGTGATTTTGTTAAGTTCATGATAATCAATGAAAACCGCATTGACCCATCCTTATTCTTTACGAAGAGGACTGGTGCACCCCATGGTGAATCACTTTGGCGTATAAACCCTTTATCCAGATTCTTATGTAGTTGTTTCTTTAACTCTTCACGATCTAAAATAGCCATTTTATATGGAGTCTTGGATATTGGTAAAGCCCCAGGTATAAGTTCAATTGAGAATTCAACTTGTCTTCTAGGAGGAAGACAAGGCAGTTCCTCGAGAAACACTTCAATGAATTCCCTGACAATAGACATTTCTTCAAGGATGGTTTCGTCCTTGGACTCAATCATCTGAGCCAGATACGCATGCTCATAGGGTGCTAATATCCATGCTTGAGATGATGGAGATAAAGGAGATTCATCTTCCTCCTTACACTTGTAATGAATCGGGGGTCGATTCTCCATATGGAGTGTGATTTCCCTTACCCGACAATTTATGTTGGCTCTATATAAGGAAAGCCAATCCATGCCATAAATTGCATCAAATTCCACCAGAGGGAGTATGATGAGGTTCTCCAGGAAATTCAATCCACAGATTATAATAGGTGAGGACTTATACTCATGGGATGCAATGATTTCCCCATTTGTCATACTCACCGACATCTTCACTTCCATGATTTTTGATAGTGCTGGGATTGTTCTAATAAAATTTCGAGATGTAAAAGAATGCGTAGAACCTGAATCAGAAAGTACATTATCTATTCTTGAATGAATAACTAGCGTACCTATCACCACTTCGTTGTCGGGGTTCACTTCACCAGAAGTGATGGAAAAAGCTATTCCTTGCTGTCTTGAAGGTTTTTGGTTGCCTCAAAAAACCCTTGGATTAGGAAACTGATTTGCAAGATTCCCCGGTTCTTTGCATTTGTAGCAATGAACAATGATTTGAGGTTTGAATGGATCGTTCCTCTCCTCTATCGCAGTCATGGGTCTTTCTTGCTGATAGTTAACAGATAGGTGCCCTTCTCTTCCATACCTAAAGCATTTCCTCGTCCCCTTGAGGCAATTTCCAGGGTTCTTCTTTTCACACTTTTGGCAAGTGGGGTGCTGGATCATCTTAGCACCATTAGATTTATCAAATGGACCGCTAGTATTGAATTCCAACTTACTCTTCTTGTCACCATGATACCCCTATGATTCCCCGATCTCCATTTTGACCTTGAGGGCACATCAGACAATTTCCTCATAGCTTTTGAAGTCACGGATCGATAATGCTTTCCACAGGCTTGGCATCAGCCCACCAAAGAAGTGGTCAACCTTGCATTTGGGGGTAATGAAAAATCCGAAAGTGTTTCGTGAAAGCCTTGTGAAGTTTGCCTCGTATGCTCCAACAGATTCTTCATCTTTTTTCTTGAGGTAAAGGAAGTCCCTTTCCATCTTAAGTCGGAGGGTGCGCAGAAAATATTTATCGAAAAACATCTTCCAGAAATCCTTCCATTCCAACGCCTTGATCTCCTCCCCAGGCTTCTTATTTTTGAACAAATTCCACCATTGATCAGCTTCACCCTCCATATGATAAGCCTCCAGGAGAACCTTCTCTTGTTCAGAACATTGGATGATGGAGAAGATCTTTTCAATAGAGTTGATCCATTGTTCAGCAATCGTGGGATCAGATGATCCACTAAAAGTAAGAGGCCTTTGTCTTATTAAGCTCTCGATAGAGACTTGTTCTTTCTTAGTGGGGGTTGAATGTTCCTCTTGACCCATGTTTCTATTAAAACTTGAGTTAGCTTAGAGTGAAGCGTGACAAAGTTCGCGATTCCCACTCCCATTGGATTGGGCATCTCATTAGTAAAGTCATCACACTGATCTTCACAACAGTTGTTAGCCCGAGTCCTCCTATTACCGGCCATTGGCTGGAATAAAAGGAAAGTTAGGGGTAACACATAAAGGGTAATCGAAAGACAAAAGTTGATGACTTATAAATAAACTTTTATTTCCTTAACTCATGAGTCTACAGGCTTCACTCTAGGCTTTTCATGATTTACCTTCTAACATATATTCTTAGTGGCATTTTTTTTAATTCCCTTAATAAGGGTTCATACTAAGCTTGTGAATTTATCAAAACATATCCTCTGGGAGTTTTGTAACCAATAGTACAGAAAGGCCCATTGTCATGCACCAGTTCCTGTTCCAGTCTAGCTCAAAGCAGTGTTTTTGGGTTTTACCCCTAGGATACAACTGTGCCAGAGCCGCATCTACCTGCTCGTATCCAGACAGGGATGTATTTTCTTGATAACCCACTTACTAAATACTCACCAAAACTTAGGGATGTTATTATTATACTTAGTATTGTCTCTAAGGCTTTACTAGAGTTTTCTAATCCTAATCCCAAAAAAAATAAACCTATCCTATGATACCAACTATGAAAACCCTTCTTTTATTACAAACTTAAACATGATTCATTACATAAAACTTCACTTGATACAACAAAGAAGATCACGAGTTATAGTGTATTTGGGGATTAGGATCATTACATAAAAAATTGAAACATGAAATAAAACATCTTTATTGAAAACTTCCTTTACATGACCACAACATTCCCTCGTACTTAGCATTGCAAGGGATAACCTGAGGACATGCATAAGAAAAGGGGTGAGATATAAAGCCCTGTAAGGGAATAAACATAGAATACATGACAAGTAAAATACATGTTATACAATAGGCATATCAATATAACACAATAAAAACATGAACATAAAGGAATGATAAAGCATGATAATCATAACATGGAAATGTGGAAACAACACTTAACATGGAATTAGCATGAGCCAAGGCTCATTGCACATAGAGCATGAGTAAATCCTCATTACACATGAAGAACGAGTAAACCCTCATTGCATTTGAATTAGAATGAGTCAAAACTCATTTCACATGATGTATCATGATACTATACTTTACCCAATGCATTGGAGCTATATAAGGGTGCACCCTTCTTAAAACATTTCATTTCATGCATAAGTGTGCCACATGGATCATAAAACATGGATTCATAAAACATAATCATTTATTCCACAATAAAGGAATGCGTAATTCATACACGAAGATTTATAATCAATAAGTAAATTTACTTAAAGGTGAATACCCTTGATGGAGAAATGGGCATGGTATTCACTACACAATGGCATTGTCTTAGAAAATCGGTGCGATTTTGGAAGCGTATCGACGTGACATAAGAATTCATAAAAAATGGTTGATGAGAGAGAAAGGGGTGTATCATCGTATCTATATTAAATGGAAAGTAAGGGGGTCATATAGATACATTTCCAAACAATTGTAATGGAATTTATATTCATGATACAAAATTATTTCTTGAATGTAAAAGAGGAGAGAAAAGTTCCTTTCGGAATTTCAGCATAGTAATGGGTGTACATGGGAGGCATTTAATGAGGAAGAAAGTCATATCAAATCATTCAAACAATAATAGGGAAGTATGGGTTAGGTGATAAACCATACCCCAACATTTATAATTGAAATTAAAAGGGCATAACAATATTAAGAAAATTGGAGAAAAATGTGAAAGGAAGAAAAAAACCCTTACTTGGAAGTGTGCATCCAAAGGCTAGAGAGAGGCTTGAGAGAGGCTTATTGGGAGCTCGGGGCACCTTGGTAGGATTCTAGAGAGAGTAGTACAGAGGTTGGACAAACTCAAAAGTCTTTGAGTGATGAGTAATTGGGATCTTGGGTGGGTCTATATAGGAAAGGCGAGGGAATTATTTATTATTTAGGTTTGGGACCCCTTATATTAAATTAATCCAAACCACAAACCATCCCATGGTTTTTGCCCATAGTTTTTGGAAAAGGGAAGAGGAAAATAATATTTTATAACGCGAAAGTCCGAACTTCTTAAAATAATGGGGATGCATATGTGGAGGTGAGTCACACTCCCATGGAAAATAATTTAGAAAGACAAGATGTTTAATAAGTTTTGAGGGGCCCATTAATGTTGTGTAAAATAAGTCAAACAAACCCAAAATCACATTATTTTAATGGAAAAAAATATATTGGCTGAACATAAATCTTGTAGTATTTCATTAAAATACTATTGGGTCATTATGATGTCATAAAACATGTTATATATTTAAACGGTATTTAATTTTTTACCCAAATATTTGACTGTCTCAAAAAATTATACAAAATTCAGTGTTGGATAATTTAGACATCCTGATTCCAGAAATAACATTTATTTTATCTAAATAATTTTATAAATATGTTAATTTTCACTTTTAAAATAAAAACCGACATTTATCGAAAATTCACGGGTTTTGAAAAAATGGGTTTCAAACCTTAATAAAAATTACAATTGCTTTCATAAGATTATAAGATCATTTATATTTAATAAAAATTAATTTAATAATAATAATAATATTTTATTAAAATATTATTTAATCCAAAGATCCCTTAATTTAATAAAATATAATTCTTAATTAAATAATAACTAAAAACACTATTTGTAATTTAAAAACTATTTACCATGTATCAACGATGACAAGAAAGTATATTCATTATTATATACAAAAATAATATACATGAACATAACACTAGAGATTTGTTACATAAACCCTTAAAATAGTTGCACATGACCTAAGGGTAAGGTGTCCGATGGTGGCGGACTCTTGGGGTGGCTCGAATAACATTGCTCGAGTGGTAATCTCTATCAACTTCCACTTTTCCCATAGACGGTCCCGTTCAAGTTTGACATGGTGAAGCTCAGCTTGGGCTTGGTCAAGAGCGAGGCCCAAGGATGCCACCTATTTTTCGAGCTCTGACAAATGGGCTTCGTATGGGGAAATTCTAATGGATGAGGCTGTCACTTCCTTTGTCTGAGTAAATTTGGATTTGTTAAAGACCAATATTTATACTAATCATGAGATCAGTGTTCAACGACTATATTAGCAGTGGTCAAAATTCTTAACATAAAACCAATGAAGTTGACATTTTATATAAACGTTTTACATAAAAATACATTTAATTAGATCAAGAGGGATTTCCATTAATGAAACTTTGGGTCGTTACACACCATCTAACCTAACTATCTCATTTAGATACACTCGATAAAAGTGATCTAAAGACATTATATATCTAATGGGAAGTAAATGCAGAGATTTAGTTCATCAATCAATAGTAAACCAAATCACATTATTACCTTGAAAAGTATTTGGAAATCCTACCATGAAATCCATTGTTTTATTTTCCCATTTCCACTCTAGAAGTGGAAATGGTTGAAGAATCCCCTTCAGTAATTATTCTTCTTTAACCTACTGACAAGTAAAATACTTTATGGTGAAGTTAACAATATCTATTTTCATTCCTTCCCATCAGTAATACCCCTAAATTTCTCTTTATATTTCTGTGCTACCTAGATGAAAGGAGAACAAAAAACCATGAACTTTACTCAACAACTCTCTCTTCAACTAAAAAACCACAAATCACATATAGTCTTTTTCCAAATCATAAAAAACCTTCTTCATTAATATTAAAATTAGGAAATTTACCATTATTAATAGATTCTACATTTTCTTACGAATATTGATCCTACTTATGAGCTCTCTTAATTATTTCTTACAAAGATGATTGTACTATAACCTAAAACAAAATAGAGGATGTCCCTATATCCATAACATATAGGAAAAATTCATTAAATTATTAACCGAAGGTTCATATTCCAAATATAACATGGATAATGTTGCATTAATTTTTCAACTCAAATCATAGATTACCTTTTTTTCTTTTACATAATTGTAATGAATCATCCAATCACGAACCTTGATTTTTTACATCCATATACACTTTATCATGTTCAGTTTCTTTTTAGAGAATATATACATCAAACATTTTTGATCAGTTTATATTTCACACTTTACTATATACAAATGATTCCTCTAAATTTTACAATAAAAAACAAAAGCTACTAATTCCAAATCATGTTTAGGGTAATTTAACTCATGAAGTTTCAACTAACATTAAGCATAGGCAATTACCTGATCATTATGCATTAGGAAACAACCAAGTACTTTGAATGAAGCATTGTTGTAGATGATAAATTCACTATTCCTAGAAAGTAGGTTCAAAACTAAATAATTCACCAATCATATTTTTAGTTCTTGAAAAAATCATTATATTAATATTTATATATTAATTTAACTCCTTTTTAAGGTAACATAGTTAGTGTAATAGAAAATAGATTCAATTTTTCAACAAACTACTAGTAGTAACCCAATAATACATGAAAACTATGAATCAATATGATATTTGTGGTAATTTTCCATTAGTTAATCACTTTTTTAGAAGGATCAATAGTTATTACATATTTAAAAACAATATATCCCAGGGAATAAATTTTTACAACCAAAATTTACACTTTATAAATCTCCCATATAGTTTCTTTTATTTTATGGTTTTCAAAACAACCCTCCAGTTTTATTCAGGTTCCTCTATACTTTTAGAATATACCAAATTTTCATCAATAAACAAAACCAAAAACTTGTGAATGAAATAATGAAGGATTATATTTATAAGGACCATAAATATGGTAGGTGAATTAGACAACCCAAATGGTATAACTAAAAACTTATAGTGCCCATATCTAGTCTAAATCATAGTCTTAGGAATGTATTCTTCCTTCACATTCAAATTATGGTACCCAAACCTCATTTCAACCTTCAAAAAACCACTAATCTCCCTACAACTGATCAAAAAAACATTAATATGAGTAAAAGGATACTTTTTATTAATAATGATTTTTTTCAAGGCCCTATAATCTATTAAAAGTATCACTGGAAAACCTTTATTTTTAACCAACAAACTAGGTTCACCCCATGGTGAAGTTCTTGGTTTCATGAAACCTTTATCTAATAAGTACTGAAATTTATTCTTCATTTCTAAATGTTTCACTTGATCCATTCGATAATGGGGTTTATAAATAAGCATATTATCAGGTACTAAGTACATAGTAAAATGAACCTCCTAAAAAAAATATCCCCAGGAAATCATTTGTAAAAACTTCTAGGTATTCATTTACAACTGGTAAAATACTAATTTTAATAGTTTATTTACTTTCAAAAATATTATCTAGGTAAAATTCAATGTCATCTCCAATAAATTTCTCAACTTTTTGGTATGTTATTAAGGGCATAAAATAATTGAACATAACTTTCTTAGCACTAAAATATATATTAAAATAATAAACTGAAGTCCAATCCGTACCAAGAATGATATCAAACTCTACTATGGGCAGTTCAAAAAGATTTTCTAGAAATACCATCCTAGTGATAACAACATGATGATTCCAATAATTCATAATTTCTTTAATTTTTCAACCAAAGTTTTTTGCAAAAGTTATATCATAATTTATTTAGGTCATATTCCCAATTTACTTGTAAATTTCTCTAATACTAAAAATGTGAAGATCCAGAGTGAAATATGGTATTGGAATAATTCTAATACACAAGTACCATACCCATCACCACTTCATTTGATATCCCAACATCATATGTGGTAGTAGAAAATGATTTTTATACACCTTTATATTTATGATCATGAAGACATTAATCTTGTGCAACAAACTTTTGACATGTATTAGCATAGTTAGCCAACTCAATGTAACAAAAAAACTCAATGTTAGATGGCTATTAGCTACCCCATTATTCGGTTGTCCAATGCTCTTTTCTTTACAAACATGATATCTATGACCAAACTTATAGCAACAAATCATTTTTTTCATTTTATAAAATCCAGCTTAAGGGTGTCTGGTGCCCCACATACAACCCCAAAGAAATTCTAGAGAACCATAGACAAGAAGTAACATCGATCAACACAAGGTTACACATCATAATACCCATAGTCATCCCTACATCCCATGCTGGATTCTTCTTCTCCAGTAGCTGATTCCCACTCTGGGTGTCTCCAAAGAATTTTGGGGGCTTAACTAAAAACTTAGTATCCTTATGTGTCTCTATTTCATGACACCTTGACCTTATCTTACTATTTTCATTTTGAGGAACATACCTCTCTGAACACTCCATCTCAACTTTCATAGCAAAACAAAACAATTTCTAATAAATTTTAAATTATCATGTGGCCAATTATCTTCATAAAATTGGTTTCAACCATGAGTAAAATATATTAATTTTACTAGTAGTGTCCATAATAAAATTTATCACATACTTGGCCAGTACTATGATGTCTTATTCTTATGAAGCTACCGAATCTTCATCTTTTTAGTTCGGTTCCTGGAATTTTTTTCCATATAGAGCTAAAACACCTTATGGAAATATTTATCAAGTAAATAACCTTGAATTTTTCTCATTTTATATAATAAATACCATCTTTTGATCTGGTATTCTAATCCAAATACCTCCATCTATTAGCTTCACCTCCAAAATGATAAATGTAAAGAGTTTCCTTTTGATGTTATGAACTTCCCATGACTCAAAATATATTTTCCAGAGCATTATTCCATCCTTAAATTATCATGGGGTAATATGATCCACATAATATGGGGTATGTTTTAAGTTTTTTTGATCTTCTCCTATTTAACATTCAAAGTTCTGGTGATCTGGTAATGTGTATAGCAGCACTTGAGTTGAATCCTCGGTGTTTGTACATTTTTATAGTTGATTGATTATTATTATTTTTCAATGGGGGTTTATTTGAAGATATTAAATTAAATAATTTATTTATGAATATTCATTTAAAAAATTAATTAACATTTGGTTTATTACATTATTAGGGAGTCAAACTCGTTATATCCTTGAGCTTTGCTATATATTTCATTAAATTAACACCCACTCCACAAGATGATTTGATCGGAATTCCCAAGTGTTGAGGCTTTAATAAAAGACTTAAATTAACTAGTGTTATAATGTCATTAAATAATTTTTTATGGTAGATTACTTTTTTCAGTAATACATTGAATCCATATGTTAAAAAAATCATGTTAATAATCCTTTCAATTTAATTTCAATATACACAATGTTCACCTAAAAATATTCAATGAGAAAAATATCTCAATCACTTAACATCCACAAATTATGACTCACCCCGATGGATTATGTATTAATCCTTTTGTATGGTTATTAATTATGTTTATGATGATTATGGTGAGGATTTATAAATAGAATAAAAGGAATATGATAAGAAAAGAGTTGCCCACCGAACACACACATGAACAGTGAAAATAATTAAAATGCACTTCAGATTGAATTAGAATATAAAATAAGAGAAGGGTTAACAATTTTTTTGAACTATTTTAAGATCATTAATAATACTCAACAGAGTTTATATTATTATAAGTGAATATAAAGATGAAATATGCATTAAAATTCAAATGAAATTAAAATTTTTACCCGATTACAATTGAATTAAGGGAAAACAAGAATGACATGAATTCCTGGAGTAATGATATATCAAGTTGAAACATGAGTTTGGAAGGTCCTAATAGGAATTGGGAAGCACTATTTTTATTCCAAAACTATCCTTATAATCTCTGAAATTCCAACCCCTTTCATGAAAAAGTGGAGGATGTATTTATAGCCCAAGGTGGTGGACTGTTTTCATTCCAAAACTGCTCCTCAACATGGATCGCCAATTTGACCATTTATATAATATAATGTAGAAATAAATTATTCTTAAAAGTTTTATATACAGACTTGGAGAGTTATCCCTCCAAATTTTTCAACCAATGGACTTTTGGAGCCAATATTTTGTCTTCTTTACTAAACCCTATGTTGGTGTCCATTTTTGTGTCGAATTTTTACAAGGTCTAAATGTGAATGAATTTTAGGCTATTAATATTCCATAAAATCCAAACAATTTATTCAAAAAACATGTGAGCATAAATATTTTCTTTCACAACACAAAATATCATATCAAATGGTCTATTTTATTTGCAAAATTGTTAAGAAAGTTGGGATGTTTTTAATTTATAGATATAATTGTGGGCTTGAATTCAAATAATCACTTGGGACCCTTTTTGGATTTGGGAATTAAAATTTTTATCCAATTTTTTTGGATATTAAAGAACATATTATAGAGTTTCATCATATTTGCGATTATAAATTGATCCCAAAAATTATATCTTCATGGCTGATATGTTTTTCGTCACTAATTTTGTGGTCCTTGTTGTGTGGTTCATATGACCATTTATATGTCCGAATTGGCCCCAAATCCAGTTAAATTATTTATAGAAAATTGAATTAGGAAACCTATAAAATAAAACTTACACAATTTGGATAAGTAGGGTGAGAGATCTAATTAAAATAGTAAACTAACTCAAATCTAGATTAACTCAAAAAATGCTCAAAAATAAATATTTATTATTAAAAAATGGGTATTTCACACCAATGAAAGTTTTTTACTTTAAAATAACTAAAGAGATTAGAAAAGGTTATACATAAATTAATAACATAAAATATCCCATATTTTTTCTTGTTTGTGTCCTCATATGCTACAAATATAAAACAAAACTAAATAATTTTCACCCACCAACAAATATTAATTTTTTTCTCCAATCAGAGGTTCTAGAATAATTCAATCATACATAATGAATTCCACTACAAATTGTTACAAAAAAATGTTCCAAAAAACAATTCATTTTTCATGCTAAAAATTATAAATGGAAAATTTGGGCACTCATAACTCACTCCTCTCAAGATGATACAAAAATTATGGATGTTCACTTAGTCACCAAAAAAATGAAAATCACAGAGTTTGTAAGAGATATCAGGTTCTTTTACTTATCCTAAAGTGAACTAGAATTAATAGGTATTTTTATGGTTTTTTAGTGGCCATGGGAATTAGAAATATAATGGAAAAAACATAGGTAAAGGGGGGGCACCAACATGGAAAAAGAAATGCATAATTTTTATGAAATGAGAAAAGGAAGGATATGGTGGGTCATTATCTCCATCTTGTGGTGGTTCTACTGTAGTATTTTTAGATCTGGTGGAAGTAATTGTGGTTCCCATGATGTGTTTTCTCTAATTTTAATGCTTTAACCTATGTCCATTAACAATTAATGTCCTTTTCGAAGAGGGGTCTTGTACTTGCACTATACTAAATGGGTCAATGTTAATAATTATAAAAGGACCTTCCCAATGAAAATTAAGCATACCTGGGTGAAGTTGAAATCAAGAGATGAAGAGATTTACCTTTTCATCTTCATGGAATAACTCTCACAGGATATGCTTATCATGGAGTGTCTTATCCTTTTCTTTATAGATATTGGAATTCTCATAAGAATCTAGATGAAGCTTCTCTAGTTCATCCATCTGCAGTAATATATGAAGAAAAACGGGTAAATAAAATAAAATAATTTACCAAAAAAATAGCCTAAATTGAGACATTACAATGGGTGTTTTATAGGCAGTTCGATAATCCCAAAGTGCTTCACCAAGTATTTCAAGAAAATATTTTTTGGTGGGTTTTAGAATTTTCTCAAGCACTCTTTCACTTCTCTTTTAAAAATTTCAGCCATTCCATTTGTTTGGGGGTGGGGATATGCAATGAATGTTTTATGTACAACCAAATTATTTTTAAAGAGATATTATATAGTACAATTATAGAAATGAGTTCCTAATTCACTTTTCAAGGAATATGGTGTTCCAAATCAGTGGAAGATGTGGATTCTTAGGAACTCAATAATAGTATGTGAATCATTCTTTCTAGTGGGTTTAGACTTAACCAACCTATAAAAATATTCGATCACAAGAATAATGTAATAGAATCTATTAGAAGCGTGGAATGGTCTAATGAAATTAATGCCCCAATAATTGAATATCTCGCATAAGATAAAGGGATTTTGGTGTATTTAATTTATTTTTGAATTTTTTCTAAACTTTTGGAAAGTGGGACATGATTGACAGAATTCATGTGAGTCCTTGAAGAGTTAATGATAGAATAATCCTATGTTAATGACCATTTTTGAGGTCCTTTTTGGTCCGATGTGTCAACCGTTAGGCATTAAGGGGAATAATTCTAAGATGGATGAATTATAATATTCATCAACACATCTTCTAATTACCATGTCAACTCTTGTTTTCCAAAGTATATCATCTTACCAAAAATAGAATTTTGAATTACCTTTTAGCATCAATTTTATCTCTTTTAAAAAAATTTAAGGAAAAACACTAGAAACTAAGAAAATTACAATTAGGTAATACCATGGTAACTTTGGAGTGATATATGATAGGTGATCAATTGGAAATTCAGGATCAATTATTTTGGAATGAGAATAATTATAAATTCTAATTATGTGATCATCCTCATGGTTTTCATTTCCAGGTCTATATTTAATCATAATATCAAACTCATGGAGAATTAGGATCCATCTTATCAGCCTCCGTTTGGAATCACTTTTCTTTATTAATAACATTAAAGTTGAATGGTCCATAAAAATGATGCTTTTGAAACCTAAGAGATAGGTATGAAATTCATAAAATGAAGAATAACCAATAACTAGAAGATCATTTTTAGTGAAAGTGTAATGAAATTGAGTTTAATACAATGTTTAATAGGTATAATAAATGACATGAGGAAGTATTTATCTTATTTGACCAAAAACATCCCCAATGGACCTATCAAAATAATCACACATGAATTCAAAGTGTAGGGACCAATCTGGGGGTTTTATTATTGGAGAAGATGTAAGAATTGATTTTAATTCAATAAAGGTTCTCTTTCAAGACTCATAAGAATGTAATTTAACATCATATTTTAGTAGTTGAGTGAGTGGGAGGGAAATCCTATTGAATTTATTGAAGAATCAATTATAAGAATTGGCATGATCAAGGAATGAATGGATGTGTCGAACTGATGTGGGTTAAAAAATTTATTGGGTCTCCTTAATTTTGTTTTTATTAACTTTAATACCCTTTTGTGAAATTATTTTCTTTAGAAATATCCCATTATTAAACATGAATTGACATTTTTCAAAATTCGTCACAAGGTAATATTTGATACACTTTTGTAAGACCAGAGGGAGTGAATTCAAGAAGGATTCGTATTAATCACCAATATGGTATTGTAATCCATGAATAACTCTATGAAATTATCAATTAATTCAGAAATTATAGTCATCATACACCTATGGAATGTTGTAGGATCATTTCAAAGGCCAAAAGTAATTATTTTATATGCATATGTTCTAAAGGGGAAAGTTAATGTAGTATTTTCTTTGTCTTTAGGTACTATTGGTATTTTGAATTAGTAGGTGTATCCATTAAGAAAGTAATAATGTGACCTTTCAACTAAATGTTCTAGCATTTGAACATGTAAAGAAAGAGGGTAGTGATCTTTCCATGTTTTGGAATTTCATTTCTGATAATCGATGCACATACACTACTTTTTCATTCAATTTGTGACTACCTCTCCATATTCATTTGTGAAAATGGTTATCCAACCCTTTTTAAGTACAAATTGATTTATAATAACCCATTAACTATCAAAAATTGGGTAGATAATACCATATTGAATAATCTTGGTGATCTCTTCTCTAACTACCTCACGTATGAGTGGATTTACTCTATCCAATGGCCTGAAGGCCTTCATTTTTTATTGATTTTGATCATCCACCTTTCAAGGGGTGAGGTTGGACCCTTACAAGGCACATATGATGAAGTATTACTTGGACCATAGGCCATAGAGAAATTCGTTCCCCGTAGGCTTCAAACATTACATACAACCCAGACTAACTACTTGGAAATGCTCCTCCCTAGCATCTTCATCGTGAAATCAGCACTCCACCTTCACATGGCGGTTCATCTCGGCTATCCTGTGCATGCATAGGCTTGTCCCGATGGCAGGTGCTATACCCTCTCATTATTGCAATCCATGTAGCTTCTGCTGGGGTGAAAGCTCCTTGCTCATCCTCATATAGAGCTTGTTCCTTTTAGGTTGTTTTGTTTGCATTTGAACTTAAGGTGGCTCGAAGGCCTTGAGGTAGCCCGAAGGCCTTACTAACCCAAAATCTTGGGTGAATCGAAGGCTTTAAAGGACTCAAGGTCTAAGTCGGTGACCTAAAGGCCCAAACAAGGGCAAATTACCAGCTGTTACAGTGCCAAACAGCGTCTTCTATAGTTCCCGCTACAGTACCTGCTACAGTGCTGCACAATTCTCGCTACAATACTTCTAAAATACCCCCTCAGAAATTATGCCTCTTCCTGGATTTAATCTCAGCATTTCTGGATGCACTTAAGAGTGCTCACCAACCATACTGAGGTTTATGTGTGAGTGGATTTAGTCTTCTTTTTGGTTTTCTAATTAGTTTGGATGATTCTTCAAGATGGATGTGATGAATGAAAAGGCCAGTCTCAATTCCTACTATGTCATATAGGGTCCAACCTAGGTAATTTTTGTCTTACTATAACATATTTACATGTTTGGACTCATTTATTTTTGTATGTGAAATAGAGATAATGATGGTAAAAGAGTGACCATGGAAAAGGAATTCATATTTCATGTGCATAATAAGAGGTTTTAGATTAGTTTCTTTCTATGTGGGATAGACTACATAGAAATAGAGGAAGGGATTTAATTTTTTTTGATTCATTTTACTCAATAATATCCAAGGTGGAATAGTAGAGATCAGAGTTGATAAGATATTCAATAGAATTTTCTAAATCCTCAAGAGTGATGGAGTCTATGAATGAAATCTCAACATCAAGTTCTCCATTTATGAATTGGTCACTCATGGTGAAAATTTCAAAAAAATACTATATCATTAGAACATTATGAACATGATAGAATGAGGGTTTGTCCAATCTCATAAGTTTCCTTGGAATCATGGATAGATAATTCATAGTGATCCTCTGATTGGTATCGCATGACATGAAAAATGTTTGAACTTGAATAGTAGGTCACCAAATTCAATGGATAATATTACAGAATTGACATCAATCTTAGTTATAGCTATAAATAGGAATGGTATTCCTAGAATTTGGGTAGATCTAGAAAAGTTAGTCTTACCTTCCATGTTAATGATATAGAAATTAGATGGGAACATAAGATCATTAACTCAGACAAGGAAATCCTCGATTATTAATTCAAAACCGGTATTACTTAGATTGGATAATTGGATGATACCACTAGTTTGGGGAAGGGGACCTATACTAAGGTTGGAAAAGATATATTTGGTCATGACATTTATCTAGGATACTAGGTCTATGAGTGCATCATCAAATTTGGAACTACTTATTTGGAATGGAATAATAAATGTACCTGGATCTTTTCACTTCATGTGAAAGGATTATTGGTTTTAAACATTTCCAATGGTCCCAATTTTTCTCTTATGGGTGAAAATTCCTTAAGAAACTTGGAATACATAGGAATTTTTTTGATATAATATAATAGGAGAATATTTACTTCAACAAGTCTAAATATTTTGAGCATTTTAGGATCAAGTTCAATGGAATTCCCTGGATTAGGGATGGCTTGAAGAAAATGAATTGGGTTCTTTTAGAGGAATAGAAGGAGGTGAGGGAGTGGATTCAAGTTCTTTTTATAGATTTTTGTTCTTTTCATTTTCAATCTCAACATTCAAAGTTTCATTTAAGGATCTATCAGGAGGAATGGAAATTTGTTTCCCCAATCAAATTGATATTTCACTTACACTACCCTTGGGGTTAGGCAATAGTTGAGATAGGAGTTGGGATGAATTGGATTATTATTTCTAACATAGGTGGGATGTAAGTTGACTAATTTGGGTTTCAATTTTTTTGATTCATGAATGGATGAAGGAGTCAAGATCTTCCATAACATGTTCCCATGGATACTTAGAAGAAGTGGGATGTCCCATATTTGGATTACCTATATTTGGATTCTTGGGAATGTTCTTGTACTAGGTTGGGAATTGGTAAGGATTGTTAGGATAGTGGAATCCATGATGTGAAATAGGAATATTGTTCAATTAAGTATATAGTATAAGTAGATAAGTTTGTTAGACCATACTACCACCTTGACCATATTAGAATTGGTTGGATTTTGAGGAGGGAAGTGAGGGGGATGAGAAAAGGTATTACCATACCTCAATCCTGGTTTATAGGTAGAAGAGAATGGCTTAGAGCGGGGTTGGTTCAAGTTTCTAACAAATAGAACTAATAGATGAGGTTCATTATTCCACTGAAAATATATTTTTTTGAGCTTCATTAGACCAGACTAATTTGAGGGATCATCTTGTAGTTGTGGGAATCTGCCAGTTGGATGAGCTGGTCAGCTATAGATTCCACAATTCTTGATAGTTCGAGGGAATTAAGATTTTGGAGAAGATGATTTTGGGGATTTGGAAGCCACTGTAAATTTTTTAACAAGGATTTTATGTTCACTCATACACTTAGTTATTTTATTAGTCTCTATGGATTGATTCACTTGGACTTATTAAACTTGATCATGTGATCAAGTATTGAATTTTTGTGTGTTTGCATCCATACTATTTATGAGATCATGTGAAGCTATAGGAGTTCTGTAAACAAGTGAACCACCACCTATGACATCAAAAAGGGTTCAACCCATATCTAATAACCCCTCATATAAGTATTAGATCAAGAGTTGTTATGAGATTTGGTGGTGTGGGAAGGTTTCCACAAGATTTTTGAACATCACCTAGTACTTGTGGAGTGATTCACTAAGGAATTGATAGATACCCATTATTTTCTATCAGATCAAATAGGTTTGAGAATCTAGGAAGAATTTATCTAAAAAAATATGCTTCATGTTTATCCATGAGTATATAGAGCTAAGAGGGAGGTAGTAGATCCAAGTCTTCACAAATTCAGCTAGAGAGAAAGGGAATACTTGAAGTTTGATTTGTTCTTCAAAAACCCTTTGAGGCTTCATGGTAGAGAATACCACTTCGAAGTATTTAAGGTGAAGATGTATATCCTCACCAACTATCCCATGGAAATGAGGTAGAAAATGAATCAAACCTGGTTTGAGTTTAAAATCTATCTCAATGATTAGATATTGAATACAAAGGGATTGGTAATTCATATCAGGGGCAGTGAGTTATTTAATGGTTTTCCCTAGGGTTGACCCTAACTAGTTCAATTGGTTTTAATATTAATGGTTCATGGGTTATTTTACTATCCTTAGTTATTATTATTACTAGTAATGAATAGAATAAAAATAAAGGGATAAGAAAAGAGTTGTGCATTGAACACACACACAAACAGTGAACAGAATTAAAATGTACTTTTGATTGAATGAGAAAGTTAAATAAGGGAAGGGATTCTAAATTTATTTAAAATATTTTAAGAACATTAGTATTACTCAACATTGGGTGGATGATAATAATATAATACGAAGATGAAACATAAATTAAAATTTAAATAAAATTAAAAACAACTTATGTGATTATAATTGAAAAAAGTGAAAAAATGAAATGAAATCATGGAGAATGATATATCAAGTTGAAAATTGAGTTTTTTAGGTCTTCCCATGCCTTTAGAAAGGATATGGTCATTCCAACCTATAAATATAATCTTTCAAATGTCAACCCATTCTAATGTGAATACGGGGGATGTATTTATCACCCTAGGCGGTGGACTGTTTTCTTTCCAAAACTACCCCTCAACATGGCTCACTAATTTGACCATTTAGATAGAATAATATCAAGGTATATTCTTTTTCAATGTTTTATATAGATATTTGGAATTTTTACGCTACAAATTTTGTGACCAATGGATTTTTGGAGCCAAAATAATGTTGTTTTTATAAACCATGTACTGCTGTCCATTTTGTGTCAAATATTTCCCTAGTCTAAATGTGAATGTATTGGAGTATTGTAATATTCCATAAAATCCAAACCATTTATTCTAAAAACATGGGATCATATATCTTTTCTTTCACACAAAAAAATATCACCTCAAATGATCGATTCGATTTGAAGAAAAGATAATAAAGGTGGGATGTTTTAAATTCCCATACATAATTGTGGGATAGACTTCAAAGAATCATTTGGGTCCCTTTTGGGGTATTTTGGCCTTAAAATTATTATCCATGTTATTTTGGGATATTCAAGAACATATTCTAGAGTTTCATCAAATTTGGGCTTTTGTATTGATCCTAGAAATTATATATTTATGGCTTGTTTAGTTTTCATCATAGATTTGGTGGTCCTTCCTATGTGGTCCATATGACCCTTTAGATGGCCAAATTGGCCCCATCACCTGTTGAATTATTTTTAGTAAATTGAATTAATAACCCTAAAAACAATAATAACATAGGTTATATAAGTATGGTGATATTTATAATTAAAATAGTAAACTAACTTTAATCTCGATTAACTCTAATAATGCTAAAAAAGTATATTTAGTATTAAAATATGGGTATTTCACACCAATTTTTCACTTTTACTTAAAAATACCAAAATGGGTAGAAAAAAATTTATAAATAAATTAATAACATAAATATTTCCTCATGAAATGAACCACAAGATACATGTTCCTTAATGGTATATCTGGTTCCTCTCTGAGATGAATACCACCAACATTTATTGCTTATGTAAACTGGGCCATCACTGCAAAAAATGTTTTGTTCTAATTCCAACAATATCAAAATACTGATTTGGAAGAATATTTTCCTCTTAGTTCCTTCCCACTATAGCTTTCAAGTTTCCCTCTATGGAAAACCATTATGAATAGAACTAGTTTAGTTGAAGCTATATAGTAATCTATAAATTCTATATCATTTTAACTTAACCTTTCTGTAAAATCATTCAAGGGATAGTAATTAACAATATATTAACCTATAAATTTATATAAACTTACCTTTGATACCAAATATGGGGCCCTAACCAAAATCATTGCATAATATTTTTTTTAGTCAAGAATTTACATTCTTTCACTTTGAGTATATTTTCAGGTTTATCATTTTGGAGAATTAGGTCATAACTCATACATAACAAAACCATAAAATTATGAAGTGGACACTTATGATTAGTATAAATTTTTCCATAATATAAATAATATTTAAAAAACATTATTTATTTCATTAAACCTCTTCATGAATTTCAATATGACTTCATCTTTTCCCTTACGCATCCTATGAAAAACATTTAAAAACATGGGATGATTAAAAAAAACTTAGTAAGGGATACAAAATAATGGAAATCATTATTCAAGTGAAAAACATTGAAACTCATATAATGTTTAACAGTATATTCAAATTTCTTTTGAGAATAATAAATAAAACAGTTTCACTTGAAAAACCCGTATACATTTTGCTCTAATAAAATCATTAAAACTCGTAGAAAGTAATTAAAACTCTATTTTGGTGAATTAGGGAATCATATTCATAAGACCATCTTAGAACCCATTTAATTGGAATAACCATATTGAAAAATACAATATAATCATTACCCAATGAATTGGTGTCCAATCTAGGGGCTCCCATCATTTAATCTATAATAGGCTCACCCTGTGTTATTAGGGTCACCCCATCATATAAGTTGTAACGGTCTAACCCATCACTATCTAACTATCCCATCATATAAGTTGTAATAAGATCACCTAGATCTATCTGGGAACACCCATTTCTCCTATATAATTCACATGTACCACTACATGATTAAACATATTTACGATATTACATTTGAAAAACTCATTTAAACTCATAAAATGTTTTTTTAGATATCAAAATACCATTTTCTTTTAAAAATAATTTTCAATACCAAAAATCCAAAAAAATGGAAAAGGTGTTTATTTGAATTAAATGTGAAATCTTGAAAAGTAATTCACAAATCACATAATGGTCACAATGGAAGAGAAGTTGCTGTCGTGATGTATATTAGGAATTAATTTTATTGTTTGTCAAAATGTTTCATATAAAACACATAAAATATTCCATTTTAAACCTTTGAAATTAAAATATAAAATTTAATTTATAAATATTTTATAAAATCATCTCAAAAATAATTCTATAAACATGATCAAGGAAGAGAAATAAATTTTGAACGAAGATTTTAAACGAGGATTAATTTAGAATAAAAATACCATGTCACTCTTGAAATATTTAAATCATAAACCCCGTGAAATAATATTATTATAATAATTATTAAATACCATTATAATAGATAAATTAATTATATATTTTCAAAAAGGGGTTGTATACACACCTTATAAAAGAATATATGTGTGTAAAATCAAGATATACCTCAATGAAAAAAAGATTGAGAAACAGTCCCTTACCTTGAGTTTGACTTGTCACATGTGTCTTTATATTCTAAAATAATAAAATTATCTTAATTATTTAATTTATTTACAACATTTTTAATTTTTATTATTAAATTTATTTCATTTAGTAAAAATTTATATACCATTACTTAATCAATTAAGTTTAAGTCTGATGTTTTGACCATATTCATTTTCTGTGTCAGAAAAGACTTTGGTAGGTTGAATATGGTCATCGAAGTCATTATTTAAAAATATACAGAATAATAATCATGAAATAATTATCATATATATAGATAAATTATACTTTTCAAACAAATCATGATATATGGTTATGAAAAATGAACTAATGGTGTAACTATGGGGATGATATGATGTACATACGTGAGAGTAATGTTTCCATTTTTCAATGACCATTACAAAAATAAGTTAAGTAATTTTTTTTATGTTTTTGGAGTTATAATATATCATAAATATCATATTATTTGATTATATATAGTTATATGTATCATTATTGTGATGTGGTGATGAAAAAATGAATCATATCTCTTTGAGGAGGCGGTAGTCCACATGTCCATGAACAACGTTATCAGTGCATGAAAAGAGAAAAATAATATGTCATATTATACTTCCAGAATAATAAATATGTCATTAATATCATAATAATTAATTTAGATCACATATATGCATTATCATTACCCTTATTACCTTCCATGTAACATGTTAGTTAAAACGAATCACATCGCTTTTCGAGGCTCTAGTCCGCCATACACCCAAACGACGTTATTGTATCCCTTATGTATTGGAATATAAAAATTTTATATATTATATAATGAAATTATATATATAATTATGTTATAAATATAATATATAAACATTTATATCCATCATTACCCTTATTACCTCATCTTCAGGTATCTTTTTTTGGTTTTCACCAAAGGCCTTCCTTGGATGGATTTATTACCAAAGTAATGAATATAGTTAGAGAGGAGTAAAGTATAATTTATTGGGAATTTATTTTTTAAACGAATTGGTTTTTAAGGTCTGATTATAGAATGATAGTGGGAGTCCTTTTATAAGTGGGGTGAGTTGCACACTTGTTATGTTTTAAAATATTGAATTCCACTGACAATATTTTCATGTCAACATGCCCCAATAAAATTAAAATATCAATAATAAAAGTTATACGGTCAAAATATTTCTATAAATTGGGGTTCTGACAAGCTTATAGGTCATTTCTCCCTTAGTTTTAAATTTTAACCACTAAATAAACCCGTTTCACCCTTAGTCATTCTAATTAATTTTAATTGCTTTCACTGATATTTTTGGTAAAATATTAAGTTAATCTTGTAAAAAATTATAAATTATTATGATTAAAAATATGGAATCCATTTTTTAAAATTCAATTCAAAAAATTAGAAAATTTTAAATTAATATTAATCTTGGAGTTGCGGTGAGACATCATGTTTTTAAGAAGAATATTTTTTAGAAAAAGATGATTCTACAATAAATCCATGACTTATAATAATAATTACAAAAAAATTAATTTTTAATTATATATAATCCACTAATTAAGTTTATAACATTACCCATTAAATATTATTTTAATTAATTAAAAAGGAGAAACATTATGAATTTTGAAATGGTTTTGAGAAAAACTCATTTTTAAACTCAACAACAAACTTATACAAAAAAATATAAATTTGATTCAAATGTAATTAAGTGAATTAAATATAATTAAATAATAAATAGATTAATTTAAATAATCTTTAAACATATTGAATATCTAAAATTAATTATTTATTAAAAATAATTTTTTTTAAAGTATGCATTTTTCACTATTTATTTGAAAAATCAATATTTTTTTAAAAATACCTAAATTTCACCACATAAAAATTTTGATATGGTGATTTAAAAATTGATATTAATTTTATTAAATTCAAATTCTAAAATTTATAAATTTATATTTTAAATAAAACCTTATAAAAAGGTGTTTAATAAAAACAAATTTCTTTTTGATTAAAAATTAGTTTATATTTTTATAACTAATATAACTATTGTAATCATACTATAAATATGAAAATGATTTATTATATATTCAAATAGGTTGTTACATCCTTCCCCCATTTTATATATTTTTTCCATGTAATTTTATTCACTTATTAAACAAGTGGGGATGTCTTTCCATCATTTCATTTTCAAATTCTAATGTTTCCACTTCAACCATATGATTTTTCCAAAAAAATATAACCTTGTGAATAACCTTATTACTAAAAAATCTCTCTATATGGTCATGAATATGAACTGGCTATTAATTATATGAAATATTCTCTTCCAATTAATCTAATTTAGGGCTCAGAACATGAGATAAATATTGAACATATTTCATTAACATTTAAACCCAAAATACACGGTGTACCTAGGATAAATCCAGAGGTAAGGCCACTCTGTAGACAACTAGTCAAACCCTCTCTAGGATTTCATATGGTCTAATGAATTGGGGACTCAAATTCCCCTCTTTTCCAAAACTCATTACATTTTTTTCATTTAAAAACTCTTAGAAAGATATGATCACCTACCTTAAAAGAAAGGCCTTCCTCAAATTATCCATATAACTTTTCTTCCTACTATAATATATACTCATGTGTCACTGAATCAACTATACCTTCTCAAACACTTCCTCTACCAAATCTAGTCCCATCAAATTTCTTTCTCATACTGCATCCTCAAAATCTAGTGTTTGACACCAAATTCCATATAATACCTCAAATGGTTCCATCTATATACTGAAATGAAAACTATAATTATAAAAAAACATAACCAATGATATATATATTTATCTCAAATTCTCAGTTAATCCATTGAAAAATAATGATTAATATATTCCTTTGTTTGAATTTTCCTCTTATACTTTCATCATATTGAGGATTAAAAGATGTACTTAAATTTAATTCAGTACCCAAAAAATTATGAAGTCCTTTCCAAAAATTAGATATGAACCTAGGATCACAGCCTAATACCATTGAGAGAGGAACTCTATATAACCTAACTATCTACTTTAGAAATATTCATGAAAACTACCATAAAGAAATTGTATCCCAAAAGTGAAGTAAATGTGCCGATTTTATAAATTTATCAACAATAACCAAAATCACATTATTACCTTGAAAAGTCTTTGGAAATCCTACCACAAAATCCATTGATATAATTTCCCATTTCTACTCCTTCACTATAAAAGTTTGATTCATCCTCTTCGGTAACTATAATTCTACTTTATCATGATGAAAATTCAAACACTTCATGGTGAAGTCATCAATATCTCTTTTTATTCAATCCCACTACTAATAATTCTGAATGTATCTGTACATCTTAGTGCTACCTAAATGAACATAAAATAGGGAATAATGAGCTTCACTCGATAATTTTATTCAATTTTTAATCACAAGGTACACATAGTATTTTTCCAAAATGTAAAAAAATTCTCCATCTATATTAAATTTAGGAAACTTACCCTTATTTATGGATTCTATATTTTCCAACAATGATTGATCCTCCATCTGATCTCTGTTAGTTATTTGGAAAAAAGTACTCTTTACTGAAACCTGAAACAACATAGAGGATGTACCTATATCCAAAAATTCTTATAATAAATTCATCAAATTATTAACCAAAGGGTAAAGTTCAAAATGTAGCCTAGTTAATATAGAATTACTTTTTTTACTTGAAGCATCATCCAATTTTTTTACTTTTCCAAGATGGTAACAAATAATGAAATCACAATACTTGATTAATTTTATCAATATTATCTTCATAATGGTCAATTATTTCTAAGTGAATATATGCTTCATACTTCTATGATCAGTATATATTTGATACTTTAATCCATACAAATTATGCCTCTAATTTTTAATGAAAAAACAAAAAATAGCTAATTCCAAATCACGTGTGGTATAATTTAACTCTTTAAGTTTCAACTAATGTGAATCATAGGCTGATACCTAATCATTATACATTAGGACACAACCAATTCCATTCAATGAAGCATCAAAATAGATGAAAAATACACTATTCTTGGAAGGTAGGTAAAAAACTAAATCATTTACAAATCTTGTTTTTAGTTCCTGAAAACAATCATCACACTCTTTCATCTAGATGAATTTAAATCCTTTTTGAGTTTACTTAGTTAGTGGGCTATAAATCTGAGAAAGGTTTTCAGAAAACTATCTGTAGTAACGCAGTAATCCAATAAAACTATGAATCTCTATGATATTTGTGGTTTTTGGAAATTCTTCAACCACTTTTCTTTTATTAGGGTCAACATTTATTCTATATTTAGAAAAAATGTGTCCAAGGGAATTAATTTTTTTCAATAAAAACTCACACTTGATAAAATTACGATACAATTTCTTCTATTTTGAGGTTTTCAAAACAACCCTTCAGTTCCTTTCATGTTACTCTTAACTTTTTTAATATACCAAAATGTCATGAATAAATACTATCACAAAACTATCCAATAACTCATAAAAAATTATATTTATAAGGTCTATAGATATAAAATGTGGATTAGATGACACAAAGGGTATAACAAAAAACTCATAATTCTCATATATAGTCTAAAACATAGTCTTCAGAATGTATTTTTCCTTAACTTTCAACTGATGGTACCTCTACCTCTGGTTAAACTTCAAAAAATTGTAATCTCCCTAGAGTTGGTCAAACAAATCATAAATATGAG
The DNA here is from genome assembly GCA_963277665.1 of Viscum album. Classification (NCBI taxonomy): domain Eukaryota; kingdom Viridiplantae; phylum Streptophyta; class Magnoliopsida; order Santalales; family Viscaceae; genus Viscum; species Viscum album. The sequence goes on from OY728159.1 coordinate 1,648,296,201, forward strand.
TAAAAGTTTATTTGATCTCAATAATGATGTTATTCAAGGATCTATAACCAATGAAAAGTCTCATTGAACTATTTTTCTTCTTAAATAACAAAACATGATCACCCCATGGTGAATGGTTAGCTAAGATGAAACCTTTATCTAATAACACCTGTATTTTCTTTTTCAATTATAGAAGTTCCAATTGATCCATTCTATAAGAGGGTTTATAAATAGTCTTAGTATCAGGTATTAAGTAAATAGTAAAATTAACTTATTGATTAGGAATAACATAAGAGAAATCATCCAAAAAAATATACAAGTATTCATTTACTTCTCAAACATCAATAATTTGAACAGTTTCTTTACTTTTAAAAATATGATCTTGATAATGTTCACTACCATATCAAATAAATTCCTATACTTCTTAGTAATTTATCAAAGGCATGGAATTAATGAACATAACTTTATTAGAATTGAAATCTATCTTAGAATGATAAACTAAAATCTGATCCATGCTAAGAATGATATCAAAATCTACAATGTCTGGTTCAATAAGGTATTCGGGAAATACTATCTAGCTGAAAACAAAAAAAAGTTTCCTATAAATCATTGTTGATTTAATAGTTTCACCTAGAGTTTTCATGAAAATTTATATCTTAATTTTAATAGGTAATATTACCAATTTGCATGAAAATTTTTCATAAATAAAAGAATGAAAAGATATAGAGTCAAACAATGTATAAGAATAATTCTAATACCCAAGTAACACACATGTCACCACTTCATTTGATTGCCCAACATCATTTTTAGTAGTAGAAAATTACTTTGATAAACTGTTTTGTTTCTAATTATGATGATTCCCAAACTATTCATCTAACTTTGAAAATGTGTTAGCATAATGGCCCAACTCAATGTAACTAAAACCTATCACCATTGGATTCCTATTATCTACACCATTCTTTGGTTGTTCATGTATATTTTCTTTACAGTCACATGCCTTTTGACCAAACCTCCCACACCAGAAACACTTCTTAGATCCTATTAAGAATTATTTTAATTTTTTTTCTTTCCGCACTTAGAATATTTTGGGTTAGTAACTCTTGAATTATTAGATGATTTTTTCTCAATTTCCTAATACCTTGACATTTTCTTACTATTTTCATCTCAAGGAACATACATTTCAGAAAAATCCATCTCAACTTTTTCATAACAACGAACAAATTTATCATAAAATTTAAATTCGCAAACAAACGATTATCTTCATAAATTTGGTTTTAACCCTTATTAAAATCCATTAATTTTCAAATCAGTGTCCCAAATAACATCTATCACATTCATGGAAAATATTTTAAAGTTTTCATCATATGAATATATATGATCTTCATATTTATGAATGAATTAAAAGAATTGTTTATCCATTTATATCTGAAAAAACTTAGGGAAATATTTATTAAGGAAAATATCCTTGAATTTTCCCCATTCCATGGCATCAAGATCATCTTTTTCTATGGTATTATTAACCAAATACCACCTTCGACCAGCTTTACCTTCAAAATGATAAATGAAAAGTGTTACATATTTCCCTTCAAAACATCCGAGTAATTCAAATATATTATCCAAAGTATTTATCCATCCTTCATATATCATTGGGTCAACTCAACCTTTGAAATATAGGGGATGTTTCCTCATGAAATTATCCATAATAGACATGTTCCTTCATGGTATGTTAGGACCCTCTAATTCATGGATACCATCAAAATTTATAGCTTCTTTTAACTGATACATAATTGCAATAAACTATTCTATTCTAATTAAAATCATCTCAAGATGATTATTTGGAAGAATATTTTACTCTTGGTTTCTTCCCACTACAACTTCCCTATTTCCTTGGGGGAAAACTATTCTGATTAGAAATACTATAAGTGAAGAAACATTGTAATCTTTAAATTTTAAATCATTTTCTCTTCAAGGTAAGGTAAAATATTTCAAGGGAAAGTTATTAACATTATCTTAACCTCTAAAGTGATCTAAAATAACCTTTGATTCCAACTATTATTAATCATGCTTAAACATTATATAATATTTACTTTTAGTGAAGAATTTACTTTCTTTCACGTTTAGGATCTTTTTGAGTTAAGAGTTTTATAGAATTAGGCAATAAATCATACCTAAAAACCCATAATATTAAAAAGTGGACACTTTTAATTAGTATCCATTTTCCTAATAATATAAAACTCTTTAAAAACATTATTTATTTCATGAAAAAACATCATGAATTTCAACATGACTTTATCCTTTCTATTACCCATCCTATGAAAAACATTTCAAAATGTGGGATGAGCATAAAAATATTAACAAGGTAAATAAAAGAAAGGAAATCATTTTTCCAATGAAAAAAATTAAAACAAATCTAATGTTTACCTTTATCTTCAAATGTTTTAATCAATTTAAATAAAATATTTTCACACAAAAAACACACATACATTTTTCTCAAATTAAAATCATTAAAACTCATAGAAAGTAATTAATACTCATTTTTTGGACTTAGAGCATCATATTCATAAAACCTTTTAAAAAATATTTTAATTTTAATAACCAAAAACCGAAATTACAATATCTTTATTACCTAATTCATTAGAGTGAATTATGGGAACACTCATTATTTAAATTATAACAAACTCATCTGGTGCTATATGTGCCGCCCCATTTTATAAGTTGTAATGGTATCACTTAGAACTATCTGTCCACCCAAACATATATGATGTAATGGTCCAACCCTGTTCAATCTTGGTGCACCAATTTCTCTTGTATAGTGCTCAAGTACCATTACATGAATAACAATTTTTTAATCTCTCGATTTTTAAAAATTCATTTAAAATGATAAACAATTCACTTTTTGATATCAAAATACCATTTTCTTTTAAAACCCCATTTTCAATACCAAAATACAAAAAAAGTGAAAATCATTTTTCATTGAAGGAAATGTCAAATATTTCAAATGAGGATAGAAATCAAATGATGGTCACAGTGGTGTAAAAATTTATTATCATCATGTATGTTATGAATTTTTTGTATTTTTTTTCAAAACATTCTGTATAAAAAACATAAACACATTCCTTTTTAAATCCTTTGAAAATAAATTATAAAATTTATTTTATGAATCTTTTATAAAAAAAATCAAAAAATATTTCAAAAACATGAACATGAAATATATTTGTAATTTGAAGGGGTATTTTAAAAGAGTATTAATTTAGAAGAAAAAAACTTTATCACTATGGAAATATTTCAATCATAAGTTCCATGGAATAATAACATTATAAAAACATTAAATACCATTATAATAGATAAAATCATGATATAGAATTTCAAAGGGTTTTTTTTAGACATTATCAAAAAATAGGTGAATAAAATCATGATATGCCTCAATGAAAGGAGATTAAGACGAAGTCCCTTACCTTGTGTTTGACATGTCACATGTGTCTTTATATTCCTAAAAAATAAAATTATGTTAATTAATTAATTGATTGATAACCGTTTTCAAGTTTATTATTAAATTTACTTCCCAAATTAACAAATTATATATTATTACTTAATCAATTAAGTTTAAGTTGTATGTTTTACCCATATTCAGCTTAGGTGTCAAAAATGAATTTGGTAAGTCGATTGTGGTCAAAGAGGTCATTATTTAAACATATCCATAATAATAATCATGATATAATTATCATATATTAATATCAATTATAAATTTCAAACTAATCATGATATATGGTTATGTAAAATGATACAATGTTATTATCATGGATAAGGTAGGTCATATGTATGCATGCATAACATTTCCATTTTTCAATGACTATTATGGAAAGAAGTAAGTAATATTTTATTTTTAAATAATTATAATTATATCATAAATACCATATTATTTTATTATATATAATTATATATATCATTTTTTTGATGTGGTGATGAAAAAATAAATCACATCTCTTCTAGGAGACAGTAGTCCACACATCCACAAATGACATTATCACTTTTTCAGTGAGTGATAAGGTAATAAATAAAATGTTATATTATACTCAAATAATTATAAATATGTCATTAATATCATAATAATTCTCTTATATCACATATATTCATTATTATTACCCTTATTTCCTTATATTTAACGAGTTAGTGAAAACGAATAACGTCACTTTTTGTGGCGGTAGTCCTCCGTACACACGGATATCATTATCATATCCATTATATATTTGAATATCAAAAGGGTATAAATAATATAATGACTCAATATGTATAATTGTTTTATAAATATCATATATAAAATTTTTTATCCATCATTATACTCAACCATGAGAGGTGGTAATAGAAAAACGAAGGATATTGTTTCGCAATGTAGTAGTTTACCATACACACAAATGATGATTTTGTAACCCATTTGATGGAAATTTATGTGGTTATAAGTAGAAACATTAAAATGAAAACATATTATTATATGTAATATACTGAGGATATTATATCATCATGTAATAAGAAGAATTTTAGGGGGTGTGGGAAGAAATAAAACAAAAATACTCATTAACATTACCTCTTCTTTGGGTGTCTCCTTTTTGTTTGCACCAAAGGCCTTATATGGATTTATTTTTTCCACAATTCAGGATTATAGGAGGAGATTATGGAATTTTAGAAGTTATTTGGGCATGTATTTTCCTAACCAATTATATTTTAAATTGTAAAGAGAGGAGGAAAGGGGCTAGCCTTTTATAACTGGGTTGAGTGGAACACTTGTAGTTTTTGAAAGAGTGGATTCCACACATGATTTTTTCATGTCACTAGGCCCATATAATGTTCTATTTTAAATAATAAAAGGTATAATTTCTCAATATGTCCTTGCTGGTGCCAAAATATGTGCAGAGGAAGCAAAGCGCAAAGATCACACCAAAGCCAAATAGGCCACTTCACGAAGCTCCTTCGTGGAGCCCATCAGCATCGCGACTGGTGCGAAGTTAAGGCCCTTCTATGACCACTGTAGAGTAAAAGAGGTGGGAGTCTTTACGTTTAGGATGCAATTGACGAAGAGCTACATGCTATGGAGGGAACTGAATCACCTCTGCGATCCCTTGGAAATTGACGGAAGCCTCCACGAGTGCCACAAAAGGAATTAAGGAGGGATCTACGACGAGGAGGGGATAATGGTTGAATCTATTGGTATGAAAAACTTGATGCAATACACTTTTTTTCACATATTTTCATATGGATTCACACTGAACCTTATGATCTCCACTCCACCTCTTGCCTATAAATACCATGCTACCCTTGAGCCCAAAGGACGGATACCCCAACCTTTCATCTTCTCAGCTCTCAAATTGTGAATCACTCTTTGATCTATGAAACATTTAGAAAATTAAATCTTTAAGGTATTTGAGCATTGAGAAGTACCTTTTACTTAGCTCAAATACAACCCCTCTTCATAAAGGGATTCCCTTCATGAAAGCCATGGGCCATTACAAAGAAAGGATATCCCTAAGGTAACATGGGTCTTCAACAAGAACTCATGCTTCGTAAAGAACCTTCAATAGACATGTTAACCCCAAACTGAGGTAGGATCACTATGCTTCGCAAAATAATTTTCTTCATAGTGCCATGTTTTTCAAGGCACCCATGCTCTGTAGAGACCTAATCCATGAAACCACTTTCACTTCACGAAGTACCCTTTATATGGATGTATGCCTCGCACCTAGGCTAGGCCACTCCACATCGCGAGGCATACCCCTTCACAGAGTGTTTCTACTTTGTGGGGCGCTAGAGCTTCACATGGTCCCTTCATGTGACCCCCTTTTCTTCACAAACCCTTCTCTCATACGAGCCTCTTGGTTTATACAAAGTGACTTCAAGGTACCTTGGCCGGTGATTCATATTGTGTTTCTTCACCTCATGCTTCTTCACATAGGCATGCTAATAGTTATTCCTTCTTCGCATATCCATGATAATGTGATCCCCTCAGTGGATCACTCCACAACACCACCTCACTATGGAATTATTGATGCCTTCCCTTCCCCAAGGGTGGTTGGGTATCAGTTATGTATGTACTAGGGGTGTAGATTGAACCCACATCATACGAGATGCAAGACATTAAACAGCCAAGCACCATCGTCCTCAGCACATGATGTTAAATTGTGGCATTTCCCTATACAATATACATGGGGCTCCCCATATCAGACATTCTACATGCCCACTTGTCTCCACAGGAATGAGATCTTCCTAACATGGAATAAGATCCTCTTTGTTGGACTGGCGTCTGTCTGTGAGGAAGGGAAGCCATACTGGTGTAATCCCCTTGCATTTATTATGGGAGTTAGCATCTCTTCTCCTCCAATATTCTTCAGTGCCCGAAGACTAGAGGAGAGATGGTCACAGGGACCTTCACATCCCCATCCCTCTCCCTCTAGTATTTTTTTCCCCTGAGCCTCCATCCCAGAGAAAGTCCCAATATCCATCTCCCTTGGCCACTAACCAATCATAATCCCGTGTTTTCTATTTGGGTAGCTAACCACGTGTAAACCCCACTCTATTCCTCACCGATGCACCTATCATGATGTGATCGTCAGGTCTCTACTTCCTCTTGTTTCTCACATCGAGCATGACTCACATGGGTTTAGAGTAAGCACTGACCATGACATCCTCTCAGTATACCTTAGTGTGTAAGTCCCATGCTCCCATTCATAACTACATTTACTTTGATCCTTTCCCCTTCCAAGCAGGGTATGTAGGAAGCCTCCCTAAGGTTCAAGACCATTACCTATCGATCCTGAAAATATTCACATTAGTTCATCTTCATCCCACATGATGTTAAACTGTATCCTCCCTTCCAAACTATGTGGACTTTGATCCTTTACCTTTCCAAGAAAGGTACATAGGAAGCCTCCCCAATGTTAAATCCCAACACCTACTTGTACATACCCCTTTACGTCGGTTCAATTTCATCTCACATGACGTTAAACTGTATTCCCCCTTTCCATCCTGCATGATGATAAAATCCATGCTTCTGAACTACATGGGCATTGATCCTTATCTCCAAGGTAGGGTACCTAGGAATCCTCTATAAGGTTTAACTCCAACCTATGGTAAGCCGTTGTATCCCCAACCAATGGTAAGCTATTGTATCCCCAACTAGCAGTAAGATGTTTTATCCCCAACATGTTGTAAGACGTTGTATCCCCAACCAAAGATAAGCCGTTGTCGTCTCCTTTTTTGGGACCCATATCTTTGGTCCTCCTTCGTGGCTTCAGACCAACTCTCAGGCTGCTAACCATGCGTAAGCCCCAGTATATCATCAGGTCGTTGTCCTCTGAATACACCCCGATTCTATTCCCCTTACTGAACTATGTGGACATTGATTCCCTTCCATGGGGAATACATATGAAGACTCCCCGAGGTTCAATCCCATCATTCACACCCCAACATGGAGTTTCTACTTCTACCAGGTCCCATCCATGCATCTATCCTCATGGGCCTTCTCCTCAGGTGTCGCATCGCCCCACCAAACTATGAAGACTTTGATTTCCTTCCATAAGGATATATAAGAAGCCTCTCTGAGGTTTGATCCCAATACTATCGTCACCTTAATAGTGGTCCATCTCATCCCCCCTCCATCTCATTCAATCCTCCATCAGCCATCTAGATTCTTACCCAGGCCACCACATCCCGGTGAGATTATTCCACCCACATGGGTTGCAACCCATACCTAAGAACCCAACGTGTATTTATTTCATTGTCCTTTGTGTGCACCCTGACTCATCTCCCATTTGAACTACGTGTTTTTGATTCATTTATCCAAGATGGGGTACATAGGAAACCTCCCTAAGGTTCAATCATATCTAAAGATAAACCATAGTGTCCCCTTTGTAGGAACCCAGGCACCCTCATAACTTTCTTTATTAGTCATTTTGACCCACTTGTCCTGTAAACTGCCCAGGTGCTCCCCCCTGGATGTGTACCCATCTGCTCCATTTCTCTCAATGTTCTGATCATCCTGATCTATCTCTAATAGATGTTAAACCCACATCATACCCTGTGATATGCATGGGAAGATGAGGACAACCTCATAGACATTCCTAGGGTGTATAATTCCCAACGCTCGATGTGGGATGCCTTGGGATTCCCCACCCTCAAAAAGACCTATAATAAAGATAAGAAACCCATATTCATTAGTGTTATAGATTCCAGACATTCCAGCAATGTCCAATGTGACTAGTCCCCCGTTCGAAGGTTGCTTCCCTGACATGACCCCTTGGAATATCATGAAAGAAGAAATGTAATTAACTGGAATCTATAAAGAGATGGAACTAGGAAGAGTTACCTTAACAACGTCTTAATCATTAAGGGATACCTGACTAGGTGATGAATCACAAGGAGGAATCCATGGAAGGAGATAGTGATATCCCATCATCCCATTTCAATTAAGGAGAAAACATCCCTGAATAAGCGATGAATGCCTCCCAACATTGGAAAGCGGGAATGTGGGGCAACAGTCAGCGCGTCCTCCACAAACAGATGTGTGCCCTAACAATAGCGTAGGAAACAAAAATGGTGAGCTCGATATGAAATTATTCCCCTCAATGTGGTGATTAGTAGAATTTGATACATAAGTGGATTAGCATGTCACTAGATCCATGTATCTAACACCAGGTCCTGCCAAGAAAATAGTGGGCCTAGCGTGAAACTCAACATAGAGTGGAGCAGTTGAACATTGTACATCCTAGTATGCGATGTTTTCAACGTGTATCCTTCACACCAATCATGGGAAATGGAATTGTATTGGGGCACTGGTTGTTTCTTTATTTTTTTCGGTGCTAATAGATGAATATACATGCATTTTAGGAACCAAGATTTCATACCAGGAAACCAATCACCTCCACCTACCAACAAAGGGGTTGGGGTAACACTAATGCTCAAATCCCATGGGGTCCCATATACCCAATGAAAGCCTCCACATCCATGGTTGTTGGGTTCCCACACCCCATCGCACCCTTCGAACTCATTCAAAGGAGGGTGATTAATGACATCGTCTGACAATATGAGGAAGAAAGGATTATCCCCACTCGGGAGATGACCCGATAGGACCTGGAGGTTTCTATGTCTCACCTTCATCACTACCCCCAAGGGCCATGTAGGGAGCCAATCTTCCCAAAACCAATCTCTAATATATTTGAGAGCCTCTCTCTATAGCGCTCCTATGATTCCCTCCCTTACACTGACGAATTAGGGGATGATCGAGGCTATTCAACTGCGAATCCTATCAGGGGACCACCAAGGAGGGCTCCCACCCGGTTGCATCAATGTCACAAACCGGTCTCGAAGACTGAAGAGAAGGTAACCTACACCCCTGCATAGCCAGCCCTAGTTTAGTTAACCTGACGTTAGCACCGAGCATAAGTTCAAGAATACACCCATCAGGGGGTGTCGTTCTCTGCAACTTTAGTGGCCAGATCCACTACTAGAGTGATCCATCAACCCCTTTTCACTCTTAAGTAGGGGAAACTCCCTATTACAGAGTAGGAGGAGATTCAAGCTTAGCTAAGACTGAGGCACCAGTCGCCTCATAAATATGTCAGATTAGCTCTCCCAGTCATCCGGACAAGTGGCAATAGTCATGGGACAACCCATGATAGTGAATTTTGGTACAGAGGTCCTCCCCAAACAACCATAAAATTGAGCAGAGATCCTCCCCGCTATAACATTCAACATGGAGGTCCTCCCCATGCACCCATTATCAGCCCAAGTGGTGATTCCCTCTGCTTTGTTGACTCCCGACATGAGGTCCTTCCATACGCCTCCGACCTCGGGTTTGGAAGTCATCCTCATATACGAAGTTATCTATGCAAGAATCTCTCTCATCCATTTATTCAACAACATGGAGGTACTCCCCATGTACTTATTGATGTTAGTGGGGGTCCACCCTAGGCCAACAACCAAAAAAGTGGAAGCCTTCGCTAGTTCAATGAACATAGAGGGCCTTCCTACATCCATCTTTACTGGTGTGAAGGTCATCGTCACATCACTGATACCAGAGCCAGTCGGTGTGAAGGCCCTCCTCCTACCACAGACGATCACCACAGAGGCCCTACTTGTGTTCCTTTTAACATTTTTCTAGGTTCCACTTGCACGCCACCTCACCCAGGCGGAAGACCTCTTGGCCGCATCACTACTTCGGTCAAAGGTCCTCCCCATGCCATATACCTAGATACCCTATCCCAAAGAGCCATACTGGGGTAGGAGGGTCGGTTTTTGCCACCAAATAAGGAATACTGAGAAGTTTTAGACTGTGATTAAACTCGTCTACTTTTTAGATTCTGAGGAAGAATGAAATTCAGTAATGGAACCCTCACCTCAATATTCTGTGTCAGGGGTTGGGGTAGGAATGAGGAATATAAGCCTCATCCTCACAGAATATGAGGTCCTCTAGGTTACTGCCTCCCTTCATAGATATATCTAAGAGGAGAAATTTTTAACCTCTTTCACGGGCCTGGCTGTAAAATTATTCCCATCGTCTACAAGATCATTCACTACCTCAACCAACGATCATAAAGAGTTATTCAGGGGACTAATTGGGAAAAAAATATCATGAACCACCCTCATTAACCACCTCCCTTGTTTGGAAAGTTTTGGATGCTAGCCCATCTTACCGGGATGTGGTGTCTCAGTCGTTGCATCCCTCGTAGGATATCACAAGATGCAATGACTTGTTAGCTCGCTCGTCGTATTCTCCATTGGCCAGTCTACCATATCAATTGTCTACTTTAAGTCCGTTAATGGTCCCTCATCCAACCGTAGTCGATGAATGGGGAAATAAAGGGCCGCATCCCGAGTCTGAGATGAGGAGCTTGTGGGACATCCTTACAGTAGATAATTTCCAAGAGATGTTCTGGTCAGTTGTAACTAAGAACTTCAGTGCGCTAGGATAACTTACCCAGGAGAAGATTTTTTGATTTCTGCAACCCCTTTTAGTGACACACTTCTATCTCTGTCATCAACGAGTTTCTTACCCCATGATTCAGGCACACTTTAAATATATTGGACTCCAATGTCGTATGGTCGACTAAGCTGCACTCCCTATGGCCCAATGCCCTGAGTCGCCCGGTCACCACCAGACCCTCTTACAATGATGTGTTCAAGGCTTTAAAGTGCTTTGTAGAATTATCATGGATGCTTCCCCCCATATCCAGGTCCATGATTAAGGGTAGTATGCGTCCCTTTATATTAGTCCTATTCTGTGTTAGCCCGACCTACCAGAAGATATAGAGGATATGACTCCTGGTATAGCCATAGTCAACATGGATGGCCTATTTAGATGGAAAAAATAAGCTAGATCTCCTTAAATATAACTTACCCTCTAAAGGAGTTCCACAGCTATTGGATCCATTGTGAAGGGTTACTCTCAAGTAAAGAAATTTATGGGGCCTTCTTGTACCTACAGAGTCATTAGTCCTCAGTCGTAACCCCAATAAGGGCAAAGAGCATCTTGGTGCTACCAAACTCTCTGACCACTATGGATTAGTGCAGAAGATGGATGATGATCTCAAAAAGGCCTTTGTTGCATCAACAGATCATTAATAATAAAAAATGGCCGATGAACTCATTATTAAACATGTTGCGAAGTAGAGACCAGACTATGGTGATCCTCAACCGTGGTAGTAGGGTCCAGTGCAACTTCTCTATGGAGAGTTGTGTTTGGGTGACCCTAACCATCATGCCCACATAGACAGGGTATAATCTATAGATTATAAAAGGAGGGAGTGTTATGTGTCATCAAACCCACCTAAGAAGTGAAATAACCCTCAAGAATCTAGCTCAGATTCCCCAGTTGCTCTACAGGTCATCCCCCCCGACAATCTCGAAGGTCTTCCCACTAGCCTCTCTATGAGACGTCGAGTATTCTTATCATGTTGAAGAACCTTCTAATGAACTCGTGGTCTAGTATCCTTTCTAAGACAAGAATAGTCTCCTTGATGATCCAACGGAATCACTCATTTCCCGCCTCGAGGCTTTGGAAACTTGATAGGTGGCAATCCCGCCATATGGAAAGTCATATCCTGCATGGGTGGCTGATATGCTAGCACCCCTGGTTTCGAAAATCCTACCTTTTCCCCCATTTAATGGGACGGTTGATCAACTGTATCATCTGGACCACTTCATCTCAAGATGTGGACCCATGCTGGGAACTCCAGCGTAGTAGGGGGCCACCAAACTTCAGTGTTTTGTACAAACATTAGAAGGTCCCACATTTTTCTGGTACATCGAGCTACCCATTGAGTTAGTAGCTAGATGGGAAGATATTCATTGGAAATTTATTTACCAGTTCTTCTCCACCACTCATAATATGAGAATTACAGACCTCTTAAGGTGAAGGCAGAGGCCTGACGAGCACGTCACAAACTTTGTCACCCGGTGGAAAGGCCTCACCTACTCCCTTGATATACAGCTAACTCAGGAACAACTTCCAACAATGTGTGTGGGGAATGAAAAAACTGAAGTGGTCCCCTCTCTCATCACTCAAAATTACCAAAGGAAATTATAGGATTTCTTTGATAAGGCCCAGCGTCTAGAGGAAGCCTTGAAACAGGACAGACAGACACATCCATTTCCACCTACAGTTCCCACAAGAAAAGTCGCTAAGGTCAATCCCATTGTGGTAGCATAGATAGAGGCCTCTAGGAAACTAGATTTATTACCAGTGGATCCAACTATATTTCTTCATAGAGGCCCACCACCTCAGGCATAGCCTCCAACCCAGCAATACCCACCTCAGAATCAGTAGGTGCCCCCGCGTAATGCGCCGCCACAACATAGGTGAGATAATCCAGCTCCACCTCCTAGAAAGGCTCCTACAGCCCCTTGTAAGGTCCAAGATCCCAAATTCTCCTTACCAGATAGGAGAAACCGAACCTACTCATTCAATGAGGCTTAGGTCCCTATTTATTTCTAAAGTTCCTTAGAGCAGAGAAATCTATGGTTTCCAAAATGCATGATCCCCGAAGAGGTAGATCTCGCTAATCGCCCTAACTGTTGTCCCTATCACTAGATCCTGGGGAACACCCTAAAACTATGATATGTGTTTAAATAATGGATTCAAGACCAGGTTGATAACACCATAGTTAGGTTAGGCCCAACTCAGACATAGGAGGCGTGTGTATTCATGAAGCCGGACAGTGACAGTGACAGCGAGGGTGAGTGGCAGCATGTTCCTAACCACGGGTCTCAAAAATATGATGATTGGAAAGATGGTAAGGCATTCAACCATGCCCATGGAATTATATGTGCACATCTAAATCAACTAGTGACTTCATAAGTCGTTGTGTCACCCGTAGCTAGTACTTCTACGTCGAAGTCTCAACCTTCCTCTTCCTAGAAGACCAGGCATCAGTTATGCAAGGGAAAACAAAGTCCCCCACTAATATTGTCATTATCCCGTACTCTTGGTAACTTCATGCCCCTAGAGATGGATATTACCACCATAATTCATCCAATGGTATAGGATTCATCAATTGATGATCAAGGGTACGCTTCGGTTAACACCGTGTAGCTGGTAAACCCTTACATGATTCCCGGCGATGAGGATCACCAGGAGGATCCTCCAAACATCCCCATCCATCGTCATCATTGATGGAGATATCATTATGTGAGTCATAATAATGCCTCAATCAGTGCATCCATCCAGGATGTGCATGCCACCAAAACCATACAATAGGCCTATCGGAGAGTTAGCATGCACATCATTTTCATCTTGTTGCATCAGATCTGCCTTCACCGCCGTTTGTGTTACTTGATCATGAAGATCCGCCATGATCATTCTATGATCATACACATTATATTTTATATCAACCTCAATATTCTAGTCCAAACCTAGTGGTTTCTATATGCATTTTGACTAGTGAGCAACATGACATTCCCAGCACCAGTCAACCTCCGGTTCAGCCAGACGGTCTCGTCATACCTCCTTCCATAGAACGACCACCTGTAATTGAAATTTCACCCTTGAAACAGAAGTATGTCATACTTATAAATATTTAAAAAATTCATGCAAGGATCTATATCCTCGAGGCTCTTCTCCTACCAGTAGATATGAGAGAAGCCCTTATTGAGGCTTTAAGAATCCGCCTCTAGTTTGAGACAGAAGTACAAGCCGCAGAAGCCTTCCACAGTGAGGCCATCGAGCTTGCAGAATTCCAGTCCATCATCTATTTATATGGAGAATATGAAGGTTCTCCCATATAGGGGCACATTTTCCCACTATACATGACTAACCACTTCAATGATGTGGAGGTTCGCCTATGTCTTATCAACATAGGGTTAGGGATCAACCTAATCCCGACCTGAACACTCTGAAAAATGGGGTTGTCTGAGGATGATCCGAGTCCCTCTGACCAGAGAGTTCAAGGTTTTGACTAGAAAGAACATACACCGGTTGCAAAGATATGCCTGAAGACCCAGTTCAGTGGCCTGGTATCCAGAACCGAGTTCATGGTTGTCTCACAGGACACCACCTACAATGAATTGATGGGTAGTCCATGGTTCCACCTACACGCGGTGGTCCCTTATTCATATCACCAATGCCTTAAGTACTCCCTTAATGGTCGAGTAGGTGTAATCCAAGGTGATTCATCTCCCTTTTCCTCTTTTGAATCCTACTGCCTGTATGCCGGCTATTACAAGAGCAAGGAAAATAAGATTCAGGCTAACGAGTTTGAACACACTACGATCATGACCGATCCATGGACATACCTAGATGATGCCTACATTTTCCCAATCCACCTATTGGAGTCTACAAAACTAGATATAGGGAAATGATTTTTGATTTTGGGATGCGGAGGAATCACATTCCAAAGTCTAAGGGACACTGTAAGATCACCTCGTATTTCTACCTAAATCGATCTCAGGTGATCTCAGAGCCCCTACTCCCATAAGGTATCAGGATGTTTGCCTCAAGGAAATGTCAATACATCACACTTTCTTGTTTCTATAGGCTAGGATAAACCGGATTAAGCTGATGTTCCATTATTTACTTGATATCATCAAGTGTGTCCCCTTGGGATGATGACCATATGGGATCGGTTCAACAACCTACATCGATCTGGTCTCGGCAGTACAAGAGCTTCCCGATGCGGCGTCCACCACCGCTCAGGTTGGAACCGGCTTCCCATCAGGATCTATTGAATTGGGAGAATCACATCCTATCAAGGATCCCTCCTTATCAAGTAAAGAAGAGGATTTAGAGGATGATCCTTCCACTTTATTAGAGGGTTTCCCCACCTCAGTTGATGAATTGTTATAGGTGAATCTTAGTAATGAGACAGATTTGAAACCCACATTGATCAGCACTGCTATGTCTGTCGAAGAGAAGAAGCAATATGTGGACATCCTGAAGTAGCACCATGATGTATTTTCCTAGATTTATGATAAGATTCTAGGACTAGATGCTCAATTCACCATCCACCACCTCTACCTTCTAGGAAATAATTATGGGTTCAAACAACCTCCCAGAAAGATGAACGCTTCTCACAGTTCCATGGTCGAGGCTGAGGTTGATAATCTCATCTGAGCCAACTTCTTCAAGGATGTCCAGTACCCGAAATGGTTAACCAACATTGTTCGCATCAAGAAGAAGAATAGACATATCAGATTCTGAATCAACTTTCAATATATGAACCTTCACTGTATGAAGGATGATTTTCCACTTCTAGTGATGGAACTGTTGATTGACGCCACTACTGGGTTCTAGGCTCTCTCCTTTATTGATGGGTATTCTGGGTATAACCAAATTAAAATATCCCCCAATGATGAAGAGTCTACAGCCTTCAGGGAACTAAAAGATACTTTCTGCTACCAGGTAATTCCCTTAGGTCTAAATAACATAGGTTCCACCAATCAGCGTGCTATGCATCACATATTTAAGATGATCCTCGGGATGTTGGTGGAATGTTACATGGATGATCTAGTGGTTAAATCTCATCAACGTCAGTACCATCTCAAAGATATTGAGGAAGTGTTCATCTTCCTATATTCTCTCCATCTAAAGATGAACCCATTGAAGTGTGCCTTCGAAGTCACCTTTGGAACATTTCTTGGATTCATTTTTAAATATAGAGGCATCAAAATTGATCTGGAGAATATCAGATCCATCAGTCAGATGTCTCCTCCAAAAAAATTCAGGATTTCGAGGCTTTCAAGGCCACTTAGCTTAAATACACTAATTCATCATGAATTTGTCCGTCAAATGTATTCCCTTTTCCCAGCTCACGAAGAAAGGAACTATCTATCAGTGGGATGAGGAATTCTAGACCGCCTTCGAGGAAATTAACTAGTACCTATTCTAACCTTTGGTTCTGATTCCACTAGTCATTGGGAATCCATTTATCCTTTTTGTAACAACTTTGGAGTGGTCCCTCAATGCCCTTCTCACCTAGAAGAATAGTGAAGAGATAGATATAAATTTATACTACCTCATCTGCAAGCTCCTTGATATAGAGACAAGGTACTCTTCTATCGATAAGAGTTTCCCTATGTTGGCATTTGTAGTGTAGAAATTATGACACTACCTACAACACTAAGAGATACAGTAAGTTCCCTGAGTGGATCTTCTGAAGTACATTCTGAACCACCCCATGTTCATAGGCCATCTATCTTTATGGGAAGTGATCCTCTAGCAGTTTGACATCAGGTTTTCCCCCATAAGGATATAAAGGGATAGGAATTGCCAGAATTTCTTGCCGCCCATCCAGCTTCTGCAGACCAATCTATGGATCATAATTTTCTATATGATCCCATCATCTCAATAGATCAATCCATTCTGTGTTGGAAGATTAATTTTGAGGGTGCTTCACGAATCCCTACTAGAAGAATACATAATGATCCCAAACTCAACAGAGTGGTCCTAGGTATCATCTTCATCAAACCAGCACAAGGTATTCTTCCATACTCATTCCTATTTCCAGAACGCCATACCAATAATGAGGCATAATATCAAGCTCTCATTACTGGTATCGATATGGCTCTCAATATTGATGTTCCCCACATACATGTGAAAGGATACATCAAACTAGTCATAAAAAAGATCAATGGTGACTACATTGTCCGGAAGTCGGAGCTCGTTCCACTATTAGAATGCACCCTCTAGCTGGTGGCCCAGTTCCCATATTTTCCATATATTACTCATGTCCCTCGATCCTAGAATGGTTGAGCCAAATCTTTGTCCATCTTGGATACATATATTGCAGATCCTGATAGGAATGATTTGATAATCCACATGGAACATCAGAGAGTCATCACTCTAGTTATTTCGGAAGACAAAGATAGTCTGTAGGTAATCCACCTTACCACTGGTGCCTCCAAGTTAGGACCCCCATGTCCCCCGGATGCGGTGTTGGAAGTGACTCCTAATTAGATAACCCCCTATATCTAGTACCTCTAACACGGTAATCTCCCAGCAGATCGAGTCGAACATTAGCGAATTCGATGGCACACATTACAATTTACCCTCCAGAGTGGTCTCAGTTTTGAGAAGACCATCTATAGACATAGGTTTGATTGGTTTCTCCTCCGTTTCATCCAATGGGGTGAGATTTCTCTTGTCATATAGAAGTTTCATTCAGATTCTTTTTTCCTTCATTAGACGGGGCCAAAACTCTCTCATCAAATTCGGAGATTGGGGTATTTTTTCCCGCCTTGATCTGTGACTGTATTGAGTTTTACAAGAGGTTCTATGTGTACCAAGTCCATGCTAATTTTGTACATTGTATTGCAGATCCTCTTCACACTAACAAGTAATCTTGTCCCTTTGCAGTCTGGGGACTCTATGTCGTGGGACCATATGCACTGGTGATATCTCACCAATGCAGATTCATCTTGACTGCTACAGATTTCATTTCCAAGTGGGAATAGGAAGTTCTGCTCAAGGAGTTCAAGACCCGTTATATAATTGAATTTGTGACCTCCAATATCATCTACTGATTTGGAGTCCCTCAAACCATTCTTACCGATAATGACACCAAAATCCAGGCAGCCGAACTAATGAAGTTGTACACCAAATACAACATCAGTTCCAATCATACCTCCTGCTATCACGCATAAAAAAATGGTTAGATCAAGGCGTTTAAAAACCCCTCTCTAAAATTCTAAAGAATATGGTTGGTTAGAACAAGAAAATTTAGCTGGATAAAGTCCCCAACAATCTTTGGGATTATCGGATGATGACTTGTAATTCCACCCATGTGACCTTATATTTCCTGGTGTACGGAACAAAGGTAGTCCTGCCTATCGATATTCAGTTGCCTTTATTGTGAACAACTATCCATGATTAAAAAACACCATATAAGGTAGCCAAAATCCATCTGGATGAACTGGAATCACTCGACTAGAATAGGCTTTGTGCCCAACAAAATCTGGGGAGGCATCAAAATAATATTTTAAGATCTTTCAACAAGAAAGTCCTCCTCCTCTCTTTATTACAAGGTGACATGGTGTTGTCCCTAAGAACAATAATGATACCTGGTAGGAAACCACCCAAATTGGATCCCTAATGGGAAGGACCTTACATCATTCACAAGCTTTAACCCAATAGTGCATACTCCCTGGTTACCATGAATGGTGAGAATATCACTCCTCCCACCAATGCCAAATTCCTCAAACAATACTTTTCATGAATGAATTCCCCGGTTCTACATGACCATAAACTGCTACATCTTTACCACATGATATTAAAATTCATGATCCGTCTGATATGAAGGATGTAAAACTACTCGGCACTTTTCCCACATGACATTAAATTGTAATCTTGTCCCACATGACATTAAATTATTTCTCATCCTGCATGACACTAAACTATGTCTGGTCTTATATGGAATTAAACTATTCTATCTTGCATGGTATTAAATTTATTTATCATCCTGCATGATGTTAAAACTATGAGTGATAGATATACCATTATAGTCTGAGCCCTATGACCATAAACTAAGATCTATAACTTCTCGCATGAAAATAAACTGAAAAATGGTTTGGGATTTATGACTGTAAAGTAAGATCTAGCATGTTCTTTATTTCATAATGTTAAACTTCATAGTATATCAAGAACTATATAAGGATTGATTCCCATCCCCATGGGATACGTAGGAATGCTCAGACGCTTCATCTCTGTGTCAAGCCCCCAAATTATTCTCTTTGAATACCCCTAGGTTTAGTTCTCTTGGAAGATCCCACCCGGTGTAGTGTAGACTTCTTTGTCCCCACTCATGTCAAGATTATGATGATCACACCATGTTCCCCTCTTCGTTCTTCTATCCTCCCACATCCTCACCGTACGACATTAAACTGCATGTCCCTTTAAGAAATACATATGGCTTGATTCCCATCCTCATGGGATATGTAGGAACACCTGAACATTTCGTCCGTAGGCCCATCCCCAAACTTCAAGATCTCCCCATGGGTCAAAACACATTGTGTTGTGCAGGCTTTTGCCTTCATTCACATCAAGTTCATCATAATCGCACCATGTATCCCACTCCTTGGAAATCTCCACATGTTTTGTCTTGTTGCATGACGTTAAACTGTATGGGCATATTCATGCTTCACACTTCCCATTTATTTGGGTCTTCATCATCTTTCACATCCAAAAGGACCCCTGAAATTCATGGATTCTAGGCCCTAGGTCTCTCCTACTATTTCAGGCAAACGTCCTCGAGGATCTTGAATAACACTTCGATACAAGTCCCTCATTTTTACTATGCTCGGCAATCAACACTCATTTGTTGTTCCCATTTCAGGTCACATGATATGTATGTTGCGTTTAGAATGTTTTCAACATCTATCCTCAATTTTTATCACCACCCCCTTATGTCTCAAATATTAAGTGAATTGATTCATTTTGTCATGTTATCGCTTCAAACATCAGTCTACCTCGAGCAAGATTGTTGGTCTAGTTTTGATCGAACCTACTTGATATCCTTCCCTCATTATCGTACCCTTATATGTTGGGAAGAGCCTGATCCTATTACTTGTTTCCCACACCAAGAATTTATCACTTGGGATTGGGAGATTTCGTAAGTCAATACCCGCATAAAGGTTTACATATTTATGGTCCAAGTCCTATGACCTTAAACTAAGATCACAACTGTTCTCACCACAAGGCGTTAAATAATAAACTGTCTGGTACTTATCATCTCAGGTCCCTTAAATTTTTCGCCCCCCGAGCCCAAGTTCTCATTTAGGATTGTGTGGTGTAGTATGGACATTATGTCCTCATTCACTTCGGGCTATTTTTTCCATTCCACACATATCCCCTTGAGACATCCCTCCTATCTTCCTCCTTACTGCATGATGCTAAACTGTAGGCCACCTTCCAAAACTACGCTTAGCTTTATTTCCATCCTCATGGGATATGTAGGAACGCATGGACGTTTTGTCTTCAGATCCAACCCTATTTCTTAGAAACCATATCTTCCTTGAAACAACTTGGCATAATCCCTCGTAGGAGGGTATGTTGGGATTTTGTACTAATTCACGCCGGGTTTGTAACAATCTCACCACATGCCTCTCTATCTCTTGAGATCTCTCCATTCCTCTTTCCCCCACTCATATTTTTGAGTCTTCTTCTCTCAAATTGGGCCCCTTGTCCCTCTTTTTAAATTCACCAATATTCCCAAGAACACTCTGGTCTAGGACCTATAATTTTGGATTCTACATAGACATGTTGTCGCCCAGTTCCATGCTTCATGTTTCCCTTTATTTTGGATTTTTTCATCTTTCACATTCCAAAGGACCCCTGAATGGCATAGATTCTTGGCCCCAAGGCTCTCTTACCATCTTGGGCCAACATCCCTGAGAATTTTGGAAGAAAATTTGATATAAGTCCCATGTTTTGAATATGTCCTATGGTTGATGCTCAATTGTTTGTACCCATTTCAGGTCACAAGATATGGATGTTGTGTTTCAAATATAGTCAATAGTTATCCTCCATTATTATGACACAACACATTAAGCCCTAAATATTATGTGCATGATTTACCTCTTCCACTCCATCATGTCTAAGTGGAATTTTTACACTCTTGGTGTTATTCCTCAGTGCGTGTGTGTGCTTTAAGAGGATGAATCCATAGTGTGGTGTCATTCGAGGCTTCGTGTCATTTCCCCTTTCTCTGTATTCCATGTGTTGTGAAGATCTCATCCACCCTTGTTTCCCACATCGATTGTGGATCATGTGGGCTTAGGGATTTGGTCATGTTTTACTCCCAATTAAAAGAATCTCACCTCTCCAGTTTGAGCTCTATAACCTTAAACTAAGATCTCCTGAGATCCTTGCTGCATGATATTAAACTATAAAAAATCTAAGAACTATGTATGGATTGATTCCCATCCTCATCGGATACGTAGGAATGCCCCAAAATTTATTCTTCAGTTCTATCTCAGGCTCCACATATTATCTATTCTATTTGACCTTTTGGACCTAACTTTTATAGGATTGTGTGGTGTGGAATATGTGGTTTTATCTCCTCATTCACATCGGGTTTTCAATAGCCGCACCACATATCACCTTTTAGGAGATAGTCTATCCTGCATGACATTAAACTTCACTCTAAGAACTACATATGGATTTATTCCCATAATTATGGGATATGTAGGAAAACTGAGACATTTCATCTTCAGGTCTAGCCTCATATCCTCTGATATGTTTATGCATCTCGGCTTGAGGTTTCTTCTCTGGAGTTGCGCACGGTGTGATGTAGAACTGGTCCTTATTCACATCGGGTATGATTTATCACATCTCACACATTCCATCTAGATCATCCAAGCCATGTGAAATTAAACTATGCTACTAGTATCATGTGACTTTAAACTGTTGCATATTTTCCATGCAACGTCAAAATGCATGGGATGGTCCTGTCAGACGACCCTAGACTATGGAATTATCGTCCTGGCTGCCCAATAAAAAATGGAACTGCATTGTAGTATCCTCACTCAAGGGGTCACCATGTTTGGTATCGGTTCTCCACCATGCCATTTTTCAACACCAAAATATGTATTGATTCTTGTTGCAATTCCCGGATTCTCCATCCTAGGTTTTTTTCTTTACAAAAATAACAAAACACATCCACTCTAAAGAAAAAAAATGTCCTTCAAATGACACTTCTTTTGGTTCTTGGGCTAGACCTAAGCCATAGTATTGTCCCTAGTATTGGTCTCCTAACATGATATTCAAGAACTGTGTATGGATTGATTCCCTTCATAATGGTGTATTTAGAAATGCCTAGGTTCTTGGCCTCGATCCCATCCTAATTTTCATTTGTTGGTCCCTCAAATTAAAATATTTCTTGGGTTCACATGGTGTGATATGGACTCCTACTTTTTTCATTCATGTCGGGTTTTGCAATAGTTGCACCATGTGTCTCCCTTTATCCTTTCCATTAAGGTCTGAGATCTATGACCTTAAACTATAATCTCCTCACTTCCTTGTTTTATGATGTTAAACTGCATGACATTTTTCATAACTACATGTGTCTTGATTCCCATACTCATGGAAAACGTAGGAACACCCAGAAATATCATCTTCGGGTCCAGCCCTAGGCATCTCAAATCATGTCCTCTTTCCAGCCCCATGGCCCGAAGTCTATAGGGAACATGTGGTCGTGAGTAAATCTTGGGTCCTCATTCATTTTGATTTTCGTAACAAATACACCAAGTTTCCCCCTTGTCCTTGGAAAGGGATTCTACTCCCTCTATCTAACACATCTCCTTGGAATACTCAAGTGCATAGTAGAAACGAGGCCAAAGTTTGGAATTCTCACATGGACATTCCCACATTTCATGAACATGCTTCATGAGCCCTTTATTTAGATCTCCATCCTATTCCACATCTGAATTGATACTCTCTACATCCTAGTCTCATGCCACATTGGCTCACTTACCATATTTGGCCAATGCCTCGGAAGACCTCAGATGACATTATGAAACAGGTCTCATGTTTTGAACATGGCCATAAGTCTGCCTCATTTGTATGTCACCATACTAGGATAACATGAAACATATGATGTATTTTAGACATGGTCAACAGTTATCCCTTATCTACATGCTGCCATCATTTTGATCCATATATCAGGTGCCATGATTCACATATTTCCACTCCATTATGTTCAAGTGGAAATCTAGAACACTCAGTTTTACACCTCTACGCATCTAGGTGTGTTAAGAAGTCGGGTAAATATTTTTGGTATGTCATTATCCTAGCTTTCCATTTCCCCTAATGTCTGCCTCCCTGTACCAGGTAAATCCTACCACTAATTCTTTCCCACATCGAGCAAGAATCACATGGGCTTAGTGGTTTTGGTAGAATGTGTGTCGGTGCAGCTGAACCACGAATACATCTCATCATTAATGATGATAAACTGTAATCTAATAACTACGTTTGGATTGATTCTCATCCTTATGGGATATGTAGCGATGTTGAATAATTTCGCCTTGTGCCCAGTCCTAGGTTTATTAACCCTTCTGGCCTCTCGGTCCAGATTACGGTCCAATATCTATGACCTTATATTAAGAGCCTATTTTCCTTAAAACATGACTTTAAACCGTTATCCTTGGTCTAAGAAGTATGACCTTAAAACAATGTGCACCATCCTCACTGTATGATGTTAAACCACATGTTTATTGACTTCATTGGTATGACGTAAAACTACAAGGAATTCTAGGTCCTCACCAGAGAGGTCCTATCTAGAAGAAGGTATGATCCATGATAAGACTGATGCACTCACCTAATGTGTTTTCACCATGATGGTGTGATTTCAAGATATTTGGACTCCATTCAAACAATTCATCACTCCACCATTCACGCTTTACATGCCCTTTATCTGGACCATCATCCTCTTTCATGCCTGAAGGAACCCTCTAATAGAATGAATGCTCAACCTATGGCTCACCTACTATCCTGGGATAACATTCCAGAAGACTAATGGATGAAATTTTGAGTCAGGCCCCATGTTTCGATAATGGTCAGCTTTCAACCCTCATTTGTTATCCCCATTTCAGGTTAATGTAATAGGGATACTGTGTTTCGAATATGGTCAATTGTTATCCTTCATTTTCACACCACCTCTACAGTGGTACAAATTTTGGGTATCATGATTTAAACTTTCCACTCCCCTATGTTTTTATTAATTCTAATGCCATCAGTTTTACCCCACTCATGCACTAGAGCATGTAACGAGAATAACAATTTGACTGTTTTGAGAACTTCATTCTCCTATTAGGCCTCTCTCTTCCTTCCCAGAAATCCGGATTGGTTGTTCTGACACTAGAAGCCCATTGCCTAGTTGGCACTATAATGTTCAAATGGAATAATGATGTGGTCATACCTTGTTTTTCACATCGGTCATGACCCATGTGAGCTTAGGGATTGATCTCTAAATACTTCACGAATGTGATGGAAAAGAAGTAAATTGAAACAAATAGAGGAACTCGTGCATGAAATACGAATAAAAAATCAAAGCATGAAATTACCTTTATGAGTCTACAGAATCTCCTCAAAGGCTCGCTTCATCCGTTCTTTGGTCTCTACCAGCTGGGCCTTCATGCACAATATGAGCCCCGATTGTGTGTCGAAAAAAACAGAGTACTCGTCCACCCACGCCGTTAATTTCTAGATCTCATTTTTGGCCTCCTAGAGACTCTTTATGTTCACTGATTTCCTCTATTTCCATCCCACACCAAGGCCCTGACCATTATCTTGAATCTTCTCCCCCATGAAGTCTTGGATGAGCATATGAGGATGTTGGGCATCCACTCCCCCAGCGCATAGTTCGTGCAGCCAGGAACAAAGCCTCCCCATCAGGTATATCCATTGCGCTTGAGGGGTATCCCTAATGAAATGCTTGATCAAATTCCATGACCAGCAATAGATGATCTTTCTATCCTCTTCATCATAAGTCATCTCTTCCCGATCTATGGGGTTGCTGGTTTCATATGCAAGGAACGCCTCCAAGAACTCATCAGTAGGATATTCATCTGGTGTCTAGTCAAGTAGGCCAGGACCCATGTCATCTGATTGATACCCATCATCAGATTCCACCTTGATGACTTCAGCTTTTGTCCTGCTGATGGTCCCATCTGTGATCGGGAGTGCTGTGGTTTGGTTAGTTTGGGCGTTCGCTTCCAAAACCACCAACGTTCCCCTGGGAAAAGCAACGCTAGGGGCCCCAGTCATCCTTGACAATGTGGCTGATGCCATTTGAAGAACTGTGCATGTGAAAAACACACAGACATCAGTTTGTCTAATTCAATGGATGATAGTTACAATGTCTGTGAGGAATATTAACTGAGATCAAATACTCAGTCTTGCCCCTGAGCTTTTACTATTAGGACCCCGAGGCATGGACTCCTGTATATGGTTAGAAATTTCTAAGGCTCTCAGAGAACCACCATGGGTGTCGTAGCCCTACTAGGTGTGGTAATCACCATTTTTGAGGGTGAAGATCCTAAAGCTCCCGCAGCTACCTCTACTATTGCGTGAGAAATGTTTTTTCATATGAGGACCTCTTGCACTGGTCAAGATGTTAGTTGCGAAGGGATAAGCCTTCTAAATGAGAGTCATAGGAAATTGGTTTAGAGTTTATCTCAAGAGCCTCTGAAAACTCCTCTAGTTATATGTTTGCAACCTCAACCTCCCCCAAAGGACTCCCTATACCAGCCTCCTCCCACTACAAGGACCCTTTCAATTCTTACGATAGAGGTAAGTGCTCCCTCAATTCGATGGCCGACAAGTGCGGAGGGGACGTTTGATCGAGAGAAACCTTCACGCAATATTTTATTGGATGTGGAGCACACTGAGAGTAAACAAAGTCCTTCAGATCTGTAATTTACTACTCCCCCTCTACTTGAGACACCACAAAGCCAACCCCAGCAGGACCAATTCCAGCCAAATCTATCCTGAAGTGGTTCAAATGCTGCCACATCTGGGAATGGTTGAGAAATTGCCTGTTAACATCCCAGATGTCCTAGGACTCTAGGAAGATATCATCCTCAGGAATATCTATGTGGGACAAATGCTTCCCTAAAGCTTGAGTGGGTATCCTATGGAATCCCCTGGGTGGTGCCCCCTTCGAATAACTTTTCTCCTCTAGGACCGTCGGGTCTGCCGCTACCACCTACCTCTTAGTTAGTGTGGGCCTCACCACTAATGCATCCCCTATATCTCAGAATTTCCTTGTTGCCTTTAGGCCCTGACCCCAAGGTTGAGGAGTCATGCCGTTACTAGCACGGATGGTCCAATGCTTCAGCATCTCCCCCGGGTAGGCTGCCTCCCAACTCTTGGCACACTCCTTCACCAGCCCATAGACGGATGTAGGAAGAGGCAACTCATTCCGCATATTGTTTTCATTCCCTGTGAACATGATCCACATATACCACATAACACACAGATGGTACTCATGGCGCACTCCTAAGTAGACCTATTGGGTTAGCCTTTACATGCATCTGAATTGCCTCACGAAGCGGTGCAGGGTGAATGGCTCACAATGGGACTCACGGTTGACCTGTTCCACTAGAACTACATCCTGAGAGGCCAGGAGGTAGGAATGATAATCCTCTATTCTGTGTTAATCATCAGTGAACACACCTATTGGAAATGGGAATATGTGGAATTTTAACTCATCTGCCATCTAGACCCGATTCAGCACCAACTATGGAGTTAGCTTTTTTGGGAAACTCCCCACCTCATTCAAAATGGCTGGTACAAATTCTGTCCCTAGAGGACAAATGGGGTTTCGGTACTCATATAATCCCCTAATATTCACTTATATCTTTCCATACAGAAGATGGAACAGCCTACGTACCCTGTATGGCTTCTTCCCCTCGCTGATATTCCACAGTACCTTGTACACTTTAGCCAGCATCGGGATCCCCAGATTGACCCACTCATCCATCACTAACATGGATGCCATGATAATTATGCTCAGCCATACGCCCATGTTTTTATATCTTACCAGTAGTATCCAACCACAAATGAGTATGAAAATAAACACAGCTAGCCTAACCACCGGTTGCTACTCAATGTTGACACTGAATCCCAATGTATTCCACTAGTTTTACTCCAAGAGTCACCAGTAGAAGTGATACTTACTACGCTAAACCCCCTTTGGGTAGGTTGGAGACCCAACAGGAAACTTCCCATCTGTAGGAAAATTCAGGAACCGACTGAACCACCACTTTAAATGGACATCCCTCACTAACTGCTTATCCTCTACTAGCACTAGGTCCATCAATGCCTTCGCCATCGGCAACATCTGCTCTAGGTCATACCATGTATTAATGGTGGGGAGGAATTTTTCATACATCAATCCCAATACCGGGACCCTCAAAATATTGTGGAGGTCCCAGCGGCTGATACCGACCTCTCTATGGTGCAGATGAAAGGTGTTGGTCCTCAATGACCACCTGCTCAGCAACTTCGTCCTTAGTTTATTTGGCTGTTATATGTGGAATTGGGAGGCCCATGTTTCCTCATACAGTCCCACTCACCTCATCTCTTCCCCAAACTCCTCACAAGAGGAACATACCAAGTAGTCCCATGCCCAATCATCTATGAAGTTTCCACCTTGGCCAAAATCCCACTCATCGGTGCACCCCTTCTCAGTGTTACCCAAGGCCGCGTTCAAAATTGTGGGGTACTACGGGGGAGATACCACTTGTTTAAATTCCTTCCCATCAACATTTTTCACATGATTGTACAAAAATTTAGTGTTAATAGGTGTATAATCTTCCCAAGTATGACCATCGGCCACACTGAACCACTGGTACTGGCACAATGTACTCCTAAACTAGTAGGTTGGCTCATCCCTACTCACTTCAGAAATGAGAACATCATCTCTCATGCCAAAGATTTATAGGGAAAACCTTTTTTACAAAGGATTATTTTTATGACTTTATGACAATAGATCCACTAGATATTCATGGTCCGAGTGGCTCTGCACGCACTCCCTGATCCCTAGGTTGTCAGTTATCTTTTCCCTCTGAGAAACGTCCATAAGGACCCCACTGAAAGCTTCATGGTGGTCCATTTTCTGATCAAATTTATATATTTTTTGTTATGGAACACAATGCTTGATCGCGAAGGTAGGTCGCAAAGCCCTGCTACATACCATTAAAATGCAAGCCACAGAGAGCATACTCGCGGAGTCATAAAACTCGTTGTGCGTCATAGAGCAAAGAGGGACCAATTTTCAAAGAGCATTCAGTGAGCGGATGGAGCTTCAAGAATTGAGAGCCTAAGAACAAGAATACAGAGATGAGAAAGGATAGAAGAGAGGTCAACCTCCCATATTTATAGGCATTGACCACCATGGCTTCGCGGCGTGCCTAGCCATAGTGAGCTTCACGACATTCTCAACCTGTGCATCGCCTCTCTACATCGTGACTCTATATCATGATATTTCTTTGTGATTATCCTAAATATTTTGGCAATCTACCCTCAGACATTGACACTCATTTTCTCCTTGACTCTTTGTCTAAGGGGAGACATTTTTTGGCACCAAAATATGTGCATAGGAAACAATTTGCAAAGAGCACACCAATGCCAAATAGGTCATTTCATGAAGCTCCTTTGCAGATCCCCTCAGCACCATGGATGGAGAAAATCCTAGACCCCTCTATGACCATCATAGAGTAAAAGATGTAGGAGACTTCACATTTATGATTCAATTGAAAAAGAACTCTGCACCTTGGAGGGAAACGAATCACCTCTATGATCCCTTGGAAATTGATAGAGCCTTTGCGAGCACCACATAGGGAATTAAGGAGGGCTCTGCACTGAGGAGGGGATGATGGTCGATTCTATAGTTACAAAAAACATGACTCAATCTGATACCAATCGCAGAGTGCCACATGGATTCCCATTGATCCATTTGAGCTCTACGCCGCCTGTTGCCTATAAATACTGATCTTCCCTCGATCCCAAGGGATGGATACCCTAACCTTTCTTCTTCACAGCTCTCAAATCTTGAATCACTCACTGCTCTATGAAACATTAATAAAATGAGATCTTTAAGGTATTTGAGCATTACAAAGTACCTTTTATTTAGCTCAAATACAACCCCTCTTCAATCATGGATGCCCTTCGTGAAGCCCACGAGCCATCACAATGGAAGAAGCTCCCTAAGGGAACTCAGGTCTTCACCAAGCACTCATGCTTCACGAAGTACCTTCCATACACATGTTAACCCTATGCTAAGGCATGATCACTATGCTTCGTGAAGTACATTGCTTCACAGTGCCATGATTTGAAAGGCACCCATGCTCTATAGAGTCCTACTCCAAGAAATCACTTGCACTTCACAAAGAACCCTTTATATGCATGTATACCCCATGTCTAGTCTAGAACACTCCACTTTGTGAAGCATACCCCTTTGCAGAGTCTTTCCACTTTGCGGGGTGCCATAGCTTCTCAAGGTCCCTTCATGTGATGCACTTTGCTTCACAAAACCTTATCCGGTACGAACCTCCATGTTTGTACAAAGTGACTTCAAGGAACCTTGGGTGGTTCTTAATATTGTGTTGCTTCACCTCAAGATTCTTTGTATAGTCACACTAATGGTTATTGCTTCTTCATATAGCCACACTAATGTGATCCCCTCAATAGATCACTCCACAACACCACCTCACTATGGCATTGTTGATGCCTTCCCTTCCCCATGGGTGGGTGGGTATCAGTTATGTAATTCCTAGGGGTGCAGAGTGAACCCACTTCATCTGAGATGCAGTAAGTTAAACTAAAAACTACCATCATCCTCAGAAAATGACGTCAAAATGTGGCCTCACCCCATGAAATATACGCAGGGTGACCCACCTCGAACATTCTCCACACCCACTGGTCTCCACGCAAGTGATATCTTCCTCACATAGAATGGGATCCTCTTTCCTAGAGTGGCATCTATCTATAGGGAAGGGAAACCATCCTGGCGTAAACCCCTATCCTTTCTTGCAGGTGGTAGCATCTCCACTTATCTTCTCTTCTTCGTTGTGCAAATACTAAAGGAGATATGGTAACATGGACCTTTGTTGCTGCATCCCTCTCCCTCTGGGCTTTGTCACCACAGGACCTCCATCCCAGAGTAAGTCCCAATATCCATCTCCCAAGCACCAACCATGAAATCCTCTTGGGCTGCCTCAGTGTGTAAGCCCCATGCCCCCATTCTAAACTATGTGGACTTTGATCCTTTCCAATCCCAAGTAGGGTATATAATAAGCCTCCCCAAGGTTCAAGCCCATTACCCATCGATCCCGACCATCTTCATGTCGGTTCATCTTTGTCCCACATAACGTTAAACTATATCCTCACTTTCAAACTATGTGGACATTGATCCTTTCCCTTTCCAAGCAAGGAATGTAGGAAGCCTCCCCAAGGTTCAATCCCAACACCTACTTATCCCGACCCCTTCACTTAGGTTCACTTTAGTCCTACATGGTGTTAAACTGTATGTCCTATTTCCATCCCACATGATGATAAAGTGTATACTTCTGAACTACATGGGATTTGATCCTTGTATCTTTGGTAGGGTATGTAGGAAGCCTCTATGTGGTTCAACCCCAACCAGTTATAAGCCATTGTATCCCCTACCAGTGGTAAGCCATTGTTTCCCCAACTAGCGGTATGTTGTTGTATCCCCAACCAACGGTAAGCCTTTGTTATCCCATTTTTTGGACCCATACCTCTGGTCTACCCCTGTGGCATTTAACCAACTCTCAGACTACTGACCACACATAATCCTTAGTATGTCGTCAGGTCATTGTCGTCTACGTACACCCTGATTCCATCCCCCTTACTGAACTATGTGGACTTTGATTCCTTTCCATGGGGATATGTAGGATTCCTACCTAAGGATAAATACCATCATTAACATCCCAACCTAGAGGTTATACTTTCTCTGGGTCCCATCCATGCATCCATCCTCATGGGCTTCCTCCTCAGGTGTCCCGTCTCCCCAAAAAACTACAGAGACTTTGAATCCCTACCACATGGATACGTAAGAAGCATGTCTGAGGTTTGAGCCCAACAGTATCGTCACCTTCATGATGGTTCCATATCATTCCCCTTACATCTCATTCAAACCTCCATCATCCATCCTGATTCTTACCCAGTCCGCCACATCCCGGTGAGATCATGCCACCCACTTGGGCTGTTACCCATGCGTAAGATCCCAACATGTCTTTGGGTTGTTTTCCTTTTTGCACACCTTGATATTTCACCCCTTTGAACTACATGGGTTTGGATTCCTATCTAATATATGAGGTACATAGGAAACCTCCATGAGGTTCAATCATAGATAATGATAAACCCTGGTGTCCCCTTCATAGGGACCGAGGCACCCTCAGATCTATCTTCATTAGACATTTTGATCCACTTGTCCAGTAAATCACCCAGGTGATCCCCCCTAGGTGTGTACCCATCTGATAAACTTCTCTTAATGTTCTAATCATCCTGATCCATCTCCTCTAGATGCTAATCCCATGACATACCCTGTTCTAAGCATAGAAAGCTTAGGAAAACTGTAGAGACATGCCTATGGCATATAATTCCCCGCACTAGATGTGAGATGACTCAGGATTCTGAACCCTCAAGAAGACCTATCAAAAAAAGAGGAAACCCAGACGTATCAGTGTTCTAGCATCTAGAAATGCGAGTGATGTCCAACGTGACTACTCCTCCGATCGAAGGTTGCTGCCCTGACTTGACCCCTTGGAATGTACTGACAGAAGCAATGTAATTAACTATCATCCATGAAGATATGGAAATGGGAAAAGTTTCATGAACAAAATTTTAATCTTTAAGGGATACTCATACTAGGTGATGAATTCAAGGGAGGAATCCACAGAAGGATAGATTGTCATCCCATCATCCTATTTCGATCAAGGAGCAAAGGTCCCTGAATAAGCGACGGATGTCGGCCGCCTTTGGAAAGTGGGAATGCCGAGCAATAATTAGCACGACTTCCACAGATGGATGCACACCCCAGAGAAAGCATAAAAAATGTCCATCAAATGGGTTTTGGATAAGTTTCTATGTCATTTAACCCCTTAATATTAAATTATAACAACTAATTGAACTCGTTTTTACCTTAATTTTTGTAAATATTTTTAATTACTTTCACTAATCTAATTGTTAAAAAAATAAGTTGAAATTATTATAAATTTTAAATTATTACATTTAAAAATATTGAATCTAGTTTTAGAAATTTAATTCACTGAAGTGGAAAAAAATAATTTAATATTAATCCCACAGACGTGGCGAGACAACATGTTTTTAAGAAGAGAATTGTTTTCTGAAAAAATGATTGTATATTAACTCCAAGACTAATAATAATAATTAAATGGAAGTTAGTTAATATTTAATGATATATAATATATATATATTTCATTTAAAAAATTCCCAATGAGGTATTATTTTATTTAACAAAAAACGATAAACATTATGCATTTTAAAATAGTTTTTTGAAAACTGCATTTTTAAACCAAAAACAAACTTATACTAAAAACCAATATAAAGTTTATTGGAAAGTAATTTATTGGATTAAATATAAATAAATAATAAATTGATTTCTTTAAATCATATTAAAAATATATCTTTACTCTTAAATTAAATAATTTATTAAAATAATACTTTTTATTAAAATTGGTATTTTTCACTATTTGCTAAAAAATCAATATTTTCAAAAAAAATCCCAAAATTTTTCCATATGTAAATTTTTATATGCTGGTTTAAAAAATAATATAAATTTTAAAATTTTAAAATGAAAAAAATTGAGAAATTAATATTTTAAATAAAACATTATAAAGAAAATGTTTAATTAAAATAAATTCCTTTTTGATTAAAAACACCTTTACATTTTTATAACTAATTTAAATATCTAATTTATACAATAAATATAAAAAATATTTATTATATAATTACCTAGTTTTTTAAATCCTTCCCCAATATTATAAACTGTTTCCTTGAAATTTTATTCACTTATTAAACAATTGGGGATATCTTTCGCACATAGCCTTTTAAGATTTCCATGTTTCCTATCCAACCATATTGTTTTCCATAAAACCTTAAATTGGTGAATCACCTTAATACACAATAATTTATCTCTATGTTCAAGAATTTTAACTTTTTGTTCCTCATACGAATGATTCTCTTCCAAATGAACTACTTTAGGGCAAAGAACAAGTGAAGAATCTGGCACATATTTCATTAGTGTTGAACCATGAAATACATTGTGTGCCTAAGATAAACTTGGATATAAGGCCACTTTGTATATAACTGATCCAAATTTATATAAGAATTCATATTGTCTAATTAACCATGGTCTCAACTTCCACTTTTTTACAAAAACACATAACACTTTTCCATGAAAAAACATTGATAAAGACATGATCACATACCTCGAAAAAATATATTTCCTCAGATTGTATGCTTAAATTTTCTCACTACTGTGAGTTGTCCTAATGTGTTTCTAAATCAACTACACATTCTCATCAATTTAATATACCAAATCTAGTTATATAAACTTTTTTTCCCCAAAATTACCCCAAAAAGATGGTGTGTGGAACCGCTTTCCATTTAATTCCTCAAATGGTGTCATCTGCATACATGAATGAAACCTGTTATTATATGAAAAATAAACCAAATAAAGATATCAATTCCAAAATCCCTAGAAATACATTAAAGAAGAAACAATAATATCTTCCATGGTTTTAGTTTTTCACTCAACTTATCTGTCTTATTGAGTATGAAAAGTTGTACTGAAATTTAATTCAATGCTTAATGACTTCTGAAATCCTTTCCAAAAATTAGATGTGAGACTGGGATCATAGTCTAATACAAAAGAAAGAGGCACTCATAGTAACCATACTATATCCTTTAGAAACGTTTGATAAATCTAAACTAAATATATTATATCTTTAATAGTAAGTAAATTTTCCTATTTAGTTAATCGATCAATAATAACACAAATTTCATTATTACATTTAGAATTATTTGTCCATCCTATAATGAAATCCATTGATATATTTTCCCATTTCAACTCCAGAATTGGAAAAGGATTAATCATCCTTGTTGGTAACTTTCATTCTTCTTTAACCTAATAACAAGTTAAAAACATCATGGTGAAGTCAACAATATCTCTTATCATTCCATCCCACCAGTAATACTCCTAAAGGTCTTGGTACATCTTCATGCTACATAGATGGATGAAAAATGGAGAACTATGAGCTTAAATCCATAACTCAATCTTCAAATAGAAATCAAAAGGCACACATAGTATTTTTCCAAATAATAAAACACCTTCTTCATCAATATTAAAATATGAAATATTACCCTTATTATTGAATTATACCTTTTCACCCAAATAATTATCATCCTTCTAAGCTCTATTAGTTCTTTCTGACTAAGTTGACTATACTGAAACATGAAAAAAATAGATTATATCCCCAAATTCACAACATATAATCCAAAATTCATCAAATAATTTACCAAATTTTTGTGTTATAAACATATCATGGTTTTGATTTGTTCCTGCCATATTATCTTCATAGTGTTAATTTATTTCTAAGTGAATATATACTTCAAATTTTTTTATCATTATATATTTCATACATTACTCCATTAAAATTATGCCTCAAAATTTTTAAATAAAAAAAGCATTAGCTAATTCAAAATATTATGTAGGGTAAATTAACTCAGGAGTTTTAAAATTACATGATGCATAGGAAATTACCTTATCATTCTTCATTAGGGAACAACCAAATCCATTCAGTTATGCATCATTGTTAATGACAAATTCACCATACCTATAAGGAACATCTAAAACTAGGTCATTCACCAATCTTATTTTTATTTCTTGAATACAATAATCACATTATTATTTTTAGATGAATTGAACTCCTTTTCAAATTAACTTAGTTAGTGGGTGAGAAAACTGAGAAATGTTTTAAAAAAACCGATGGTATTAACCCACTAATCCAATAAAACTACTAATATATATGATATTTTTTCGTATTTTCCATTATTCAACAAATTTTATTTTAGAAAGGATAACAATTATTCCATATTTAGAAACAACGTGTCCAAGGAAAGAATTTTTTGCAACTAAAATTCACACTTGATATGTTTCCCATACAGTTTCATTTCTTTTAAGGTTTTCAAAACAACCCTTAGGTATCTTTTATTTTCCTCTGGAATTTAAGAATATACCAAAATATTATCAATAAACACAACCATAATCATTTCTAATAAAGTTCCATAAATATAATAAGTGAATTGGATAACCCAAATGGAATAACTAAAAACTCATAGTGCCCATATCTAGTACGAAATGAAGTATTCGTAATTTTTTATTCCTTCAATTCCAACTAATAGTACCCCAAACTCTGGTTAACTTTCAAAAAATATTGATCTCCCTAGAGATGATAAAAAATAATCGATATGAGGTAAAGGATACTTATTCTTAATAGTGATGTTATTCAAAGCTCTATAATCAATGAAAAGTCTCATTGAACCATATTTCTTTTTAATAATCAAAACATGATCACCAAATGGAGATGTTCTAGGTCAAGTTAACCCTTTATCTAATAACTTATCTAATTCCATTTTTAATTCTAAAATTTCTACTTCATCCATTCGATAAGGGGGTTTAGAAATAAGCTTACCATTAGGTACTAAGTTAACAACAATCTTAACCCCCTGAACAGAAATAACACTAGAACAATCATCTGAAAAATGTCTAGGTATTAATTTACCACTAGAACATCACTAGTTTGAAAATTTTCTTTATTTTCAACAATATGAGTTATGTAACTTTCACTACCATTTATAATCAATTTTTAGCTAATTTATAAGTTATCAAAGGTAATAAATTCATTAAAAATAACTTTCTTAGCACTTAAATATATTATAGAACGATAAACTAAAATCCAATACATACGAAGAATGATATCAAACTCTACTATAGATTGTTCAACAAGATTTTATAGAAATACCATTCCATAGATAACAATGGGATGATTCCTATAAATCTTGGTGACTTTAATACTTCCACCTAAATTGTTTATCAAAAAATCTATCTTACTTTCATTAAGTTAAATTCCTAATATAATAATAAATTTCACTAAAATAAAATAATGTGAAGATAAAGAGTCAAACATGGTATTGGTATCGTTAAAATACATAAGTAACATACCTATCACCACATCATTTGATTTCCCAACATCAACTATAGTAGTATAAAATGACTTTTCTTCAACTTTTGTTTCCAATCAAGATGATTTTCAACCTGTGCAACTAACTTTGGACATGTATTAGCATAATGAAACCACTAATTGTAACTAAATTACCTCAAAATTGTATGTATATTTTATACCTTATTATTTGGTTGTTCAGGTTCTTTTATTTGTATTTATGATCCATGTGACCAAACATTACACACCAAAAAAACTTCACATATCCTATTAAATATTCATTGAAATTTCATTTTCCACACTTGGAAAATTTTGGGGGATTATATATAGAATTATTATCTGGTTTTTTCTCTATTTTCGTCCACTTATACTTTTTCTTATTGTTTTCATATTAAGGAACATTTGTATCAACAATCTCCACCTAAAATTTCTCATCACATAAAACCACTTTCTCATAAATTTTAAATTCTCATGTTTCAAATTCTCTTTTTAAAATTGGTTTTAACCCGAATTAAAATCTATTAATTTTACTTTCATTGTCTTGAAAAATATTTGGCACATACCTAGAAAATCTAGGGAAGTATTATTCATATGAAGCTAAATAATATCCATATTTCAGCCTCAATTAAACAAATTTTTCTCCATCTGGAGCTGAACAACCACTAGGAAATATTTCTTAAGGAAAATTTGCTTGATTGTTTCCCATTACATAGAATAAATATCAGATTTTTCTTTGGTATTCTTAACTAAATACCACCATCGGTCAACTTCACCATCAAAATGATAAATGGAAAGAGTTTCCTTTTGAAATTTCAAACATCCCATGATTTTAAATATATTTTTCTTGAGATTTGACCTATCCTTTATATAAAACATGGTCAGATGATCCACTAAAAAATAGTGGATGTTACTATATGAAATAATCTAGAATAAAAAAGTTCCTTCATGGTATATTGGGTTCCTCTCTTGCATGGATACCACCGTAATTTATAGATTATGTCACCTATTCCAGCACTACAAAAAAATGTGATCCCAGTTCCAACAACACTAGGATGCTAATTTCTAAGAATATTTTTCAATTGGTTCATTCCCTATACTAGATCCTTATTTCCTATATGAAAAATAATTCTGAATAGAAGTATTTTATGCGAAGAAAAATGCTAATATTTAAATTTTATATCATTTTAACTTAACTATATGATAAAATATTTAAATGTAAATCTATTAACATTATCCTAACCTCTAGAGTTATCTAAACCAAACTTTGATACCAACTATAAGGACCAACCTTAAACTTTACATAATATTGAGTTTTATTTAATAATTTACTTTATTTCACATTGAGGATGTTTTTAGGTTTATATTTTTAGAGAATTATGTCATCACTCATACATAACAAAACCATAAAATTAAAAATTTGAAAATTCCAATTAGTATGAATTTTTTCCATAATATAAAACTCATTAAAAACATTATTTCTTTCAGGAAAACTATTCATGACTTTCAACATGACTTCATATTTTCCATTAACCATCCGGTGAAAAACATTTAAAAATGTAGGATATGCACACAAATATTATTAAGGGATATAAAACAAAGGAAACCATTAGTCCATTGAAAACCCTTAAAAATCATATAACTTTTACCTTTATCTTCAATGTTCATTGAGAATATTAAATAAAATATTTTTAATTGAAAAACACAAATACATTTTTCTCAATGAAAATCATTAAAACCCATATAAATCAATTAAAACTCCTTTTGGTGACTTAAATAATCATATTCATAAAACCCTTTAAAACCCCTTTTTATTGGAATAACCATATGGAATAATTCTAAAATAATCACTACCCAATTAATTAGAGAACTATATAGGTGGACCCATCATTTAAGTTATAACAGGCTCACCTAGTGTTATCTCAAACGCCCAATTGTATTAGTTGTAATGGGATCACTTGGCGCTATCTTGGACACCCCATCTTATAATATGTAATGAGATAACCCAATTATCTATGGGAACAACCATTTATTATGTATAATTCTCAAATAACATTACATGAATAAAACATTTTTATGATTTAAATTTAGAAAAACTCATTTAAACTAAAAAAATCACTTTTAGATATCAAAATATTATTTTATTTTAAAAAACATTCAATACCAAAATACCCAAAAAACAGAATAGTTTTTTTGTTTGAAGGAAATGATAAATATTAAAAAGTAATCTAAAAAACATTTAATTCTCATAGGGTGTAAAAGAGGTTGTTGATGAGTGTGTTAAGAATTATTTTTTCCGTGGTCAAAATGTTATGTATAAAACACATAATAATATTACTTTTTAAAAACTTTGAAAATAAATTATAAAATTTATTTTATAAATCATTTATAAAAACATTTCCAAATACATTTTAAAAACTTGAACATAGTATATAATGAGATTTTAAATTATGATTTTAAAAGAGGATTAATTTATAATACAAATCTCTTATTATTATAGAAATATTTAAATCATAAGCCCCATAAAATAATAAAATTATAATAAATATTTAATACCATTATAATAGATAAATTCAGGATATATAATTTCAAATGGTCTTTATATAATATTTATAAAATAATATAGGTGCGTAAAATCAAGATATGCCTCAATGAAAGGAGATTGAGATAAAGTCCCTTACCTAGAGTTTGGCTTGTCACATGTGTATTTATATTTCTGAATAATAAAGTTATGTTATATATTTTTTTTATTTATAACATTTATCAAGTTTACAATTAATTTTATTTCACTTATTAATAATTTATATAAAATTAATTAATCAATTATGTTTAAGTCGGATGTTTTGATCATATTTGTATTACATGTCAAAAATGACTTTGGTAGGTCACCTATGGTCAAAGAGGCCACTATTTAAAAATATAAATAATAATAATCAAGATATAATTATCATATTTAGTGATAAATTATACTTTTAAAAGTAATAATGATATATGGTTATGAAAAATGAACTAATATTACTATCATGGAGACGGTAGGTCATACATTCCCATGAGTAACATTTCTATTTTTCAATAGCCAATATAAAAAGAAGGTAAGTAATATTTTATCTTTAAAGAATGAGAATTATATCATAAATTTCATATTATTTGATTATATAAACTTTTATATATCATTATTGTGATTTTATGATGAAAAATGTAATCACATCACTTTGAGGGAAAGGTAGTCCACACATCCTTGAATAAGAATATCACTTTTCTAGTGAGTGGAAAGATAAGAAAGAAAATGTTATATTATACTTAAATAATGATAAAATATGTCCTTAATATCATAATATGTTATTTATATCACATATATTCATTATCTTTTCCCTTTTACCTTCCATGTAATGCATTAGTGAAAATGAATCACATCACTTCATGAGGAGGTAGTTTTCCATGCACATGAACTACATTATCATAACCCTTAGGTAGTGGAATAAAAAAAATTTATATATGATTTAACAACTTCAGAAGTATAATTATGTTATAAATATCATATATAAAACTTTTGATCCATTATTATACCCAACCTTGGGAGGTGGTAATGAAAAAATTAATGACATCATTTCGTTAGGTGGTAGTCCATCGTACACATGAATGATGATTTTTTAACCCATTTGATTAAAGTGTGTGTGGTTGTAGGTTGAAACCATAAAAAATAATCATATTTATAATATACTTATGTTATTATATCTATATGGTACAATAATAATTTCATGGGTATGAGGATGAAATAATACAAAATGTGCATGTTGATGAACGTTACCTCTTCATCAATATCTTCTTTTGGTTTTCCAAAAAGACCTTCCTTTGATATATTTATTACCAAGTTAAGGCTTATATTAGGATATTATGGGAATGGATAAGTGTTTTAGGTAGTTATTGGAAGAACTAATTGGGTTATAATGAGTGAAGATAAGAGGAGAGTGGGTTGACTTTTATAAGTGAGATGAGTGACACACTTGTAATTATTTTAAATAGTGAGTTCTACCTAAATTTTTTGATTTCACCAAGCCCAAATAATGTTATTTTCTTGATATTAGACGGGATGAGGTTGAAATGTGGTCATCCAATGAGTTTTTTTACAAGTTTATAGTTCATTTGGCCCCTTAATTTTTAAGTTTACACACTAAGTAAAGGTATAATAACATAATCAAGATCATGTTATCAATGTAAAAGATTCATACACAAAAATTGTTAAATAATAAACAAAAAAATCATTTAATATTCAAATGTATGACTAATAATGGTTTCAAGGCATTAATAATTATTCAAGAGTCATGTATAGGCATGTGGAATCATAATCATAGGAAATCATAAAATTTTGAACATAGTTACTCACAATCATGTCCATGCATAATATTGTGATCATATCTATAATTAATCATAATCACACATAAAATTGTGAATATAGATATTCTTAATCATGTCTATGCATAATATTATGATCATAGTTTGAAGAAATCATACTCACCCATAAAAATTTTAACATAGGTATTTGCGATCATGTCGATTCTTATCATCATCATTTCATTTGACATATAAATCACATTACATAATTAATTATAGGGATATAATATAACCACCCCTTATATAATAATAATCTCTTCATATGTATGCCACAACATCATGAAAACTCTTATCATTTCTACATATCTTAACCTGTGGAAAATAAAATGGGTTTCAGCAAGATCACATCATCATAGTTAATAATCATAAAGATATAGAATAGGGATAGTATAATTGGATCATATCCCCAATGATGTATTAGAAACATCAATGGTTTTTTAAATAGATGAAAATACCACTAAATGATTAGCAGAAAATTTCTTGAGGAAAACACACTTTTCATTTTGAAATCACTTATTCAAAATCTAAAAAGTTATATAATATTAATAAAAACATTTTATTCTAGAATAACTATGAAAAATTGGAAAGGAATCCTCAAAAACAAATATTATTCATCAAAGTAGAAAAATTCATTTCAGTGGTATACATTAAAATGAATATTTTGTTCACAGCTTTGATAAAAAGTACTTATTTCAAAAAATGAAAAGAATATATTTTTAAAATTTTTTATAAAAATTAAAATATGGGAAAAAATGAAAATTATAAATAATTTAATAATATTACAAAAATTCCTAAAAACATTTTAAAGGAACTATGTACATGTAAAAAATATATTCCTAACCAAATAAGAAATAAAGTCAACTTTTATTAAATCTTTTTCTCAATAATTTTATGTAAAAAAGGTGAGGAGAATGAAATAAAAACCTGAAAATAAAAAAAAGAGAATAAAATATATTGGGTTAAAAGGATAATAACCATATAATTTCCCTCAATAGAAATTGAACATAGATAATCTTGGAATGAAGTGAAATTCTAACATAAACCCTTACCTCAAGTATCATATTACCTAGTATGAATAAAAAAATCATATATAATTAGTATATATGTATTATAAATATATTATAAAACCATATTCAAACTTATAAAAAAATAAATAGTTTACTTATAACATATTATCACTCATTCATTAAGAATATTCCATTATCATCATCATTTTTGGTGTTAAATACTTCCTTTTTCATATGTGTTTCTGTTTAGAAGCTATATTTCTTTCACTTTGATCATGTTTTCATCATATATGAAATTTTAATCATTTTATAATTATCATATTTAGTCATTATATTCACTTTTATAACCATTAATACAAAGTTGTTATGGAAAATTAATTACATCACATTGTTGAGATAGTAGTCTGTACGTACACGTGAGTGATTTTTCTAATTTTGTAAGGATGTAAAAAGATAATGGTAAATAATAATTAACCTTTCCAGAATCATTATAATATCATAAATATTCATTAAATATATCATTATTATCATCCATGTAAATTGGAAAAATAAAACCACGTCACATTACGTTATGGTAGTGGTCATCCACATGTATAAAAGAGCGGCACTGGCTGTTGAATTAGGTTGTTGACATAGATAATCCTCAAGTTACCCACATATAAGACATTCAAATATTATTTGTACCTTAAAATTAAATTCATTTCACTCTATTTAACTATTTATTTTTTCTATAAAATTAGTTTCTTTATTCCTTTATTTTCTATACATAGAACATCTTCTAATTACTTTGAGACATTTCTATAGGTGTTTCTTCCTATATATATGACTTATAGAAATATAAATCTTCTTCCCTCCATGTTCTTATAAAATATAACTCCCAAGAAAATCCATTATTTCTTATTATTTGTGTTGGGAAACAAACCCAAGTTACGGTTGATGATCATATTATGAGATAGTTGATTAGGAATAATCAGAGAGATTCTATTTATAACTCCCATTTTGTTTAGTTTCTCATGAGGGGAATCATTTCATTTTCTATCAAACTTAGTGTTAACAAAATATCTACTAGTTCTAGCCATGTAATAAAACTAAAAAACATAATTTGATAAAAAATAATCATAGTGAGAAATCAAATAACCATGAATAATCATTCATAGGATGTCTAAATCATGACACATTATTTTCAATCTATGACACCTTAGGGTTAACTTAGGTCATCCTGGGTCATTATCTATTAAAATTATTCACAATTTTTCATAAATAAAATATGAATTATCCCAAGAATTCCCTATGAGAGTGTTTAGTTAGGTGAACATTTTTAGACCCACTCATCATGCACTGGTGATGAACAAGTTAATACTCAATCTAACCCTTTCTGAGTTGTTACCCCTAGGTGCATATGTGCCATAGCTTCATCTAATTTCTTCTATCCATATGGGGATGCATTTTATAGGGAAACCACACTAATTTATTTAAAATAACATAGTATTTTCACTTATACATAGTCTTATCTTAAGGGATCTCACTAAAGTTTTTGAATACTAATATCTAAAAATAAATAAATCGTTCTTTAATATCAATTGAGGAAACCTTAGAATAAAATACATAAATGTTGCATCATTTTAAAATAATATTATATTCATATTATAAAAATACATTACACAATAATAAATTTTGTGTATTTGGAGACTATATACATAATCAAATTATTTATCAAAAATCATTAACATCTCCTATAATCATTCATAATATTTAATAACCTTCTAGACATATTATATAGAATACCTTACTTCAAAACCTGGGGAAGAGAAACATAAAAAAGGGTTTGGTCATAATCTCAATTATGGTAATGGTGAGAGATATAAATAATAAGAGATCATATTATGATCATAAGGGTATGATAACATAATGAATTTAATGTTATCAATATAAAATATTCATACCCAGAAAATCTTAGATCATAAGCTTAAAAACCATGTCATATCTCGAAGCATGATTAATAAGTGTATAAAATTATAAATATCTATGTATAATCATTTGAGTATAGATATAATAAATCATACTCACACATCAAAGATATAACATAGCTATTCATAATCATGTCTATGCATAATCATGTGATCATAGATAAAAGAAACCACAATCATACATAAAAATGTGAATATAGTTTTTTGTAATCATGACCATTCTTATGATTATAATATCACGAGATACCTATGTTACATTACCCAATGAATTATATGTATATAAAAAACCCACCCATCATATGATCTTAATCCATTCATATGTATGTCAAAGAATCATAAAAAATAATGTCATTTTTTCATAGCTTAAACAATATAAAATACCATTGCTTCCATCAAGATTTCATAACTATAATTAATAACCATATAGAGAAAAAATAACAATGGTATAATTGTATCATAATCCTATTTATGGATATGTAAAATCAAAGTTTTTTTTCATAAATTAAAATGTCATTAAAAGAACACTGTAACATTTCATGAGAAAAATTACATTTTCATTTTGAAATCCATTATTTAATGTCCAAAATTTTATAGAATATTAGGGAAAACAATTTTTGTTATGAACTATTTAAACATGTAACACAATATTTAAAACAATTAGTATTAATA
The DNA here is from genome assembly GCA_963277665.1 of Viscum album. Lineage (NCBI taxonomy): Eukaryota > Viridiplantae > Streptophyta > Magnoliopsida > Santalales > Viscaceae > Viscum > Viscum album. Next base: position 1,648,340,455 of record OY728159.1, read on the forward strand.
TCATCGGGAAAAGATATTCATGTAGTATGTGTTAAAATAATGAATTTTTCACACCATTAGTATAAATACCTTATCCTTAATAAGAAAAGAAATTTATTTTTGAAAAATTATATAAATTAAAATATGGTGAAAAAAGAATTTAAAAAATTAGTGGATAATATTTAAAAAATTCTGAAAACATTTTAATGAAAATATGGACATGGAAGAAAAAGATTCATAGCCAAATAAGAAATAAAGTCGACTTTTATTAAAACAATTCTCAATAATTTTATGTAACAAAAATAATAGAATTAAATTAAAAATGAAAACACTATAAATATCCATAGGAGAATAAAATATGTATATAAGAGGATCAGATCCAAATAATTTCACTCAATGTAAACAAAACTTAGAAAATCCTAAAAAGAAATGATATTGTAACATAAACCATTACCTCAAGTCACACCATACTTATTATGTGTTCAAATATATGATATTATGAATATATATTTATTATAAAAATATTACAAAACTATAATAATACTTATAATACCACAAATTGTTTACTTATAACATCTTATCAGATATTCATTAATAGTCTCTCATTATCATCATCACCTCTAGTGTTAACTACTACATTTTTCACGAGTATTTTGATTCTACAGTTATGATAACTAAACTTTGATCATGTTTAGATCATCTATATAATATTAATAAATTAATAATTCTCATATTTAATCATTATATACATTTTTATAATCATTCATATAAATCATTGATGATAAATTAATTGCATCACTTTGTGGAGACGATAATCTGTACGTACGCATTAGTGATGTTTCCACTATTCAATATATGAAAAAATAATGGTAAATAATAATTCACCTTTATAAAATAATTATTATAACATAAATATTATATATATTCATTAAATATATACTTATTAAGATCCAAGTAAAGTGGAAAAGAAAACTGAATCACATCGCATCGTGGGGACGGTAATCCACACATTTGCATGGGTGACATTATCATTGCCAAATGGATACAAAGATAAGAAGTTAGATATTTTATTATAATTATAGGAGAATAATTATATAATAAATATAATATATAGACATTTAACCCATTATAATAACTAGTCATTTAATATGGTTATGGAAAATGAATCATATCGCAGCTTGGAGGCGATATACCACACATACACACAATTGATAGTTTTATTTCACATTTGATGGGAAAGAGGTGAAAAGGGATGGTACCATAATAATAATAAACTATTATAATATTTATTATACTATATTCATTATTTTAGTATGGATAAAAAATATTTATATAAAGTAGAAGAAGAAATAAACATTTTATGAGTGGAGTAAGATGCTTACCTATTCATTGAGAGATGTCATTTGGATTTTACCATAAGAATTACTTGGAAGGTTTTAGGAGAAGAAAAAATATCTAGAAATTTCTTAAGGAATATAGTAATGAATATTGATAGGTATTGGTTAGGATAAGTCTATCAAGAGGTGTCAAGAATAGAGGAGAAGTGGTGACCTTTTATAAGTGTGGGGAGTGGTACTCTTGTAATTATTCAATGTTTGAAATTAATATAAGGTCTTATTCATGGTCAAGTAGACTAAAGGAACTAAATATTTGTAGATAATATGTGATATGAATTAAATAATCTCAAACAATCACATTTATTATAGTTTTTTATAGATTTAAAGCCTTATCTTTTAGCTAAACTCAATTTAACCTGAACCATGATAACTTAACTTTTACCATGATGACATAAATTTAAGAACCAAATTAATAGGGGAATTATAAATATATTTGGAAACTATGATTGTAAATTTTTAATCCATTTAATCAAATTAAAAATTCATATGGAGCAGAAATAACATTTAATATATGTATGAAAAATGAATGAAAAACAGTTTTTAAAAATATTCCTAATTTAAGCATAAAACAAATCTCACTATGAAATCAAGTATGGAGTTTATTTACATGAATTTTTTCCTAAAATAATAATATAAGTAATTATATTATAATTTTTTATAAATCCAAAATTTAATTTCACATCTCAACCATACTATCTAATACAAAGACCCAAAAATAGTTTTTGATTTGAATAAAATATAATTTAAGCTCATAAAAGTCAAGAATAGGTTCTGAAATTAAAAATAATGTTCAAAATATATTATTTAACCATGTAAACAGATCTTCAATAAAAAAAGTCATCCAATAGGACAATGTCAAGTGTTAGAGTGATTTTAAGGCCTTACCCTATAGTCTTAATCTCATTTTACCTGTTTCACACTTACCGAGGTGACATATTTTTTCTATGATTACTATTCATAGTTACCAAAAATAAAAAATAATATTTATCAGATTTGAACCTCATGATTAAATATATTGAATATATTTTTCAAAATTAAATTTATTAAAATCATAAAAAACAATTTTAATATAACTGTATAAATGCAATGAAAACGGTTTTTAGAAAAATGTGTTTTAAGTATAAAAATGAATTTATTCTTATTCCTTTCCTAGTAAAATCTAGTATATGAATGTTAAAATAAATTATTGAATATATAATATGTATATATAATTAAAATAATTCATCAATAGATATTTATTTTATTTATTATGATAAACACATATTGTGTATAAAAAATAGTTTTCTGGAAAATTTCTTCTTTTTACCATTAAATGATTTGATATTCATTATAACAAATTAGTAATCTATTTAGGATTGATAATAAATTTATTTAAATAAATTATAAACATATTTCATTAAAATTATTTTTAATTAGTGATCAATGTATATTTTTTTAGATAAAAAACATGTAGAAGAATAAGTTATTTTTATTATTAAATGATCTTTCTAAATCTTAGTGATTATTTTATAAGAATAAATCAACACATTTATATTAAGGAAAACCATTATAATTATATTTCATAATATAGTTATTCATATTAATAATCACCTACCCAATGGAGAGGTCATATCAACTATGATATTTCAATCATAGTTCATTTAAACTAGACGCTCTTTATAAATAATGATGTCTATGAAATAAATTTATTTAAAGAGAAACATATCATAAACTCTCAAGGTGTTATCAAAAAATATTTAATATAATCAATTAAAAGACTTAAACTTAGTTGAATAATCCATATGATCAATTATTTTGTTAAATTCCAATAGAATTCAAAGCCTCATAATGAAGTCATATAATCGTCAAAGACTTACATTCAACACCTAAAGCCTTAAATTCACAGTGAAGTCATATCTCTCAACAGGTAATGCTTTACACTTAGGACATATAATTTTTATCATGATCTCCAAAAACTAAATTTATATTGGTAGATTAAAAAAATTATAATTACTTCCATGGATTCTTTAACCTCTTCAAATCATCTTAGAATATCTCTAAATAAATATTAGAATTACTAAAATAATTCCAAAATTCTTCTGATCAATTTTATGGTGTTGCAGCATATAAAATTTTCAAGTTCAGTATTTACTCAAATTCCTCAACCAACATAGGTGTATCCTTATTCAATCAATCATTACCCATCTTTATTATATTAATCCTTCATCTAGGAGTGTGTAAACATTGATAACAATATCCATCAATATTTATAATCCTTTAATGAGTTATTAAACTTTAGGCAAAGAGTAATCTGTCTAGGTACTTATTCTAAGGACCAATGTCTTATTATTTTCCACTTATATTTCATAAAGAAACTCATTTTATATGGGTGGATACTAAATTATTCAACCAAATTATCATCTTTACGATATCACATTGACAAGCCTAATTAACAATAAATACAATCAAATAGTTTTGGGTATACTAGTCAATAATTAGATAATATTTTTATATTTGATACAATTGTATAATCTAGTTGAGTGAGAAAGAAGTAAATTACATAATGTTATGATACTGAATAAAAATATACCTCTGCTACTAATTCTTATAATTAAAATATATGGATAAAATGATTTTTATGAAACCTTAGTGAATATTTAGGGTTGTTAATGGAGATTTTTTTGTGACAAAAAGAGTTTCATTGATCTTATAAAGTCTTGTTTAGTACTAGATAACCAATAAATTTTAAATTAATTATCACTAAAATAAAGTTAAAGTCGAACAAGAAGTTTTCAAAGTGGATTATATTACAACCAATGATCAATATGTTGATATCATTAAAAATCATTAGAAATACCATCATTTTAAAAGAACAAGTTGAACCGTTGTGTTTATTCATCACTATTTAATTCAAAATATTTATAAGGCACCCCCAGTCTTAATTGTATTTTATTGTCTATAATTTCATTATACTGAGTTATATATTAAGGGGAATATATAATCCATAGGGTTTATACAATTTGAAGATAGGGTGTATATAGAAAATTTTGGTAAATGAATTTTTATCTTGAAGAAATGATCTACGACATGGGTTTTAATTACGGAGTTAGATAATTTTAAGATTAACAATAATAAATTGATGGGATTAAAATAACTTGGTATTAAAAGGTTTAAAAATTTAATAAAGAATGGATGAAAATAGATAATGTGGCTTTTTTGAATTATTTGTAAGAGAATGTTGATTATAAAATCTAAAAAGGGTTCTTGAAACTAGTGAATCAATGGATGAATCATTTTGTCAATTTTTATTTTACTCTATTGTTTTGTTTTCATTTATTTTCTTGATTGAATAATTCATTCCTCTGAAGTTTATAAGTGTTTTAATGTTCTTATAATATTTTAACTAAGTATGGTGATACAAAAGATTGGTGTTTGTTTAGATGCTACATCTAAATGAGACAATGCTATGAGATTGAGATATAGAGGTTAATTTAGTCACATATAATTGAATATGATTTTCAAGTGGTGATATAGTATTGAATTGATGATTCAACTACTTTCATAAGTTTCAACTAGAATTAATACTGGATATATAAGGGATATTATGACATTGAATTGTCTATGTATGTTGAATATAAGTTTTAACTAGATATGTATAATTGAATTTAGAGTTAAATATATCATGTAAAACATAAGTGACACAACATAATATTGATTTAAATATTTTAAAACATATATAATTGATATCAGGAGCTACTGGTCATTATAAGTAAAGATTTAATAAAGTTATTCTAATTATTCAAAGTACTAATAAATTCTTTTTAAAGAGATTCAAATGAAGGAAACTAAACAATATTCAAATATATATTTGGAAAATAATTATAAAATATTGAATGAAGTGATTAGTTTCCATTTTTATTATTTGAATAAATCAGTTATGTAGAATGAATTAAAAAAGAAGAATCAAGGATGATTTTATGGAATATATATATTTTCCTTTTCTCTAAAAAAATATCCAATATGATGTATTCTACATTTAAGTAAGAATATAAAAATATAAGACACTACTTTTCATAGATATCTTCTATATAGAGTTGGAGAGAGATTGATGACCAGTGAATTTGTGAACACCAATAATTCGATAGGTTAGAAATCAATGAATATAATGATCATCGAGCTATGATGTTGAATAAAAATAACTCAAAATATATTGGTGTAATTAAAAATTTTTATGGGTAATATGATATCCTTCAAGATTATTTATATAATATCTTCTCAACATAATGTTTAAAGATAGGAATGAAAAATTAACCCCTAAAAATCAATGTGTAAGCCTAAAAATTATAAAGGTAGTTAAACTTGGATTAGAGTTTCTTTGTATAAACATTGTAATAAAAATAAATTCTATGGTTATTTATTACACCTACATCATATTTTATGTATTCTCATTGGATGTTATCCATTTAGGTTATCCAGGTAATTCTAGTGTGATTCTTATGTCCAATATTTATTCTATTTAACAAATTATATTTGAATTGGTTCTGGTAGGTAATATAAAATTTTTTTATTATAAAAAGAAACATGATCTATTTTGTATAAAAAAATATTTCATACTATAATTTATAATCCTCTCTGGGTATCTTTTTATTTATTTGGAACTCAAATAAGTAATGTTTTATATGAATTTCTAGTGCATGATTCTAGATTCCACTCCCTATAAACATCTTCCCAGTATCTATATTAGCCAAAAACAACCTAAAGAAGAATATATATCCAATATAAAACTCGATTAAAGAATAAATATTGACTAGGATAAAACATAATCTCATATTAAAATATTCATGGTAAATCTTAACACACAAAGATCGAATATGTAACTCAGAAATGAGGAAAAATAAATCATAAATAACTTTCATGGTTGTACTGATTATTCTCCTCATTTTTTTAATTTTAGTTCCTATTGAATCATCACACATCCTTTGATATATCCACTTCAGATCATTATGTGATCTCTAAACTTCTCGAATGCTCGTCCTTCTCCTATCTCTCTTCTGGTTCTACCCTCCCCTTCTTTATAAAACAATTCTAAAGACTATTGAATAGAACTACATTGGGATACACATTTTATTTCTATTCTTATAGAATTAATTTGGGCCTATGTGATCTCTCAATGTGTAAGGTTTTTCTTTTAAATCATTGTAACAAAATACAATTATGTATGTAATGACCCGAACTTTTGAATAATATGTTGTTTTCTAAAAATGTATGTTTTACTACATCATAATAAATAAAAATATATAAATATAAATAAAATGTGACTATCAGGTTTTGATAGTTAAATGATCATTGGTTAATATAATCGTTGGAAAAAATAATAAATTTTAATGTAATAATTATTGTTTATGAAAAGATATGACAATGGATAATTAATGTAGAAAGACGGGTCAATGGCCTCATCTAGTAGACTCGGGCTATAAAAATCCCATTTTTTCAAAGCTTGGGAATGAGGTAGTGTCACTGGAATTATCTCTTAGCCAATCCCAAGCTGAGATTCAATACATTAAGCTTGAACAGAATCACCTATGACAGAAGTTCAAGTTAGTAGAGATTACAAATCAAGCGATGTTATCCGATCCACCCCAAGAGTCCATCACCATCTCAAACCTTACCCTTAGGTTGTATATGGGTGCTTTAAGGGGTAATGTTTCAAGTCCCTAATTACTTAAAATTTAATCTCATTGTTTTAATAAAATTTTTATATCATCATTTCCATCTTAATAATAGTTTTTCTTAAAAATTTTGATGGAATTTGATAAATTGATTTCTCAGGTAAAAATTGTAATTCTATTACTATATTAAGATAAGTATTTATTGATATTGTTTATTATAATGAAATATTGTTATAAGAACCCTCCTTATTTTCAAATGACAAAATAATTATATTTTTTAAGTGTCAAAAATTTTACTATGCATGTCATTATGCATTTTTTGTCCGCTATAATTTTTAATGATAAAGTATTCTTATAGTTAAAAGTTAAATTTCTCATATGTATGTATTTATTAAGATAAAATAAATGTCAGTTTTGATTTAAAAATGTCGATATTAGGTTATTGTGAATTTAAGATATTTGTATAAAATATTTTGTTTTCTAGTGAATATTAAAAATACAGTTTTGAGTTTTTGGTATGTGTAATGACATCATTAGTGATGTAATAATTATATAATAAGTATGAATGAATCTTGAAGAATAAAATATGATATGAGGTCTTCTAAGTGGCCAATACCACGAGAAAATACCGTGGGAAAGCCCAAGCTTTTTCTAATACCCCTAATGAGGCGTGCTTTGAAATTAATAAAAAACTCCCTCTATTTTACTAAAAATAACAAACAATTCATTCATTTTTGTCATTATAAATTCTTCCTACACAAATTTATACAAGTTATAACTCCCAAGGTATCCTCAATATCACAAGATCTTGATCTAGGAGTTTTAGAAGTTACTCTTCATGGTAAGGGAATTCTCAACTTCTATTTTCCATTCAAGTTCTTCTTTATGTTGTATGTCTTTCAATTCTACATACCATGTTCATATTTAAATTTTATTATGTACATATACTATATTATGAGTCTTTTATTAATGTGTGACCCATTTACACTCTCTTTTTATTGTTTTCTAAAACCATGATGCATAGTCGTTATACTGTAGAATATCCGTCTCAAAATCTCTCTCTTTTTCTCAAGAAATACTTTTATTTTTTTCATGTGAATACCCAAACCTATTTAATTTAAATAGGTATTCATCAAGAAATAAAAATTATATATTTTATTATTTAATTGAAATAAATAAAACCCTCATTCCCTTTTCGTGTATTATAAATGACATAATGATCATGTTTTTAAGCACTTCTTAAAACATCACGATTTTGATATGAAACCCATTTATGTTATTCTCTTTGGGTTATTTATGAAATGTTAGATTATGATATATATGGATCACATGTAAATACAAACATGTTAATGGTGTGACCTGATATAACTCCAATGCATTGGGTAATGAAATTAATCTCTATAGATGACATGTTTTATGATACCTTATTGAATAACTTTGGTAATTTTTGTGACACCGTGGGGATGGACCTTGGTGATATGCTTATAAATGTCTAAATTAAATGTTATATACACATTTTAAAGTTATGACTTGATTTATTATTACTATTATATTCCTCTTTATCATGCCTTTACAATATTCTTCATGTTCTTATTGAAATCTCTCAAGTTTACATGTAAACTGTTTCACTTGTTTTCCTTACTGGGCCTTCTTCTCACCCCTTCCTTTGATGTATGTACCTAATTTATGATATGCAGTAATTTTACTTAGGATGATCCTATTATGAATCCTTACAAGTGGATTAGAGTTATTTTATATTTTTCTTGTATTATGTACCTTATTTCCAAGACACTAAACTTTAAGGATCCTCTGTTTGTGAAATGAAATGAAAAGTTATGTATTAAAAAAGTGGGATGCTATACTTTCTATCAAAGGATAGTTTAGTTATTTATGGAAATTAGGATTTGAAAACTTTATGGAGAACCCTATAGAAAATTTTTAAAATAGGAAAACTTCATGGTATTTTGGTGAAATATTAAGTAAGTGGTTTCTAAAAAAAATTAGCCCTTGTCTGGATATAAATAAGTGGATGTGGCTCTAGAATAGAAGTACCTAAGGGTAAAACCTGAAAACAACACTTTCAAATAGAATCGAACGGTAATTGTTTCATGAAAATAGGCCTTAATTCACTCCTGGATTGACAATCCTGGTGGATATGTTTGGTTAATCACAAGCTTTTTATGAACCATTATGAAGGATTTATAGAAAAAGTAATTATTGATTATGAATAATTTGTTTATGAATGATTTTTTAAGACATAAAAATACTTTATAATTATAATATTCTTAAATGAAACAAGTTTCTCACTAAGGTTTTCTTCTTTTTGAAAATTTAGGGAAATAGGAGGAACTGCACAAATGGTGACCGTAATGGACCATGCACTGAAAACCCTCTGATAGAAGCTATAATGGGACCTTTCATTAGAATGATGAATCAACTAACTCAAGTTATGAGAAATAACTTGAATCAGGATGAGAAACTAGTTTCACCATGAAGGGAACAACTTTCTGTTGAGTCCTTTATGCGTCAAAGACCCCCAACATTAAATAGATCTACTAACCCATTAATTTCTAAATAGTGGAGAAGCTATATCAAAGAGATATTTTCTATAATCCATTATTTAGAAAATGATAAAGTCACCCTATATGTTTACCACTTAGATGGAGAAGATGATCAGTGGTGGGAACTGATTAAAAAATTGAGGCCAAAAGGGGAGATTGAAGCTTTGGAGTGGGAAGATTTTAGGGGAATCTTCTTCATTAAGTATTTCCCTCATTCGATGAGAATGATAATGGATAAAGAATTTATTGAGATGAGGTAAAAGGAGAATGAATCTATGGGAAGATATGAGATGTACTTCACAAGGCTTTCATGTTACACCTCTATCTCTACAATGGATCCTAATGGGACGATTAATAGATTCTTTGGTGGACTAAGACCTCATATATAGAATAATTTAGCCAACTGATACTGTGAAAGCTATGAGGAAATAAAAAATAGTTCTATGAAGGTCAAACTAGGGTTTGGTGAGATGCAGTGATCTCATAAATCGAATAGAAATAAGAGATAAATAGATTCAATCATGCAGAGGTGATTTGATCTAGGAAGAGGTGGAAATGAAATTCAACTTCCCACGTGTACTAAATGTGGGAAGAAGAATTTGGGGAACTAGTTTCTCGGGAGAGAGATGTGTTACAAGTGTGGAAGAGATGGCCATATCACTAATAATAGTTGTAGTGAGGTAAACCATCAACTTCCAAACACTAATGAAAAAGGGAAGATAGTGAAGGCGCTACCTATTGTCCAATGCTTCTTGTGTAGACAACTATGACACTTTGTCAATCACTATCCAAATCTGATATTAGTGGAGGAGAATCTTCATTAACCTAAAAAAAGACCAAAGGATCAAGTTCATGATTTTACTATCATAATAACTAATTTTGAATCTCTAAATGATGTGGTGGCAGGTACTCTTGTTGTTATCTCAATGCTAGAAAGTACTTTTTTTATTCTGGTTCTACACATTCCTTTATTTTCTCTAACTTTGAAAAGAATATAGAATCAATACCTAAACATGTAAAAGTAGATATATCATTCAAGACTCGTGGAGGGATTATCCAAGCATCAATAGTGTTTAAAAACTTTAGTATTTACTTTAGCGAGAACAATCTTATCACAAATATAGTAGTCATTCCCATGTGAGAATTTGGCATTATACTTGGGATAGATTGACTCTCAAAGTATAATTCCAAGATTAAAGATAAAATCAAGGAAATCTCAGTATCCTTAAATGGGAAAACTACAGTTATCTTCCAAGGATATATTTCTCAACCAAAGCTTTGTCTAGAAGCACCTTCTATAGCCTTCTTTAAGGTTTTGATCGGAGAAGATGAAGAAGGAAGTGAGAGTATAAGGATAGAAAATGTCCCCATAATCCAAGAGTACAATGATGTATTTCTTGAGGAGTTACCTAGATCTCCCCAAAAATAGAGGTAGATTTTTCCATTAAAGTCATGCTTATTTTTGAGCCGATTTTAAAAACCCCATGAAGAATGATGAATGTGGAGTTGGAGGAATTAAAGAATAAACTCCAAGATCTTTTGGAGATGGGATTTTTTTCCAACCAAGTGTGTCTTCATGGGGGGAACATGTTATCTTTGTAAATAAGAAGGATGGATAAATGTGGTTATGCATTTATTATAGATAACTAAATTGAATCACAGTGAAGAATAAGTAACCTCTTCCAAGAATTTATGATTTATTTGACCAGCTTCTTGGGACTCAATTATTCTCTAAGATTGATCTTCGACATGGTAATCAAAAATTGAGGGTGAATAAAGAAGATATTCCAAAAATTATTTTTGATCAAGATATGAATATTATGAGTTTCTTGTTATTCCCTTCAGATTGACTAAAGAACCTGATAGTTTTATGGATTTGAGGAATAGATTATTTAAAGACTACCTTGATAATTTTTTGATAGTTTTTGTTGATGATTTTATGATATATTCTAAAAGTCATGAGGATAATGTGGATCATATAAATGATATATTGAAACCTTTGAGGATGGAGAGGTTATTTGGAATGTTTAGCAAGTGTGATTTTTTGTTACATCAAGTTTCTTTCTTGGGGCACATTATAACCAGTGAAGGAATCTCATTTGACCCTACAAATACAAAGGTTTTAGAAGAGTGGCCTCATATTACAACATTAACTGATATTCATAGTTTTCATGGATTAGTGGTATATTATATGAGTTTTGTGAAAAAAAATTATGGCTTTATAATCCATTAATCAGGTTAACTCGAAATAGGTTCAAGTTCATCTAGACAAAGGAGTGTGAAGAATGTTTTCTAGAGGTGAAAAGAGACTGGTGACTTCACCCGTGTTGACTCTACCCTCAATTAGAGAAGGATTCATTATTTTTAGCGATGAATATCTAAAATGGATTTTGTGCATCCACATAAAAAATGAAAAGGTAATTACTTATGCATCCTGACAGCTAAATCCTCATGAGAATAATTATCCTATGCATGATATTAAGCTGGTTGTGGTTGTTTTTTTCTATGAAGATATTGAAGAACTACCTTTATGGCTATAAGTTTGATATATACACAGACCATCAATGTTTGAAGTATATTTTCATGACAAATGAATTGAAAATGAGATGGAGGATAAGGTTGGAACTTCTTAAATAAAACGATTGTTCAATTAATTATTATCCTGGAAGAGAAAACAAATTTGATTATGCATTAAGTAAGAAAGGCCCTGTTGTTTTGTCCATGATGAGGATTCAAAGAAATAGCTTGATCAAAGACCTAATGAAACTAGACATGGTAATTGTAAGGTAGGGGAGATAATCAAACCTATCCAAATTATTTCTCATCCATAATTACCAGAGAAGAACAATAATTCTCAGAAAGAAGATCCTTTGTTGTAGAAGAAGTTTGAGGCTGTGAAGGATGGGAAGTTTCCAGAGTACAATATTGATCAAGAATGTTTACAAAAATTTCATACAAGGCTATGTGTTCTATCTATTTTAGAAATAAAGAATGAGTTTATGGATGAATCTCATAGCTCTACTTTCTCTATAAATCCTAGAAAATGTATAGAGACTTTAGTGATATTTATTGGTTGGACAACATGAAAAGAGAGATTATCGACTATACTACAAGGTACCTGGTGTGTCCTCAAGTGAAGGAAGGGAAACAACTTCATAAAGGGGTATTACAACCACTACCCACACCATCATGGAAGTGGGATAATATCGTTATGGACTTTGTCACTATTCTCCCAAGAACATCCAAAGGAAATAATGCGAAATGCATTATAGTAGACTTTTTCACTAAGATTGTATATTTATCACTATTCTGGAAGATTTCTCTCTTGATCAACCTATGAGGATCTGTGTGAAGTAAGTGGTAAGGATACTTTTGGTACTAATTTATATCATTTCTAACGTGATAAATGGTTCACATAAAAATTATAGAGAGGTCTTCAACATGATTAGAATAATAAATTAAATTTTAGTATGACTTATCATCCCTAAACTGGTGGCCAATATGAAAGGACTATTCAGACACTTGAGGAAATACTAAGAACATACTCAATGGAATTTAAAGGTTGATGGTATCAACATATTCAATTAATTGAGATATATTACAACAAAAATATCCATTAAAGCATTCAAATGGAACCCTATAATGTTTTATATGGGAAGTGATGTAGAACTCGTACTTGTGGGGATGAAGTTGGTGAGAGAAAGCTTTTTGGTCCTGATCTTGTGAAAGAGATGATAGAAAAGGTTCATGTTATCCAACAACACATTAAGGCTACTCAGAGTTGCCAGAAGAGCTATGTCGACAACTATCAAAGGGACTTGTTGTTTGATGTTGGTGACAATGTCTTCATTTAAATTTCTTTATAAAAGAGAGTCATGTGGTTTGGAAAGAAAGGGAAGATTAGCCTTAGGTACATTGTCCCCTATCAAATCCTTGATCTCCTATCAGTAGTGGCCTATAGGCTTGCAATTTCTCAAATCTATCTTAAGTTCATGATGTTTTCCACATATACCTCTTGAGTAAGTACCTACCAAACCCATCACATGTACTAAATCCAGAGGTGGTACAACTAGAACACAACCTCTCTTATGAGGAGCATCTGGTGGAGATCTTGGATCCTAGAGACAAGGTTCTATGCAACAAGACTACCCACCTCATTAAAGTGTTGTGGATGAACCATAAATATGAACAAGCCATGTGGGAATTGGAGGAGGCTATGAAGCTGAAGTACTCACACCTTTTCTTTTCTAAGGGTATGAGTTGAAATTTTAGGGATGAAATTTCATAAGGGGGAAGAATGTAACAACCCAAACCTTTTAATAATGTATTATTTTCGGAAAATGTACGTTTTAAAATGTCATGATCAACAAAAATATATATGTATAAATGAAATGTGACCATTGAGTTTTGATCGTTATACGATTGTTGGTTAATATGTACATTGGTTAATAAGACCATTGAAAACAATAATAATTTTTAACGTTATAATTATTGTTTATAAATAGATATGATAATGGATAATTAATGCAGAAAGATGGGTCAATGGCCTCATCCAGTAAACTTGGGCCGTCTGAAGACCATTTTTTGGAGCTTGAGAAAGAGGTATAATCACTAGGATTTACTCTAGACTAATCCTAAGATGACCTTCAACATGTTATGCTTGAATGGAATCACCTCTGGGAGAAGTTAAAGTTAGTTTAGATTACCACTCAGGCGATGTTATCTGAGTCACCCCAAGAGTCTATCACCATCGCACAACTTACCCTTAGGTTATATGCAGGTGTTTTTAGGGGTAATGTTTCAAGTCCCAAGTTACTTAAAATTTAATCCCATTGTATTAATAAAAGTTTCATTCTATTGTTTTCGTCTTAAGAATAGTTTTTCTTAAAAATTATGATAGAATTTGATAAATTGATTTTTCATGTAAAAATTACACTTTTATTGCTATATTAAAATATTTATTTATTTATAATGTTTATTATAATGAAATAGTGTTATAAAAATACTCCATTTTATTTACAAATGATAAAATAATTTATTTTTTTAACCATTGAAAATTATACTATACATGTCACTATGCATTTTCTATTCGCTATTATTTTTAATAATAAAGTATTTTTATAGATAAAAGTTAAATTTCTCATATGTAAAGATTTATTAAGATAAAATAAATGTCATTTATTATTTCATAACATCGATATTAGGTTATGGTAAATTTATGATATTTTTATAAAATACTTTGTTTTTTAGTGAATAGTAAAAATACAGTTTTGAGATTTCGGTATATTTAATGACATCATTAGTGATGTAATAATGATTTAATAATGATGTAATAATGATGTAATAATGATGTAATAATTCTGATCAACTCTAGAGGAATAAAATATGATATGATGTGTCCCAAGTGGCCAATACCATGGGCAAATACCCTGGGAAAATACCATGGGAAAAATCATGGTTTTTGAAATACAACTAATGAGGTGTCCTTTGAAATTAATAAAAAAACTCCCTCTCTTTTACTATAAATACCAACAAACTCCTTCATTTATCTTCATTCCAAATTCATCCTCCATTAATTTCTTCTAGTTATACCTCCCAATGAGTCCTCCCAATGTTTCCTCAAGCCCTAAAGGTCTCAATCCTAGAGTTTTAGAAGTTACTCTTCAAGGTAAGGAAATTCTCAACTTCTCTTTTCCATTCATGTTCTGTTTTATATTCTATGTCTTTCATGTTTCCATACCATGTTATTATTTCTATTTTATTTTATCCCTCAACTATATTATGAGTCTTTTATGAATGGTTTTCTCTTATCCCCTCTCTTTTTATTGTTTTCGAAAACCATGTTGCATAGCGGTAATGCTGCAGAATTTCCGTCTCAAAATATCTCCCTTTTTCTCATGAAATTATTTTATTTTATTTATATGAATACCTAAAACAATATAATTTCATGGGGGTATTCATAAATACATAAATAGATATATTTTATTATGTAATTGACATACATAACACTCTCATTCCCTTTCTATGGGTTATAAATTACATAATGATCATGTTTTTATGCACTTCTTATAACGTCATGATTTTGATATGAAACCCCTTTATTTTATTCCTTCATTTATTTATTAAATGTTTGATTATGATCTATATAGATCACATAAAAATAAATACATATTAAGGGTGCACCTTGATAGCACTCTAATGCATTGGGTAAAGAAATTAATCTCTATATTTGACAAGTTTTATGATACCTTGGTGAATAACCTTGGTAATTTTTATGACACCTTGATGATTGACCTTGGTGATATGCTCATGAATGTCTAAATTAAATTTTTTAGCCACATTTTCCAGTTATGAATCATTTTATTATTATTATTATTATTATTATATTCCCCTTTATCAGGCCTTTATGATATTCCTCATGTTCTTATTGATATCTCTCAAGTTTACATGTAAATTGTTTCACTTGTTTTCCTTAATGGGACTTTTGATCACCATTTCCTTTGATGTATGTACCCAGGTTATGAGATGTAATAATTGTACTTAAAATGAACCTATTATTAATCCTTATAAGTGAATTATAATAATGTTTTATGTTTTCTTTTATAATGTACATTATTTCCAAGACACTAAACTTTAAAGATCCTCTATTGTGAAATGTAATGAAAAGTTATGTATTAAAAAGGTGTGATGCTATAATGTAACTCATCTCATGATAAATTTTTTAAATGTTCTTGGTTTTATTTTTTACAATTAATATAATGGGGGAGTTTTTTCCCATATTTCTAAGATAATTTTTAATATTTATACCACATCATCATTTTATAATATTTGAACTTGTGTCACCACTGATTCAAATAAATAATCCTATTTCAAAAATCAATTTGATATAATTTTGAAATTTTCTATAATATTAGTCATGGTAGACTCAAATTATATTTACTATAGTTCACAATGAATCAATACCCTTCAACATGCATTGGATTAATTTTATCACATAATTGTGAAACAACTAGTAGATGTCTATAGAAATATCTTCAAATTATTATATTTCAAATTTCTAATTAGGTTCACCAAATTATAATGGGACCATAATTGACCCATGTTATGATTAAAATTTAATCCTTACATTCTTTATACTCTAAATCATTGATAATTAATGATTTTTTTTCACAAAATCTATTCAGAGATTGTATTTTACGTGATACATAGTAAAAACTTCACTAGAATATTTTTGAAGGTTTAATAATACCTCTGTTGTATATATCTAATGTCAATCACATAATTTATAATGATACCCAACACATATAGTGTGTTATCACTTCACTTTCATTACATTTGTTTTTTATGACCTTGAATAATTCCATTAATTTCTATAAAAATACATATATTTCATAAAATACAAGAGTAGACCCCAAATTTTCAATTTTTAAAATACAATAAACATCTCTACCTAAATACTTCTTCTTTACATGTGGTTGTTTCAGTTTAAAATATATATGTACAACACTCATTATACGACCTTATTTTTATTAAAAAAACTAATATTTTATAGATATCTATCAGTAATACCAATAATCCAGACACATTATTTTTCATTGGAGGGTTTATTTTTTATGTCACTATTTATTTTAGATCATTATTTCTTATATATTAGTGAATTTTTATAACAGACCTAGTGATGTGTATGCTTGATGTGCAGTGATGCAGAGAACCCTCTAATAATCATTTAATTATGTCCAATTCAACTAGAATTTTTTATTTTCTACTTTTACTTAACTTGATCCATACATCAACTAATCAACATATTGTGGTAATGATTTTAACCCATAAACTCATAGAAAATTCCTTGAAGTGTAATATGCATGTTTCTTATAACACCCCAAAGATTTTATGGTATGTTTCTCTTAAATACATTCTATTCATCACTGTGTTTTTTTGAAATAGCACTAAATTATTTAGGAGATAGTCAAAACCTAGCCATTAAATATAATTTTTCCACTTCAATGTTTTGAATTTCAAAAAATGGTCATCTAGAGTTGTGATCAGTAAGTCATTTGGAGTCTGATAGAACAAACTTGATTTTTGGTGAATAGTAATATACCCTTATGAATAGTAATATGAATAGTAATATTACCCTTATGAATATTAAATAATAATATTATTTTATTTTCTTAAGGAAATAAGATAATGAGATCTTAATTAGTTTTTCAATGAGAAATAAAACTAATTGCACCTTTAAGATTGTTATTTTTCGAATTAACTGTGACTTTATTTAAAAATTAAATTAATAATATTTAGGAAATTAATTTTAAAAAATGGAGTTCATTTTTAAATTCTACACGTTGAAAAATGGTTAGGGTAAATTTTTGGGATTTTTCTGAAATTCTAGAATTTTTGATGAATAGTGAAATATGATAAAATATCGTATATACAAATTATCAGTTAAAATACAGTATTTATGACATCATAAGTGATGTAAGGCCACTTGGTTCAAACTCACATGAACTTATTACTATTAAGGGCCGGATGAAACAATATTATGGGTTGTCTTGAGAGAAATAATAAAATAATGAATTAAATATTCAAAATTTACCCCTCTCCTCCACTATAAAAACCCCTCACCACTCCTTCTCTTCACTCCTCTAAGCCTTGAATCTCCTCAAAGATCTGCAAAAATACCCTTCCCTAGTCACTCCCCATGACCAGGAGGCTCTTGGTCTTTCCAAAAGACCAAAATCCCTTTCCTTAAGGAGGTTCTCGAGGAAGTTATTTCTAGAGGAAAACACCTTTATTTTTCTTTTAGTTTCATTTGAATTTATCTTCATTTGTTATCCTCTCCTCACCTCCTCTATCCAAATGATATTGATAACTCCAGTATCATCTATATACTGGATTTATATCATGTGAATGGAAGAACCATAATCAATATTCTTACTCCCTCCCGTTTATTTTTATAAACGAAATCAACGTCCATGAGGTTCCAATTTATAACTTTCGTGGACGATGAAGTTTCCTTCTTCAATCGTTCCTTCATTACTGGTCATGAAACCATATTTATTGTTGAAACAGGTCATAATAAATGTATTTTATCTTGATTAATCTTCTATAATCTTTATACGTACATAATATGGAATAATAATACAAAACAAGTTTATTGAGCACAAAATTGCCAAGCCAAATTCAAGCGTTTATTTTTAACCCATCGAATGAGTCATCCTCATGGTATATAAAAAGAATAAATATAGGATCATTTATATCTCTCTAACTTCAAAAATAATTTATATTAACAATTATGGATGTTTAACCATATTTCAAACCAACTTCCATTCATGGTTACAAGTAAACAAATCATGAAACCAAGTAAGAAAATGCTTCCAAAACAATAAGATTGAATATCTTAAACCCATAAAAAATACATTAATGAACTTAATAAGGTTATATAATATCAATTAAATGTTTATTAGGTTCTGAAATTATTAATTAATGAATATAAATTTTATTATTCAAGTCGTCAATTACAATCAAGAACACACTAGAGCAAAAGGTAAGGGGTTTCTCATCTCACTTTCATTTTTGTGAGATTTTCATTATTCACCACTTAATTATTGTATGTGGTATATGTGTTCTGAAATTTGATATATAATAAAATTATTCTCTTTATATTCATGTTAATCAATGACTCATTTGAGTTTTATTAAGTTCTGGTCATATGATTCGACCGATTACATTGTTGTAAGGGCCTTTGTCCCAACTACTATTTTGTTGTGACTAACCTTGTATTGTTCACCTAATAATACTTATGTGGTGTACCTACTACCCAATTGAGATAACTTTTCATTTGAAATTATATTTATAATAAATATCCATAATCTCATATCATGGATATGTTGTTGTCTAAACTATATACCATTTTACATACTGTGTTTATTTTGGAAAGTTATTTTCATTATGGAAATGTTAATGAATCTGTATACTATACTCTATACGAATATTGAAAAGGCATATTTCTCTTATACTGAATCAATGTATAAAAAATTATTTGGACATGCAGTGGTGGGTGGGGTCCGCTATATCCCCTCGATGCATCGGTAGGTCTCATGAGACAAAACAGTTTGGCGACAAACCTTCGAGTTTGATTCCAAAAAATCAGACGGGTTTCTACCCATAGAACAAAACCATTTTTACGGTATTATGGTTTCATGTGCCAGATACATGATTTCCAATTAATAAGCATTCTCTTTATTCATTATCAGTTATTATTATTATCCATGAGATTTTCGCTATGATAAAATCTAAGGATGCAGTTTCATTCTCAGTTTATTAATGGCATTAGTTATTCATTTATTCATTATGCCATATTGATTATGTAATATTGATTGTGATTCACTTATTATTGTAGGAATTCATCCACTATTTGTAACCCTTATGGAGATTTTGAGCTCACCCCTTTCATTGTTTACGTTCAACAGGTGATGAAGAGAAGTTATTTTATTGAGTTCGTGTGGATACAATTTTTAGTTTTGTTATGTATTGTATCTTGTAACCTTTTTCAATGTAATTTGTGTTACATCTATGTATCTAGTTTCTTCAATACTACTAAACTGATCGTTCCATCAGTATTTTCATTCCTTCTAACCATTACAATATCACAAGTAATGCACCGGCTCTAGCCTAGAGGGGTCGGGGTATTACAGTTGGTATCAGAGAAAGTTTAGTAGGAAACTTGAAAACTAGAGTAGGAAATGTATAGTAGGGAACAAATCCCTAAGGTAGTATTTGAGGATGAACATACAAGAACGTCCTGGAATTTTTTTAAGGAATATATTATGTTGATATTTTTAAGAAATACGTACATGTCTGGATACGATCAGGTAGAGGTGGATCTGGAACAGATGTATCTAGGGGTAAAACCCAAAAACACCGCTTTGAGCTAGACTCGAATGGGAACTGGTGCACAACAATGGGCCTTGATGCACTCTTGGTTATGACACTCTCGGGGGATATACTTAAGATAATTCACATTTTCTTTACAATACATTATGAAGGAGTTTAATGTAAATTTTTCCTCATAGAAACCATGTTTATAAGATTAACTATGCATAGAATTTAAATCTATGTTGAGTGATTTTATGTTTGAGATTCATAAACTAATCTAGTGTATCCAATTATTTAGAAATGGCATCTAATGGAAGAAGGGGATTCAATACTCGTGGTCAAGGTAGGGATCTCCCTACTGAGCAAGTCAACACAGTCAACGTTGGAGCAGATCAGATCATGACCATATTGGGACAACTTACTCAAGTTGTAATGAATAACCATTCCACACCTATGTTGGATCGTTTCATGTGGCAGAAGCCCCCATATTTTAGTGGGAATACTAATCCAGTGGTATCTGAGCAATGGATCAAGTCCCTTGAAAAGATATTCACGGCATTAAGATGAACTGAAAATGAAAAGGTAGTATTGGCGGTATATTGTCTCATGGGAGATACTGATCAATGGTGGTACCTGATTCAAAATACCACGGAGGAAGAAGCAATAGAAGATATGGAATGTAGGACTTTTAAGGAAATATTCTTAGAAAAATATTTCCCTTGTGAACAATGAACTGAAATGAAGAGAAAGTTACTTGGATTAAAACAAAGAAAAGAAGACAGTCTTGCAGAGTATAAGGCTACCTTCACAAGGCTGGCCAGGTATGTCGAATATTACGTATGTGACTCGGCAGACATGGTTGATCATTTCTTTTAAGGTCTTAAGCCAAGTCTTCGAATGGCACTGGCTTCTTAATAATTTTCATCATATGATGAAATTGTATCAAGTGCCATCAAAACAGAGTAGTAATTTTCTAGATAAAATTTTTTCAAATGAAACCAAGATAAGAAGAGGTACTCTGATAACAAAGTAAAAGGGGAATCACCAAATAAGAGCAAGTGAATGAATAGTTTCCCATTATGTGAGAACTGTGGAAAAAATCATCTCAGGAAATGCTTCAAAGGCATGGGAGTTTTCTATAACTGTGGAGAAAAGGGTCATTGATCTGGTGAATGTAAGGGGAAGAAACAATTCAATGATATTCAATTCTACAATTTCAGAGAGATGGGACACTATGAAAATGAGTGTCCTAAGCACCAAGGAAACATGCCTCAGAAAAATCCTAGAGATCAAGGGAGATCCTATGAAATTAAAATCAAGGAGGTTTAAGTTCATAGTGATGTGGTGGTACCTACTTTAATTGTTTCCTAAAACTTAGCGAACACTTTATTTGATTCTAGATCATCACATTTATTTATATCCTCTTAGTTTGACAAGAAAATTATATATGTCAAATCTGATTTAATAAAGGAGTTGTTAGTCAAAACTCCCATGGGATGTATCATTGAAAAAAAGGCATGTCGAATAGTCCCCCTCCAAACTCCAAAACGTGCTTTAGTTTCTAACCTTATCATCATACCAATGACTGAATTTGATATAATTCTCAGTGTGTATTGGATGTCAAATTATGTTGTGAAGATTTACTATAAGAAGAAGGAAGTTACAATTTTTAAAAATGGTGTAGAATCCCTTGTCTTTAGGGCAGAAACTTCGCCACCTGATTCTTATCTAGAACCACCCTAAGTAGCTCTACTGAATGCAATACTTGGAGAGGAAGATAAACCAATATCTATGGGAGAGGAAAGAAATATTAAAATTGAATATGTGAACATAGTGAAAGAGTACATTGATGTATTTCTAGAGGATTTACTCGGACATCCTTTAGAGCGGGAAGTTGAGTTCTCTATTGATTTAATTCCGGATTGAAGACCTATATGAAAGACTCCCTATAGAATGGCCACTGTGTAATTAGTAGAGCTAATGAAAAAAATAGAGGATTTGAGTGAAAACAGATTTATTAGACCTAGTGTTTCTCCATGGGGATCCCCTGTCCTCTTTGTCAAGAAGAAAGATGGATCCATGAGGCTTTGCATTGATTAGAGGGAAATCAATGTTATTACTATAAAGAATAAGTATCATATACCTCGGAATAATGATTTATTTGACCAACTTCATTGAGCTCAATACTTTTCAATGATTGACCATTGACCCAGATATCATTAGTTGTGTGTGAGGAAGAAATATATTTCTAAGACAGCATTTCAGACTAGGTATGGGCATTACGAGTTTACAGTGACGCCTTTTGGACTGACAAATGCACCCTCTGTTTTCATTGATTTAATGAGTAGAGTTTTCAAGGAATATCATGATAATTTTTTTGTGGTATTCATTGATGATATCATTGTATACTCAAAAATCTATAAAGAAAATGAGAATCACTTTTGAATTATTCTGAGAACTCTTAGAAGAAATAAATTATACGGGAAGTTTAGCATGTGCAAATTCTGGCTTTAGTCAGTTTTTTTCTGGGCCATATTGTCTCTAAGGATAGAATCCTAGTTGATCCTACAAAAACAAAGGAAATCCAAGATTGGCCCATGCCAAAAAACATAATTGAGGTACGCAGTTTTATTATCTTAGTAGGTTATTATCGGCGTTTCTTTCAGAAAATTGCCCAACTGGCTAATACGATAACAAAGCTCACACGTAAAGGAGTTAAGCTTGTGTGGAAAAAATAATATACAGAATGCATAGATGAATTGAAAGAAATATTGTTCAATGATCCAATTTTGACTCTTCTATCTAGACATGATGGATTTATAATATACAGCGATGCGTCAAAGAATGGACTGAGTTGCGTCCTTATGAAAAACGATAAAGTTATTACTTATGCATCAAGACATTTGAAGACTCATGAGAAAAATTATCCAAATCATGATATTGAGTTGGTAGTTGTAATCTTTTCTCTTGAAATATGGAGGTATTATCTCTATAGAGAGAGATGTGAGATTTATACGGACCACAAGAGTTTGGAATATATTTTCGCACAAAAAGAACTCAACATGAGGTAAAGAATATGGATCGAGTTACTTAAAGATTATGATTTTTCAATACACTACCACCCAAGAAAGGAGAATAAGGTGGCAGATGCATTAAGTAGGAAAGATCATGGCCTTTTGACTCAAATGAGGATTGAAAGAGGTCCTATGTTCATGGATCAACTGAATATGGATGTGGGAATTGTTAAGGAAGGGGAAACATCCCTCCTCTTTCAAATTATTGCTAAACCATATTTACTAGAGAAGATAAAAATTTCTTAATCTGATGATGAGAATCTACACAAGAAAATTAATACAGTTAAGGATGGGAGACTGGATGACTTTGTGTATGAAGATGGAGTTTTGATGTTTGGGAAGAGGTTATGCGTTCCATCAGTACCTGAGCTAAAAAGGGAACTATTAGACGATGCTCATAGCTCAAATTTCTCTATACACCTGGTTAGCACCATGATATATAAATATCTGAAGGAATATTATTGGTGGGATAATATGAAACAAGAAATTGCGGACTACGTCTCAAGTAGTCTAATTTGTCAACAAGTGAAGGCAGAGAGATAAAATCACAAATGAGTGATGCGACCACTATCTATTCCTATGTGGAAGTGGGATAACATTATGATGTATTTTGTCACCGGACTACCGAGGACACCTAGAAGGAATGATGCAATATGGTTAATTGTTGATCATCTCACTAAAATAGCACATTTACTTCCAATAACAGAGGATTTACCACTTGAGTGCCTGGAAAACATTATATTAATGAAGTTGTGAGACTTTATGGTGCACTTATATCAATTTTCTCTGATCAAGATCCCCAATTTATGTCAAAATTCTGGAAAAGTCTCTAGAAGGCTTTGAATACTGAGCTTCATATGAGTGCGGCATATCACCCCCAAACCAATGGACAATATGAAAGGACTATTCAAACTCTAGAAGATATGATGAGGTCAGGTTCTCTTGACTTTCAAGGTATAAGGGATCAATACTTTCCTTTGGTGGAATTTTCATACAACAATAGTTTCCATTATAGTATTCAAATGGCTCCATATGAAGCATTATATAGAAAGAGATGTCAAACTCCAACTTGTTGGGATGAAGTTGGTGAGAGGAAACTTATATTCCCAGAACTTATTGAAGAGACCACGACAAAGGTGAAGAACATACAAGCCTCTATTAAAGCAGCCCAAAGTAGGAAGAAGAGTTATGCTGACAACCGGAGAAAGGAATTGGAATTTCAAGTGGGAGATCATGTATTTATGAAAGTATCTCCATGGAAAGGCATCTTAAGGTTCAGTAAGAAAGGGAAACTGAGCCCCAGGAACATCGGACCATTTGAAATTTTGGGAAGAATTGGAGTTGTAGCTTACCATTTAGTGATGCTGCCAAATCTCTCCAGAGTTTATGATGTGTTCTACGTATCATTGTTAAGATGTACAAGCCAGACCCAACACATGTACTCACATATGACGAAATAGAACTAGAACCAGATTTGTCATACTGTGAAAAGCCTATCAGGATTCTTGACACAAGGGAGTAGATATTGAGAAATTGAACAACTCGCCTAGTAATGGTTCTTTGGAAAAACCAGAATATGGAGGAAGCAACATGGGAACCAGAGGATTTCAGGAAGAAGAACCACCCACATATTTTTGGTTGGATTTATACATAAAATTTCGAGGACGAAATTTCAGAAGGAGGGAATAATATAACACCCTAAACATTTTATGGTATGTTTTTTTTAAATACATTCTATTCATCATTGTGTTCCTTTGAAACAACACTAAGTTATTTATGAGATAGTCAAAACCTAGCCATTAAATTTAAATTTTCCACTTCAATGTTTTGAATTTCGAAAAATGGCCATCTAGAGTTGTGATCAGTAAGTCATTTGGAGTCTGATAGAACAAACATGATTTTTGGTGAATAGTAACATAACCTTATGAATATTAATATGAATAGTAATATGACCCTTATAAATAGTAAATAAAAATATTATTTTATTTTCTTAAGGAAATAAGATAATGAGATTTTAATTAGTTTTTCAATGAGAAATAAAACTAATTACACCTTTAAGATTTTTATTTATCGAATTAACTATGAATTTATTTATAAATTAAATTAATAATATTTAGAAAACTAATTTTGAAAAAAGGAATTAATTTTTGAATTCTACACGTTGAAAAATTGTTAGGGTAAATTTTTGGGATTTTTCTGAAATTATAGAATTTTTGATAAATAGTGAAATACGATAAAATACTGTATATACAAATTATCGGTTAAAATACACTATTTATGAAATCATAAATGATGTAAGGACACTTGTTTCGATCTCATAGGAACTTATTAATATTAGGGGTCACATGAAACAATACTATTGGTTGTCTTGAGAGAAATAATAAAATAATGAATTAAATAATCAAAATTTACCCCTCTCCTCCACTATAAAAAACCCTCACCACTCCTTCTTCTATTCACTCCTATAAGCATTGAAGCTCCTCAAAGTTCTACCAAAATACCCTTCTATAGTCACTCCCCATGAACAGGAAGCTCTTGGTCTTTCCTAAATACCAAAATTCCTTTCCTTAAGGAGGTTCTTGAGGAAGTTATTTCAAGAGGTAAAACACCTTTCTTTTTCTTTTAGTTTCATTTGAATTTATATTCATTTGTTATCCTCTCCTCACCTCCTCTATCCAAATGATCATGATAACTCCCATATCATATATATAATGGATTTATATCATGTGAATTGAAGAACCGTCATCAATATTCTTACTCCCTCCCTTTTATTTTTATAAACAAAATCAACGTCCATGAGGTTCCAATTTATAACCTTCGTGGACGATGAAGTTTTGTTCTTCAATCGTTCCTTAATTACTGGTCATGAAACCATTTTTATGGTTGAACCAGGTCATAATAAATTTATTTTATCTTGATTAGTGTTCTGGAATCTTTATACGTACATAATATGGAATAACAATATAAAACAGGTTTACTGAGCACAAAACTACAAAGCCAAATTCAAGCGTTTATTTTTAACCCATCGAATGAGTCATCCTTATGGTATATAAACAGAATATTTATAGGATAATTTATATCTATTTAATGTCTCTAATAATTTATATTAACAATTATGGATGTTTAACCATATTTCAAACCAACTTCCATTCATGGATACAAGTAAACAAATCATGAAACCAAGTAAGAAAATGCTTCCAAAACAATAAGATTGAATCTCTTAAACCCATCAAAAAGGCCATTAATGAGCCTAATAAGGTTATATAATATTAATTAAATGTTTATTAAGTTCTGGAATTATTAATTAATGAATCTATATTTGATTATTCATGTCCTTAAGAACAATCAAGAACACACTAGAGCAAAAGGAAAGGGGTTTCTCATCTCACATTTATTTCTATGAGATTTTCATTATTCGCCACTTAATTCTATTATGTGGTATATGTGTTCATAAATTTTGTATATAATAACCTGATTCTTTTTATTTTCATGTTAATCAATGATTCATCTGAGTTTTATTATGTTATGGTCATATGATTCAACAGAATACATTGTTGTAAGGGCCTTTGTCTCAACTACTATTTTGTTGTGACTAACCTTGTATTGTGAACCTAATAATCCTTATGTGGTGTAACTACTGCCCATTTGAGATCACATTTCATTTAAAATTATATTGATAATAAATATCCATAATCTCATATCATGGATATGTTTGTTTCTAAACCGTATACCATTTTACATACGGTGTTTTTTTTTTGGAAAATTATTTTAATTATGGAAATATTGATGAATCTGTATACTCTACTCTCTACGGATATTTAAAAGGCAATTTTCTCTTGTATTGAATCAATGTATAAATAATGATTTAGAAATGAAGTGGTGGTTGGGGCCTACTATAGCCCCTCGATACATCGGTAGGTCTCATGAGACAAAACTGTTTGGCGACAAACCCTTCGAGTTTTTTCCAAATATCCGACGTGTTTCTACCCATAGAACTAAATCGTTTTTACAGTATTATGGTTTCATATGCTAGATACATGACATCCAATTAATAAGAATTATCTTTAGTAATTTTTAGTTATTATTATTATCCATGAGGTTTTCACTATGATAAAATCTATGGATGCAGTTTCATTCTCAGTTTATTAAAGGCATTAGTTATTCATTTATTCACTATGCCATATTGATTATGTCATATTGATTTTGATTCACTTATTATTTTACTCATGGTTCCACTATTTGAAACCCTTATTGAGCATTTGAGCTCACACCTTTCATTGTTTACCTTCAACAAGTGATGAAGAGAAGGTCTTTTATTGATTTCGTGTGGATACAGTTTTTATTTTGTTATGTATTGTATCTTGTAACCTTTTTCAATGTAGTTTTTGTTACATATATGTATCTAGTTTATTGAAGAATACTAAAATGATCGTTCATTCGGTATTTTCATTCCTTCTAACCATTCCAATATCACATGTAATGCATCGACTCTAGCCTAGAGGGGTCGGGGTGTTACATTTCCCATTAGTCATGGGTTTCTATTCTTTTAGAACAGTGACCTACTATGTCTCATACCTTTCCTTTTCCATCCAAATATATTTTTTTAAATTTTTTAAAATCCACTTTATGGGTTAGAAGTAACCGCATAGTAAAGAATTCAAACACATCAAAATTCCAAACATCACTAGACGTAAAAAACAAAAACAAAATTCATAAAAATAGTAGCAACCTAGTAGTAGACATCCTGTCATAGTTTACCATCAACCTATACAAACATCATGTGGTTCAACCCATGATCTCATCATTCCATCACCATCCGCAACCAAAATCACACGCTTGAGAACAACTTGAATTAAAAGATTCGAAATTTTAACTTCAAATATAGACCATCATACTGCCTTGTTTGAAGAGGTTCCTTGAGCTGCACACCTTAAAAAATATAGATCTCTAACACCCCAAGCCCTCGATCCGGGGGCACCCATTTCAGGACGAGAAATTTCACCCATGTTCACTATCATAGCTTCGATACACAACCATTGTCAGCCACCCCTCACCACCGATGCTGATGATTGGAGCATTCAAAATGAAAAAGAAACCTACAACCATCAACACCTCCATCGTTGAGAAAGACACCTTCATGAATAATGCCTCTTGAGAACTCCATCATTTCCAACATGAAGTATCAAACCAGAACATCACATACTTCACCGCATAACACTGAACAGAAAATAAAAAAACCTAATGAAAAAACTTCAATGACGTTTCCATATCTACCACTAAAATTCACCATCGACGAAGAGGAAGAATCCCATACCGTCTTCAAGGGAGAAAAATGACTCTAGTCTCACAAGGAACACCATTGGCCACCAAATCCCACATCCCAAAACCACTTATTTTCCACTACTCCAGATCTGACTGGGAGTGGAGTAGTGGCACTTGGGTCCAGTAGGGATTTGAACGGCTGAGACGACCCATACCAGGAATGTAAAATTAGAACCAATAGACACTGAACATGAGATTCATCACACACAACAAACATCATACAGTAACCATCATACCTTGGGGTGAAGATAACCGTGGATGAGCCTCCTAGAACACTGTCGACTGACCAAACACACTTCTCAAAGCCTCTATGAAACCACGTCCACTGACATAATCGAAGAGGGATGAACAAACTGGGTTCCATAGTAGCATTTAAACTGGGCTGGGGTCTCAACAGATAAGTGAATCCATGATTGGCCGCCAACCCAGGTCACCAAATCCACTGCCATGTGAAAACCACACCTAAAACAACATCATAAGAACCAAATCACCAGGAATAAATCACTGGTAGAGGATGGGAAGAAAGAGAGGATAAAATGGAAAGGGAGAAAAAAAATATAATTGATATTTATGATCATTTTTACCTATCCTGAGTAAAAATAGTTTATATGGATGATCAATGTCATACATTCTTAGTGTTTCTTTCTAACCCATTCTTGAATTCCATCGTGGGGTGAATCCATCAACTAAAATTAAATAATTGAAATAAAATAAATTTCTTTAAATTATCTACCACCTTATCAATGGGATTATTCATTAACCTTAGTCTATTATTCCATAAATTCATTGTAGTGTTCCTCAGACTCTTATAACCTCTGATTTTATGCACTAGGATCTTCATTATAGTGCTATTCACATCATCTAACAAACCCTACATATGAAAACCCTAAATCCAATAACCCATATTCAGTGTTTATTTTATTAAAATGGTATAAAATACATATATAATCGGAAAAAAGATCAAAAAGTATAGTAGTATCAAAAAACTAGATACATATATGATCCATACATTACATTGGAAACTCAAGTTATATTATAAAAATCCATTCAAGTGATATTAATTATACTTTATTATCTTTAATTTGTCCATAATTTTCATCATGCTTTCCTTAGAAAATGGGAAACAATGTATATGGGGTGATATGAGATGATCAGTAAAGTGTAGAATATAATAGAAGCTTACATAGAAAAATCATGGCCTATATCATACGAAAGGAATAGAGAATCAAATAAATTCCATTAAAATAACAATATAATCATTATATATAAATGCATGGCATAAAAATATAAATAAATCATCATATGTATAATAGTAACTGATCAAATAGTGATGGAATGTATAATGTCAGACATAAAAACCATATTATCAGGGCCTCATTCCAAGACATCATACATAAATGGGTAGGCATACCCCAAGTAACCAAGTGGTTGTATCTTTTACATTTCTCCCTCTTTACTTTGCATCGAGTTGGTTGTATATGTGTACAGGTACTTAGGAAAATGCCACCTTGTGTTTTTATGCCTTTGTTTCTAGTTGCCACTCCCTGGCCTATGGAGGTGGGCTTGGGGTAGTTGTAGAATGAGCCTGGATGTGGGTCGTGTTGTGACATTTTGGGCCACCGGTTTAGTCCTCGAGTCCATCAAGGCCTTTAGGCCAGTAAGGCTTTCGGGCCACCTCAAGGCCTTAGGCCACATGTAATTGTGCTTTAACAGACCAGAAAGACTCTACATGGAGCATTCTCTAGATTAGGATTTAGAGTAGGTGTATTCAATAGAGAAAAGCTAACAGATTTGGAAGAAAGAGAGTGTGTGGAAATTACCATCAGGACCAGCCTGTGCATACATGGGATCCCTAGCCGAACAACAAGGAAAATGTGAAAAAATGACATCATGACGTACACTCTAGGGAGGGGTAGTTCCATGAAATTATTGTCTCAATTAATTCCTCTAAGACATTCAGTTCATGTAATGTCACAAAGCCTACAATCCATTTTAGGATTCCCCTTCATCCCTTAAAAGAGGGATTATCAAGAAAATGAATAAAAATAGAAGGATTTCAAGAAATTTGTAGGTTTATTTATTTTAGGACTAAAATCCATTTTCTAATATTACTTTAGTTATGGGAAATATTTTTATTCTCATTGAATTATTTTTAAAAACTCAATTCCTATTTTAGACTTTAGAAAGTCCATTATAGTATTGAAAATTTATATTAATGCTTTAAAATTCATTATCTTATTAAATTATCATATGTTCGGTCTATAAATTAGTTATATTAATTATTTAATTATTTTTACACCATAATGAAGTCGTAATTATTATTGTATATTCATACTATATTATGATATTTACTTGAAAATTTAAGTATTTAAAAAAATTATGAAAAATTCATTCTTAATTAATTTTCGAATGACCATAAAAAATGTAAATTAATTTTATGAAAATGAATTTATAAATATAAGAAATTAATTTATTAAATGAAACTCTTGGTATATATCAAAATCATGAATTTTGAGCCAGAAATTTGAAAATACTTTAAAAAAAATATTATTATTATTCGAAGATAAATGTGTCTATTTATATTGAAATTCATTAATTAATATATATTGTAAATAATTACTATTTATATTTTTACTGATTGGATTTTTATATTTTATTTGAAAATTAAATGTATAATAGTAACATTACTGTTACAAAAATCAAATTCCCAACAGTTATATTTCTATATTCACATAACCCTTCCAATAATCATATTACCCCTGAAATATAATATTCATTATAACATCTAAAATCATTCATGTACTTCTCTAGCTTCCCATACCATGTGTATTCAATTTCTTAATCTTTTCTTCATAAAATAATTTTGTCTTATATATTTTTCATTATTTTCAAAGTATGATCCTCAAAATTTTATGATTATGGTGTCTCCCTATTTCTTTATATGTTCTGTATCACTTGTTGTAAGCATTATTGTGAATGTAATTTTCTGGTGTTTAATTTACAATGATTATGTAATCAAATGGATTATGGTTGTAATTATATGTTTTTTTATTTTAATCATGTCTTCTTTATTACATCCCCCACATAAATAGTTCCATTAGAACAATTTCAGGTATACATCAGTCCATAAACAAATGTGAGTATTTATTCATCATTTATTCCTTGGTATCCCATATCTCTTCATCAATTTTGGGATTACTCCAAAGTGCCTTCACCATTCGGGTTGTTTGATTCCTTAACAGATGATCTCTACTGTCAATAATATTTATAAGTTCATCATTATAGAATAAATAGGTATTTGACTCTATTTATTTGATGGTTAGTATGTGTGTTGGGTTTGGAATATACTTCCTTAATATAAATACATATAAGACATTATTCACTTTATATAGGTTAGGTGGAATAGAGAAATGATAATCCATTGGTCCAATTATTTCCAAAATCTCAACAGGTGAAACATACATTGGACTTTACTTCCCCTTATTACCAAAAATTATATCTCCCTTCCAAGGTTATACTTTCTTGAATATGTGTTCCCCTACATGAAATTCCAAGACTTCCCTTTGATTATCGAAATATATTTTTTACCTTCTTTAAGATGTGTTGATATTTTTCTAGATAGATCTCTATTTCTTAGTAGTCTCCTCAATAAGTTTTAGTTTAATTATCATCCTTTACTTAACTTCATCCTGAAATTTTAGAGTGCATAATATTTTCCCATGCAAGGATTTATACACTACCATTTTTATATTTGTTTGAAAGTTATTTTTGTGTGAAAATTATAACAATGTTCCTTTTATGTTCACTGATCATGACCTCAATATGCCTTATAATATTTAGATGGACCTTTTATAGTTCTTATATGTTTAAGGATGATAATAAAATCTCAAATTTATCTCAGTGTATAAATCCCACTAAATACTCCTCTATAATTTTGATATGAAACACGAGTAATGATCAGAAATAATTTATAAATGTGAACCATGAAGTATTAAAAGTTTATTAATATAATTTTTTTAAGATACTAAAAGGGTATACCCTCCCTTATTTCCAATAAATGTGAAGATAATATTTGGTGATAAATAAAAAACTATACTATATGATTCCTCTTGGATATCTTAGGAAGCCCAGTAAAAAATTCATTTGTGATATTATCCCACTTCTACTTTGGTAATGGGAGAGGATGAACGAAAAAATTTGGAAGTTGTCTCTAAACTTCTACTTATTTTAATACCAAAACATCTTTACACATATTCAATAATTTCTTGATTCATTTTTTCCCACCAAAAATGTTCTCATAAATTCCTATGTACCTTTTTTACCGAGTTTTATTAAGAAATTTGAGTTATGAGATCCATCTAGTAATTCCCTCTATATATCAATATTTAATGGAATATATATTATCTATTTAAACTTTAAAACCCTATATTCGTAGATGAAATCCTTATGTCTCCCATCTTACATGGATTTAATATTATTTTGGAAAACCATTCCTTCTTGTTAGTACTTCATTATCTTCTCTGGTAAAAATGGTTGGGAAATTAAATGAAAAATTAATGATGTTTCCCATTTACTAATAATTTTAATGATCAAATTTACTAAATCTAAAATTATGGGATATTTTTCATCCTTTTCATTGATAAAACGCCACATTATTTCCTACTCAATACATATTTAACCTTTTTTTATTTAATATGGTGGTATTATATTGTATATTAATAGTCCTTGAGTAGTTATAACCATCTCTTTTGTCTCATGGTGAACTCTTTTTTTGTGAATATATACTTCAAAATCTTCTAATATGCATATATGTCACATATTTCACCAAAAAATAGTCCATTTTTATCTTGAAGATAAATATTAAAGCCCTTAATTCTATTTCATGAGTAGGATATTTTTTTCATGGGTCTTTAATTATATTTATGAATAAGTAAAATCTCTGTCATTTTTTATGAGGACATAACCTAGTCCTTTCTTTGATGAATCAATAAATATATAAAATATTCCCTTTTATAATGGTAATTTTAATACTGGTGCATTAATTAATCTCTTCTATTGTCCCTCAAAACCTTCTTCACATTCCTTTGACCATTTGAATTTATCCCCTTTATTTTTTAACTTAGTAAATGGGTCGGATAACCAATAAACGTTTTCAATAAACCACTAATAGTAACCCACTAAGAAAATTAAACTATATATTTTGGTTTTAATCATTAGTGTGGGCCATTCTTTGTCTACTTTTTTCATTAAAGGGTCAACTAATATTTCATCCATGGAGATAATATATCCATGAAAATAAACTTTTCGAATACAAAAATCACACTCACTAAATTTAATATATAAATAATTTTCTCTGGGTTTATCTCAAACAATTTATAAATGGTTCTCATGTTATTAATAGAATATCAAGAATATCGATATATCATAAATAAATTCCATTAAAACTGTCAAGATAGTCCTAATATACTCTATTCATTATATCCATAAAAATAGAGGGATAATTTAGTAATCCAAACTGAATTACTATGAACTCATAATGTTTTAGGATCATAAAATTATATATCTTTGGTATATCATCTTTCTTTACTTTAAACTAGCAATAACCAAAATGAACATAAATCTTCTAGGAGTATTTAATCCCATGAATTTGATTAAATATATCATCAATGTGAGGTAAAGAAAAAATGTTCTTAAAATTAGGAGAATTTATTTCTCTATAGCCGATGCACAACCTCAAAGACTCATCCATATTCACAAATAAGATGGGTTCTAACCATGCTAAGAAACTTGAGAATATGAATCCATTGTCACACAAATATTGTAGTTGAATATTAAATTCTAACAATTCTACCAATTCCATTATAGAGTGAGGATTAGATATAGTTTTTCCATCTGGGATAAGGTTAATGGAGAACTCTACTTTAAGATCACATTTATATCTAGGTAATTCCTTAGGAAATACATCAATATAATCTTGAATAAAAGATAAATTATCTATTATTATGATATCATAAAACACTATTGATAGGATTTTATCTTCTTGTTACCCAATAATTTTACTAAGTTGACAAACTATAGGTTGTTCCAGATAATGAATTATAAATGAAGTCTATCCTAAAAAAATAAGGGCTTCCATTCCACTCTCACAAATTGTAATATCCTTCTATCAGTAATAAATTACTGTATTATACTTTGAGAGTTAATCCATCACAAAAATTATGTCAAGTTCAACCGTTGGTATATCAATAAGGTTCGTAACTATACAAACTCAATGAATTTTAATATACATGTCCCAATATATAATTTTTATAATAATATTTCCACTTAGAGTTTTAGTATAAAATTTATTCTTTAATTCATCATGGGATGATTCAATATTTTTCTTCAAGCATAAATTATATAAAAGAGTTAATAGATCTAGAATAAAATAATGTATTAGAAACATTTATTTTATAAAAAATTTACCCATTATCACATCATTTGAGACCAAAAATTATTTTCTAGTAATTTCATAAGTGAATTATTACCCCTTGAACTCTTATAGGTTAGATTTCATTCACTCCTGCGATATTTATTAGAATAGAGTCTCATATCATTAAAATTAAGAATTGAACATTTTTTATTCTCCATTTCTATTTCACACGTTATGTTTATATCCTTTATATCTACACTTTAAGTAAACTCCCAAGTACTTTAATAAAGCCTTAGGGTGATTCTTTTCACAATTATTATATGTTAGAAATTATACCCTTTATTTCTTATCCTTTGTGAAATTAATTTTTATATGATTCTCAGATGTCATATATTTTATCTTATTTTTCTCTAAAAATATAAAAATTATATAATTATTTCTCAATATTGATAGAACTATCCATTATCTCTTAAAATGATTAAAAAGTTTACGAATAAATTCCCTTCAAAGCCTTTTCATTAATATATAAAAAAGAAATAAATATTTCTTTTAAGATTACGTAAATAAAATATTGCATGTTTTACTAAAATTTTAAGTTGAGTTTTATAATATATAATATTTTCCTCCTCATTTTTATATGTTTATGAATTCCCTATTTATACCAACTCTTTGATCTTTAAAAAAACACTTGTCATAAAATATTTCCTAAAAATAATCCCACTCCATGATTTCTATCTCTTCCACTTTATTAATGTTTTGAATTAATGACCACCATTTAATGACATCTACCCTTAAAAAAATATATTGATTATAATATATACCCTTTAATTGTCTCCCAATGTAAGGAATGTCTTCTCTAAAGACCATATCCATCACTTTTACAATAGTGAATTAGTGGTTCTAGTAAAAGTAGGAGGTTATTTACTCATGAATCAATCCAAAGTTGTCACAAATTTTTGAGGAGCTATATATTGTTATATTTGATAAAGGATATTTTACAAATCATAAGTTAACTCGCATAATACATTAAGTATATTCTCATATATAATATTGGCATCATTGGTTTTATTATAGGAAAGTCCCCACACTTCTTACAAGTGTTGATAGAGTTCATATTCCTTCCATTAGGCACCATTTCTAAACAATGATATTTGATAAAGTAGTCCATCAATGAAACTATGAATTATGGATCATATTATATATATTTTTATACATTTATTAGAAATTTATATCAATTATTATATCTATTTTAGATAAATTTCTAGAATTTTTAAAGGGTTTGTTAAAGGGTTTTTATTTATAACTACGTTCTTCTAAATATAATTCTTAAGGTGTCTAATAAACATGCTCTAAGATCAAATATAATAACCCTAACTCCAATAACCCAATGTCGGTTGTTATTTTATTACATTTTTATGGAATATATAGATTCCAATACATAATGTCCAATTTTTTAGAAGACTC
This sequence comes from Viscum album, assembly GCA_963277665.1. NCBI lineage: Eukaryota > Viridiplantae > Streptophyta > Magnoliopsida > Santalales > Viscaceae > Viscum > Viscum album. The sequence goes on from OY728159.1 coordinate 1,648,377,187, forward strand.
AAGAGACTAGACATATACATAATCAATACATTACATTAAAAATTAATAGTATAACATAACAATACATCAATATTTATTAGTTCTAATTTATTATCCTTAACTAATTCATAATGATATTTAGGGTTTCCTAGATAAATGATAAATAGTATAAATGATTGAGATCAAATGATTAGTAAGGGATACCATGAAGAAAAATAGAACATAGCATGAACCGTACATACATAATATGGTATGAATAAATAATAAAATAAATTTCATAGAAATGATATGATGAACATAATAAATCCATAGATTGAATGAAAATTTAAATAAATAATAACATTGATAATATTAACTATTCTTATAGTGATGGAATTCATATTATCTAACATTATCACTATACAATAAAGGAATCATGCCAAAATACCATAAATAAATGTGTAGACATGCCCCAAGTACCCAAGCTAGTTTTACACGTGATACCTACTAATGAATTGGGTAAATATATAATTTTAGGCCCCAAAAATCACTTAAAACGTCTAATGAATCAACCATATGAGTGGAGTGGCTAATCAATAATGTATATATTGTTATTTAAGGAACCTCATACATAATCATGGATAATTAATCAATAGTTATGAATATAACAATAATTTATACATGTATTGTTAAAATTTCTCCAGTTAGTGGACTAATATGGATATCTAGTTGAATATCAATCAATCAAATAAAAGGTTATGGGATATTTACAAATAAATAGAAATTATCATTATCAATTAGATCATATTTGAGTATTAGTGAAATATACTTTTATTATATTAATAAATCAATAAAAATTAGTCATTTTTATATAAAAGTTTACAATTTTATGAGACTAAATAATTGGTAAAATAATTCCTTATAAAAATTATGAGTACCTGACACTCATATTTGATATGTATTAGGGATACAAAATTTTCTTAAGAAGAAACTTCCATATTTTTATGCCTTGATGGAAAAGGTGAATTTACTATAAAGTAAAGTTTGATCCACTTAATACCTAATAGTGGTTTAAATATTTACATCTATCTTATACATATATCTATTAAAAATAATCCATCCATAATTCAAAAAATATATGTCATATATATTGATTTTGATAATGGATCTTTAGTCTATGAAAATAATTTGGCATTATAACGGATTATAAATATGTTATAATGAGAGTAAATAGTTATATATAATTCATATTAAAATAAATAATTTGTGATATTGAATAAATATAACATTTTATACTGAAATGGAATGTAATTGGAATGGATTATACAAAATAAAGGAAGTGAGGAGATTAGGAACCCTTACCTTAGCATAATAATGACTTAAGAAAATTTTAAAATGGGAGATAATGAGTAGTATCACTTTAGAAATATATAAATTGGATTATAATTCCATGAATTTATAAGTATGTAAGTTTATTAATAGGAAGTTTAAAATATATTATAATAAAATAATTTCATTTGAATAGGAAATAAGAGAAATATAAACCCTTCCCATGCAATGTAGATTCTTTATTCATGAAAAGGGATCCCTTAAAACCTTAATAACTCCTTGGAGGGACTCTTGAGAGATAATTTGAGAGAATATTCATGAAAAATTATTTTGGAGTGAATAGATTTGGGGTAATGTGTTGGTGTTTGTAACAAATGAGGGAGAATTGTTTATTTATTTTTGGACTTGGCCTTTAGAAATTCTGGTTGTGGAAATAAAACACCATGGGTTTACCCAAGGATTTAAACCATAGTTTTTGAAATTTATAATTTTTTATATTATAATTCATTTTGGAATAAAAATAAATGTTTTATTTTACTTTTTTTATAGAAAAGACATTTATTTACAAATAATTTTATTTAAAACCTTAATTTCAATTTTACACTTTGGAAAGTCTATTATAGGTTTGGAAAATGATTTTAATACTTTAATATACATTATTTTATAAAAATATAATATTTTTTTCAATGATTCATTTATATTAATTTTTAATTTTTTTATTTCATAATGTAGTCATCATAATTACCATATATTCTATATTTTAATATTTACCTAAAAATTCAACTCTCTCAAAAAATTATAAAAACATAACTTTTGGATAATTTTGATATACTGATTCTAAATTTAAACACATTTTTATGAAAATAATTTCTAATGTATAATAATTTTATTTTTTTAATTAATATTCTTATTGTATTTCAAAATAATGTGTTTTGTGCTAAAATTTTGAAAAATGTTTTTTAATAAATATTATTTTTATTATAAGATATGTGTGTGAAATTATATTATTATTCATTAATCGATATAAATTATTAATAATATACAATTATATGACTACCAAAATATTTTATGTATTTTATTATACCATTATATGTATAACTATTATAGTACTATTGTAACAGTTTAATTCCCAATGGTCGGATTCGTAGGGTCACCTTACCCTTCCAAAAATCATTTTACCCCTTATAATTACACTTTATTCTAACATATAAAAATCATTATTATCCTTATTTCATTTATTATACAATATATATCACATTTATTATTATTATCATTATTCATATAATAGTAATGTATCTTATATGTTTTATTATTTTTATAGTATGACCCTCCATAGTTCAAGATTATAGTGTTTCTTATGTGTTCTATTGCACTGGTTATGGTTGTTATTTTGAATAAAATTTTATAATGTGTATCTTAATGTGGTTATGTAATCAAAGGGATTGTAATTGTAAGAGGTTTTTTATTAATTATAGTCATATAGTAGGTCTTACAGTAATTAATAAAAGTATCTACTCTTTTTCCTTGGTTTTTTCACACCTCTGTCAATCGAATTAGCATAGTTTGTAAATATTTCATTTTAGTTGACAAAATTTTTTCAATATATTTTTATAACATCAATGCCCAATCTCTCTAATGGGTCTCATTTATCTTTCAATACGTTAGAGTTCTAAAAATATAACATGGTGTGAACTCTATTCCCTCCTCACCATCATTCTTTAAGTGTTGGTATTCACCATTGATTTGTTCCCAACATGTACATATTCTTCCTTGGTGAATAGATAACCCAATTACCAATGTTTCATGTGGTTTCCAAATAATTAGTAGATTATTTTCTTCTTGATATCTTGTACATCTACTTCCCTATTAAGAAGTCACCTTTAATGAAATTAACGATTATCTTTGTAAGGGAAATATTTGAAGACATACCGTGGGTTCCATGGTCACTAAGATACTTTATATAATCTTGTTCCACAGCAGGTAGGAACATCACTAATGGATAGTGAATATAAAAACACTATTAGTAGGGTCTTCAGATTCATAGTTAGTTCCCTGAGGACTCATGGTTAGTTAAATGAGAACTCTCAGTTAGTTCAACCAACAATGTCTATGATTAGTTGACCCTTACGATGGGTTGGTTGTAGGTTTCACGATTATTTGGATGGCTATATAACCTGTTCAAACTACCAACAGTAATGTTCAACCAACAACATGAAACAAAAATAAGAAAATCCAAAATAAAAATATAAGACATGAAGATTGAATAATAAATCCATCTAAACTATTATATATATATTATAAAATATAAATACAAATATAAATATAAAATGGAATGAAATAATTTAAAATAAAAATGAAGAAAAATAAAATATTTTCTGTATACACAAATATTATGTAGTTGTAAATTATTAATTAGAAATATATATTAAAATTTTTATAACCTATATAATATATATAATAACTAAAATATGTGAGTGTAATTATTTTAAAATGTCATATTAATAAAATATATTATTTTTGTAAATTTTTACACACACACAGATATGTATATATGTATATTATTATATATGTATATTAAAATATATAAGTATATATTAAAATAAAGTCTATTTAATATTTAAATAATTTTTTATTTACTATATAAAAGTGAATTAAATATATATTTATAAATAAAATTTCTAATTTTATTTAATTATATTTAATAAAATTACTTCGTGTATTTATATATTATAATATATATATATTAATTTAAATATTTATTTTCATAACAAAGTAAAAATTTGGAAAGGCCTAAGACACGAAGTTAAAAATTTTATTTGGGTATTGAATTATGTTCACTAGATATTAAATTCATTAAATTCTAATAATGACATGAATAAAACAATAAAAACTATAATTTATTTAAAAATACAATTTTACCTCTAAAAGATTATAATTGTTGTGAAAACAAAAATTTAAAAGGGTAAAATTAGAATAGAGGAGAAAGTTGAGATGAAAGGTTAGATTGGTATTTTATTAATGCTATTGGTGTCTCTATTCTATCTTTAATACATCTACAGTGGTGATGAGCTCCACTTTTATAGGCAGTGCAGTAAGGTGGGGGGATTGGTGGGGGTTGGCAGCCCACCCTTGTTGAAGACTGCATCCACCTTTCTATAGCTACCCAGATAATGATAGAATAATTATTTTTAATATTTTTTAATTATATGTAAATTTTAAATTAATAGTGGAAACTATGTTCAAAAATATATACGTTAACCCTAGTTTTATGTTTTAAAACTCTATTTTTCAAAAAAATAGTTTTTCCACCTTTTGATGGTGAACTTATTTTAAATTTATTTTTTGACTCTATTATAAATTATACATTACAAAATAAAATTATTATTTGTAATAAAAATATAAAAAAAATACTTTTCTTGAATTTTTCACATTTTTATGAGAAGTTTCATGTTTGGTTGAATAGTGAAAAAATATTGCATTTTAATTGAAAACATCTTTTCCACGTAAACATTTATAGAGTTAAATTTTATTTTTGATTATATTTAATGTATTATTAGATAAAATTTATATCATTTAATGAAATTTATGTCATTAGGATTAATTTCAAATATTGAAATTGGATGTAAAAACGTTGTGAACTTTTGAACATTTTTACTTTAATACCCATTTTCTCAATCCAAAAATTAGCATAATTTTATATTAACTTTAACCACTTATGTGTTTTGAATTTCTAAAAATGGATTCTATATTTGGAAGAATATTTTTAAAATTTATTAAATATATCCCTTGTACTTTTTGAATAATATGAATAGTAACTTTAGTATTTTTTTATAACCACGGTTATGGGTAAATCGTGTAATTAAGGGTAAAAATAATAATATAATATTATAAAATTACCGTAACATTTATAATACTTTTTTTATGATTTATTGTTGACAAGAATCATCCTTGGACCGATTTTATGAGCTCTTGGATCCACTTGGATGACTTTAATCCATTTATAGTATTTTATTCAAAGAAAAGTCAATTTTGTCATACCATTGTTTTTCACAAGTGAAATAATTTTAATATAGGTTATATAAATGATATATTCAACTATCAATTTTATTTTTAAATCTAAAATGTTAATTTTTAATATGGTATTTTTTTAAATTTTTAGGGATGAAATAATTAAATTAAAGGCTTTCCCAATGATGATGTAGTAATTAATTAATTAATATAAATATCAAATAAATGATATTAAAAATATTAAAATAAATATAATTTTAAATTATTAATGTCATCCATGTATTTTTAGATTACTTTGACTTTTTTTAATCTTTTTTAATTATTTTTTTGAATTTATCTTGTTTTTTTTAATTTTGTAAAAAAAATAATGAATTGTGTCAAAATCGACATTAATGATATTTTAAAATAAATAATATTTCACTAAATAATATTTAATTTTTAAAATATAAAATTCATAAAAACGTTTTGGATAAATCATATAATTTCATAAATAATTAATTTAATGGTATTTTATCATTTTATAGTTATTATATTAACCCTCAATGTGTAAATTAAATGATATCATGGTAAGAGTTAAAGGGGTTAAATAAGGGTTAAAACAAAAAGATAAGAATTAAAAAAACATTCAAAATTAGTATATTTCTCACTAGAAAAATTTATTTTAATACATAATCATCATATATTTTAGATAAATCTTTTTGGACTTATTCTTAATTGAAAATTAATTTATATTAATTTAATATTTTGAAACAATCCAAGAGTTCCCCTCTCCTCTCATATTAAAGTGAACATATTCTTCTCTATTAATAAAAGTTCAAAACCTATTTGGTTAAGACAATATCTACAAGAAATACCTTTATATAATCCCTATTCACATTATAGAGCTCTTATTTTAGTTAGAACACTCACCATAGAGGTGTTAAGGTGTTAATCAAAGGAGATCGTCTGAAGAAGAGGTTTCATTTTTAATTAAGTGTTTCTATTTTATTTCTTCTTCCAATTCATTAAAATATTATTCAACCATGATGAATTATAATTAAATTATCCTCAATAAAATTATATGTTATTATGTTAATATAATCACCTAAATCCATCACTACATTCATCAATTGGGAAAAGAATTATTCATTCGTGTGTACGGCGGACTACCACCTCACGAACCAATATAATTTGTTTTACACTATCACCTCTCAAGACTGGTTATAATGATGGAATTAATGTTTATATATTATATTAATGAAATATTTATCATTATTAAATAATAATATATCATTTATTTTCTTACCTTTCTATGCACATAAAAATGATAACGTCGTTTGTGCGTACGTGTGAACTATAACCTCCATGAAGCAATATGATTCGTTTTTCATCAAAAAATTGCATAAATGATATATATAAGTATATTTATATTAATATTATTATATTTTTTATATTTTTTTCATTCCTAAAATATAAAATTAGACTTACATTCTTTCTGTAATGATCATTGAAAAATGAAAATGTTACTCATGCATACGTACAACCTACTGTCTCTATGATTATAACATAGTTCATTTTACATAAACATACATAATGGTTTCATTTAAAAGTATAATTGATGTATAAAAATGATAATAATGTCATGAATATTATTCTGGAGAGAATGGACATATGCCCACTTTGACTATTGACATCATCCAAATTCATTTTGGACTCACGTACTGAATATCGACAAAATGTCCAACATGAACTTAAATAATTAAGTTATCGTTATAACATGATAATAAGTGATATAAAATGAATAATAAACATAAAAAATATTATAAAACTAGTAAATAAAATACTTAACATTATTATTTAGGAATATTAATATTGTACGTGGTGATTCAAACTCAAGGTAAGGGTATTTCTTTTAAAACCCCCTTTTAAAGTTCTTTTTACATCTCTTTTTACAAATGTCAAAGGGAATGATTTTTTAAGATTTATAGAATGACTGTTTTCTCTAAATTTTGTAAAATTTTATTTCATTAATGTTTTTTATAAATTTTCATAGTTCCTTTTTAATAAAATGATTTCATTATTATGCACGTGAATTTTATATTTTAAATGTGGTTTTTACAAGAAAATGGTATTTTAATATAAAAAAGTGTTTTGGTCATGTGTTTAAAAGAGTTTTAAAGGGTTTTATTCATGATATGTTACTTGAAAATGTTTATTATTGGTTTATCCCATTACAACTCAATATATGATGGGTTGAGCCCCATTATAGCTCAAGATATGATGTGTTGATCCCCATTACAGCTCTAGATATGACTAGTGGGCCCCATTATATATATCCAATGCATTTTGTACTCTCAAGATGGAAGTATAACATAAGTTGATTCCATTTTTAATGGTTAATTTAGACTTTATATGGTAATTATGTCTCAAGACACTTGTGTGATTTTTCTGTTGAGTCAATAAGGTTTTCCTTATGACTTTTCCATTCCTTCTTGTTTTGAAAATCACAAACACCTTATCTTTATGAAAATTGCTTTCTTAAGGAAAATCGCTTTTATAAGAAAAATTTCTTTCGTAAGGAAAATCGCTTTTACAAGAAAAATTTCTTTCTTAAGGAAAATCGCTTTTATAAGAAAAATTATCCTTATCATATTTTCATCCATATTTTTCTTAAGTATAAGTTTCGGATTCATTTTCTCGGAATCATTGAAACTTTGTTATAAAGCATTCTGTTTTAGGATTCGGATTCTGGACAAGAACTATAAGGAAGTTTCATTCCAAATTCCGGATATGAACTCTGACTAAGTTCTATTCCAGATTCAGGATACGAATTCTGAAGAAGAATTCTCATTACGAATTCTAATGAAGAAATCCCATTCCGAATTCTCATTATGAATTCCAATGAAGAATTCCCATTACGAATTCTAATGAAGAAATCCCATTCCGAATTCTCATTACGAATTCCAATGAAGAATTCCCATTACGAATTCTAATGAAGAAATCTCATTCCGAATTCTCATTATGAATTCTGATAAAGAATTCTCATTACGAATTCTGATGACGAATTCTCATTACGAATTCTGATGATGAATTCTCATTACGATTTCTGATGACGAATTCCTATTCCGAATTCTCATTCCGAATTCATCTATTAAACAGAATCTGATTATCGTTGTTTTATACACTCTGAATTAATTCAGACTCCGAAAAATATCTTTGTTTGACTCCGAACTTTTATATTACTTACACTTCTAAAATTTGTCTACTCTTTACTATTGTTTCTTTCACTCCGAACCTTCACTCCGATGTTTTCATTCTGAACCTTTAGGTTAGAGTTTAAAACGATGTCGTATATTCTGTTACACTTGTTTTTTTATAAAACGATGTCGTCTGTTTTGTTATAAACTAACCGTTGTCTAAGTGACACGTGTACAGGTCCCTCCGATCTTTAAGGAAAATATGACCGTTGGAGAAGGAGCCGACCTTACCTATAAATAGGAGCTCATTTGAAAGAGCTCGATGCTGTTGGAAAAACAACTGAGTTTTTTGCCTACATGCTGTTGAAGTGAATTCTAGAGAGAGAGGATCTTATTAACTCTCAGAGCTTCGTGCAACTCCGAATGTTGGTGATTACATTCGAGGGCTTCCGGGGATAGGAAGACAGAGGTGCCGACTACCTTAAAGTTCGAGGGCTTCCTTACTGAGGAGGACAGAGGTTGCCAACTACCTTGAAGTTGAGGGCTTGCGGGGATAGCAAGACAGAGACACCGATCTTCGTATCGAGGGCTTACCCTGGTGTGGGTAAGACAGACTTGCTTGAAAGTATAAATCAAGGGACCTTTATCCAAGGTTGTTGGATACCCTTCTCTTTGGGTTAAAAGACTTATATCTTGTTACTAGTAGTTTTACTACTTGTTTTTATTCTGCTGCAATTTGTATCTTAAGGAAAGTATAACTTTCTTATACTTCCTTACTTACTCTGATTCATTTAGATTCTGTACGCTTTAAGGTAGAATCTCATATTGTAACTTTTGTTAAGTTTCAAATTCCGGAATCATATTTCCGGAACCTACTTTTGGAATCTCTTTCCAAGTTTAGTTCGGTGTTAGAGGTGTTGTGAATTTACTTAGTTTGACTTTGTTAAACTTATCCCTTTCCTTTTCTTAAGGAAACTTTAGTTATTCATAACTAACTTTAAAGGTTCCAAAGGAATTTTTAAAGTATACAATTCACCCCCCCTCTTGTATATTGAGCATCTCATATTATATTTCGATCCTACAATTGGTATCAGAGGTTGGAAACCTCTTACTCTATACCAATATTACATTTGGTATCAGAGAAGGTTACTGAAATACTTGTACTCATATACAAGTTTTTCTTGCTCACTTTATCCATTCCGAACTTTTCTCATTCCGAACCTTGTGATTACGATTCTGAGCTACTAACAAGTTTGTGTGTAAAGTTATTTCTAGTATGGCAGGAATTAATGTTGGATCTATTGACAATCTAAATCCTACAAGACCTCCTATATTTGATGGTAATGATTATGAATACTGGAGAGATCGTATGAAGACATTTGTTATCAATACTGGAGTAGACAACTTTGTTGTTCTTACTGGTGATTATAAAATTCCTGACAAGGAAGTCAGAACCTTTACTAACCAGGAAAAGCAAGAATATCAACTCAACTATAAGGTACGCAATACTTTACTATGTTCAATGACCAGAAATATATATAGCCAAATTTCTTCTTGTGAAGCAGCTAACTTTATATGGAAGAAGTTAGAGGTTACACACTTTGGGACTTCTAAGGTGATTGAGACTAGAAGAGCTATGCTTAGAGCTGAATATCATGGCTTCAATTTTCCTTATGGAGAACCTATCTGTAAAGTAAAACAAAGGTTTATGACTATTGTCAACAGTCTGCAGTCTATGGGAGAGAAAGGTTTAGATGATGAAGCTCTTGTGGACAAGATAATTGACATTATGCCCAATGAGTGGGAATCCAAGAGAACAGCTATAGATGAGAATAGGAAGGTCACTCAAATTACTCTTGATGAATTATTTGGAACTCTTCTACAACATGAAACCAGAATGAATAGAGATGCTAACAACATCAAGAAAAAGAATGGAAATGGTACTGTTGCTTTTACTACAACTTCAAATCAGATGAAAGCTAAGACTCCTGAGAGAATAACCGGATCCAAGTCTAAGAAAGTCATTTTCCAATCCGAATCTAGTGAGAGTGAAGTCTCAGAAAATGAATTAGCCAATCTTGCTCGAAGGATGAACAAGATAGCTGGACAGAGAAATTTTCAATCCAAGTATAAGAAGAAGGATAGGAAAGATAAGAAAGATGGAGAAGTTACTTGTTATGAATGTAAGAGAGCTGGACATATTAGACCAGATTGCCCTATGCTCAAAAAGAAAGAAAGAAAGGAAATACATTCAGACAGGAACAGAAAGAAGTATTATAAAGCTAAAGCTAAGAATGTTCTGAAAGCTAATGACACCTGGAGTGCCAGTGGTGGTGACTCTTCAGATGAATCTTCTGATTATGAATCTTCAGGACAGAAGAATCTTGGTCTTTTATCCAGATTACCTATTGATAATCATTGTCTTATGGATAAGGTACGAAATGTTGAATCTTTGACCAATATTTCTTTAAATTCTAATGATAGTAAGTATTATAACTCTTCTAATGAAGAATCATCTTCTGATGAGGAAAATACTTTACCTACTTTTGAAGAAGTCTCCAGGTTTGCTGAACTTCTTGAGATTGAGAATTTCAAACTCAATAAGAAACTTGATAAGGCAAACTCTAGGAATTCTATTCTTACTAAAGAGATATCAGATCTTTCTACAGATCTTGATAAGAAAAATGTTGATTTTGAAAATATTTCAAAAAATCTTGAGGAAGTAAGTTCTGAGAAGAACAAACTTTCTAAATAATTATAAAAAGTAATTTCTAATAAAAATGTTTTCGAGCCTAACTCTAGTTCAAAAACTAATGATTTTGAGGATAAAAACTTGGTTGTAAAACTCAAGTCCGAAATTTTTTTCTTAAAGAAGTGTTTATCAAACTTTACCCATGGTAAAGAAAATTTTGATAAGATGTATTCCCAAATACGACCTTTAAGAAATAAATCCGGATTTGGTTATACCCATGCAAAACCAGTTTTCAGTAACAATTATTTTATTCCTCAAAGTGCCCCATTTTGCACTAAGTGTCAATGTGGTGGTCACTGGGCAAAGAATTGTTCCTTAAACAAAACCCAATTCTTAGGTTTTCATAAAGCTTATTTTTCTAAGAAAATGTGGGTTCCAAAAATTGTATTGTCTGGAAATCTCGGATCCAAACAGGTTTGGATTCCGAAAATCCAACTTTGTTCTTAATTTCAGGAAGACAAAGAAAGTTCCAGCAACAATATATGGTACATGGATAGTGGATGTTCCCGGCACATGACTGGTAAAAAAAGTTTTTTCGAAAAGATTATCAAAACGAAAGGAGGAAAGGTAACTTTCGGAGACAATGCTAAGGGAGAGATTGTTGGTATTGGTAATATTGTTCTTTTAGGTAAAACTTTGATTTCAAATGTTCTTTTTGTTAAAGGTCTTAAGCACAACCTCATTAGCATAAGTCAGTTATGTGATGAAGGTTACCTTGTGAATTTTAGGAATGATAAGTGCTTAGTTCACAATTCCAAGGAAGAATATATTCTCTCAGCCAACAGGCAAGAGAATGTTTACACCTTAAACTTAGAAGACCTAAGAAGCCAAGATTTACCTTGCCTAAGTGCAATGGAAGATCATTCTTGGTTATGGCATAGAAGACTAGGACACTGTAATATAAGAAACCTATGTAAACTCTCTAAGAAGAAACTTGTTAAGGATTTACCGGAGCTTAGATTTGATTCTTCTAAAGTTTGTGATCCTTGTCAATATGGCAAGCAACATAAATCTAGTTTTAATTCAATCGGTGAAGTCTCAACAACCGATGCATTACAGTTAGTGCACATGGATCTTTTTGGTCCAACACAAACTGGAAGTATTGGAGGCAAATATTATGTGTTTGTTCTAGTTGATGATTACACTAGATTTACTTGGGTCTATTTTCTAGCAAAGAAATCTGAAGCTTTTTCTTATTTCAAAAGTTTTAGAGCTCAAGTTAAAAATGAGAAAAACCTTCCATTGAAAACTATTCATAGTGATCATGGAGGAGAATTTCAAAATTCTGATTTTGAAACTTTTTGTAGTAAGAAAGGTATTACTCACAATTTTTCAGCACCTAGAACTCCTCAACAGAATGGTGTAGTTGTAAGAAGAAATAGAATTCTTCAAGAGATAACTAGAACCATGTTGAGTGAATATTCTATTTCTAGACATTTCTGGGCTGAAGCTGTAAGTACTGCTTGTTATACTATAAATCGAGTTTTGATTAGACCTTTTCTTAATAAAACTCCTTATGAGTTATGGAATGGTAGAAAACCAAGACTTTCCTACTTCAAGGTTTTTGGTTGCAAAGTATTCATTTTGAATACTAAAGATAACTTACATAAATTCGCACCAAAATCAGATGAAGGGATTTTCTTAGGTTATTTCACAACCTCTAAGGCTTATAGAGTTTTTAATAAAAATACTTGTACTGTTGAGGAAACAGTGCATGTGAAATTTGATGAGTCAGATCCTTTTGTTTTTAAACCATCTCAACTTACATCTTCGGATGTGTTTTCAAAAACTGATTATCAACCTTTGATAGAAGAATCTTCTGATAAGGAAATTGTTCTAGAAAATACTTCTGAAACATTTACCCCAGAAGACTTTCTACCCTATGTTGATGAACAGATTTTACAAAATCCAAATCAGGTGTTTCTTAAGAATCATCCCAGTGATAGTATCATTGGCGATGTAAATCAACCTGTAAGGACTAGAAGTTCCTTAAGAAATGAAGTAGAACATCTAGCATTTCTTTCCCAATTAGAGCCTAAAAGCACTGATGAAGCTTTAGGTGATGATGATTAGATCAAAGCAATGCAAGATGAACTAAATGAATTCGAAAGGAATAAAGTCTGGACCTTGGTTGAAAGACCTAAGGAAACTTCTGTTATTGGAGTAAAATGGGTTTTCAGAAATAAATGTGATGAAAATGGAGTCATTGTTAGAAATAAAGCTAGACTTGTTGCTAAATGCTATAATCAGCAAGAAGGAATAGACTACGAAGAAACCTATTCTCCAGTAGCCAGACTTGAATCTATCTGTATTCTACTTGCTTTTGCAGCATTCTTTAATTTCAAACTTTATCAAATGGATGTGAAATGTGCTTTTCTTAACGGTTATGTTCAAGAGGAAGTTTTTGTTGAACAACCTCCTGGCTTTGAAGATACAAAACATCCAGATCATGTTTTTAGACTTACCAAAGATTTGAATGGTCTTAAACAAGCCCCACGAGCATGGTATGATAGACTCACTGGATTTTTGCTTCAAAATAACTATGTTAAGGGAAATGCAGATCCAACCCTTTTTATAAAGAAAGATAAGAAAAATGTTTTAATTGTTCAAATTTATGTTGATGACATTATATTTGGTTCAACTCAGCAATCTTTGACTGACTCTTTTTCTAGTCTAATGAAATCTGAGTTTGAAATGAGTATGATGGGTGAGTTAACATTTTTCCTTGGTTTTCAAATTTCTCAAAAACTAGAAGGAACCTACATATCTCAACATAAGTATATTAAAGATCTTCTTAAAAAGTATGGTTATGACAACACTAAGAGTATAAGTACTCCCATTGGTACCTCAAACTCTTTAGATCTTGACGAAGCTGGGAAACCAGTAGATCAAACATATTTTAGAGGTATGATAGGAAGTCTACTTTACTTAACAACTAGTCGAACAGACTTAATGTTTTCAGTATGCTTATGTGCAAGATATCAATCCAATCCTAAGGAATCTCACTTAAAGGCAGTAAAAAGAATTTTTCGCTACCTTAAGGGAACCATGGATCTAGGATTATTTTATACTTCTGGAAATGATTTTGTTCTAAAAAGCTTTTCTGATGCTGACTTTGTTGGATGTAGAATGGATAGGAAAAGTACATCCGGAACTTGTCATTTCTTAGGAGATTCATTAGTTTCTTGGTCCTGCAAGAAGCAACATTCAGTTGCACTCTCCACTGCTGAAGCTGAATATGTAGCAGCTGGAAGTTGTTGTGCACAAGTGTTGTGGATGCAACACACACTCACAGACTATGGCTTGAGTTTTACCAAAACTCAAATTTTGTGTGATAATACAAGTGCCATTGCCCTAAGTAAAAATCTTGCACATCACTCCCGTGCAAAACACATAGATATTAGGCATCACTTTCTTAGGGATCACACACTTAAAGGAGATATTATTCTTCAGTTTATCGGAACGCAAGAACAACTTGCTGATATATTCACAAAGTCTTTGCCTTCTGATAGATTTGAATATATTAAACAGAAGTTAGGAATGATAACCGTAAGGTAATCTTCCTTAATTAACTTTCTGTTGAAAAAAAAACTCCTTATAGTAATAAACTCCTTTTCATAGGGGGAGTACATTTGATTGTTTATATTTAATTTTTTTTTTCTTTCTTTCTTTCAAAATTTTATTTTCAAACTTTTCGGAACGAAGATTTCCGGAATGGAACTTCCAGAACTACCATTTTCCAGAATGGATATTTTCGTACAGAATACTTCTGGAATGGAATTATTCGTATTGAAAATTTCCGGAATGGAAAACTTTCATACTGGTACTTTCATAACCAGGTTTTCGTACGAAGTTTTTTTATTTATTTATTTTTCGTATTTACTTTTTCGTATTGAGTTTTTTCGTATTTACTTTTTCGTATTTGGTTTTTCATATTGAGTTTTTCGTAGTCATCTTTATATTACCCATTACGAATAACTTTCATAAGCTAATCCGAAAGGTATGATTTCCATACTGAAGTTTTCGTAATCATATTTTACTTGCTGGCAGTTTCTTATATTTTGTTTTCGGTTTTTGGATTTTGGATTTCTTAATTCTTTACTTTAATAAAAACCTCAAAAAGATCGGATTCAAGTTATCAACCGTCAGATTTGATCTCAGTTCATTCCAACCGTTAGATCAATTATGGAAGGTGAACCGTCATCTCGTTGCCTATATAAAGGGGACCCAATTTCTCATCCCACATCGGTTTCAAGCTTTCGCGTGCTAAAGTTCTGCCCCTCTGTTTTAAGGCCGTTCCGAACCATAGTTTACTCCGTTCCGAATTTCTCAGAGGACTTCAGATCCGAATGTCTGCAGAGTTAGCTTCTCAAGAAATGTCTTCAACCAAGCCTATTTCTCAGTGGTTAGTATACAGGGAAAGGCAACTTCATCCAGATTTCTTCAACAATTATGATTCCCTTATCTCAAAGAACATCAAGTTGAATGGCTAAGAGGATGTTGCGGTATCTAAAACTGGGAATCAAGATGAAGTTTATTCTGATTTACTTGTCGAATTTTATGAATCAGTTTCTTTCTTTAAGGAAGATGATAGAGAGAAGTTTTATTTCAAATCGTATGGCAAGACATATAAGCTTTCTTACACCAAGGCTGCAAGCTTGGTAGGGTTATCTTATGAAGGTGAAGCTGAGTTTATTTCTCACGTATTTCCGGACTCTAAGGGTAGTTTCAACAAAGAGAAAGACTTAGAAACTCTTGGACTTGCTGATGACAAGGCTCCGAAAATTGCAAGTCTTTCTACAAATTTTTGGATTCTGGAATTATGGGTGCAAGGACTTATCGTACCGAGAAAAGGTGATAAGGACAGCTTGAAGAATAGTGAGATCAATATCTTAGATTTTCTGATAAATCTAAGGAATTTTAACTTCATGAGGCACATATTTATAACCATTGAGAACCTCAAGAAAGGAAATCTCAGAGCTCAGATCGTTATGTACCCAGCAATATTATCAAAGCTCATAGTTCGGTGCCTAGAATCTTTCAAAGTAGCTTGCAGATCTAAGCCAAGGGTTTGTAAAATCTTGTTGCTTAGTGATGACACTCTTAAGAGGATGAATGTGGCTTTTAACAAAGAGATTGGAGAGTTCGTTGACTTGCCTGATCAAGAAGAAACGGTTCCGAAGGCTGCTGAACCGGATTCATCCAAACAAGTGAAGAAAAGGAAGTTGAAGGAAGTTGCAGCTGTAGTTGAAGATCCCAAGT
The DNA here is from genome assembly GCA_963277665.1 of Viscum album. NCBI lineage: Eukaryota > Viridiplantae > Streptophyta > Magnoliopsida > Santalales > Viscaceae > Viscum > Viscum album. The sequence goes on from OY728159.1 coordinate 1,648,393,672, forward strand.
CTAAGGAAGCTCAAACCGCACCGCCCAAACCAAAGAAGAAGAAGACCTATCCTGATGAGGTTGTTGCAAAGTGGAGAGCAGATAAGGAAACAAGGAAAGAAGGGGATCCGCAGTTCGGATTGAACCCTGCGGAGGCTAAGGCTTTGAAGGAGAAAACGGCTGATGAGATTGAAAAGTAAGCAAAGGAGAAGAAGCTTAAGAAGAAGATGTCAGAAGCCGAGGCTGTTCAAGCGTTGTTAAAGTTCAATGAAATGGTTTCAGCAACAATTCCAGTTCCGAGATCTTTCTCCCTAGAATCTCTACCTGAGACTCTAGGAAGAAATCTCGTTGCTCCGGAACAAGCTGTTGCTACTAATACTGAGGAAGTAGAGCAAGTGGAACAAGTTGAAGAGGCTGTTGAAGGAAGTGGTGAGACATGAGATGTGCTAAAACAAGTAGATGAGTACAAGGGAACTCCTTCGGAACACTTATCGCTCCGAACCTCTGAAGCTGAATCTTCTAAGCTTGTTACTCCGAAAATGGAAGAAGAGAAAGGTGAAGAAGAAGTTTCTTATCTGAGAGAAGAAGAACATCTTTTACTTGATGCTGCTCAGAAGGAGAATATAGAAGTTGCTGATGAGGAAGATAATATTGTTCAAGTCTCTGATAGTGAGAAGAGATCTCCAGAACAGGTTTCAATTCCGGAAAAAGATAAGGGAAAGAAAATTCTTACCGAGACTCCGAGCACAGAAGTAAGAAAGAGGAAGGAAGCTGGTAGTTCTTCAAAAAGAAAGTTGGAGCTTATTGAGGAAGAAAATTCTCCTAGAAAAAATTTGGATTCGGAGTCATCCTCTCTGGGGCATGACTTTGTTGTTCAGTCTTTGAAAAAGTTGGTAGGAACCATTCCAACCTTCTCTAGTATTGATTCACGATGCCAGATGCTCCAACATGCGTTGAATCTGAAAACAGACTCTGTATCCATGGTTATGGATAAGTGCGTTGAGATAGAGGCACAGTTCAAAAACTTCTTTATTGGTTACGAAGCTCATAAAAGATCTTGCAAGAGGATGAGAAGCTGGTCTAAGAAGACTGTGGAAGAGATGAGGCTTTTCGATGAGTTTCAAGATAATGTTAAGGATGCCTTTGAAACCGAGGACAAGAAGATTAATGAGCTGACTGCATCCTTTGAAGAAAAGTTGACAGAGGAAAAGAACTTTTAGATTCAGGAAGTGAGAGATCTGAATGGAAAGCTCAATTCCGTTTCTCAAAATTAGAAATTTGAAAGGGATCATCGAATCTATTTTGAAGAGAGGATGAAGGATCGGGAAGAGAAAATGAAAGCTCAGGAAGAAAAGTTGAAGGCTCAGGAAGAAATAATTGAAGCTCAATCCGCAAGAATAGTGGTCTTAGAGAAGCAAGCCGAAGAAGATCATAAAGACCTCAAGAAAATCAAGACTATTCTAAAGGGACTCATGTCTAAGGAAAAAGATCCGAAATAACCCAATCCGATCTTTTTGTTGTAATTTTTTTGTTGTTGCTGAGATTACAAATTTTAATGAAAATTGTGTCTCTTGTTTCTTTTTGTTGTCATTACTAATATCTCAGGTACTTTCTTATGCTTTTCCATTCCTTACAATTCTTTTTGAAAATCACAAAGGGGGAGAAGGAAAAGATCCTTAAGAAAAAGAAGAACTTTAATAAGAGTTTATCAAAGGGGGAGAAAGAGAAAATACCCAAGGAAAAAGAACTCTAATAAGAGTTTGTTAAGGGGGAGATTTTTCATTAAAGAAGACTTTCTTATCTATCACTCCGGAAATTTGAATACGATCCTTAGAGTTCCAAAGCCTAAGGGGGAGTTAGTCGTATTCGTCAATATCCTTAATGCAAAGGGAGATAAGCCTTAATGTGCTTCTTTCTTCTTAGAATAGATTTTTCGTAAGGATGTTTGTGCTTTCTAAAAAGGGGGAGATTGTTGAGTCAATAAGGTTTTCCTTATGACTTTTCCATTCCTTCTTGTTTTGAAAATCACAAACACCTTATCTTTAAGAAAATTGCTTTTTTAAGGAAAATCGCTTTTATAAGAAAAATTTCTTTCTTAAGGAAAATCGCTTTTATAAGAAAAATTTATTTCTTAAGGAAAATCGCTTTTATAAGAAAAATTATCCTTATCATATTTTCATCCATATTTTTCTTAAGTATAAGTTTCGGATTCATTTTCTCGGAATCATTGAAACTTTGATATAAAGCATTCTGTTTTAGGATTCGGATTCTGGACAGGAACTATAAGGAAGTTTCATTCCGAATTCCAGATATGAACTCTGACTAAGTTCTATTCCAGATTCAGGATACGAATTCTGAAGAAGAATTCTCATTACGAATTCTAATGAAGAAATCCCATTCCGAATTCTCATTACAAATTCCAATGAAGAATTCCCATTACGAATTCTAATGAAGAAATCCCATTCCGAATTCTCATTATGAATTCCAATGAAGAATTCCCATTACGAATTCTAATGAAGAAATCTCATTCCGAATTCTCATTACGAATTCTGATAAAGAATTCTCATTACGAATTCTGATGATGAATTCTCATTACGAATTCTGATGATGAATTCTCATTACGATTTCTGATGATGAATTCCTATTCCGAATTCTCATTCTGAATTCATCTATTAAACAGAATCTGATTATCGTTATTTTATACACTCTGAATTAATTCAGACTCCGAAAAATATCTTTTTTTGACTCCGAACTTTTATATTACTTACACTTCTAAAATTTGTCTACTCTTTACTATTGTTTCTTTCACTCCGAACCTTCACTCTGAAGTTTTCATTCCGAACCTTTATGTTAGAGTTTAAAACGATGTCGTATATTCTGTTACACTTGTTTTGTTATAAAACGATGTCGTCTGTTTTGTTATAAACTAACCGTTCTCTAAGTGACACGTGTACAGGTCCCTCTGATCTTTAAGGAAAATATGACCGTTGGAGAAGGAGCCGACCTTACCTATAAATAGGAGCTCATTTGAAAGAGCTCGATGCTGTTGGAAAAACAACTGAGTTTTGTGCCTACATGCTTTTGAAGTGAATTCTAGAGAGAGAGGCTCTTATTAACTCTCAGAGCTTCGTGCGACTCCGAATGTTGGTGATTACATTCGAGGGCTTCCGGGGATAGGAAGACAGAGGTGCCGACTACCTTAAAGTTCGAGGGCTTCCTTGCTAAGGAGGACAGAGGTTGCCAACTACCTCGAAGTTGAGGGCTTGCGGGGATAGCAAGATAGAGACACCGATCTTCGTATCGAGGGCTTACCCTGGTGTGGGTAAGACAGACTTGCTTGAAAGTATAAATCAAGGGACCTTTATCCAAGGTTGTTGTATACCCTTCTCTTTGGGTTAAAAGTCTTATATCTTGTTACTAGTAGTTTTACTACTTGTTTTTATTCCGCTGCAATTTGTATCTTAAGGAAAGTATAACTTTCTTATACTTCCTTACTTACTCTGATTCATTTAGATTCTATACGCTTTAAGGTAGAATCTCATATTAGAACTTTTGTTAAGTTTCAAATTCCGGAATCATATTTCTGGAACCTACTTTTGGAATCTCTTTCCAAGTTTAGTTCGGTGTTAGAGGTGTTGTGAATTTACTTAGTTTGACTTTGTTAAACTTAGCCCTTTCCTTTTCTTAAGGAAACTTTAGTTATTCATAACTAACTTTAAAGGTTCCAAAGGAATTTTTAAAGTATACAATTCAACCCCCTCTTGTATATTGAGCATCTCATATTATATTTTGATCCTACATTTTCTATACATGCTAATGAGTTCGTAAGGAAATGATTTAATGGGTTTTCATGTTTTCACTAGACTAATGATTTTATTTATTTGAGTTTTTTTCTAAGATTTTTGTGCTCATCCCAAGTTTTAAAATGTATTTTATAGGGTAAAATAAAGTTTTATATAAAATAGGAAGTCAATTTTAAAGTTATGGAAATGTTTTCATGAAAAAAAATCATGTTTTATTTTAAAGGTATTATATTTTGGAAAAATGGATACTATTTTAGTACGATCCACTTTGTATGAATGTTGGATGTTATGTATGAATGATGGAATAATTTTATGAAACTCTAAACCTGAAAAATCATCATTGTGAAAGAAATTAAATTAATGAATAAAACATAAGATTTTGTAATTCTTAAGGTTGGGTCCTTATTGTTGGTATCAGAGATCTGTTTAGATAATTTTAGGGGTTAGGATATTGTTAATATAATATCTATAAATACATTATACTTTATAGTTAAATTCAAATGATATAGAATTTTAATATTACCATTTTCCTTTTTATGATATATTTCTTTTCAGAATGATTTTTCATAGAGGAAACATTGCAGTTATGGTGGGAAGAAATCGAGGGGAAAGCATCATTCTAAATCAGCATCCCAAGATGTTTGGAGTTCGAATAGAATAGTTTGTTATAGTGATGGTCCAGTTGACTCTGGTGATAAATGGTGGTGGTACCCATGCAATGAAAAAACTAGATCATTCATACGGAAACATCACAATGGTGGAGCATTTTTTAGGAAACAACATTCATCTTTCTGTGGAACTTCAGATCCAGTTGTAATCAAAGGATGGATCAAAACTACGGAAAAGATATTTAAAGTCATGGGATGTCTGGAATTACAAATGGTAACCCTAGCTGTTTATCATTTTGAAGGTGATTATGATCAGTGTTGGTCACTAATTAATAATACCAGAGAAAAATATGATATTGACACTCTTGAATGGGGTGATTTTAAGTGTGTTTTTTGGAAAAATATTTTCACAAATGTTTTGGACTTATAATGGAGAAATAATTATTGGAACTGTGGTAGAATGAATATTATTATGTGGATGTGTATGAATCCAATTTTACAAGGCTATCCAGGTATGTACTAGAATTTATTTGGAACTTTAATCGTAAAATTAATCAATTTTACTCTAATTTTAAACTAATTTTATAAAGATATTTTTCTTCACAAAAGTTAAAAATCAATGATAAATTTTTCTTTGTGCTGTAAAAGTTTAGATGACTTTTTCTGACACATATTTTCCTTGTGATGATAAGAATAATAATAGGTCAGTTTTCTAGGATTTGGGGAATAATTCAACAAATAGATCTTGAGGTAATAAAATCAAATTCCCTTCTTGTGAAGATTGTGGTAAAAATAATCTAGGAAAATATCTTTTAAATTTTGGGAAGTGCTACCGATGTGGAAATTTTGGAAACATGGCTTGTGAATGCAAGGAAAATGATCGAAAAATTAATGATAAGTTGATGGTAACATGATTTAAAATTAAAAATTTGGGTCATTTTTTTTAATTTCTATCCAAATTTAGCCACTCTAGGGGGAAATCAACAATATTAGAAATATTAGGGTGTGGAAAAATCCTTTTGAACTACTTAAATGGGTCTTGAGACGTCAAACGAAGTGGTATCACATAAATTTCATGTTTTTATAGATTATGTCAATGTGTTGTTTGATTCAAGGTCTAAACATTCATTAATTTCTAAGAAATTTTTTGATAAATTATAAATTACACCCCAATAAATGAAACCATAACTTATGGTAAAAATAACTGGGAGAAATATTTAGGTAAAAATAATTTATAAGAATATTTTTATTATTTTATATGGAAGGACATTACCTATAAATCATATTTTTTCCTCTAGTAGAGATTGATGTTATTCTGGGTATGAATTGGCTTTTTTACTATGTTTCAATATATTATAGACTTAAATATGTTTCTTTTAGAAATATTTTCTATTTTTGTACAAGAATAAAACTGTACCATTGATAAAATATTAAGAAGTTGAGAAACTATTAAAGTAGGAAAATAAAATTTATCTTACACATATTGTTGAAAATAAAGGAACTGTTCAGATTAATGATGTTCTGGTGGTAAATGAGTATCTTGATGTTTTACTGATAATTTTCTTAGTGTTATTTATGGTCTATAGGTTGAGTTTACTATAAAGTTAATACCTATTTCTAATCATATTTATAAACCCCCTAATGGAATAATTCAAATAGAACTTTTAGAATTGAAAACATAGTTACATGAGTTTCTAGATAATGGTTTCATCTGACCTAAAACATCACCATAGAGTGCTCATTTCTTATTTGTTAAAAAGAAAGATAGTTCAATAAAACTTTTCCTTGATTATAGAGACTTTATTGACATCATTGTTATAAAAAAAATTCATTTTCCTCACATATATGACTTGTTTGATCATATCCAAAGAGCATAGTATTTTTCAAAGGTTAACCTAGGGTTGGGGTACCATCAGGTGAATATAAAATAAGTAGCCATTTTAAAGGCTATGTTTTGGACTAGATATTAGAATTATAGATTTTAGTTATGTCATTTGGGTTATATAATGCACCTTCTATATCCATGGGTCTCATTAATAGAATATTTTATTTGTTCTTAGATAATGTTTTTGTTATAATTTTTGATGACATTATGATATATTCTAAAAGTAAAGTGGAGCTTGATGGAAATTTAAGGGTTGTTTTGAAAACCTTAAATAAAAACAAACTATATGGGAAAACTAGAAATTGTGAATTTTTGTGGAAAAAAATTTCATTCCTTGGTCACATTGTTTCTAAATATTTCACAATCGTTGGGCCTTCTAAAATGAAACTTTTTGATTAATGGACAAGACCCACAAATATAACTAAGACTCATAGTTTTCTGGGTTTAGTAGAATATTTCCATATGTTTTTTTAAACTTTTCATGTTTATCTATCCCATTAACGAAGTTAACTCAAAAAAGATTTAAGTTCATCTGACAAAAGAATGTGATGATTATTTTTAGAAATTGAAAAGTGTATTGGGTAATGCTGTAGTTTTGGCCCTACCTTACATAAATGGTGAAATTTCCATCTATTGTGATGCTTCATTTAAAGGAATTGTTTGTGTCATAATTTAGAATGGTCAAGTAATTTATTATGCTTTACATCAGCTAAAACCTCAGGGTTAAGATACCCTACACATGATTTTGAATTATTTTTTGCAATTTTTGAATTAAAAATTCAAATGCATCATTTGTATGGATTAAAATTTGAAATACATATTAATTACAAGAGTATGAAGTATATATTCACATCAAATGAATTGAACATGAGACAGAAAAGATGGATAGAAATAATCAAGTATTATGATTACATGATTCATTAAAATCCAGGAAAATCAAATAAAGTTGTCAATGATTAGAGTAAAAAAAGTAATGATACATTAACTATGTTGCATTTGGAATGTGGCCATTTGTATAATGATTTGATTAATTTTTTCTTGGAAGTTATTGGTGCAAGGAATTCTTTGGTTTTGGTTTAGGTGTTAGTATAATAGTCTCTATCAGACAAAATTAAGAAATCTTTGAAGGAAGACAGTGAGTTTTCGAAAAATGTAGAATTGTTTAAAAGGGTAATTTTCATGAAGTAAATAATGATAAAGATTTTGTTTTGAAATTTTAGAAGAGATTATATGTTTCTTGTGATTCATAATTTAAGAAAGAGTTTTTAATTGAAGATCACAGTTATTTATTTTTTATTCATCTAAGAAATAATAAGATGTGCATAAACCTTTATGAGTATTACTAGTGGGGTGGAATGAAAATTGATATTGGAAAATTTACTATGAGGTGTTTGAATTGCTAGTAAGTTAAAGAGGAATGATAATTTTTGAAGGATATTATTCAGCCTTTATAGTTCTATAGTGGAAATGGGAAAACATATCTATGGATTTTGTAGTTGGTTTACCAAATACTTCTTTAAGATAAAATGTGAATTGGATTATTGTTGATTGATTGACTAAATATGCACATTTTCTTCTTATTCAAAACACTTTGTCTCTAGATCAAAAATTTTGTCTGTATCTTAAAGATATAGTTAGCTTAAATGAAGTTCCTCTCTTCATTATATATGATTTTGATCTTAGGTTCACTTATAAATTTTGGAAAGGGCTTGTGATGTCATTGGGAACTGAAGTAAATTTTAGCACAACCTTTCATCCTCAGTATGGTGGATAGTCAAAATAAACAATTCAGACAGTGAAGGATATGCTATATGCTTGTTTAATGGATTACCAGGGAAGTTAGGGTCAACATAATTCTTTGGTTGGGTTTTATTATAATAATAGATTTCATTCTAGTATACACATGACACCATTTGAAGAATCATATGGAAATCAGTGACTAACTCCAGTATTTTTGGATAATGTTGGTTAATGGAAGTTGATGGGACCAGAATTGGTAGAAAAAATGGTAGAGAAAGTTCAGTTGATTCAGTGGCACATGAGGATACATCAGATAAGAAAGAAAATTTATGTTAATAATTAGAGGAAGGAACTTTATTTTGAGGTAGGTGATCATGTATTTCTTAAATTTTTCCATCAAAACATTTGATTATTTTTTGTAAGAATGAGAAGTTGAGTCCATAGTTAATAAGAACCTATAAAATCCTAGAGAAATTTAGATCAAATACCTACTGAGTGCAGTTTTATCTAAGTTTATCCCATTAAAACAATGTATTTCATGTCTTAATGTTAAGGAAATATGTGCCAGATTCATCTCATGTTTTAAGACTTGAAGAAGTTTAGTTGGAAGAGAGTATTTCTTATGAGGAATATCCATTTCAGGTTCTTGACCACAGAGAGAAAGTGTTCTGGAATAAGGTGATTCATTATGTAATTTTTTATGGGAAAATAACATGGTGAAATAGGAAACATGGGATTATGAAAATTCTATGAGGGAAAGATATCCCAGCTTATTTAATAAGAGAGTAAAATTGCGAGGACACAATTTCAAAAAATGGGGAAAGAATATAATGACCTAGGTAATGATGGAATAAAATTTTTCATATTCTTTGAAAATTTTGAATTAGATATTAATTTATAATTATAAAGGGACACTATGTACAATAGTGTATACAATAAACCTAGTTTTATGGTTAAAAACTATATTTTTCTAAAAAAACGTTTTACTACCATTTGATGGTGCACTTGTTTTAAATCAAGTTTTTGACACTTTTATAAATTATAATTGAAAAAAAAAAGTTATTATTTGAAATTTTAACATCAAATTTTAATTTTTTTGATTTTGTGGTATTTTTCTGAGAAGTTTCATGTTTAGATGAATAGTGAAAACCCACATTTTAATTGAAAATAGATTTTCAGACTAAATAATTTTTTGAGTTAAATTATATTTTTATTGGATTTAAATTATAAATAAATCAATTTTATATCATTTAATCCAATTTAGGTCATTGGAGTCAGTTTCACATTGAAAATGGATATAAAAAATTTGTAAAAGTTTGAATGTTTTTGCCTTAATAACTCATTTTCTCAATCTGACAACAAGATTAATTTTATATTAATTTTAGTCACTTATGAATATTGAGTTTTGAAAAATGGATTTAATATTTTGAATAATAATTTACAAATTTTTTAAATATTTACCTTTTACCTTTTGGGAAATATTAATAGTGACTTTAGTAATTTTTTATTACCACAATTATAGGTAAATCAGGTGATTAAGAGTAGAAATAATGTTATATATATTATAAAATTACCCTAAAACATATCCTAATTTAATTAGATGAGTTTTTTTCTACAAAAAATAATCTTTGGGTCAATTTTATGAGCTCTTGGAGCCACTTGGATGACTATAATCCATTTATAATATTGTATTCAAAGAAAAGTCAATTTTATCAAACTATTGTTTTTAACAAATGAATTATTTTTAATATGGGGTTATATAGGGGATATATTCAAATATAAATATTTTTTTCAATTATAAAATTTTTATATTCATCATGGTAATGTTTTTAATTTTTAGGGAAGAAATAAATATATTAAAGGCTTTCCTAACAGTGATGTTGTAATTGTTTAATTAATGGAAAATCAAATAAATAATATTAAACATTTTAAAATAAATATAATTTGAGAAAATTAATGTCATAAACGAATTTCTTAGATTATGTTTACATGTTTTTAATGTTTTTTATGTATTGGTTTCATTTTTTATTATTGTTTTGATTTTTTAAAAAGGCAAATCAATGAATCGTGTCAGAATTCACATTAATGAAATTTCAAAATAAATAATATTTTGTTAAATTATATATTATTTATAAAAAATTATAAAATTCATCCAAATGATTTTTATATGTATTATAATATCATAAATTCTTCATTTAATGGTCTTTTGACATTTTATTTTAATTATATTAACCCTTAATTTGTAAATTACACGATATCATAGTAATAATTAAAGAGGTTAAATAGGAGTTAAAACAAAATGATATGGATTAAAAATTATTCATAACTTTTATAATATTAATTTTATGAATTTATTTGGAACCATACTCATCATATATTCTAAATAACTCAATTTGTACCCATTTGATATGAAAAATTAATTTATATTAATTTAAAATTTTCAAAAATTATAAGAGTGTCCCTCTCCTCTCTTATATAATAGAACATATTCTTCTCCATATATAACTCTTAAAAACTTATTTTTTTTTGAGTAAGATCTACCCAAATCAGTTCTTATAATACCTCCCCACATTATAGAGCTCTTATTTTTGGCAAAACACTAATCTTAGGGGTATTAAGGTGTTAATCAAAGGAGATCATCCAAAGAAGTGAAATCATGTTTAATTAAGTGTTTCCATTTTATTTATTCTTACAATTCCCTAAAATATTATTCAACATTGATGAATTAATTACTCCATTATTATCAGTATATTTATATTCTATTTTGTTAACACCATCACCTAAATTCATCTTCACTTTTATCAAATGGGTAAATAATTATTCTTTTGTGTGTACAACCAACTACCACCTAACGAACAGATATAATTTGTTTTCCCCTGCCATCTTTGAAGAATGGTTATAATTATTGAATTAATTTTTATATATGATATTCATGATATATTTATCATTATTAAATAATAACATGTCATTTAATTTTTAAGGACCCCGATCCCAGTACCCCAGAGTTGGTGCCCTAATTTAAAACATTAGCATGATTTAAAGGAATCGAATCCCAAATGACTAAATATTTTAGTAGTATTGGTAAAATATATACATACTTTAAATCCAAATAAAATTTTAAAACATAAAATACACATATAATTTTCTTTGAGCATGTCATTAATCCCCTTACTACAACCCTTCACATCAAAATCAAAACACTTCTTCGTGTCCTGTAAAAAAACATAAGAAAGGGTTACGTGAAAATTATCAGTAAGGGTTTGTGTAAAAAAATATGAGTAAATATAACATAAAAATATGTAAAGGTAAATAATTGAAATGTATTCCATTTAAATAATCACATGATCTTAGAAACTTTACCATGGATATTTAAACTAATCAAATAGTTACGTGGTATAATAATAATGATGGAATGAATAATGTTGGATGTATTCAATATCAAGATCTATCCTCAATATTGTTTATTTTAACATCAATCCTCATGATAGTTTAATTCTGTGGGTAGAAATCCCTTTGATTTTATGACAATATGTATCCTCATAAAAATTCAAAAATGTTTGGAAACAAGCATGAAGTGTTTATGGCCAACTGATTTCATCTCATGAGACATACCAATCAATTAACATGTTATAGTTTTCCAAACCCATAACTTATTATGTCCAATTCATTCCTAATATTAAAATATAAACAACATAAACTTCATATTGAAGAACTAGCATACAAAATGTGAATACTTTAACCATAAACCATGAAGGGTATAAAATTATCACATCCACAGTCAAACTTATCATAAACCATTAAATGAAATATGATAAATGATATCATAAGATATAAAAATAAATTAACCATAATATTCAATAGAGGAAGTTGACATATATTGAAATAAACATTCTTTCTGAATTTGTGTCAAAAAAATCATAAAGTACCCTGTTTGAAAAATGACAAAAAATATTTCTTTCAAAACCATTTTATAAAAATTTAAACATGGGTAAAATATATAAAACATTGGTAGGATAATAGTAAAAATATTTTGGAAAATATTTCTAAGAAATATGGACATGGATGATAAATATTCTCCCACAGATACTTAGGTATAAACAATCCCGAATAATAATAAGATTTTAAAATTAACCCTTACTATAAGGATGTGGCCTTAAAACATTACATAATCTTGAATTAAATGAATAATTCACATTGAGGGTCTTTTCATGATTAGAGTTTTATAGAATTAGGCCATAACTATTACATATCAACTTGAAAATTACATGTAGACATTACTAATCAATATCCATTTTTTCATAAAATAAAAACTCTTAAAAAGAAGCATGTCTATTTCCACGTTTTAGACAACATGACTTTTCATTGATCCCATAATTGATTTTATTCATCTTTAAGTCCTATGGAAAACATTTCAAAAACTTTGGATGAGCATAAAAATCTTAGTAAGGGTCATAAAATAAGGAAAGAAAACATTACCCCAGCAATAAATACAAATCAATAAAACCATACTTTTCAATCTTAACATACCTCATGAACTCATAAGATTTATGAATAACACACAGAAATCATAAATCATAAAGGTAACTTGTGGAATACATAACAGACTTACATTTTAGCGATCACATCTACATAGGGAGTTATGTTATAATACCCATCACAGTATATTCTGTAAATCTATTAGTAGAAACATTAATGTTTTACTCTGTCACGTTACCCAATGAATTGGAGAGCAATCTCAGGCTCACCCTCCCTTGGTTTATTATGGAACCACCCATATATGTAAACAATGCCCAATAACCATAACATAATCATAACACATAACACAAGCATAATGGAAAGATAACATTTACACTTTCCAATAACAATATATCATATCAAGATATTGAAATCAACAATGCTTTATCAAACCATTTTCAAAACCATTTAAAACCTTTAATAAAAATATTTTTCATTAAAAGTGTCCCATAAAAATTTGTTGATTTTAAAGTAATTAACATTTTAAAACATTAATGTCCCTATAAATAAATCCTTAAACCCATTTTGAAAACATGGACATTAATGGGAAATATTTTGAAGAATAAATCATTAAAACATTTAAAATGATATTTTAGTGAAAGAGTTTATAACCAAATGAGAGACGCTTGAATACAAATAATTGAGGAATAAAATTAATCAAAACTTTATAATATCATAAAATAAAAGTATTCATGATATAATATTCCAAAGTATAGTATTAACACCATAAAAAAGTGGATTGGTTCTTAACAACAATTAAGTCTCAATGGAATGTAAATTGAGACGAAATCCATTATAAAAAATTGTATCCTTAGATTGAGGATAAATCAATTACATAATAATGTGTGACAAATATAAATACAGTCAATATGATTGGATATTTAGTTTAAATCAATCATAAGACATTCACACATGTTCTTTTTAAAACAAAACCAATGACTTGGATGTTTACCTCAATGAATGGAAATTGATCTAAGATTTCCCTTATCATGTTCATAGCAATGACATGAGAATTTATCAATATAGTTATTATGTGTATCAAAAGTATATCCACACAAAGGGGAGTGTAAATTAAAACAAAAATAAATAATTAGGGATTCCATACAAAATCATAGCATGACATAATTAAGAATTAGAAGATTAACCCAAGGAATGGAAATTAGGTTAAAAAAAGATCCCTTACCGATTTGGTAACTTACGAAACATACACCAGATGAACGAAGGGTCATAAAATAAAGATTTAAATACCCATAAATTAATTTATATTAAAAAAATAATACAATCATGGTCAGTAAATACACCACACAAAAAGGAAATATGGGTATATATAGCATGAATCTTTAGGGAATAAAAAGTGAGATGAAAGCACCTTACCACGTTGTAATCAATCAAGTTGTAAGACCAAAAGTTAATAATGACCAAATGATCATAGAATACCATGAATATAAATATAATTATGATAATATATATCAAATGGAAGTACATAATATATCACATGAAATAAATAAATGGTGAACAATGGGAATCTCACTGAATTAAAAGTGAGATAAGAAACCCCTTACCATGTTGTAATCAATCGATTCATAATGCCAAAAGTTAATAACCACCAAATGAATCACATAATAGAAAGAATATAAATATAATAATGATAATATATATCAAATGTAAGTACACAATACACCACATGAAATAAATATGTGGCGAATAATGGAAATATCACGGAATTAAAAGTGAGATAAGAAACCCCTTACCACGCTGTAATCAATCGAGTTGTAAGAAAAAAAGATAATAACCACCAAATGAATCAGATAATACCATGAATATAACTATAATAATTATAATATAGATTAAATGGAAGTACAAAATACACCACATTCAATAAATAAGTGGAAAACAATGGAAATATCAAGATATTAAAAGTGAGATAAGAAATCCCTTACCTCCTGTCTAACTTGACTCATTTGTTTCATTTGTTCCGGAATAATAAACATAAGTTAATTTATAATTTCTTAATTTTTTTTAAAGTTTATTATTCCTTTTATATCACTTATTACCTTTCTATAACAATTAGTCAATTATTTGAGTTCATATTGGACATTTTTTCGATGTTCAAAACTTGAGTAAAAAATAAACTTGTTATAATTACAAATTGTCCATGTGGTAAAAATTACATTATCTACAGAATAATATTCATAATTTAGATATCATATATATCATATATACCCATTATATATTTATTTATAATAGTACATAACATTTGAAGATAAGAAATGAAATGCACCATTCATGGAGACTGTAAGTCGTACGTACGCATCCACACTACTTTCATTTCTATTTCATATTTAATGGAAATGAAAACGTAATGATAAATAGGTATCTTATAACTATACTATAATATAATATATAATTTAATTATCTCTATCCTTGATATGTTCCACGTATGGCATGAATGAGTCATATCACTTTGAGGGGGAGGTAGTCCGCACTTCCTCAAATGAAATTATCGCATTTACCCATTAGGGAAACCATAAAGGTATGCTATAAATGGAAAATACAGAAGCATAGAAACAATATAAATTTAATATATATCACATATAAATACTGTTCCCTCATAATTTCCATCATGATAGGTGGTAGGAGATAATTGAACAATCATTATTTCGTGAGGCAGTAGTTTGTCGTCCACAGAAATAGTATATTCTTTACCCATTAGATGGAGGTGTGTGTAAGTTTAGTTCGAATCCTTCTCATAAAAACAACTTATTATATTGAGTATAATATTTTTTGTAAAATAAAGGAATAAAAATATTTTAGGGTGCTGGATATGTAAAATGAAAGAAAATAACTTAAGAGAAGACGTTACCATTAAATTGGGTATCTCAATTTGGTTTGAACCAAAAGGTTCTCTTCAATTACCTTCTGCCTAGGGTAAGGCTTCTCGGAGGAATAAATGGATTTATAGAGCTTAATCTGGTATATTTTCTATGAGCCAAGGGGCTTGAGATGTGTGAGTAATGGGTTATAGGTGATTTCTTTTTATAAGGGGGAGGATGGGCTCTTTATAGAAGTTTGAAAATATTCGTTTATTATAAACTTATATTCATATTAAAAAGGCCAAAAATTAATTAAAGTCAAAGGTAATATGACTCATGTTTGAAATAAAATCATACAATAATAATTGTACAGGTTTTGGATATTATTTTAATTTTTATATTCTTATTTATCTAAATCATTCATTAATGAGGTAAACACTGCATCATCATTGTGTCATAAATAATTTTATTTATTTGTTCTCTAAAAATTATATATAAAATTCCATGATGTATTAAATCTTTTTATATTTATAATTAATACTTATAGTCAAATATATAACTTATATAACCTCGTGTAATATTTTTTTACTAAAAGATATTTGTTTTTGTCATTTTTTCATTTAAATTAATTAATATAAAGTGTCATTATCACTATTAAGTGGATCCATGGGGACCCAAAATCGACCAAAGGATTCCCATGGTTGGAAATGTATCAACCAATAGGATTAGGATACATGTTAATGTAATTTAATATTATTATAATATTAATTTTTACCCTTATTTACCATATTTACCCTTTAACCATGGTAAATAAAATATTTACCAAAGTAAATATTCATAATGTCTAAAAATAAAATTTACCTATTTACAAAATTTGGAACTCCTAATTCCAAATAAGGAATCCATTTTTCCAAATTCAAAACACAGAAGTGTGAGAAATTAATTTAAAATTAATTCTCACTGCCAAAACAAAAAACATGTTTTTAAGAAATAATAACTATCAAAAGATTGACACTTGTTTATATCCCATTTGAAAATGAAATTACTTCCAATGATCAAAATTGGATTAAATGGTAAAATAATAATATAATTACACTTTAAAACTAACTAAAAAGATAATCTAACCATATGAATAAATTATATTAAAAGGCAGTTTTGAATTAAAATACAGTACTTTTCACTATTCATAAAAAATGAACTTTATCAGAAAAATACCAAAATTTCATCCATAGTAAATTTTGATCTCCTGATTCTAAATAAGAATTTTATTTTGTCAAATAGAACATATAAAAGTTACCAAAATAATATTTAAAAAGGGTTCGCCATCAAATGGTGGTAAAACGACCATTTAAAGAATATTAAAGTATTTCATGCTTAAAATAAGATCCATTCTTATTTTAAGCATCTAAAATTTATTAGATAAATTTAAAGTCATTTAAAAAACATGTATAATCATATTTTGGTTGGTTCTCTTCATTCCTGCCAATACAATAGCTAGGCGTTAACTACCATTTAAAAAAATAATAATATTATATTATTTTTTGGTATAACTCAACGTTGTGTGCAACATAAGATTTCAAATAAAACTATTGTTTCAATTTGGGTACACTATCAGACATAGCATTCCTTTTAAAGTAAAATTAATATTTAATTCACAAATATTAACAAATATAAAAATTTTATATTCTTTATTTACCAGGGATTTTACATCCTTCTCCCCTTTTGGTAATTTATTTTTCTCAATTTTGAAATTGGGCTCAGAAACTTATTTAAATGTCCCACATCGAAAAAGAGTCATTAAACCTATCACCTTTAAAAGAAGAAAAGAAAAGAGAAATGGTCACATGAGATAACAGATACTATGATTCCATAAAAACATTGATATGGATGAGAAAACAAACCATCATGTTCTGATGGAGAGTGATAGAAAACATGATTAAGGGAAAGTTAACCACTAGAAAATCACAAACTACTGATGTGTTAAATGGTATTTGATTCCCCAATAAGAAAATTAAACCATTTTTTTTGTTTCAAGTTACTTTTCATAAAATTGGGGAATTTATTTAAGAGCTTGAATAATAACATAAGGAAACATACTTACTTTTCATGTATACTTTCATCCTTTACTAGATTTCTACCACAAACTCATCTTTTTTCAAAACGATGATTATTAAAGATTATCTATTCACATTAAAATCACTATAATCAACTTCTATAAAATCACATAATACAAAAAAGATGAACTATATATTTTCCATGTATTTTGACAATATCCAAAACCAAAATGGTTAGTACAAAATCAGATAATCCCCCAAAAGTATAATCTTTTACAAAAAGAAAAACTACTGTTAATCTCCAAAATTTGTCAAACAATGCCCAAAGTTCAACAAAGACCATTCAATAAACAATTTTTCATAAAATATTTCAGATTAATACAAACTAAGATTGAAACCCAAATCTCATAAGGATTTAATCATAGAGTCTTCCAAGATAAATCTTAACATTTATCTCCAAATAACATCAGTTACTCATAAATTCTCATACTGAAAAGTAATTAACCTAATCACATATTCTCCATGATAGGTAAATCATTTCCATAGATAACCTAAAATCAACTTATTTTTTATTCATAAAATTATTTAACTAAAAATAATTAGTCATACTAACCAAGGACTTCACGTAATCCAGTGGTAGGCGATAAATACCAATCACACTTTGGTTGTGGGTTTGATTCCTGCAGCTTTGTCTGACGCGATGGGTTGTCACACAGTCTACGTGTTGTCCTTTTTAGAAAACTATATAATTTTATGACATTACCAAAAATGAGATACATTCATAAAAAATAACCATAACATATTTTACCCATAAAAGTTATCTAATAACTTTCATTTTTTCATCCCAAAATGTAATAACCTATAATTTCCTCAAATTCAAGGATCATATAAACCCAAATGTCTCTTTATAACTATATCCACAAAATAAAACATAATTATTCTTTGAATAATAGTTTAACATATCAAACTTCATGGTTACACATACTATAAAAAGTTTCCAAAGTAATCCCATCATTAATACATTCAAACATTCCTTCATCCATAACTCTTCAATTCCTAAAATGTAGAAATCTTAATCATCAAACATCCTTCTTGATCTTTTATCCAGGTTTTTTAATATTATTTTTTTATACTTCTCTCCTAAAAAAATCTGGTATAATGTCCAAAGATTTCAATAATTTCAAAACATGAGTTAAGAAAAAATCCATAACTTTCATAGGTCATTTTCAGTTTCCCCATCTTCGATTGGAATGGAATTAAGAATTAGTAAATGTATATTTGTATGATCCTGATGATCCCTTTCCTGAAACTTCTTCTTAGGACATATATTTTCATAGTGACCATGCACAGAACATTTAAAACATTCAATTTACCCCTAAAAAAGAACTTCTTACCCATTCATGGAGTCAACTTGATGCTTCCTTTTCCCATGGTAGGTTCTTGCTTCATGACCTTCATTACCACATATGAAACATATTCCTTCCCCTTTGAATCATTTTACTAAGTGTTTATTTCCATATCTTTGACACATATTATTTTGAATATACTTACCTTTATGATTATTACCTGAACTTACATAAAGATTTTTTTATTTTATATATGATGACTTATAAAAATATCCAAGGTTCAGGTGGTTGATTGTGACTCTAGATAGTTGGTTGAGAATATTCCCAAGAGTTCTCATTGCAGATCCCATTTCATTCAGTTTCTCATTCAGAAAACTAACACAGTTTTCTTCATATCCACTGTTACATTGGTTCCTACTAGATCCATCCATTTACTAAATCCAAAATGTTCAGTGTGATTATATCAGTAAAATCATAATATGCTATCTTATGAGGAGGTTAGACACTAAAACATACTTATTTATGTTATCTTAAACTCATTCAATTTATCTAAAAAAACTATGACTGTTACAATATTCTAACCATTATTGTTATTTCACTTATACTTTAATGACAATATAACCTCTAACGTTATCTAAACCGACCTCTAATACCAACTATAAGGATGCAACCATAAAACATTACAAAATCTTGAATTAAATGAATAATTCACATTGATAATCTTTTCATGGTTAGAGTTTTAGAGAATTAGGCCATAACTATTACATATCAAATTGATAATTATATGTAGACACTACTACTCAGTAACCATTTTTTCAAAAAATAAAAACTCTTAAAAAGAAACATGTCTATTTCCACGTTTTAGACATGATGACTTTTCCTTGATCCCATCCTTGACCATATTCATCTTTAAGTACTGTGGAAAACATTTAAAAAATTTGGGATGAGCATAAAAAGATCAGTAACGGTTATAAAATAAGGAAATAAAACATTATCCCATCAATAAATACAAATCAATGAAACCATACTTTTCAATCATAACATACCTCATGAACTCATAAGATTTACAAATAACACACAAAAAACATAAATAATAAAGGTAACTTGTGGCATAAATAACATACTTACATTATAGCTATCAAAACTACATAGAGAGTTATGTTGGAATACCCATAACAGTATATTCCCTAAATCTCTTAGGAGAAACATTAATGTTTACCTCCGTCACGTTACCCAATGCATTTGAGAGTATTCTCAGGCTCACCCGCCCTAGGTTTATCACAGAACCACCCGTATACGTAAAAAATTCCCAATAACCATAACATAATCATAACACATAATACAAGCATAAAGGAAATATAACATTTCCACATTCCAAATCATAATATATCACATCAAGATATGGAAATGAACAATGCTTTATCAAACCATTTTCAAAACCATTTAAAACATTTAATAATGGGATTTTTGAATCAAAGTGTCCCATACCACTTTCAAGCTTTTAAAGGAACTAACATTTTAAAACATTAATATCCATATACATAAATCCTTAAAACCATTTTAAAAAAATGGATATTAATGAGATATATAAAGAATATTAAATCATTAAAACGTTTAAAATGAATTTTTAGTTAAAGAGTTCCTAACAAAATATGAGATGCTTGAATACAAATAATTGAAAAATAACATTAACTAAAACATTATAATATCTTAAAAATAAAGGGATTCATGATATAATATACCAAAGGAGAGTATTAACACCATAGAAAAGTAAATTGGTTCATAACTACAATGGCATCTTAATGGAATGTAAATTGAGACGAAATCCATTATAAAAATCGTATCCTTAAATTAAGGATAAATCAATTACATAATAATGTGTGAAAAATATAAATACAATCAATATGATTGTATATTCAGTGTAAATCAATTAAAGTACATTAACACATGTTTTTTTAAATAAAACCAATGACTATGTGTAACAAAATTATATCCACAAAAGGGGAGTGGAAATTAAAACATAAATAAATAATTATTTATTCTATACATAATCATAACATGAAATAATTAAGAATTCTAAGATTAACCCAAGGAATGGAAATTAGGTTAAAAAAGATGCCTTTATGATTTGGTATCTTATGAAACATACCACATGAAAGAAGGATCATACAAAAAAGATGTAAATACCCATAAATTAAATTATATTAAAAAAATAATACAATCATGGGCAGAACATACACCACAAAAAGGAAATAGTGGTATATATATCATGAATCTCACGGGAATAAAAAGTGAGATGAAAACCCCTTACCACGTTGTAATCTATCGAGTCGTAAGACCAAAAGTTAATAACCACCAAATTAATCACACAATAAAATGAATATAAATAGAATCATGATAATATATTTAAAATATAACTACACAATACACCATTTTCAATAAATAACTGGTGAACAATGGAAATCTCATGGAATTAAAAGTGAGATAAGAAACCCCTTACCACGTTGTAATCAATCGAGTCGTAAGACCAAAAGTTAATTACCCCGAAATGAATCACTGAATACCATGAATATAAATTTAATAATGATAATATATATCAAATGGGAGTACACAATACACCACATGAAATAAATAAGTGGTGAAAAATGGAAATCTCACGGAATTAAAAGTGAGATAAGAAACCCCTTTCCATATTGTAATCAATCAAGTTGTAAGAAAAAAAGTTAATAACCACAAAATGAATCACAAAATACCATGAATATAAAGATAATAATGATAATATATATCAATTTTAAGTCCAAAATACACCACATTCAATAAATAATTGGTGAACAATGGAAATCTCACGGAATTAAAAGTGAGATAAGAAACCCCTTACCTCATGTATGACATGACTCATTTGTTACTTGTTCTTCCTGAATAATAAACCTAAGTTAATTTATACTTGATTAATATAATTTTTCAAGTTTATTATTCCTTTTATATCATTTATTACCTTGTTATAACAATTAGTCAATTATTTGAGTTCATATTAAACATTTTGTTGATGTTCAGAACTTGAGTCGAAAATGAACTTGTTATAATTACAAATTGTCCATGTGGTAGAAATTAAATTATCTACCAAATAATATTCATGATTTATATATTATATATATCATATATATCCAGTATATATGTATTTATAATATTACATAACATTTTTAGATAAGAAATGAAATTCACTGTTCATGGAGATTGTAAGCCGTACGTACGCATGAACGTTACTTTAATTTCTATTTAATATTTAATGGAATTAAAACATAATTATAAATAGGTATATTATAATTTAAGTATAATATCATTTATAATTTAATTATCACTATCCTTTATACCTTCCACGTATGGCATAAATGAGTCATATCACATTGAGGAGGCGGTAGTCCACACTTCCTCAAATGAAATTATCGCATTTACCCATTATGGAAACCATAAAGGTATGAAATAAATGGAAAATAAAGAAGTATATAAAAAATATAAATATAATATATATCACATATAAATACATTTCCATCATAATTTCCACCTTGAGAGGTGGTAGGAGATAATTGAACAATCACCATTTCGTGAGGCAGTAGTTCACCGTCCACAGAAACAGTAGGTTCTTTACCCATTAGATGGTGGTGTGTGCAAGTGTAGTTAAAACAATTAACATAAAAACAACCTTGTATATTTAGGATAATGGTTTTGTTATAAAATAAAGTAATAAAAAGATTTTAGTGGGTTGGAGAAGTAAAATAAAAAAAATAACTTAAGAGAAAATGTTACCTTTAAATTGGGTATCTTCCATTGGTTTGAACCAAAAGGTTATCTTGAATTGCCTTATGCCTATGGGAAGTATTATATGAGTAATAGAGGTATTTATGGAGATTTATTGGGTAGAGTTTTGAAAATCCAAGGGAATTTAGAGATGTGAGTAATGGGTTAGAGGTGAT
Source organism: Viscum album (assembly GCA_963277665.1). Classification (NCBI taxonomy): domain Eukaryota; kingdom Viridiplantae; phylum Streptophyta; class Magnoliopsida; order Santalales; family Viscaceae; genus Viscum; species Viscum album. The sequence continues at coordinate 1,648,416,386 of OY728159.1, forward strand.
GGCTTTTTATAAGGGGGAGGAGGGGCTCTTTAAGGATGTTTGAAAATATTATTTTATTATATTCTTATTGCCTTTTTCAAAATGTCCCAAAACTAATTAAAGTAGAATATAATATAACTCATGTTCTAAATAAAATCATCTGATAATAATTTCACAGGTTTTGGATATTTTTTTAATTTTTATAATCTTATTTATTTAAATCATTCATTAATGAGGTAAACACCGCATCATCATTCTATCATAAATAATTTTATTTATATGATGTCTAAAAATTATAAATAAAATAACATGATTTAGGAGATATTTTCCTATTTATAATTAATATTTATAGTCAAATATATAACTTATATAAACCCATGTAAAAATTGTTTTACTAAAAGATATTTGTTTTTGTCATTTTTGCCTTTACTTTAAATTAATTAATATAAAGTGTCATTATCACTCTTAAGTGGTTCCATGGGATCCCAAAATCAACTCGAGGATTCCCATGGTATGAAATGTATAAAAAATATGATTAGGACACATGTTAAGGTAATTTAATATTATTATAATATTGTTTTTTACACTTATTTGCCATATTTACCCTTTAACCATGGTAAATAAAATATTTATCGAAATAAATATTCATAATGTCTGAAAAATAAAAGTTACATATTTACACAATTGTAACCTCCTAATTATAAATATGGAATCCATTTTTCCAAATTCAAAACAAATAATTAGAAAAAATTAATTTAAAATTAATTCCTGCTGTTAAAACAAAAAGCGTATTTTTAAGAAATAATAAATATCAAAAGATTGACACTGGTTTATGTCAAATTTCAAAGTAAAATTACTTCCAATGAACAAAATTGGATTAAATGGTAAAAATATAATCGAATTACACTTTAAAACCAATTAAAAAATATAATATAACCATATAAATAAATTAGATTAAATGTAGTTTTGAATTAAAATACAACATTTTTCACTATTCATAAAAAATGAACTTTATTAGAAAAATACCAAAATTTTATCCAAAGTAAATTTTTATGTCCCGATTTTAAATAAGAATTTTATTTTTTCAAATTTAACATATAAAAGTTACAAAAACTAGATTTAAAAAGGGTTCTCCATCAAAAGGCTGTAAAACGACCTTTTAAAGAATATTAGAGTATTTCATGCTTAAAATAGGATTAATTCTTATTTTAAGCCTCTAAAATTTATTAGATAAATGTAAAGTCATTTAAAAAACCTGTATAATAATATTTTAGTTAGTTCTATTCATTCCCGCCAATACAACTACTAGGTTTTAACTACCATTTAAAATTATAATAATCATATATTATTTTTTGGTATAACTCAACGTTGTGTGCAACATAATATTTCAAAGAAACTCATTGTTGCAATTTTAGTATGATATCAGACATAGCATCCCATTTTAAGTAAAATTAATATTTAATTCAAAAATATTCACAAATATGAAAATTTCATATTCTTTATTTACCTAGGATGTTACATCATTCCCCCCTTTTGGGAATTGCATCCTCGCAGTTTAAAATTTTTTATCGTAAAATTATTAAAAGTATCACATCAAAAAAGAGTCAATAAATCTATTACTTTCAAAAGAAAGAATAAAAATAAAAAATGTCACCCGAGACAACAGATACTAGGATTCCATAAAAACATTGATATGGAGGAGAAAACAAACCATCAAGTTTTGATGGAGAGTGATAGAAAACATGATTAAGAGAAAGTTAACCACCAAAAAATTAGAAACATGTGATCGGTTAAAAGGTCTTTGATTCCCCAATAAGAAAAGTAAATAGAAACATATTTGTTTTATGTATCTTTTCCTAAAGTTGAGGAATTTATTTAAAATATTGAATAATAACATAAGGAAACATACTTAATTTTCATGTATACTTTCATCCTTTATTAGATTTCTACCACAAACTCATCTTTTCTCCAAACAATGAGTATTCAAGATGAATTGTTCACGTTAAAAGCGTTACAATAAACTTCTAGAGAATCACATAATCCACCAAATTTGAACTATATATTTCCCATGTTTTTAGACATTAACCAAAACCAAAATGGTTAGTACAAGATCAGATAATCCCCAAAAAGTTAATCTTTTACAAAAAGAAAAACTACTTTTAATCTCCAAAATTTGTCAAACAATGCCCAAAGTTCAAAAAAGAACATTCAATAAACAACTTTCTATAAAATTTTTCAAATTAATCCAAACTAATATTGAAACCCAAATATCATAAGGATTTAATCACAGAGTATTCCAAGATAAATCTTAACATTTATCTTCAAATAACATCAGTTAATCTTATAGTCTCATATTGGAAATTAGTTAACCTAATCACATATTCTCCATGATAGGTAAATCATTTCCATAGATAACCTAAAATCAAGTTATTTTTGATTCATAAAATCATTTAACTAAAAATAATTAGTCATACTAACTAGGGACTTCATGTAATCTAGTGATAGGCAATAAATCCCAATCACACTTTGGTTGTGGGTCTGATTCCCGCAGCTTTGTCCGACGGGATGGGTTGTCACACAGTCTACATGTTTTCCTTTTTCAAAAACTATATAATCTTATGACATTACAAAAAATGAGATACATTCATCTAAAATAACCATAACATATTTTACCCACAAAGGTTATCTAATAACTTTCATTTTGTATCCCAAAATGTAATAACCTGTAATTACCTATAATTAAAGGATCATATAAATACAAATGGTCCTTTATAACTATATCCACAAAAAAGGATAATTATTCTTTGAATAATAGTTTCACATATCAAAATTCAGGGTTACACATACTAGAAAAAGTTTTCAAAGTAATCCCATCATTAATACATTCAAACATATCATCATCCATAACTCTTCAATTTTTAAAATGTAGACAACTTAATCATCAAACATCATTCTGGATCCTTTATCCATGTTTTTTTATCTTATTATTTTATACTTATTTCCTACCAAAAAATCATGCATAATGTCCTAATATTTCATAAATTTCAAAATGTGAGCTGAAAAATAATCCATACCCTTCATAGGTCATTTTCATTTTCCTCATCTTCAATTGGAATGGCATTAGGAATTGGTAAATGTATATTTGTGTGATCATGTTGATACCTTTCCCGAAACTTCTTTATAAGATATCTATTTGCGTAGTGACCATGCTCACTACATTTAAAAAATTCAATTGACCCCTCGAAAATAACTTCTTTCCCTTTCCTGGAGTCAACTAAATGCTTCCTTTTTTCATGGAAGGTTCTTGCTTCATGACCTTCATTACCACATCTAAAATATCTTCCTGTCCCTTTGAAGAATTTTTTTAAGTGCTTCTTTCTATATCCTTGACACATTGGTTTTTGAATATACTTACCTTTATTATTATTACATGAACTTCCGTAATGATTTTTTTATTTCATATACAGTGCCTTATAAAAATCTCCAAGGTTCAGGTGGTCAATCATGACTTCATATAGTTGGTTGAGAATAACCACAAGATTTCTTATTGCAGCTCCCATTTCATTCAGTTTCACATTTAGAAAAGTTTCACAGTTTTCTTCACATCCACTATTACTTTGGTTCCTACTAGATCCATCCATTTACTAAAACCAAAAAGGTCAGTGTGAGTATATCTTTAAAATAATCATATACTATCTTATGAGGATGGTAAACACTAAAACAAACTTGTTCATGTTATCTTAAACTCATTCGATTTATCTAAAAAAACTATGACTCTTTCCAATATGCTAACTATTATGGTTATGTCACTTAATATTTAATAACACTCTTACCTATAAAGTTATCTAAAACGACCTCTGATACCAACTATAAGGACCCGACTTTAAAAACATTACATAATCTTAAATTAATTGAATAATTCACAATGAGGATCTTTTTAGGTTTACAGTTTTATAGAATTAGGTCATAACTATTACATATCAATTTGAAAATTACACGTAGACACTACTAATCAGTATCTATTTTTTTCATAAAATAAAAACTCTTAAAAAGAATCAGGTCTAGTTCCATGTTTTAGATAGCATGACTTTTTATTGATCCCATCCTTAACCCTATTCATCTTTAAGTCCTGTGGAAAACATTTCAAAAACATGGTATGAGCATAAAATGCCTATTAAGGGTTATAAAATAAGGAAATAAAACAATATCCCATTAATAAATACAAATCAATGAAACCATACTTTTCAATCCTAACATACCTCATGAACTCATAAGATTTATGAATAACACACAAAATCATAAATCATAAAGGTAACTTGTGGCATACATAACATACTTACATTGTAGCTATCACAACTACATATGGAGTTGCACTAGAATACCCATCACAGTATATTCCCTAAATCTCTTAGGAGAAACATTTATGTTTAACTTTGTCATGTTACCCAATGCATTAGAGAACTATCTCGGGCTCACCCTCCCTAGGTTTATCACTAAACCACCTGTATATGTAAAAAATTACCAATAAACACAACATAATCATAACACATAACAAAAGTATAAAGTAAAGATAAAATTTCAACATTCCAATCACAATATATCAAATCAAGATATTGAAATAAACAATGCTTTATCAAACCATTTTCAAAACAATTTAAAACATTTAATAAAGAGATTTCTGAATCAAAGTGTCCCATAGCAATTTGAAGCTTTTAAAGGAATTAAAATTTTAAACAATTAATTTTCATATAAATAAATCCTTAAAACCATTTTAAAAACATGGCAAATAATGATAAATATTTAGAAGATTAAATCATTAAAACATTTCAAATGATATTTTAGTTGAAGAGTTACTAACCAAATGAGAGACGCTTGAATACAAATAATTAATGAATAACATTAATCAAAACTTTATAATATCATGAAAATAAAGGTATTTATGATATAATATGACAAAGGACATTATTAAAACCATATTAAAGTGAATTTTTTCATAACAACAATAAAGTATCAATAGAATGTAAATAGAGAAGAAATCCGTTATAAATATTGTATCTTTAGATTAAGGATAAATGAATTTCATAATAATGTGTGAGAAATATAAATACACTTAATATGAATGGATATTCAGTTTAAATCAATCATAGGACATTCACACATGTTTTTTTAAAACAAAACCAATGACTTGGTTGTTTAAATCAATGAATAGAAATTGAGTTAAGATTACCCTTATCAAGTTTATATCAATGACATGAGAATTTATCAATGGAGTAATTTTGTGTATAAAATGTATATGCACACAAAAGGGAGTCGAAATTAGAACATAAATAAATAATATGTGATTCCACACATAATCATTTCATGAACTAATTAATAATTATAAGATAAACCTAAGGAATGGGAATTGGGTTAAAAAAGTTCCCTTACCGATTTGGTAACTTATGAAACATAAACCACATTAAAGAAGGATCATACAAAGAAGATGTAAATACCCATAAATTAAATTATATTAAAAAAATAATACAATCATGGGAAGTACATATACCACACAAAATTAAATAGTGGTATATATAGCATTAATATCACAAGAATAAAAAGTGAGATGAAAACCCCATACCACGTTGTAATCAATCGAGTCATGAGACCAAAAGCTAATAACCAAAAAAAGAATCAAAAAATACCATGAATATAAATAGAATCATGATAATATATTTCAAATGGAAGTACACAATACACCACATACAATAAATAAGTGGTGAACAATGGAAATATTAAGGAATTATAAGTGAGATAAGAAACCCCTTACCATGTTGTAATCAATCGAGTCGTAAGACCAAAATTTAAAAACCACCAAATGAATCATAGAATACCATGAATATAAATATAATCATGATAATATATATCAAATGGAAGTACAAAATACACCACATGAAATAAATAAGTGGCAAATAATGGAAATCTCACGAAATTAAATGTGAGATAAGAAACCCCTTACCACATTGTAATCAATAAAATCATAAGAAAAAGAGTTAATAAACACAAAATGAATCACATAATACCATGAATATAAAAAAATCATGATAATATATATCAAATGGTAGTACACGATACACCACATTCAATAAATAAGTGGTGAATAATGGAAATCTCACGGAATTAAAAGTGAGATAAGAAACCCCTTACATCATGTCTGACTTGACTCGTTTGTTCCTTGTTCTTCCTGAATAATAAACATATGTTAATTTATACTTTCTTGAGAACCTTTTTTAATTTTATTATTAATTTTATATCACTTATTACCTTGCTATAATAATTAGTCAATTATTTGAGCTCATATTAGACATTTTGTTGGTGTTCGGAACTTGAGTCAAAAATGAACTTATTTTAATTACAAATTGTCCATGTAGTACAAATTACATTATCTCCATAATAATATTCATGATTTAGATATCATATATATCATATATATCCAAAATATATGTATTTATAATAGTACATAACAAATATAGATAAGAAATGAAATGCACTGTTCATGGAGACGGTAAGTCGTACGTACGCATGAACGCTACTTTCATTTCTATTTCATTTTTAATGGAATGATAACATAATGATAAATAGTTATATTATAATTCCAGTATAATATCATATATAATTTAATTATATCCATCCTTTATACATTCCATGTATGGCATGAATGAGTCATATCACTTTGTGGGGGCGATAGTCTGCACTTCCTCAAATGAAATTATCGCATTTGCCCATTATGGGACCATAATGGCATGCTATAAATGGAAAATACAGAATCATAGAAACAATATAAATATAATATATATAACATATAAATACAGTTCCATCATAATGTCCACCATGATAGGCAGTAGGAGATAATTGAGAAATCATCGTTTCGTGAGGCAGTAGTTCGTCGTCCACAGAAACAGTATGTTCTTTACCCATTAGATGGAGGTGTGTGTAAGTGTAGTTCGAATAATTCCCATTAAAACAACCTAGTATATTGAGGATAATTTTTTTGTCATAAAATAAAGTAATAAAAAATGTTTAGGGGGTTGGAGAGGTACATAAAAGAAAATTATGTTAGAGAAGACATTACCTTTAAATTGGTTATATCCCTTTGGTTTGAACCAAAAGGTTTTCTTGAATTTCCTTATTCCTAGGGGAAGAATTTTAGGAGAAATATTGGGATTTAAGGAGATTAATTGTGTATATTTTGGATGAGACATGTGGCTTGATAGGTGTGAGTAATAGGTTAGATGTGATGGATTTTTATAAGGGGGAGGAGGGTCTCTTTAGGGAAGTTTGAAAATATTATTTTATTATTAACTTATCTCTGGTTTCAAAAGGTCAAAAACTCATTAAAGTAGAAGATATGATGACCAACATTTTAAATAAAATCATCCAATAAGAATTGGATAGGTTTTGGATATTTTTTTAATTTTTATTATAATATTTATTTAAATCATTTATTAATGTGGTAAACATTGCATCATCATTGTGTCATAAATAATTTTATTTATTTGATGTAAAAAAATTATAAATAAAATACCATATATATTAAATATTTTTAAAATTTTAATAAATATTTATAGTAGAAAAGATAACTTATAAAACCCCATGTAAAAAGTTTCTAACTAAAAGATATTTGTTTATGTAATTTTTACCTTTACTTTAAATTAATTAATATAAACTGTCATTATCATGCTTAAGTGGCTCCATGGGGTCCAAAAATCAACACAAGGATGAAAATGGTCAGAAATGTATCAAACAATAGGATTAGGACACATTTTAGGGTAATTTAATATTATTATAATATTATTTTTTATCCTTATTTATCAGATTTACGTTTTAACCATGGTAAATAAAATATTTACCGAAGTAAATATTCATAATGTATAAAAATAGAAGTTACCTTTTTACATAATCTGGACCTCCTGATTCCAAATATGGAATCTATTTTTCCAAATTCAAAACCCATAAGTAGTATAAATTAATTTAAAATTAATTCCTGCTGTCAAAACAAAAAAAATGTATTTTTAGGAAATAATAACTATCAAAATATTGATACTTGTTTATGTCCAATTTCAAAGTGAAATTACATAAAATAACCAAAATTAGATTAAATGGTAAAAAATAATCTAATTACACTTTAAAACCAATTAAAATTATAATCAACTTATATAAATAAATTAGATTAAAAAGTAGTTTTGAATTAAAATACAGTATTTTTCACTATTCATAAAATAATGAACTTTTTCAGCAAAATTCTAAAATTTCATCCAAAGTATATTTTGATGTCTCGATTATTAATAATAGTTTTATTTTTTCAAATATAACATATAAATGTGAAAAAAAGTAGATTTAAAAAGGGTTCTCCATCAAAAGGTGCTAAAACAACCTTTTAAAGAATATTAGAGTATTTCATACATAAAATAGGAATCATTCTTATTTTAAGCATCTAAAATTTATTGGATAAATGTAAAGTTATTTAAAAAACATGTATAATAATTTTTTAGTAAGTTATGTTCATTTCGGCTAATACAACGACTAGACTTTAACTACCAGTTAAAATAATAATATTATTATATTATTTTTCAGTATAACTCAACGTTCTGTGCAACATAAGATTTCAAAGAAACCAATTTTTGCGAGTTGAGTATGCTATCAGAAATATCATCCCATTTAAAGTAAAATTAATATTTAATTCATAAATATTAACAAATTTGAAAATGTCATATTCCATATTTACCTAGGATGTTACACTTAACTTGTGATTTCTATTAGATTAATGTTATTTAACCTATTGTATAATGGTTTAAAACAAGTTATTAAATTATAATAGAACCATATACATATTTATGATATCATATATGATCTTATTATATCATTTTTTTAATAATATTTCCTTATTACTCTTTTTTTGGGTGTTAACTGCTTCATTTTTCTATGCATATTTTATCATGTATGTCATGTTTCTTATGAATAAAATATATCTATTTCATATAAATATTGATATTAAGTTCATATATATTATATTTACTCAATATATAAATCTTTAAAATCATTATTGAATGGTTATATTAGAAAATGAATCTCATGGCATCGTGGAGACGATATGTCGTACGTACACACGAGAGACGATATCATTCCATTAATGATGAATGGGTAAGGAATTGGATGGTATTTTAATTATACAGAATAGATATCATATCATATTTATTATTTATATATATTATTTTCATCATTATATCCATCCAAATAAAGTGGTGATGAAAAATAAATTACACCACGGTGTGGAGATGGTAAGTTGTACGTACGCACGCGTGATGCGTTCGTTTTTCATATGAAGGATAAGCCATGGAATATTATTTTCTCAGAATCATGATATAATATCAGCATATATATAATACTATAGTTATTAATTTATAAATTAAACAACATATAAAGAGGAAGTATAAGAATAAATGAACTAGGATGAGTTAGTAGAAACGATTACCTCTTCTTCGGCAGACTTCATTTTGATCTCTCCCTAAGGGATCTAGTATTGGCCTTTTTATGAGACCAAAACCTCTAGAACTTACTTAATTAATTTGGAAAGATAAATTTATAGGTTTTTATCGATCTGTAATTCTCTAACTGGTGTGAGTAAGTGAGGGTGGAGGTTCCCTTTAATAAATGAGGTAAGAGGCACTTTTGGAAATCATTAAATTATTAAAATATAATAAGGCTATTCTAGAGCCAAAAAATCCAAATGAGATATAAATGAAAGGGAAAAGATATTTTAGGCCCTATATTGTAGCCTTTGTAACTATTTTACTTTTTTGTAATTTTTAAATAATTTAATAATATATTAATTCAATAATATAATAATATTATGAAATTTGATATTATTAAATTAATTTGGATTTAAATTAATTAATAAAAAGTGGTAATTAAAATATAATTCTTTAAAAATTATCTAATATATCTTATAGATCTATAAATTTCATTAGACACTTTAATTCAACCAAAATACTTCAAAATTAATATTATTAAAACCATTTATATTATTTTTCTATTAATTAAATAAATTATATTTTAATATTGAAGAAGAATTTAAAGTTATTGTATAATTTATAAAAACTTAAAATAAATAAATAATGAAATTAATTTAATTATGATAAAAATAGCTATTTATATTCATTCATAGCTTGATTTTTTCCAAATGTGGACACTTTAAAGATATTAAATACAGGAGAGTGATATTTTTGTTACTGTATTTGACATTAAATAATATAAAAGTTATTTTAATGGATATGTTTCCATTAAAAAACTACAATTATTTATTAAGGTGATAAGGGTCTAATTTCTTTCATCCCATAATTTTTTGAGAAGTTTTTATTATGTTTTTATTCCTTAATGTTTTTTTAACCCTTATTTAACCCCCATTAACTCTTAGCGTGATATCATGTAATTTATACATTAAGGGTTAATATTATAACAATAAAATTACAAAAAAACCATTAAATGAGTGATTAATGACATTTTGTGACTTTTCTAAATCATTTTGCTAAATTTTATTTTATTTTTATATATTTTAGGTCCTTTGATAAAATATTATTTATTTGAAAAATTCTATAATGACAATTTAGACACTATTCATTATTTTGTCATAAAAAAAATCAAAAAAAGAAATATAAATGTTAAAAAATACATATAAAACATTAATAACATGTGAAATGCAACAATAAACTTTTTTAATGACATTAAATCCCTCAAATTATATTTATTTTATTTTTTGATACCATTTATTTAATTATTTCATTATTTAAACAATTGTTGTATCATTATTGTGTCCCAATTTTTGTTACTTATTTTATCATTAAAAATTATGATTAAATTACCATAATATAGGTAAACATTTTATCTTTTAAATTAATATTTATAGTTAAATTTTTATTTTTTATAACACTATATTAAAAATTTTATATTTATAAAAAAATATGATGATGACATTTTTAACTTATCTTTAAATAAAATATAATAAATTTAATATTCTCACCCAAGTGGCATAAAAAGGTTATAATTTTGTCTAAGGATTATTTTGGTCGTAACTCACTCATAAAATGAAATTTGTACAAGTTTTAGTATAATTTTATAATATTTATAATATTTTTTGTACCTTTAATTTCATGATTTACCCTTAACCGTGGTAAACAAAAAATTTCCAAAGTTACCATTCATAATATCAAAAAATTAATTAAATCAAATTAGACTCTAAATATCATAATTATGATAACCATGTATGTCCGTTTTTCAAAATTAAATTCACAGAAGTGAAAAAATTAAATTTAATGTTAATCTCACAAACATGGTGAGAAGACTGGTAAAGAAACGTTTAAAATTTTTCTATGATTTTATATCTAAATATAATCTGAAATTTTTTCCAACGACCAAAATTGGTTTAAGTGATATAAAGTTTTTCTAATTATACTTTAAAACCAAAATAAAACATAATTTAACTCTATAAATAAAATAGATGAAAATGAAATTTTGAACTAAAATGTGGTATCTTTAACTATTAATCAAAAAAATGAATCTTCTCAAAAAAATTTCAAAAATTCAACCAAAATAAATTTTTATACTAATCTTTATAAGAATAATATTATTTTGAAAAATAAATAATATTAAAGATTAAATTTTTTTATTATAATTAGGTTCTCCATTAAAATGTGTTTAAACTGCCTTTAGAAAATTATATGATTTTAATGTATAAAATTTGATTCATTATATTCTTATGCCTATAAAATCATTTGGATAAATGTAAAAAAATTAATTAAATATATGATATATAAATTTCATAATTTGGTTAATACTATTTATTCCCTCTAATGTAATAGCTAAGTTATAATGGTCGTGTTAAAATAATGATATTTAATTATAATAGATTAAATTTAAAACTAAACATACTGTAAAATCTTGTGGTGTTAAATTTTCACCTCCTTCAGTAAATTGTTTCCTCACAATTTCTAATTTCACTTCAAAAATCAATGGTTTATACTTAAAAATTCCTTTCTGGGAATCCCACTTTGGAAATAGGGTTAGTAAAATATCCTCTTAATAAGAGGGGAAGAGAAATGTGATTGTCACCACAAAATTAGGCTTTCAAATAAAAGAACATTGATGGAAATTGAAAAAATGGTCATGAAGGAAAAATATAACTACGATGTTATGATGTAGAGTGATAAAAAACATGTTCAGCAAATATTTGATGACCACAGAGTCATAAACCATATTTATGAAAAAGGATACTGATATCATAAAAATGATGATAATTGGATAACATTTTTTTCAAGACCCCTTTTCATAGAGTTTAGGGATTATTTTACTATACAGATAATCACTTGAGAAAACTTAGTTGATTTATTTTTATGTCATAATGTCATAGAGTTCACTATATGAATAATCACCTGAGAAAACTTAGATGATTTATTTTGATTTTTTCAGGACCCCTTTTCATAGAGTTTAGGGATTATTTTACTAAACCAACAGATAGATATTCAAGATAGATATTATGCATAAAGAACCTTTATCTAAAGATCCATAAGTCTTTCCTTTTATCATTCAATATTTATCAAATTCAAAATAGTTATAACAAGTTATCCAATTTGATAAATTACAATTTATCCTCAAACAATAATATCCAAAATTTAACTTAGTCCATTCCATAAGTAGTTAACGTTTAGACTCATTCAAAATACTTCTATCCAAATTCACAGTCCAAAAATGTCTCTAAATTTCCAAAATCAATCTTAAAATAATATTCTCCAAATAACATTATGCAGATCTTATATTCTTAAACAAAAAATTTGATCATCATAAAAACCCTAATGAAAACTATTATTCTTACAAATACTTAAATAATAAGTACTATAGTACAATCCTTATATATCTCATGATTCTTATAATCAGAGCAACATTGATGAAATAATTCTTGAATCCAAATAAATAAGAAATTTAATCATTCTATCTCATTATTAAACCATAAACTAGGATTCATTATATTATCCCTTAATACATCGTTCCTTTTATTTTTCTTTGGTATTCTCTTCATTATCATCAATATAGTCATGAGGAATCATTTATAGTCTGTCTAAATCATGAAATATTCTTCTCAATCTATGAGTCTATAGGTTTAACCTTGTTTATACATAGTATTAAAAAATTAATAGAATAATATCATATAATTCATCTTATCCTCAAATTCAATCATAGTGTTCAGTTTTATAATCCATAATTTCTTAAATCTAGTTTCCAAGGTTTATACTAAACTTCCCCTAAAACCAACTGTAATGACCCTGACCCCCATACCCAGAGTCGGTTCCTTTATGAAATACATTAACATGATTACAAGGAATAAAATCCCAAAGGAATAAATACTTTACGAGTCTCGGTAAACTAGATATATACTTGAAATCCCCATTACATTTAAAACATAGAATACATAGAAAATTTTCTTTGATCAACCCATTAATCCCCTAGGTGTAACCCTACATATCAAAATTAAAACACTTCTTCATATCCTGGGGAAAAATAAAACATAAGAAAGAGGTGAGCTCAAATGTTCAGTAAGGGTAAGCGTATAGTGGAATCAATGAGTAAATATAGAATAAACAATATTGAAAGGTAAATAATTGAAACACATGACATTTAAATAATCACATGATCTTAGAAACTTAACCATTGATATTATAACTAATCAAATAATCACATGGTATAATAATAATGGTGGAATGTATAATTTTTGACATCATCAATATCTAGATCTATCCTCAAGATAGTTACTACCAATATTTATCCTCATGATAGTTTAAGTTTGTGGGTTTAAACCCTTCTGATTTTATGTCAAGATCTATCCTTCTAACAATGTAAAACTTTTTGGAAACAAACATGAAGGGTTTATTGCCAACTAATTAAATCTCCCGAGACCTACCGATTCATCGACGTGATATAGAGTGCCCCACCCCTCACCTAATAAGTCCAATTAATTCCTCATATGAAAACATAAACAACATAAACATTCATATTTAAGAACAAACATACGAAATGTGAATACTTTAAACATAAACCACAAATGGTATCAAAAATAGGACATCCACAATCAAACTAATCACAAACCATTCAATGAAATATGATAAATGATATTATAATATATCAAACTCAATTAAGAATAAAATTTAATAGATTATGTTGACATAGTTGAAAATACACTAATAAAATTATTAATAATATCATGAGAAAAACACCCTTTACATTGAAATCATTTATTTAAAAGTCATGCATTTATAAAAGAAAGAATTTTATTTATAAAAAAACATTTTAAACTTTTTAATTAAGATTAAAAAAATCATGGCTTCATGACGGTGGTAAAATATTCTCATGTTTATAAGTTAACAATAAACATTCTTTTTATATTTTTGTCAAAATAATCATAATATACCTAGTTTGGACAATAACTAAAATATTTCTTTAAAAATATTTTTATAAAAATTACAACATGGATAAAAGAATTAAAAAAAATTAGGATAATATTAAAAATATTTTTGAAAATATTTTTAAGAAACATGGACATAGATGATGAATATTCCATAGAAGATTCTTACATATAATAATTCCTTAATAATAATGAGACTGTGAAATTAACTCTTAATTTGTAATTTCAATTAGTTAAATGTTCTCTAACCCCATGTATAATGAATTAAAATAATTTATTACATTATAATATAATTATATCCATATTTAGGTTTTCATATATGATATTATTATATAATTTTTTAATATTATTACATAATTCCCTTGGTTTTAGGTGTTAATTTATTCATTTTCCTATCCATGTTTTGTCGTGTATATCATGTTTCTAATGTGTAAAATATATTTATTTAATCTCAAGAATGATATTAATTTCCTATATATTATATTATTTCAATATATGTACTTTTTAAATCATACTTGAATTTTTATCATTGAAAATGAATTGCATCACATCGTGGAGATGGTAGGTCATACGTACGCACAAGCGACGATATCATTCTCTTAATAGTGAATAGGTAAAAAATTGGATGATATATTAATTATAACGAATCTATATCATGTGATATTTATTATTTATATCCATTATTTCTGTCATTATACTCATCCAAATAATGTTTTTGATGAAAAATAAATTATACCACGATTTGGAGATGGTAAGTCATACGTACGCAAACGCAGTGCTTTAATTTTTCATAGAAAAGATAAATCATGGAATATAGTTATGGAATAATAATAATAACATATTAGAATATATATGATATTGGATTTATTACTTTATAATGGAAACGTCATATAAATAGGAAGTATCAGAAGAAATGAACTTGGATGAATTAATAGAAACAATCACCTCTTCTTCGACGAACTTCCTTTGGATATTTATTAAGGGATCTAGGATTGGTTTTTTAAGACTAAAACCTTTATAAAATACCTAAGGATGTTTAGCGGAGAAATGATCAGGTTTGGATTGCACTAGAAGGATCAAACTGGTGTGAGAAAATGAGGGAGGATGTTCCCTTTTATAATTGAGGGGAGGGGTACTTTTGGAAATCCACAAAATATAAAAATATAATAAGCCTATTCTAGAGCCAAAAACATTCAAATGAGATATAAATAAATGTTTAAAGGAATTTTAGACCATATATTATACCATTTGTGATTATTTTACCTTTTTTTATTTTTAAATAATTTAATAATATATTAATTCAATAAAATATCAATATTTTCAAATCTGATATTATTCATTAAATATGACTTTAAATGCATCAAGGGAAATTTTTAATTAGTATATAATAACTTCACACTTCTCTAATATATTTTATAGGTCTATAAAATTTTTTATGAACTTTAATTCACCCAAAATATATCAATATTATTATTATTAAAACCATTTCTTTTATTTTTCTATTAATTAAATAAATACTATTTTAACATTAAAGAAGCATTTAAGGTTATTATATAATTTTTAAAAATTAAACAAATACTGAAATTAATTTCATTATGATAAAAATATACATTTAGACTCATTCATAGCTTGATTTTTTTCCAATTTGGAATCTTAAAATATATTAAATACAAGAGTGATATTTTGTAACTATCTTTGACATTAAATAATATATAAGTTATTTTAATAGACAAGTATTCATTAAAGAATTACAATTAGATATTAATATGATAAGGGTCTAATCCCCATCATACTATAATTTTTGTAAAATATTTTATTATGTTTTTAATTCTTATCTTTTTGTTTTTACACTTATTTAACCCTTTTAACTCTTACTGTGATATCATGTAATTTATATATTAATGGTTAATATTATTAAAATAAAATGCCAAACAACCGCTAAATGACTCAATGATTAAATTTTGATACTTTTCCCAATAATTTGGATGAATTTAAAAGAATTAGATATTTTATAACATTTAATAAAATATTATTTATTTTAAAATATCTATAATGTCAATTTTGACATAATTCACTATTTTGTCTAATACAAAAACCAAAACAATAATATAAATTCAGACCAAGAATTATAATAACATTAATAACATGTCAAATTCATGAATATAATTCTATTATGAAATTAACTCTCTCAAAATATATTTATTTTAATATTTTCAATAAAATTTATTTTATTCTTCCATTATTTAAACAATTACTACATCGTCGTTATGTCATCATTTAAGTTAATTATTTTATCATTAAAAATTATAAATAAATTTTCATAATGTAGATAAAATATTTATATTTGAAATTAGTATTTATATTATAATTTATCTTTTGTATAACCCTATATTAAAAATGATATAGTTATTAAAAATATGAGTATGACCTTTTTAACTTATCTTTAAATAAAATATAATAAATGCCACATTATCACCCAAGTGGCTAAAAAAGGTTATAATTTTTACCTAAGAATGGTTTGGTCAAGAAAACTTATCTAATGAAATTAGGAAAAGGGTTAGGGTAATTTTATAATATTTATAATATTATTTTTACCTTTAATTACCTAGTTAACCCTTAACCGTGGAAAATAAATTTTTTCCAAAGTTACTATTGATAATATCAAAAAATTAAGTTGATCCATTTATACTATAAATATAATAATGATTAAAACCATTTCTATATATTTTTTAAAATTTAGTTAAACAAAGTGGCATAATTAGGTTTAATTCTAATCTTACAGACATGGTGAGAAGGCGGGTAAATAGAACGGTCAAAAGTTTGATAAGTTTTTATATCTAAATTTAATGTAAATTTTTTTAAAATGACGTAAATTAGTTTAAATGATATAAAATTGGTCTAATTATACTTTATAACCAAAAAATAATAATTTAACTTTATAAATAAAATAGACAAAAATGCATTTTTGAACTAAAATGTATTATTTTTTACTATTCATCAAAAAATGAAACTTATAAAAATACCAAAAACTCAATCAAAGTAAATTTTTACTTTCCTATTTAAAATTAGACGTTTATTTTTTGAAATATTGTATATAAAAGTGTCATAAATTGGATTTAAAATATATTCTCCATTAAAAGGTGATAAAACTACCTTTAGAAAAATAATGGTTTTTAATGCTTAAAATTGGAATCATTCTTATATTATGCATATAAAATTATTTGGATGAATTTAAATACATTTTATTAAATATATAATATAAAAAATTCATAATTTGGTTAATATTATTCATTCCCGCCAATAAAACGGCTAGGTTATAAAAGTCGTGTTAAAATAATGTTATTTAATTGTATATCATTGATTATTTAAACATGGTGTTGTGTGAAACGTAAGCTATCAAAGAGATTAAATTTAAAAAATAAACATACCATAAAATATTTGGTTCTTTCATAAGCTCTTACCTTTCCATGCATATGAAAAGGATAATGTCTTTCATGCGTACGTGTGAACTATCACCTCCACGAAGCGATGTGATTCGTTTTTCATAACCACATCACTAGATCCCCTTGTCTTCATTTGCATGAATCACAATCACTTGTGTGATTGCTCAATAAATGATTCTATGTTGAAGTCCAAATTTCATCCACTAATGAATACCGCTTTTTCCCCAGTCTACTGGGTGAACAACCTTTGGAAAGGGCCTTCACAATGTACCCTAATTCGCAAGGCTCCCAATTTTGCAAAGCTCAAACAAGCCTTCGCAGAGTCCCTGCCTTTTCACGAAACTCAATAGAGAAGCACTCTCGCGATGCTCCAGCCTTCGCAATGCTTGGCTGTCATGGAGCTCCTGCTTCTTCGTGAAGCTCACTGAGCCAACGTGGGGCGCACAAGTTTCGCGGAGCTAGAATTTCCACCACGAAATTCCTCTTTCGCGAAGCACTCTACCTTCACGAGTGACCTTTGCGAACTAAGATCAAAGGATTTTCGTTGAGAGCTCTCTCTGCTTCTCTTGAGGGGGTCAGCCTCTATTTATAGGCGATTCCACCGACCCTCTAACTTTTCGTGTGAAGTCAACGCCAAGTCATCTCAAATCGCGAAGCTTCGAAGATTCCGCCAGAATTCTGTCCATATCGCGAAGCACCTCGGCAATTTTCAGATCACGGAGCTCGTCGTAATTTTGGAGTATCACCGTCATCATTCCTTCGCGCCTTCGACGTGAAGCTCCCTCGCAAAGCCCTTCACCGCCACGATGCACTTCAATTATGCCATTCGCGAAGCTTTGATGTAATCACAAAGACTCACCGCCCCCATTCTTCTAGTCTTCACGAAATCCAATCCATGCATCCTATCTTTGAGAAACTCATGCCTTTTCCCTATTAAATTATTATCTTCATGGAAATCCACTTTTCGCGATGCTCACCAACCTCCAAAATTTTGACCCCAGAAATTTGGCAAACACTGCAAAACGGAGCCACCTTGTATCTGCTCTTTTTTTTCGCCTCTAGATCATCCATTCCTTTGTCGATGTTCCTTGAATAAAACATGGATCATTATCCACAGTCCTAGAACTCGACATGCCACCATGGAATCTCTTTGTCAAAAAATTTGTATGTTGTCTGTTTGCTTTGTCAACAAGCACGATCACCTCAACAGCACTTCTTCTTGGTGATATGTATCCTTCAGCAACTCTTCTGCTTTTATCACAAACTCCACTATTGTGATATGTATTCATTGAAGGCATAGATTCAGCATCATCATCTTCTATGATAATGTGATGTGCATGGCTATCGCAGAATTCTAATTATTGCACGACCTTCTTAGAATTCCAATCATTGGAAGATTGTCTTCTTCATGAACCGTCATGATCATCTTCATGCAAACCATGTGATTCTATTCATCAAGAAGTCTATTTCATGGTTCTCATGCAATCATGAGTAATTGCATGGTCTTCATAAAAACCCATGGTTCTCATGAAATAATGAAAAATTGCATGGACTTCATCAAAACAAACCCATTCTTCTTTAATCATCCTCATATGGATTACACCTCACATTCTTCATTGTTGTAAACAATGTATCACCTTTGACGCATGTTCTCTGAACTTACGATCAGTTCAACAATCGTCTAAATCACCATTCCTCGACTTCAGCGGAGTACTTCATGATCTCCTTCATTTTGATCTTCCAATCCTCTATTTCATTGGAGTACTTCTTTATCTCCTTCATTTTGATCTTCATTGACAACTATTGACAACAAATACAAACTTATACACAAGGTGGTTCCAACAATACCCCCTTTGTATTTTGTTGTCAATACCTTATATATCTTCTGAAATGAATTTTCCAATATCAAAATGAGAATCTTCTCTTCAATGAACTTTTCTTTTCAAACATTCATTTCACTTTCTCTCCCCCTTATTGAAAAGAAATACAAAACGCATGGTAGGGATGGTATCAATCCATACTTAAGCAATGTTTCATTAATAATTTCACTCTAAGTCTATTTGAGTAATGCTCAATGTAGAAAACAAGAGGATTTGATTAAGTCAACAGGGATGTCCATTATTCACAGATCATAATACCAACATGAGATGAGAACTCATGTATTTTGTCTTCAAGGGTTTACCACTTTTATTTTAGGCATAAGAAATAAAATTTGATAGGGAATGATCAATCGTAAATTCCTGCACTTACATCAGCAAACTGATCAAAAACATTCAAGTGTTATCTGCAGGATAAGTGACCTTGGGGCACATACATTCTTCTTATGTCACTGATCAATTCAGTTACTCCCCCTTTGTAGAATGATATTTGATCTGAGTAACCAAGGGATAGAGATTGAGAAATGGCATACCTTCTCCATTGACATGTTCTTCAAGAAATTCACAGAGTAACTACTTTTGAGTCCAGCTAGAGTTGATTTTGATTGATACAGTGATTATGGAGGCTTCTTCATTTTTCTCCCCCTCAAGGGAAACACTCCTCATCATCATAATCAAGAGTGATACTTCATCATCATAATCTTTGAATATCAATTGTAGAATTTATTAAGGATGGAAACATCTTTAGCTTGGCTATCAATAGTTGAAATAATTCACTACTTCTCAGGTTCTCCCCCTGAGAGCATGCTTCAACTTCAATTACCAGCATTATTAGCACAAGTACAATACACAAATGAATAAGGGAATAAGGTGTTTCCTCCTTTCTTCATCAATAAGACATGCATGGTTGAGGTTCTTTTCTCAACCAAGTTCTTATATTAACTCCGGTCTTCATGCCTGCACATTTGAACATATGTTCTGAAATCTGTTGGTGTGGCATGGCTCTGTTCACATACACTTCTACTTTGTGTGAAGAATTGTTCTTCTTAACAGCCATCATGAATGATACATTCTTACTCCTCTTAAGGAATGCTTCTTGTTCTGGTATTAAGGTTAGAAAACTTTTTGCAATGTGACCAGATTTCTTACACCTCTCACAAAGAACTTATTTGACACATTTGTTTCTATTGGTTTGCAATCTCTCATGCACTGTGTCTTCATCATGTGAAAGTTTTTCTTTTCCTTTGTCACCAGCCTTGGCCTTTTCATCTATAAGTTTCCTCATTCTTTTCAAATCTTAATGCCAGATGACCATTATGTCATTTGGAACTATTGCAGCTGGTTTGGATCTTTCACATGGGTTCATCTGAGTTTCATCCCACTTTGTTTTTCTTTTGGATAAATGAACCATCAATTTCATGGATCTAAAATCCTGGGGCTTCTTAGCTCCCCTACTTGAGATCTTCTTGGGAAAATGTGTGTTCACAAAATTCTTTTGATTTCTTCCCAAGGTACTTTCTTTATTCTTAACCGGCATCAGAGGTCTTCTTTTCTTATCAATAGTGAAATCATGTTGGTATGGACACGTGCCTTCCTTGTGACCGCTGCCGTTGCATACATCACAGATGTTATCAAGAATTCTAAATCTGTTTGCGGTAAACTGATGCTTCTGGACCTGCAGATGTTTCTTCTTCTTCTCTGGCTTCCTTCCCTTTGATATAGGCTTTCCCTGTGCTTTTCCATGTAAGGGATTATAAAAACAATCCAGTGCACAGTGCCCAAATCTGTTGCAGCACCAACATTAACCCACAAACATTGCCTTCTTTTTATCTTCTGTAAAAGGTAGTTGGGTCTTCTTACAGATGTGTTTTTCTCTATCTGGGGAACTATCTTCCAATTTTTTCTTCCTATCCACCCTAGCCATGGTGGTAGGTTTCTTCTCCTCACCTTTCTTCATCCATACTTGTTTAGAATTTTTCTTCCAACCTACACTTATTGTGGGAATGTATCTAGAAATATGTATATAAGATGGTTTGGATGGTACCTTTACTTTCTCAGTTTCTTGTGATAGATCAATGAGTGAGGTCATGATCTTCTTATCACATTTTAGAGGTAATTCAACAATAGAATCCTCCAGTGAGCATTTAGTACCAGCAGCCACTGATTTTTGATGTGGATAATCAAGAGTTGTCATAATCTTCTTGTCACGTGTTGGAGGTATTTCAGCTTTAGATTCCTCCAATGAACATTGAGTACAAGAATCAATCATTTCATTCTTTTGTGAAGTCTCGATATGTGTATTCTTAATCTTGGTCAACTGGGCTTCCAATTTTTGACCCTAAATATTGAGTATGATCTTCTGATCTTCAATCATGACCATATTCTCTTCACAATTCTTCTTCAATCTTTCAACCTCATCTTCATGCACCTTAACTTTGTTTTGTAACAAAGAGTCAAGTTCCCTGAATTTCATGGAAGTTTCTTCCAAACCAAAACTCTTGACTTCACTACTCTTCTTCAACTCAGCTTTAAGTGCACAGATCTTTTCTTTTAGAGTCTTATTGACTTCCTCTTTTTCTTCAAATACTTTCACCTGTTTGGTGAGCTTCATACTTTCCATAACTTTTTTTTTCAACCCCTTTTCCATATTTTCTGCTTCCCTTTCTAATCGAGTGATCTCAACCTGCATAGATTGGAATAGGCTACAAATAATAGCAACCCTTTCTTCAGTAATATCACACAGATATGTTTTGAGTTTTTTTTTTGAAAGCTTGAATTAGGGTTTTCATCCCATCCTCTGGAATAATTCTGAGCCACCTGATTGATACTTTCCAAGTCCGATATTTTTTCATTATTGGAATGGCATGGAGAACAAGACACTGAATCTTCTTTGGATATGAGGGACTTCTTTAGCTGCTTCTTCTCTTTCTTTTTCCTATTTGTCATGGTCTTGCTAGATGTATACTTCTTCTCAGAAATGAATGAATCTTCATCAAGACTTCTCTTCATTGTTGACTTTAGGAAAGAAACTCAAATCCTATTTTGAATAGAATTACTGGAGAATATCCAACATACATCAACCTCGCCTCTGATACCACTTGTAGGACCCCGGGACACCCTAAGATGGGATGGGTGAATCAGGGTGTCAACTTTTTCTTCTTAAAGTTGTGGATCTTGTTACCATGTTGGTAGGAACAACTTAAATCTTTATGATGGATATGATCAGCAATGAAACATTCACATGCAGAGAGATGACATAGCTATTTTTAATTGGTTCACCACTAAGGGCTACGTACAAGGAGCATACGCCGACAGGTTGTCGGTCGTACCTAAATCCACTATGCTTCACTAGCTGTAGATTACAAAGGTTCAGGTACAGTGACTCTGTCCCAGGATCACTGCCTTTACAAAAGTTCAGGGATAGCTCACTGCGTCCATCGGGTCACTCCCGTTGACTCCCCCTAGATCACTGCCGTTGGTGAAGTCACACTCAGTTTATAGACGTGGAGGTCTCTTCAATAGATAGACATGAATTTCTTTGTCTCCTATTCAACATGAGACTTTGCTTGCATCAGGGATCAGATTTGATTCTCTTTTTTAGGTCAATCCTTCTTCTTTAGTGCAATGACTGAATTCACTAGACCCCCTAGTCTTCATTTGCCGGAATCACAATCACTTGTGTGATTTCTCAATAAATCATTCTCTGTTGAAGTCCAAATTTCATCCACTGATGAATACCCCCTTTTCCCCTATCCACTGGGTGAAAAACCTTTGGAAAGGGCCTTCACAAAGTACCCTACTTTGCAAGGCTCCCAATTTTGCAAAGATCAAACAAGCCTTCACGGAGTCCCTGCCTTTTCACGAAGCTCAATCACGAATCACTCTCGTGATGCTCCATCCTTCGCAATGCTTGGCTGTCACAGAGCTCCTGCCTCTTCGCGAAGCTCACTGAGCCAACGCGGGGTGCACGACTTTTGCGGAGTTTGAACAGCCGCCGCGAAGCTCCTCTTTCGCGAAGCACTCTTCCTTCGTGAGTGACCTTTGTGAACTGAGAGCAAAGGATTTTCGTTGAGAGATCTCTCTTCTTCTCTTGAGGGGGTCGGCCTCTATTTATAGGCGATTCCACCAACCCTCAAACTTTCTGCGCGAAGTCAACGCCACGTCATCTCAAATCGTGAAGCTCCGAAGATTCTGTCGGAATTCTGTCCAAATCGCGAAGCACCTCAGCAATTTTCGGATCGTGGAGCTCGTCCTAATCGCGGAGTATCACCGTTATCATTCCTTCACACCTTCGTCGCGAAGCTCCCTCGCAAAGCCCTTCACCGCCATGATGCGCTTCAATTCTTCCATTCGTGAAGCTTTGATGTAATCACAAAGACTCATCGCCTCCATTCTTCTAGTCTTAGCGAAATCCAATCCATGCATCCCATCTTCGCGAAAATCATGCCTTTGCCCTATTAAATTATGATCTTCATGGAAATCCACTTTTCGTGATGCTCACCAACCTCCAAATTTTGGACCCCAAAAATTTGGCAAACACTGGAAAACGGCGCCACCTTGTATCTGCTCTTTTTTTTTCGCCTCCAGATCATCCATTCTTTTGTCGATGTTCCTTGATTAAAACATGGATCATTATCCACAGTCCTCGAACTCGACATGCCACCATGGAATCTCATTTTTCAACAAATTTGTATGTCGTCTGTTTGATTTTTCAATAAGCACGATCACCTCAACATCACTTCTTCTTGGTGATATGGATCCTTCAGCAACTCTTCTGGTTTTATCACAAACTCCACTATTGTGATATGTATTCTTTGAAGGCATAGCTTCAGGATCATCATCTTCTATGACAATGTGATGTGCATGGATATCACAGAATTCTAATCATTGCACAACCATCTTAGAATTCCAATCATTGGCACATTGTCTTCTTCATCAACCGTCATGATCAACTTCATGCAAACCATGTGATTCTATTCATCAAGAAGTCTCTTGCATGGTTCTCATGAAATCATGAGTAATTGCATGGTCTTTATCAAAACCCATGGTTCTCATGAAATAATGAGGAATTGCATGGACTTCATCAAAACAACCCCATTCTTCTTTAATCATCCTCAGACGGATTACACCTCACATTCTTCATTGTTGTAAACAATGTATCACCTTTGACACATGTTCTTTGAACTTATGATCCGTACAATAATCGTCTGAATCACCATTCCTCAACTTCAGCAGAGTACTTCATGATCTCCATCATTTTGATCTTCCAATCCTCCATTTCATTGGAGTACTTCTTTATCTCCTTCATTTTGATCTTCATTGACAACTATTGACAACAAATACAAACTTATAAACAAGGTGGTTCCAACATATTTTTCAAAACCAAACATACTACTTTGATTTAAAAGTATAATTGATGTATAGAAATGATAACTATGTCATGAATATTATTTTGGAGATGATTTAATTTTGAACACTTTTACTGGTGACATCATACCAAATTCATTTTGGACTCAGGTATCAAATATAGACAAAACACCCAACAGGAACTTAAATAATTATGTATCTATTATAACATGATAATATGTGATATAAAAGGAATAATACACTTTAATAAGGTTCAAATTAAAGTAAATAATTAATTTTATTTTATTATTCCAGATGAAAAAGATTGTAAATGATGATTTAGACACAACGTAAGTGACATTCTCTTAAAAACCCTCTTAAAGTTCCTTTTTCAACTTTTTTTACAAATTTCATAGGGAATGTTTTTTAACTTAAATAGAATGGAACGTTTATCCCAATTTAATGAATATTTCTTAAATCAATGTTGTCTTTATAAGTTTTCTTTTTCCTTTTTGAATAAATTTATTTCATTATCATGTGAATGGTTTTCATATTTTAAAAGTTATTTTTACAAGAAAATTTTATTTTGATATCTGAAAGTGTTTTTATCATGTGTTTAAAAGATTTTTCAACGGTTTTTGTTCATGATATATTCCCTGGACATTGTTTATTATAGGTTTATCTCATTATATCTCAAGATATTATGGGTTTATCCCCATTATAGCTTAAGGTATGACGAATTGAGTCCCATTATAGCTCATGATATGATGGGTGAGCCCCATTATAGCTCTCCAATGCATTGGGTGATCTGAAGATAGAAGTCAACCATAAGGTTATTACATTTATAAGGGTGAATTTATGAGTGATAGAGTAATTATGTCCCAAAGAAATTTGAATTAGTTTTCTATACATGCTAATGAATTTTTAATGAAATGGATTTAATGGGTTTTCATGTTTTCACTGGACTAATGATTTTATTTATTTTTGTTATTTATTGAGATTTTATGTGCTCATACAAAGTTTTTAAATTTTTTCATAGGATATAAGTATGGTTAAGAGAAATTAGAAAGTCAAGTTGAAAGTTATGAATAGTTTTTCATGAAAAATAAATCATTTTTTCTACTAAAAGTTTTATATTTTGTAAAAAAATGGATGTTGTTTTAGTAGTATCCAATTTGTATGAATGTGGGATATTATGTATAAATGATGGAATAATTCAATAAAACTCTAAATTTAAAGACCTGGAAATTTCATGTAATTTTTTTAATTATTTGGAAAATTTAAGAGTCCGCGAAAATTGAAGGCTGCTGATTCTGAGGCCCGGTGTGCCCAGAATGAATATCTGAACTTTTTTTATGTAGGTTCAGCAAACGTGTGAGTGAGATTTTGCAACTTTTGAACCGGTGCTCAGAATTGAAATATGAGGGAATCGTTGAACTCGCAGTGTCGATATTTAGTTAAGGATACCTTCACCTCAACAATAGTAGGTCGAGCGTAAAAATAGTTTTACACTTTTTCATGGAGGAATAGAAAAATAAAAATATTAACATTTTTATTTTTGAAACCTCTCTACATGGGGTTATGAAGGTGGAGACCACCCGAACTAAAACCCCCAATTAGTATTTAAGGGTGAGGACCACCCGCTCTTGAAGACCCTCTTTAATGAGGGATGTGACCTCTGGTATCCTCTAAATTAATTAGGCCAACACCATCGTAATTAATGGCCAACTCTATTTTTAAATTAATGAAACATAATTTAATATGTTGGCTATTCTTTTTTGGTGGAATTAGGGAAATTATTGGAAAAGGGGAATTGGGAGAGAACATTAGAGGAATTCTTCTTCTCCAACGAAGAATGCTTTTCCAACAAAGAACGCAGACGTTCTCCAATGACTTCGACTCCTTCTTCGTGACATTATCCAATGTGGGATGTCTTTAGAAACGAAAAACCGTCGTCTATCCTTCCATCCTCACAACTTCAACAACCCTTTGAGGTAGCGTTTGATGTTTTAAATTCCCCCCTTACCTGTTATGGACAATTTTTTGTAATTCAAGAAATAATTGATCCACTTGCAACCGCTCTAACGAAGAGGGTTTAGTCCAAACGAACATGGCCTGACCACTTCGAAAATCTTGTGTAATATTTGTTGCATTCTTCGTGATAGAGGAGGACGATGTCCGGTGTCGATAATTGGAACTGGTAGAAATCGAGAGTGGTGGAAAGCACCATGACCGGCCGTGTAGACGAGGGCAGCGCAACCGCGCTGCCGGAGAAGGGTTGTGGCCCGTCGGCCGCAACGGAGCAAGGGTGGTGGCAAGTGAAGTCTGGATGCACGACGGGGCGGTGGTGTGTGTCTACGCTGCTTAGCGAGCAAGGGTTGTGGCTTGTGCCACAGTGGCGAAGGTAGGGCGGCCAGCATTTGGCCGACCGCGGAGGGGCGGTGCATGATGTGTTGCCATCGGAGCAAGGGTTCGCGGCTCCCCTAGCCATGAAAGATGGTAGAGCACGACCGGCATTCGGCCGGCCACGGAGTGGCGGCACATGACGCGCCGCCAGGAGGACCAAGGGCTGACCGTTTTGGCCAGCTTACCTAGACTGAGTAGGACCCCCCATGGTCCCACATGCTTCTAGAAACCGAACGGCTTCGGCCGTTCAATGTTTGAGGGAGGGGGAACGTGACTCCCCCCCCCCCTCATGCGGCCAAGCCAGGCCGCCAGCTTGGGCCTCCAAGTCAGGCCACCCAGCGTGGTTCGGGCTGGACCCAACATGCTAGACCAGACCCACTATGCCATACCAGGTCGGCTTGTTAGGCCGGACCTAGTGGGCCAGGCTGGGTCGACCCGAACTAGGTCGGGTCGGCCCAGGATGGGTCAGATTAGACTCGGACCAACTTCGACCCATTTTTTTCTCTTTTGGCCATAACTTTGGCACTGGGCATCCATTTGGTGAATCGTCTATAGTGAAAAAAACCTTGGAGCGAGATGGTCCTTTTGGTACACTCCACTTGAGATTTGGATAGAGTTGGGGTACAATTGGGTTGGATCGAGCATGAATCCAACCGGGCCATTGGGACTAAAAGGCTAATAACTTACAGACCGGGAGTCCGATTGACGCACCGTCTATTGCGTTGATACCCCTATTACGTGGCTATCCTTTTAGATACTTCTTCATGGGATTTCATGGTAGTTAGAGTATCGATTTGTGGCTTGAGGAGCGTACCATCCTGAAATCAAGTGAGCTTTGTGCGGGAACCCTATAGCTGGTCCTAACAAGAGAAAGGGATCCTTCATGGGTCTGTATTTGAGGATTTCACATGTAAAAGCTCTAGGAATCCATGTGGGTCTACTATACTAGGATCGTGTGTGTGTCTGATGATTTACTAGGATCCTGTGTGGGTCTGACGATTTAATAGGATCTTGTGTGGGTCTGACAATGTACTAGGATCCTATGTGGGTCTACTATACTAAGATCCCCTACGGGTCTGACGATGTACTAGGATCCTGTGTGTGTCTACTATACTAGGATCTTGTCTGGGTCTGACGATTTACTAGGATCTTGTGTGGGTCTGTTGTACTAGTATCCTATATGGGTTTGACGATGTACGAGGATCATGTGTGGGTCTGTTGTACTCAGATCTTGGGTGGGTCTGACGATGTACTAGGATCCTATGTGGGTCTGCCTATAAATAGAGTAAGATGATTCAATAGTTACATCTAATCATCTATTCTTCTGTACTAAATTTATACCTGGTGTGAGATGAGTCCTTTTCTTTGTGGTGATACCTTGGTGGTATTTTTCTATGTGGCATACCCGTGTGGTACTTACCATTGTGGTTATACATTTGTGGTATTCTTCTGTGTGGCATACCTATGTGGTACATGCCTTTGTGGTGTTACCTTCGTGGTATTATTTACTTTGTGGAATAGTTAAGATTTGGGATTTTTGGTTGGACCTAGTGTTTTCCTCATGATTGAGATGTGTAATACTTGATAACTTAGGTATATGTATGGGAATATACATAAGTAGGGTTGTCCCTAGTTTACATTCTTTGGGGTTTATCCTTTGTGGATTTTGTGAGACCTTGAGTGTCTCAGGGTCCCTACTGAGTATCGTTATACTCACCCCTTTACGGGATTTTCTGGAACCTTGTTGTGTTTGGTGCAGACAATGTACAACGCTGATCAGGGCAGAGGGTACGAGTACTAGATGGTGCCTAGAGGTGGACCATACGGCGTGTCCGTACGCAAAGGAGACAGGCAGACATGGAGTACTGAGGAGGTGATCTGTACCTACCCTTCAGGTAGTAACCTCAGAGGACAACCCAGTAGCTGTCTTTCTCTTTATTTAGTTTTATTGTATTTCCAGTTGTACTTGAACCTTTACTGTTGGGCTTTTATTTCGGACCCTTTTACTTTCAGAACTCTTTTTTCTATACAGTTTACTTGTGTTTGTATCTTTCTATGTGCTTGGTTGAGGGTGTTTATAGGATATAAAGGCAATGAATTCCCAGTTTTAGGGAATATGCCTTTCGGTGCTAGTTTCCAGCCCCAGGCCTATGAAAAGCGGACTTGGGGTAGCCACGACACGGGACCTGGGGGACAGGTCATGACAAATTAGTATCAAAGGAGTCAGTTCTACCATATAACATTAGACTATGATCTTTTTAATGGCAATAATGTTAAGTGTAGTGATTTTGGTTATTAGTTTACAGAATCCAGTGTTGGTACGGCGGTCGACGTATCTGTACGCCCAGACCCTAACTTCTGATTTCTGACTCAGTGCATGAAAACCCTCATTGCGTGTGTGTTTTAAAAAAATTTCTTTGTGAAACTATTGTGTCATCGCACCAGGTATAACTTATTTACTCTGGAATACATGTTCCTTTTCAAGATTCCTCCACGCAGACAGCTAGCTTGGGTTCTAGGTAGAGTACGTGAGGATATCCCACCGAGCGATGAGGCCTCAGTGTAGGGCCCTCTTCTAGTAGAGGTACCAGGAGTACCATTACTCGTTGGGCCACCTATGCCACCAAACCCAGCAGTAGAGGGTGTACGCCACTTGAGCGCATTGCATGAGTTCCAGTGCCAGAGGCCACCGAGGTTCCGGGGCGAGACAGACCCATAGGCAGCTGAGGATTGGCTGGAAGCCATGGTGAGAGTCTTTTGACTGGTAGGGACACTAGATAATCTCATGGTGATATTTTCCACTAGTATTCTACATGTAGAAAAAGTCAGATGGTGGAGCCTGATGCTCCAGGTTCACAACGAGGTGACACTCCTCTGGGTGGACTTTGATAGCCTATTTCGGGAAATGTTTATCCCAGTAACCCTTCACATGGTACATATACAGGAGCTTCTTCATCTATAGCAGGGTAGCATGACTATGTCTTAGTACTCAGTGAGGTTCACCGACCTCTCACGCTACTCCACTGATATGGTGCGGGTTCCATTCTTCAGGACCCGGATATTTGATCAGGGACTTAGGTGGGAGATCAGGGCTTCGATGATCTCACTCAGCATTCTGACGCAGGGATGGGTGTTAGAGAGAGCCCTCTTAGTGAAGAGTTTTCTTGCTGAGAAGTTACCAGCAGTGAGACCCACCACCGGGGGTCACATAGAGGAGTCTTATACAGCTGGCAGCAGACAGATGTCATAGAGGTCCAAGAGGACCCAACCAATAGTTAGATGACCACATGACTCATGATCGGTTGTGCAGGGTACCAGAGACAATGCCAGTCATGTGAGGGACAAGTAGTGTTTCACATGCAATGGGCAGGGTCACATGACTCATGACTATCTGACCCACCGTATAGAGGATCAGCAGATGGTCGAAGGACAGCCTAGGAAAAGACAGAGGTTTGACCGAGGAGGCTTGTAGGGAGTAGGTAGATGTGGCAGAGAAGCTGGCCGTGTAGCTGGTGGTTGGAAACGATTTGAGGTGTTACCTACACCACCACCAGGTGGTCCACCTCGACCATAGGGAGCAAGTGGACATGGGTGAGCTTAGCTCCAGGCAGCTGAGGCCTATGACCATGGCACTCTAGAGATGATAAAAGGTATGATCTGTGTCTACTCCACCTTTATTGCAGTACTTATAGACACAGGTTTCAGTCATTATTTTTTTCCACTGCCCTCGTTCGGAGCTCGGATATTCAAATAGATCCATTGGCTCGATCCTTATGACTAGAGACTCCTAAGGGAGTAGATTCGATGATTATGTACTGGTGGAGGCAGTGTGAGCTTCCTCTAGGAGGCAAGAGCTTTGGCTGGGATCTTTTAGTAGCAGCTTTGAGGCCTTACGATGTCATCTTGGGTATGGACTAGTTATCTACAGTCCGTGATCATATTGACTGTATTAGGTGAAAAGTGTGGCGTGTCCGCATGGATGGGACTAGTTTTACCTTCACCAGTGAGAAGGGAGCCTTTGCAGCACAAGATGGACTTACTCGGAGGAGAGTGCAGCTGATCACTCATCAGTTGGCGAGCCTTACCCTCGGAGCGGTTGATGTGGAGAGTCCAAGCTATCCTTTAGTGGTGGACCAGTACGGTGATGTTTTCCCTGATGATGTTTTGGGTCTAATTCCTCATAGATAGGTGGTATTTTACATTGACCTGTACCCTGGGACAACACCGATATCTACACCAACGTATCAGATGTCTCTCGCGGAGCTTCATGAGCTACGGGTGCAACTAGAGGACTTACAGGGGAAGGGATTCATTTCGCCTAGTGTTTCTCCTTGGGCAACCCCAGTTTTGTTTTCCATGAAGGTAGATGGGAGATTTAGGATTTTTTTTGACTATAGGTGCCTGAACGAGGTGACCATGAAGAACAAGTACCCACTCCTTAGGATTGACGACCTCTTTGATAAGCTTAAGGGAGCACAGTGGTTCTCAAAGATAGACCTCAGATCAGGCTATCACCATCTCAATGTACGAGACAAGGATGTGAAGAAGACGGCTTTCATATGTCGGTATGACCATTATGAGTTTTTGGTCATGCCGTTCGGTGTGACCAATGCTCTAGCAGTGTTCATGGTACTCATGAACAGGATCTTCCAGCCATAACTTGATCGCTTTGTAGTAGTCTTCATCGACGACATTCTGATCTACTCGACTACTGAGGAGGAGCATGCCTATCATTTGCATAGAGTTCCGGACAAACTATGAGAGCACCAGCTTTATTGTAAGCTCTCGAAGTTCCAGTTATGGATCTGAGAGGTTCACTTTCTTGGACATGTCATCTCGGAGGCTGGAGTTGCAGTGGATTCAGTGAAGATTGAGACAGTACTTGCTTGGGAGCCACTCAGGAGTGTGACAGAGGTACGAAGTTTCCTGGGTTTAGCTGGATACTACCAGAGGTTTGTGCTAGATTTCTCTAGAGTTGCAGCACCTTTATCAGCATTGACGAAGAAGGGTAAACCCTTCACTACTAGAAAAAAAGGTTATACCAACGGTTTTAAACCATTGGTATAGGCTAGAAAACCATTGGTATAGCCTCTATAAATGGTTTTCCAAACCGTAGGGCAGTAAGCCGTGAGGAAAGCCCTATACCAATAGTTTGATCTAACATGTTGGTATAGACCACTATATGTATTGATTTACCAATGGTTGTAGGATAAACATTGGTATATGTTTGTATAACATTTTTACCAATGGTTTCAAGAAACCGTTAGTATATATTGAAGACTAAACACTATACCAATGGTTTTAAAACCGTTGGGATATTTTTTAAATTTTTCTCAAAGTATACCAATGGTTTAAAACCATTGGTATTGTGTTTTTCTAGAACTATTGCATAGAATCTACTCCAGTAGACCCTCCAGTATACACTTGCATAAAAAATAGCACAAAAACCACATACAAACACACTTAAAACAACATAAAAAACCTTAAATAGAACAAAAACAACACATAAAACCATCAAACTCTGCCAACCATGTCATGTACTACAATTCCCTATTTCAATCTTCATATGACAACAATCATCCAGTAGAGTTAATAATAGTTTCAACAACTCAAAGATTATTTACACCCATTTCAATCTTCATATGACAACCACTCTTCCAATAGTAATTCACCTTACCCCTGCACAACCCCCAAACTAGCACAGACCCCCACACGTCCCCATCAAATTCTAATAGGCAGAATAGCCTGAGAAATCATTATTAGAGTTGAATAAGAGTTTTAAATTGGCTCAAATCCCATTTTTTCTGATCATATATTTGGGTATGTAATGATTTATGATGCATTTTGCATTGAACTTGTATTTTTTATAATATATGGTGAAAATATATTTTATTAGGAGTCTTTTCACATATGACCCCATGAGTGAAAATACCCAACTCATGAAAAATAGTTTGTGACTATCGTTGATGAGTGTAAATTTCAGTTGTTGTATTCACTTAAAATGATGTCCTTTTGAAACAAAAGAGAGACACTTTGAGTGGTGCAAGACACACTGCACCACGGATTGAAGAATGGTTGACCCGTACATGTCACAAATGATCCATGGATCATTTTCCTAAAGTATAAACACAATCTGAATGTGTTTGGTCAGTTTTCCATATGCCAGTTGTTTTTACCTAAAAGCATGCCCATTTTAAACAAAAGAAAGACACTTTGAGTGGTACCAGACACATTGTGCCTTGGATTGAGGCGGGTTTGACTTGTACATGTCAAAAATGACCCATGTATCCTTGTCCTAAAGTATCAATAGAATCCGAATGTGTTTGGTTAGTTTTCTGTATGTCATTTGTTGTTTTCACTTAAAATTTTGTCCATTTCAAAGAAAACCGAGACACTTTGAGTGGTGCCGGCAACACCACGCCTCTGATTGAGGCGGGGTTGAATTTTAAATGTCAAAAATGACCCATGGATAATTTTCCTAAAGTTTCAACAGAATCTAAATGCATTTTTTTTGGTTTTCCGTATGTCAGTTGTTGTTTTCACTTAAAATTATGTTCATCTTAAACAAAAGAGAGACATTTTGAGTGATGTCAACCACACCACACCTTGGATTGAGGTCAAGTTGACTTGTACACATCACAAATGAGTCATGGATCATTTACTAAAGTATCAACACAATCCAAATGCATTTGGTCGGTTTTAAGTATTCTAGTTGTTGTTTTCACTTAAAATTTTGTCCATTTCAAATAAAAGTGAGACAGTTTGAGTGGTGCTGGCCACACCGACCCTTGGATTGAGGTGGTGTTGAATCATAAACGTCACACATAACCCATGGATCATTTTACTAAAGTTTCAATAGAATCTGAATGCCTTTGGTTGGTTTTCTGTATGTCAGTTGTTGTATTCACTTAAAATGATATCCTTTTGAAATAAAAGAGAGACACTTTGAGTGGTGCCAGCCACACCGCGCCTCATATTGAGGCTATGTTGACTCGTACATGTCAAAAATAACCCGTGGATAGTTTTCATAAAGTATCAACACAATATGAATGTGTTTGGTTGGTTTTATGTATGCCAGTTGTTTTTACTTAAAAGAGTATCCATTTTAAACAAAAGAAAGACACTTTGAGTGGTATCGACCACACTGTGCCTCTAATTGAGGCAGTATTGGCTTGTACACGTCAAAAATGACCCATGGATAATTTTCCTAATGTATAAGTAGAATCTGAATATGTTTGGTCAATTTTTTGTATGCCAGTTGTTGTTTTCACTTAAAATGTTGTCCATTTCAAAGAAAAACGAGACACTGAGTGGTGCCGGCCACACCGTGCCTTGGATTGAGGCGAGGTTGACTCGTACATGTTAAAAATGACCCATGGATCGTTTTATTGAATTATCAACACAATCTGAATGCGTTTGGTCAGTTTTCCATATGCCAGTTGTTGTTTTCACTTAAAATGTTGTCCATTTCAAATAAAAGTGAGACACTTTTAGTGGTACCGGCCACAATGTGCCTCAGATTGTGATGAGGTTGACTCGTACATGTCAAAAATGACCCATGGATAATTTTTTTGAAGTATCAACACAATACTAATGTGTTTGGTCAGTTTTCTGTATGCTAGGTGTTGTTTTCATTTAAAATCCTGTCCATTCCAAATAAAAGTGGGACACTTCGAGTGATACCAACAAAACTGTGCCTCAGATTGAGGCAGGGTTGACTCGTACACATCACATATGACCCATGGATATTTTTCCTAAAGTTTAAACAGAATTAAAATGCCTTTGGTCATTTTTCTGTATGTCAATTGTTGTATTCACTTAAAATGATGTCCTTTTGAAACAAAAGAGAGACACTTTGAGTGGTAATGGAAACACCGCACCTCAGATTGAGGTGAGGTTGACTAATACACATCAAAAAGGACCCATGGATCCTTTTTCTAAAGTATAAACACAATCCAAATGTGTTTGGTCAGTTTTCCGCATGCCAATTGTTTTTACTAAAAAGAGTACCAATTTTAAACAAAAGAAAGACACTTTGAGTGGTACCGACCACACCATGTCTTGGATTGAGGTGGGGTGACACGTACACGTCACAAATAAATCATGGATCCTTTTACTAAAGTATCAATAGAATCCAAAGGTGTTTTGTTGGTTTTCTGTATACCAGTTGTTGTTTTCACTTAAAATGTTGTCCATTTCAAAGAAAAGTGAGACACTTTGAGTGGTTCCGGCCACAACATGACTTGGATTGAGGTGGTATTGACTCATTAACATACAAAATTACCAATTGATCGTTTTACTAAAGTTTAAATAGAATTTTAATGTGTTTGGTCAATTTTCCGAATGTCAATTGTTGTTTTCACTTAAAATGATGTCCATTTTAAACAAAAGAGAGACATTTTGAGTGGTGTCGGCCACAACACAACTCATATTGATGTGAGGTTGACTCATACACGTCAAAAATGACCCATGAATTTTTTTCCTAAAGTATCAACACAATCCGAATGTGTTTAGTCAGTTTTCCGTATGCCAGTTGTTATTTTGACCTAAAATATTGTCCATTTCAAATAAAAGTGAGACAGTTTGAGTGGTAACAGCCACACAATCCCTCTAATTGAGGCAGGGTTGACTCTTACATGTCACATATGACCCATGGATCGTTTTACTAAAGTTTCAACAGAATATGAATGCCTTTGGTTGGTTTTCCATATGTCAGTTGTTGTATTCACTTAAAATGATGTCCTTTTAAAACAAAAGAGAGACACTTTGAGTGGTGCTGGCCGCACCGTGCCTTGGATTGAGGAGGGGTTGACTTATACACATCACAAATGACCCATGGATAATTTTTCTAAAGTATCAACACAATCCGAATATGTTTGGTCAGTTTTTCGTATGCCAGTTGTTTTTACTTAAAAGCGTATCCATTTTAAACAAAAGAAAGATACTTTGAGTGGTATCGGCCACACACCACCTCGGATTGAGGCGAGGTTAGCCTGTACACATCAAAAATGACCCATGGATCTTTCTCCTAAATTATAAACACAATAAGAATGTGTTTGGTTGGGTTTTTGTATGCCAGTAGTTTTTACTTAAAAGCGTATCCATTTTAAACAAAAGAAATACACATTGAGTGGTACCGGCCACACTGTGTCTTGGATTGAGGTGGGGTTGACTTGTACACATCAGAAATGACCCATGGATATTTTTCCTAAAGCTTCAATAGAATTCTAATGCATTTGGTCAGTTTTTCGTATGTCAGTTGTTGTTTTCAATTAAAATGATGTCCATTTTAAACAAAAGAGAGAGATTTTGCGTGGTGTCAGCCACACCGCACCTCATATTGAGGTGGGGTTGACTTTTACATGTCACAAATGACCAATGGATCTTTTTTTTCAAGTATCAACACAATTTGAATGCGTTTGTTTGGTTTTTGTATGTCAGTTGTTGTTTTCACTTAAAATCATGTCCATTTCAAATAAAAGTGAGACAATTTGAGTGGTGTTGGCTACACAGGCCCTCGGATTGATACAGGTTGACTCTTACACATCACATATGACCCATGGATCTTTTTCCTAAAGTTTCAATAGAATCTAAATGCCTTTGGTCAGTTTTTCATATGTTAGTTGTTGTATTCACTTAAAATGATGTCTTTTTAAAACAAAAGAGAGACACTTTGAGTGGTGCCGGCCACACCACGCCTCTTATTGAGGCGAGGATGACTCGTACATGTCAAAAATGACCCATGGACTGTTTTCCTAATGTATCAATGCAATCTGAATGTGTTTGGTTGGTTTTCTGAATGCCGGTTGTTTTTACATAAAAAACTATCCGTTTTAAACAAAAGAAAGATACTTTGAGTGGTACTGGCCACACCGTGCCTCATATTGAGGCAAGGTTGACTTGTACACGTCAAAAATGACCCATGGATCCTTTTCCTAAAGTATCAACAGAATATGAATGCGTTTGGTTAGATTTGTGTATGTTAGTTGTTGTTTTCAATTAAAATGATGTCAATTTCAAAGAAAAATGAGACACTTTGAGTTGTGTCGGCCACACCGTGACTCAGATTGAGGCGGGGTTGACTCATACACATCTCTTGGGAGTTTTGAGTGCCGTCAAGTGTGGATTGAAGATCCAGTTGAGTCTAATCCTCTGCTTTCTTCCTCTTTTTTTATTAGGGTTTGCACTTTTCTCTCATCTTCTTCTAATGTTCTAAAACCCTATTTTCCGTTGGGATTTAGGGTGAATCTTCAAGAGAGATTAGATTGGGATCTAAGGCTAGGGAGGAGGGTTGGGGGGCTGTTCGGGGGGTTGTATGGGGTACTGGGAGGATGGTGGGGGGGTTGTCCGAGGGGCTGTGTGGGGTCCAGGGAGGAAGGTGGCGGGGCTGTCCGGGATCCAGGGAGGAGGGTGGGGGTGTCTGGGTTCTTGGGAGGAGGGTGGGTAATGTATCTAAAACTCTATCTAGGTATCATACATCGGATTCCGACGGGATTGCGAACCGCTGCAGGGTGTCATCCTGGAGCAGGGCCAAATCACAGCATTACCGCGGTGTGACCATGGCGTGACTGCGATATGTTTTCCCAGTCCAGCGACATCTGCGTGGTAGCATCTTCTGGCCAGGATTCCAAATAAATCCTATGTAGTTGTCCTTCACATTATAGAAACTAGTCTTATGTTATAAAAAACAGACTCTTGATTTGGGATTGTGGTATGATAAAGATATATATATTTTATATTCTTTGTTTTTAAAAGTGGTACTAGGTAGTTGAAACTACTGATTGAGAGTCAAATTATCACACCCTAAACTATCCCTATGAGTTTTCGCAGACAGCGCACCTCCGTTAGAAGGGTTTTATTATAAAAAAATGACTTTATTTATCAAATGAAACAATTATATTAAAGAAAACTTATTCAAGATATGCACTTCAATATAATTAAGCAGAATTAAGAAAGAAGCTAAATTCAATTTAAAGCATTCTTAAATTAAAGAGGCTACAAGAGGGACTCTACCTCAAGGGGTGTCTTCAATGGGTGTCTTGTGGTGTGTAGTGTCTATCTATGATTTTTTTTGGTGCTTTCGTATTGTGGGAAATGTGTATTGCATGGTCAGTTTAATAAATACAATAGTCAATTAGAAAATACACCCATAGTCAATAGAGATATACCCACTTTTGATAGAGAATACAATCTAAATAACCAACTAGGAAATCTGAGACCAACATTTTACTTTACCAATTCCAATTACATAATACATGCATCACCAAATTATGTTTTATGAACCAATCAATTAAAGGGAAAGAAACTCCTCACAATAACCCATAAAATAACATATAGCACCACTCACCTCCAAACCATTATAACATCATTAGGCTTCCATATTTGGTAAAAAATAAAGAGTTATATTGAATTCAAAAATATCCATACCAGAGTGACCACCGAGAGGTCTATAACTATCTAGTATATTTGTATAACATTTTAATATAATGATATGATAAATTAAAGAGACAACTAAAAAATCTAAAAGGGTTTTCTATGGTTCTGGAGAAAAAATCTAAAAGGGTTTTATGTGAATTAGTTTCATGAAGAAGGAAGAAGTACTACATGGGAGAAGGAGAGGTCCCACCGAGAGTTCCCTTTGTAGATATTTTATTTATAAATAACATTGGATTGTACAGTTAAGTATTTCTTATATATTTTGTGAAAAATAATTAATGACCACATACTATTTTGCAAAGTTGAAGAAGATACTCCATATGTTCTATCATGCAAGGGATAAGTGAATAGTGTGTCGTTTTATATATATAAATATTTTGATAGAAAAATGATACATACTTGTTATGTAACACTCATAGTGTACAAAAATAAAGATGAATAATATCTTTATATTTTACATGATCTTAATGAAAGGAGTTATTTTCATGAAATACTATGAATAAATATTACAAAAGAATTCTTATGAGTTCATATACATGAAGCTTTAATATTTGTAGCATTGAGATTAAAAGAATAACTATGAATATTTAAAATTAGAACACAAGAAAGAGACCATGCCCTTATAAATGTATATGTGTAATGAAAACATTAATTGGAAAATGTGTACATTGATGTAGTGATTTAAGTACACAATTTCTGAAGGGAGTAGTGAGTCATAAAATTTTCCAAAATCCCTAGAAATAGGAAAAAACGACTTGATATTTCTAAATAGTGA
Organism: Viscum album; assembly: GCA_963277665.1. NCBI lineage: Eukaryota > Viridiplantae > Streptophyta > Magnoliopsida > Santalales > Viscaceae > Viscum > Viscum album. The sequence continues at coordinate 1,648,456,133 of OY728159.1, forward strand.
AATAAATATAGAAATGTTGAGAATATAATGATATCCTTATCTAATTTGAGAAGAGGTTGAAGTAGTCTAACCTGAATGGGGGATTTGCAGCTGATCGGATGGAAGAGGTTCACCTGGGTGGCCGCTTCTGGGAGTCGAGAATGTGCTTCTGCAAATGGGGTGGGTCTGGGAGTCGGGGGTTCTGTTTGTGTGAATTTGGGGGGGGGGGGGTCCCAATAGTTTTTAATAACCATTGGGGAAAGCATGGATTTCCCAACGTTTATTAAAACCCGTTGGGAAATCCCTCCCTAACCACACATTTACCAACGGTTTATTAAAACTGTTGGTAAAGGACATCTATACCAACAGTTCTTTTGAACCATTGGTATAGAAGTGTTGGGGAACATTGCCTTTCCAGTAGTGCTTCATGTAGTTGGAGAGATGCCAGCAGAGTTTTCAAGAGCTGAGGTAGAGGCTGACTAGTGCCCTCATCTTGAGGCTATCAGAGGAGGGCATAGGGTTTTTCATCTACCGCGAAACATCAAGGACCGGGCTCGGATGTGTCCTGATGTCGTAGCACGTAGTGATCACATATAGTTCTTGACAACTGAGACATCATGAGCATAACTACGCTACCCATGAATTGGAGTTAGCAATAGTGGTATTCACCTTGAAGATGTGGCAACATTACTTGATGGGCGAACGTTTCACAGTCTACTCAGATCACAAGAGTATCAAGTATATATTCACTCAAAAGGACATGAACCTGAGACAATGAAGTTAACTTGAGTTCCTCTAAGACTATGACTTCAAGATATTCTATACTCCTGGGAAGAGGAATTTAGTAGTAGATGCACTCAGTAGGAGATCTAGTATTCAGCTGCTAGGTGAGGCGACAAAGCAGTTGGCTGCTTTGCAAATATTCTTTGTGGATCAATATGGAGTAGATTTTCTTTAGTCTCACACAGTCACTCCCCCACTTCTTTTTCAAGTCAGGAAAGTGTGGTGTGGGGACAATGACTACGAGTCTCGACGTGCTCAGGTATCCATAGGACATGCACCTGATGGATTTTCTGAAGGTGGGGAGCACATCATCCCCTTCAGAGGATTTACCATATTACCAGTGTCATTTCAGGAGGAAGTTTTGATTAAGTTCCAAACATCCCCTCTATTAGTACAGCCAGAAGTGGTGAAGATATACTAGGACCTCTGATGATAGCACTGGTGTCCGGGAATGAAGAAAGAAGAAGCAGATTTTGTCTCTCGGTGCCTCACTTGTTAGCAAGTGAAGGCGGAGCATTAGGTACCAATAGTCTTAGTTTAGCCTTTAATGTTCCTAGAGTGGAAGTGGGATGGGATATCCATGTAATTCATGATAGGAAATCCACTCACATTTAGGGGTCATGATTCTATTTGGGTGATCTTCGATCGACTCACCAAGTCGTCCCACTTCCTACCGATCAGAGAGCATGATTCAGTAGAGAGCTTGGGATGCCTCTATGTGCAAACGATTGTGTGACTACATGGAGTACCCTAGATGATTGTCCCTTATGGTGATGTGTGTTTTACTTTGTGGATATGGAAGGGGTTATAGAGGCTTTCCGGACACAACTTAATTTGAGCACCGCCTTCCATCCTCAGACCTATGGCCAGACTGATCGGACTATTCAGACCCTCGAGGACATGCTATGTGTGAGTGTCCTCAACATCGGTCATAGCTGGGAGGTTAACTTTCCTTTGGTGGAGTTTTCATACAGCAATAGCTACCACTCCACCGTTGGGATGGCACATTTTTATGCGTTGCACGAGCGACCTTTCTGATAACCTTTGTGATGGAATGACCCAGGGGAGTCAGCACTCGTAGGACCAGAGATGGTACGAGCTACCACAGAGAAATTGTAGATCATCCAGGAGCAGATGAAGACTACACAGAGTAGGAATAAGTCTTATACTGACAGAAGATGGAGACCTATGGAGTTTGAGGATGGAGACCATGACTTTCTATGGGTCTCACCCCAACAGGGTTTTCATAGATTTGGTCGGGGCGACAAGTTATCTTCGAGGTTTATTGGACCCTTCCAGGTCCTCAGCAGAGTTGGTGAGGTGGATTACCTCTTAGCACTTCCCCTTCAGTTGCACCGGGTTCATGACGTCTTCCACGTATCCGAGTTGAGTAGATACGTGCATGACCCCTCTCACATCATCGACCATGAAGAGCTGGACGGCGATGATGGGGTGACTTTTACGAAGGTTCTCGTAGAGATTTAGGATCGATAGGATAAAGTCATTTGTGGGAAGTAGATACCTCTGGTGAACATTTTTTGTCAACACAGGAACCTCCAGGAGAGCACATGGGAGCGGGAGGATCAAATTCAGGCTCAGTACCCCCACTTTTTTTCCTAGTTTTTGTGATTTAGATTTTAGGGATGCAAATTCTTGAGGTGGGGAGAATGAAAAGAAGCATAAATTCCATGTATTTTTTTAATTATATGGTAATTTTTCAGTCCGAAAAAATTGACGGTGCGTGATTCCGAGGCATGGTGTGCCCGTAATGAATTTATGAACTTTTTTCGGGTACGTTCAATAAACGTGCGAGCGGGTTTTTTTTTTTAACTTTTGAACTGGTGCTCGGAATTGAAATCTGAGGGAACCATTGAACTTGCAATGCCGGTATTCACTTAAGGAGACCTTCACCTCGACCGCAGTAGGTAGAGGGTGAAAAACAATTTTCACTTTTTCATGGAGGAATAGAAAAATAAAAATATTAACATTTTTATTTTTGAATCCTCTCTACATGGGGTTATGGAGGTGGGGACCAAACGAACTAAACCCCCCTATTTGAATTCATGGGTAGGGACCACCCGACTCTTGAACTCCCTCTTTAATGAGGGAGGTGACCTCTGGCATCCTCTAAATTTATTGGGCCAACACCATTGTAATTAATGGCCAACTATAATTTTAATTTAATGAAACATAATTTAATATGTTGGCTATTAACATTTGGTGGAATTGGGGAAAGTGTTCGAAAATGGGAATTGGGAGAGAACTTTGAAGGAATTCTTCTTCTCCAATGAAGAACGGTTCCCCAACGAAGAACTTCGGCGTTATCTAACAACTTAGGCTCCTTCCTCATGAAATTCTCCAACGTGGGACGTCTTCAGCAATGAAAAACCAACGTCCGCCCTTCCCTCCTAATGACGTCAACAAACCTTCGAGGTAGGGTTTGATGTTTTAAATTTCTCCCTTACCCGTTGTTGAAAATTATGCATGATTTAAGAAATAATTGATCATCTTGCTATAGATCTAACATAGAGGGTGCGGGCCAAATGGACATGGCCTGACCACTCCGAAAATCTTGTGTAATATTTTTTTGCGTTCTTCAAAATGGACGAGGACGACGTCTGGTATCAGCAATTGGCACCGGTGGAACTCGAGAGCGGCGGCCAGCACCACAGTCATCCGTGAAGATGGCAGCGGCGCGACCATGCCATCGGTGAAGGGCCACTGCCCATCGGCCTCAACAGAACAAGGGTAGCGATCAGCAGTGGTCGGCCACACGACGGGGTGGCGGCGCGCGTTCGCACCACTCAATGAGCAAGGGTCACGGCTTGGGTCGCAGTGACGAAGGGAGGGTGGCTGACATTTGACCAACCAAGGAGGGGTGGCACATGATGCCCCACCGTGAAAGTAAGGGGCCATGGCCTACCAAGCCATGGTGAATAGCAGAGCCTGGCTGGCGTTCGGCCGGCAGCGGAGCAGTGGCGCATGGCGTGCCGCCGAGAGGAGCAAGGGCCAGCCATTTCGGCCGACCAAGCTAGACTGAGGAGGACCCACCACTGTCCCGAGTGCTGCTGGCGACCGAACGGCTTTAGCTATTCGGTGTTCAAGGGAGGGGGGTTCACAACTCCCCCTCGAATCTGGTCAAGTCGGGCAGCCCAGTGCGGGCCGGGCCGGACCCAACGGGCCAGGCTGGACCTAGTGGGTCGGGCCGTGCCGGCGGGCGGGGCTGGACCTAGTGGGCCGGATCAAAATCAGTGGGTTGGTTCAACCCGAACTGGGTTGGGGCGGCCCAGGCCGGGTCGGTCCGGCCGGGTCGGACTGGACTCAGATCAACTTCGACCCATTTTTCTCTCTTTTGACCATAACTTTGGCCCCGAGCATCCGTTCGACAAACCATCTGCGGCGTTGGAAAAATTTGAGCGAGATGGTCATTTTGGTATACTCCACTTAAGATTTGGATAAAGTTGGGTTATGGAAGGGTTTGATCAAGAAAGAATCCATCTATGCCCTCGGGACTAAAGGGCCAACAACTTACAAACCGGGCATCCGATTGACACACCGTTTGTTGCGTTGAGATCCCTATTACATGGAATTACTTTTGGATATTTCTTCATGTTACTTCGTGGTAGTTGGAGTATCAACCTGTGGCTTGAAGAGAGTACCCTCCCGGAATCAAACGAGCTTAGTGCTGGAACCGTATAGCTTGTTGTAACAAGAGAAAGGGATCCTTCGTGGGTATGTATTTGAGGATTCCACATGGATGCACTTTAAGAATCCATGTGGGTATATTTTACTAGGATCTTATGTGGGTATGACGATGTACTAGGATCATGTGCGGGTCTACTGTGCTAGGATCGTTTGTGGGTCAGACGATGTACTAGGATCCTGTGTGGGTCTACTATACTAGGATCTTATGTGGTTATAATGTACTAGGATCCTGTGTGGGTATGACGATGTACTAGGATCCTGTGTGGGTCTATTGTACTAGGATACTCTGTGGGTCTGACGATATACTAGGATCTTGTGTGAGTCTGCTATACTAGGATCCTATGTGGGTCTGACGATGTACTAGGATCCTATGTGGGTCTGCTGTACAAGGATCCTGTGTAGTTCTGACGATGTAGTAGGATCCTATGTGGGTATACCTCTAAATAGAGTATGATGATTCAGTAGTTACATGTAATCATCTATACTTCTATACTTAAGTTATACCTGGTATAAGATAAGTCCTTTCCTTCATGGTGATACCTTTGTGGTGTTCTTCTGTGTACCATACCCATGTGGTAATTACCTTCCTGGTGATACCTATGTGGCATTCTTCTGTGTGGTGTACCTGTGTGGTACTTACCTTTGGGGTGTTACCTTAGTGGTATTCCTTCCTTTGTGGAACAATTGAGCTTTCAGATTTTTAGTTGGACCTTGTGTTTTCATCATGAATGAGATGGGTAATACTTGATATCTTAGGTGTATGTATGGGCATATATCAAAGTAGGGTTGTCACTAGTTTATATGCTTTGGGTTTTATCCTTTGTGGATTTTGTGAGACATTGAGGGTCTCGGGGTCCCTACTAAGTATTTTTATAATCACCCCTACACGGTCTTCGCCCACACCTTGTTGTGTTTGGTGCAGACAATGGATAACACTGATCGGGGTCGAGGGTACCAAGACTTGATGGTGCCTAGAGGTGGACCATACGGCGTGTCGGTATGTAGAGGAGGCAAGAGGACATGGAGTAATGAGGAGGCGATTTTTACCTACCCTTCAAGTAGAAACCTCGGAGGATGACCCAGTATTTTTCTTTCTCTTTCTTCAAATGTATTGTATTTCTAGTTGTACTTGTACCTTTACTATTGGGCTTGTATTCCGGCCCCTTTTACTTTCAACACTCTTTTTTCTATACAGTTTACTTGTGTTCGTATCTTGTTGTGTGCTTGGTTGTGTGTGTTTACAGGATATAAAGGCAATGTCTTCCCAGTTTTAGGGAATACACCTTTCAATGCTAGTCACCTGCCCCTGGCCTATGGAAGGTGGGCTTGGGGTAGTCACGACATGAGCCCCAGGGGACGGGTCATGACACTAAACCTGAAAATATTCTCAATGTGAAAGAAATTAAATTCATGACTAAAACTCAAGATTTTATAATGTTTATGGCTGAGTCCTTATACTTTCAATGACTACTAAATACTCCCCCTCAGGAAGCTCACCCCTACTAATGTCATGTGTGTTTTGATAAAGCATCATTAAAAACCTTTTTTGAAAAACCCCGTGGGATAAAAACCGAAATAAGGAAAATATTACAGTTGCATAGACTCCCCTTTATAGTTACATTACATTAAAAAAAATTCAATATATACATACCTATATTATGTACAAGATTTATGAAGATAATAGTTGGTAGTGACTTTATTAATAAATCTACAATGTTGTTATTAGATCATACATATTTCATGTTGATATCTACATTCTTCATTAACTCTTGTGTGGATGAGAAAATTTTCAATGGTATGTGTTTTTTCTGATCATCCTTGATGAATCCTTTCTTTAAATTTTTGATTCATGTAGTATTATCTTTGAATAATATTATTGGGTTATAATTCAAAGGAATGCAACTTTTTTCAAATATGTGTTGAGTCATAGACTGTAACTATACACATTTTTTTGTGCTTCATGTAATTTTATTACTTTTTCATGATTTGAAAATGTTATAATGAGTTCCTTATTTTATTTTCTCTAATATACGAAAGTACCTCCAACCATGAACACATAACCAGTTTGTCATCACACATTATATGAATCAAATAAATAACTTGCATCTACAAAATCTTCTATCTTCTTTTTTAATTTATTAAAATTGAATAAAACCAAATAAATAGTGTTGAAAATATAAAAAAAACTATGTTTAATTTCATTACATTACTTATGTATATAGGATGAACTAAATGGTTCTAATAAATTACTATAAAAAGATATATCAGGAAGAGTACAATTAGCAAGTTATATTAGTTCTCTTATAGCACTGAGGTATGGTAATTATAGACCAACCTACTTCTAAATTTCTTCACAAGGTACGAATTGATCTTTCTCAGTATTTAAAGACTGAACAACCATTATAGTACTTAAAGGATTTTATTTATTCATATTAAATCATTTTAAGATCTTTTTAGTGTAATTTGATAGATATAAAAATATTAAACTTGTAATATTCTTAATTTTTAATCTAAGATAATACATGGTTTCTCCAAGGTATTTAATTTCAAATTAATCCTTTAAGTTTATCATTTTATCATTGATCTCTTATAGAGTTCCAATGATATTTAAATAATTGACATAAATAGTAATGATTACATATCTAGATTTTTCTCGCTTAATAAAAACGCATGGGAAAATGGGGTTATTTATAAACCCTTTATTTAACAAATATTTTATCAAATGATTATACAACATATGAGCAGATTTTTTAAATCCATAAAATAATTTCTACAATTTAATTGAACATATGTATTTGGGTTGGGATTTTAATACATTGGGTATTTTGAATCTTTTAGGGATTCTAATATATATATTATTATCAGGTGACCCATATAAATAAATTGTAAGAAAATCCATAAGAAATATATTATCCTTCTCAAATATTGTAAACCTAATTAGATATTGAAATGAAATGGCATCCATAATAGGATAATATGTCTCCTCATAGTCAATTTTGGATATCTGAGAAAAACATTGTGTGACAAGATGAGGTTTGTATCTTACAATATTTTTTTCCACATTATAATTATGCAAAAAAATCCATTTATATCGAATAGGCTTCATATCATCTGGTGTGAGAATGATATATCCCAAAACCCTTCACCCATTAAGAAAATTTAATTCAAATTTCATTGCATATTTTCATTTATTCCAATCAGGCCATTTTTTTAGATTCCATAATAGTCCTTGGTTCATGGTATTCATTTTACATATCATGTGACGTAGTATATAAAAACATTTCCTCAATATTTTACACAGTTCTTTGATTCTACATATCACCTGTAGTGTAATAATTAATATATATTTCATTAGTTTCAAAACCGTCAGGGTTTTATATATTCTTGGAATTCTCTTTATGGTTCTCATCATGTGTTTCTTTAAGAAAATATAAATGACATGTTTCTTCTGGAAAAAATGCCTCTATAATGGGGTTATACTCATTTATTTTCCTTTATAAGGATTTATATCCTTATATCAAATTGGTCTTCCATACTACAGGTGTGTTTTTTAGATTGATATAATTTCATTATGTAATTTTTTCTTCAAGACATCAATTCTAGTCAGTGTATTTACAGCTAGTATGTGTGATTTATTCACTCCTTTTGAATTAGTAATTGTATCATGCAATTTATTTTTCTAATTCTTAAAAATTCAAAATCATTTTAACTTACTTCTCACACTATTGAGCGAGTGGATTAAGAAAAGATAATATTTTCACATTCTCGGAAAACTCCCCAACTGGTTTCTCCCCCGCCGCCCAATGTTGGGGAATACTTCTTCATTGAAGTGAAAATCAACATATCATGCTATAAATAGATCATTGGTTTGTGATTTAGGATATTTTATGGTGTAAGAGGATTCATATACTCAATATATTCCCAAACTCCTTTAAGGTGACACATTTTTACATCATGGGGAACAATTCGTATATATAATACACAACTAAATATTCTTAAGTGGGATATGAAAGGATCTTGAAAAAATTCCAATCAGAGTGGAAATTTATTATGATATGACCTTGGTATGACGCTAATTAATTTTTAGGCATGTGATATTTCATAACCCCATATGGATCTCAGAGAATTCGTTCTCATTATTAATGGTCTTACAATATGTTTTAGGTGGTTTGTCAGTGATTCTGCTAAACCATTTTGTGTATGCACATGGGTGAATTGATGCTCTAAAATAATCACTATTTCCATAAAATAATCATTGAAATTTTGAGAGGTAAATTCACTATCATTATCGATCCTTGATTTCTTGATGACACAATTATGTATTTGTGCTCTCAATTTAATTATTTGAGAAATAAATCAAGAAAACACTACATTAATTGTTAAGAGAAAACATACATGTGACTATATTCTAGATGCATCAATTGGTACCATAAAATATTTAAATATACCACATGATAGATAAATTGGTCCACATATATCTCCTTCAATTCATTCAAGAAATGCAAGGATTTTAGCCTTAGTTTTAGCTGGAGATGGTCTCATAATTAGATTTCCAAGCAAATAAGCCTCACTTGGAATTTTTCTTAGTTGATATATCTTCTAGATATTTATTAAATTTAATTGATATATTTCAATTATTATTCTCATTATTCATGGTATAGGATGACTTAATTGGTAATTCCATAGATTTATGATTTTTGGTCCATTATTCACTCCCATATATGTTTCGATTGCACTTATATATGTTTATTTAAATCTAGATTATAATTTAGGTAGTTTTCTTGTGCATGAATCTTTATAGATTTATTAATGATAATACACATGTACTTTTCATTTCTCATAGATATAGTCTAAGTACCATACCCATGCTAGTATATATCATTGTAAATTAATAAGTTTCTTTTGGAGTTTGGGGAAAATAGCGCATCTCATATAAAAAATTATGTTCTATTAGGTATTGAAAAACTCTCTTTACCAGTCCCTTTTATCATATCTATAGAACCTAATATATTATTCATAATTGGCCTTGTCGGTTTATGATCAGACAAAATATTTTTCATTCTTATGAATTGTGTGCGTTATTCCACTATCTGGTATGTAAAGATCTATCTCATTTACGCAATCCATTTCAATGCTTCAAAGTAAAGATAACAATATTATAAGAAACACCTTGTGAAATTAAAATAACATAACATAAAAAATATAAATCGTACAAAAAAATATAACATCACATAGCATAATTACTATATTTTTTTGAATTATTTATAGCTATCATCTCATCAAATTCACAAGTAAAATTCCCCACTTAGAGGTAAGTGAAATCATCATTTTAGAGATCATGATTATCAGTAAAATTTATCTCCTTTTATTTACCTTTATATCATGTCTCAATAAATTTTGGTTCATACATATTTTATTTAAGATATTCTATATAGACATTAAAAATATTCTCTCAGGTTTAGAAAACTCAAGATGAATGTCCCTTAGAACCACACCTATAGTAGAAATCTTTAGGATTCCGCAAAGTTCTTAAGCTGATATTTATTTGGTTATAATTTTCATATTGAGTGTGTTAATAGTTACAACCATCTCCTCAGTCACACATACTTCCAAAACCACATCCACCTTGAGAATCACATCTATGACTACTTTCATTATTATTTTCATGACATATTGCACTAATTCAGAAAATGATAATGCTAAACCAATAAAAAGAGACTGATAATTTTTAATCAAAATATCATTGTTCCTCTTTACTATATGTATTCATAATATGATATCAGAAAATTTATATACCCTCAAAAGTGATATTATCACTAAAAAAAGTGGCAACAACAACATATTTTTGTGTAGAATAAAAGCAGTTTAAGCTACCGCCAATCAGTATCGCAGTGGTTTTTGAAACTGCCATGTATTACAGGATCACTAGTAATTTAGCAGCGGTTTATGTTATATTTAGTGGTTGTTTTTTTATTAAAATAAAACTAAGAGAAATATTTAATAAATTTAAAGAACCACTGCTAACAAATTAAGTAGTGGTTTATTTTAGTGGCGGTTAATTCTAACCACCACTAAACATATTTTAATGAATGTATTAAAAAATTGTTTCTAAAAACCACTACTAAATCTGATTTTTTTAAATATTTAATAAAAATATATAAACTTTAAAAACGTGGCATGAAATAAACTAAAATTTAAATATATGATAAACCATCATACATACACCATACATCCATAACAAATATGCAAACATCTACAGTCATCATAACCTCAATCCCAGTCAACCCATAAATCTATCAACCAATACTTTTGTTTTCTTCCAATGCATCTATATCATGACCAATATACATCTACATCATGAACTCTCATACATCTCTCTACCTCCACTATATCTCATCAACTCAAATTGACCACGTTATCTCATCAACTGAAATAAAAAACAAAAAACATTAAAACTAATCATAATTAAAGTAGAATAACTGATAAAATTTTGACACACCACAGAAAACATGAACCATCATGACTACATTTGGTATACTTTTATGGATAATAATGGTCAAAGTATTACCTACTGCTGGAATATTCCACCTATAATGAAAACCAAAATATTTAAGAAAAGAAATGCGAAAAATAAAAGACACATAATATATTCAGAATACTGTACATAATTTTTTTTATTTTTTTTAAAAAAATAGAAGAAATTTTAGCATAAAAAATTAATATATAATAAAAAACACTTTTAAAACATAAAATTACCTATTTAAGATAATATTCAACACTTGAAATTGAAAAAAGAAAATTAAATATTCTAATTTATTTGTAAAACAATGTACATGGTTCTTTAAATTTCCTTAATAATTTTTTTTTAAAGACTTTGATATAAAAACAAGTAATATGTATCAAAAATAACTTAGTATTGGGTTCTAAATGATTTGACCTCAATCTATGGTTGTTTTATATGGTTTTGACCATTCCATGCACGTTTTACTATTTTAAAACACTAAAAATGTGTTTAGGGCCATAAGTAGAAAACATTCATTCATAATGACATGCCTTACCTTCCTACAATTAAAAACTAAATATATAGTAATTTCCCCCTGATTTTAAAGAAATATGACACTATTTTCTTGGATTTAACCCCAAGACACTTGTTTTTAAAGGTTTCCATACTTTTAATAAGTGTTTACTAAGTCACTCTGATCACACTACATGTCATATTAACATTTTGTCTATGCATACACATAATAAATAACCAATAAGTGGTTTTACAATGATTTTATTTTCAATATGTGGTATTTTTATAATGTTTTTACCATTCTATGCACATTTTAGTGTTTTAAAACAGAAAAAAAATGTGTTTACAGACATAAAAGTTAAACTGCCATTCAGAATGACATGACATCTATTCATAAATTTTTCAATTAAATATATGGTTGTTTTCCCATGATTTCAGGGCAATACGATGTTGTTTTCTTAATTTTGACCCCCTCCCACATGTTTTTAAAGGTTTTTGTACCTTTAAGAATTAGTTATTGAGTCATTCTGACCACATCTCATGTTGGATTGATGTTTTTTCTATGAGTACACTTCAAAAATAACTCAGTGGATATTTTCCCATGATTATGTAGAAATATGAGGTCATTTCATATGGTTTTGACCATTCCACACAATGTTTAGTGTCTCAAAACACTAAAAATGTATTTACCGACATTATGGGAAAACTGTCCTTCAGAATGACATGTCATCGGTTCCTACATTTCAAAATTAAATACATGCTATTTTTCCATAATTTTAGGGCAATCCAATGTCGTTTTTGTAGTTTTGACCCCCCAACACTTGTTTTTAAATGTTTTTATACCTTCAAGAAGTGGTTACTTAGCCATTTTGACGACACCACACATCAGATTGATATTTTTTCTACACGTACATGTAAAAAATAACTAATTGGTGGTTATCCATTGATTTTATGTTTATCTAAGAACGTTTTCTATGTTTTTGACCATTTGATGCACATTTTAGTGTTTTAAAACACTAAAAACGCGTTTATATATATAATTGGAAAACCATATCTCAGAATGATATACTGTCAGTTAAAAAATTTCAAAATTAAATATACTATCATTTCGCCTAATTTCAAGGAAATTGGATTTTCTTTTCCTAGTTTGAAAACCCAACACTTTATGAAAGGTTTTTATACCTTTAATAATTGGTTACTGAGTCATTCTAACTACATTGCATGTTGGATTAACGTTTTTTCTACATGTAAATGTCAAAAATGACATAATAGTAGTTTTCCAATGATTTTACATCAATATGTGGTCAGTTGATATGATTTTTACCATTACACACATGTTTTAGTGTTTTAAAACACTAAAAACGTGTTTATGACCATAACAGGAAAACCATCATTTAGTATGACGTGTTGTCAGTTCCTACATTTTATAATTAAATATATGGGGTTTCCCCTGATTTTAGGGCAATCTAGTATCATTTTCTTAATTTTGACCTACTGACGCATGTTTTATAAACATTGTAAACTTTTAAAATTTCTTAATGAGTCATTCTGAGCATAGTGCATGTGGAATGAATGTTTTTTTTTCTTTTAGATGTAACACATAATTAAATGGTTTTTTCTAATTAATTCACATGAATGCAATTTTTTATGGTTTTTATTTTTAAATGTGTATTTTTGTGATTTAAAAATCTAAAAATTTATTTACATTCATCATAGGAAAACCATAACTCGAATTAACGTGGCATCAATTCCTACATTTCACAAATCAATATGTGGTTTTTGTTCTATGATAACTTTTTTAATCAGTAAATATTTTTCAAAAATTATAATTTTATTATTAATATAATATTAATAAAATTAAGTATTTAGAACACCCAGCCCAATGGTTTCCTATTTCACACCCTTTCTAGTCACACCGCCCATTGTGCCATGTACAGTCACACCACACCTCATGCTCAGTCCACCTTGAATCAGTACAGTGTTCTATTCTCAAAGAAACTAGGTGTTCGAAGCTATTACAAGAGGTTCACTATAAAAAATCTAGTATATGTGGTGGTTCTTTTACTACTAGAGGTGGTTTAAACTGTCAATACATTATTTAGTGGTTGTTAAGTGAACCACCATGTATTTCATGGTCAACAATCATTTAGTGGCTATTTTTATAGTTGAGTTGTTGTTTTATATGTTTTGTTTTTTTACTTAGTGATGAGATTTTATGAAGTTGGTGACATTTTTGAAAAACAATAAAAAAAATAACATAGGGAGAGATAATGGGAAAGCTCACCATCTCGCAAGCAAATTATCCAATAATCTACCCAAATAATCTGACAGCGTCATTATCTCACTAGTATTCATGAGTACAATAAAATTACTAGGATCCACAGAATATGATGGTAGTGGTGGCATGCTCCGAGATACTGATCGGCTAGGATCTGGAAGTTTTTTTTTCTCGTCATTCCTATATTTCAAATGGTTATAGTATATTTAATTTATAAAAAATAAAAAACAAAAAGTTTTTTATAATAAAAACTAAAACAATGTACATATATTCAAAACAATTTTCAATGAGAAATTATAATATATTTTCATTACCAATTTAAACATTAAATTATCCTCATCTTCACTATCTTTATTGTTATCAACCTCCTTTGCAACGAGTCTTTCATTTTTCCCTCTCTTGCAAGTTCTACGGTTTTGATATTTTTAAGAAAAAATGGTTCAATGTTTTGTGGTTAATGAGGTTCAATATCACAAATCACCAATTGATCTTCCTATCCTATATCATATAATTCTATCTTCATTAAGTGTATAGAAACATTCCATCTTTCATGTATTTCATCATCCATATAATAAAACATCTTCTCTTGTGATGCCAAGATAAATGGATCATGTTCTGTATGCTCACTGATATCTATCAAAACAGAGAATTTGACATAAGGAAAATGTAATGAATATTTCATTATAACCCTATCAATGTTAACCCACATTAATTTGAATAAGACAACAAAAAATTGGCTATGATAGATTAATTCAATTATATCATTCAACTTCCCATAGTATTCCACTTCTATAAATGTAAACACACCACTATTCTAAGTTTTCATGTCTTATTCACTATAAATTGTATGAAACCTAAAGCCATAAATATTGTAGCCATCTAATCTCATATCCTACCTTAGAGGACCTCAAACCAAAAAAATCAAATCATTTGATATTTTAGCTCGATTGTCAACATTCATTATCTAAACAAAAATATATAATATTTTACTTTTAACATAGACAAAATAACTACATGTTAATAATATGAATATGATTATATACTTACATGAAGGGATAACCATTCAACAAAGCTCCCCATTAATAGATTTTTTAAATTCTATCTCATTTCAAGCTTGACCCCCCTAGTCGCCACTTTGTTTTCAGTCATAATTCTTCAACAAATGGATCTGTAATAGCACTATTTAGTAGCACATATCTATGTGCTTGTAGCTACTCCATTTTAGTCAGTGTAAAATTTGAATCCAATATAATTGGTCGTCCAATAGTTGGAAATACTGATGACTGATTTTTAGAATGAGAATTAGTGGAGATGTTGTCATCACATCCAGAATAATTGAATCTAGTCTCAATACCATCCAAATACCTAGAACAGAAGATCGAGAACACTTCGGCTATGTGACCATACAAAATTTATCCTTTTGGTTGAGCTTTATTTCTCACATATGATTTCAAATGACCTAAGTACCTGATGGAAAAAATAAACATATTAAAAAAATTTACGCAATGATTTCATAAAATTGAATTCACAAATCAAAAAAATATATGAACATACCTCTATATTGGATACATCCATCGATAGTGAACATGCCCACCAATTTTATCTTCTTCAAAAAATGAACAGCCAGATAAATCACAAATTTGAAGAATGAAAGGGGAAATAACATCACTAAATGACATAGTGTGAAAACAATTATTTTTGTAAATTTATCAATCTTTTTTGGATTTAGAGTTTATCCACAAATCACACTAAAAAAGGTAAAAATATCAGCTAGAACTACAATTAAATTTTCAGGTAAAGTATTAAATAAATCTTGTAGTAATAACTAATCTCTCAAAATACATGATTCATAACTTTTCAATCCATGAAAATATCAATGTTTTTAGTCAACACTCCTTGATACGTTACTTATATATCCATCTGGAACTTTTTCATTCTTTAAATTTTGAAGGAATACATATTTATTATGATTTTTCATTATAAAAATAGTTGAAGGATATTTTTCATTCTCATTTACCCAAAAATCATGGTTTATATTCATCGACATCAAATTCTTATGAGCATTAAGGTGATTCTTTGATTTACCCTGCTCATTAAGAACTATTAAAATTACATTATCATAGATGCTCTTCCCAATATGAATTATGTCAAGATTATAACGTATAAAATTAAACTCCCAAAAAGGAAGTTTGAATAATACACTCTTTTTATTCCATTGTTTTGTTTCCATCTTTTTCAGATACTATACCTCATACTGTTTCCCCCTTATTTAAATTGATGAAATTTTCCGAATTCTTCAATGAAATTCATTAATTGTCCCAAAATTTTCGAACATGATAACAGATTCGGTAACTTTATAATTTCAATATCTCCATTGAATCATTTCCCGTTAAACCTAAATTTATGATAATCAACAAGAAATCAATGATGAAACATAAAACACCATTTTATATAATGAAGTAATGACTGAGGTTCAAAATCATAATTATAAACTGGATAAGAAAAACCAGTATGAGTGTTCCAACCAGATAAGTTTTTTAGTCTAGGAATGTCACTAATTTCCCACATTAAAGCCGCATGCATTTTGAATAGTTATCTCATTGAAGTATCATATGTTTCCACACCATCATCCCATAATTCTCACAATTCATTGATTAGAGGTTGAAGGTATACATCAATGGAATTTTCAGACATTTTCTTTATAGTAATAATCATAGAAATAATGAAAGAAGTCTTCTTTATACACATCAATGGAGTTAAATTATAGGGGATCAAAATTAAAAGGAATAATGCTATAATTTTTACTTAAATTACCAAAAGGGTTAAAACCATCAAGAGACAATATCAAACATAAATTTATGATATCTAAAGAAATATATAGATATTACTAATAAAAAATATTCTATGTTGTTGAATATTTTGTATGTTTCATGAATCCATCATTACTATCTTGATCATGCAACTTCATGTTGTAAGTATTATTAGACGACATAGATATTTTTTTCAAGTGTGGTTTCAGATGAAAATAATGCAATACCTTTTTAGGAGTTTTATTACTCTATTTCTTCCTGGATTGAATTTATTTATACTCTCATTGTTGTTCCTTGACTTATATCTACTTGTATTACCTCTTATGAATTATTATTTATCAGAATCTTCTCCCCAGTAAAGCTTTCAAACATTAGGGCGTGCATGTATCTTTATATAATCCCATCCATGTTTATTGATGACTTTCTTAATCTCATTGAATGATGAAGGCATCTTTGCTTCATTAAATGAATCCTGATGAAACTCTAAAATCATGGACATTTCTTTGTTTGGAATTCCACAATGGCACATGATATGATATCAATTTAGTAAAAAAAGAAAACATTGAATACTTGGAACACCCTTCATATAGTTCTTATTTTCCATCTTCAACCAATTCATCAAAAATAATTTTTTTATCATTGAAGTTTTGAGTAAGATTAACCTGATCATGATTAACTAAAGGTTATGTTGATCTATTAAAATCTTGAATATTGTATTATGGAAAACCAAACACATTATTTAACAAATTTTGAACTAAATTATCCTCTGCTGGGTCACTTTGTATTTCGTTGATAGTATTGTAATTATTTTGACTTTACATAAAATTTGATTCACCATAACAAATCCAAAATACATATCGAGTTAGAAATTGTTTCAATATAAAATTCTCATATACTTTGTTTTTATTCAACCATCACTTTAATTTACAATAAGGAAAAAACATTTTATTCTACCATCTACTAATTGGTTTGCAATTTCATAATCTAAAAATTCTTCCAATTCCTTTGCATGCGGAGGTGTGTTTCGAGGTCAACTAATCCAAGTTTTATCCACATTTATTGGATTATATTCTCCCTATACATTTATCAAACATGTATAATCAAAATTAAAGAAGAATCTATATGGGTTAGAATAAGACTCAAGATCGGGGTATTTGAAGTTAGATACATTCTTGAAACAATTAATATTTGATGATGGAAGTGTGTAAAAGAACCTCTACATTACAGATGATAAATATGCATCAATTTTTATAGTTTATATGTAGATGATATTATTTTTATGGGATAAAAAGTTAATGGTGTATTCTACTATAGTGTTGTTACTAAGGAGGGTTTATTCTATTGAAATTTTAGCTATATTGATCAATTTTTGAACCATTTACCATGTTATAACTAAGAAAAACAACACCCCCTAAAAAATATGAATGAAAAGTATACTTTATTTGCATATCACACAATATTGGATGGATAAAACCAATAATCACAAAAATTATAGGTTTTTATATATTTGTATAATTCGTTCTACCATTTAATGTCATTTTAAACATGCACATAAATTTCCTGAAAAAATATTCATCACTTCCCGTGTTATAGAATATTGGCCACCGATCAATTATCACATAAGAATATAGTTAACCATTCAACATATAATCTCACCACCACCTCTATAAACCCTTTCAAAAACATTCCCTTATCTTTCATAATTAACAATAACCAATTAGAAAACACCCTATGGGAAATCAACTTGAAACAACTTTTCAACTTCCAAAATATATCCAGGGGCATGGTCTATAGACAAATTTTAAGACTGTTTATGAAAATTTCCAACCCTAAGGTTGAATGTAATTTAAGAAACTACATTATAAAATTTCCTTTGAAAAATAAAATACTAAATCATCATAAAGTCACTATATTCAAGGTAACCAAACATTGATTCTTATAAATCCATGTACACCCTTGAAATTCATGAGTTTCCATTAAAATTTATTTCGAGGACCAAAAAAACTTTTAATGTCTTAAAATCACATAAAAAAATACATTCTACTATTTTATCAAATGTTAGGTTTGTATGGTAGTTGAAAAATAAATTTAAAATACATGTTTTCTTATAAAAAAACCTTTGAATTCAATGGAAAACAAGTTAAACATGTTTTACCTTTAAAATATGTTTATATACACATATAATAATTTCATTAGGAATCTAAAACCTAGATTAAATAGGTAAGAAATCTATGTTTATTAATTTAATTAACTATGTAATAGATAAAACCAACCTCTGCTTTGCCACTTACACAAAGTAAGACACTAAATCACCAAAACAATGATAAAAAAGCCTTAAGAGGCTAAGAGGATGAAAACCAAACTTGGGAGAGGGAGGTTGGGGGGATCTGCATTGCCTCCGGGGAGGGGAAACAATGGGCAGAGAGAGGTTGGAGTGTGGGTCCTACATCACCCTCGAGAAGAGGGAGGTCATATGGGGGTTCTACATCCCTGATAGTGAGAGGGAGGTCGGATGAGGGGGGTAACGGAGGTCGGGGTCGCCGCTTAGGATGGAGTAGGGAGGTCGGATGAGGGGGGGTTCACATCGTAGTCGGGGAGAGAGAGGTCAGGGGGGTTATGAGGTCGGGGTCACATGGGGGAGGGAGAGGAGGAGGTCGGAGGGTAGGTTTCAGGGTCACACATAGGGAGTGGGAGGGGATAGGGTTATCATAAATCATTTTGTAGTGGTTTAATGTAAGATTCATTTAATTATTAAAAAATAGCATCCAATTGAAAAAAAATTCTGTATATTATTATTTTTAAACTTGAATTTATTTCATGGTGGTTAATAGAACTTCCTTTAATAAACCGTTTCCAACCAGTTTTTTTTATAGTGTACTTCCATAGGGTGATCTGATATACATCAAATGTAATATATATCTTTTCAATCATATCTTCATCCTTAATCCCAATAATATAGTAATTTAATAGAGATACAATTTTATAAATTGTATAATTGTAATCACTGACCCTTTTATAGTCTTTTATACATAAACCATTTCATTCATCAAGGGTCGTAGGAAGAAAACCCTCATTTTAATGACCAACCACTCTTTAAAACTCTTCCAAAGTTTACTTGGATCCCTTTTTGTGAGGTATTCATATTTCAATCCCTCATCGAGATGATTTTTGTTGAACACCATCACCTTTTCCTTATTTTGGAGGGTTTTTGAATTATTTTCTTTTTTTTTGTTTCCATGAGATCCATAAATACAAGATGCATTTAAAAATCCATTTTTCATGTCTTGTAATTATTTATGGTAATATCAATAGTTTTGAATTCGAGTTTTGTGAGATTTGATATGATGATAATTATAAGAGATATAAAAAAACTTTATTATTATTAAAAATAAGAATACAATGATAATTTACATTTGGGTAAAAGTAAATGTAATGGTTTAAAAAACATAAAATTTAGTTAATATTATCTTTTAATATATATATATATATATATCCCACATTAATCGATTATTAAATCTTTTATGTGGGGGTTTTAAATAAATATCTTAATAAATCGCATTACTCATTTAAAATTTCTTACAAGTACTGATTTATTAATCAGAATATCCCATCATGAATTGAAAAATAAATAAATTAAAACCATATGAAGTGGGAGAAACCTCAACTTTATAAGGATAATTAAATAAACCACATAAACTATTTAATATGGTACTAAATAAATAATATTATTTAAATAATTAGAACTGTCAAACTAGGTAGTGAAAAAAAATGTTTTAGGTGAAAATAATAAATAATTAAAATCATCAAACTAGGTGGTGATGATAAGGTTTAAAATAAAAACCCACCATTTTCCATTTTTTAACATTCTTTTTAATAACATGTTGTGAAAACAAAAACATAAAATACTAAAATTATAATAACAAAGAAAGGTGAGAGGAAAGGAAATATAGGTATTTTATTCATTCTTTTGATGAATCCTTTCTATAAAAAGTACATATCTGGGGATCTGCAGTGCCCATTTATAGGTAGTGCAGTAGGGTAGGTGTGGGGATTGGTGGGGGTAGAAAACACACTCCCATTGAAATATACAGTTTCCTTTTAGTGTTTGGATAACAAAAAAATTAATATTCAAGGTTATTTTTACATTGAATCACCAAAAATAGTTTAGAAATAATTTGAAATTTTTTAATAAAAACCATTATTCACATACCCCTACACTTAATTCATAGTTTCCCTCAATAAACTATCTCAACAACTATTAAAAAAGTACATAACACTGTGACATTATTAAACATAATTTTCCCTTGAATATAAAATAAATATTGAGTTTTCTTGAAATCAAGAAAAACATTGACGAGATTATTTTTATCTCCCACTCCTCAAATAAAGATAATAAAGTAATTTAAGATAATTAACATTAAATTTGAAAAATTAAACATTGAACTAATATTATGATTTACCATTCCTTATTTAAAGTATGAAATCCACTCATTCACCATTATCTCTTATAATTGAGCATGAACCCACCATAATTTTTTATATACATTTTTTTACATTTTTCAATTTTTTTATATAAATTTTTTATGTCATGGGATTAAACCTATCACAAAACATGATTGCCACCATCAATGGATAGTAGGACTATCTGTAGTACCCATGGTTTGAGGTATGAAACCCCTATTTATATTTTTTTTTTATATGTAAAGTGGTTGGATAATGTTTTGGAAATTTTGGAAGATATTAGGAATGTTTTGAAGGTTTTTGTAGGGGTTTACGGTTTGAGAATGGTTAGTTGAAACTGTGTAACAAACCTAGGTGACCATGCATAGTGAGGAAGAGGAAAAGGGGTGGGCACACAATTTCTAAACCAAGTTTCCATCCTATGTAAATTGTGCTACTCGAGACACTAGGCTTATATATGGTTGGTGGACGGTTAGTCTAACCAAGAGAGGCAACCATGTGGGGCACCCTTTGATATAGAAGTATCCCCATGGTTAATGCACAACTTGTCTAAACATGTGAGCTAACTATGTGAAGCATTAAAAATAGTGTTTTTAAAAATTTTGTTATTCCAGATTTTCCCTAAACACACCATTTCTCCTCCCACTAAAACCCAACTCTAGATTTATTTAACTCAGGGGTTGTGGAGGCTCTCCCACTCATTTTGGAAAAAAAATCAAAATGTTTTTTTGGTGATTTCAAGGTATTACTTCCTTGGTAAGTCTCTCTATTTTTTGGTTTAGTGGTTTTCTATATATCTAGTTCTCCCTCTCTCTCGATTTCCTAGATCTACTTTCATCACATGTAGATCTAGGATTGTTATTGCCTAAAACTATAATTATTGGGTTTGTTGATGTTTGAAAAGATATCTAGGGAAATTTTGTGGAATTTTCACTTATATTTGTGGTGCGGTTGTGCATTTGTCAATTTTACTGAAACCCTAAGGTAGGTGGATTCTCTCTCATATCCATTTTTATTGAACTTTAAGGTCTAATTTCAATATTAAATGGTTTTTCTTGAAATTGATTGTGATGGTGATCTTAGAAGATTTATTGAAACCCATTTTGTGATGATTTTTGGATTTCATGTAAAATAGGTTATTGCTGTGAAATTTTATTTTTTATTGGATTTTAAAATAATGATTTTAAAATCTTTGTCTTGGGGGTTTTGAAAATTTGTTTTTGAAAATTGAGTTTCAATAAAAAAATATTATTTTTTGAATTATGGTTTTTCATGAATAATGACTGAAGGGTTCTTTCAATAAATATGGAATTTATTGAAGTAGTTTGGCATGTTATGTTGAAATGTTTTTTGGAATAATTTTTTAATTTGGTTTTATAAATTTTAGGTTGATATAATTTTGGTAGTTTTTGATTGTTTTGATTGTTGGATTATGAGGTATATGTATGGGTTGGATGGGATGGATAGTGGGTGTGAAGTACCACCATCCAAAGAATGGAATGTGGGTGTAAAGTACCACTATAAAAGGGGAAGGGGTTGAACATGAAGTTCACCCAACAATGTTTTCACTGAGCTCATGTGAAAAAGTGTGAGTATGGTTGTGGTAGTTATGAG
Organism: Viscum album; assembly: GCA_963277665.1. Lineage (NCBI taxonomy): Eukaryota > Viridiplantae > Streptophyta > Magnoliopsida > Santalales > Viscaceae > Viscum > Viscum album. The sequence goes on from OY728159.1 coordinate 1,648,478,778, forward strand.
GACATGCGAAAATACTTTGGTTTTTCTAATATAAAATGAGTAATGACATTTTGGGTGTATTTCCTTATAATTGTGTTTATTTTGGTTAATTTATTTGGGTGAGGACATGTTTTTATTTTTTTTAAATTTTTTTAACTATTTTAATGTATTTATGTAAAAAAAATTATATAATTGTGATAACAGTTCTATCCTAATGGTTCATTTAGGGATGTCATTTGGGAAAAACCTACAGAGTATAATTAATCACCCTCTACTTTGGCACTTTGGTGATTTTGTAGATGTTTTACTCTAGGACTTAGGTAAATGAAAATCATCTAATTTATTTAGTGGTTCATAGTGATGCTTGGACGGTATTGTGGTGCTTGGATCATGGAGCTTGGTGCAGAGTTGTGGAGTTGTGTCATAGATTCTTTGGGTTTTGTTGTTTAGTCATATACTTGGTACTCTGACTCTAGATTATTTTGGTTTAGATGTGTTAGTATTTGGGGCATTATTATGGTATTGTTCTAGTTTTTATGGTTGTCTCTTGGTAATGTGTTGTATTGGTTTACATTGTTGACATGCATCATGTAGTTGTGATTGTTTATGGACCATTTGGTTGGTTGATTTTATTTTAATAGAAAATCATTCCCCAATTTTTCTTGAAGCCCTCAGAATTAATTTCCTATCTTTGGTACCTTGGGAACATTTCCTAAGGCTGAGTATAACCTCTACCTTAACTCAAGCCAAAGAAGAGGGACATGATGTTACAAGTGGTATCATCTTGTTCAGTTCTTTACATACAAGTAAAGTCGGTCTTGTTTGGCCTTATCATTGGTTGTATGTATTGGTGTTGGAATCCATTCATGGTTTATTCTTTATGTTAGGTGGTAGCAATGAATAGGATTGTCATAGCTTGAAATGTATATCATAAAAGGACATAGATAAGCCTTTTATATTGAACTTCAAGTTACCCAGGAGTTGGGTACATAAATGTTTAGGAGAAACTTATAGGAGTGTGATCTCATTGTCATGGGTATAGCCAATGAGATGAGTATGGAATACATGGTAAAAATGAATTCCCAGTAGGATTTCATATTTCATTTGGAATAATTATTCATGTTATGATAGGAATGTATTGATTTTTGAAAAATCTGAAAATGGTTTTCAAAAAGTATGATTTTGAAAAGTGAATGGTTATGGTATTTTGAAAATGGGTCAATTTTCAAAACCTAGTGTATTTTTCAAATAGGGTTGATCATGGAAAAATGGAAATTTTGGCTACCATGTTTGTGATAGGAAAAATGTGATATAATTTGAAATTATATGCCTTCAGTTGATAGGGAGTGAGACTTATGGTCACTCTCATTTTGATAGATATGGAACTCAGTAGACGTTGTAGAGACCAGCCAAAGGATGATGGGGAAAATGTGGTTGCACCTGAGCCTCATGTGAACTAGAAGCTAGTGTAGACCATAGTGAAATATTTTTATGTTATGGAAACTGCGAATAGAAGAAATGAGTCGAGGCATGTGGATCACTCGGTTTACTTTCAAAAGTAGAATCCATCCATTTTTAGGGAGATTTGGAGCCGAAAAGGTCATAAGCATGGTTGAAGAAAATGAATCAGATATTTGATTTCCTAGGAACACTGGCAGAGTTAAAACTAAATTTAGTGACATACATGTTATAGGATCTTGCACGTTCATGGTGGGAGTTGGTTGTCCAGGATAGAACAGACCAAGGTATGACAGGGGAGGGTTTTGAGGAATTGTTTAACAAACAATTCTACCCTTATACATTCAAAATTTAGTGCACAAATTCATTTCTTCATCTTGAAGTATGATAACATTTTAGTGATGGAATATGTGGTTAATTCTATGAACTTAGTGTGTTTTTCACATTAGGTGGTGGCTGGTGCATCCTTGAAGGCGTAGATCTTTGAATCGGGTATGAGGTAAGAAATTCAATCCAAGATTACAGTCCTATGAATATGTGATTACATGTAAATGGTGAATAGAGTAACCGTGGATTAATGGGATATCTTGGGGGGATATAGACGGAAGAATCATGTTGGTACGCATGAGGAATAGTGGTAACTATAACACATGGATCAAGAGGAAGAGGGACGTTTATTTCTAGGGTGGGAGTATGGCTTAGAACCCGACAGTAGGATTGGTGAATCTTCCTTCAAAGCCTCAAAGTATGCCAATATGTTTTTAATATTGTTCTATAGGCCACATATAGCAAGATTTTATGGAATAACCTCAAACATGTCATAATTGTAAGAATATGGGTCATCTTCAGTGTTATTATCATAATGCTCCAAGGTTGGGTGTTCATGACACTCTTCATGGGTCTCAAGCATTCTATGCCTCGATAGGAAGGGGGCAGTAGCATACCCCTTTTCAAGTGAGCTGTGTTAGTCATGGTGATTCTAGGAATACCATGACTCCTCCTCAGGGTAATTTTCACCAGGGTAATAAAGAGCAGAGTGTGGAAAGAAAGCGGCTATCTAGAGCTGAGCAGGTTGTGGTGGATGATCATTCGGGACATTCCACAGTGAAAGGTACAATTCTTTTAAATTCTACCTTTATGAAGGTGTTGTTTAATATGGGTGCATCTCATTCATTCATCACTTCTCATTATATTGACTTATTGGGTTTAAGTGTGGAAATGATGCACTCTATTTTAAAAGGTCAAACTCCTCTTGAAAAAATAAAGTGTCACACCTTCTTGTGTAGATATTTTTGTATAGTTGTGGATAAGGTAGAATTGATGTGGTATTTATGAGTTCTTGAGATGGATTCATATGATCTAATCCTAGGCATGGATTGGCTAATGATGTTTATGTCCCATATCAATTATTATGCTTGAATGGTTTGTTTGATGATGGGTGAAGGTGTCAATCATATATTTATAGGGGATAAAAATGTTAAGGTGGGTGCAATAGGCTTATTGGCACCAGTTATTGGGATGATCTCATATCAGTTATGAGCTTTGTTTTTTGAATCAATGGAAGAGGTTGGGAGAAATAGTTTTGTAGTAGTTATTGATCAGTGTCTAGATGTCTTTCCAGAAGAATTATTAGGGTTACCACTCATAAGAGAATTGAAGTTTACAACTGATCATCTTATAGGGACCAATCCTATCTCAATTCCATCTTATCGTATGGCACCAACAGAATTGAAGGAATTGAAAGTTTAGTTGGAGGACTTGAAAAAAATGGTTCATTTGGCCTAGTATATCTTCATGGGAAGCACCAGTATTTTCTTTTAAAAAGGTAGATGGAACTCTTTAGTTGTGTGTTCATTATCGTAATCTTAACCGTGTTACAATAAAAAATCAATATTCACTTCCTCGCATTGAAGACGTGTTCGATCAGTTGAGGGGAGCTCCATGGTTCTCTAATATTGACTTGAGATTAGGATATAATTAGTTATGGGTGAGTAATGAGGATATTCCCAAAACATCCATCTAGAGTATATATGGATATCATGAGTATATGGTTATGCCCTTTGGTTTTAAAATACACTAGAAGTTTTCATGGCATTGATGAATCAGGTATGTCAAATATACCATATTATTTCATGGTAGTATTCGTGGATGATATACTGGTGTATTCAAGGACTAGGGTGGAGCATGAGAAACACTTGGCTACAGTATTAGGGATCTTGAGAGATCTTCGGTTATATTCTAAATTGTCAAAGTGTGTTTTTTCGATATAAGAAGTTCATTTTATTGGCCATGTTATTTCTGAGAGGGGTGTTTTCATGGATCTGAAGTAGATATAGGCAGTTATCTCTTGGAAACCACTGAATAATGGTTTTAAAATATAGATATTTCCCAGTCGAGTTGGTTATTATCGATTCTTTGTTCCAAAAATATCATGATTAACATCGCTGATATGAACTTTTACAAGAATTAATGTTCCATTTCAATGGAACGAGAAGTCCTAGAAATATTTCAAAGAGCTTAAAGATCATCTTATATTAGCACCAATCTTGGTTCTTCCAAAACTAGGGAATGAATAGGTGGTGTATTATTATGCATTCGGCTTGGGGTTGGGGTGTGTTCTCATGAAAGGGTATCATGTGGTTGTGTATGGCTCATGATATTTGAGGTTTCATGAGAATAACTACCTAAAAATGATTTTGAGTTAGTAGTGGTGGTCCAAGATTTAAAAACTTGGCATCATTATATCTTTAGTTAGAGATTCACTGTGTTTACCAACAATAAAATCATGAAGCATATTTTCTCACAAAGATATTTTAATTTGAGGAAAAGGAGATGGATGGAGTATCTCTAGATGTTTTACTTTAACATTATGTAAACAATGGGTAATGTAAATTTGGTGGTGGATGCATTAATTAGAAATTCATATGCTCGGGTGGTATAAAAATCATAGTATTAGTGGAAGTTGATGTCGGTTATAGCTGAAATGTGGCTGGGATATGAATACTGGGGTGGTTTAGTGGTTTTCTTTCTTGTCTCTTGGGTTCCTGACTTCCTTTTCTTGGTTAAAGAGGTCCAAATTTCTGATTCTGATTTTGTGGCTATGAGGTTGAAACACAATGGTGGGGAGACCATTAAGGCTAGAAACTAGATGGACATTCAATTTTGTGGTTTCAGAATTGGATAGTTGTACCAGTGGCTTTTCAAGAGAAACTTCTTAGTTCTTATCATAATTCCATATGTGTTTTTCATCTTATACTTCAAAAAATTCATAAAGTATTGAAATCCTAGTTCTGGTGGGCGGGTATGAAAAGGAAGGTGGATGAGTTTTTTTTCAAGATTCTTGAATTGTCATTAAGTCAAGGAAGAGCATCAGCAACCAGTGGGTATGTTACAATCTTTACCTATCCCAATGTGTAAATGGGAGAAGATAATGATGGATTTTATTATATGTCTCCCAAAAAAAGGTTAATAATCCCGATTCTATATGATTAATACTGGATCAGCTCACAAAGTTAGCTCATTTCATTCATATTTATGAATCTCATACGATGGATAATCTATTCAAAATATATATCCATGAGGTGGTAAAGAGGCATGGTGTACTAGTTCTAAATATAGCAGATAGAGATCCATGTTTCACATCTCATTTCTAAAAATACATTCATCAATCCCTTGGGACTTTGTTGACAATGAGTAAGACATGTCATTCTTAGACATATGGGAAATCCAAGAGGATGATACAAATGTTGGAATATATGTTGCAGGATTTTTTCATGTATTTTTGTTTCTAATGGGAGGAAAACATGTTGCTGGTGGAGTTCTTATCCAATAACTATTTTCAAGCCTCCATACATATGGCTCCTCTTGAAGCATTGTATGGGTTTCTATGTTGTTCTTTACTTTCTTGGGTGGAAACAAGTGAGAATTTGATGGTTGGGTCGGCCTTTTCCAATAGACAAAATGGAATTAAAGTTGATCAGTAAGAAAATGCAGATGGTACAAAGTTGTTAGAAATTGTGTGAGTACCATCTTAGATGGCCATTTTCATTAGATGTGTGTAATCATGTATTCTTGAGAATCTATCCAGGATGGGACATCATCGTTTTGGAAATCATGGAAAGTTATCTCTGTATATTGGCCCTTTTGAAATACTTTTGCGGGTTGGAGAGGTGGAATATCTATTGGATTTACCACCATTGTTTAGTGCAGTGCATAATGTGTTTCACGTGTCTCAGTTAATGATTTACCAGCCAGATCCTGACCATGTTATTTGATAGTATCATGTTGAGATAGATCATGATGTTTCGTTAGTGCAAGTTCCAATGCAGATTGTGGATAGGCAATAAAAAGTATTGCATGGTAAAAGAATTGTTCTAGTTAGGGTTTTGAGGAAACATGTTCATATTCAGGAGGAGACTTGGGAGTAAGAGAAAGAGATGGTCGAGCAATGGCCTTAAATCTTTTGACAAAGTGATGGTTCTCTACTTTTAAATGATGGAATTTTCAATGGTGGGGAGAATGTAGTAACCCCAGTTTAAGGTATCAAAACCCTTTTTTAAATATTTTTTTGTATGTAAAGTGGTTGGGTAATGTTTGGGAAAGTTTGGATTGGTTTTGAAATGGTTTGGAGGCTTTTCTAAGGGTGAACGGTTTGATCATGGTTACTAGAAACCATGAAAAAAATCCTAGGTAATTGTGTACAGTTAGGTAGAGGAAAAGGGGTGGGTGCACAGTTTCCAAACTATGCGGCTATCCCAAGTAAACTATGCTACTTGAGATAGTGTGATTCAGCACAATTGGTGCATGGTTTGTCTAACCGTGTGAGGTAACTGTGTGGGGAACCCTTTGGGATAGTACCATCCATACGGTTAGTCTATGGTTTTTCTAATCATGCAATCTATCTTTGTGTAACATTAAAAAGAGGGTTTTGAAAAATGGGGTTGCCTAGCGTTTTCCCTAAACACCCTATTTCTCCTCCCACTCAAATCCAACTCAAGATTATTTCAACTTAGGCGTTAGGGAGGCTCTCCCACTCATTTTTGGAAGCAAATAGAAGGGTTTTCTTGGTGGTTCTTCCATGGTATATCTCTCTCTTTGGTGGTTTTGTGGTTTTCTCAAGATCAGGTTCTCCCTCTCTCTTAGTTTCCTAGATCTAATTCCATCGCATGTAGATATGGGTTTTCTGTTTCCTAAAATTATAAGAGTTGGTATTTTGTTGTTAGGAAAAGAGATCAAAGAAGATTTTATGGAAGTTTCACCCATATTTGTGGTGTGGTTGTGTGTTGGTTAATTTCTCCAAAACCCTAATGTCGGTGTATTCTCTCACCTATCCATTTTGATAGAACTTTAAGGTCTAATTTCAAATTTAAATGGGTTTTTTGGGAATTTATTGTGATGTTGATGTGATAAGATTGATCTAAACCCATTTTGTGATTATTTGTGGGTTTTTGGGAAAATAATTTATCATTGGAAATGGGATTTGTTTTTGTATTTTAAAATGATGATTTTAGATTCCATGGATTAGTTTATTATGGAGATTAGTTTTTGAAAATTGAGTTTCAATAATGAAAATATTGGTTTATTGAATTATGGTTTGGTATAAATAGTGGTTTAAGGGTGATTTCAATTAATGGGTGATTTATTAAAGTGGTTTGGCATGTTATGTTTAATTTTTTTGTCCATAATTGGTTAATTTGGTTTTGGAAATTATTTTTTGATATGATTTTGGTATATTTTTAAAAGGTATGATTGTTAGCTTTTGTGGTATAAGCATGGGTTTGATGGGATGTATAATGGGCATAAAGGACCACCATCCATGGAATGGAATGTGGGCATGGAGTACCCCTATAAAAAGGGGACAGGTTAGGACATGAATTTCCACTATCAATTGTAACACTGATATCATGTAGAAAAGAGTCAGTATGGTTGTGATAGGCTTGCAGACACGCATAAATACTTTGGTTATGCCAATATAAAATGAGTAAGAACATGATCTATTACTTTCTGTGGAATTATGATGATTTGGGTGAATTTATTTGGGTAAGTATGTGTTTTTCTTGTTGTAAATTATTGAACAACTTTAATGGATTTATGTAAATTGTTTTATATAATTTTGTTAACAGTTATATCCTAGTGGCATGTGTAGGGAATTCATTTGTGGAAAACCTAATAAGTATTATTACTCACACTCTAATTTTTCACTTTGTTGATTTTGTTGATGTTATAATTTGGGACTTAGGTAAAGGTAAAGAATCTCATTTCTTTAGTGGTTCATCGTAATGCTTGGGTGGTATTGTGGTTCTTGGTGTGGAGTTATGGAATTTTTTTCATGGCTTATTTAGGTTTTTTTTAGTATTCCACTTGGTACTCACTATATATTATTATGGTTTAGTTTTATTGGTCCTTGGGTCATTATTATGGTATTGGAATTGTTGTATGGTTTTCTCTTTGTAATGTGTCATAATGGATTACATTGTTGGCATGCATCGTGCAGTTGTGATTTTTTATGTCTCATTTGGTTGGTTGCCTCTATTATAAGGGAAAATCATTCCCCAGTTTGTTATTAAGGCCATATACAATAATTTACAGCCTTTAGAACCTTGGGAACATCACCTAAGGCTGAGTAGCACCTCCTCATCAACTCAAGATAATGAGTAGGGGAAACATTCTAAACTATGTGTTTCAGTCTAGACACAAAGGGTAGGGGCACAATGATAGTTGGTTATTCTTGTAGAGCCTAGATGGATCGTGCAGGAATGCTGAGAGTAGGGTGAATTAGTGTACCCGATTTCTATGAAGTTTTACTTTCTTTTAATTAACAACTCATTCACTCAAACCTATTCCTCGGCTCATAGGAATGGATCAATAAATGTTCTCTCTAATATTACTTTAACATGGATTATTGAAATAGACAAAGAACAGTAGAACAAAATATTTATAAGGTTCAACATCAATGTGAGAGTTAACTCCTTTCCATGTTTGACTAACATTGAGTACATATATTTTATTATCAATATAAATTATAGTGATTAAAAGTGTATTTATATTCACACATAGTGACTGGGATGGAATAATACAAGTCTTGAAAGGAAAGAGAAATCAACTTCTTAAATGTATTTCATTGTTTATAATAGTACCACAAATCCTAAAGGGAATTATTTTTACAGGAACCACTTTTTCTTCAAGGTCCCTAAACCAAATCCAAAAAGAGATATATAATTTTTCTCTAGATGTAACTATATCAACTAAAATATATTCTCCTCCCTTAATTAGTGGATCATCAACATTAAAAATGATACATACAAGATTGTATGCTTGATGGTTCTGTTTTATCTCTTCAAAACCACTATGTATTTTGATCCTAGTGGTTTCCCTCTCTGAAATGTTCTTGGAAATAAATAATTAATAATAGTGAAAGTGTCTATTCCTCCACAGCTTCATCTTTTTATTACTAACTTCTTTAGCAATTCATATTTCATTAAGGATACATGTAGTGTCAATTTCTATCTCTACTTTTCTTCAACTCCCAAAATAAGAAGAATAATATCAAATTTGGAACTCTATCTTAGTTTTTTTATCTTTTGAATCATAAAAAATACTATTGGATTAATAGAGTTGAACACCTATTCATAAACATTCTATATCTCTTAAATAATCAGTACACAGTTGAATATTTTTTTAAAATAACTAAACATCAATATTCAAGGAAATTTAAAATCATTTAAAAATGGGTCTCAAAATTCTTTTAGGTCTTTATAAAGACATGGATATTTCCATATTCCTATGAAATGAAAATATCAAAACTATCCCCTTAACATTTTTTTTCTTTTAAAACCATACCACATTAGAATGTAAACAAAAATAATTCTTATATTATTCATATTTTTTATATTAATTATTATTTCATAATGCATTCATAGATTGAAATCACATATATACTAACTGAAAATTATTTTTTATTAAAATAAACCCTCTTTTAAGGGATGAGGTAAAAACCAAGATGTCATCAATAATTAAAAAAAATAAACGAGCCTCCAACAGACCAAACCTCAATATCAAAAATAGTGCTCACTATAATAGGAAAACTCCTCCCAACAACATGAAATCACATATATAGTAACATTTATTCTCATAAATCCCATCACATGTATTTAATCTAATATTAGTATCATAGGACTTTATTAGAAATCCCAAAGCTCATTATTTTTTTATTTATTTTTCCTTTTTAAAACTTGGATTTGGGGTAACATATATGGATTGAAAGTCCAAAGGCATATAAGACCAAAACATGACTTGAAATCCCAGAAGTGTGAATCCAAAAACATGACACAGAGGGCCCCAAAACCTAAACCAATACCATAGACCCTCCCAACCAAAAATTGGAGATAAACCAAGAAAACAAAAAAAAATTAGGGCTATAGAACAAAAATATAGCTGTGTAGAAATTCCTGATGCCTGGTACCAATGGTCAAAGCCATACTCTATCATCCTATCGATCTGGTAACCCTACAAGACTAGGTTCTTCTTCCTACATCCCCATCTGGATGTATAAAGTGGAAATAGATCCAACAAAACACCACCCCCAATTGAGGACTATCACACCCACCACAAGATGTCATCGGCCTCCTGGAAACCTAAAGACACATCCTCTTCTACCTAAGAACCATCGCTGCCAAGGGATACCGGGGCCTACCACCAAAACTGCCAAAGATCACCACTGATTGTTTCACAATGAACTAGAGCAATATCATCATGAAAGTAAAAAATCCATGCTGAGGACCCACTATGGTTGTGTACACTCAAGGACCCACCACTAAACTTATTCTTATAAATAACTTATAATGTGCACAACAGGATTCTGAGAATCATAATAATTTCACAAACTCCACCCTTTATCTCATTATCTCCACTATGATAATTTCTAATTCATTTATCTTTGAACCACTCCTTGATAATGATTACATATGACCCTTATGTATTTCAAAGGAATTAATAAATTACCTTTACAAAGTTACTAGTTTACATTTAGGTGGAGTCTATATTCCACTTATATAGGTCCTTTTCCTTTTGGATAACCATTAAATAGCTAGATATTACCCATACATAGATCCTAGTTTTTCAATGTACTTTTTATATATAATACAGATTACCTTTACATGGATCATTAAAAAAACATTTCCATAATATGGGTTTACCTTTAGGAAGTGCTTTATTACCTTTACATGAGTAATGAAATTTTCATATGAATCTTACATAGTTGTTGTTTACCCTTATATGGATCATCCCCACCTTGAATTATTTGAATCTTAACTCAACTGAACTCAACACATCTTGGGAAAAAATTCAAGACTTATCAAAAACCAATATTCACCCTGTCTTATCTTAGAATCATCACTTAGTCATAAAATATTCCATAATTTTCATTTTATGAATTATTTCACTCAACCTTCTCACCGTTCTCAATATTCAAAGCTATCATTTAATCTCCCCATTACACCAGATCTGCAAATATTCTTGAAACTTTTTGTGTATATTGTTTCTTCATCTTCCTTTTCTTCTTGCTTCCAAGATGTGAATTTCAAAAAAAATCATACTTCACTTAGGAAATCTATTCATTTCTCAACATTCTTAGAATCATCAACTCACTTTCAAACCATTCTATTCTTCCACACAAGTTAACATAATAATTTTATCTAAGGTAACCATGAATACTGATAAAAAATACATCTATTAATCATGGTCACTTCAATATCCTTTTTTTTGTTTTTGATACAATCAGTTACCTTTAATTAAATATGAGTGAGTTTCCAACCTTTTCATATCTAACTTATTGATAAAAAATAAAAATATGTTTTTAGGGGTTGAAACTTCACTTGTCTTCAAACAAATTCTCAATACACATATAATTTTGAATTCAAATTGAATAAATTGAATAATATTTATCATCAAAAGTTAACTTAGTTATGAGCCTCTTGTTAAAAAACTCTATGTATGTGGGAAAAACTTGTGTAGAAAATAAGAGTGAGTAACCAAGGATTCAATGTTTTCTATAAGTAATTTTTCATGTGATACCACTATAAATTTTTCACTTTAAGGGACATAAAATAATATTTTTCAATTATATTTATACAAAAAATCGTGTCAATAAACCCATCAAAAAATTCAAGTGCATAAAGGTTTACTACCACTTTCTACTTTTCTTTCCCATCAACCAGCTCTCCCCCTTTACTAATATATGTACTCCCCTTCTACTAATATACATAATATAACCATTAAAAAGTAGAGAAGTGTAATTTTAATTCCTTATACTATTAATCTTTAAAGATTTTCAAAATTTAATAATTATTATATGGTAATTATTTTGAAACTCCTCCTCATGATTGATTCACCCTCAAGAAATGAACTATTTTATTCTTCATTGTGGTTGATTTCCTTTAGGTATATTAGTACTTATTGAACAAATAATCACTCTCTGATAGATGATCATATCAATAAATGTGTGTTGAACTATCATCAGTTTGAAAATAGAAAATTATGATTGATAGGAAGATTTTTTCTATAATTCCATCCTAAGTTGTTACATTTTATTTCAACACACAAGTATAAAAATAATTCAAGCACAAGTAGTAGTTATCTAAATTTATAAAATAATCCTTGAATTTACCTAAAATTCTTAATTTCATTTCATTGATTAAAACTAAATTTATCCCAACTAATTTTGGGATTTTATTTTTGTAACCAAGGGTGAGATAATATAAACCCATTCCTTTTTAATGAAATTACATCAAGGACCTTTCTAATTTTTTTATTATAATGGAAAATTTTGTTATCTTCTCAACACCATCTTAATTTGTAACTCCCTTAAAACAAATACTCTTAGTTATAATCATCATGGTTGATATATTCACTTAGATAGACTTCAATATTTTCAATAGTGAGAGTGTTATATACTGGAACCATTCAAACTATCACTAAATCTAAAATAATCATCATAGATTTTTTATTATCTATGTTTTTATCAATATATAATATTTTACTCACCTTATTTCCTAGCCTTCAATTCCATACATTGAAATAACAAAAATATTATATGAAGATTAAAGGTATAAGGTGGTACTCCTTGTTATTCAATGTGAATAGAAATCTTGGGAAGTTTTTCTCAAACAATTTTTTTTTACACTTTAACCTTCATAATTTTATGTTTTGTCTTTAATTATTTTTTCCTTTGGAATCATGTAACTATCCCCAAAATTAACTTCTTTTTATTTTATTTTAATCTATTCATAAACCATTAAGGAAAAACAATATCATTTTACAATCTTTATCTTCTCTAATATTTATTATTGGTCTGGAAACATGTTATTTCAATTTATAGAAATATTTCCATTAAAGTGACACCTCCCACAAAAATATTTTAAAACCCTTGTATTGTCATTTATAGAAATCCACTGCTGAAATTTTATATCTTGATGTGGAATAAAATATTTTACATTATCACTATATTTTTCTTATACTTACTCCATAATTTTTTCCATCTTTAAATATACTAGATGGATAATTAAGATTTATTTAGGTATATTGATAGTTTTAATAGAGTCTCCACATGAATTATTCTTCCAAATTACTTTCATCAGATCTGTCACTTCATTATTTTCTTAGGATGATTTCTATTTGTGCTTTTTCTTGCTTCCAAAACATACAACCATAACTTGTTTTCATGTATATTTGGTGTTCCCTTTATTTCTAAAATATAAGTATTTCTTCCCTTTTAATATATCACTCATTCTATATATTTTATAATTTCATTGAACATGATCTTCCATCTTCTTATTTTCTAAGGATGGATCATTTTTATTTTGAAGCTTCTTGAGAGTAATATGGTAATTATATATTTTTTAAATTCTTTCCCAGTATTTCATCTTATTTATGCACTAATTTTTATAACCTTAATTTTCTATTTTATTTTGATGCATACTAATATGGGTATGCACTATCCCCATGATAATAACCATTTATTCCATCATAAATATCTCTAAGTTTTTCATATCTTTTTGAGTTAGATATATTTTCCATAATATATAGATGTTGCCACTTCTCAAGATTGCTCCCCATCAATTATAGATTTAATTGAACATATTAAATTGATATATTGCACCTAAAATATAATAATCAATCCCCAAACTTATAAATATACCAACAATGACCAAAAAACCCTTTTTTCTTCTTTGGTGAACATTTGTTACATAATTAGAAGATCTAGATGTTTATTGTTTTTGAATGTTTTTCTCCTATTTTTATGATGCTTTTAGGGAACCAAAAATTTTATATATTCTTTTTTCCACCATTAACATAGTGGTGGTAGTATAATAATTTGCCTTCACCCATTTTTATAGATATTTTTCTTTGAAACCTACACTATTGGAAAAAATGTATTTAATAAAATTATCAGATATTTATATGGATGGTACCTTCCTCCCAGAGAATGATGAAGGTTGATCAAGATATGCCTTCAAGATATTTTTGAAAATGAAATTAATCATCTTATAGTCATAACTCCCAGTAAAAAATTGTGTGGAAAATCCATTCTCTCAACAGTTAGGGAAGTTCAAACAAGTGTAGTTTCCAAATCTCTCAGTTTTACACCAAGATCAAGACATTTCATATTTATTTAATTTTTTTATACTAAAATAATCTCAAATTGACTTCATAATATTCCTTACTTTTCTAAATATAACATCCACACATCTTTCTTGGTTTTGTAATGAATTACCAAGCTCTTTTATTTTTCTTACTTCAACCTCAAATTGGTCATCTTTTATATTCATGGAGGTATTGTATGATTTGTTAATGTATGAATCACTTAATCAAGAATAATTTTTATCATTATATTCAAATAAACAAATCTTTTCAATTATTATTCCGTCAATGAAAATATTATATTAAGAATAAATATAAAATCTTTCTTTTCTTCCACAATTTTTGTAAGGACTTTGACCTTTTGGAATTTCTTCTCTAAATTTTATTTATTTATTTGACCTCTTCCTCTATTTTTACTCTTTCTTAAAGAATTACCTTGATAAATCCAAAATTATTAGTGATTATATCAAGGGGAACATTCCTCATATACCTCTAAATTTGGGAGTATATGTCTTTTCTAGTATTTTTAGGCTAATATTCTCAGTATTATTCATAACTTGAGATTTATTCATCAAAAGTATCACTTTAAATAGATTTAATAGATAAAAACATACCACTTTGATCAAAATATATTATTAATAGGTTCTTATTATATCTTCATGTTTTCTTTGTTTTTTTCCTCTTCATTGATTCTATATTTCATATTTTTGGAAGAGACCTTCAGGTCTTCTTAAGTAAGGATGGAGACAAATACTTATATATAAGGACCTTCTTGATCAACATATAATATAAAATTTATATACAATTAATAAAAAAATGGGAGAAAACTAATTTTATCTGAGGAAAAAATATCCACCCATACCACTTATAGAACCCATATAGATTATGTAGGGACACTGAGAGGGGGATGAATTAGTCTAACCAAATTTTTATGATTTTTAAATTCTTTTAATTAATCACTATTATAGTAAAACATCTACCCCGGTTAAGAGGAATGGATTAATAAATTTTCTATAAATCATAACTTTACTATGAAATATATAAATATATATAGAACAATAACACACATTATTTAAAAGGTTCATCCTATATGTGATAACCTACTCCTTGTGATGTTTGACTCATGTCAAGTACACTGATTTTATTATCACTATAAATTATACTTATTGAAAGTGTGGTTCAAATAGTATGTAATGATTGGTCTAGTAACATACAAACCCTGAACAATAAAATTTATGAATTCATGGAGTTTTTTATACTAGAACAACTATTCTTTAGTGGTGTTATTTATATTGGCAGAACTAGTTTTTCACATAAACTCCAGCAACTCCTAATTTTTTCCCTTTTTTTATAATGACATTGTATCAACCGGAATATGATCTCATCATAAAAGAATAATAACTTCAACTTTCTTAATGATGTAGAAAAAATTTCGATGTTGTTTGGTTCTATTGTATCCCCACAAACCCACTATGTATACCGATCACAACAATTTCATTCTCATTAAGAGTCTCAGCACTGGAATCATCGATAGTGTAGAAAGTTTTAATCCCTCTTCAAATCCATCTTCTTATTCATTTCATTTTTTACATTCAATATTTATTCAAGGTTACACATGATGTTGAAGGCTCTCTCAGGTTGTAATCAACTCATAAAATATGTATCAAGAATATGAGACTCATCTATCTCACTATTGTTTTTTTATTTATTGAATCATAAAAGTTTCTATTGGAGTAATGGAGTTGAAAACCTATTTTCTAATCATCTACATATCTTAAATATTCAATTCACACATGAATATTTTTTCCTTATTTTAATACATAATCGTCTAGATTCATAAATATTTAAAACTAATTTAAAAAAGAGTCTCAAAGTTCTTTTAATTCTTCCTAAATACATAGATATTTGTATCTTCATGTGATATGAAAATATCATAAATTTATCCCTAATATCAACTTATTTAAAAAAATCCATGATATCATCTAAATATATATAATTATTGTGGTTTTCTTCTTTTCAATGTAAATTATTATTTAATGATGCATTCTTATCTTGATATCATATATAAAATGATATTTATTCCCATTAAGTCTAGTATGTGTGTGTCGTCTGGTATTAGTATTTTAGGACTTTGAAGTCTTGAGATATTCTCATAATATAATTTTTATGATAAAATTCATGTGATATAAAATTCATGAACCCAATTTATATAATCAAAGTCATATACTTAGGTGAAACAATCAAATAACTATAATCATAAAGTTATACAAGTTCTCTTTGATTTTTCTTCTTCTAATTTACCAATATTTTGATTGATATTCCCATAAACATTTGGTAATCCTCCTATTATTATGAAAAACTTATATTATCCATGAAAATATAATAAATCCACAAAACTTATTCTCTAGTGAGCTTATAGTGTACGCACCATGCTTCTGATGATTTTTGGCATTTCACAAATTTCATCCTCTATCTCCTTCTCAGGGATACAATAATTACTCAGGTATTTATCTTTAAACCACTACTTGATCATAATTATTGCTGACCCATATACAGTATATATTATTTCTCAAATTACATTTACAAAGGTACTAGTTTAGCTTTATGTAGAGTCCATAGGACCCTTACATAGGTCCATTTCCTCCAGGATGACCTTAACTCAAATGTCTATTCCCGTATGTAGCTCCTGGTTTTTAAAAGTTACATTTACATAGAATCTAGATTACCTTTATATATTTTTCTTCATAACCACCATTACCCATCATGGATTATCCTTTAGGAACCACCTGGTTACCTTTATATAAGTAGTTAAATTTTTTTATGAACCTTATAGGGCCTCTATTTACCCTTACGTAGGTCTACTCTAATCCTAAATTATTCCAAATTAAATTAAATTGAACTCAACACCTCTTTGGATGAATTACAAGGATTATAAATAACTAAAAGTCATCCCAATTGATGTCCAAAATTAGTTTTTATCTATGATTAGTCTAAAATTTATAGATTTGATCTATTTTGTAAAAAATAAAATTTTCTTCCAACTCTATCAGACTAATTTGTCTTGAATAAGAACAATGTAAACATGGATAGAGGATTTTAGAAGGCTTGTCTGTATGCTCTATTACAAACTTGATGAAATCTTTAACTCCATCTTCATATTCATTTTTCAAACGATTTGTGTGCATCCATTTTAGATTCATATCCATCCTATGGGGTTCATAAAAGATTAACTTTATACAATATATAATTAAAAAAACATAATATATTCATTATAAAAAGAGAAAGTTATAGACAATTCTAATAAGTGAAACTCAATATTTGATTGTTTCAAAGAATTTCATTATGTTTAAGAAAATAGGTAATTGAATTTATGAAAAGAATTACTCCACATCAAATATTTCTTAAAGGATGGTTTAAAATTTGAGTTTAAAAAATCATAAATGGAAGGGTGTCCCCCCCCCCCATAAAAAATAAAAACAATTAGTACCAGAGGTCGAACAAAATTCAAGCATGGCCCTTAGGGTCAGTGGACATGCTGACCCAAAATCATCATTACCCGATATAGGAATACATGTTAGACAGAAAAACTATAGAAATAAATGATGAAATATCTATATAGACACACATACATGACACTCCATTATAAAAACACACTTATAGTCTATAAGAAACATCAAATAGATAAAAACATGATATTCAAACATAATGTGAACTAAAGGCACATAATGATTCAAAAAGTGAAGGCTTGATGTGATAACACCCCAGGTGCTTAACTGGGGAAAACCCCTTTAAATCTGCTTCATAAGAAAACTAAGGTTCATAGTGAATTCTAATAGGAACTAGATAATATGATGCATATAAAAAATAGAGGAACATGCATCACTACATTAACTTGGTTCCTGAAAAATAGCATATAGAGCTATGTGTCCACTGAGCTTTCCATGCAAGGTATTAGCATATATATAATCATTAGGGAACAACCATTATGCCTCAAATTTGTAGTCAAAAAACAAGAATGTACATAAAAATTTCTACTCATTTATATACATATATCAAAAAATTATTTAGTAAGAAGATATAAAATATAACAGTAAAACAACAATTAATAAAGTGTCAGAAATAAATAATGGATCATACATCGATAGTCAATACAAATAAGGGACTGAAAATTGTTCCCTAAATAATATATCATAAACAAATCCTAAACAATGGATTATAGACAAATACTTGAAGAAGAAGTCAAAAAAAAACCAAAAAAATAAAATCGAAAGGCCTACCTCACTAGGTTGAAGAGAATCCAAGACCCTCTTCAGAAACCCTAGCTGTAATTGAACACCAGATGTTAGATCAGTTGTTCGAGAAACTGGAGGTAGTAGATTGGTGTGATTCGACCTTTTATTTCTCGAGGAGGATCACCAGTAGTGGGTGGATTCTATGGAAACCCTTTAATATTGTGACGGATTTGAAAATGGTTTGGGGTTTTTAATTAGAATAGGACACTATTATCAGCACTTACAAAAAAGCATTGATAAAGGTTGGTATTTATCAGTGCTAAAAAATCATTGATAAAATCAATCTTTATCAGCACTGATGAATGTTAATTTTATCATCACATTATTTGGCATTGATAAATCCCTATCTTTATCAACATGAATAAAGAACTAATAAAGATGCTTTTATTAGTGCTTATTGTTTTTGCGCTGATAAATTATTTATAATTATAATTATATATAAAAATTGTAAATATTCTAATTATACTTAATAAATATATATAAATATAAATATAGTAAATAAATTCCTTTATAAATATATTTATTATAATTTTATGATTATTTAGTTATAATTATAGACATATTTTAAAAAAATAATATTTATATCATTATATATATTTATATAATTATACATATATATATATATTTAAAAAATATATATATAAATAAATATAGTATCTAAAATCATTATTTAAGTAAATTTATTATAAATTTAATAATCTTTTAAATATATATAATTTTTTATTTATGATTATATAAATAATTTCAAAAAATATTTATTTATTTGTAAATATAAATATATAATTGTATCAATACAGTAAATATACATTTATAAATATTTTTTTTATAAATATTTTTTTTACAAATATATTTTTAACATTATTAGTGAATATATATTTTTAAGTGCATGCTTATATGTCAAAAATGAGTAAAATTGAATAAATTAAGAATAAGTGAACTTTAACAACATTAAAAAAATGGATAGATTTTATGTGTGTGCATTGTATATAAAAATGCATTAATTATGTATATGTGAAATCAATATAAATTAAATTTGATCTATGTTAAATTGAAAAATCAAACAACATTCAATTATATATTGATTACTATTAAATTAGTCAATATTTTTAATTCATATCAATTTTTAATTATAAACCATTATTCAATAAATATATGACTATTTGATGTAAAGTACGTCAATAATTTATAATATATTAATCATATTTATATACATTAATATATATCTATATATTTATTATATACAATTTCATAACATTAATTATCATTATTATCTAATTATAAATTTTTTAATATTTAATAATGTATAATCTATTTATTCATTTTTATCAATAATTATTTAATTAATTTTTTTTTAATTTTTTATAAACAATTTTTTTATTTTTTATTTATTTCATTATTTCATTTTATTTATTCAGAACTTTTATGAGTTCTCATTAAATAAATATTTATCAGTACTAAAAATAAAGTATTGATAAAGTGTACCATTTATCAGCACTAAATATAAAACACTGATAAAGGATTCCATTCATCAGCATTGAAATTAAAGTGCTGATAAAGTTTCAGTTTATCAACGATAAAAAAAAGTGCTGATAAAGGGTTAAATTTATCAGTGCTTTCCTTAGTGCTGATAAAGATGCCATTTATAAGCGTTTTTTATAGCACCGATAAATACCAGCGCTATTAAATGAAGGTTTTGTATTAGTGGTATTTTGTTTCCTATCACTAAATTTTAGGGGTTAATCTAAATACATATATAATGAATATATATATATATATAATATTTATATCATGTTTTAAATTATATAAATTATGATATCATGGTAAAATTAATCAATCCTGAAATAAAAAAGTCAAAACTTATATGAAAAATAAAGTGGTTATTACCCAAAATGTTACTTTAATATCAGATTATTAATAAACTATTAATATAAAGTCATAAGAAAATAATATATGGTAGTTTATATATGAATATGGATATTTTATAGATTTATAATAAACTTATATTTATTTTACAGGAGGTTTAAACATATATTATGGAAGTAAAGACTTAAGTTGGGAGATTTTCATCTCACTTTTTACTTTTGTGAGATGCATGTTATATTCACCACATATTTCTTCCATGTGGTGTATATACTACCCATAAATGTAATTTAAGATTATTATAATTCAAAAAAATTATTTACATATCCATTTAAGTATATTGTTTTCTTGGGGTTGTGGTTTCAATGTTACCAAAGCTGTAAGATAATTTTGTCTCAATTTTCTTTCTTTGAGAAACATGTTCAGTTATGCACCTAAATTATTTTATGAGGTGTATATAATACACCTTTAAAATGTTATATCATGAATATATTTATTTTTATGATATTTTATTATTAATGTAATGTTATTATTTCTTTTTAATTATTATTCAATGTTACCAAAGTGTTAAGATATTATTGCAGTAGTCTCATCGATTATTATGATTGTTTATAATTATGATTCCATTGATAAAATATTATGATCCATGTCTTAAGAATTATAGTGAATTTTATTATCCTCTGTTTATTCATGATATCTTCAGGTAATGGTTCCATTTTTCCACTATATGGTACTTAAGATAATAAATAATGTTTTTAATGAATATCTGACCTTATTTATCTCTTTGGTCTAAAATATGTTTTATTAAAAACCCATGTTTCCAAAAAAATGTTTTCAAATTTTTTAAAATAAGTTTTAAGCTCATTTTCAAGTAAAAGGATTTCAAAAATGATTTATGTTTTAAAAATTTATTTAAATGATTTTCAAATATTCCTTTATAAGTTTTCGAGGTTATTTTCAAATGAAAATGTTTTCAAAAAATTTTATATTTTAAATATAATTTTTCAAATAGGTAAAGATATTTTCTTAAAGAAATGTTTCAAATGAATTTTAAAATATTCCATTATATGTTCTCAAGTTTATTTTCAAATTATTTCTTTTTAAAAATGTTTTATGCTTTGAAAATCATTTTTCAAAGTGGAAAGTGTATTTTCCTCAAGAAATGTTTTAAATTATTTTCAAATATTCCTTTATAATTTATCAAAGTGGTTTTTAATGAAAAGGATTTTGAAAATGTTTTAGGTTTTAAAAAGTGATTTTCAAACAAATTTTTTTTCTTTAATAAATGTTCCAGGGGATCTTTCAAAATTATTTTCTATCTAAGATGACATCCATTGATATAATTTATGCTTTACTGGGTATATGATCCAAGGACACAATTGTAATTATTTGTTAAATGGTTTATGTTTATGATGGAATTTTTTTATGAAAATTGTCTCTTTTTCACAGGTTATACCACGATAAAATTCTTACAAAACCCACTTCTTTTCACATGTTATTCTATGATGAAATGATTATGAAACCTATTACTCTTCCATAGGTTATGATATGATGACATGTTTATGATGACCATTTCATTTTGTGGGTTATGATAAGATGAATTTTTATAACCTTATGGAACACATATATATTATTTCATTATATGATGGTTGGTACCTATATCTTCCTCCAATGAATTGGTAAAGATTTATTTATCTCATGAGATAGACATGGATGGAATGAGGAGTAAACCCGGTACAGTAATACAGGGCCATAATGACGAGTCAACTCAGTAAAGTAATACATGGTTGTAATGAGGAGTGAGAAGGTACAGTAAAGGTATTTGTCTTCTATGATGGCCTTGGCAGTAATACTTGACCAATATGAAAATTATTTTATATGCTTATGTGTATGGAATATATACCATGTCTTATACCAATGTTATGGTCTCATGGATAAAGTTATTTTATTATTTTATAATTTTTTATTAACTACCAATACTTATTCCATGAATCATTATTATCATATTTGATATATAGAGTATGGTTTTAAAATTTTAGGATCATGTTCTCATACCCTTTTGTTCATATTTTAATTATTTTTTTCTATTATTTACCCTTACCGAGTATCAAAGCTAACCCTTTATTATGTTTCTTTTCCCCAGGTTATGATGAATGGTTTTAAGGAGTAAAAATGTTGAAGTTATTTGTGGGAAACATTGAATATATTTCACGATCTTAGAATATTTTATTCCACATTTCCAAAGGCACTAAATTATTATGGTCCTTAGGTTTATAATTTTCTAATGTATTGAATATTCATCTAAAAATATTCAATATCCATGTAGGTGAAGTCTGGGTCTCTATAGGAATGGTTAAGATCGCATTTTCCCTTTTATTTACATGGATAATATTATTGGAATTTCTTTATGATTACTAACTTCCCACATTGGATGATCATGTATTGATATTGTATATTATTTATTATAAGGATTTCTAACTTTTTTTGAGTAATAGGTTTTTTAGGGTAAGGTATGAAAGGTTTTTATGACTCTTACGATGAATGAAATTCACTTAATTATATAATAGGTGGGTATCTACATTTTATAGAAACTAGATTAATTGATAGGTATCATGAGACAAAATAGGTTTGGGTATTTGTTGTATGCCCACCCAATTCATAAATATTTCTTAATTTCAGTCTTGATGACAAGTAAAGTGTATTGGAACAAGGCCTCGACATTAGGTTTTTGATGTCCTACATTATGAATTCCACCATTATGAGTTTAGTATTATTCATTTCCATATTTTAATTTATTTTCATGAATATATCATGATTTTAGTTACAAGTTTATTATGGATACTTATTATTTACCTATTCATACTAGAATATTTATGTCATGTTTATGCCAATATTGATTTAGCTATACGTTTTTCTTTTACTGACTATTTTATCTCACCCCTTCTTATGTTTCCATATCCCCAGGCTATAAAAAACATTATTACACATAATATTCCTAATAAGATAGATTTTTTGGAAGAATTGTTGGGAGATTTTAAAGAATTTTCAAGAATTAAGTAGTTTCATATACATTGGAAAAAATTGTCTAATTCAATGAAAATGGTTTTTGTTAGCTTATGTTTTAACGTTATTATCTAAAACACTATACCTAAAAAGATCCTATTATTTTAATAGATTTAGTAATAATTTTCTATTTTGTAATTAAGAATGGTTATATCGAGCCTTTTACAGCTTGTTTTAAAGAAATACTTTAAAATTTGTTTTTACGAGAACTAGATCCAGAAGTGTGGGTCCGGGGTATCATTGTATTTCTTTATTTTTTCTTATATATAATTTTTTTACAAACCATATTTATAATTTTTATTTTAAATTTTCAAATTGACTTCATTAAATCATTAAATTACTCTGTATAATTATCATATCGAATTAACATTTAAAATAAAATCATGAAATAATTCACTTTTAAACACTCATCAACTCATTAGAGTCATATTTACTCTTTAAAATTAATTTAATAAAAAAAATAACGAAATCATGATATTTTTAATCAATTTTATCAAATTAAAATACACAAATCATTTCATTATGTGAATCCTAAGTAAATTATGTCTACTAGGTAATAAATTGTGTAAATATAAAATCATGTTCCACCTAATCGTTCCCCAACACTTAGACTAATAAATGTATCCTATATTCTTACTAAGATGAAATAATCTAAAAAATATAATTTATAGTTAAATTATATTCAATTAAGAGTATAATGTTATGGTAATATAGTACATCCCTAGTCTAGTGATAATCTCCCTTAGGAGAGGATAGTTTGTTCTACCCATTCCCTTATAGATGAAAATATTTCCTATTAATAATGAAATACTTAATAAAATATGGTCTATTTATTTAAAAATATAAATTAAAACAAATTAAAGAAAATAAAATATAACAATGTGAGTTTTCACCCATGCATTACTTTTCATGTGCTCAGAATTTGACACTCATTTTAGTTTTATTAAAATAATTATCAGTCATTTAAATTTAAATTATGTTATTTAGGGGATTGATTGATCACTATGGGATATTTTTAGTATAAATATTAATTTTTGATAAGAAGGGTAAAATAGCAAAGTCATTATTAATAGAGTATCTAATTGAGAAAAAAATCACATTTGATCCTGAAATATTGTGTTTACCCTAGGATAGTATTTCCATATTTTTTGGATGATGTTAAGTCATTGTGCGGTAGTGAAGATTCATTTTTAGAGGAGAAAAATGAACCCATTTTTTATACAAGAAAATTTCACCTAGAGTTCTTAATATTTAAGAATATTTTAGGGGGGTTATATAATTATTGTATAATATCTCTAAGAAGTTATTCATAAATGGGATCATTTTCACCAGATATTGGAGGATATTGCATAGATAATAGATAACTATCACATAAAAGATATTTTTCTTTGACCGAAGAATCATTTTTTATCCCAATACTATCTATTTTATTTTTTTCATAAAAAATAAATATGATTATGAAATAAGATTATAATTTTTAAATGAATAAATAAACCTTATCCCATTGTGATTTCTAAAATCCAATGAATTCATTTTGAGAAATCATATAGATAAGTTTTTAGGTCAAAAAAATTGCTCTTTGATTCAGATGCCTTATTATTTGAATTGTGATGAACACTTTTAGAATCAAAATATACTTAATTATATGAATTCAATTCCCTTATATTCATTGAAATATCACAAATGGATTTCAATATAACTTAGTGATATTTTTGAGAAACGTTTTATAATTCATAAATAGAATCTTCATATGATTGATTCATGAGGAAAACCATATATCCATGAAAAAAATATTTAAAAATTCACCCAATGGATTTTGAATTACCTTCAATTAAACTTATGTTTTTTGAGAAATATTATAGACATTATATTTATATTTCTACCTAATAAATTGATTTAGAGTCACCAAACAAAGATATTATGATGAGTGAATGCCAAATATGGAAGTAGGGGGTTAAAAACTACCACCCTAAAATTTTTGGAAGAAATATAGAACTATATATCTCTCTCTATATATATATTCCATTATGGTTAGTAGTGGTGGTGGTGTGGCAGCCAAGCTTCAATAAGGATGAAAACCATTTGATCAGGCAATTAGATTGTGCAAAGTATTCTATGTAGGCGTATGATGGGGTAGGGCCACATGCTCGCATGAATTTTCTGTTACCATTCAATTAAAGTTATATAATGACCAATTGTCACCCAAACATGGTGATCTATGGTATGGGGAGTCAAAAATATAGGTCATTTGAGCTCAGAGTAATTTCTTGTGTGATATAGTAGGACTCTTCCATTCAAACATGTATGGGTGCCATGTGGTACCCCCAATTAGTAGAAGTCTTGGGTTTCATGTTGGGGCCCATGGAAATCCCATTTTGGACACTAAAAAATGTGTCAAACTGCTCTCAATATCCCAAACCTATTAGAAATTTTCTTGGTTTGAATTGTAAATTTTTTATTGGTAAATTATTTTAAAATAAAGTAACTAAATTTAGAATTTATTATTATTAAATAATAACAATTTAGTTTTGTTAAAAAACATGATTAAATGAAATATTTATACTAGTTATCAAGAATTATGTTATTATGTAAATGAGTTCAATTAATTGTGAATTTCAAAGCGAGGGATTTTAAGTATACTTGATGTTAATTGTATAAAATGTTATTATTATTATTATTGAATTATATTAATAATATTTAGTGAGATATTTTTTTCCTTGAAGAAGAATCTTAAATTAACCACATGGATTATTTACATAACCATGAGATCTAGTGATTGGTTTATATTGACAATTAAGTGCTTGTAATAAAATTTTGTTATGAAAGAAGATTATATTATTACAATTTATAATTATTCCTCCTTAAATTATAGCAACCACAAATAAGAAAATGAATCTCGTTTTAGAAAAAAAAACAATTTTAAAACAATGATCATATGTGATTGAAATTGATAGGAATAATGTATTGAATTAGAGTGGATGATGTGTATACTAATGGAGAAGAAATTGTATCATTATAATAATTAATAAATTATGAATGTTTTAATCTAACTGATTACAGGGGAAAAGTATTTTTCTAGATAACTGATGACAAATTAGAGAGTGCTATCAAGAATGAGCTCATCATAGTTGATTGAATGATATAAATGTGTTCATTTATATCAAAATGGAACAATTATTATAAACAATAAGTGTGTATTAAGTAGTTAAATTATTAATTTTGGTGGCAATGACTAATGTCTCAAGTAATTGAAGAAGATAAGTGATGGTACATCACTGAAAAATATTAGTTCTCAATGATGAAATATGATTGTGAAGGAAATATGAATACTTAATAGATGTCATGTAAATAATTTAAAGATAAAGAGGACTGGTGACTTCAACCCTAAATTATAAAGTTGTGGGAAATTTATGATAATGTTTTTTATTATAAATGTGAATGTCTAAGAAATGTTTTTGAGGAACTTTGGTCTTCACATATATAACTTAAAGTGTGTAATGTGATATCAACCTAGTTATGTTGTCCCCAGCTGAATAATTCCATAATAAAATTTATCATTATTAATTTATTATTGTTATCTTGTAATGAAATGAGAGTGTGGAAACAATTGAGTAAGTTATAACACACGATGGTGATCATGTGGAAGGTAATATCAGTTGTGTTATGAGGTGTATGATTGGATAATTGAATAACTAACATTCAACTTTTATTGAATTATTATTAACTGTCTATGATTATGGATAATGGGAATCAATTGAAGACGATGTTTTAAATTTTTATGGATATATGGGAAGTATTGTGTGACTAATAAGGGGATCCTTATTTATGATTAAGTTGATTGATTTGGTGTACTTACCTCCTATGAGATATGATTAAAAATATGATGGATGGATACCAATGGTGATGAGATGTTGTATTAGATCTCCTTTTTTAGTCGCCATCTGACTATCAAAAGAGTGGGATGACTCTTATCATACCTTTCTCACCCACAAATCTAGGTATATATAGGTAATAATTTATCCATATATTTACCCCAAATAGCCCACAGATTTGGGTGAAGGTAAATCAGATATTTCTAATAGATATGTGGAGATTGGTAATTCCTCTAGAATTTCTAGTATGGGATAGGTGGATATGGGAAATTCTACCAACAAATCTAATGAGAATGAAATAAATGATAATTCACTGGAGTGGCAACACTACTTCTATACCACAGCTCTAGGATCAAGGTGGGTGATGATATACCTAATAAAATCTATTCTCCTACCCTTGGTTCTGGGAATTAGAAGCACCATATGTATATTTATATCCTTAGAGAAGTGTATTTCCTCTAGGACCCTAATATAAAGTTATATCCCTAGTGATAGGAATTTACCTAAGTGTATGGAAATTTATATATCTATATGTTTCAGATATGGGTATTTCCTCCATCACATTAGATTTTGGTAGTTACATGTATTTCCTCTAAAATCTCTTATTGATGCATCGAGGGTGAATTATTGGATTCGAAATCTATAAAGGGAAATGTGATCATATTTTTATTCTTTTTACATAAAACACTGTTATTTGGTAAGAATGATGAAAGTAGTCCGTGGTTAAATAATATAGATTGGTTATATTAATAATTTAACCTTTCAAAAATGTATATTACATAATTTTAAAGATAAAAAACATAATATTAATACATTCTATAATTGAAACATTTAGTGTCATAGAAAAATTAGGTTTATAAAACATGAATACATATAAAATTTTAGACATTAGTAAAATCCTTTTTTGTGGTCCTCCAAAATAATTTCATATTACACCTAGGATTTGTAATCAACTAAGGATATATATCAAATAAAGAATGAGAAACAGTCCTTGTATGAGTATAGATAGTATGAAAGAACAAGATACCTGAATAAAGGTGAGAACATGGGTGATTAGAATCATCATTATCATATCTTAGGCATAATATCATCATCATAAGTATATATAAATAATTAAAAGGATTCATTTAATGTATAACATGCATAATAATGAAAAATCATAACATTGTGGATAATTTCCACACATGGAATGTGAATAATGTTATCATCATGTGAACACATAACATATGTGTACAAATATTAATACATAGAATATCAAAAAAGATATTATCATTTTCATGTATAAAATATATAATCTCATGATAAATATCACTTTACCTAATTAATTATATGGATATATAATTTTGGTCACACCTATCACATCAAAAAATGATCATAATCATTCATGTAACATAGAAAAGAAACATTTGTCAATCAAAAATATCAAATAAACCCATCAAAAAATAATAAGTTTCAAAATGATGGCATAACACATATATTTATGAATAAAAGGTATAGGTTCTAAAAAGGTATTAGGGAATACATAATTTTGGATGTTTAATGGTATAATTGACAATTAAAAGAGCATATTTCAATGAGAGGAGTATAATAAAAATAATAAGAATCAAGGAGAGTTTTCAAGAAAAAGTATTTGATCAAAAAATCATGAAGTTGTCTTATAATTCATCCCCACAAAGTGATAAGAAAAATATAAATCTAAGAGAAATTGGAAATAAAATTGAAATATATTCAAAAAAATATTTACAAGAATCATGTTGAAAATATAGAGAAAGAGGTGATAGACCCAAAAAATAAATAGTTGGGTTTAAGAGTCCCGTGAACTTTGGTACCAATTTATTTCATCACGTTTATAACTCCTTTTTAATAAATGTGTATTTATTAAAACATTAATATTTAATCATATTATATTAATTTCTTCATTTTAGATCAATTTTATTCACTGGAATTTATCTATTACTATTTCATTAAAGATATAATGGCTTGATGACAAATTTATTTGAATTTTTCATTTTTCATTTTAATTTCTTGGTTTAGATCGTTGATGATTTATTAATTACAAAAATTAACTCCATATATGTAAATTTTCATATTTATATATTATATATTATCAACACTAACCATCCATGAACTCGGTGATAATTAAATAATTCCCAAAATCCTCATAGGTGAAAAAATCCAAACATTAATGGGATGTGTCGAAAAAGAGGGAAAGAGAGTATGTATAATTTGAATGGTTTAAAATAGTTATAAAATATCATAATAACATAAATAATTTCTATACTTTTTAAAAAAAATATTATGGTGATATAAAAAATTATTAGGAGAGTAGAATGAAAAAAATGAAAAAAAAAGATTGTGAGATTACCTCTCTGTTGAAGCTTAATATCTTTATATAGAACTAAATACTTGAGGGGTAGGGGTTAGATATAACCATAACATATATAAGGATACTAGGAGTCTTAGTAGAATATATTTGGATATATTTTGGCCTTAGAGAAGTGGTTGAGAATTTAGTTTTTTAGGTTAAGGAAGAGGGGATGTTTATACTTGAGGGGACGGGTATTTCTGGGAAAATTTGAATAAGTTATTATTTCCAAAAAAATTCAATAGTTGTATTTTTTATATAATAATTTATATTTTATTTAAAGTGCATGTTTTTATGAATTTATATCTTATTTAACATTGAAAGTATTATTTTATACAAAATAAAGGAATAAAAACTAAAAAAATTATTTTTAAATGATTTACTTTATATGTTTTGTCTTTGGAAATTTATTTTTGCATTTAGAAATTAAGTTTATTATTTTTAAATGAATAATTTATATTATTAAATTTATTATAGGATTATTTAACCATTTTAATAATTATTATATGATTGTTACATCAATATTAGATCATAAAACATCAATTGTTTTAAAATATATTTTTACTACACCTAAAAAATCTATTTTTTCATAAAATTACCAAAAATAAACCATTATAAAATATATATGTGATGATTCCAAAAATGATATTCATTTTTAAAAAATAGTTTTTTAATATATTTATTTTTAATATTTAATATAAAAATTATGGTTTTGAATAATATATAAAAATGCACCTTATTAAAAATGAACTTATACTTTCTTTTGAGTTTTCTAATTTGAATATTTATTTTATAACACTCTAACATTTATATTTATATAGTTTTTTAATATTAAATATTATTTCAACTCATTTTACTATTATAATGGTAAAGTTTCTATTCCAATTTAAAGTTTATCATTCATAACGATCATGTTATTATTCCCAATGGTTATATTACTATTCTTAATGATTAGGTTACTATTACAAAAAAAATTATAATTTTATACTTTCTATAAATACCTAATTTTTTTCTCATTCATAATTCAATTCAATTAATATCATGGTTTTATATTCATCATTTTCGATATGATGATTATATTATTAATTTTATATTTCTCTTTTATAGTATTTTTCATGATCATGATGATTCTAGGAGACTGTGATGTTATAGAATATGAAATTATATTTACATATTTTTTTATTTTCCCATTGTACTACTTTTATTTTTATGGAGTATATATATTATTTATATATAATTTTTAAAATTAACAAAATAATGTTGTTTTTGTTTTTATTATATAAAGCACATGTTTTATACTTATATAATATACCAAAATATGAAAAACATGTATAATCATAAAGAAAATTACATATATAAAATTCATTGCCAATAAATTATTCTCCCATTTGGAAACATCACCCTCAAAATTTAAACTCATATCATTGGCATAAAATAGATGATATAACTTATATTTCATTACACCATTAGGTCACCATGTTTCACCTTCATACTTGTTGTTTCTATTGTAACACCTCAAGCTTCCATGGTACGATTCTCTTTGAATAATACAATAGCGTGTGTTGTACGCAACTTCGAGATTCTAACACACCGCGACCAATCAAAGTAGGCGTTATGAATAGTAATACCCACTTTTTGAAATTTTATAAACTTTATCTCTCAAAATGGACTTAATTTTTGGATTAGGAATATGGAAATTAGCCTAGGGTAAAATTATGGTACTTTTCAGATAACTTTTATATTTTGATGAATAGTGAAAATTACTAAATTTTAATTAAAAACAACTTTTTTAATCGAAATAATTAATAGTGATAAATTATAAATTTAAGTGGTTTTAAAGTATATTTAGAATATATTTTTACCATTTAATATTATTTTTGTCATTGGACATAATTTTACAATTAAACCGGACATAAACAAGTGTCAATCTTTTGATAGTTATTATCTCTTAAAAACATGCTTTTTTGTTTTAACAATGGGATTTAATTTTAAATTAATTTTTGCCACTTATGTGTTTTAAATTTGGAAAAATGGATTCCATATTTGTAATAAGTATTTCCAAATTTTTTAAATAGTTAAATTTTATTTTTAGACATTTTGAATAATTACTTCGGAAAATATTTTATTTACCATGGTTAGGTAAATTCGGTAAATAAGGGTAAAACAATAATATTATAATAATAATAAATTACCCTAAAATACTTCCTAACCTTATTTGTTGATACATGTCCGACCATGCACATATTTTAGTTGATTTTGGGACCCCATGAAGCCACTTGTAGGTGATAAGGACACTTTATATTAATTAAGTTAAAGTAAATACAAAAATGACCTAAGCATATATCTTTTAGAAAAATAATTATTACATAATGTTATACATGTTATATTTTCAACTATAAATATTCATTAGAAAGATATAAGTATTTCCTATATAATATTATTTTATTTATAATTTTAAGACATTTAATAATTAAATTTATTTTTGACACAATAATGATGCAGTATTTTCCTTATTAATAAATAAATCAAATAATTGGTATTATAAAAGTTAAAATAAATATAATTTGAAATTTTTGATGTCATCCACAAATTTAATTGGTTAATATTACATGTTATGATTTCTTAAATGAATTTTATTCGATTTAATAAAGCTGTTAATACTTTAACAAAAATCAATTATTGAATAGTGTCAAAATAGACATAAATGAGTTTTTAAAACAAATATTATATTATTAATTGATATTCTATTCATAAAAATCTAAGAATCATCCAAAGGACTTATATCATGATAGGTGTATCATTAATGGACCACATGGGAGTATCTTGGATGTATATAGTAAGCTTATTAACTATATAATATAAAAAATACAAAGTGACATGGTAAATGTAAACCTAATTAACTAAGAGTTAAAACTAAAAGATGAGGTTAATATAATGATCCAAACCTGTTTAAAATCTATTGGTGGAAAGGATTTAAACACATACCCACCTTAGACTTTGAATAATACACTTTTTATCCATTAGAAACTGAATATGAATTTATTATAAAATAATACTTTAAGTTTTTTCTAAAGAGCCCCTCCTCCCCCTTATAAAAGGAAACCACTTATAACCAATTATTCACAAATTAAAAGCCTTTTGGCTCGGACAAACCTTACTAAAATATTCCCTAAAATTCCCTAAATTCAATATAGAGGCCTTAGTTTGATCATTAATCCAACCTAAGGTGCCCTTTTGATCAAATCAAAAGGAAGAACCTGAAGAAGAGGTAATGTTTTCACCACCCTCTTTCAAGTTCCTTTCTTCTTCCACTTCTTCATTCTTTATTATTTCCATTATAAAATAATAAATCCAGTATCTTCTATATAATGTGATGTTATTAGAAATATGGTATAACCATAATCATAATTCTATCCATCCTTTTATTGACATGTCACAATACGTACGTACGTACGACCTACAGTCACCATGTCATGGTTTAATTGTTATTCAACACATTATTATATGGATGGGTATAATAATGATGTGTAATTCATGTAAATAATAAATATAACATGATAATTATTCTGTATATATGATATACCATCCAATTATATATTATTTTAATATCAAAATAATGATATTGTCGCTCGTGCGTACGTACGGACTACTGTCTCCACGAACGTGATGAGATTCATTCCCCATCGTATCCATTCAAGACTAATTTTCATTTGATGATAAAAAATAATGTTTAAGGACTTGATATCATTTTAGATATAAATAGGATACAACCAATCCAAAACAAACATTACTTATGTAATAAAATATATAAAATAAAACGATTAAGCTAACACCCGAAACGACGATAATACTAAGATATTATTAACAAAACAATGTTAAAAGATCATATATGATATCATATTAATGTATATAATTCTTGTATAATTTAATAACAATTATTTCACCATTATACAGGAGTTTAACCTACCCTCAACCAAGGAAAAGTACAAGGTAAGGGTTTATTTCACAATTTCTTCATTATCTGAGGTTATTTATACGTAATTATCTACTAGGACCTCTTTATCATCCACATCCATGTTTCATAAAAATGTATTTCAAAACATTCTTACTCTTTTACAGAATATGGTTTAAAGTCATTTATACCCTTTTTTGACTTTTTATTAGAAGTTTATAAAGGAATCTTTCCGTCATTTTCCAAACAAGCTCCTTTTTAACCTTTTCGACAGAATGAAGGTAAGAATGTCTTTTTTAACTTATACGGCGGGTGCGGCTATTTTCCACCGTTATAAAATCGTCGAAGATTCCCTTACAAGATTATAATAATATTTTCAAGGTAAATTTTTTCTTTTATAATTTTTTGACTTTTAAATGATTTAAAAAAAGATATATTTCTCTCAAATAGTTTTGATTTCATCTATGTCAACATCCTTTTATGGATTTTAAGCTTATTTGAAGTTGATTTAATATAATACAAAACTTCCATACTGTATTGAAGGTTTTGTGATATTTTTACTGTGGATGTGTTATTTCTATACCATTCATGGTTTATGGAGAAAGTATTGACTTTTCGTATGCTAGTTTTAATACGAATGTTTATGTTATGTTTAAACCTGTTCATATGAGGAATGCATTGGACTTAATGAGTAACGGGTGGAGCTTGATATATCTCCTCGATGCATCAGTAGGTCTCAAGAGACAAACTAGTGTCTTGGCGCAAGGCTTTGACAAAATATTATTTGTAGTCTTGGCACGAGGCCTTGGCTATATGGTTATGATAGTCTGACATTATGCATTCCATCATTATTAAAGTGGTTATTGATATTTCATGTGATTATTCGACTAGTAGAATATCCATGTGAATAATTAAATGGAATTATTTCATTTCATTTTTTTCATATTATGTTGAAATTCAAGTTTAAAAGTCTTTTGTTTTAGTATGAAAGTTTCTGCTATATTTTTATCCTTACTGGGCATATGAGCTCACCCCTTTCTATGTTTTATTTTTCCCAGGATGTGAAGAATTATTTTATGACTGTCCTGCATGGATAGTCTAAGGGGATATTAGTGTTTACTATGGAGACTATGTTGCTATAGTTTTCATTTTATGATGTAATGTAAGACTTATGAATGTATTTAGTGATTCCAAGGCCACTAAACTAATTAGTTTTCGAGACTTGATCTTTTGTGATCATGCCAATGTTATGTAATAATTCACCGAATCTGGGTAACTGGGGTCGGGGCATTAAATTTGGTATCATAGGAATTTTAGTACAAACCTTGGAATCAATATTTAGATAAAATCTGATTAGAGCACATAGACCTAAGATAGACTTTGAGGATTAGTATAGAAGAACTTCCTAGAATATTGGTATTGTAGAGATTTTGTGAGTTTTCTGAGAAATACATCCCTGTCTGGATACGAGCTGGTAGAGGTGGATCTGGTATATATGTACCTAGGGGTAAAACCCGAAAACACCACTATAAACTATACTCGAACGGGAACTGGTGCACGACAACGGGCCTTGCTTCACTCTTGGTTACGACACTCCTGGGGGATATGCTTAGGATAATTCTCATTTTCTTTACAAATCCTTAGGAAGGGTTTATGAGTATATACATCCTAAAAGAAAACATTTTTTTTATGATTATGGATTATATCCATAAATAGTTCATTTTATGTTAAGTGTTTTACAAGTTTGGATTTATGTATTGTGATTCATAAACTAATATAGTGTATGCCATTGTTTATAAATGGCACCTAGTAGAAGAAATGGAAACCGTATCAATGCACACACTCCATGTAGGGGTTGTCGTCATGCTCAAGATAATTATAGTGGAGCTTGTGATGCAACTAGTGTTGATTATCTAATCACCATACTGAGAAAACTCACTTAGGTTATGAATAATAACCTTACCCGTATGGAGCACCTTGATCCACAGAGTGGAGGATCAGTGTTAGATCGCTTCATGTGGCAACAACCACCGATATTCAATGGGAGTACAAATCCCTTAGTAGCTGAGAAATGGATAAATTCTTTAGAGAAAATATTCCAGGACTTGGGGAGTAGTGAAAGGGAAAAAGTTATCATGGAAATTTACCACCTCACAGGATATGTTGATCAATGGTGGTCATTGATTCAAAACACGAAGGAAGATGATGAAGTATCAAATATGGAATGGAGGGAGTTCAAAGAGCTTTTCTTAGAAAAATACTTTCCTTGTGACCATCGATCAGATATGGAAAGGCAATTTCTGAGTCTGAGACAAAAGGAGGATGAGAATGTCGCAAAGTATGAGGCTAACTTTACAATGTTAGCAAGGTATGTTGAAGATTATATACATAACCAAATAAGTAAAATTTATCATTTATTTGATGGGTTAAAACCATTTCTCCATCGAGCATTGGTCTCACAATCCTTCTCGACATACGAAGATATTGTCTCGTGTGCTATCAAGACAGAAAAAGAATTCTCTAAGTCTTATGACTTTAAAGAAAATCAAGAGAAGAATAGATCTTCTGACCACTCTAGAAATGGAAATAAGGGCAAGAATGGAAAAGTTGAATATCCATCCTATAGTAAATGTGGGAAGAAACACCCTGGTACTTGCTTGAAGGGAATTGGATTCTATTACAAGTGTGGTGAAAAAGGCCACAAAAATCATTATTAAAAAGAGAAGAATGAAGCTACTGATGTTCAATACTACAATTACAGGGAGATGGGACATTATGAAAATTAATGTCCTAAGAATTAGGGGAACTTACCTCAGAAAATGCCAAGGGATCAAGGCCAAGCTTATCTTATCACTACTGCTGAGGTGGAATCTCCGAAAGTCATGGTGGCAGGTAATTTAATAGTTTCCTCAAGTTTAGCAAATGAATTATTTGATTTTGGTTCATCGCATTGTTTCATATATTCCCAGTATTCTAAGAAAATTATATACTTCCAATTTGATTTAACAAGGGATTTGTCAGTTGAAACTCCTAAGGGGAGTATCATTACAATAATGTTTTGTGAATTAGTCCCCATTAGTGCACATAAATGTTCTTTATCTGCTGATCTCATCTTCATACCTATGATTGAGTTTGATATAATCCTCAGTATGGATCAGATTTCGGACCATGATGTGAAGATTTATTGTAATAAGAATGAGGTTAAATTTTTTGATCATGATGATAAAGAACACCTTATCTTTATAGCATAATCGTCACCACCTGATTCTTACCTAAATCCACCCCCAATAGCTCAACTAAATTCAACTATTGGGGAGGAAGTGAGTGAAATGAATATGGGTAAGGAAAGGAATGTTCAAACAGAGGATGTACCTATTGTGAAAGAATATGTAGATGTGTTTCTGAAAGATTTACCTGGAAATCCTCCAGAATGAGAAATTGAGTTTTCCATTGATTTAATTCCTAGATCAAGGCCCATATCGAAGACCCCTTATAGAATTTCCATTGTGGAATTAGTGGAACTAAAGAAACAACAAGAGGAATTGAGTAATAAGGGATTTATTCACCCTAGTGTTTCTCCATGGGGAGCCCATGTCCTTTTTGTTAAGAAGAAAGATGGATCTATGAGGTTATGTATCGACTATAGGGAAATCAATGCTATAACAATAAAGAACAAGTATCCCCTACCTCGCATTGATGATTTATTTGGCCAGCTATATGGAGCTCAATAATTTTTAAAGATTGACCTTCGATCTAGATACCATCAGTTGTGTGTGAAGAAGGAATAAATTCTGAAGACAGCATTTTGAACTAGGTATGAGCATTACGAGTTTACAGTAATGCCTTTTTGATTGACTAATGCACCTTCTTTATTCATGGATCTAATGAATAGAGTTTTTAAGGAATACCTCAATGATTTTTTAGTGGTATTTATTGATGATATCTTGGTATACTCTAAAAGATACTAAGATCATGAAAATCACTTGCGCATTATCCTAAAGACTCCTAGAAGACATGAATTATATGGGATGTTTATTTAGTGTGAATTCTGTCTTCAAGAGATTTCTTTTCTTATCCATATTGTCTCCAAATATGGAATCTATGTTGATCCTTCTAAGACCAAGGCAATCCAATAATGTCCTATACTAATGAGTATAACTGAGTTACGTAGTTTTATTGGACTAGCAGGTTATTATCGGCATTTTTTCCAGAACTTTGCCCGATTGGATAACCCATTAACGAAGCTCACACGTAAAGGGGTTAAATTTGTTTCAAAAAAAGAGTGTGAAGAATGTTTTGAAGAACTGAAGAGAAGATTAGTCAATGCTCCTATTTTGAATCTACCATCGGGGAATGATGGGTTCATTATTTATAATGACGCATCAATGAAAGGACTTGGTTGTGTCCTTATGAAGAATGATATGGTTATTTCCTATGCATCATGACAGCTAAAAATTCATGAAAAAAAATATCCTACTCATGATATTGAGTTAGATGCTGTAATATTTTCCTTGAAGATGTGGATACATTATCTCTATGGTGAAAAATGTGAGATTTATACTGATCACAAGAGTTTGAAGTACATTTTCTCACAGAAAGAACTCAATGTGAGGCAAAGGTGATGGCTTGAACTACCCAAGGATAATGATTTCACGATACACTACCACCCGGGGAAAGAAAATAAGGTGGCAGATGCTTTGAGCAGAAAATATCATGGAGTTTGGAACATGATGAGAATTGAAAGGGATCCTATTTTCATGGATCCAGTGAAGATGGATATGGGAATTACCATGGAAGGTGAAACATCGATACTTTTTTAAATGGTTTCCAAACCATCTTTACTAGAAAGGATAAAGAGTTATCAGACCAGTGATGAAGAGTTTCAAAAGAATATTAAAGCTGTGAATGATGGGAGATTGAATGGCTTTGGGTATGAAGATGGAATTTTGAAATTTTGGAAGAGACTTTGTGTTCCCAATATACCTGATCTAAAAAGGGAATTGTTGGATGATGCTCATAGTTCCAGTTTCTCTATACACCCTGGGAGCACCAAAATGTATATAGATTTGAAGGAACATTTTTTGTGGGACAACATGCAGAGAGAGATTTCTGATTTTGTGTCAATATGTATGGTTTGTCAACAAGTGAAAGCTGTAAGGAAACAGCCTAGAGGAGTCATGAAACCTCTTCCCATACCTGAGTGGAAATGGGATAATATCAAGATGGACTTTGTCAATGGACTACCAAAGACTCCAAGAAGGAACGATGCAATATGGGTCATTGTTGATCGTCTTACCAAGTTATCACATTTTCTTACTATAAGGGAATATTTACCACTTGAACGTCTAGAAAGACTATATATTAATGAAGTTTTGAGACTTCAAGGAGTACCCCTATCAATTGTTTCAGATCATGATCCCCATTTTACATCATGATTTTGGAAAAGTATTTAGAAAGACCTGTATACTGAACTCCATTTGAGCACTGCTTACCACCCTCAAACAGATGGCCAATCAGAACAGACTATTCAATCCTTAGAAGACATGTTCAGATCATGCTCACTTGACTTTTAGGGTATTTGGGATCAATATTTACCTCTAGTAGAATTTTCCTATAACAAAACCTTCCATTCAAGTATTCTGATGTCACCATATGAAGCGTTATACGAAAAGATATGTCGCACACCAACCTGTTGGGATGATGTTGGTGATAGAAAACTCGTAGGCTAAGAACTGGTGGAGGAAATGATGGAAAAGGTGAAGGTAATCCAAAACCACATCAAAGCATCTCAAAGTAGGTAGAAGAGCTATGCTGATAACTGAAGGAAGGATTTGTAATTTCAGGTAAGAGATCATGTTTTCTTGAAGGTATCTCCATGAAAGGGTGTTGTGCGTTTTGGTAAGAATGGAAAATTGAGTCCTTGGTACATCGGAACATTAGAAATTATAGAACTAATTGGGGTTGTATCTTACCGTTTGGCAATGACACCAAGTCTCTCTAAAGTTCACAATGTGTTCTACGTATCACTGTTGAGAAAATACA
The DNA here is from genome assembly GCA_963277665.1 of Viscum album. Classification (NCBI taxonomy): domain Eukaryota; kingdom Viridiplantae; phylum Streptophyta; class Magnoliopsida; order Santalales; family Viscaceae; genus Viscum; species Viscum album. The sequence continues at coordinate 1,648,518,297 of OY728159.1, forward strand.
TTCCTGACCTAACGCATGTACTCACCTATGAGGAAGTAGAACAGGAACCCGATCTATCTTATTGTGAAGATCCTGTCAAGATTCTTGATACAAGAGAGCAAGTGCTGAGAAACCGGACGACTTGTCTGGTAAAAGTTCTCTGGATGAACCATAAGATGGAAGAGGCAACGTGGGAACCCGAGGAACATATGATGAAGAACCACCTGAGTCTTTTCACGCTGTAGTATTCTAGAAATTTCAAGGACGAAATTATTTGAAGGAGGCGAGAATGTAACACCTCAAGCTTCCACGATACGATTCTCTTTGAATAATACAGTAGTGTGTGTTGTACGCAACTTCGAAATTCTAACACACTGTGACCAATCAAAGTAGCGGTTATGAATAGTAATACCCAATTTTTGAAATATTATAAATTTGAACTCCTAAAATGGACTTCATTTTTGGATTCATAATATCAAAATTAGCCTAGGGTGAAATTTTGGTACTTTTCGGATAACTTTTATATTTTGATGAATAGTGAAAATTAATATATTTTAATTAAAAACAACTTTTTTAATAAAAATAATTAATAGTGATAAATTATGAATTTTAGTTGTTTACAATTATATTTAGAATATATTTTTACCATTTAATACAAGGTTGTTCATTGTACATAATTTCACAATTAAACCGAACATAAAGAAGTGTCAATCTTTTGATAGTTATTATCTCTTAAAAACACGCTTTTTGTTTTAACAACAGGAATTAATTTTAAATTAATTTCTGCCACTATTGTGTTTTGATTTTGGAAAAATAGATTCCATATTTGGAATCAGGATGTCCAAATTGTGTAAATAGGTAACTTTTATTTTTAGACATTTTGAATAATTACTTCAGTAAATATTTTATTTACCATGGTTATAGGGTAAATCCAGTAAATAAGGGTAAAAAAATAATATTATAATAACAATAAATTACCCTAAAACGTGTCCTAACTTTATTTGTTGACACATGTCTGACCATGGGCATATTTGGGTCGATTTTCGGACCCCATAGAGCCACTTGTAGGTGATATAGACACTTTATATTAATTAAGTTAAAGTAAATACAAATATGACAAAAGCATATATCTTTTAGGAAAACGATTTTTACATAGAGTTATACATGTTATATTTTCGACTATAAATATTCATTATAAAGGTAAAAATATTTCATACATAATGGTATTTTATTTATAATATTTATACATTTAATAATTAAATTTATTTATGAAAAAATAATGATGCAGTATTTTCCTTATTAATAAAAGAATCAAATAATTGGTATTATAAAAGTTAAAATAAATATAATTTTAAATTTTTAATGTCATCCACGAATTTTATTGGTTAATATTACATGTTAGTATTTCTTAAATTAATTTTATTTTAATTACTAAAGTTGTTAATACTTTAACAAAAATCAATTATTGAATCGTGTCAAATTTGACATAAATGAGAATTTAAAACAAATATTATATTTTTAATTGATATTCTATTACTAAAAATCTATGGTTCGGCCAAAGGACTTATCTCATGATAGGTGTATCATAAATGGAACACTTGGGGTCACTTGGATGTATATATTATGTTTATTAACTATAGAATATAAAAATATAAAGTGACATGGTAAATGTCAAACTAATTAACTAAGAGTTAAAACTAAAATATAAGGTTAACATAATTACCCAAAACTATTTAAAATCTATTGTTTGAAAGGATTTAGACCCATACCAAACTTAGAGTTTTAATAATACACTTTTGAGCTATTAGAAACTGAATATGAATTTATTATAAAATAATAGTTTATGTTTTTTCTAAAGAGCTCGTCCTCCTCCTTATAAAAGGACACCACTTATAACCAATTCTTCACACCTTAAAAGCCTTTTGGATTGGCCAAAACCTTCCCAAATAATCTCTCAACCTCCCTCACTTCAACCTAGATGCCATAGTTTGATCATAAATCCAACCTAATGAGCCCTTTTGATCAAATCAAAAGGAAGAACCTGAAAAAGAGGTAATGTTTTCACCACCCTCTTTCAAGTTCCTTTCTTCTTCCACTTATTCTTTATTTATTATTTACATTCTCAAATAATAACTCTAGTATCTTATATATACTATTACTTTATTAAAAATATGGTATAACCATATTTAGTATTCTATCCATCCTTTGAATGACATGTCACCATACGTGCGTACGTACAGCCTATAGTGTCGACGTCGTGGTGTAATTGTTATTCAACACATTATTATTTGGATGGGTATAATAATGATGTTTAATTCATTTAAATAATAAATATAACATGATAATGACTCTGTATATTTGATATACCATCCAATTATATATTATTTTAAAATCAAAATAAGGATATTGTCGCTCGTGCATACGTACAGACTACCGTCTCCACGAACGCGATGAGATTCATTCCCCATCGTATCCATTCAAGTATAATTCTCATTTGATGATTAAAAATAATGTTTATAGACTTTATATCATTATGGATATGAATAATATACAACCAATTCATAACAAACACAGCTTACGTAACAAAACATATAAAAAATGAGTAAGTTAACACCCGAAACGACGATAATACTAAGATATTATTAACAAAACAATGTTAAAAGATAATATATGATATCATATTAATGTATATTATTCTTATATAATTTAATAAAAATTATTTCACCATTATACATGAAGTTAATCTACCCTCAAACATGTAAAATTACAAGGTGAGGGTTTATTTCACAATCTCTTCATTATCCGAGGTTGTTTATACGTAATTATCTACTGGGACCTCTTTATCATCCACATCTATGCTTCATAAAAATGTATTTCAAAACATTCTTACTATTTTATTGAATATGGTTTAAAGTCATTTTTACCCTTTTTTGACTTTTTATTAGAGGTTTATAAAGGAATCTTTCCATCATTTTCCAAACAAGGTCTTTTTAAACCTTTTTGACAGAATTAAGGTAAGAATGTCTTTTTTAACATATACGGCGGGTGCGGCTATTTTCCACTGTTATAAAATTGTTGAAGCTTCTCTTACAATCTTATAAGAATATTTTCAAATTAAATGTTTTCTTTTATAATTATGTGACTTTTAAATGATTTCAAAAAAAGAGTTATTTCTCTCAAATAGTTTTGATTTCATCTATGTCAACATCCTTTGATGGATTTTATGCTGATTTTAAGTTTATTTACTATGAAAAAAAATTCCATATTGTATTGAAGGATTTGTGATATGTTTGACTGTGGATGTGTTATTTCTATACCATTCATAGTTTATGGAGAAAGTATTGACATTTCGTATGCTAGTTTTAATACGAATGTTTATGTTATGTTTAAACCTGTTCATATGAGGAATGTATTGGACTTAATAAGTGACATGTGGAGCCCCCTATATCTCCTCGATGCATCGGTAGATCTCATGAGACAAACTAGTGTCTTGGAACAAGGCCTTGACAAAATCTTATTTGTAGTCTTGGCACGGGGCCTTGGCTATGTGGTTATGAGAGTCTGGCATTATGCATTCCATCATTATGAAAGTGGTTATTGATATTGCATGTGATTATTAGACTAGTAGAATATCCATGTGAATAAGTAAATGGAATTATTTCATTTCATTTTTTCCATATTATTTTTATGTTCAAGTTTAAAAGGCTTTTGGTTTAGTTATACATTGCCTTAAATATTTATGGTTATTTATGAAAGTTTCCATTATTTTGTTATCCTTACTGGGCATCTAAGTTCACCCCTTTCTATGTTTTATTTTTCCTAGGATGTGAAGAAGTATTTTATGACTAACCTGTAGGGATTGTCTAAGGGGATATGAGTGTGGACTATGGAGACTATGTTGTTGTAGTTTTTATTTTATGATGTAATGTAATACTTATGAATGTATCTAGTGATTCAAAGGCTATTAAACTAATCGGTTTTTTGAGACTTGATCTTTTGTGATCATGCAAATGTTATGTAATAATGCACCGACTCGGGGTAACTAGGGTCAGGGCATTATAGTTGGTATCAGAGGAAGTTTATTACAAACCATGGAAGCTATATTTAGATAAAATCTGATTAGAGCACATAGACCTAAGATGGACTTTGAGGATTAGTATAGAATAACTTCCTAGAATATTGGTATTATAGAGATTTTTTGAGTTTTCAGAGCAATACATCAATTTCTGGATACGAGCAGGTAGAGGCGGCTCTTGCACAAATTTACATAGGGGTAAAACCCAAAAACACCACTTTGAGCTAGACTAGAACAGGAACTGGTGCACGACAACGGGCCTTGCTGCACTCTTAGTTACGACACTCCCAGGGGATATTCTTAGGATAATTCTCATTTTCATTAAAAACCATTATTAAGGGTTTATGAGTTTATACATCCTCAAAGAAAACATTTTTTTATGATTATGGATTATATCCATAACTAGTTCAATTTATGTTTAGTGTTTTACAAGTTTGGATTTATGTATTGCAATTTATACACTAATCTACTGTATGCCATTGTTTAGAAATGGGGCCTAGTGGAAGAAATGGAAACTGTATCAATGAACACACTCATTGTAGGTACTTCCATCCTGCTCAAGATAATTATAGTGGAGATGGTGATGAAACTAGTTCTGATAATCTAATCACCATACTGGGAAAACTCACTCAGGTTATGAATAATAAACTTACCCGTATGGAGCACCCTGATCCGCAGTGTGGAGGATCAGTGTTAGATCGCTTCATGAGGCAACAACCACTGACATTAAATGGGAGTAAAAATCCCTTAATATCTGAGCAATTGATAAATTCCTTAGAGAAAATATTCCTTGTCTTGGGATGTAGTGAAAGGGAAAAAGTTATCATGGCAGTTTACTGCCTCACTGGAGATGTTGATCGATGGTGGTCATTGATTCAAAACACGATGGAAGATGATGAAGTATCAAATATGGAATGGAGGGAGTTTAACGAGCTTTTCATAGAAAAATACTTTCCTTGTGACCATCGATCAGATATGGAAAGGCAATTTATGAGTCTGAGACAAAAGGAGGATGAGAATGTCGCAAAGTATGAGACTAACTTTACAAGGTTAGCATGGTATGCTGGAGATTATATACATAAGCTAAGAATTAATATTGATCATTTATTTTTTGGGTTAAAACTGTTTCTTCGTCGAGAATTGGTCTCACAATCCTTCTCATCATACAAAGATATTGTCTCGTGTGCTATCTAGACAGAAAAAGAATTCTCTAAGTCTTATGACTTTAAATCAAAGCAAGAGAAGAAGATATCTGCTGACCAATCAAGAAATTGAAATAAGGGAAAGAAGAGAAAATTTGAATATCCATCCAGTAGTAAATGTGGTAAGAAACACCCCGATACTTTCTTGAAGGTAATGGGAGTCTGTTACAAGTGTGGTGAAAAAGGACACCAACCGCGTGATTGCAAAGGGAAGAAGGAAGATACTAATGTTCAATGATAAAATTACAAGGAGATGGGACATTATGAAAATGAATGTCCTAAGATTCAGGGGAACTTACCTCAGAAAAGGCCATGGGATCAAGGCCAAGCTTATGCTATCACTACTGCTGAGGTGGAAGCTCTGAAAGACATGGTGGCAGGTAATTTAATGGTTTCCTCAAGTTTAGAAAATGCATTATTTGATTATAGATCATCGCATTGTTTCATATCTTCCCATTTTTCTAAAAAAATTAGATATTTACAATTTGATTTAACAAGGTAGTTGTCAGTTAAAACTCCTAGTGAAAGTATCATTACAACAATGTTTTGTGAATCAGTCCCCATTAGAGCTCATAAATGTTCTTTATCTATTGATCTCATCATCATACCTATGATTGAGTTTGATATAATCCTCGGTATGGATTGGATTTCAGACCATGATGCGAATATTTATTGTAAGATGAAGGAGGTTACAATTTTTTATAATGATGATAAAGAACACCTTATCTTTAGAGCAAAATCGTCACCACCCGATTCTTACCCAGATCCACCCCCAGTAACTCAACTAAATTCAATTATTGGGGATGAAGTGAATGAAATAACTATGGTTAAGGAAAGGAGTGTTCAAATAGAGGATGTACCTATTGTGAAAGAATATGTAGATGTGTTCTGGAAGATTTACGTGGACATCCTCCAGAACGAGAAATTGAGTTTTCCATTGATTTAACTCGTGGATCAAGGCCCATATCGAAGACCCCTTATAGAATGGCCACTATGGGATTAGTGGAACTAAAAAAGACAACTAGAGGAATTGAGTAATAAGTGATTTATTCTCCCTAGTGTTTCTCCATGGGGAGCCCCTGCCCTTTTTGTTAAGAAGAAAGATAGATCTATGAGGTAATGTATCGACTATAGGGAAATCAATGTTATAACAATAAATAAAAAGTATCCCCTACCTAGCATTGATGATTTATTTAACCAACTGCATGAAGATAAATACTTTTCAAATATTGAACTTCGATCTGGATACCATTAGTTGTGTGTGAAGGAGTACATTCTGAAGACAGCATTTCGAACTAGGTATGGGCATTACGAGTTTACAGTAATGCCTTTTGGATTGACTAATGCACCATCTGTATTCATGGATCAAATGAACAGAGTTTTCAAGGAATACCTTGATAATTTTATAGTGGTATTTATTGATGATATCTTGGTATACTCTAAAAGCTACAAAGATCATGAAAATCACTTGCACATTATCCTGAAGACTCTTAGAAGACATGAATTATACGGGAAGTTTAGCAAGTGTGAATTTTGGCTTCAGGAGATTTCTTTTATTGGCCATATTATCTCTAAAGATGGAATCTTAGTTGATCCTTATAATACCAAGGCAATCCAATAATGGATAGCATCGACGAGTATAACTGAGGTATGCAGTTTTATTGGCTTAGCAGGTTATTATCGGCGTTTTGTCCATAACTTTTCCTGATTGACCAACCCATTAATGAAGCTCACACGTAAAGGGGTTAAATTTGTTTCGAAAAAAGAGTGTGAAGAATGTTTTGAATAACTGAAGATAAGATTAGTCAATGATCCTATTTTGAATCTACCATCGGGGAATGATGAGTTTGTTATTTATAGTGATGCGTCAATGAAAGGACTTGGTTGTGTCCTTATGAAGAATGATAGGGTTATTTCCTATGCATCACGACAACTAAAAATTCTTGAGCAAAACTGTCCTACTCATGATCTTGAGTTAGCTATTGTAATCTTTGCTTTGAAGATATGGAGACATTATCCCTATGGTGAAAAATGTAAGATATATACTGATCACAAGAGTTTGAAGTACATTTTCTCACAGAAAGAACTCAACATGAGGAAAAGAAGATGGCTTGAACTACTCAAGGATTATGATTGCACGATACACTACCACCCATGGAAGGCAAATAAAGTGGCAGATTCTTTGAGAAGAAAAGATCATGGAGTTTTGAACATGATGAGAATTGAAAGGGATCCTATTTTCATGGATCTAGTGAAGATGGATATGGGAATTACTATGGAAGGTGAAACATCGATACTTTTTCAAATGGTTGCCAAACCATCTTTACTAGAAATGATAAAGAGTTCTCAGACTGGTGATGAAGAGTTTCAAAAGAAGATAAAACTGTGAATGATGGGAGATTGAATGACTTTGGGTATGAATATGGAATTTTGAAATTTGAGAAGAGACTTTCTGTTCCCAATATACCTGAACTAAAAAGGGAATTGTTGGATGATGCTCATAGTTCTAATTTCTCTATACACCCTGGGAGCACCAAAATGTATAGAGATTTAATGGAACATTTTTTGTGGGACAACATGAAGAGAGAGATTGCTGATTTTGTGTCAAGATGTATGGTTTTTCAACAAGTGAAAGCTGGAAGGCAACAGCCTGGAAGAGTCATGCAACCTATTCCCATACCTGAGTGGAAATGGGATAATATCATGATTGACTTTGTCATGGGACTACCAAACACTCCCAGAAAGAACGATGCAATATGGGTCATTATTGATCATCTTACCAAGTCAGAACATTTTATTGATATAAGGGAAGATTTACTAGTTGAATGTCAAGCAAGACTATATATTAATGAAGTTGTGAGACTTCTTGGAGTACCCCTATCAATTGTTTTAGAGCATGATCCCCGTTTTACATCAAGATTCTAGAAAATTCTTCAGAAATACCTGGATACTGAACTCCATTTGAGCACTGCTTACCACCCTCGAAAAGATGGACAATCAGAACATACTATTCAAAACATAGAAGACATGTTGAGATCATGTTCACTTGACTTTCAGGGTATGTGGGATCAATATTTACCTCTGGTAGAATTTTCCTATAACAATAGCTTCCATTCAAGTATTCGGATGTCACCATATGAAGCGTTATACAGAAAGAGATGTCGCACACCAACCTGTTGGGATGATGTTAGTGAAAGAAAACTCATAGGCCCAGAACTGGTGGAGGAAATGATGGAAAAGGTGAAGGTAATCCAAAACCACATCAAATCAGCTCAAAGTAGGCAGAAGAGCTATGTCGATAACCAAAGGAAGGATTTGGAATTTCATGTAGGTGATCATGTTTTCTTGAAGGTATATCCATGGAAGGGTGTTATACGTTTCGGTAAGAAGGGAAAATTCAGTCCCAGGTACATCGGACCATTTGAAATTCTAGAATGAATTGGGGCTATAGCTTACCGTTTGACAATGCCACCAAGTCTCTACAAAGTTAATGATGTGTTCCACATATCACTGTTGAGAAAATACATGCCTGACCCAACACATGTACTCACCTATGAGGAAGTAGAACTGGAACCCGAACTATCTTATTGAGAAGAGCCTATCAAGATTCTTGATACAAGAGAGCAAGTGCTGAGAAACCAGACGACTCGTCTGCTAAAAGTTATATGGAGAAACCATAAGATGGAAGAGGCAACGTGGGAACCCGATGAACTTATGATGAAGAAAAACCCAAGTATTTTCATGCAGTAGTATTCTAGAAATTTTTAGGATGAAATTATTTGATTTTTGGGATAATGTAACACCCCAAGCTTACACGGTACGATTCTCTTTGAATAATACAGTAGTGTGTGTTGTACGCAACTTTGAGATTCTAACACACTACGACCAATCAAAGTAGTTATTAAGAATATTAATACTCACTTTTTAAAATTTTATAAATTTTATCTATCAAAATGAACTTCATTTTTGGATTCGGAATATCGAAATTAGCCTATGGTGAAATTTTGGTACTTTTCGGATAACTTTTATATTTTCATGAATAGTGAAAAATACTAAATTTTAATTAAAAACATCTTTTTTAATTGAAATAATTAATAGTGATAAATTATGAATTTGAGTGGTTTTAAAGTATATTTAGAATATATTTTTACCATTTAATACAATTTTGGTCATTGGACATAATTTCATAATTATACCAGACATAAACAGGTGTCAATCTTTTGATAGTTATTATCTCTTAAAAACACGCTTTTTGTTTTAACAACGGAAATTAATTTTAAATTAATTTCTGCCACTTCTATGTTTTAAATTTTGAAAAATGAATTCCATATTTGTAATCAGGATTTCCAAATTGTGTAAATAGGTAACTTTTATTTTTAGACATTTTGAATAATTAATTCGGTAAATGTTTTATTCATCATGGTTAAAGGGTAAATCTGGTAAATAAGGGTAAAAAATAATATTATAATAATAATAAAATACCCTAAAATGTGTCCTAACCTTATTTTTTGATACATATCCTACCATGGGCATCTTTGGGTCGATTTTGGGACTCCATGGATCCACTTGTAGGTGATAAGGACACTTTATATTAATTAAGTTAAAGTAAATACAAAAATGACATAAGCATATATCTTTTAGAAAACAATTTTTACATAGGGTTATACATGTTATATTTTCAACTATAAATATTAATTAGAAATATAAAAATATTTCCTACATAATGGTATTTTATTTATAATTTTTAAAAATTTAATAATTAATTTTATTTATGAACCAATAATGATGTGGTATTTTCCTTATTAATAAAAGAATCAAATAATTTGTATTATAAAAGTTAAAATAAATATAATTTGAAATTTTTGATGCCATACACGAATTTTATTGGTTAATATTACATTTTATTATTGCTTAAATGAATTTTATTCGAATTAATAATGTTTTTAAGACTTTAACAAAAATCAATTATTGAATAGTGTCAAATTTTACATAAACGAGTTTTTAAAATAAATATTATATTATTAATTGATATTCTATTCCTAAAAATATAAGGTTAGGAAAAAGGACTTATATAATGATATGTGTATCATTAATGGACCACTTGGGGGTATCTTGGATGTATATAGTAATTTTATTAACTATATAATATAAAAATACAAAGTGACATGGTAAATGTCAAACTAATTAACTAAGAGTTAAAACTAAAAGATAAGGTTAATATAATGACACAAACCTGTTTAAATTATATTGGTTGAAAGGATTTATAACCATACCCACCTTATACTTTTAATAATCTACTTTGGAGCCTTTATAAACCGAATATTAAATTATTATAAAATAATACTTTAATTTTTTCCTAAAGAACCCCTCCTCCCCTTATAAAAGGACACAACTTCTAACAAATTCTTCACACCTTCAAAGCCTTTTGGCTCGGACAACCCCTACCCAAATATTCTCTCAACTTCCCTCACTTCAACATAGAGGCCTTATTTTGATTATAAATCCAACCTATGGAGCCCTTTTTATCAAATCAAAAAGAAGAACCCGAAAAAGAGGTAATGTTTTCACCACCCTCTTTCAAGTTCCTTACTTCTTGCACTTATTTTTTGTTTTTTATTTCCATTCTAAAATAATAAATCTAGTATCTTCTATATACTGTGATTTTATTATAAATATGGTATAACCATATTCAGTATTCTTTCCATCCTTTGAATGACATGTCACCATACGTGCGTACGTACGGCCTACCGTCTCCACGTCGTGGTGTAATGTTATTCAACACATTATTATTTGGATGGGTATAATAATGATGTGTAATTAATGTAAATAACAACTATAACATAATAATGATTCTGTATATATAATATAACATCCAATTATATATTATTTTAATATCAAAAGAATGATATTTTCGCTCATGCATACGTACGGACTACCGTCTCCACGAACGCTGAGATTCATTCCCCATCAATCCATTCCAGTCTAATAATCATTTGATGATTAAAAATAATGTTTAATTACTTGATATCATTCTGGATATGAATAATATACAACCAATCCATAACAAACACGACTTATGTAATAAAACATATAAAATAAAACGAGTATGTTAACACCCGAAAGGACGATAATACTAAGATATTATTAACAAAACAATGTTAAAAGATAATATATGATATCATATTAATGTATATGATTCTTGTATAATTTAATAACAATTATTTCACCATTATACTAGAGGTTAACCTACCCTCAACCAAGGAAAAGTACAAGGTAAGGGTTTATTTTACAATCTCTTCATTATCTGAGGTTGTTTATACGTAATTATCTATAAGGACCACTTTATCATCCACATCCATGTTTCATAAAAATGAATTTCAAAACATTATTAATATTTTACATAATATGGTTTAAAGTAATTTGTACCCTTGTTTGAATTTTTATTAGAATTTTATAAAGGAATATTTCCGTCATTTTCCAAACAAGGTCCTTTTTAACCTTTTCGACACAATTAAGGTAAAAATGTCTTTTTAACTTATACGGCGGGTGCGTCTATTTTCTGCCATTATAAAATTGTAGAAGCTTCCCATACAATCTTATAAGAATATTTTCAATGTAAATGTTTTCTTTTATAATTATATGACTTTTAAAGGATTTCAAAAAAAGAGATATTTCTCTCAAATAGTTTTGATTTCATTTATGCCAACATCCTTTGATAGATTTTAAGCTTATTTGAAGTTGATTTACTATGATAAAAAACTTCTATATTGTATTGAAGGTTTTGTGATATGTTTGACTGTGGATGTGTTATTTATATACCATTCATGGTTTATGGAGAAAGTATTGACATTTAGTATGCTATTTTTAATACGAATGTTTTTTTATGTTTAAACCTGTTCATATGTGGAATGTATTGGACTTAATAAGTGACAAGTGGAGCCCACTATTGCTCCTTGATGCATCGGTAGGTCTCATGAGACAAACTAGTGTCTTGTAACAAGGCCTTGACAAAATATTATTTGTATTCTTGGCACGAGGCCTTGGCTATGTGGTTATGATAGTATGGCATTATGCATTCCATCATTATAAAAGTGGTTATTGATGTTGAATGTGATTATTCGACTAGTAGAATATCCATGTGAATAAGTAAATAGAATTATTTCATTTAATTTTTTCCATATTATGCTGAATTTAAAGTTTAAAAGGATTTTTTTTAGTTATACATTGCCTTAAATGTTTATTCTTATTTATGAAAGTTTCTGCTATATAGTTATCCTTACTGGGCATCTAAGCTCACCCCTTTCTATGTTTTATTTTTCCCATGATGTGAAGAAGTATTTTATGACTGACCTGTAGGGATAGTCTAAGGGGATATGAGTGTGGACTATAGAGACTATGTTGTTGTAGTTTTCATTTTATAATGTAATGTAAGACTTATGAATGTATCTAGTGATTCCAAGGCTACTAAACTAATCTGTCTTTCGAGACTTGATCTTTTGTGATCATGCCAATATTATGTAATAACGCACCGACTCTGGTAACTAGGGTTGGGGAGTTATATCTATAATGTTCTTTGACAAGGTGACTTGTCCTATTGCATATAACTTTGTATTTATAGTAAAATAACTTCAATGGTTTTTTCTCTTAAGAGGGGTTGTGCACTAGTTTACCACCTCTCGTATAACGCCTCATATCATAAACAACCCATAATTAAAATATTTACAACAAGGGTTTTACTTTGTTACATTTTGATTATATTTTAAATTTAATGTTTTTGAGAATTAAAAAATAGTCTTTCATATCAAAACCTTGTAGTAAAAAGTGTACACTTCCACACAATATCTATTTTTTATAAAAATTGGTTTATATGTTAATAATATTGTTTTTTTCAGGAAACTTCCACTTAATTAAAGATGTGTCGCCATTAGAATTTCTATAATCCATAAACCTAATTAATCTATGTGAAGAAAATTTTAAAATGTGGCTTAAAAAAACCTCATTAAGAGATATAAAAAATAAAAGAAACCCATTATCCCAGGGAAAATCATAGAAACCCATAAAATTTTTACCTTTTCATAATAAACATTAAGCATATAAAATAAATAATATTCACTTATGAAAATAAACATATTCTCAAATAAAACCTTTAAAACCTACAGAAATCATAAAAACCATGAAAGAATCATGAGGAACGTTATAAATCCTGAAAAAATTCCTTTAAAAAACAAACCTTTCACCTATACCAATTCATAAACATTCCTCACCACCTCAAATAAAAAAATAAATAAAAACCTTTAGTAATCATAAAATTGGTATCTTAGAGCATCATATTCATAAACTAAGTTCACTCATGTTTAAACTATATTGAAAATAACTTATTTCCTGCTAATTCTATAGGATTAACCTACCCGGTTTCTTTTTTCATTTTTCACATTTGAAGACTAATCATTACCCAATGCATTAGAGATATATATATATATCACTCATCATCATGAGCTAGATTGGTATCACCCATCATCATATATAATGATAAATTAATATATCATGAATAAAACATTTATATTATTGTAATTTTCTATCAAAAAACCCTTGAAAAACTGTTTTGAACCCATAAGAAAAATCACGTTCAGTTTTTATATAAAAATTCATAGAAATATCAGTTTCTTTTGAAAACACTTAGCAATGAAAAATTACCCAAAAATATTGTAATTTAATTTAATTTGTAAACCCATAAAACCATGAAAATTTATTTTCATAAATAATAATGTATATGACCATTGTAAATCTATTCATGTTGTATTTGTAAAAATAGTATTTTTCAATTTAGTAAAAAGAGTCAAAAAATGACCCATATGAAAAAAAAATTAAAAAAACCTTTTAATTTTTTTTAAATAAATGTAAAATTAATTTATTAAGAAAATTAGTCATATTTAATTATAAAAAATAATTTTTTGGAAAAATTTAAAATAACATGGACAAGGAGGAAGAAAGAGTTTAAAACAAATAAAACAATGTTTTTAATAAAATACCGTATATATTTGGTAATTTCTCAATAAAATATAAAAATGAATAATAGAGATTTAAAATTATTTTAAAGAACTTTAATTTGGGTTTAATAATGACAAAATACATCTATATTAAATTATATACACCATAGAAAATAAAACATATGGTGAAAATGACACGAGTCTCAAGGAAAGAAAATTAAGATGAGAAATCCCTTACCTTGAGTCTCGAATCACCACATATGTCTTTTACTTTCCTAAATAATAAAATTATATTAATTTTCTTCATACTATGAAAAATTTTCAAGTTAATTTTCTTACTATTTATCCTTTCATTTAATTTATTACCATTATTTATTTATTTATTAAATTGGTAAAGTTTACATCAGATGTTTTGAGTTAATTATGTTTGTAACCTCAAAATAACTTTGATACATTAACTATAGTAAAATGGGTCATTATTTCATCATATACAGAATCTTATACAAGTTATAATTAGAATTTTTATACATAAAATATACTTTTAGAACCATCATTTTTATTGAGTAATGAAAAATAAATCACATTGCTTCATAGAGGTGGTAGTCCACATGTATGCACGAACAACATTAATATTTTACAACAAAAGGAAGGGTAAGAGAATAAATAATATATTTTATTTCCATAACCATAAATATTTCATAAAAATATTATATTTTCATTAATTGAATATTTGTAATGAACTGTGTGAGACCATAATGGATAATGATTCACATCATTTCGTGGAGATGATAGTCCACTCATACATATGTGCAAAGTATTCATTTTCCATTGAATAGAAGAGGTGATGGAAAAGGGTTTTAATATAAAAATAATAAAATATAAATTTAGTTAATACAGTTATGTTATTATATCATCATGTTTATGATATTTTTTAAATAGTTAAAAAATAAATAAAGTAAAAATGAATCAGTTTAGACATACATCCTCTTTTGATATCTTTCTTTCTATTGAGCGTAAATACATTCAAGGAGAGGTTTATTGTAACTCCATGGGATTAGAGATGTGGATATAGACATTTATATATCAATTTGGAAATAGTTTTAAGATAAAAAAAACTCAAATGGGCCTTTGTAAATCATAAATTCAGTCCTTTTTATACATAAAAATCAGTGGCATTTTCATAATTTATCAATCTTTAAGCATCATGAATGTAATTTTAAAAATTTCAAATGGAACATACAAGATCCATGAATGGTATAATAAAAAATTTCCCATTAAATTGATTAATTATATGTTATTTATTATTTTATAATTATTTTTATAAAATAAACATTAAATAGCATTTAAGGTCATTTTAGGACTATTCACAAAATTAGATTTCAAATAAACTAATAAAACAATGGAATTCGAATATAGATACATTAACCATCAAATATTAATTATAATTATGTAATAAATTCATGTAACTATATAGTTCATCTAAATCATATTACTTATATTGTTTTTAAAATCATTTACTGAATTTTTATATTTTCCTCCACAAGCATTGTATTAGCTTTGTGTAAATTTTCAAAAATAATTTTACCAAAATCAAAAATTAGAAATAAAATAATTTCATTAATTTAGATTATTATTAATTAAATTTATAATATATATTCATTCACATACAATTTTTATCTCTATCCATATCATGATAACATAATAAGTCAGAGAGAGTGGCATTTTTTGTTACACTTAACTTAAAATAATACAAAGGTTGTGATCAAAGAAAAATGGCACCAAAATGTGATATTTAATAATATATAATGGATATTTTAGAATTAAAATCATAAAATGAAATAATTTTAAGTTTTTTATTGATATTGAGACTTTATCCCATAGTTTCAACCCTAGTTAACCCATTTTACTCTTTACCTTGGTTATTAACTTTTACCATAGTTACTATTCATAATGACTAAAAAATGAAATGAACCACATAAACTAATGTTATTATCTTGATTCCAAATATTAAATCCATTTTTCAATATTAAATTTCAATAAGTTTGAATAATTACTCTTTATATAACTTCAAAAAACATAATGAAAAATCATTTTAAGAAAAAAAGGCATGTTTTAAGCATAAAATGATTTTATACTAAAATCAAGTATAATGTTGATTGTAATAATATTAATTGAATTATTATTAATAAAATGAAACTTATCTGACTTAAAAATAAATTAATAACCAATGGTAACATTTAAATTACTTTTATTAAAAAATGATAGCTTTTTTCAAAGATTGATAATTTTCACAATCCACTCAAAAATAAATATTTAAAAAAAACAAAAAAACATCATCTTAAGATTATTTTGACATTGTAATTTAAATAATTATTTCCATTTTATCAAATAAAATTTCTAAAAGTGTTATAAATTAAACATAATATCCACACACAAAATATAATAAAAATCTTTTTTGAAGAAAATATATTTTTAAAGTATAAAATGAATTTAAACTGATTCATTATCTAGTAATCAACATTTCGATTAATGTTATTTTATTTTATTAAAAGTATGATCTATAAATTTCATTAAAATTATTCAACTATAGTAATTAGCTTTGATAAAAATACATTTTGCACGTAAATCAATTTTATAGAAAAATATCAGCTTTAATATTATAAGATTTTATTTAAAATTGAGTTGTTATTTCCTATAAATTAATATATATTTTTTCATTAAGGAAAACTTTTATATATATATTTTATAATGTGTTTAATATTCTACATACCTTCAAGTCCAATGACTAGTTTATCATAGTTATATTTAATAATAATATTTCAATAGTATATTTCACTTCATTTTAAGATTGATGTTGTGTGATATACATTCTATAAAACATAATAATCATTTAAAGTGAAATAAACTAACATATTAGTGTGATACATTCTCACCCACTTAAAGAAACATCATCCCCCTGATTTTAATTTAATTATCTCAAGATGAGTTTTCCAAAACCTAGTAATAAAATCACACACACACACACACACACACATATATATATATATATATTACCATGAACAATAATTTCTAGGTTATGAACCATAACCATATTATTTCATAAATTCATGGACCTCTCTAGGACTCATACTTTAAAATGGGTTTCTCAATGCATATCAGGATAGATGAATGCTAATTTCCATATAAAACTCTTTATATTTTAAAAAATTATTTTACCGTAGAGATAGTGACCTTATGAAAATATATGTACTTTATTTATTTTCTCAATTTCACCCTTTAGTCGTGTTTTAATCAATTCTCACTTTTATCTCATGGATTTTTCCAAGAAATGAATACTCAATATTATTTTTTCATGCCTGAAGTTCAAAAAACACTTCTAACAAATAAAAGTATTTGTAAAAGGACAAAAAGATATTAAATCACCCTTTAGTCATTAATCAAAAAAAGGTTAGCAGAAGGTAATATAATATCCTATATGAATAAATACTTCATTAATATTCAAATTCTCAATAAATAATAAACAATTTCAACTTAAATCATTATATAAATAACAAAACATAAAACTCATTAAAAAAATCAATACCATGATTGAATACCAAATATTAGAATGATTTGGAAACATATACTTCTAATAAGATATCAAAACTTATCTCTAAATAATATAAATCACTTAAGAAGTTACATACCAAAAATATATATTCTCTAATCATATATTCTCCAAAATATGATAATATTTTACATAAATAACCTGAATCACCACAGATACTTAATAAAATCATATATTCTTCAAAAATTTGACTCAACATTTATTCATCAAATAAAATTAATATTTCAATTGAACTTAATCTAATAATATTCCCAAGATATTAAAATTATTCAAAAATAACTTTAATCACTTAGCCATCAAGTAACTTTTTAATCCCTTCATTATTTATATGATAGAATATATGTTACCAAAAATATAATAACCATTTTATTCCAATTACCAAAAATTAACTAAACATAAAAGATAATATTAAACCTAAATTTTACCTAAACCTTTAAACTTTTTCCACAAAATATAAAATAATTCTTCCTTAAATAATCTTTTCACTAAAATACATACTAAACATAAAGGTTTTATTCCCATAAATGTAACCCAAAATATCTTTATGAATTTTAAACTCATATAACCTAAAACCTTGAAAAGGATATATATTCCTTTAAACATATGATCATAATTTGAATTATTAACCCATTATGGTATCCAAAACTCTTAAATAATTATCATCTGAATCATCTTAACCTCTAATGAAATCTAAAAAATATATTTGATACCAACTATAATTAATTGTATCGTAAACAACCCATAATTGCAGGATTATTAACAAGGCATTCACATTCTTATATTTTTATAATCATTTTATTTTTAAAGTTTTATTTAATTAGTAAAAAATATTACACATCAAACCCTTATAATAGAAAGTTTAATCTTCCAAGAAATGTATATTTTTTCCAAAAAAATAGGTTCATATATTTGTACTTCTATTTCATTAATGAAACATTTTCTTTGTCTAAGTTGTGTCACCATTAAACCTTCTATAATCCCTAGAAATCCTTAATACCAATGAAAAACAAATGAAAATATGTGATTAGAAAAAAAATCTTAATAATGGATATAAAATAATAAATTAAACTCATTAGTCCAATGAAAATGTTGGAAGCCCAAAAAAATGCACCTTTTTCACAATAAACAATGAGTGTATAAAATAAAACATACTCACTTATAAATATAAAAAATTACTCAGATAAAATCTATATAATCCATAGAAATAATAAAAACCATGGAGGAATCATGTGGAACAATATAACTTACAAAAAAATTCTTTAAAAATCAAACCATTCAACTTTAATTATTTATAAATATTATATGCCACATGAAATCAAAAGATTTATATAAAAACATTTAATAATATTATAATAGGTATCCAAGAGAATCATTTTAATAACCCATGTTCACCCATATTTAACCCATTTCAAAAATAATTTAGGCTTATTTAATTCTATAGAAGTAACCTACATGGTTATCTCCCTTATTTTTTCCCTTCAAAGAGTAATCATTACCCAATGCATTGGAGAGCTCTATCTGAATCACTTATCATCATGAGATATATCAGGATAATCCATACGAACATATAATGATCAAGTTCTATATCATGATGTAAAAAATTTTAATCTTTTATTTATTCATCATATAACCCCTAAAAAACTATTTTTAACACATATGAAAAATAACTTTCCATTTTCAAATAAAAATATGGGGAAATAGAATTTTAATTTGAAGATTTTTTGAAATGAAAAATTACCCAAAAATATGGGAATTTAATTTCCATTTTAATACCATTAAAACTTTAATATTTTGTTTCATAATGAATAATGAATATTATGGAGGAAAAATTCATTCATTTTTTATGCATTAAAGAACATTCTTTTGAACTTTGGTAAAAAGTGTCAAAAATGACCTATATGGAAAATGTTAAAAACATTCTAAATTAAAACATTATAAAAAAAGTCAAAATTAGTTGAAAATTAAATTTAACAAATTTTTAATAATAAATAAGAACATTTTTGATACATTTAAAAAAAAAATTGGACATGTTGTAAAAGAGTTTAAAACATTTAAAACAACAATTTGAAAGAAAAATATCTTATATCTTTGGTAACTTTTAAATAAAAATAAAAATTTAAGAATAGAAATTTCAAATTATTTTTAAACCAATTTAATTTCTGTAAATTAATTATAAAATAAATCCATATTTAAGTATATAAACCACAAAAAATAAAATATTTGGTGAAAATTTCTTGAGTCTCAAGGAAAGAAAATTAAAACGAGAAACTTCTTACCTCGAGTCATGGCTCATCACATACGTCTTTTAATTTCTTGAATAATAAAATTTTCATAAATTAATAATTTATTAATAAAAAATTTCAAGTTCATTGATATATTATTATTCCTTTTTATTTAATTTATTACCATGATTGATTTAGTTATTATATCTGATAATTTTACGTTGGGCGTTTTAAAGTTATTTGGTTCATAACCTCAAAATAACATCGGTACATTGACTGTGGTCAATGGGATCATTTTTCCATTATCTACATAATATTAAAAAATTTATAATTATAATTTTTATATATCAAATATACTTTTATAATAATCCATGTGTGGTGGTAATGAAAAATGAATCGCATCACTTTGTGGAGGTGATAATCCACACGTATGCACAAGTGAGGTTATCATTTTCCAGCAGAAGGAATGGTGAGAAGGTTAGATATATATTATCATTATAGAATCATAAATATATCATAAATATAATATATATTCATTAATTCAATATTTAATACCAACCTTGTGATACAATAAACAACAACGAATCACATCTCTTCATGGAGGTGATAGCACACACGTACGTACGAGCAAGGTGTTCATTTTTCATTAGAAGGAAAAGGTGATGGAAAATGATTTTACCATAAAAATAATAAAATTTAAATTTCTTGGAGACAATTTTTTTATATCATTATGGTTATTATATATTTCAAGTAGGTATAATAAGAAATAAACATAAAATAAATCGGTTAAGATTTATAACTCTTTTTTGATATTCTTCTTTTGATTGAGCTTAAAGCCTTTGAAAGTGAAGTTTATGGTCCCTAAATAGGCTTATATATTTGAGAATTTATGTTTATAGATGAATTTTTTAAGATATTTTTATAGAAAACTGAACTTAAATTTTCCTTTTTAAAGCGTCAATTTAGCCCCTTTATAGGAAACAATCAATAGAATTTTTATAATTTTTCAATATTTAACTATCATGAAAGTAATTTTAAAAATGAAAAGTGGAAAATGAATGAAACATGAATGATAGGATACGAAATTTATTATTAACTTGATTCGTTATAAGAATTTTATAATTTTAAAATTATTTAAAAATATTTTTTAAACATTTAATACCATTTAAGGTTATTTTTGGGACTATTCAAATTTTTGACTTTAAAGAAATGAATAAAAATTGTAATTTGAATATAGATACATTAAAAATCCCTAATAAATTATAATTATCTAATAAATACATTTAAATCCATAATTAATTGAAATAACATTACTTTTAATGTTGTTAAAATCATTTACTTGATTTTTCTACTACAAGCACAAGTGTTGCATCAACAGTGTGTAAACTCTCTAGAAACTTTTTCCGTATTTGAAATTTCAAAATAAATTAACATAATTAATATAGTATATTATTTGAAAAATTATTCATATATATTAATTCATATGTCATTTTTTATCTATATCCATGTCATGACATAATAATAAGTGAGAGAGAATGATATTTTGTAATTACTCTTAACTTAAAATAATATAAAGGTTGTAATCAATGGAAAGTGTTTCCAAAATGAAATATATTCAAGGATATTATGTTTTTAATGAAATTAAACCCATCTAATTAAATAAATGCAATATTTTGAATGATTTTTAGGCCTTATCCCATAGTTTTTACCATGTTTAACCAATTAAACTCTTTACCTTTTGTGATAAAATTTTACAATTGTTACAGTTTTTTACAACTAAAAATTAAATGGACCAAGTTACCTAATTTTATCCTAATTATTAAAAATAAGATATCAATTTTTATATATTAAATTTCAAAAATTGTAAGGAATTAATTTTAATACAATTTCACAAAATTCAATGAAAAAATGTCTGTTTTAAGCACAAAAAAGATTTTATACCAAAATCATGTAATGTATTGATTCATATGGAATTAATTGAATTATTATTAATAAAATTAAACTTATTTTACTTTAAAATTAATTATAATAAAATGAAATAATGAAATTACATTGATTAAAAGAAATGAAAGTTATTGTAAAATCAGTTTTTCATTATTCACTCAAAAGTCAATATTTTTAGAAAAATACCAAAACATAGTATTATTATTATTTTGAAATGATACTTTTAAAAATTATTTCCATTTTATAAAATGAAATTTTTAAAATTCATAAAAAATAATCATAATCTCTTTACACAAAATGAAATTAATTCCTTTTTGAAGAAAATGTATGCTTGAAACATAAAATGAATTTATACCCATTATTTATCTAGTAAACACCATATAAATGAATGTTAATTTATTTTATTATACATATTATATATATATATCATTAAAATATTTCATATATATTGATTAACTTTGATAAAAACACATTGTGCACATAAATCAGTTTTTTTTTTAAAATATCAGTTTTAATCTTATATGATTTTATTTAAAAGTTAGTTCATATTTAATAGGAATTTATTAGTATATTTTTATTATGAAATTTTTTTATACATATATTTCATAATGTGGTTACCCATGTTGGTACCTATCAACCCAATGGATATGTTATAATGGTTATATTTAATAATAATGTTGTAATAGTATATTGTAGTTCATTTTAAGTTTAGTATTGTGTGTGGTACATGCTATGGAACATAGTATTAATTTAAAGGAAAATAAAATAAAATATTAGCATGTTATATAATGATTCAATACATGTGAGGGGTTAGGTATGTACATCCTTAGAATAGATACAAATAACACATCGTGCAGTTGATCCAAGTTCAGTAGAAGTGAAAGTCAATATTCTATAGTTATTATGGGATTAAGTATCTAAAAGGGGGATATTTACCTAGGGATGATCTTTAATTCTCTCCATACATTATGATTCTCTTCCATTTTGATATTAAAAAGAACAATTTTTCACCAATTGCAAACCCTAAGTCTCTTTAGTGATTTTCATCACAAATATTCTATTAACTCTGAGAAACTTTAATTTGTTATTGAATTTATTGAACCTTATATATCATCTCTTATATATGTTTAGTTCAATGTATCTTATATTTACCAACTGAATCCTATCATGTTGTCATTCTACATCTCCTTTGATATATACCTTCATATGGGGCCACCTGAATACTTGAGTGAAAATTATTATTATATGTGAACTCGGTCTATAGAATATATTGATCCCAACCTCATTTTAAGTTCATAAAGAAATATCAAGGTATGTCATTAAGAATATTAATAGTTCTATCCAATTAACCATAAATTTGAGATTTATAGACTATACTAAAGTTCAACTCAGTATTTAGGACATGTTGAAGACACCTTTCATACTTAGAATTGAATCACGGATCTTGATTATATATGATCAAAAGTGGTTCCCCATAAAGACTCTAAACATCCATGAAATATATTTTGTAAATTTTTTTGAGTGATAAATCTTTCCAAATGATGATAAAGTGAGAATTATTTGTGAGCCAATCCACCAAAACCCATATAGAGTTGTCTTCTTTAGATGTATTCAGAAGACCCATAAAAATGTCTATAGTGATGTTCTCTCATTTCTATGTTGGTATGGGTAATTATTGCATCCTTAATTTCAAATCTTGATGGTTTTCCTTAACGTTTTGACATACTAGGCACTTTTATGTGTACTACAGCATCTATTTCTTCATGTAGTACCACCAGAAATATGCTTAAATATATAAATGCATTTTGATTCTTCCGAGGTGGATAGATAATGATGAGCTAAGTGCATTATTCAATATCTCTTTATTTATCCCAAATGATTATGGAACATATATTACATTTCTAAAATAAAAAAATCGATCTTTATTGATGTTGAATTCATGAACCATCCCTTACTTTGTTTATATCCCCTTCTTTTAAAGAAAAGAATCATCCCATTGTGCCTCCTTGGTTTTATATAAGATAAATTGTGGGGGAATCATTTGTTAAAGGTAGTGTTTCTTTTATACCCTTATGTGTAACATCCCTAACCCGAAAGCCACAAAACTGATTCTCCATTCCCGGTCACCACATGACCTCAACCATGCCTCCTCATACACCAAAGGTTTTCAACTAGCAGTGAGGGTCGAATGAATCATGTGGGGAGACTATACCCTCTTTACCAAAGTAATCTATAGTAGAGAACATATAAAATAATGGAACAATAAACAATAATCGAGAAAGATGCATTACCAACCAATTCCCAAATAGGTTACAACCACAAAAAAATATCATCTCATGTTAATAGTTCCAAAGTGGAAGAAAACCCAAAAAATAGAAATAAATAAATCCCAAAAATTGGTACTAAATCCATGTCAGGATCCTCATATCCATGCACATCCCAGACCCAACTCAACTCCCTAGCATAAGGCTTTTTCCTTTGTCTTGATTTACAACCATGAAATCTTCTCGGGTACCCAACGACAACCCAATAAATATGTGATTATAACATAGTAGGCCAACACCAATGGTGGATACAAAAATATCTAGTATAAATAGATAGTGAATGAAATAACCAAATGAAGGAAAAGGTATACAAAAGACAACTTGGGTCCATTAGATTACTATGTTCACTTTAACCATTTTTACCACTTATTCCATTTTTATCACTTATACATCCTTCATTACTATATTAATTTTCATCTCATATTACATGGGTAAGGAATTTTAATCATTTACACAATGGCCTATGTTGTCCAATTATAATTCATAAGGGTATAAATCATGTTCCTTATCTCTATAGGGAAAAGTATTTCATATATATTTACATCAGACTTACCTTGGATCCTTGGTCTCAGTAGTATCATAAAATACATTAGTTAGGGGTATAGAGTCACAGTCCCCTCCCATAAACCATGAATTATGGGTGGGGTTTAGATCCTCAGTCTAACCCGACCCATGGGTGTAGATCCTCAAATCCACTACCACAAAACTATCAAGCCATATGTGCACACTTATTTATCCATTTACCATATATACTATATCACAAACCATACACAATAAATAAATATAACATTTAAATTTAATAATTACTCAACATGTGAATTTAATATAAAGCCATAACCCATTATCACATTTACCAATTACATTACATAGCCCATTTATCCCCTTTCCCTTTCTCGTGCCTTAACCCATTATGTATTTTCAACAATTATCATATATTAGACTATTTAATATGCAACGACTCATATTTTCTATGTATTATTTTTATATATTATATTGATTAATTTTGAGACCAGGAACAAAGATGGTGTTCGATTCAGAGGCTCGGTGTTCTTGGAACAAATGCTTGAAATATATTAAAATATTAAATAGCATGCATGCATAGTTTTCCTAAAAATGTGAAATAAATTATAAATGGGTATTTATATCAGAAATATAAGGGAACCAATGCATTCATAATAGTGGTTTGACCCTATCCATGACCTAACATTGGTTGGTACATGTCGTTTGTGGAAAGTAATCTCATACATTTAAATGAATAAAGTAAATTAAGAGAAGTTATTTTATTTTATTTCAAATGTTGGCACAACGACACAAAAATTTTCTCTTTAAATTTATCCATTTTTCAGAGATCCATGGTTATCCTCATAACCCTAGAATTCTTTTGAAGAATTTGGAGAGATAGAGAGATCTAGATAATTCTCTCGAGCAGGTGATGACAAAATCTCAGATCGAAGATCGGCGAGCACCAATCTAGATAGATCTCACCAACGATGATGACACAACAACAATTATTTATCAAATAGATATAGAAATCCTTTTAGGATGTGTTATTTTAGTTTGCTTTCCTATTCTTGATTCCTAAAATGAACATGGACTAATTCACAAACAGATTAGCATGTGAATCGATCGTATTAGCGGGATGGGATAATTTGTAGAAATTGATGAGATATTAATCTTTTGAATATTAATTTGATTTTTTTTATCATTCTAAAAATGATATATAATTATCAACATGAACATAAATTGATGTTTTTACCCCTCAATTAGTTGTTCTTTTCTCCCCAAATTATTGCATTCATCATCATGCTTTCTTCATTCTTCCTCGTGCCATGAAACTCTTGTGAAAAATAAATCATTTAACTTTAAATTATTGAAAAGACAATCTGAAATCGTAGATACGGAATTGATAAAACTTAAAGGAGGTGTTACAATGGGTGCGAGAGCAAATCAAATGATAGTGGGTAATGAATCTGTGTTCTTCAGTGGGAATTAATAATGGATATGATCATGTTTTCTGAGCTAATTGAAGGCACAAATTCCATAGATTTGGGGTTAGGATGACTTTATAACCTTTGATCTGAAGTTTTGAGATGAAATTATTACCTAAGATAAATCTAGGAGATCGACCGGTGTGAGTGGGAGGAAGAAGACGAGTTCTGTAAAAACCTAATACACACGGAGTGTAGTCCCTGACTACACGATGAATGGTCCCCCGTGGATGAAATCAGTGTGTACCTTGGGGGTACATAGACACAGGGTGGAGTATATAGGTTGTTACACTATGTGTACTCTCCCACATTTCTTGTCCTTGACCAGGTACATGGGACACCCAGTGTACTGGTACATGAGTAGAAACACACGGGTTGACACAATGTACTGGCACATGGCCAGAGTACACAGGTAGACCTCTGATATAGGGACACGACATGTAACCCCTTCTACCTGATGTGTGTTCCTATTTTGCATGAAATGGTTTTGTAAGACATGGTCCATTGTACACGGGTAGTACCTTGGGTCAAGGGACATGGAATGCGACCCTACTACACACTGTGTATCCCTTTCTATGTGGATTGATTCTCTTTTCCTCCATATCTTGTACAAGTTTCATTCCGGGTCATTCCCTTTATTAATTCCTTGAAGGTAGGTGTGATTCTTTTTCTACTGCTAGAATTATGATCCCTTCAGCTGGACTTTCCAGATAGATTTTTTGGAATCCCTCGAGAGGCCTGGTGTGGGATCCTTTATTCATCTTTATACCCAAGGTGGATTCCTTGGTATTGATGTGAACAACCCTACCATGTGTTGATCCTCTACCTAGAAGTTTAATCCAGCTAGAGTTGTTGGTATCACCCCATAAAATTTTCTATGATCCTTATCTATTGTATCATATTCTCTTTAGATCTATCATTGTATCTTTCTCATGACGGTTCCAAATGAGCAGTACTTCTCTGACTGACGTTATCGGTGCTACCAGACTCAAGAGTGTGTTATCCAAGATGAGTGATTCTTGGAATCTTTGATCTGAATTCCTACGATTGGTATACAATGGTTTTGACTTAACTTTAGACTATGTGTCTTGGTTTGAGTATATCTAGATATTATTTTTATATGTTCTTTAGACATATATCTATATAGACCAGACTACACTTTTCTTTGTTCTGTAGCTTTATGGTTTTAAGGTGTCCTACTGAGTATTTTTATACTCACCTCTACGTGGTATTTTCCCAAACGTGTCATGTCTATGTAGAAGATCAACCTTTTATGGAGTCCTAGGTAGACCAAGAACAGACAGTTCTTAGTGAGACCAGATAGACTGAGGTGTGTTCCTACATCTTTCAGACAGTAGTCCTAGTGTCTTTCACTTACAAGTTGGTCTTTTTTACAGTATTTTTGTAGAGACCCAAAGCTTGACGTACATGGAAATTACATTACTTTTCCGGAATACTTAATACATAACAAAAACAACACCAAAAAACCATAATAGTTTAGTTTCTTTGGAAACTTGGAATATTATCTTCTAATCATGGTGAAAGATCTTCAACATCTCCCATAAAGATCTTCCCCTTTTCTTACCTAAAACCTTTATTTATATCCTGCGGAAAAGAAAACATAAAAAGGGCGAGCTCAAATGCTCTGTAAGGGTAAATATAGGGAACGTAAAACAATCCATAAACATTTGAATGCAAAAACTTGAACATAAAATCTAAACATCA
Organism: Viscum album; assembly: GCA_963277665.1. Lineage (NCBI taxonomy): Eukaryota > Viridiplantae > Streptophyta > Magnoliopsida > Santalales > Viscaceae > Viscum > Viscum album. Next base: position 1,648,546,350 of record OY728159.1, read on the forward strand.
AAATCTTGAGCAATGACATAAATCTTGGATGTACGTAAGGCATATATAATAAAGGAACATCAATCATGATAAAATAGCATGTGAATAAAACATGTAATTGTGGAAAACCATTAAGAACTTGATATTATTTCCATAGTAACCAATGCATTGCTGCTAAGACCATATTAGTGGACAAAGTCCCTTTCTGAATCGAGTTCACTCCTCATTCCAGACCTTTATCACTGAACCGGATTAACTTATTGTTCCATCCATGTCTATCTCATGAGATATAAATCTTTACCCAATTCATTGGAGGGAGATATAGGTCCCACCCATCTCATAATGAAATCATTCTTACTTGTTCCACAAAATAAACATAAAACATTAATCATAACCCAAAGAATAAAATGGGGTTCATAAACATCATCCCATCATAACATGATCCATATAAAAAAATGGATATTATTTCATCATAAGAAAAGTGAATCCATGTAAATCATAGAGACATTATACTTGAAACATAAACCTACTAAATAATTTCATCTTATATGGAAAATAGTTTTGAAAAAACACTTGAAATGAATTCTTGAGGAAAATATACTTTCTTCTTCAAAATCATTTTCTTTTTTACAAAATGCAATGAAATTTTAAAATAAAATTATTTTGTTGAAAATAATCATGAAATATTGTAGAGGAATATTCAAGAAAATTAGGTATTATAAAACTGTAAAAATTTGTTCATGCCGTATAAGTTAAAAAAACATTCTTCTCGTACTTTGGCCGGAAAAGTCAAGAAGTACCTCGTACTAAAAACAACAAAATATTCCTTTCATATCTAATAATATATACTCACCAATGGGTAAAATTGGATTTAAAAAAATTGTAGGAGGATAGAACTAATATTACATATTGAGGAAACATGGATGTGGATGATAAATATTCCCCAGTAAATTCTTAACTATAAACAATCTCGGATAAAAATGAGATTGCGAGATTTTCCCTAACCTTAGGTCTGATATGCTTCGTACGTATCCGAACCTCATGTAAAATGATTTAAATAGTTTCATTGAATTATTACAGAATCATATTCATTGTTTTGATATCATATATGGTTCAATTATAACTTTATGTTACCCGTTATTTTGTAAATTCAATGTTAAAGCAGTGTTTTGGGTAAAATCGTTTTATTTATCGTACGTGTTTGGACTTGTTGTTCTTGATATTATTATTACTTATATCGTGATTTAATTACTTCCAGAATTTAAATAATGATTTATATATCATATATATTCAGTATATATATAATATATATATGAATGAAATAAAATATACCGTTCATGGAGACGGTAGGTCGTACGTACGCATGAATGTTGTTTTCCTTTCCTTATTGACTTGAATAGAAGTAAGTATATGACACACACACACACATATATATATATACATAAATAAAGTAGCTTTATTATGTCATATATTTCATTATTATTCATTATATATACTTTATAATCATTCTTGAATAGTTATCGTGGAGAATGAATCTCATCGCCTCGTGGAGACGTTAATCCGTACGTACGCACGAGCGATGATATCGTTCCCATAATTATTAAATGGAATTGGAGTGGATGATATAATATCTAAGAATAAGTATGATGTTATAATAACCATATATAGTTATTCTTTACACCATTATACCCATCCAATTAAGGTGGCGGTGGAAAAACAAATTACACCACGGCATGGAGATGGTATTCCCTACGTACGCACGCGCGGTGATTTCATTTTCCATAGGATGGATAGAATTTGAAATGGGGTTGTTTCATATATATAATAAAATATCAGTATATTATTGATACTGATGTTATTACTTTATAGTTAAACAACTAAAGAAGAAGAATTTGAAGAAGAAAGAAACTTGAAAGAATCGGTAAAAGAGATTACCTCTTCTTCAACGCACCTCTTTTCAGCTTCCTCTTATGGCACTAGAGTTTGTCTTTTGAGGACACAAGAACCACTATAATTTTTCTAGGGAAGTTGAGAATTGAAATGGGCAGGGTTTGGACTATCCTTAAGGATCAAAATTGTGTAAAGAGAAGAGGTAGGAGGTTCCCTTTTATAAGGGAGGAGAGGGGCACTTTAGGAAAAACTTAAAATATTATTTTATTATAAAGTCATATTCGGTTTATAATAGCTCCAAATTGATTAATTTCTAAGATAAAGTGGGTATGGGTCAAAATCCTCTCAAATAATAGTTTTTAGACATGTTTAGGTTACTATTTTAACCTTATAATTTAGATTTAACTCTAAGTTAAATAATTTAACTTTTACCGTGTCTTCTTGTTTTCTTACACTATATGGTTAATAAACTTACCATAACAAGACAAAATAACCCCAAGGGGTTCATTATTATTATATATAACCTTATCTAAGTCATTTTTCCGAACCTTAGATTTTTAGGAAAAGAATAACAATTAATAATATAATATTTGTTTTAAAAACTATTTTATCTCAATTTCGACACTATTTGGTAATTGATTTTTTGTGAAAATTATAACAACATGATTAGTTCGAAAAAAATAAATTTAATCACTACTAACCTGTCATATTAACCTAAAATATTATTTTAATTTATAAAAAGTCTCAAATTACATTTATTTGGGTATTTATAACATCAATTATGTTAATATTTCATTAATAAGGTAATTACTGCATCATCATTGTATCATAAATAAGTTAAATTATTTAATGTATAATAATTATAAATAAAATTCCATTATGTAGGAAATATTTTTATATTTCTAATTAATATTTATAGTCGAATTTATCTTATGTATAACCCTATATTAAAAAAAGTTTAGTTATTAAACTTTGATTTTAACTATTTTAACTCTTCTTTAAATAAATTAATAATAAATGTCTTAATCTAATCCAAGTGGACCTAAATGGTCATATTTTATTCCTATGGTTTTTTATGGTATAATTAAACTTATCCAATATAATTAGGACATGTCTTAGGGTAATTATAATATCATTTTTACCCTTAATTACCCTATTCACTTTTAACTGTGGTAAATAAAAGTAAAAAGTTACTATTCACCAAAAATTATTTTCATCTCATTGAACCAAATTTTACTTAATGATATGAACCATGTATCTTGGATTTCTAAAATTCAACTCACAAAAGTGGTAAAATTAAGTTTTATGTAAATTTGCAAATTCTCCTAGGAGGTGGGTAAAAGACGATCAAAAGTTCAATAAATTTTTTCTATATCTAAAATTATTATAAAATGAATCTAATGAATTACATAGAAATTATATAGGTATTATGTATATATTTTGACCTAAAATAAAATTAAATAAAATAAATAATTATTTAAATTAAAAGTTGGTTTTTAAATATTAACTCAGTGTTTTCATTATTCATCAAAAATTGAAAGTTTTCAAAAAAATACCAAAAATTCACCCTAGGCTAATTTCAATATTACGAATTCAAAAATGAAGTCCATTTTTAAAGATAAAATTTATAAAATTTCAAAAAGTGTTTATTACTATTCATAACGGCTAGTTCGTAATAATATTATAATTATATCTCATTTAGTGAAACTTGGTATTGCGTACAACACACACTATCGAGGAAGGTTGCTCTGGTATGCAACAGAAGTCTAGAATAGTGTTTGTGTATATTGTAAGATAATACGGTGTTGCGTATAGTGAAAGATAATCTTGGTGTAGTGTACAACACAAGACATCAAAGTAATTAAAATAATATTTCTCATAAAATCTCAGGGTGTTACATTCTACCCCCCTTAAAATGAATGTCTCCCTTAAAATTCGTTAGGGTTATAAATGGTTTAATACTTTAAAGTTTCTTTTATAGAAACCCACATCGTAAAATAGAAATACTAAAACTTAATTTTTAAAATTAATGTAAGAAACATAATGGTTACCCAAATTGGGTTTCCATATAGGATAACATAGGTGAAAATATGGATATTGAAGATAAATATAACCATAAAGTTCTAATGGAGAGTTGTAGAGAACATGGATATGAAAAATCCATCAATCACAAAGCTATAAATTTGTGGTGATCTAAGGTACCATCTGATTCATCGGGTATGAGGGTACTAGGACAAAATTTTTTGTTTTCAAGATCACTTCTCTAATGTTGAAGAATTGTTGAATTAAAAAAAATACTTACTTAATTTTTCTATAATCTCACCGTTGTTCGTGCCTTGAACAATTTCCACTTCATCTCTTAAAGAAATGAAGTTGAATTTGTCATCTGTGAAGTTTTAGCAGATCATGTGATAGAATGATAGGTCATTCCATCTGTCTCTATCGCAAAAAGATTATCACAATTTATTAAATATACATAAGTCCATTTATGCTGAGATTAATCGTATATGATTTCTAAAATGGACTTCTACTTCATCTATCATAGTGCTTAATAAAATAAAACTAGTTTCTACTAACCAGGGACTTCTGATAGGACATGGTAGGTGATAAAGGCCCGTCACACTTCAGTTGTAGGTTCGATTCCCACATCCTTGTCGACATGATGGGTTTTCTCCCATCCTACGGGTTGTACTTTTTCTAAAACTATACTATTATAACATAAAAAGAAGTTCTAGCCTTAAAAAATACTATCTGAGGTCTAAATTAATCTATTCCAATATTTAGGTTTATCCAAAATACTTTTGTCCAATCTCATAGTATAAATAAAATTATTACTAGAAAGGTCATCTACCAAGAATTGAATACAATCATTTATCGCATGTATATCATAAGCTATATCTCGTTGGTCACATTACAAACATGTGAATTGCTTAATCATGTATTCTCTTGAAAATTTAATACCCATTGAACTTTAGTGAAAACATGAATGCTGTCAAAAGTTAACTCTTTCCACATACCAAAATCCCAAAATTTCTATATACTCAAACCATGATATCACTTTGTCCTTATATCAGTCATGAGCTCATTAATAATATCCAAAATATTATTTTCTCCTTATCCATTCATTATGCGCATATCATCTTCTTTCCAAAAATATCTGAATAATATTATTTTCTCCTTATTTTCTCCTTATCCATTCAGTCATCGACCGTGCTATTTTATTCCTCAACACTACTTTCATCTCATATATCATTTGTAGTCTCTTCATCATCATCAACATAAATACTACCCATATGACCATGCTGATTCTCTTCATGAGATTTTCCTTTAGGGGATCTATTCGTATAATGCCTATATATTCCACATTTATAACATTTAACTATTGTTCATGTCTTAGCAATACCAGTATCCTTTTCCATGGTGTTAACTAAACCTTTTCCTTTTTAATTATTGGCTTTGTGTCCTTCTTTTCCACACCCAAAGAATCTTTCAGTTCCTTTGAAACATTCTCCCTGATTCCTCTTCCCACGTGATTTACATGAGGGTAATTGAACTTTCTTTCCTCTATGATCATCATGAAACTCCATCTTTCTCTTATTAGCTGAGTCAGGATACTTACCAAAGTTGAGATTATTGATCATACTATGAGATTGATGATTTTTCATAATAATGATGTTTGGACTTCCAAATCCCGTTTCATTTGGTTTCTCATGAAGAATATCATTCCATTGTCCATCATATCCTCTATTATCGTGAATCTTCCTGTTTCCAACCATTTTCTAAAACCCAAAAAGAAAAGTGAGAGAGGAAAAAATCATGCTAGGAAAACAACATAATAAAGGGGGAGTACCTTCAATATATAACATCTTAGGTTTAATTATAATATCATTACTATAATTATAGTATTATAACCTATACATGTACTTAACCTTAGAGACATTCCTAGATATAACTTAGAAATATCTCTAGGGATTTAACTAAAGTATTCACATCCTAGTTTCCAAAGGTTAACTAAACCTTCCCTTTGATACCAACTGTAGAGACCCAATCTTAACGTACATGGACAATACATTACTTTTGCAGAATACTTAATACATAACAAAAACAAACACCAAAGGACCGTAATAGTTTAGTGTCTTTGGAAACTTGAAATATTATCTTCTAATCGTGGTGAAAGATCTTCAACATCTCCCATAAAGTTCTTCCCCTTTTCATACCTAAAACCGTACTTTATATCCTGGGTAAAAGAAAACATAAAAAGGGTGAGCTCGAATGCTCAGTAAGGGTAAACATAGGGAACATAAAACAATCCATAAACATTTGAATGCAAAAACTTGAACATAAAATCTAAACATCAAAATCTTGAGCAATGACATAAATCTTGGAAGTACATAAGGTATATATCATAAAGGAACATCAAACATGATAAAATACCATGGGAATAAAACATGTAATTGTGGAAAACCATTATGCTCTTGATATTATTTCCATAGTAGACAAGTAATTGCTGACAAGACCATCTTAGTGGACAAAGTCCCTTTCTGAATCGAGTTCACTCCTCGTTCCAGTCCTGTATCACTGAACCGGATTAACTTACCATTCCAGACATGTCTCTCACATGAGATATAAATCTCTACCCAATGAATTGGAGGGAGATATAGGTCCCACCAATATCATATTGAAATCATTCTTACTTGTTCCACAAAATAAACATAAGACATTCATCATAACCCAAAGAATAAAATGGGTTTCATAAACATCATCCCATCATAACATAATCCATATAAAAAAAGTGGATATCATTTCATCATAAGAAAAGTGAGACCATGTAAATCATAGATACTTTATAATTGAAACATAATCATACTAAATAATGTCATCTTAGATGGAAAATAGTTTTGACAAAGCACTTGAAATGAATTCTTGAGGAAAATATCCTTTTTTCTTCAAAATCATTTTCTATGTTACAAAATACAATGAAATTTTAAAAGAAAAGGATTTTGTTGAAAATAATCATGAAATATTGTAAAGGAATCTTCAGGAAAATTATGCGTTATGAAACCGTAAAAATCCGTTCATGCCGTATAGGTTAGAAAAACATTCTTCTCGTACTTTGGCCGGAAAAGTCAAAAAGTACCTCGTACTAAAAATGACAAAAGATTCCTTTCATATATTTTACTAAAAACTCACCAATGGGTAAAATTGGATTTAAAAAAATTGTAGGAGGATATAACTAATATTACATATTGAAGAAACATGGATGTGGATGATAAATATTCCCCAGTAAATTCTGAAGTATAAACAATCTTAGATAAAAATGAGATTGCGTGATTTTCCCTTACCTTAGGTTCGATATGGTTCGTACGTATCCGAACCTCCTGTATAATGATTTAAATAATGTCATTGACTTATCAAAAAATCATATTCATTGTTATATATCATATATGGTTCACTTATGACTTTATATTACCCGTTCTTTTGTAAATTCCATGTTAAAGCAGCGTTTTGGGTAAAATCATTTTATTTATCGTACGTGTTTAGACTTGTTGTTCTTGATATTATTATTACTTATATTATGATTTAATTACTTCCAGAATGTAAATAATGATTTATATATATATAATATATAGATGAATGAAATGAAATACACCGTTCATGGAGACGGTAGGCCGTACATACGCATAAACGTTGTTTTCCTTTCCTTATTGACTTGAATAGAAGTAATTAGATGACACATGTATATATATATATACATAAATATAGTAGCTTTTTTAAGTCATATATTTCATTATTATTCATTATATATACTTTGTAATCATTCTTTAATGGTTATCATGGAGAATGAATCTCATCGCGTCGTGGAGACGGTAATCCATACGTACGCATGAGCGATGATATCGTTCCTATAATTATCAAATGGAATTAGAGTGGATGATATAATATCTCAGAATCAGTATGATATTATAATAACCATATATAGTTATTATTTACACCATTATACCCATCCAAGTAAGGTGGTGGTGGAAAAACATATTACAACACTGTGTGAAGACGGTATTCCGTATGTACGCACATACGGTGATTTTGTTTTCTATAGGACGGATAGAAGGTGAAATGGGGTTTTTTCATATTTATAATAACATATCAGTATATTAGTGATACTTATGTTATTAATTTATAATTAAACAACTAAAGAAGAAGAATTTGAAGAAGAATGAAACTTGAAAGAATCGGTAGAAGAGATTACCTCTTCTTTTACGCACCTCTTTTAAGCTTCCTCTTAAGGCACTAGAGTTTGTATTTTGAGGAGACTATAACCTATATAATGTTTCTTGGGAAGTTTATAAGGTAAATGGTCAGGGGTTGGTCGAGCTTGAAGGCTCAAAATTGTGTAAAGAGAAGAGGGATGAGGTGCCCTTTTATAAGGGAGGAGAGAGGCACTTTAGAAAAAAACGTAAAACATTATTTTATAATAAAGTCATATTCGGTTTATAAAATCTCAAAATTGATTTATTTAAAAGATAAAGTGGGTATGGGTGGAAATTATCTCAAAAAATAGGTTTTATACAAGTTTAGATTACTATTTTAACCTTATCATTTAGATTTAACTCTAAGTTAAATAATTTAACTTTTTCTGTGTCTTCTTGTTTTCTTACACTATATGGTTAATAAACTTACCATAACAAGACAAACGAATCCCAATTGTTTCATTGTTAATATATATAACCTTATCTAAGTCATTTATCCGAACCTTAGATTTTTATGAATAGAATAACAATTAATAATATAATTTTTTTAAAAAAATTATTTTATGTCAATTTTGATACTATTTGGTAATTGATTTTTGTGAGAATCATAACAGCATGATTAGTTCTAAAACAGTTAATTGAATCAATAATAACATGTCATATTAAACTAAAAAATTATTTGAATTTATAAAAAGTCTCAAATTAAATTTATTTGGGTATTTATAACATCAATTATGTTAATATTTCATTAATAAAGTAATTACTACATCATCATTGTTTCATAAATAAACTTAATTATTTAATGTCTAGAAATTATAAATAAAATACCATTATGTATGAAATCTTTTTAGAATTATAATTAATATTTATATTCTAATTTATCTTATGTATAACCCTGTATTAAAAATGTTTCAGTTATTAAACTTTGATTTTAACTATTTTAACTCTTCATTAAATAAATTAATAATAAATGTCCTAATCTAATCCAAGTGGACCTAAATTGTCATATTTTATTCCTACGGTTGTTTTTGATCAAATTAAACTTATCCAATTGAATTATGACATGTGTTAGGGTAATAATAATATCATTTTTACCCTTAATTGCCCTATTTACTTTTAACCGTGGTAAATAAAAGTAAAAAAGTTACTATTCACCAAAAAATTATCTTCATCTCATTGAACCACATTTTACTTACTGATATCACCTGTGTCTCTCAGATTTTTAAAATTCAATTAAAAAAAGCCGTAAAATTAAGTTTTATGTAAATTTTTAAATTCTCTTATGAGGTGGGTAAAAGACGGTCAGAAGTTCAATATAATTTTTCTATATCTAAAATTATTATAAAATGTCTCCAATGAATTACATTGAACTTATATAGGTATTTTGTATCTATTTTGACCTAAAATAAATTTATATAAAATAAATAATTATTTAAATAAAAATTTGGTTTTTAAATAGTAGCCCAGTGTTTTCACTATTCATCAAAAATTGAAGGTTTTCAGAAAAATACCAAAAATTCCCCCATGGATAATTTTGATATTCTGAATCCAAAAATGAAGTCCATTTTGAAAGAGAAAAAATTTATAAAATTTCAAAAAGTGGGTATTACTATTCATAACGTCTAGTTCATAATAATATTATAACAATATCTCATTTAGTGAAACTCAGTATTGCATACAACACACGCTATCGAGGAAGGTTGCTCTTGCGTGCAACACAAGCCTAGAATAGTGTTTGTGTATACTGTAAGTTAATACGGTGTTGCGTATAGAGTTAGCTAATCCTGGTGTAGCATACAACACAAGACATCAAAGTAATTAAAATAATATTTCTCATAAAATCTCATGGTGTTACACTTTTTATAGTGGGTTGTATTTGGCCATGTTTACGTTACATTGCTTTTTTTCATACTCTGGTTGTGGGATATAGTTGTATGCATGCATTGGTTACTTAGTGGCTTTTACATTTCAGCATTTTGTGGGATTGGAGATGTGTGTGTGTGTACAGGTACATAGGCAATGCCTCCCATGTTATTGATATGCCTATTCAGTGCTAGATACCAACCCCTGTCCTATTAGAGGTGGGATTGAGAATACAGGACATGGGACCCACTGGGACAGGTCGTGAAATAGTGTTATTAGAGTGGTAGGTTCTACTTTAGGTATGGGAGCCTGTGAGATTAGTTTGGGGAAATAGTGTTAAGTGTTTCAAGTTCATGTTTTTGGCAAGGGACCCTAGTGTTGGTGCAGTAGCTGACATATCCAAACACCAAGACTCTAATTACCTACTTTTTGACTCAGTACATGAGAAAACTGGTTACAGGGAAAATAATGGTACATGCACCATATAAGAATGGTTTGTGGTTTACATGTCCTTCTTGAGTCATCTCTCCATACATACTCACTAACTATGGTACATCTTGATTTATACAACATACCACCGTGATGAATACTAGCTAGGATTCAGAAACTTGGTCACAATGATGACCCCTCAGTGACAAGGTTTCGATGTAGTGGATATTTCTTGAGATGTTACCTCTAGCCGGGGAACTAGCCATAACACCACCTATAGAGAAACATGTGGTACCCTCAGTACCAGCAGAAGAAGAGAGCATTCTGAATTCACTTCATGAGTTTCAGCCATAGATACCCCTTAGGTTTCGAGGTGAGCCTGGCCTATAGGCATCAGAGGACTTGATTAAGGTGGTGACCTAAGTTTTATGTCTAGTTTGGACACCATCAGATCATATTGTGGTCAAGGTGATGAGACTTCTTCATAGCTTAGCAAGATAATGGTGGATTTTGGTTACCCAGACTTACGATGAAGTGACTTTCTCATGGATAGAGTTTGATAGCCTATTCAGAGAAGATTTTTCACCAATTACACTAAGGTTTTTGCATATTTAAGAGCTTATTCAGCTCCAGTAGGGCAACATGTCAGTGGATAGTTATTCATTAAGGTTCCACAACCTTTTCCTCATACTCGATGAATATGGTTTGAGGTCAGTACTTCAGTGCTCAAACCCTTGTGTGAGGTCTGCATAGAGACATCTGATACAGCATTATCCCTCTGTTAATTCCTACTTATGATGGGGTGTTTGAGCCGGCTTTGGTGGTTGAAATATTCTTGTCCAAGTAGATACAGTTAGTGAAAATAGTCAGTGTTCATGGTAGGAGAAAATACCTTGGAAATAGGGGTCCTTTGTTTTTCAAAGGGACCTTGACATGGGGTATGTTTTTGGAGGAGGTCCCAGGATAGAGGATCTATAGTTCAGGGCTAACTCGGTGGGTCCATTCATCCTAGAGAGAGGTGTTGTAATTAATGTGATTACGAGAAATGTCTCTTTTAAGATTGTACAAATTTATGTACTTCTAGTAGGGATACTGTGGATGATCCACCGAGGTAGAGACAACGATTGGGGAAATTAGACCTGTAAGGTGACAGAAATGGAAGAGGAGTTGGGAGAGCAGTAGGAGGTGGTTGAATCTTCAACTTTCTACCACCACCACCCTCAGGTGGTCCACGCCAGGCTCAAGGATCTAGAGGAAAGGGGTGAGGAAAATTTTATGTGGTCGAGCCTTATGACCCATGAGATCTAGAAATGATTCTTGTCATGATCTGTGTCTTTTCTACTTCAATTGCATTTTTGATAAACACAAGATCTCATCATTCCTTTATTACCACATACCTTGTATGAGACCTAAAAATTCCAATTGAACCATTGACTCGACCCTTATGTCCGGAGACACCTAATGGTGGAGACTCAATGATCACACACCGATGTTGATAGTGTGACCTAACCCTTGGATGTGAGAGTTTTGGTTGGAACCTTTTGGTGGTGGTGTTGAGGCCTTACAATGTCATTCTTGGTATGGATTGGTTATTTATTGTTCATTCCCATATTAACTATTTTAGGCAATGGGTGTGGTGTGTCCACAATGATAGAACAAGTTTTACCTTTTCTAGTGAAAAGGAAAACCATGCATCATAGGATGGGATCATTAATATGAGGATGCATCCAATTACTCATCATTTGGATAGTGTAACCCTTAGTACAGTGGGTGTAATGAGTTTCTTGTTTCTTTTAGCGGTGGAAGAGTATGTGGAAGTTTTTCCTAATGATGTTCTAGGTTTACCTGCCCACCAAGAGATATAATTATTCATTGATTTACACCCTGGGAAAACACTCATATCTATACCAGCAAATCGTATGAATATTGTAGAGCTTTTCAAGATGAGGTTATAGTTGGAGGACTTGTAGAGGAAGGGCATCATGAGACCCAGTATTTCTACATGGGTAGAACTATTTTTTTCTAAAAAGGAATACAGGATATTGAGGTTGTGTGTGGACTACCGATGCTTGAACCTGGTGACCATGAAGAACAAGTATCCACTATCAAGGATCAATGACCTCTTTGATCAGTTGAGAGGGGTCTAATGGCTCTTGAAGGTTGACCTCTTATTATGCTATCACCAGTTGTGTGTACGTGATGATGATATATTGAAGATGGACTCCAGATGAAGTTATGGTCAATATGATTACTTAGTGATGCCATTTGGCATGATGAATTTCCCAATAATGTTCATGGGACTCATGAACCATATATTTTAGCCTTACTTATACTGGTTTGTGGTGGTCTTCATTGATGATATCCCTGTGTACTCAACATCTATAGAGGAGCACATGAGACACATAAGGATTGTTTTGGACATAATCCAAGAGAACTAAATTTATATAAATCTCTCGAAGTTCCAGTTCTATATTCAGGAGGTCCACTTTTTGGGACACATTATCTCAGCGGATGGAGTGGCAGTGGACTTGTCCAAGTTCGAGGAATTGTTAGAACATGATCCACCTAAGAGAATGATAGAGGTGCGGAGATTTCTTGGGTTGGTGGGCTACTACTAGAGATTCATACCTGACTTTTCCTAGATATCATCTCATATGACATCTTTGACTCAAAAGGGGTATCCTTTCATGTGGACATAGAAGTGTGAATTTAATTTTCATCAATTGAGGTAGAGTTTTACGAGCGCTCCATTATTGAGATTGTCAGAGGAGGGTGTCGAGTATGTGGTATTCTATGATGCATCGCGAACTGGGTCTGGTTGTGTTTTGAATTAGAGGAAAGTGGTGATTGTCTATGGTTTACACTAGTTGATACCACATGGGAAGAACTACATGACCCATGATATTGAGTTAGTAGCGGTAGTCTTCGCTTTGTTGATGGGGAGACACTACCTGATGGGTGAGAATTTTATCATCTACTATGATCACAAGATTATCATGTATATATTTACCCATAAGGATATCAACATGAGATAGAGGTGATGGATAGAATTCTTCCAGGACTATTACATTGAGATTTTCTATAATTTTATGAAGGGGAACATATTAGAAGATTCTATCAGTAGGATATCTAGTTTGCAGTTGTTGAATAAGGAATTGAAGTAGCTGGACTCATTTTAGTTATCTTTTTGGATGGAGATGGAGTGGCTTACCTCCAGTTTCTGGTTGTTACCCCTCCACTCTTTCGATGAGTCAGGGAAGCATAGCTTGTGGATACTAACTGCGAGACCCTACGTGCTCTGATGTCCATAGGGAATGCTTCAAATGGATATTCAAAGGTGGGGGAACGTTACTATTTTTAGATGATGTATAGTGGTACCAGTTAAATTGGGAGAGGAGGTTCTTAGGGAGGTTTATATGTACCCTTTGGCGGTACATCCATGTGTAGAAAATATAAACCAGGACCTCCCATGTTAGTTTTGGTGGACAATAATGAATAAAGGAGTTGCATAGTTTGTTTCTCGATTCCTTACTTGTCAGAAAGTGAATACTGAATACTAGGTTCTAGTGGGATTAGATCAACCCCATGAGGTTCCAAAATGGAAGTGGGATGGGATGTCTGTGGACTTCATGATGGTCTTACTGCATATGTCCAAGGGACACAATTCCATTTGGGTGATCATTGACTGACTAACCAAGTTGATCCACTTCATAGATATTCAAGAGAATATTTTAGTAGAGAGCATGGGATGCCTCTATCTTCAAGAGATTATTCAACTCCATAGAGTTCCATTGGATATTGTTTCAGATCATGATGATCACTTTACATCTTGGTTGTGGAAGGGATTGAAGGAGGCATTTGGGGCCTATTTATGCTTGATCATAGTGTTTCACCCAAAAATTGATGGCTAGATAGAGAAGACCATTCAAGTTATGGAGGATATGTAGTTGTCTTGCATGTTAGACTTTGATTATAGTTGGGAGGATCACTTACCACTGGTGGAGTTTTCATAAAACAATAGCTACCATTCCACAAATGGTAAGGCACCATTTGAATCTTTTTATGGGCGAACATATATGTCAAAACTTTGTTAGACTGACCTAGGAGAGTCAACACTCATGGGACCAGTGTTAGTGAGAGCTTCTAGAGAGAATGTGTAGACCATCCAAGAGTGGATAAAGACTTTATAGAGTAGCAAAAAGTCTTATGTTGATAGGTTAAGGAGGCCTTTGGTGTTTGAGGAAGGAGACCATGTGTTCCTACAGGTTTCACCTCAATGTGGGTTACAAAGATTTAATCGGGGTGAAAAGTTATCTCAGAGGTTCATCGTCCCTTTTTAGATACAATGTAGAGTTGGTGAGGTAGCAAACCATTTAGTTACACCTTCACATTTAGTCCGGGTACACAACATCTTCTACATGTCATAGCTAAGGAGGTACATGCACGACTCATATCATGTCATCGACTGGGGTGAGCCGGACATCGAGGATGGAGCGACTATTGCTTAGTACCCAATAGAGATCAAGGATCATCTGGATAGGATCCTTCATGGGTGATATATTACCTCAGTGTGTGTCTGGTGGAAGCTCATGGATCTCTAGGAGAGCACTTAGGAGTGAGTCTTAGATTCATGCTCAGTACCCTCATCTTTTTTAGTATCTTTTACTTTGAATTTAAGGGGAAGTAAATCACCAAGGTGGGGAGAATTTAATGAATATTATTTTCTAGTATTATCTTAAAATAATATATGGATTAATTTCAAGACAATACACTAATATGGTGTGTTATTCGGAGTCCCGGTGTGCCCTGAACAAATGTTTGAAATATAATAAAATATTAAATAGCACGTGCACATTATTTTCTTAAAAAAAGCGGAATAATTTCTAAATGGGTGCCTATATCATAAATATTAAGGAAGAATTGATTTTAGAATAGTGTTTTTACCCTAGGTATGATGTAGTATTGGTTATTGACGTTTATTTGTGGGAAGTATTCACAAACACTTAAATAAATTAATTAAATTAAGAAAATTTATTTTATTTTATTTAAAAAGTTTATGCAGTGACATAGTGATTTTCTCCATAAATATATCTTATTTTAAAAGAAATGGGGTTAGCCTCATAACTCTATAATCTTCTGGATATGTTGGAGAGAGAGAGATATGGAGAATTATCTTGATCAGGTGATGGCGAAATCTCAAATCGTTGATCGACATGCACTAATATTGAAATATATCACCAAAGACGATGATGCAATGACTATTATTCATCAACAAGTGATCCAAATCTTGGTGGGATGAATTATTTTGGTTTCTGTTCCCTTTCTTGATTCCTAAGATGAATGCAGACTAATCCACGAACAAATTATCCCACGGATCGATCGTATGTGCGGGATGTGCTATGTTGCAAGAATTTAAAATATATTAATATTTTGAATATTATTTTAAGTAATTGTCATTATAAAATAGATAAATAGAGATGAAATCAAACATAGATCAAGTTTATTCCCTCTTGATTGGTTGTTATTTTATCCCCTGATTCTTTCATTCTTCGTCATGCATTATTCGTTCTTCCCTGTGCCTTGAAACCATTGTAAAAAATCAATCATTATGCCTTCAATTACTAGTGAAATGATCTAAAACCATAGATCTGATATCGGGAAAACATGATGGAGGTTCAATGGTTTGTGTGGAAGAAGATCGAATAATGGTGGGTGCTAAATATTCATTCTTCGAAGGGAATGAAGAACGATTATGATCGTGTTTTCAGAGCCGATTGAAGGCACAAATTTGGTCGATTTAGTGTTGAAATGACTAGAAACCCATCAATCTGGAGTTTTGAGATGAACTGATTACTTGAAAAAGATCTATTATATTGAAATATGTGAGTCAGAGGAAGAAGACGAGTTCTAGAAAAACCTAATACACACGGAATATAGTCCTTGACTACACAGTGTGTTTTCCCCCTTCGATGAACTCAGTGTGTACCTTGGGGTGTAAAAAGACATGGGGTGTAGTACATGGGTTGCTTACATTGCATGTACTCCCCCACAAAGCTAGGCCTAGACCAGGTACATGGGATACCCCATGTACTAGTATATGAGTAGGAACACCTAGGTTGACACCCTGTAATGGAAAATGGTCAGAGTACGTGGGTGGACCCTGGTTGTAGGGACACGATGTGTAACCCCTTCTCCACACCGTTTATTCCTATTTTACATGAAAAAGTATTTGAATACATGGTTTATTGTACATGGGTAGTACCTAAAGTCAAGAGACACTACATCTAGCCCTATTACACGTCGTATATCCCTTTATACATGTCTGGATTATCTTTTCCTCCATATCATAGAAATGTTTTGTTAGAGTCCATTCTCTTTATCATTTACCCAAAGGTGGGTGTGAATCATTTCCTACTCCTAGGACTATGATACCTTTAGCAAGGATTCCTAGATAGAGTTGTTAGAATCCATAGACATGACTGATGTTATATCCTTTATTCATCTTCGTTCCCTAGGTGGAGTCTTTGGTATTGACATGACCAATCCTACCGGGCATCGATCCTATACTTACCAGGTTAATACAGATAGATTTTTTGGTATCACACCCTAGACCTAGATGTGATCCCCATATTTTTTAATCATATTCTCTTAATATCCATCATGGTTTATTTATCATTATGGTTCCCAATGAATAGTACCTCTCAAACGGACGTCATCAGTGTTATCAAACTCAGGAGTGTGTTCTCACTAATGAGTGCTTTTTGGAATATTTGATATGAATTTCTATGACTGGTATACGGTGTTTTTGACTTACCTCTAGACTGTGGGTCTTGGTTTGAGTATATCTAAATATTCTTATAATATGTGTTATAGACATATATCTGTGTAGAGATCACTTTACTTTCCTCTTTTGCATTTATTTATGGTTTTGGGGATCCTACCGAGTATTGTTATACTTACTCTTGTATTAGATTTTCCCATATGTGTCATATCTTGTGCATATGATCAACCATTGATGGAGTCCTAGGTGAACCAATACTAGACAGTTCTTAGTGATACGGGATAAACAGAGGTGTGTTCCTGTGACTTTTAGAGAACAGTCCAAATTACTTTCACTTAGAGGTTGGACTTGTGTTTACAAGCTCTTTGTGGTGGGATTGTATTTGGTCTTATTTACTTTACTTTACTTCCTGTCATACTCTGGTTGTGGGATATAGTTGTATGCATGCAATGGTTACTTAGTGGTTTTTACATTTCATTATTTTTTGGTCTTGGAGATGTGTGTTTGTGTATAGGTACATAGGCAATGCCTCCAATGTTTATGATATGCCTACTTGAGGCTAGTCACCTGCCCCTGTCCTATTAGAGGTAGGCTTGGGGAGTCACAACATGGGACCCACTAGTACAGGTCATGACACAACACATTTATCATTAGATATTCCTTAACCCATTAACACATTTCCATTACAAGATCATAACCCATTTGAAACATTCGCATTAATCCAATTAACCCATTTTCACATTAGGCCAAACAAACCCTTATGCCATTTTCAAAAACTAGACACAAATACCATTAGTGCCTATTGTTGTTTAAAATAACATGACAACATATTTATCAAGGGATCTATTTCACTAAAAATCTACCCTATATTTAACATTATAATTTTCCATGTTTGTGAATTTTGGTGCACCTTGTTGGTGGTCCTAAACCAGAAAAATCATCCTCAACACATCCTACGAGGATCATGAGTGGTTCATTTTATCTTTTATCCATACATTTCACCAACCCCTATCAAAGACATCAAATTTACAACAATAGATAACCAAGAACACAACCATAAATCCACAAATCGATAAAAATACTATGGGATATAACTTGTAGACCACCTACCTTGAATATGAATATTAACACACCCTTAACCTTAGACTTAGATATGGATTCAAGTACCCTTTGAATCTTCAACCTACGATCCAATAGAAAAGAGGGTTTTGGGGATTCAAAAGAAGAATAACAAATCCACAATCTCTAATCTAGAAAATCTTAGAAAGAAGAGCGTTAGACTTACCCATAGATTTGATTCGAAACTAATGGAACTTCAAATGGCCTATAATCAAAGGAGATAAACACTTGGAAAGATTTTGACATCTTGGTTCATCACTAGGGCTAGAGGAGGAATAAATCAGGAGAAAATCGGGTGAGTAACATGAAATCTTGAGGGGATAGTTTGGTGATTTTTTACATTTTAATGGGGTGTATAGTTTGGACGAATGGTTTTCAAAATTGTGTGATAATTGTGCACCTGCCTCTTTCATAGAGGGGTAGAAGTCGCACTGTTACCTAGGGATAACAAAAAATTTGAAAAACAGTGAGGCAACCGTGTGCAAGGCCTATGTCCAAGTCTACATGCTGTGGACTCCCCCCATTCATGGTTTGTTTAGTCGTGCACCCATCCTCCTGGTTAGCACAGTTTAGGTTCACAGTTATCTCTAACTATGAGTCAAATGTGAAACATGCACTAGATGGCCACTTTTCTCTTTATTTTGTGTCCCTAACCCCCAGAACACCCTCAAATTCCTCATACAGTCAGTAAAAATTCCATTAACTATATTGTAGTGATTTAAACCAAAATTTAAACAAGGATATACATCCATGAATTCTAGGATCTTACAACCTCACCACCTTATAAAGGATTATCCTCAAGCCACACTACCAAACATCGTTGAGATTTTGAAGAAAAAAGATCAAGCCACTGAGACCGTATATCTGAATCGCTTTCCCATGTTTCTTCCTAAACATTATCATGCTACCATAAAACCCAAACCAATGGAACAATATTTCCCTGCAAGACTTTCTCACTATGATCCACATAACAAACCAAATTCTCCTCAAAGGACATATCATCCTCAAGCTCAATATCCTCAAAATTAGTAACATGATATGATTCAGGGTGATATTGTAGAAGTTGTGTCGTGTGAAAACAAGTCATACATACCACTATATTTCTTTGGAAGATCCAATCGATACACCACTAGTCTGATCCTCCCCATGATCTCAAAAACACCCTCATACCTAGATGCTAACTTACCATGTTTTTGAATACGGTGGTGACCCAACCTTTGAGACACCAAAATAAACACACTATCACCCACAAAAAAACTCAAAATATCCATGATTTTGATCTGCAAATGACTTATAACTACTTTGATCTATTTTCATAGGCTTTCAAATAAATTGAATTTGTTCCAACATCTCATTCACGAGACTTGGAACCAATAACTCTAATCCCCCAGCCTCCATCTGACATAACAGAGATCTACATGGACTACTATATAGCACCTCAAACGATGTCATCTGAATTGTATGTCGGTAACTATTGTTGTTAGAAAACTCAACAAGCACCTAATTCTTTTCACATGATCCACCAAAATCTAATGAAAATTCCCTCAAGATGTCCTCTAGTACCTGAATATTATGCTCCAAATTCCCATTCGTCTACGGGTGGAAGGCCATACTCAAAAGCACCTGAGTATTGAGAGCCTTCTATAACCCCTTCTAGAAGTGTGATGTGAAACATAGATCATGATTTGAAACAACAGTCCAAGGTACCCCATGAAATCGTACTACCACTTGAACGTACAACTCGCCCAACTAACCCATGGTGTATGTCTCTCAAATTGGTAAGAAGTGAGCCACTTTAGTCAACTGATCCACAACTACCCAGATCACATCATTCTTATAAGGCATCCTTGGGATACCCACCATAGAATCCATCATTACATTATCCCATTTTCACCCCAGACTGGTAAATGACTATAATAAACCACCCAATCGATGATTCCTAGCCTTTACTAACTGATAGGTAGGGAATCATGCCATGAAACCTTCAACCTCCTTCCTCATCCCTGGACACCAATACTACCTCTAAATATCATGATAAATTTTGGTCAAACAAAGATATACTTACCACTTTGATGCATGAAACTCACACATCAACTCTTCTGGTATACACATTAGCACAACAACATGGCCATGAACATATATGATACCTTCATCTCTAATGGTCAAATTGTAAGGTTACTCCCCACCTTTAAGACTTTCCCTTCAAGCCAAAAATTTTGAATCCTCATTATGTCTTTCTTTAATCTATTTTAGAATCATGGAATCAACTACTAAGGATGTAAGTGATGTAACGACCCAAACTTTTATTAATGAAATTTATCCATTGTTATGGTAATTTCATATAGTATAATAAAAAAAATCAAATTAAGAAACAAAATTCCACATCATTCTTAAATTAACTACTATGTGACCTTTAAACATAATTTTTTCACATCTGTTGTTTGAATTTTTTAAAATCTGACCTACATGATTGTAATCAGTAAGATGTTTGGAGTCTGATTGAATAAACATATTTTTTTGTAGAATAGTAACATACCCTTATAAATAGTAATTTTACCCTTATGAATAGTAATATGACTCTTAGGAATAGTAAATCAACAAAGTGAATTGAAACCTTACCAATTATAGTATATAAAAAATTACCCATCCTATAAGTGATAATATGATATAATTATTTTATAGTGTTGGTATTTTTGTAATTCATAAATATTTAATGATTAATTCATTAATTTAAAAAAAATCATAAAATGTATTCATAAAATAGTATTTCGAATTCTAAGGATTATATGTTTATTTTATGAGACCTTAATTAATTTTTCAAAGTGTTAGAAAAATAGTTTTAATTTAAAAATTTGTATTTTTCAAGTAAATTATGATTTTAATTATAAATTAAATCACTTATATTTTGAAAATTATTTTTATAAAAAGGATTTAAATTGTTAATTCTACATTTAAAAAAATGGTTAGGGTAAATTTTTGAGATTTTTCTGAAAAACATTAATTTTTAGTGAATAGTGAAATTCAATAATTTACAAAATATGGTAAATAAATGAATTTAGGCATAATTATTAATTCATGGATGATGTAAATGGTCATTGGTTATGATGAGAACCATGTCTAAGGCACCAAGTCGATTGCGCAGGAGGAAGAGTTGGATTTGCAAGGCCCAATGATGCGAGGGAGATGAAAGAGGCTCAATGCTACAATGGGCGCACATATTGATTCATTAAAGGCCCAATGGATATTGCCTTGCATGTATGTAGAAAATGGGCCTATAGTAACACTTATTTAAGCCCAAAATTTATGTTTATTGCTTAGCCCACATGGTTGTACGAATTTGGATGCCTTGCCCACATGGAGGATTCTAGAAATGGCATCTTTGGACACCAAAGTCAAATCCAGTGGGCTATGCATTCAAAGTCAAATCCGGTGGGCTATATTGGAAAGTTGTGTGCTACTTTTCCAAAAGTCTTTGTTGGATTTTATCTTTTTTAATTTTAAGGAGACAAGGTACGTTTAGACTTTATGACTTTAGGGTATTAGACCTTTGACCATTGTATCACCCCCTTGGCTATAAATAGCCACCCCATGGCATTGTATTTTCATTCAAGACTTAATTGAGAGCTTATTATTGTTTCTCCCCATTGTGTGAGAATTATTATGAATTTACCCCTTGCTCTTGTGCATTCTTGCCTTGTCAATCTACTAGTTAGATTAGTGATCCAAGATCACAAAGCCCCCAATTCCATGCCTCAACCCAAGTGCGTTGTTGTGTGGATTGGCTATCCCATCCCTCCCTTGAGTGTGTTGTCTAAGTAGTAGGTCGCACTCCTTATAGTGTTGATTGACTACTTGCATCTGCTATCCATACCCATCATCCACCACTTAGCCACGAACCGCATTCTTCATCCATCGACCTACGCCGTGAAGATCGGGCCACCCCGTGCATCTCACATCAGTTGGTATCAGAGCTCTGGTTGACACGGTAGGCATCTATCCCTTCATTTACTTTAATTCTATCCATTACCCTCCTTATCTTTCCATATTATTCACCCATTCAACAAAAAAATCCATTTTCTTGAAAGCCTCCCGAATTGTCCTAGTTTGTGCAAGCTTGTATTATTATAAATTGAGCCAAATTTTCATTCATCTTCGTTCTGCATTTAATTCTCTATATGTGATTTGTATCCAAAAAACATTCTCTCAACTCATCATTTTGAGCTTTTCAAAATTAAGCCCATCCTTTATTTGAGAGATTTCGAAAAAAAAGAAAAAAAATTGTCTTACTCTCCGTTCAATCATCCTGTTCTTTAAAACTCCAAGAACAACACTTTTTGGGGAAAATTGATAAAAAAAAGAGAAAAAAAAGCGGATACAATTACTCATTTGTGCTTTACCTTATTATCACTTCCCATTTCTATATATAACTTTTTCCATCATTTTACTTCATCCCCATTTTGTATTTGTCTCATATTGTTATTCATTTATCTTATCTTGCACAATTGGGAAAACCCCAAATACCACATTTCTACCCCCTTTTCCATCCACCCTTTATCCATTTTATACCCTATTTACACCCTTTACCCTTTACCACTCAAGATGGTTGTGGTAAACCAGCCCCCGTCACAATCTTTATTGGGGAAGGATTGGTGGCAAGTGATCACCCGAAACAAGGTATTATATTTCATAAGAGCTTGGGATTCAAATTCAATTTTGAGAGTGGAGAGAAATAAGAAAAAAAAATATCATGTGTGTGTGAGTGTGTGCATCTTGTTTTGTGCGTGTGTGTACATCTTGTGTGTGTTAGTGTGTATATCTTGCGTGCGTGAGTGTGTATCCGTGTGTGTGAGTGTGTACATATTATGTGTGTGTGTGTGTGCATCTCGTGTGTGTGAGTGAGTGTGTATCATTGTGTGTGTTTGCCCCCCTGGTGTGTGTTTGTGTTTGCATAACATATCATGGCAGAAGATCGTGGGAAGAAAATTGCTCATGTTAGCGATGAAGGAAGTCGAATTAGATCTCCCGCACCTGAAGCTACACAATTTAAAATGCAATCTTTGGTGAGCCACTTCGAGAAGCTTATTGATCGAAAGTTGGAGGTGTTACATGCGAGGATTGATGAATTGGAGAATAAACCAAGCCCAAGGATGTTCCATGATAACCCACGACGCGCTCCGGCACCACGTTGTCCCCACATCATGGAGGAGGAGATGGTGAACTTTGATGATGATCTTGATGATGTCCCACAAAGGAGGAGGTTGTACCAACAACTGAGAGGAGGAAAAAGGAGACAACATGATGATGAACTACTTGGTGGAATCAAGGTGAAGGTCCCCTCTTTTCAAGAGAAAAGCGACCCGGAATCATACTTGGAGTGGGAGATGCGGATCGAGCAAGTATTTTCATGCTATGTGTATTCTGAGGAGAAAAAGGTCAAACTTTATTCCCTTTAATTTTATGATTATGCATTAATATGGTGGGATCAAGTTCAAAAGGAGAGGGCTAGATATGGTGGACGTCCCATCAACACTTGGGAAGACATGAAGTTCGCCATGCGGAAGCGTTTTGTTCCCACACATTACCATAGAGATATCCAAAACAAACTTCAACGCCTCAAAAAAGGGAGTAAGAGTGTAGAAGAGTACTACAAGGAGATGCAAATTTTCATGATTTGGGAAAATATTGAGGAAGATCCGGAGGCAATGATGGCACGATTTTTACATGGGCTCAATTGGGAGATTGCGGATCAAGTGGAGATGTACCACCATGTAGAGATACAAGATATGATCCACCAAGCCACCAATATTGAACAACAAATCAAAAGGAGGAGCAACATGAGGAAACCCACTACCCCTTTCACACCATGGAGAAATCCGAGGAAGGAGATTGGAGAACCATCAAAGGCAAAAGAGTGGTTGATCGCAAAAGTAACAAGGTAATTCTTCCACATAAGAAACCTACTTTTGAGGCTAACCAAACCAGGAATAGGGATATTCGGTGTTTCAAATGTCAAGGAAGGGGTCACATTGCTAGTGAGTGCCCAAACCGGCGCACCATGACCATCAACAAGTATGGAGAATGGGAGACCGATGGAGAGAGCTCGAAAGAGGAGGAGGAAGAATCTCCTGAAATTGATAATGGGGAATTTGCAGAAGACGGTGAGATTCTTGTCACTAGGAGAGTTTTAAGTACACAAATGATTGTTGGAGAAAAGGGGCAGCGAGAGAACCTTTTCCATACACGATGCAAGATCGATGGGAAGGTATGTAGTGTTATTATTGATGGAGGAAGCTGTAGTGATTTTGCGATCACCGAGTTAGTAGAGATGTTGGGACTTCCTACTTTGAAGCATCAACATCCATATCGGCTTCAGTGGTTGAATGATTGAGGGGAGATGAAGGTCACCAAGGAAGTGAAGGTATTGTTCACCATTGGGAAGTACAAAGATGAGGTATTGTGTGATGTTATTCCTATGAAGGCTTTCCATTTGTTGTTGGGACGACCGTGGCAGTGTGATCGACGTGTTACCCATGATGGTTTCTTGAATCGTCACTCTTTTTTACTCCAAGGGGAACCTATAACCCTCAACCCCATGTCCCCAAAACAAATTCTGGAAGATCACATTTTGAGAGAGAAGAAAAAAATGATTGATGAGGAAAAAAAGAGTGAAAATGAAAAAGGGGAGAATGAGGGAAAGAGAGAAAATGAGAGAAGAAAAGAAATGGAGAGCAAAGAAAAATCAAGTGGGAAAAATAATTTGAGAGAAGATAAAAGCATGATGTTGGGAAAAAAAGAGTGAGGTTAAGGAAGCTTTGTTTTCATAGAAAACCCTCCTTGTACTCATGTACAAAGAGGTGTTGCTAAATACAAACGACTTACCCCATTTGCCAAATGTTGTTGAGTCCTTGTTGCAGGAGTATAATAATGTCTTTCTGGAAGAGGTGCCACCAGGTTTGCCACCCATTAGAGGTATTGAGCATCAAATTGACCTCATACCTGGAGCATCACTACCGAACTGCCCTGCTTATCGCACCAACCCAGAAGAAACAAAAGAAATTCAAAGGCAAGTTCAAGAGTTGTTGGCTGTGGGATATGTGAGAGAGATCCTTAGTCCTTGTGTGGTACCGGTGATTCTAGTACCAAAGAAGGATGGAACATGGAGAATGTGCATTGACTGTAGAGCCATCAACAACATCATGGTCAGGTATCGTCATCCTATCCCTGGGTTAGATGATATGCTAGATGAATTAAATGGTTCAACTATTTTCTCAAAAATTGATTTAAGAAGTGGCTACCATCAAATTAGGATGAAAGAAGGAGATGAGTGGAAAACTGAATTTAAGACAAAACATGGACTTTATGAAGGGTTAGTCATGCCCTTTGGTCTTACCAATGCACCTATCACATTTATGAGGTTAATGAATCATGTCTTACGTGAATATATTGGAAAATTTGTGGTAGTTTACTTTGATGATATTCTGGTGTATAGTAGGACTTTGCATGAACATGTAGATCACTTGAGAAAATTCCTAGAGGTGTTAAGGAAAGAAACCCTGTTTAGAAACATAAAAAAATGTAAATTTTGTCTCGATAAGATTGTTTTCCTTGGATTTGTTGTGAGTGGAAATGGAGTGGAAGTGGACACCGAGAAGATCAAAGCAATACAAGAATGGAAAACTCCAACCTCCGTTGGACAGGTAAGAAGTTTTCATGGGCTTGCTAGTTTTTACAGGAGATTTGTGAAAGACTTCAGCACACTAGCAGCACCATTGAATGAATTAACAAAGAATAATGTTCCTTTCAAATGGGGGATAACTCAAGAAAAATCCTTCCATGCGCTAAAGGAGAGACTCACACACGCCCCTCTACTTGCACTTCCGGACTTCGGTAAGACCTTTAAAATTGAATGTGATTCAAGCGGAATTGGAATAGGAGGAATACTCATGCAAGAAGGTAAGCCTATTGCTTATTTTAGTGAGAAGTTAAATGTCCCAACTCTAAACTATGCTACATATGATAAAGAGTTGTATGCATTGTTTAGAGTACTAGAAACATGGCAACACTATCTTTGGCCTAAAGAATTTCTGATCCATTCTGATCACGAGGCTCTTAAATACCTTAGGAGACAACATAAACTAAATAGGAGACATGCTAGATGGCTGGAATTCATTTAATCATTTCCATATGTCATCAAGCATAAAAAGGGTAAAGAAAATACTGTGGCCGATGCACTTTCACGTAGATATTCTCTTTTATCCTTGTTGGATTCAAAACTTCTTGGTTTTGAATACATTAAGGATTTATATGCCACTGATAATGATTTTAGAGAAGCTTATGAACATTGTAAACCTAGAGTTAGTTGGGAAAAGTTCTATTTACATGATGGATTCTTATTTCGGATTGATAAGATTTGCATTCCTAATTGCTCTATCCATTTACTTTTACTAAAGGAGTCACATTAGGGTGGGTTAATGGGACATTTTGGTGTTGCAAAAACATTAAGTGTTCTAAGTGAGCATTTTTATTGATCTAGAATATCTAAAGATATTGGAAAATTTGTGGAAAAGTGCATTGTTTTCCATAAAGACAAATTGAAACTGAACCCATATGGATTATATCTTCCTCTTCCAATCCCCAAAAACCCTTGGGAGGACATATCAATGGACTTTATTGTGGGGTTACCAAGGAACAAGAGGGGGAGAGATTCCATTTTTGTTGTGGTGGATTGGTTTTCTAAAATGGCACATTTTATTACTTGTCACAAAATAGATGATTCCACTAAAATTGCAACACTCTTCTTTCAAGAAGTAGTCAAACTCCATGGAATGACAAGGAAGATTGTGTCAGATCGAGACACAAAATTTCTTAGTTATTTTCGGACGACCTTGTGGAGAAAACTGGGTACAAAGTTACTCTTTTCCACTACTTTTCATCCACAAACCGATGGGAAAACAGAGGTGGTGAATCGGACATTATCATCCCTTCTGCGAACAATTTTCATGAAGAATATTAAGAATTGGGAGGAGTGTCTACCACATGTGTAATTTTCATACAACAGGGCCATGCACTCCACTACTCAAAATTCTCCATTCGAAATTTTTTATGGTTTTAACCCTCTTGCCCCTATTGATCTAGTTCCTTTGCCTTTGAAGGAAGAAAATAATATGAACTTGAAAGGGCGCGCAGAATTCATCAAACATCTCCAGGAAAAGGCAAGGAAAAATATTGAGCGGATGACTCAAAAATATGTTGATCGTGCAAACAAGGGTCGCAAACAAGTGTTGTTCGAGCCTAGGGACTTGGTCTAGATTCATATGCGAAAGGAGAGATTTCCTAAAAAGTGGAAATCAAAACTCATTCCACAAGGAGACGGGCCATTCCAAGTCCTTGAGAAGATTAACAACAATGGTTACAAGATAGATTTTCCAGGTGAGTATGGTGTAAGTGCCACATTCAATGTTTCTGATCTTTCTCCTTTTTTGGGTGCAGAGGATGAAGATTCGAGGATGAATCCTTTTCAAGAGGGGGAGGATGATGAGAATCATGTCGAAGGCACCAAGTCGATTGTGCGGGAGGAAGAGTTGGATTTTCAAGGCCCAATGACTCGAGGGAGATTAAAGAGGCTCAATGCTACAATGGGCACACATATTGCTTCATTAAAGGCCCAATGAATCTTGCCTTGCATGTATGGAGAAAATGGGCCTATAATATCACTTATTCAAGCCCAAAATTGATGTTTAAAGCTTGGCCCACATGGTTGCACGAATTTGGATGCCTTTCCCACATGGAGGATTCTAGAAATGGCATATTTGGACACCAAAGTCAAATCCGGTGGGCTATGTTGGAAATTTGTGTGCTACTTTTCCAAAAGTCTTTGTTGGATTTTATCTTTTTGACTTTTAAGGGTACAAGGTAGGTTTAGACTTTATGACTTTAGGGTATTAGACCCTTGACAATTTTATCACCCCCTTGGCTATAAATAGCAACCCCATGGTATTGTATTTTCATTCAAGACTTAATTGAGAGCTTATGCTTGTTTCTCCCCATTGTGTGAGAATTATTCTGAATTTCCCCTTGCTCTTGTGGATTCTTTCCTTGTCAATATACTAGTTAGATTGGTGATCCAAGATCACAAAGCCCCCAATTCCATGCATCAACCCAAGTGCACTGTTGTGTGGATTGGCTATCACATCCCACCCTTGAGTGCGTTGTCTAAGTATTAGGTCACACTCCTTATAGTGTTGATTGACTACTTGCATCCGCTATCCATACCCATAATCTACCACTTAGCCCCGAACCGCATTATTCATCCACCGACCTACGCCGTGAAGATCAGGACACCCCGTGCGTCTCACATCAGGTTAGAACTCACATGACCTATTTAATTTATTTATTCATGGAATCATCACTATTTCTTTTCTTGTGGAGAAATAATAAATTAATAAATATAATATTAAGAAAACCCCTCTCCCCTCCACTATAAATACCACTGCTCACAACCTAATTTCCTCACACCTATAAAGACTTGTTCCTACTCCAAATTCGTCTAAAATATCTTTTTAAGATCCTACCCCACTTCCGTCAGCCCTTTTTTTAATAAAAGGACCAAAATCTCTCCCCGAAAGAGGCTCTCAAAGAAGATATATTCAAGAGGTAATTTCTCTCTGTTTTCTTTCAATCTCCTTTAAAATTTATTTTCTTTTCTTCTCTTATCCTCAACTAATATTATCAAAGTTTCATGATAAATATATTATTATTGATATACTATTATTATATCATTTAATTTAATATTATTCATTATACTCCGCCATATCTCTCTTTGTTTATAAAAATGAAATCCTCGCCCATGATGTGTTAATTTACATACATCATGGGCGATGCACATCCATTTTCCTTAAACTACTTCAAGGATGTCAATAAAACCATTAAATGGTGTAAAATAGATTTTAATATATATTTTAACCCCTTTTATGTTTCAGAAACATGTTTTATAAATAATACTAAATGATAAAACAAAACATGTTCATTGTAATCAAAAAACCACCCAAATTAACCCAAAACAATCATCATTAAATTTTATTTAATAATTAATAATCATAATAAAATCCATTATAAGATCATTTAAATTCCTATAATATCATTAATATCATGTAATATCAATTATTGATGTTTATCAATGTTCTAGGCGAACATCCATTCATGTGTACAAGTGAATTGTTCATGAAAACTAAGAAAAAAACACTCCAGAACAATGAAATTAAACTCTATAACTCATCCAAAGAACCCTAAAAATAACTTAATGAAACCATAATAAACCATATTCATGTATAAAATGTTCTTTAAGTGTTAATTAATAAATATAATGTCACTATACAGGACATTAAAGTGAAGAAAGCGTTCGGATACAAGGTAAGAGGAATTCTTGAACCCAACTTTATTTCTTTGGGTTCTCCCTCTTTCACTCCATTTTCAGTATGTTTATTCCTTAAAAATAATTTATTCATCAATATACCTTTTTTTCTGGGATATAAATGTTTTCTACTGGATTTTATGTCAAACAGAATGTTTTCCGAAAGAATTCTTCTCTAAAAAACACACATTTTACTTCTCACTCAAGGTTGATGGTTCTTATATCAAGTATATTATTCCCTCTTTCATTTGGGAACCCAAAGTTTTTGAATGTATGTTTTATTAAGTGAAACCCATTCCTTTACATGGGTTGTTTTATGTTAAAGATTTATATATGTTCTATGTGGCATGAATGATAACGTAAATGTTATGATGTGACGAATGTGCCTAGAATTATATTGCGCAATGAAAATGTTATAATGTGATGAGTGCACTCAGAATTATATAATGCTACAATTCATTGGGTAATTTGAAGAATCACATGAGTAAATATAAGTATTTTTGACCATGAACTTATCTTTGTTCACAACTATGTGTGGTAGTTAACCACTAAGATATAAGGTTTCATTTTTAGGCATTTCCACATTCCAGGCTATTATCTAATGCCTCTTATCGTGATTAAAATTATGGTTCTATGAATATGCTCACCCCATGTTACATTGTTTCATGTTTTTATCTATCAACTTACTAGGATTTTATCTCACCCATTTATGGTGTATATCCTGAGGTGACTATATGTACTAAGGAGTACACAAGGGCTAATAAGAAGCTATAGAAGAAGGAATTAAATAAATTTTTCTGTTTTATGTTGTAAAAGTTATGTATGGTCGTAGATTTCTCAAGACACTAAACCTTTGGATCCTAGTTGTGTAATTTTTTTATTTTGTTTATTATTAAAATTATGTAAAAGTAATTTTAGAAAATAAGGGTCTCTATAGTTGGTATTAGAGGCACAATTTAGTTATTTTTGGAATTAGGTTTAGAGAACCTTAATGGAAACCCTAGTACGAGACTAAGTATATGTAAGAACACAAGAAGATTTTTTAAACATAGGTATCCCACGACATATGATTTTCATGTAATCAAACAAAGGAATAACTTATTTATTTATGACTTGATGAATTATGTTTTCTTAAAACCTTTTCTATTTTAGAAAATGGTGGAAACCAGGAGAAACCAGGCCAACAACCCATGCGAGGGACAATGCAGCAATTGCCTGAACGACATCCCCATTGATTTGGGAGGTGGATTTAAAAACTTCATGGTGATTATTACCCATTTGTATTAGGTTATGATTAATAACCTAAACAATATGGAATGTCTTCCTTCACCTTAGAGGGAGCAACTGGTTGTTAAATATTTTATGCGACAATGACCACCAACGTTTAGTGGATCTTCCAATCCACTTGTTATAGAAAAATGGGCCAAATTAATGGAGAAGATATTTTATATGATTTAATATTATGAGATAGATAAGTTGAATTTGGATATTTATCATCTCGATGTATAGGTAGACCAATGGTGGCAATTGACTAAGAACACCAAGCTAAGAGAAGAAATTGAAGAGATGAAGTGGAAAGACATTTATATAATGTTTATTAACAAGTATATCCCAAAAAATCTTCATACGAATATAGAGAGAGAATTCATAGAGCTAAAGAAAAAGGATAAAAAATATTTCATGGCCTATTAAGTGAATTTTACAAGGATTTCAAGGTACGATTTGGGATTTTTTTTATCAATAATGATAGAAAAATTGATTGATTCTTTAGTGGATTAAAACCACAACTTCGAAAGGATATTGAAATTTGAGACATTGGGAGTTATGAAGAATTCATTCGATGTGTTCTCAAAGTGTAGATGGATTTTATAGAATGGTACCAGGGTTATGCTGATAATAAATGAAATATGAGGTTTCATTCCGGAGGATCTAATGAGAATGTTGGAATGAAAAATCAACCACCCAAATGTCAATAATGTGGGAAGAGGCATCATGGTAATTTCCTAAAATAGATGGGGAAATGCTTCAAGTGTGGGATAGAAGGACAATGAGCTCAATATTCTCAAAAACACATAAGAAGGTAGGAGAATGTGGTGGAGGAAAGGAGAGAACCACCCATGGTCCAATGCTACAACTGTAGGGAATAAGGGAACTATGCAAGCTAGTGAACTAATCCTCGAGCCCTCGAGGGTATTTAGCCTCATTATCCACCAAAGACAAATGATAAAGGGAATACTTACACCATATCTACTAAATAATTGGAGAAAGATAATAAAATCTTACAAGTTAAACTTCTTATTCACTCAAGAATGGGAAAAGTATTAATTGATTTTGGTTCTATGCATTATTTTATATCTTGAAATTTTTATAAAACTATATAATTGAATCCCCAAAAACATTAAGAAAATATATCTTTAGAAACACTAAATGGTGAAATCGTTTCAACCCAAGTGTTGGACTCTTCTCTTATTGGTGTATGTGGGAAGATTCTTCCAGTGAATCTCATGATACTTACCTTGGTGGAATTCAACACTATAATGGGAATGGATTGGATCT
This sequence comes from Viscum album, assembly GCA_963277665.1. Lineage (NCBI taxonomy): Eukaryota > Viridiplantae > Streptophyta > Magnoliopsida > Santalales > Viscaceae > Viscum > Viscum album. Next base: position 1,648,578,625 of record OY728159.1, read on the forward strand.
CATTATATAGAAAACATATAAACTATTAGGAAAATTAAATATATTTTCATATTTTAAACCATCCCATGATCCTAGAAAAATTTAAGGAATATTAAGAATCTTATTTGAAAATTCCTTCAATGGTGTGGTTGTTGATTCCTTGTGAAGAAGAATACTTCTCTCAAATGGTTGAGTCAAAGGAGAGTGTTAACCTAGTATAAATTCCTATAATTAGGGAATATAGTTATGTATTTCCAAAAAGAGTTATCCTAAATACCCCTAGATCGTGAGGTAGAGTTCTTAGAAGAGCTCATGCTCAGAGCTACTCCTATCTCAAAGTGTCCCTATAGGATGACCCCTATCAAACTGGAGGAGTTAAATAAGCTGCTACCATAGTATTTGGGAAAAGGGTTCATATGAAATAGTGTATCACCTTGGGGTGTTCGAATTATCTTTGTGAAGAATAAGAAGTATGGATAAATGTGGTTGTGCATCGATTATTGGGAACTCAACAAGATCACCATAAAGAACAAGTATCATCTATCAAGGATTAATGAGTTGTTCTATCAACTACGAGGAGATCATTACTTCTCAAAGGTGGATCTTCATTCTAGATATCATCATCTAAAGTGAATAAGTATGATATTCAAAGGACCACCTTCCGTACAAGGTATGGTCACTATGATTTTCTAGTGATTCCCTTCGGACTTACTAATGCCCCTAAAATATTCATTTATTTGATGAATAGAGCCTTTATAAATTACCTAGAAAAAATTGTGGTAGTGTTTATCGATTATATTTTAATCTACTCCAAGAGAAAGGAGGAACATGAACAACATCTAAGGATTGTGGTGGAAACATTGAGAAAGGATAAGATTTACACCAATTTTTTAAAGTGTGTCTTTTGGATGAAGCAAGTCATGTTCTTGGGACATGTGATCACAAGTGAAGAAATTTATATGGACCCTTAAAAAGAAAATTTGATTGAGTATTATCCCAGACCCTCTAGTGTCATAGAAATCTATAGTTTTCTTGGATTATCTGGGTATTTATGACGTTTTGTGAGAAATTTCTCATGATTGTCAAGCCTGTTAACTAAGTTAACAAGGAAGGGGGTAAAGTATGCCTAGATTTAATAATGTAAGGAAATATTCAAGGAGTTAAAGATATGGCTAATCACTGCACATGTACTCACATTACTGAAAAGTAGAGAAATTTTTGTGATATACAGTGATTCTTACAAGAAATGCTTGGGTTGTGTACTCATGAAAAATGATAATGTGATAGCCTATGAATCATGATAGTTGAATATCCATGAGAAGAACTACCTAACGTAAGTTCTGGATATAGAAGTTGTGCTTTTTTCTTTTAAAATCTAGCAACACTACCTCTATGGTGAGAAGTGTGACATATATACTGATCACAAGAGCCTAAAGTATATATTCACACAAAAGGATCTAAAAATGAATCAAAATATATGGTTAGATATAATCAAAGGATAATATTTCTATATTCACTATCATCCTGGCAAGGTGAATAAGGTAGTTGATGCTCTTAGTAGAAAATAACCTGCTACTCTATCCATGTTGTAGATTGAGAAACACCATATCTTCATGGATATACAAAGGATGGATTTGGAAATAATAATGGTAAGGAATACATATTACCTTTCCCAAATTATTTCTTAACCATATATACAAGAGAATATTGAGAAGGCACAAAGGGATGATCTGGAGTTACAAAATATGGTGAATGCAGTAAAGGAAGGGAAGCTATAAGAGTTCCATATCGATGAATATGGTGTGATTCAGTTTGGAATGTGGCTTTGTATGCCTTAATAACCTGGGATAAAGAAAGATATATTTGATAATGCACATAGATAACCTTTCACTATCCATCATGGGAGTACCAAGATGTATCATGACCTCCAAGAGCACTTCTGGTGGGACAACATGAAGAAGGAGATTGGTGAGTATATCTCAAGGTGCTTGATATGTCAGCAAGTTAAAGTAGAGTAACATAAGTCCAAAGGGATGATGTAACCATTTACTATACCCAAGTGGAAATGATAGAATGTCACTATGGTCTTTGTCATAGGTATCTAGAAGACATCCAAATGAAATAATGTGATATGGGTTGTGGTGGACCAACTCACCAAGACTGTCCACTTTATCTCTATTCAGGAAGATATCTCACTTGAACAACTTAAAAATATATATATGTGAAGGAAGTGGTGAGACTACATGGAGTTCCACTCTCTATTGTCTCTGATCATGATCCAAGGTTCACATCTAAATTCTAAAGGATTCTACAACATTATTTGAGTACTGAATTAGATTTCTACACGGCCTATCACCCCCAAACTGATGGCCCATCTAAAAGGACTATTTAGACACTCGAAGATATGTTGAGAGCCTACTTTATATAATTAAAATGTGGATGGGATAATCATATCCCACTAGTTGATTTCTTTTATAAAAATATCTTCCACTTGAGTATTCATATGTCTCCATATGAAGCTTAGTATGGAAAGCGATGTAGAACTCCAACCTGTTGGGATGAAGTTGGATAAAGAAAGATACTTGGACCTGATCTTGTGGAAGAGATGACAGAGAAATTTCAAGTCATTCAAAAACATATCAACGATTCTTAGAGTTAGAAAAATAGCTATGATGACAACTGCAGAAGGGACTTGGTGTTCGATGTTGTAGATAAAGTCTTCCTTCAAATATCACCATAAAAGAGATTCATGTGTTTTGTAAAGAAAGGGAAGCTATTCCTAAGGTACATTGGCCCTTTTGAGATAATTGAATGCATAGGAGCCATTTCCTATCGGATTGAAAATACAATGAATATTTATCAAGTTCATGATGTGCTTCATGTATCACTCATGAGGAAGTATATACCAAATCCCTCACATGTACCGAATTTAGAGTTGGTATATCTGGAAGATGATCTCTCTTATGAGGAGCAGCTTGTAAAGATTCCGGACTAGAGAGATAAAGTTATATGAAACAAAAAAACCCACATTTTCAATGTGTTGTATAGGAACCATGAGTATGAATAATAAACTTGGGAATAGGAGGACGCAATGAACTATAATTACCCTCACCAATTTATGTAAAATGAAATTTTGAGGGCAAAATTTCAAAAGGGGGGAAGAATGTAATGACCCAACCTTTTATCAATGCAATTTATCCATTCTTATAGTAATTTCATATAGTATAATCACATAAAACCACATTAGAAAACACAATACCACATCATGTTCAAATTAACTATTGTGGTACCTTTAAACATAATTTTTCAACTTCTGTGATTTGAATTTCGAAAATCTGACATACACGGTTGCGATCAGAAAGATGTTTGGAGTCTTGTAGGATAAACATAATTTTTGGTGAATAGTAACATGCCCTTATAAATATTAATGTTACCCTTATGAATATTAATATTACCCTAATGAATAGTAAATCATCTAAGTCAATAGTAACCTTACCAATTATAGTATAAAAAATTATCCATCCTATAAGTGATAATATGATATAATTATATTATAGCATTGGTATTTTTTTAAGTCCTGAATATTTAATGATTAATTTAAAACTTTAAAAAATATATTTTCATAAAATGTATTCAAAAATAAGTATTTTTAATTATTATGGTTATACAATAATTTTATGATACCTTAATTAAATCTTCAAAGCGTTGGAAAAACAGTTTTAATTTTAAAATCTGTATTTTTCAAGTAAATTGTGATTTTAATTAAAAATTTAATTACTCAAATTTAGAAAATTATTTTCATAAAATATATTTCATATTTTATTTCTACATATTGAAAAATGGTTTGGGATAATTTTTTAGATTTTTCTGTAATACATTAATTTTTGTAAATAGTGAAATTCTATAATTTACAAAATTTTGTAAATAAATGAATTTATGCATCATTATTGAGTCATGGATGATGTAAATAGCCATTGGATCTAAATAAAATTCCCTATTTACTATATGTATTCATGGAATCTTCACTATTTCTTGTCTTTTAGAGAAATTCATAAATATAATAATGAGAAAACCCCTCTCCCCTCTACTATAAATACCACCCCTCACAACCTCATTTCCTCACACCTCTCAAGCCTTGTTACTACTCGAAATTATACTCAAATATCTTCAAAAGATCCTCCCCAACACCAAAATTACTTGGTCTCATAAAAATACCAAAACATATTCCCTAAAGAATCTCTCAAAGAAGATATATTCAGGAAGTAATTTCTCTCTCTTTTCTTTCAATTTCCTTTCAAATTTCTTTTCTTTTCTTATATTATCCTAAAATTATCTTATAAAAATTTCATTATAACTCCAGTATGATTGATATAATTTTATGATATAATTTTAATGGAATATTATTAATTATACTACTCCCTCTCTCTCTTTGTTTATAAAAATGAAATCATCACCTATGATATGTTAATTTAACTACATCATGGGCGATGCACTTCCATTTTCTTTCAAATCATTAAAGCATATCAATAAAACATTAAATGGATGAAAATATATTTTGATATGTATTTTTAACAACTTTTATTTTTTGGAAAAAAGTTTTATATATAATAGTAAATGATAAAACAAAACATGTTCGTTGTAATCCAAAAACTGCCCAAATTAACCCGAAACGATCATCATTAAATTTTAACTAATAATTCATCCACATAATAAAATTCATTAAAATATAATTTAAACTCTTGTAAGATAATTAATATCATGTAATATTAATTATTTATGTTTATCAATGTTATACATGAACTTCCATCCATGTGTACAAGTGAACCGTTCATGAAAACTAAGAAAAAGAACACTCTTGAACAATGAAATTAAACTCTATAACTCATACAAAGGCCCATAAAATAACATGATACAACCATAATGAATAATATTCGGGTATAAAAGGGTTTTTAAGTGTTAAATAATTAATATAATGTCATTATATAGGACATTAAATTGAAGAAAGTGTTCAAATACAAGGTAAGGGGAATTCTCGAACCCAACTTTTTTTCTTCGGGTTATCCCTCTTTCACTCCATCTTCAGTATGGTTATTCCTTAAAAAAAATTCTTCATAATTATATTACCTTTTTTTGGATATACATTTTTTCCACTGGAGTTTATGTCAAACACAATGTTTCCAAAATAACTCTTCTTTCTAAAACACACCTTTTACTTATCACTCAAGGTTGATGGTTCTTATATCAAGTATGCTATTCTTTATTTCATTTGGGGACCCAAAGTTTATGAATGTATGATTTATGAATTGAAACCCATTCCTTTTAATGGGTTATTTTATGTTCAATATTGATATATTTTCTATGTGGAATGCATGATAATGTAAATGTTATGATGTGACGGGTGCGCCTGGAATTATATAGCGCAATGAAAATGTTATGATGTGATGGGTGCGCCCAGAATTATATAGCACTCCAATGCATTGGGTAATATGAAGAACCTCATGAGTAAAGTTAAGTATGCATGAAAATTATGCTATATTCTTTCACAAATATTTATGGTAGTTAACCACTAGGACATAAGTTTTTATTTGTATGCATTTCCACATTCCATGCTATTATCTAATGCATCTTCCCATAATTATGATGATGGTGTTATAATTATGCTCACCCCATATGACATTGTTTCAGGTTCTTATCTATCCTCTTACTGGTCTTTTAGATCACTCCTTTTTTATGTATATCCTTAGGTGACTACATGTACTAAGGAGTACACAAGGGACAATAATAATCTAGATAAGAAGGAATTAAATAAATGTTTATGTTTTATGTTGTAAAAATTATTTATAGTAATAGTTTTCTTAAGACACTAAACCTTTGGATCCTCGTTGTGTAATGTTTTTATGTTTTTATTATTAAAATGATGTAAAATTAATGTAAGAAAAGAAGGGTCACTATAAGGGACATCTTCCCATAGCTATATTTCACCTCAAGATGCATCATTGAAAATAACTCCATCATCTTCAGCTCTGAACTTGATTCCTGAACTGTCATATTCTGAGTCTTTCGACACAAATCATCTCCAACATTGTTTCCCTTTCCGGGTGTGTAGACTAGCTCAATGTCAAAGTATTCCGTATACTAAACCCATATTCACTGATTAATATTCAAATCACAATAAGAGAATATGTATTACAGAATTTTATGATCGGTGTACACTATGAACCTCTCTCCCAAAAAGTAATGACGCCAACACTTCAAAGAATAAACTACTACAACCAATTCAAGATCATTCATAGGTTAATTTATTTCATGGGGCCTCAAATGGAATGACCCATACATCACAACCAGATAATCCTACTTCAACACCACCCCAAGAACAACACCAGACACATCATAGAATAAGGTATAGTTCTTACATATCTCAGGTAAGATCAGAATCAATGTGGTTCTCAATCGCTTCTTTAACTACTGAAAAGAATTATCACATGCTTCAAACCATTCAAAATTGATGTAATTCTTGGTCAAGCTCAAAATTGGTGCTTCCAAACAACAAAAGTATTTAATAAATATCAATTATAGCTATCCAATCATAGAAAACTCCAAAAATCATAAACATTCTTGGGCTTCTCCCAAGACACAACCACATGTACTTTCTCCAGGTCCACTACACACCTTCCTTAAAGATTATGTGACCTAATAAATGCACCCTGTCGATCTAGAAATGAAATTTTGGTAGCTTGGTGTATATCCTATGTTATCTGAGTGTAATCATGATGATGTCGAGATGTTTGGTATGATCGTCGTGATTCTTAGAGTACACCAAGATGTCATAAACAAAGACAACTATGAACTAGTCTAGATATGGGTGAAATACTGCATTCATTAGGGCCATGAACAATATTATAAAATTGATTATCCCGAATGGAATCAAAAAAAAACTCATACAACCCATACCTATTCTTGAAGGTAGATTGTGTTACCTAAGAATTTATCACCCCAAAATGATGATAAACCAATCTCAAGTCAATACTGGAGAATACTAAAGTACCTATCAGCTGGTCCAACAGATCATCAATTTGAGGAAGAGGGTATTGGTTCTTAAATATAATTTTATTCATATTCCTATAATTGACACATGGTCACAATGATCTGTAAGATTTCATAGAAAAAAACACATGGGGCCCCCAAGGTGACATACTCAGATGAATTAACCCCTTGTTCTATAGTTCTTCTAATTGAGTTTTGATCTCCTAGAGTTCTTTTTGTTTCATCCCATATGGTAGAATGGAAATTAGTTTTACTCCTGATAGAAATTCTATCATGAAATAAATATCCCTCTTAGGTGGCAGACCTGACAATTCATCAGAAAACACTTACTGGAACTAATCCACTATAGGAGTAAAGACAATCTTATTACCCATCTATCATCAAGCATAAGACAAGCCACTTGGGCTGTGATTTAACCTTTTGTTGACTTACTAGTCATGTGAGGCCTTCCTGGACATCCCATTCACTATGATGGACATACATGTCTCCCCTAAAGATATTTGAATCACTACCACAAAAACAGTTTTTCTCAGCGCCCCCCCCCCCCCCCTTTATCAGTGCAAACGAAAAAGTGCTGATAAAGGGGGAGTGCCTTTATCAGTGCTCAAAAAAATGCTGATAAAGGGTTCCTTTATCAGCGCTAAAAGAAGCACTGATAAACTCACCCCTTTATCAATGTCGATAAAGGGACCCCCTTTATCAGCGCTTGTTTAGTAGCGCTAATAAATGGGGGCCTTTATCAGCGCTTTTTTTAAAAGCGCTGATAAAGGGTCGGCTTCAAAAAAAATTAAAAAAATATATTAATATATTAATATATAAATATAGTTATATTAATATATAAATATAATATATAATTTTTAAACATATTTTAGATAAGTATAAATGTACATTTACACTTATTATACTTAATATATAAGATATTTAGTGAAAATTGCTTCTTAAAACATTAAAAAATATATTTTTAATTAATAATTTGCTAATAATTATGGATTAATAGTCATTTAATAACAATTTTAACACTAAAAAATAAAAAAAAATTAAAAAAAAGATCCAAAATATGTTGAAAACGCAACTCAAACTTCAAACGACCATAACTTTTGATACGGGTGTCCGTTTGAGCTCTACCATATATCAAATCGAATCCTGCGATGATCTCTACGTCTCTGTGACCCAGGAGGCCCCCGGTCAAGGGATTTTGGAGGCCAAAAGAGGCCCAGAAGGCCTCAAAAAATGAGTTTTTAGTCAGGGTACCCCAATTTTTTTAACATTTTGTGGATTTTCAGCCTCGTTTAAGGGGGTATTATTGGATTTTTTTTGGTGGGGCCTGAATTTATTCCAAGGTATTACATTCATATTGATATTATGTCTTTGAAATTTTATCGTTTTTTATAATTCACTACTATTTATAATCAAATATATAACTATATGTACATATTTTTTATATATTCACACCTAAAAATTTAATTATAAATATAAATAATAAAATATATTTACATATAAAATATATTAGCTTTATCTAAATAATAACTAACATCCATTTTATTTAAAATACAAATATATGAATATTTATATACCTATATATTAATCTAACTATATATATATATTAATCTAACTATATATATATTAATCTAATAACTCTATATATATTAATATAACTACATATATATATCGTAGTATTACTATAAATTTATATATTAATATCACTATAAATATATATATTAATATCACTATATATATATTAATATAACTATATATATATTCATATAACTATATATATGTTAATATAACTATATATATGTTAATATAACTATATATATGTTAATATAACTATATATATGTTAATATAACTATATATATATATATATTAATATAAATATATATTACTATACAAATAAATATAACTAAATATATATATATATAGATATAGATATATATTAATATAACTATATATATATATTAATATAACTATATATATATTAATATAACTATATATATATTAATATAACTATATATATATTATTATATATATATTATAATATAACTATATATATATATTATAATATAACAATATATATATTATAATATAACTATATATATATTAATATAAATATATATTAATATACGAATAAATATAACTATATATATATATATATATGTATAGAGATATCATGAATTGGAAGACAAATCAAAATAGAGTAGTGGTAAAGGCTTAGGCACGCAGGGGGGAGGTCTCGAGTTCAAATCCTAGGGGAGGCAGGGGCACACGCGCATGGGGGAATATAGCAGCAAGCACTGTTAAAGGGTGAAGGGGGTGCGTGGGGTGTGTGGGGTGCTGTAAAGGGGTAGAAAAGTACTGTAGAAGGGGGGTCTCAAGCGCTATAAAAGCCCCCACGATTGGCAGTATTTTTTAATTTTTTTTAAATTTTTTTAAATTTTTTAAATTTTTAAATTTTTTTAACTTTTATCAGCACTAAAACGAAAGCGCTGATAAAGGAAGCGTTGATATAGGACCCTTTTATCAGCGCTAAAAAACGTGCTGAAAAAGGGGTACTTTTATCAGCGCTTTTTTTAGCGCTGATAAAAGAACCCTTTTATTAGGGCCGTTTTTAGCACTGATAAAAGGGTCTTTATCAGCGCTTTTCAGAGCGCTGATAAAGGGGACCCCCCCCCCCCTTTATCTTCGCCGGCTTTATCAGTGCTTTTTCTAGCGCTGATAAAGTCCATTTTTAGCGCTGATAAAGGCCGTATTTGTAGTAGTGAATGTTACCCTATGATGGTAACATTCAATATGATATTGGTGAAACATTATTCAAACCATTCCCAAAATCAGATCAAAACTAGACATCTCAAGCATAAATAAGTCCCACTGAAAATAGTACCCACCAACCTCAAAATCACACCCATTACAATTCCTGGTATTTTATTCTCACATCCCTAGAAGTGTATAAATTGACATGACCCCACACATAAATTCCACCACTAGGCCCAACACATCCATGAACTGAGCTGATATAAAATAATGTGAAGCACCATTATCAAACAAAGCACTAGCAGGCGAATAAGCTATAAGAATCGTACCTCGAAAGGTTGATAGTATCACCTCACCACCTCCATTTTTGGATTGAACTACATGAATATATAATTCCCCATTACCCTAAGACAATGTTTATGTTTCTAGTGTTGTTCTATTCTACTGATGTGTATGCACTCGCCCCAGAGTACCACATCCACCACCTCGATCAGTATGGCCAATTGAACTCCAACTTCCTTCCTAATAATGGGTAACACACCCCTACCTATAATCTCAATTAGACTCAATACTCCAACTATGTAGAGTTATCAAGGGTTCTTATATAACCTTTATACATTCCCTATTCTTTCATAAGCTCTACACTCAATATGTGGTCCAAGATATTGTCTGCGCATATTCCCCAACCTATTGTAGTGATAGAAAAACACCAAGTCACCACCATGGTAGGATGATACTCTCTTGATAATACTCTTCACTCTACCACCCTAGTGAATATTTCCAAAATGATGCTTCCTTACCTCGAAAGTCACACCACTGGTCCTTCCGAATGGAACCACAAACCCACTACCTGAAGCCTCTTTTAAGTTCCCTTCTGAAATAAGGGCCCAATCCACCACTTCTAAAAACCTATTTAAATAGAATATGTTCATCTAGGAATCAATATCAGGCCTAATTCTATCCTAGAAACATCTTTTTATGGTTTCCTCTTCCCATGACAACACTAGAACAAATCGTTGATAGTCTATGAAGTGGCCTGCATAATACCTCACTAAAATTGTCCCTTGGATTAACCTCATAGACTCTATACCCCACTCTTGCCTCAAGGTTTCTGGATATAAATTATCTTGAAACATTTCATGGAATTAATTCCATAGCAAACCATCATCCTACTAAGTTTGAACTAGGACATCCCTCCATTTTATTCTGGGTCCCCCCAACATATATGATGCTAACTTGACTCTCTTCTCTACAGGAATATCTATGTGATACAAAAAAAATTAGATGGACTCTATCCAAAAATCCATAGCATCAGTTCAACCCTCCCTAGAAAAAAACATAGGGTGATACAACTGAAACTCCCTGGTCAGATAAAACATACTTTTAAAAACCATACTTGTGTCCCATTTCATCGTATGCAAAAACGAGCAAATCTCTCATAGAATTTATCTTCTCCCTTGTCCCCTTGAACCACCAGAACCTCTTTCCCCACCTCTAGAAGAACATTCTCAGTGATTTACTCCTGTCTTCCAATTGGTACACATTTTCATGCTGGAATTTCTCTATAATTCCAAACATGAGTCTTAGAAAACATAACAAAAAGTTTCAATGGTTTACAAAAAATAAGACTCTCCAAATTCCATAAACATTCCATTTTAAATACATTATCCCAATTGACATTGTTAAACCTATAACACTACCCTATACCATCCATACTGATTTTCATGGTTAACACTAGTTAAACCAATATACGTAGTCATTACCCTTTAATTATATACTCTTATTAAACCATTTCCACTTTCACAATGAAAAAAATTCTTTTTTAGGCATGTATCTATCTATAAAGTGTGATACAACTAATGTTTTAACTTATTTTCAACTCATTATAACCAACATTTTAAATCATTTACACCCCTTCATTAAGCAAAATTATTTAACCATTCCTTAACATCCTTTCTATTTACCCATTTATACCATCTTTATAATACATTACTTTCTCCAAATTCTTAAGTAATGTAAAAGGCATCCTTCCCTCCATGTCCCACACACCCTTCTCGTGTGTTCCTATCATAATACGTGCCACCAATTTCCCTAGGTGCCTATATTGATATATGAATGCACAACCTCGTTCCATTTTATCCATGATAAAAATATCATAAAACCATCACATCACACAATAATTTCATCACCCAATGGTGAAATATCATTCAATTATAAAAAGACACATCAAGAACAACAATTCCCACCCCGAGTACTTGGGTTTTCCCTTGTACATGGGTTTGCTACTCCCATACAATAACTCATTACCAAGGACCAACACTTTCTAATCTCCCATCTACTATCCCAAGTAGAAAGACCACATAAAAGAACCACTCTGATACCACTTTATAGCATCCCCGACCTGGAATCCACTAAACCGGTTCTTCGAGATGGATCTCCAAATGACCCCAAACGTGCCACCCTATATACCAGAGGTTGCCAACTAGCAGTGAGGGTCTAATGGATCACATGTGGGGACTATACTCTCTTTAGAAGGTTAATCCATAGCAGATAAAATATAAAATAATGTAACAATAAACAATAATCCAGAAACTTTCATTACCAACCAATTACCAAATAGTGTACAACCACAACTAAAAAGTAAATATGTCATGTCATGATGATAGTTCCAAAGATGAATAATGATGGTTCCAAGCATAATGGAAGTGTGCGTTGGGTGGTTACAAACTTTTCTTTTTTCCATAATCATTGATCAATCTAAGATCTACACAACGATGATCATCGTGATCTATTGAATGGATCAACTAGACCAGACAAGGGTAATCACACCAGAACCAAAGAGAGGAGATCAAAACATATTTCTTATAATTAATTTAATTAGATAAAAAATTAACTATAATGAATTATTTTTTCATTGATTAATCTAGAGACAGATCTACGGTGCATCACCATTGTGTTGTATAAATCTAGTGTAGACTTCCTCTAGTTGTTATCTGTACATGTTCTAGGAATCTCCAGATTTCGCCAAAAGAGTCTTTGAGTGATAACATAGAAGATCCTTGAGCTTTCATCACCTTTCTTGATCTCCTTGATAATCATTTCAAAAGTGTTCTCCATTGTCTAGTGGAGAAGGGTTTCTCACTGTTCTTAGGAGCGTTCTTAGAGAAGGGGGATATCTATCCTTGAGAGGATTCTCCAAGATTCATTGTGCACAACTGAATTGGATCTTTAGAAAATAACATAATTGGGTATTTATATTATTAGGATTAAAATAAAATAATTTCACAAGTTACCTTATTATTTATTTAATCCTAGAAAACTCCATATCAAATAATAATAGTATTGTTATTATTTCTAGACGTCTTTTTAACTTGAGAATTATAATTAAATGTTATTTAATTAAATAAAATTTATTATTTATTATTTTTCATTGAACCATTAAACTTGGTCCTCCATTCATCCACAATATTTATGAGCCCTTTAATAATGTCTATTTATTTATTAAATAAATATCACTTTATTATTCTTTAAAAAATAAATAAATATTAATTCACTAAATAGAAAATAAATATTTATTAAATATTTCACTCATAATATATTCTCTTGAATAATTAGTTATAGAATAAATAAAATCAATCATACAAGAATATTTATTAAACCACATGCGGGAATAATATTTATTCAACCTGTTAAATAATAAATAATAATATATTAATTAATTTAGATTCTGAATACACTTAGTGTGTGACCCTCTAGACCTATTTCTCAATGGCATTAGGTGAACCAGCCTAAAGTCCAAGGTTATCGTCTAGAAACATGCCAAGGCACCCATAGAGAAAGAATTTAATGTTGTAGTGACATGTCACCTCATACGGATTGTTACCATGTAATATAATCCATTTACCACAATATCCCTAATAAAGTAGGTTGCATGTTAGTGCCATCAACCTATATGCTTGATATCTCTTTCTTTGGTTTTCTGGAAATAGAAATTTCTTATAGAACACCCTGGCCATGGATTTATTTAGGCTACAACATTACAATCAAAGGTCTTGAGATATTAAATTCCATTAATGAATATAAGGGATAAATATTTTTACACATTATTCATTAATGAAATAGTACTCATGATGCACCCAATATATCCTACCTCAATACAAACATATGTTGTCCAGGTTTTAATTAATACATCAAAGTATACAACTCATAATACTCATTAATAATAATATTAAAGTCTGAGGAACAATACACACATCCACATATAATAACATCCAACGGAACATATTAATGTGGATTTCCTACTAGCGGGTCCCATTCTCATAATATTCTACTGGATATTACCAAGGGCGTACACCATGATAAGCTACCTCAAAGTCCTATGAGTCTCCACCCCTGATTCCCTGTATCATTTTTGTCCCTAAAATTAAATCATTTGTCTATAGAACATATATTCAAGAATAGTTTCGTAGCACTTCTGGGTTCTCATCATAGTAGGTAACTACTATGAACTTTTAGTGAAACATCTTATCTTAGGACATTATCACATACTATGTCACATATAAGAACAATCATGATGTGATAACTAGTTTATTAATATTCAAAACAATTAATATATGTTTATCATAATGTATATATAATTTGGTTCTAGGAAACCAACTTCAACAGAATCCCACTTAAACTAGAGCCAACTACTATCAACCTTCAGTCTGCTAGCTATCACATGATATTCTTGCTTCTGCTAAGATTGTCTTTTATTCAAGGGGTCTTCCTCATTCTCTTCTATTGGTACTCTACTCACTACAACTTCACCCCTTTGATAAAAATCCCTCAATATTTTATACTTCTGGAGTATGTTCTTTGTCTGTTGGTGTGACCTTAGCTCTTCTGCAAGAGCCACCATTATAGTATTATCACAATACAATGTGACATGGTATTTACTATTAGGTTCCACATAAATATATTAGGAAAATTTGAAAAACTAAATGGGTTCCTCGGCTACATCATAATCTACTATATACTCAGACTCCACTACAAATCAGTGAAAACTGGATACTTTTAACTCCTCCAACACACAGATCCTCCATTGAGATAGAAAATATATCCTGATTGTGACTTCAGATCATTCTGATCTATCTGAAAACCAACATCAGTATAACCCCTAATGACCATCTATTCATCTCCTCCATACAATATGAACATATCCTTAGTTCTTCTCATATAATTTAGTATAGACTTAATAGAAGTCCAATGTTGTTCTCCCAGATCTACTTGATATCTACCTACCATGCACAATATATAGGCAACATCAAGTCTAGTACATAACATGGAATGCATGATTGATATTATCACAGAATCATATGGGATCTTACTCATTCTCTCTTTATTTTATTATATCTGGGGATACATTTTCTTAGAAATATGTAAAGCATGTGACACTAGAAACAATTCCCTCTAATATTATTCCATAATAAATCTCTTTAGTATCAGGTCAATGTATGTACTTTGACTTAGTTTAAGAATCCTCTTGGATCTATCACAAATGATCTTGATCCAAAAAATATAGGTTGCTTCACCTAAGTCCTTCATGTATAATCACTTTTTCAACCAGTCCTTAATATACAATAATACATGTATTTCATTTCTAATAAGTAATATGTCATCAACATATACTACTATAAGAATGAAAAATTCCCATTAAAACTTTTGTAAACACATAGCTCACATTTATTCTTAATGAAACCATATTCTTTTATGGATTTATCAAATTGAATTTTCCCTGACCTTGATGCTTGCTTCAATCCATAAATGGATCTATACAACTTTAAAATCATTTTGGAATCACCTAGAGTCACAAAGACTTTTGGCTATGACATATAGACATCACCTTAAAGGTTCCCATTAAGGAATGTGGTTTTGAAATCCATTAACCAAATATCATAGTCATGATAAGATACTATGGAAAGTATAATTCAGATGGGTTTAAACATGGAAAATGGAAAAAAGGTTTCATCATATTCAATTCCTTGATGATGTTTAAACCCATTAGCCACTAGGATTTCTTTGTAGGTACTTAATTTACCTTCCATTTTTTGTTTCCTATTAAATACTAATTTGCATCTAACAAAATTTACATCAACTGGCACATCGAATAGAACCTAGACATGCTTTTGATACATGGAATCTATTTCAGAATTCATGGATTCTTTCCATTTTTCTGCTTTTGAGATCTCTACTTTCTTTTTTTAGGAGATAGGTTCATCATTTTCAACCAATAATGAGTCACCATCCTCAATGACCAGAAAAACATATCTCTCTGGTTCTCTTACCTCTCTTATGATCCTACGTCGTACTTGTGTTTTAGGAACTACTTCTTCCATGGGGACCTGTAGAATCTATTCTAGTAGAAAATCTTATTTTTCTTGAGAATCAAATTCATCAAAGTAAATCTTGCTCCCACTATCCTTTTTGATGATGCACTTCCTCTCAAGAAATATGGTTTGTCTGGTGACAATCAATTTCTTGTCTGAAGGGTTGTATTGGTAGTATCCATTTGTTTCCTTGGGATACCCTATAAAGATACAACTCATAACCCAGGGTGGTAGTTTTCTTCCATAGAAAGCCTTAACAAATGACTTTCAACCCCATACACATGTATGTGATAAAATGGGTTTCTTTCCACTCCATAGCTTGAAAGGAAATCCATTTTTTTCTTTATTTGGTACTCATTTTAATTTGTATGCCACAGTTTTTAATGCATATCCTCAAAGGGATAATGCAAGATCTTCAAGACCAATCATCAACCTTACCATGTCTAAAAATTTATGGTTACTCCTTTCATCAAAATTATTCCACTTTGTTGTATAAGGTGGAGTGAGTTGAGATAGAATCCCAAACTCCTGTAGAAAATCGATGAACACTTGGTTTAAGATATTCACCACCTTGATCAGATTGATACTTCTTTATCTTCTTTCCTAGCTGATTCTATACTTCATTATTGAATTCCTTGAATTTATCGTAGTACATAGACTTATACCACATCAATTAAATGTATTCATATCTACTCAATTCCTCAATAAAAGTTATTATGTAAGAATATACACCTAAAGATTCTACTGAAAATGGTCTACACACATTAGGGTATACCAATCCTAGAAGCTCTATGTACCTTTAAACCTTTACACCAAATGGTGGTTTGGTCATTTTACTTTGTAAACAAGCATTAAATATATCATGTAGTTTTATATTGTAAGATTCTAAATAAAAATATTGATAGATATTTTTCAAATGATTCTTGTTTACATGACCAAGATGTTGATGCCTCATCTAGGTGTTAAATGAGTCATGTAAACATGATTCATCATTGATTTCCAACACTTGATTTTTGTAATTTAATACATAAATACTATTATTTAAAATGCTTCATACCATAACATGTGTTTTCATAATAAAAGAAACAACAATTATTTCCAAATTTGAAGATAAACCCAATTTTATATAAACATGACATGGAAATTATGTTCTTGGTAACTATAGGTACATAATTACAATCTCTTAAAACCAAAATCATTCTTAGTGGAAATGAATGGTGGTAGTAACCAATGGCTATAGAATCCAGCCTCACTCCATTGGTAGCTCTCAGATCCACCTTTCCTCTAGAAATATTTTAAAATCTACTTGGTTCCTGCATTTGGATACATATTTGAGAACCAAAAGCTATATCTAATACCCTATGTATGGAAATGGAAATAAGACACTCGATAACGAATGAACCTTTAGCTTCCCCTTTATTCTAGGTGTATTTCATCTTCCATTGTCTTGACTTTCCACATGTAAAACAAACATCCTCCTTTTTCTTTCCCTACCTCTAGATCTTCTTCTTCTTGGTAGGATGGTGCTCAATAACTTTAGACTGTTTATAAGTCTTGGGCCCCTTTTCCTTATCTGTCCTTTCCTTATTCACCATAAGAACTGAAGGTTTGTCACACCCCCATGTACTTATCCACTTGGAGAATAAATTTAAGATGTTTCAAAATACTCTTATCACTATTTATCATATTATAAATAATAATAATGTTGGAGAAGGTATTGGGAAGTGATGAAATTATGAGATCTGTATGCAACTCATATGGGAATTTAATCTCTAAGATGTCCAAGTATTCAATGTATCCTATAATCTTGACTACATGATACCCAACAAGCATAGACTCTCCAAGATTATTTGTGAACAAAGAATTGGAGATCTCACACCTCTATTATCTTTCATTCTCTTGATAGAGATCCCAAAGGAGACACATGATTCCATAGGCATCTATATCCTCATGTTTCTTTAAATTCACATTGGTCATGGATGATACCACAAAGAACTGAACATCTGTATCATCATTAAAATATTTCTCATATAAATATATCTCTTCATCACTAGAATTATTGACAAGAACAATTGGTAAATGTGACAACCGGGTCCTGGTGACAGCACAGACACTCCGCCTTAACATGGTCATCGGGTCTTGTCCCACCCGGTACCACCAGTTGCCATGAAGACACGTGGGGCCCACCCCAGGGTCCACCCACATGCCCGAACGTGTAATCTGACTAATGATAGTCCCCACAAGGCAACACATGTCCTTTCCAATGTGTTTTTTCCTCACTCATACACACCTTGAGCCAAGCACGCTTAACTGTGGAGTTCTAATTAGGTAGGCTCCCGAAAAGAAAGGTGCAGCTTGTTGACATGAGTCATATCATTTAGTCATTTAACCCTTTATCATTTGGGGATGTTACAATCACCCCCCCCCCCCTTTAGAGCACAACGTCCTCGTTATGGGCCCTACATATCAACCCAGGCAGTGCACCACACTTAAGGCTGGGTTCCTCCTCTAATACCAAATGTGACAACTGGGTCCCGGTGACAACACAGACACCCTGCCTTAACATGGTCGTCGGGTCCCATCCCACCTGGTACCACCATTTGCCACACAGACACGTGAGGTCCACCCTAGGGTCCACCAACGTGCCCGAATGGGTCATCTGACTAATGATAGTCCCCACAGGGCAACACATGTCTTTTCCAGTGTGTTTTGTCCTCACTCACACACACCTTGAGAAACTTCCCAGGAGTTCACCCATCCTAATCGCTACTCCAGACCAAGCACGCTTAACTGTGGAGTTCTAATCAGGTAGACTCTCGAAAAGGAAGGTGCACCTTGTTGACATGAGTCATATCATTTTGTCATTTAACCCTTTATCATTTGGGAATGTTATAGTAAATGTTCTCCTGACACATACAATTTCCTTTCATGGTGAAGGATGACACATATGTACCTTTGAGACTCCTGGGAATTAGTTCTGATGAGAAGGTTTTCCTTCTCAATTATGGATCATAATGATATGTTTGATTTAATTTTATTTTTGTTTATAAAAAATAATATGAGAATAATTTTAGTACTTATTTGATAAATTTAGACAAATAAATAAATATTATATTATTAATCTCCCACTATCTTATCAAAAAACAATTTCCCTCACAATTAGCTTCAAAATATCATGTTTCTTGGACATTCTAGTGGAAAGGATCCATACTCCCCTTCTAATTACCCCAAATTTGGTTGGTAATGTAACTTTAATGTCTTTAGGGAGGAATTATAAATGCCAACCGCATTAACTCACCATTCCTTAATCTGCTGAGTGGACACCCTAATCCTGAAATCATTAATTCAAATTCCCTCAACCTTTTACTCTCAGTTACACTAAGTCATATTTAGGAAGTCAACCCTTCATATGGAACAAGTTAATTCAACTCAAAACCTTATGTTAGAATTCCCCTATAATTTAAAGCACTCAAAATTTGGCAGGTCAAGCACTTTGAACTATGGTTCGATTCTAACTAAAGTAGTGAAATTTTATACTGACTTAATAATTTGTTGATGCATTTTATCGTTTTATACATAAATTTACAATTATTATCTTTATCACATGATTTTTAATATTAGGTGGGTTTACTAAAGTGATTAACCATGTCTTAGATAATATTTATGCATAAGATAGTTAATTTTAGTTCCATCTTTCATGCTTGTTAATTCATTAATTATGTGATAATGACAAAACATCCATAATAAAATAACCATGAAACTGACAGAAATGAAATAAAGGCTATGATCATGAGCTTATACTAATGGTTAGTTTATCTAGTAGTTGATAAACTAACTATTGACCAAGGGGAGAAACACCATGAACCAATTGAGGTTCATGTTTATATATTTCCACTTGTCCACCATTGTATCTCCTTGGATTGGTTTCACCTCATCTCTGAACTTGAACTGCCTCCACTATCTTGGGATATCCATCCATTACATGTGCCTTTTAATCACATGTGGGTGAGGGGGTAAATGGATTTATATAAAAGAAAACATGGGCATAGAGCCCTACATAATGAAAGAAGAGAAGGCACAAAGGCCAATAAATTAATTTAATAATAAATTAAATGAAACCAAAAACATACAAATGGTTGGTCTAGATTATGATCATCCACATGCATGCAATGAATTAAACATTTAATAAAACTAGTATTCAATTCATAATTGTTATTATTTAAGATAATTCATGATCAAATCGATTCATTATTATCTTTAATTAATCGATCCTTTTATCTTAATCCTTATCTGAATTTCCTTGAAATTATCATCCATTATAATTTTAAACAAATGAAATAAATTCATTTAAAATTTAATATGTACATAAATATACTTTGGAGGAAAAATGGTGAATACTCATTTGAATCTACCAAACATGTATTATACTCATATACTATTTTACACTTTTGACATATGGAATACACAACTTATCACATACTTTCACAAGGTGTACTTCACAGATGATTTCATGAATTGCCTTATTTTTTGTCACGTGTTATGCTTCAATGCATGTAGAGTAAATACTTATAATATGACTCATACATGATATGAAGATCTAAACATTAAAAATATATTAATTAAATATTTAAATATTTATGTATATTAAAACCTATCGCATTGCATGTCATATCTTTACAACCACACATAAGTAAATGTCTCAAGGTTTACATAGTATAAAAAAATCTGCATAATTTGTTAAAAGTACACGGTGTACAAATCTGATCTATATGATAATTACATCTCTCACCATATATTCGAGATACATTCCTAGAGACTCGGAGTGTTAATCATAAATTAGAAAATTTGGAGTACATAGCATGTCCAATGGGCCATATGCCATGTGAACTTTGAGTTACAAGGTCACCAGTCAGGTTGGCCATGTATTGAATACAAGTCCCATATTTGAATTAAAGGGACTACACACCATTTACATGGGATACACGGTGTGTACTCCAGTTGACTGTGTGCCTGTCTGTCCCAATAAACACACAATATAAGAATTTACTATGCCACGTGTCATTAATGCACACAGATTGAGTAAATTCTAAATTAACTTCTAGTGAATTGAACACAACTACACAAAATTTAAATCTAGTTACACATCATGTACTGTTGTGTTATCTGGGAAAAATCCTTGGCAACTCTGAATGAGTTCCTCAATTTTATTTTAATCATAAAATTAAATATCTCAGTTAGATCTATGAGAAATTAATTAAGAAGAAGCAGATCTCGCAATTCAGATTAAAGGAAATATTAATCTTGAATTTAGATACTAAATTAAAAATTATTAAATCACCAACAATTTTTAAATAATTATAAACAATTATGTGCCTGCTATGATACCACATTATGGTTTTGGGCATAGTGGAAGCATGCCTTGGGTGGGGCCCAACTTTTCTTTTTTCTATAATTGATGATCAATCCAAGATCTACATGACAATGAACATCATGATCTATTGAATAGATCAATGAGATGGATATAACCAAGATATTAGATCAACACATATTTTTTATAATTGATTTAATTATATAAAGAATTACCTATAAGGAATTATTTCTTTATTGATGAGTCTGGTGATATATGTGAGGTTGATCATTGTTATGTTGTAGAAACCAAGTGTATATTTCCTCTAGTGGTGATCCAAACATGTTCTAGGAATCTACAGGCATCACTGAAGGAGTCTTTAGGGGCTAGCATAGAATGTCCTTGCACTTGTGTTGTCATCCTTGATCACCTTGATAATAGCTTCTAAAGAGTTCTCCTTGATTCGGTGTAGGAGGATTACTCACTGTCCTTGGGAGAATTCTTGGATATGGGATATCTCTAGGCTTGATAGGATTTTCCAAGATTTGTTGTGCACAACTGAATTATATCTTAAGAAAATAACATAATTGGGTATTTATATTTCTATACTTAAAGTAAATCCATTTCACAAGTATCCTTATTATTTATTTAAACCTATAAAAATACCATGTCAAATAATATTAGTATTATTATTTCTTGGCATGCACTTAACTTGAGAATTGTAGTTAAATATTATTTAATTAAATAATATTAAATTTTTATTATTTCCCACTGAACCATTAAACTTGGTCTTCCATTTCTCCATAATATTTATTAGGCCTTGAATAATGTGTATTTATTTATTAAATAAATATCACTACATTATTCACCAATAAATAAATAAATATTATATTTACTAAATAGTAAATAAATATTTATTAAATATTCTACTCACAATATATTCTCTCGAATAACTAGTTATATAATAAGCATGATCAATCATATGTGAATAATTATTAAACCACATAAGGGGATAATATTTATTCAACCTATAAACTAATAAATAATAATATTTTATTTAACTGAGATTCTGGATACACTTAGTGTGTGACCATCTAGGCCTATTTCTCAGTGGCATTAGGCGAACTAGCCTACGGTCCAAGGTTAGCGTCTAAAAACACTACAAGGTAACCATAGAGAAAGAAGTTAACATCGCAACAACATGTCACCTCGTATGGGTTCTTATCTTGTAATATAATACCTTTATCATAATATCTTTAATCAAGAAATTTTCATGTCAGTGACATCAACCTGTATGCTCAATATATCTTTCTTTGACTTTCTGGAAATATAACTTACTTATATAACACCATGGACATTGATTTATTTTGGATATATCATTTCCATCAAAGGTCCTAAGATATTAACTTCCGTTAATGAAAAAAACGGATAAATCCTTTCTCACATTATTCATTAATGCAATGTTACTTGTGACTCACCCAATGTATCCGACCTCACCGTGAACATCTGCCATCACAGTTTTTGTCAATATATAGAAGAACATGACTCATAATACTCATTAATAATAATATTAAATTCTAAGGACCAATATAAACATCCATAGAAAGGAGCATCCAATGACACTTATAAATATGGATTTTCTACTAGCGGGTCTCATTCTCATAATATCCTACTGGATATTACCAAAGGATTACACCATTAGAAGGTGACTCAAAGTCCTATGAGTCTCCACCCCTAATATCCTGTATCATTTATTTCTCTCAAATTATATCATTCGGCTATATAACATTTATTCAAGAATAGTTTCATGTCACTTCTTGGTTCTCATCATAGCGGGGAACTGCTATGACCATTTATTTTAACAACTACACCTTGGACATTATCAGATACTATTTTACATAGAAGAACAATCATGATGTGATGAGTAGTTTATTAATCCTAAAAACAATGAATACATGTTTATCATAATATATATAGAAGTTATTTCTAGGGCACTAACTCCCACATGGAAAACACAAAATAAATAGAAACGGTTGAATCCTCAAAATTGGTCGTGATTCCAGGTCTGGATCCTCGTACATGCATATCCCAAGCCCAAATAAACTCCCTAGAATAAGTCCTTTTCCCTTTTCTTGACTTGTAACCATGAAATATACTCGGGTATCCAACGGTGACCTGAGCAGGGTGTGAGTAAAACTCACTAGGCCACCACAAATTTTGTCTACTAAAATATCTAGTCTAAAAAAAATAGATCATATAAGAACCAAAAAAATGATATGGTATACAAAATATAACTTGGGTTCCATTTGATAACAATTTTCACTTTAAAAATTTTTATCACTTAGTCCATTTTTATCAATTAATGCCATAATTACTAGATTCATTTTCATATCATGATCCATGGGTTAAGCATTATCATCATTTACACAATATCCTATGGTGGCCAATTATTATTTATAAGGTTATAAATGAAGTTCCATATCTATCTGGTGATATGTATTTCATAAACATTTGCATCACACTTACCTTGAACCCTCAGTCCAATTAGTCTCATCAAATGCGTCTATTATGGGGCATAGATCCTCATTGCCCTTCCCTAACCCATGCATTATGGGGTGGGGTTTAGAGCCTTAGTCTATCCCAACTCATAAGTATAGTTAATCAAGTCTGATACCCCACAACTACCAAGCCATGTGAACATGCTCATTTATATGTGTACCAAATATACTATATCAAAAAACATACAAAATCAATAAACATAACATTCACACCTTATTACTACTGAACATGTGAATTTACCATCAAGCCTTAACCAATTTTCATATTTACTAGTTACATTAAATATCCCATTTAACTCATTTTCCTTTACCATGCCTTAACCTATTAAGTATATTCAACCACTCTCATACATTGGCCTATTTAACACATTTATCATTTCATATTCCTTTATCCATTAATGCATTTCCTTTACAAGATTGTAATCCATTTGAAACATTCACATTAATCTTATTAACCTTTTTTCACATCATTCCAAACAAACCTTTATGCCATTTTCAACTAGACAAAACTACCACTACTTCTTCTTATAGATTAAATTAACAAGTCAACATATTTATCATGGGATCTATTTCAATAAAAATCAAACCTATTTGTAACATTATAATTTTCCATGTTCAAGAATGTTGGCACACCCCATGGGTGGCCCTAAACCGGTCAAATAATCCTCATTGAATCTATAGGGATCATCCAACCATTTTAACAAACCATATCAAAGGCATAAAATGAAAAATAAGAGAGAACCAAGAACACATCCAAACATGCACAAATCGATAATAAAACTATGAGATATAACTTATAGATCACCTAGATCGAATCTAAAGATGAACTCAACCTTAACCTTAGCCTTATATCTAGATTCAAGCACCCTTTGATTCCCCATCCTATGATCCACTGGAAAAATAGGGTTTTAGGGCTTTAAAAAAATAATAACGAAACCAAAATCAATAATCTAGAAAAGTGTAGAAAGAGGAGTGTTAGACATACCTGGAGCTTCAATCCACAACCAACAAAACTCCAAATAGTATAAAATCGAAGGAGATTGACCCTTGGAAAGATTTGGGGGTCTCGGTTCATCACTTGGGCTGGTGGAGGAAGATATGAGGAGAAATTGGGTGGGGAAAATAAAATCTTGTGGGTGCAGATTGGTAATTTTTCACTTTTTATTAAGGGGCATGGTTTGGCCACACGGTTTGTCAAAATATGCGCCAACTATGCACCTTCCACTGTCCAAGAGAGATCCAAGTCACATAGTTACATAAGGATGCCACATGGTTTGAAAAATTGTGTTCCAAACATGTGGAATGCTTCTTCCCAAGTCCATATGGTGTGGCCTCACCCTTTTATGGTTTTTTAGCCATGCACCCCTCCTCCTGGTTAGCACGGTCTGTGCACACAGTTATCTATATCCATGCGCTAACCGCGAAATATGCACTGGATGACCACTATTATCTTTCTTTCATGTCCTGAAACCCATGAACACCCTCGATCCTCCTCATACACCTGATAAACATTCAATTAACCATATTTAATAGATATAACCCATAATTTAAACAAGGAAATTCCTCCATGAAGTCTAGGATCTTATATTATGATTTCAAGATGCATCCTTTGCATATCCATGGAGATAGATTCTTTTTAAATCCTCGTCATGGACAAGGTAAAAGGTTATTTTCTTCTAATATTGCCAACAACCTTGTTTAATTTTTCAAGAAGGTAGTGTATTGAGAAATTATACTCCTTCATTAACACCAACCATATACATTGATTCATGTCCATCTCATTATATGTGAATATATTCCTTAAACTCTTTTGATTAGTATATGTGTCACACCTATCTCTATAGAGGTAATTCCTAAAAATATTTATGATAAATATCAAAACTATTAATTCAAAATCATGCATCTAGTTGTTTTTCTCATGGATCTTCAATTAACATTATGTATAGGATATCACTTTATAATTTTTCATGAGTAAAAAACACAAGCATTTAATTGATGCATTTTTGTATATCATAAACCCTTATCCACTTGAGGGAAGTGTGAGTACATGGTAGTGATTATCCTCTTCTTTAGGTCCTTAAATTTCTCTTTACATTCTTCTATACTGGCATACTTCACCCCTTTCCTTGTTAACATAGTTAGTATGATAGATAATCATGAGAAATTTATCACAAGGTATTGATAATACTTCAAAAATATAATAAAACTATGAATCTATATTAAAATTACATGTATTTTACATTATTTAATAACTTTTTTTTAGAAATATCTAAATAAATTCCTTCTCTTATAATCACATTTCCCATGAATGTTCCTTACTTCATCTAAATGTCCAACTTTTTGAACTTAGAATAAAAATTATCCTCCCCTAATGTATTTAGTGAAATCCTTATATGTTACTCAGATTTTTCCTTACTGTTGGAGTATATGGTAATAATTTTAATAAATACGACTAAAATTTTATCAAGGTAGTCTCTAACAACTCCATTTATTAAGTCCATTAAGATCATTGGGCTAGTTTTAAGCCTAAATCTAATCCCAATGAACTCATAGTTTATATATCTTTTATAAAAGGATTTATTTTAAATATCATCTATTTTCACTATTAACTAACGATATCCAGATGAAATATATTCTTTTGAGAAGTATTGAGATCATAAATGTTGATCAAATAAGTCATAAATCCATGGTAATTGTTACTTGTTCTTTGTGGTGATCTTTTTGAACTCTTAATCATTGATACACAGCAACATTGATCTATCATCCTTCTTAAAAAATATCACTAGTTAACCCCAAGTTAATATACTATGGGGTATGAACCATTTATCCAAATTCTCTTTTATTTATATATTTAAATCCACTAGTTCTATATATTCCATTATATAGGGTCTCTTGGATATAGGTGTTTCACTGGGTATATGTTCTATTGAGAACTCTACCTCATGATTTGGGGGAAGGGAAGTAAATTCATCATGAAATACAGTATCATATTACACTATAATGGGAATGTCCTCAATATTTAAGGATTCTTTTTTCTCAATAATTTGAGAAAAATATGATTCTTCATTGGGTATAAAAACCCACACTTTAGATGGATTTTACTAAAAAGATTCATAATCTCCCTTGCATTTTTATAGGACCATAGGATGGTTCAGGATATGGAAATATATTTTCTTTTCTCAAATGTTGATGTGATATCTATATAATGTGAGTTGAACTATGTTCATTTTAACATAAAATTATATCAAATGAAGGATTATGAGAGTTGTAGGGAAAATATTCCCACACATTCTAACTGGGGAAGAGTCCAACACTTGGGATACAATGATTACAATATAGATGTTTTTACAAATATATATACTTACATGAATCATATAATTGATTAAATATATTTAGGAAAATTATAGGTTATAAAGGAATGTATAGATTGAAAAATCAAATAAAACATTCAATGTTATTATGTGGATAATAAGTGTACCTTAAAATAATTCATTTTGTTGCTACACCTCAGTGGTGGGGTTGGAATAATCTTTCATATCATCCCTTAGCATAGGTGGTTGGAGATTTTTATTACCCTAAAAGACCCTTGGTTTGGTTCACTAACTATTATAGTGTCCAAGTTCCTTGTTTTTGATGCATCAGACCATGGGTGGTGAATTGGGTGGTTCTTTCCTTCCCTATATCATGTTGATTGAATAATTTAAGTCTCTATAACATTCATGAGCCTAATTCAAATCTTATACACATTTTAATAATTTCCTCATTCCTTTGAGTAAATTTATATTTTAATTCTTTCTACACATTTTATATGTGGTTGGTTGGATATTATTTCCCAATTTTATCATTTTATCATCTAGATTGAAACTCAATCCTTTATTTTTGGTCCCCATGTCCATGTAACCATTCTTTGAACTAAATATAAACTATTAGATAACACTAATTCACTTCTTCATAACTCATAATGTCTTGGATTTGTTATGAGTTTCGGTGATGTAGTTTTTAACCACTATATATTTTATCTATTTTGATATCATTATTGTACTAAAACCAATGGTGTGCCTTGAAATACTTCTGAAATTTTCATTATAAGTTGCAGAATATTTACACACATTTTTATTCATCTCTTGAAATTATTTCTTTATCTTGGTATGAAAAGTTAGAGATAAATGATTGTTAAGATATATGTTATTTAAGTCTTCGCACTCAATTGCAACAACTTAATCCTAAAACTTTATATTATAGACCAATTTCTACCACTAATCATTATATCTTTCTAAAAAATAGATAACTATTGTACATTTCTCCTTAAAACATTGAATCAAAAAAATATCATTTCCATGTAGTTGAACCGTTATTTTACAATAAGTTGATAAGAATATACAATAAATGTTAGTGGAAATTTGTGAATGAATAATCACATGGATAATTTCTACCTCATTAGTGTATGAGGATATTTCATATTTTTCTAGTTATAATTCATAACCTAGAACAAGTTGTTAAGTATTTCCATGATTTTTTGAACTCTACATCCAATTGTATTTGTAATATCATTTGAACAATCATTTAATTTTCCATCACATGGTTCATTGGATTGGTTTATCTAAATTTTCACCATTTTATAAAATAAAAGAGTTCAAAATAAATCATATATCAATAAATCATGATTAATAAATTAATCACATGATTAAATCAATTCTAAATTCTAAAATTATGTATCCCTGTGTTTAGCCTCATTTATCATTTACTAATCTAATTACAAGATTAAATAAACCATGCTCTCATACTAACTATATATACCCTAACCTTTCATATATGTTTATTACATCATTTTAAAGATATAAAACATAATGGTAATACATTATAGAATTAAAATTTATATTCTCTTGGGAAAATTAGGTTCATAAAACATAAATACATATGAAATTTTAGAAATTATTTAAATCCTTATGAATTATTCTCATAAATACTTACATATTCATAATAGTATATATAATCACTTGATGACATATATCAATTAATGGGTGAGCTAAAATAATAGTATTAGGATGGATAATAGGAAAGAACATAATAAATGGATAAATGTGAGAACATGAGTATGCATAATAATTATCATTATATAATAGAAATATGATCATCATCATAAGAATATTGAAATCATTTGAAGGATACATAGAATATGTTGCAAGAATAATAATAAAATATCATAACATTATGGATAATTTCCACACATATAATGTGAAAAAAGCTAGAATCATGTTCACACATTACATATGTGAAAAAAATATTATTTCATAGAATCTTTAAAAATATAGTATCACGTTCACAAATTATAGACATATTATCATGTGATATATCACTTTACCAAATTCCTTAGAGGTATGTCTAATTACTATCTCACCAATCACATCATAAAATTTTCATAATAATGTATTCTACATATAAATGTAACATTTATCAACCATAAACATCAAATAAACCTAGGAGAAAATAATGGGTTTTGTAAAGATATCATAATGAATATATTAATCATTAAAAGATGGAGGTTCTCCAAAATAAAGGAATACATAATTTTGGGTGATTAATGGAAGTATTACCAAAAAATGATAATATTTCATGGAGAGAATAAGAATAAACATAAAAAAATAAAGGATAATTTTCAAGAAAAATCCTTTCAAAAAAATCATGAAGGTGTCTTATAATTCATCCCAAGGAAGTAAGAACATGTATATCACTAGAAGAATAAATAAATATAACAATAAAATACATTTATAATGGATTTAAAAGAATCATATTCAAAATAGAAGTAAATAGGTTATAAAATCAAAAATAAATGGTTGGGTTCGAGATTCCCCTTACCTTAGGTCTTATTTTGTTTAATTACCTTTACACATCCTATATAATATACTAATGTATATTAAAAAATTAATATATAAGTATATTATTCTCATTTTTCTTTATTTATCAATTATTATCATTGTGATTTATTTTATAACTATTTTTTAAGAGAAAATGTATTGATGACATGTTTATTTGAATTTTCCCATTAAGATTTTGATTTATTATTTTTCATTCATTATTATTTATAAATTTGTAAAATTAACACTAAATATATAAATTTATATATATATATATATATATTATATATATTATCTATAATAACCATCCATAAATATTTTTATAATTAATGAATTAACAATTTCCTCATAGGAAAATAAAACTGACCATTAACATGATGTGTCCAAAAGAGGGGGAGAGAGTATATATATTATAAATTGGTCAAAATAGTAATACCATATAATAACAACATAAATACTTTGTATAAATGTGATATAATTTTTTTTTATTAGAAAAATATATTATGAGAGTATAAATAAAAAAAATTAAAAGAGGAGGATTGTTAGGTTACCACTTCGTTGATGTCTAATCCATGGATATAGTAGTAAAGCCTTGATGAAATGGGGTTAGATGACACTAGAACGTTTGTAAACATACTTAGAGGATAAATAGAAGGAAATTTTGTAGATATTTTGTTAAGATAAGTGATCAAGAAGGTATTTTCCAAGGGGAGGGAGAGGGGATACTTACACTTGAGGGGAGGGATATTTTTTGGGTTAAAATATTGAATATATTATTATTTTCCATTTAAAACATTCAATGGAACTATTTTTAAAATTATGAATTATATTTGATTTAAATTATCTGATTTTATTACTTTTTAATGTCTTTATCAACAAATTTAATAGTTCATACAAATTAAAGGAATAAAAAAATGATTTTTTTTATTATATTCTTTGTCTTTTTAGACCTTGTAAATTAATTTTTTAGATTTAGAAACTGAATTTTTATTTTATATTAAATAAGTTATCATATAAAATATATTTTTTGTGTATATATACTTTTTTTTATTAATAATATCATTATACATTAATAATACATTATAAAACATTTCTATTTTAAAAATTGTATTTTCACTATTCTTATAAAAAATCATGTTTTTTAAAAATTATTAAAAAAGAACCCTTATAAAATTTTGATATACTAAAATTAAAAATGGAATCATTTTTATCAAAAATAATTTTCCAACTTATGTAATTTTAATATTTAATATAAAAATTATAGTTTTAAAAAATACATAAAAATTCACTCTTAAAAATTCACTTATACTTTATTTGAGTTTTCTAATTTAAATATTTATTTTAAAATACTCTAAAATTTTTATTTATTTATTTTATTCATATTAAATATTATGTACAAGTAATTTTAAAATTATAATGTTTAAGTTACTATTTTAACAATTAGGTTACTATTCCTAATGGTTAGGTTACAATTCCTTATGGTTAGGTTATGATTATTAATGCCTAGGTTACTGTCCAAGTGGTTACATAGGTTTTATAATTCCTATAAATACCTCATATTTCCTTCATTCATCATTTACTTAAATTCCTCTCAATATTATATATTCATAATTTTCTATCTATTAATTATATTTATAGGGTTTTGTTTCTTTTTTAAGGTGTTGTTCGTGACTATGATAATTTTAGGGGGGCATGATGTTCCATAATATCAAATTCATGCCATATTTTTTTATTATGTAATTTTACTAAATTCAAATTTATAGAGTATATTTATTCTCCATATGTAATTATCTAAATTAATTAAATAATGTAATTTTTGTTTTTCTAATGTGGTGCATGTTTTTTATACTTATACCATATTCCAAAATAGGATACACATGTATAGTAAAAATGAAAATTCCATATATAAAATTTGAAGTCATTAAAAATCATGGATAATATTGTCTATTGATGACATAAAATGATGTGATCTTTTTTATAATTTACTTATTATTGTTTCACATAGACACCGGATGTTTATAAGAATGAATCACAACATGGGATGACCATAGTGAGTATTGTTATGTGTCCCCCCTACATGTTCACTTGCACATTATTTTCCTCATGTATATAAAAATCAATAGATATGTTTGATGGATGATAATGTAACCATGATATGAATATCTAATATAGATAGTTAGTGGTTTGGATATATCATTATGATTACCACCCTCATGACTTCAATATTTGAGATTACATTTATTTGGGATGTCATGTTTATATCTAGAGATTAATTTTTATCACCTCACATTGTATTGTGTAGGTTTTTATTATATATGTATGTATTATATTGTTAAATTTATGATTGATGGATATCATGGTGGAAGATATTTTAGGATAGAAGGTGATAGGTTATATCTATAGGTGATTCCCCCATCATTTGTACAAATACCTCAGTAATAGTCACTAGTTATTGAACTATTAGAGGAGGACTTAGGGAGTTGAACTACTGATATACCAAGACATAAAAGATTAGTATCAAATAAATAGGATATAGTTTTTTGATGAAAACATGTGATTATCGGTAGGGATAGTTTTTACTGAGACATACTAAGGACCACTAGTATATGTATCCACAATAGGTTCCTTTACAAATGTTGTTGTAGCCAACATATTCTAGAGAGTGTATCTTATAGATGAGACATGACTAATTCTTCAGTGTTTAAAATATTCTTGTTGAGGAATAGAGGTGTGCACCATATAGACCACAAAGTCGTGATTTTTTTTTTTGATTTTGTGATTAATATAATTAAATATTTGAAGAATATATGTGGGTCAAACTCTCAAGATATCTATTTACACTACCATAACCCAACCCGCCAAGGTCCGACTAATGACTACCCTAATCCCACCATCAATAGGCCAATAGATGGTAGGAATATCCTACAAATGGAGGGTATTTGCTTAAAGTACCTGTACACATGCACACATCTCCAAGACCACATAATACTGAAATATATAACAACTGAAACAATACATGCATACATCTAATATCCCACAATAGAGTATGACAGTAAAAGTAATAAAAGAATAAAATGGGTAAAATACAAGAACAACCAAAAACTATAAAATTCCTACCTTCTCCAATCTTGAGGACTAAGTCAAATGCATGCTCTTAGTAAAACACCTCATTATGTCAAGATCCATCTATGCTCCACTCACTCCCTATCCTCCCAAGAAACTGTCAAAATGGTTTTCATCTGTATAAGACTTAACACATGCAGGATAATCCCTTGTAGGGTCGAGTATAATAGTACTCAGTAGGGAACCCCAAAAACACTAAACATAAAGCACCAATTATAGTCAGATCAATACAATATATAACAATTAATGTATAATAGAAACACCCATATATACTCAAGAAGGACACCACACCACCAAGAGGACATAACCAACTCCAATCCATAGGATTATGCTTAAAGCAATGCTAATTCTAGGAGAATCCACTCCATGAGCCAAGCTACCATCTAAGACACTCAATGAAGAGGTCAAGATCATTTGTCCCCACCCAAGAAAGATCACTGGTCTAAGAATACCCTGAAACACAGATTGGGGGTCACACCTAGAACAATTAGGGGACACCACGAACCCAATCTGGATCAACCTGCTATATAAGAGATCATATTCTAATGATTCCATAAACCCTATGGACATAACCTGCTGGATTGAGGATCAACG
The DNA here is from genome assembly GCA_963277665.1 of Viscum album. Classification (NCBI taxonomy): domain Eukaryota; kingdom Viridiplantae; phylum Streptophyta; class Magnoliopsida; order Santalales; family Viscaceae; genus Viscum; species Viscum album. Next base: position 1,648,612,242 of record OY728159.1, read on the forward strand.
TCTTGCCCAAGAAGGTCACACTAATTCCAAAAATAGTAAACAGGTAACAAAAGATGATAGAGGATTTCACTTCAGTCTCATATAGGGATACCATAACTCTATCTAAGATTCAACCTCTAGAGGGGATCACAATCTAGTGATATGGATGCAATGTCTCATAGTACACTCGAGGGAAAGGAACAAGGGAATGCACTCAAACTATACTGGTATAAAATAAGAAAACAAATACACACAAAAAATATTGTAAGGGGTAAAAAGTGTGTGCCATGGGGTGTACTATGTGTCTAGATATCCCTTTTACTACCCCTATGGAAGATCCACACATGGCATGTAGTATTCATGTACATGGAATTTACAAGGATTACATGGTGTGAAAAGACACCCAATATCTTATCTATGTCACTTAGTCATGTCCATGTAATATTACAAAACGTGAATCTACCCATGTAACTATAAATGGGTAAGTCCATGTACACCCTATAATGTTGTGTTTGTGTGGTAGTACACAACATGACATCTGTCTGTGTACTTTAACCCATGTCTGTGTACTCACCATGGTACATACTAATTCAACTAGGGAGGGTCACACGTCCTATGACATGGATCACATGATGTGTAATCCTTAATTTTGGTTGGAACCCTATCACTGTATCTAGAGGCCACACAATATGTAACACTAGATTACATGCCATGTTACTCAAAATTTCTCATATTTTCTATGCATAATCTCGTGCCCCAGCAGAGCCTCCTACCTTATAATAACCAATAGATCTGGGTTCATCTGGGCCTTTCAAACAATGATCTAAAAAAATCAGTACTTGAATCTACCCAGAAAAATTGATTTGCATGTCATTCTTCATTGGGTGTTGAGGAACATCAAAGAATACAATATCAGGTTTCCAAAACTATCCAATTAACTGTTATATCCATCATCACACCATTTTCTTGTCCTACCAATCCCATATCTATGATATCAGATCATTGCACCAAGAAATGGGAATACACCGATCGATTGATCGGGATATGTCAAACCTTAGGCCAAATGAATATCAGCCACAGTGAACAAAGAACTAGGGGAGAAAACTACAAGAAAAAAATGAGAGGAATGGACCTCGATAGATTTTTTGTCAATCTCAAATCGTTTTTGTGAGAATAACAATGAAAAAATTAATAATCCAAATTAATTATCTAAAAAAATCACCCCTAAATAATCCCATCCCACAAATACACACGATCCATAGATCAATCCATTGGTTGATTGATCGGTGTTCTCCATGGGAATCAATAATCAGAAAAGGAAATAATTAAAACAATTCCCCTACCTCTATTTGGAACAATCGCTAATAAAGAATGATGCATCATCATTATCGTTGGTCGGATTCTTTGAATCCATAGTATTTTGATCATTGATCATTGATTTGGTCAACATCCATAAATGGTATCTTGTTCTATGCTCTCTAGTGATTTTCCGGTTTATGCGGCTAACCCTGCAAATTTTTCATAAGTGCATATTTAAAGAGTGGAAAATAGGTTGCTCCATCACTGCGTCAATAAAAATAATAAAATATTTTAATAAAATATTTTATTCATTTTACACTTGTGTTAGATTTTCCACAAACAATCTTCACCAAGTTAGTTTAGTTCTCTACTATGGTAGACCTCACATTTTAAACTCAGTGGTGTCCTCATATTTCTAATTCAGGAACGAGTTTAGAAGTTATTCTACTTTTTCAGTAAAATTGTGTGCACTTGTTATTTAATATGTTTAATATATTTCAAACATTTATACCAGGATCAGGAAGCCTTGAAATCTCACATTGTCTCTATAACTAGTCTTGAAAATAATCCCTATAATATCCAAAAATAATAAACAGATAATCTGAGATGTTACATTCTACCCACCTTAGTACATTACATCATGGAAAGCCAAAACAAGGGCTACATAAAGAGATGTGGGTGCTAAGAATTAATCTTATCCTACCACTCCCATGTCCTCTCCTAAATATTATTGTGATACTATTTGACACACACAAGGTGAATTAAATGACTATTAAGGATCCTCTTCTAATGATCCTCGATCTCCACTAGGTATTCTTCAAAGGTATCTCCACCCTCAATGTCCAGCTCACTACAGTCGATAACATGTGATAGGCCATGCGTGTACCTCCTTAGCTGCGACATGTGGAAGACATTGTGTGCCCATTCCAACTATGTTAGTAGATTTAAGTGGTACATCACCATTCCAACTCTACGTTGTATCTGGAATGGACCAATGAGTCTCATAGATAACCTTCCACAGTGGCCAAATACCATCAATCCATGTCAAGGTGAGACTCTCAAGAACACATGGTCTCCCACCTCAAACTACAGAGGTCTTCATCTTTGGTCTACATAATACTTATTATGGATATATGAAGTCTTCATCCGCTCCTAGATGATCACATATTCTTTGAAGTATCTCAAACCAACTTTGGGCTCATGAGTATCGACTCACCTTGATTAGTCCAACAAAGTGGTGGACTATAGGGTTGCCTATAAAAAGCCTCAAATGGTTCCATTCCAATGGTGTAATTGTTGTTGTTTTTGTAACAAACTCCACCAATGGTATATGATCTTCCCAACTATGGAAAAATTCCAACATGCATCCCCACAGCATGTCCTCTAAGACCAAGATGGTTTGTTCTATCTAGCCATCAGGCTGGAGATGAAATTACATGCTCAAGCATAACTGATCCCTAAAGAATTTCTGTAATCCTATCTATAACTAAAATATGAAGAGAGAATAATAGCCAGAGATTATATTTGAGGAAACACCATGGAGCCAGACTGTTTATTATATGTAGTGGAATCCCAAGCTCTCTACTGAGCTCTTATCTAGAATAGCTAGGAAGTGGTCTAGCTTAGTGAGTCGGTCTATGATAACTCAAATGAAATCGTGTCCTCTCTACTTACATGGTAAACCCATAGAGAAGTCCATTGATATCTCATCCCACTTCCACTCTGGAACCTTGATGGGTTGAGCTAAACCCAACGGAACTTGGTGCTCATCCTTCACATGCTAACAAGTGAGGCATCAAGAGACAAACTATGTAACTCCCTTCTCCATACCTGGCTACTAAAACCAACTTTTTAGGTCCTAGTACATATTTTCCACACCTAGATGTACTTAAAAAGGGGATGTATGAAACTCCCACAACAACTCATCTCAAAATATCAAAGGTTCCATCATCTGTCCTCCAAAAATAATAATATTCTTTCCACCTTCAGAATATCCATAATAAGCATGTCCAGTGGATATCTAAATATGTAATATCATAGTCATTATATCCACACTAGTCTTTCATGAATTTTTGTGAAAGTATTGGGGTAACAACCATAAACTAAATATATAAAGCATTTTCTTTTTCCATGAAGGACAACTACAATGAGGTAAACTAATATGATACTTCAACCAACAACTGAGAACAATATCTATTACTCATGATGTATGCAGTCATGTTCCCCTTTTCAAGAGTATAGATAATCTTGAATTCATAGTCTTGGATGAACTATATCCATCGCATATGTCTCAAGTTAAGATCCTTCTGAGAGAATGTATACTTGAAACTCTTATGGTTAGAGTAAATGATAAACCACTCACCCATCAAGTGGTTTTTTCATGTCTTCAAAGAGATGACAATCACTGCTAACCCAGGATCATGGGTCTCGTAGTTTTTTCTCATATAGTCTCAACTAGAATGAACCATTGGTAATAATTTCCTACCTCTGCATCAACACACAACCAAGTCCTGTCCCCAATGCATTTCATAACACTACGTACTTGACACCCTACTCTAGAAATATCAAGATGGGATCACTCATCAACCTCTATCTCAGCACTTGAAATCACTAATGGAATCATTCCATCCAAATGCAAAGATGACCCTTTCGAGTCAATGTTGTCAAGGGTGATACCACTAAGGAGAAGTTGGGTAAAAACCTTTAATAGTACCCTACTAACCTAAGGAAACTTTGTACCTTGATGAAACTCTTGGGTGGCTCCCAATCAAGCACTACATCAACCTTTTCTAGATCCATTAAACCTCTAGCCTTTTAGATGATGTTTCCTAGAAATTGGACCTATCAAATCCAAAATTGACACTTTAAGAGATTCTCATAATGATCGTTCTATCAGAGTGTCTCTAGGACCATCCTCAAGTGTCTTATGTGCTTCCCCAAATACCAAATACACAAGGAGGTCATTAGTGAAGACCACCACGAATCATTCTATAAAAGGTTGAAAGATCCAATTCTTGAGTCCAATGAACACTACTGGGGAGTTCTTCATGCCAATAAAAATAACCAAGTACTCATAGTGATCATTGTAACATTTGAATGTCGTCTTTGGTATATCCTCATCTCATACTACCAACTAGTTATCGTCTGACCTAAGGTCAATATTTTAGAATCGTATCTCCCTTTTCAACTGATTGATGAGGTCTTTGACTCTTATTAGTGGATACTTATTCTTCATGGTCACCTAATTCAAATGTCTTCAATCCATATATAACCTCAAACTCTCATCTGCCTTCTTAGAAAACTACACCGAGGCTTCCCAAGGGGAAATGTTGGGTCTCATAAAGTCATTCACTTGTAAGTCCTTCAATTTTACCCTCATCTTTCAAATAACTATGGGATCCATCCAATATATTGGTTTTGTCCTAGGATGAAAGTTGATGTAGAAATCTACCTCTTGTCCAGGAAGTAAACCTGGTATGTCCTCAGTAAAGACATCCTCATACTCTTCCACTACTACAAAACAATGATAGCCCAAAGCATTCACTGCTCCAAGAGTCATTCTAGCCAACTAATGAGTAATCAACTACACTCACCTATGCCTGAGCTCACCCTGCACTACCAAGATATCATTTTCACCCATGGAGTAAAATCTCATTCCATAACTACGGACACATTGAATCCTATGCCTAAAATTTTCAATCTGGGCATGAACTATAGATAGTCAGTCCATACCAAGATGACTTTTTAAGGCCTCATTACTGTAATAAAGAGATCCCATACAAAACTCTCACCCCCAAGTTTCATATCTTAATATCGACCTAAGTAATCATTTAGTCAATGAATTTTGGAGTCTCCAACTATAAGGGTCATGTAAAAGGCTCGACTCTAATCTCTAAGTCTCAAACCAGATAAGTGGAAATAAGGGAACAACCAACACCTCTGTCTATCAATTCTGTATCTAAAGTAAAAAATACATAGATCAAACCTCATATAATTCTTAGAGCCTTAAGGTTATAGGCCTATATAGTCTGCATCTAGTCTCATCACTACCCACTAGCTCCCCAAACCTCGTGTGGACCACCTTGGGGTAGTGGTGGTAATAATTCAAACCTTCGACCACCTTCTATTACCCCTACCATACCCTCTATTGCATCCACTATTTTGTGGAACACCCTTGTCCTACATTTTTCTCTACCTCATTGGTCCCTTGAACATCTCACGATTAGGTGTATGATGTGTCAGAAAATCTTGATCCATATGTCCCTGAACATCATAAGAGAAACAACGCATGTCCCTCAGCTAATTTGAGCCACCCTAAGAACCCTACACCACTGGCCTTGAGTCCTGGGATCACCTCCTGAAGTGCCTAACATGATTGGATCCCTATGATTGTTGTCGACCACCTACTGCTGAGGTCTCAACTACTAGGTTCCCACTACTAGTTCTCACTACCGGTGTCTGATTTGCTAAAAATATCTCCATAAACAAGGATCACTCAAGCACTCCATCATAGGTGGAAATATAAAGATGCACCACTAATTCCATGATGTCCTGATAGAATACCTTCTCAAATGTTTTAGGTTCAATGAACTTGTCTCACACCTTATCTAAGGATTAACTTGAGAGATTAGTAACCCTGACTGAGTAATCTTCCACAATCATACTAGCTTACTATAGATGCATAAACTCTTGTATCTGTATTGATCACAACATGTCTGGATAGAACTCCCCTCTAAAGAGACTCTCAAAGTATGTCTAGGAGAGATTTTTCTAATCATGTGACAGAGTCACCAAGATCCACCATTTCTCATCATATCCTTAAAGAAGACTCCCCCTGAGGACTTCCATCTAGTTGACTGACATCCTCACTAGGTGAAAAACGAGAGTAACTACCCCTATCCAGTCTTCAGCTACCTGGGGGTATTGCTCGCCCTAAAACATAGGAGGTCACTTCCTCTAGAACTTCTGAAAAATGCTCAACCTTAATGCATCCTCAACTAGTACTTCCAGATTTATCCACTACTTGATGGGTGGTGGTATATCTAGTAAACCACTTGGAGGTGTTATCTAGGATACATGCCCCTGCACCGATGCCTCATCACTAGGTGGATCTTCATCATAGTCACATAGTGAAATCCTATCTATTTGTCTATGTGGGTGCATCATGAAATTAAAAAAAGATGTAGCATAGTCAAAATAGCATATTTGGGGAGATGAATCAAGAAGGACATGGAAAACACAACCATTCCAATATGATGCATATAAAAAACTCCCAAAACCAATGTTTATATGTCCTGAGTTGAAAGGTTGGTAGTCATAGTTCTGGTGTATAGATATGTCAACCACCATACCAACACTGATGTCTCTGTCCTAAAATTTGAACTCAAAACACTAAAACTTATTGGCCCAACCAAACTCACCAACTCTGATACTATGGTAGAACCATCTATAAGGACTCGACCTTAATAATAACTTATTCTAGTATTTTTTGAAATAGAATTCACATTCAATGATATTTTATATTTATAGTTTCATATAATTAGGGAAAACTCTTACATATTAAACCCATACATTACACATGGACACTTATACTCAGTATCCATTTTCTCATATAACAAAAATCATTAAAATAAAACATGATTTCTTATGTTGATATATCTTCACAATTTTCCCTTGATCTCATACTTGAACCAGCTCTTCCTTAAACTCTGTGAAAAATATTTTAAAACTTGGGATGATAAAAAAATATTAGTAAGGGAAAGAAAGAAATTAAATACTTAATCTAGTGAAAACATAAAGACCATTAGAAACCCTTTTCTTATAAACTCATTTGCATGCATAGAAAAATCATGCAAGTGCCTTGGGACATTATTACCATATAAATCTTATGTTCACCATTACAAATGGAATAACTATATGTTGACTTCCACCTTCAGAGAACCCAATGCATTGGAGAGGTATAATGGTGCCCACTGGTCATATATTGATCTATACTGGGATCATCCCAATATATCTTGAGCTATAATTGGGATCAAAAGATCATATCTTGAGCTATAATGAGGTAAAACCATAAATAAAAACTTCCAAGGAATATATCATGAATAAAACCCCTGAAAAATATTTTAACACCATGGGTAAAATACTTTAATATATCAACATACCCTTTTATTATAAAAAATCACTTTTAAAATATAAAAACCACATACATAATAATGAAACCATTTTCTTCAAAAAGAACTATAAAAAATTATAAAGAAAACAGTAAAGTAATAAAGCATCATTAATGTAGAGACCCGTATCTTGAAGTACATTGACATTACATTACTTTTGCGGAATACTTAGTACATAACAAAAACACACACACAAGGATCGTAATAGTTTAGTGTCTTTGGAAACTCGGAACGTATTCTTCTAATCGTGGTGAAAGATCTTCAATATCTCCCATAAAGATCTTCCTTTTTTTTTACCTAAAAACCTTTCTTTATATCCTGGGGAAAAGAAAACATAAAAGGGTGAGCTCAAATGCTCAGTAAGGGTAAACAAAAGAAATATCAATCACATCATATACATAAGAACATAGCTTTTGGAAATCATAACCTGCAAAAGAGCTCATAATATCATAACATGGGATAAATCATAGATGTGAAAATGAAATCATAACTTAAAACATTACTCATTGTGGCATACACACATAATCATAGAGAATCATTTCTTGTTAGTCAAGACTCATTTCCAAGACTATCTTAGTGGACAAAGTCCCTTTCTGAATCGAGTAATCCTCGTTTCAGTCCTATTTCACTGAACCGGTATAACCTACCATTCCAGCCATGTCTATCTCATGAGATATAAAATCTTTACCCAATGCATTGGAGGGAGATATAGGTCCCACCCATCTCTTAATGAATCCTTTCTTATGTGTGCCACAAAATCATAAATCATACATCATTTCATAACCCATGTATTAAAAATGGGATTCTTAAAACAACATGACATCATAAAACCATTCATATAAGATAAAGGAATTAATAAACATAATTCCATCACAACATAGTAAAATCAATGTAAAAATATGGGTAGAAACAGAACCCTTTATTATCTTAGATGGAAAATAATTTTGATAAAACACTTGAAATGAATTCTTGAGAAAAATATCCTTTCTTCTTCAAAATCAATTTCTTTTCACAAAACATCATGCAATTTTAAAAGAAAGAGATTTTATTAAAAATAGTCATGAAATATTTTGGAGTAAGCTTCATGAAAATAAGGCTTTATAAAACCGTAAAAATCCGTTCATGCCGTTTAAGTTAAAAAAAACATTCTTCGTACTTTTGTCGGAAAAGTCAAAAAGTACCTCGTATGAAAAAGCGACAAAAGATTCCTTTCATATTCTTTACTAAAAACTCACCGAAGAGTAAAATTGGATTTAAACTATTGTAAGTGGATGGAAAGAATATTACATATTGAAGGAACATGGATGTGGATGATAAAATACACCCCAGTAAATACTTACGAATAAACAATCTCGGATAAAAATGAGATTGTGATATTTCCCTTACCTTAGGTCCGACTTGCTTTGTAAGTGTCCGAACCTCCTGTATAATGATTTAAATCATGTTATTGACTTATTACAGAATCATATTCATTGTTATGATATCATATATGGTTCACTTATGACATTATATTACCCGTTCTTTTGTAAATTCCATGTTAAAGAAGCGTTTTGGGTAAAATCGTTTCATTTATCGTAGGTGTTTTGACTTGTTGTTCTTGACATCATTATTACTTATATCATGATTTACTTACTTCCAGAATATAAAATATGATTTATATATCATATATATTCAGTATATATATATATATAATAGATAGATAAATAAAATGAAAAACACCGTTCATGGAGACGGTAGTCCGTACGTACGCATGAACGCTGTTTTTCTTTCCTTATTGTCTTGAAATGGAAGTAAGTAGATGACATACATATGTATATATATACATAAATCCAGTAGCTTTATAATGTCATATATTTCATTATTATTTCTTATATATACATTATAATCATTCTTAAATGGTTAACATGGAGAATGAATCTCATCGCGTCGTGGAGACGGTAGTCCGTACGTACGCACGAGCGATGATATCATTTCTATAAATATTGAATTGAATTGGAGTGGATTATACAATATATCAGAATCAATATGATGTTGTAATAACTATGTATAGTTATTCTTTACACCATTATACCCATCCATGTAAGGTGGTGGTGGAAAATAGATTACACCACGGCGTGGAGACGGTATTCCGTACGTACGCACGCGCGGTGATTTCTTTTTCCGTAGGATGGATAGATGGTGAAATAGGGTTGTTTCATACTTATAATAACATATCAGTATATGAGTGATACTGATGTTATTAATTCATAATGAAACAACCTAAGAAGAAGAAGTGGAAGAAGAAATAAAGATGAAAGAATTGGTAATGGTAATTACCTCTTCTTTGAAGTGCCTCTTTGAGACCTCCTCTTAGGGCACTAGAATTGGTCTTTGAGGAAGACCAGAACCTCTAGGTTGTTGCTAGGGAAGTGGAGAAGGGATTTTGGCAGGGTTTGGCCGAGCTTGAGTGCTCAAATTGGTGTGAGGAGGAGGGGGAGGAGGTGTCCTTTTATAGGGGAGGAGAGGGGCACCTTAGGAATTCTTAAAAATATTAATTTATAATAAATCTAACCCCACTTAAAAACCTCCAAAAATGACTCATATTCGAAGCTTAGATGAGATAGGGTTGTAATCTCATCAACCAATCAAATTTAGACATGTTTGGATCTTATTTTAAACCTTATCAATTAGATTTAACTCTAAGTTAATTAATTTAACTTTTACCGTGTCTTTTTGTTTTCTTTCACTATATGGTTAATACACTTACTATAACATGCCAAACGAACCCCAAATTGTTTATTATTAATATATATATTCTTATCCAAGTCATTTGGCCGAAACTTAGATTTTTAGGAATAAAATAACAATTAATAATATAATATTTGATTTAAAAACTATTTTGTGTCAATTTTGACACTATTTGATATATGATTTTTGTGAAAGTCATAACAGAATTATATGTTCGAAACAAGTTGATTAAATCAACATTAATATATCATAGTAACCTAGAAAATTAGTGTAATTCATAAAAAGTCTAAAATTACATTTATTTTGGTATTTATATTATCAATTTTTTCAATATTTCATTAATAAGATAATTACTGCATCATCTTTGTGTCATAAATGAATTAAATTATTTGATGTCTAAAAATTACAAATAAAATATCATCATGTAGGAAATCTTTTTAGCTTTTTAATGAATATTAACAATTGAATTTATCTTATGTATAACCCCATATTAAAAATGATTTACTTATTAAACTTTGATTTTAACTATTTTAACCCTTCTTTAAATAAATTAATAATAAATGTCCTAATCTAATCCAAGTGGGCCTAAATGGTCATATTTTATTCCTAAGTTTGTTTTTGGTCGAATTAAATTTGTCCAATAGAATTAGGACATGTGTTAGGGTAATATTAATATCATATTTACCCTTAGTTACCCTATTTACTATTAACCGCGGTAAAAAAAAGTAAAAAGTTACTATTCACCAAAAATTATTTTCATCTCATTGAACCACATTTTAGTCCTTGATATTAACCGTGTCTCTCGGATTTTCGAAATTCCATTCACAGAAGCGGTAAAATTAAGTTTTATGCAAAATTCAGTTTTTAACCTACCACTTAGTGGTTTCACTATTCATCAAAAATTGAAGTTTTTCAGAAAAATGCCAAAATTTCACCCTAAGCTATAATTGATATTCCGAATTCAAAAATGATTTCTATTTTACAAAATTCCCAACATATAAGTTTCATTAATTAATTTTATAATTAAATCCCGCTGTTAAAACAAATAGCGTGTTTTTAAGAAACAATATCTATCAAAAGATTGACACTTGTTTATGTCTAGTTTAAATGTGAAATTACATCCAATGACCAACATTGTATTAAATTATAAAAATATATTCTAAATATACTTTAAAACCACTCAAATTAATGATTTATCACTATTAATTATTTCGATTAAAAAAGTTGTTTTTAATTATAATTTAGTAATTTTCACTATTCATCATAATATGAAAGTTATCCGAAAAGTACCAAAATTTCACCTTAGGCTAAATTCGATACTCCGAATCCAAAAATAAAGTTCATTTTGAAAAATAAGATTTACTGGATTTCAAAAAGTGGTTATTACTATTCATAACGGCTAGTTTTAATAATATTTTTATAGCATATCGTTGTTTAGTGAAACTCGGTATTGCGTACTACACACGCTATCGAGGAAGGTCACGATTGCGTGTAATGCAAGTCAAGTCAAGGATGTGTGTTGTGCAAGCTCCTTTTGGTGTAGCGTACAACACAAGACATTAATAAAATTAAAAGAATATTTTTTTATAAAATCTTGGGCTGTTACATTCTACCCCCCTTAAAATGAATTTCGCCCTCGAAATTCGTCGGGGTTATAAATGGTTTACTATTCGAAAGTTTCTTTAATAGAAACCCACATCGCAAAAAGGAATACCAAAACTTGTCTTTAAAAACTAAAGTATGAAATGTAACGATTACCCAAATAAACTAATCACTGGGTTTCCACATAGGTGAAAATATCGATATGGAAGAGAAATCTAACCATCATGTTCTGATGGAGAGTGGTAGAGAACATGGCTATGGAAAAGCCAGTAATCACAAATCCATAAATTTGTGATTATCTAAGGTACCATCTGATTCATCAGGTATAAGAGAACTAGGACAACATTTTTGGTTTTCAAGATCATTTCCCTAAAGTTGAAAATTTGAATTAGAATAAATACTTACTTTATTTTGGTACAATCTCACTGTTGTTCGTGCCTTGAACAATTTCCACTTCATCTCTTAAATAAATTAAGTTTAATTTGTTATTCATGAAGTGTTAGAAGATCATGTGATAGAATGACGGGTCATTCCATCTGTCTCAAACAAAAGGTTAGCAAAAATTATATGCATAAGTCGATCTATAGTGAGATTAATCATATATGGTTCCTAAAATGGACTTATACTTCATATATCATACTGCTTAATATAATAAAACTAGTTTCTACTAAACAGGGACTTCTTGTAGGCCAGTGGTAGGCGATAAAGGCCAGTCGCACTTCGGTTGTGGGTTCGATTCCTACAGCCTTGTCCGAAGCGATGGGCTATCGCCCGTCCTGCAGGTTGTCCTTTTTCTAAAACTACGTTACTATAACATCCCATCAATAATATCGAAAATCTTCTATCCTTAAACAATAATAACTTATGTCCAACATAATCTAGTCTAATCTTTAGGCTTATACATAATACTGCAGTCCACTCTCATAATATAGTGACAACGATTACCAGAGATTTAATACTGTCGTTGATCCCCACATATCATAATATATGTCTTGTTGGTCACATTCCAAACATTCAAAGTCCTTAATCGTGTATTCTCTTGAATACCTTAGTGAAAACATGAGTGCAGTTTAAAGTTAACACTTTCCACATACAAAAATCCTCAAAATTCTATATACTCAAACCATGATATCACTTAGTCCTTATATCAATCATGAGCTCATGAATACTATCAAACATTTAATTTTCTCCTTATCCCTTCATTATGCGCATATCATCTACATTCCAAAAATATCTGAATAACCTTTCATGGATACTGGTAACATTAATCATACACTTTCATAACTCAAGGAAAGACAACAGTGTAACAATCCTCAGATGTCTCTTTATTCCATAGTACCATGAGATTTCTTATACAACATTACACATGATAAACATGTAATCATTCCACAACATTCTTAAACCATTGACCGAGCTTCAACAAATCTTTCATCTCACATATCATTTGTAGTCTCTTCATCATCATCCACATAAATACTACCCATATGACCATACTGATTCTCTTCATGAGTCTTTCCCTTAGGGCATTTGTTTGCATAATGCCCATACATTCCACATTTAAAACACTTAACCATTTTTGATGTCGTAGCAATACCATTATCCTCATCCATGGTGTTAACCGACCCTTTTCCTTTGCACTTACTTGCTTTGTGTCCTTCTTTTCCACACCCAAAGCATCTTCCAGTTCCCTTGAAACATTCTCCTTGATGCCTCTTCCCACATGATTTACATAGGGGAAATTGAACTTTCTTTCCTCTATGATCATCATGAAACTCCATCTTTCTTTTATTAGCCGAGTCAGGAAACTTACCAAATTTTACTTTATTGATCATATTATGAGATTGCTGATTCGGCATAATAATGATGTTTGGACTTCCAAATCCCATTTCATTTGGTTGCTCATAAAGAATATCATTCCATTGTCCATCATTTCCTCCATTATCGTGAATCACCTTGTTTCCAGCCATTTTCTAAAACCCAAAAAGAATAGCGTGAGAGGCAAAAATCATGCTAGGGAAAACAACATAATAAAGGGGGAGTACCTTGAACATCTAACATCTTAGGTTTAATTCTATGATCGTTAGCGTAGTTCTAGTACTATAACCTATATGTATACTTAACCTTAGGGACATCCCTAGACATACCTTAGAAATATCTCTAGAGATCTCACTAACGTTTTCGCATCCTAGTTTCCAAAGGTTGACTAAACCTTTCCTCTGATACCAACTGTAGAGACCCGTATCTTGAAGTACATTGACATTACATTACTTTTGCGGAATACTTAGTACATAACAAAAACACACACACAAGGATCGTAATAGTTTAGTGTCTTTGGAAACTCGGAACGTATTCTTCTAATCGTGGTGAAAGATCTTCAATATCTCCCATAAAGATCTTCCTTTTTTTTTACCTAAAAACCTTTCTTTATATCCTGGGGAAAAGAAAACATAAAAGGGTGAGCTCAAATGCTCAGTAAGGGTAAACAAAAGAAATATCAATCACATCATATACATAAGAACATAGCTTTTGGAAATCATAACCTGCAAAAGAGCTCATAATATCATAACATGGGATAAATCATAGAAGTGAAAATGAAATCATAACTTAAAACATTACTCATTGTGGCATACACACATAATCATAGAGAATCATTTCTTGTTAGTCAAGACTCATTGCCAAGAATATCTTAGTGGACAAAGTCCCTTTCTGAATCGAGTAATCCTCGTTTCAGTCTTGTTTCACTGAACCGGTATAACCTACCATTCCAGCCATGTCTATCTCATGAGATATAAAATCTTTACCCAATGCATTGGAGGGAGATATAGGTCCCACCCATCTCTTAATGAATCCTTTCTTATGTGTGCCACAAAATCATAAATCATACATCATTTCATAACCCATGTATTAAAAATGGGATTCTTAAAACAACATGACATCATAAAACCATTCATATAAGATAAAGGAATTAATAAACATAATTCCATCACAACATAGTCAAATCAATGTAAAAATATGGGTAGAAACAGAACCCTTTATTATCTTAGATGGAAAATAATTTTGATAAAACACTTGAAATGAATTCTTGAGGAAAATATCCTTTCTTCTTCAAAATCAATTACTTTTCACAAAACATCATGCAATTTTAAAAGAAAGAGATTTTATTAAAAATAGTCATGAAATCTTTTGGAGTAAGCTTCATGAAAATAAGGCTTTATAAAACCGTAAAAATCCGTTCATGCCGTTTAAGTTAAAAAAAAACATTCTTCGTACTTTTGTCGGAAAAGTCAAAAAGTACCTCGTATGAAAAAGCGACAAAAGATTCCTTTCATATTCTTTACTAAAAACTCACCGAAGAGTAAAATTGGATTTAAACTATTGTAAGTGGATGGAAAGAATATTAAATATTGAAGGAACATGGATGTGGATGATAAAATACACCCCAGTAAATACTTACGAATAAACAATCTCGGATAAAAATGAGATTGTGATATTTCCCTTACCTTAGGTCCGACTTGCTTTGTAAGTGTCCGAACCTCCTGTATAATGATTTAAATCATGTTGTTGACTTATTACAGAATCATATTCATTGTTATGATATCATATATGGTTCACTTATGACATTATATTACCCGTTCTTTTGTAAATTCCATGTTAAAGAAGCGTTTTGGGTAAAATCGTTTCATTTATCGTAGGTGTTTTGACTTGTTGTTCTTGACATCATTATTACTTATATCATGATTTACTTACTTCCAGAATATAAAATATGATTTATATATCATATATATTCAGTATATATATATATATAATAGATAGATAAATAAAATGAAAAACACCGTTCATGGAGACGGTAGTCCGTACGTACGCATGAACGCTGTTTTTCTTTCCTTATTGTCTTGAAATGGAAGTAAGTAGATGACATACATATGTATATATATACATAAATCCAGTAGCTTTATAATGTCATATATTTCATTATTATTTCTTATATATACATTATAATCATTCTTAAATGGTTAACATGGAGAATGAATCTCATCGCGTCGTGGAGACGGTAGTCCGTACGTACGCACGAGCGATGATATCATTTCTATAAATATTGAATTGAATTGGAGTGGATTATACAATATATCAGAATCAATATGATGTTGTAATAACTATGTATAGTTATTCTTTACACCATTATACCCATCCATGTAAGGTGGTGGTGGAAAATAGATTACACCACGGCGTGGAGACGGTATTCCGTACGTACGCACGCGCGGTGATTTCTTTTTCCGTAGGATGGATAGATGGTGAAATAGGGTTGTTTCATACTTATAATAACATATCAGTATATGAGTGATACTGATGTTATTACTTCATAATGAAACAACCTAAGAAGAAGAAGTGGAAGAAGAAATAAAGATGAAAGAATTGGTAACGGTAATTACCTCTTCTTTGAAGTGCCTCTTTGAGACCTCCTCTTAGGGCACTAGAATTGGTCTTTGAGGAAGACCAGAACCTCTAGGTTGTTTCTAGGGAAGTGGAGAAGGGATTTTGGCAGGGTTTGGCCGAGCTTGAGTGCTCAAATTGGTGTGAGGAGGAGGGGGAGGAGGTGTCCTTTTATAGGGGAGGAGAGGGGCACCTTAGGAATTCTTAAAAATATTAATTTATAATAAATCTAACCCCACTTAAAAACCTTCAAAAATGACTCATATTCGAAGCTTAGATGAGATAGGGTTGTAATCTCATCAACCAGTCAAATTTAGACATGTTTGGATCTTATTTTAAACCTTATCAATTATATTTAACTCTAAGTTAATTAATTTAACTTTTACCGTGTCTTTTTGTTTTCTTTCACTATATGGTTAATACACTTACTATAACATTCCAAACGAACCCCAAATTGTTTATTATTAATATATATATCCTTATCCAAGTCATTTAGCCGAAACTTAGATTTTTAGGAATAAAATAACAATTAATAATATAATATTTTATTTAAAAACTATTTTGTGTCAATTTTGACACTATTTGATATATGATTTTTGTGAAAGTCATAACAGAATTATATGTTCGAAACAAGTTGATTAAATCAACATTAATATATCATAGTAACCTAGAAAATTAGTGGAATTCATAAAAAGTCTAAAATTACATTTATTTTGGTATTTATATTATCAATTTTTTCAATATTTCATTAATAAGATAATTACTGCATCATCTTTGTGTCATAAATGAATTAAATTATTTGATGTCTAAAAATTACAAATAAAATATCATCATGTAGGAAATCTTTTTAGCTTTTTAATGAATATTAACAATTGAATTTATCTTATGTGTAACCCCATATTAAAAATGATTTACTTATTAAACTTTGATTTTAACTATTTTAACCCTTCTTTAAATAAATTAATAATAAATGTCCTAATCTAATCCAAGTGGGCCTAAATGGTCATATTTTATTCCTAAGTTTGTTTTTGGTCGAATTACATTTGTCCAATAGAATTAGGACATGTGTTAGGGTAATATTAATATCATATTTACCCTTAGTTACCCTATTTACTATTAACCGCGGTAAAAAAAAGTAAAAGGTTACTATTCACCAAAAATTATTTTCATCTCATTGAACCACATTTTAGTCCTTGTTATTAACCGTGTCTCTCGGATTTTCGAAATTCCATTCACAGAAGCGGTAAAATTAAGTTTTATGCAAAATTCAGTTTTTAACCTACCACTTAGTGGTTTCACTATTCATCAAAAATTGAAGTTTTTCAGAAAAATGCCAAAATTTCACCCTAAGCTATAATTGATATTCCGAATTCAAAAATGATTTCTATTTTACAAAATTCCCAACATATAAGTTGCATTAATTAATTTTATAATTAAATCCCGCTGTTAAAACAAATAGCGTGTTTTTAAGAAACAATATCTATCAAAAGATTGACACTTGTTTATGTCTAGTTTAAATGTGAAATTACATCCAATGACCAACATTGTATTAAATTGTAAAAATATATTCTAAATATACTTTAAAACCACTCAAATTAATGATTTATCACTATTAATTATTTCGATTAAAAAAGTTGTTTTTAATTATAATTTAGTAATTTTCACTATTCATCATAATATGAAAGTTATCCGAAAAGTACCAAAATTTCACCTTAGGCTAAATTCGATACTCCGAATCCAAAAATAAAGTTCATTTTGAAAAATAAGATTTACTGGATTTCAAAAAGTGGTTATTACTATTCATAACGGCTAGTTTTAATAATATTTTTATAGCATATCGTTGTTTAGTGAAACTCGGTATTGCGTACTACACACGCTATCGAGGAAGGTCGCGATTGCGTGTAATGCAAGTCAAGTCAAGGATGTGTGTTGTGCAAGCTCCTTTTGGTGTAGCGTACAACACAAGACATTAATAAAATTAAAAGAATATTTTTTTATAAAATCTTGGGCTGTTACAATTAAAGAGAGAGAAACCTCTCATACTATATAAGTTAAAAAAACATTCCTTTTTTATTTTATAAAAAAGATATGAACATTGAACTTTAAAATAGGGTTTTAAATGAAATTCCCTTTCCCTGAGTCCGACTCGTCATGTTCAATATTTGTATTCATGAATAATAAAAATAGGTTAATTATTTAATTTCTTTAGAACCATTTTAAAGTTTACTAAACCTTTTATATATCACGTATATAGAGACCATATCCTTTTATATTTAACATTACATGATTTTAAGTATGATTATACATCAGAGTAAAATCCAAGGATCGTAAAGTCTAGTGTCTTGGAATACTAGGTACATAAAATTGAAAACATTGGACTAAAAAACACTTCTTTATTTAATCTTCATAAAGAAAACCTAACATCCTTTTATACCTTACATCTACAAAGGGTACCCTGAGGATAAAATGAAAAAAGGAATGATCTAAAATCCTAGTAAGTGAAAAAATATAGTAATAAAACTTTAACACATGGGTTAGAATGAATGTCATCATGGAAAATAAAAGGCATGGAACACATGGAATCATAACACATAAAAATGGGATCATATAAACATTAATTCATAGTAATGTGTAAGAAACATAAATCATAAATTTATCACAATTCAAGTCTCGTTGCACATACAGGACCACAAGTCAAGGTTAACCTTCAAGACCGTTGCACATGGTAGCACGAGTCAAGGCTAACCGCCAAGACCGTTGCAAATAACGTCTCATGAGACTCAACTTTACCCCATGAATTAGAGATATATTTGGGTGAAACCATATTAACTTTTTATGAATATGTTTTCCACATTAATAATCATACATAATCAATCTTATATAAACATAAGGGTTACCAATGGAAGGAATTGGCTACCACAATCGTGTCATAAATCATAACAAATAGGGGTATCGTAAAAGTGTCCATTAAAGAAAGGAACTAAAATATACATGGAAATTTAGAAGGTAAAATTGGAATTTATCATGGTAAGTGATTTCAAGTAGAATTGACAACATATAAGAAATGTAATAATGAAATTTTATCATTAAAACATTTATGTGCAGTTTTATGGAAAATACCATAGATCCATTAAAATAGAAAAGCTAAAAATCATTTATATAAAACCATAAGTGAACCAAGAATGTTTTAATAATAAAAAGACTGATTTTATAAACATAATGGTGGATTAAAATAGAAGATAAATTGCACTTGAAATTGATTAAGAATTTGGGAACTTCCCTCAATACAGGTTTGCTTATCGGGAATTATTGAGAAGAGAATCACTTAAAAACATGTATATCACTGAATTAAAATAATTAAAGGGTCTTCATAAATTAATTCAGTAAATGTAAATAGTATTTAGAATATACACATAAAAATATAATATAACCTCATTTTGGTAAAAGCAAGATAAGGCAACCTGGAGGAACAAATAAGGTTTGGGTAGAATCCCATACAGATTACCGACATGGTATCAGGTGTACTAAAGAGGGATTAATGAGAGATAAATGGGGTTTATCATCACTTATAAATCATGAGGGTAGTATGGGGGAGGTGAAAAATCATAACCCATCATTAGGGATTACACATAAAATGTAATAACATAGAGGACATTCTTGAATAAAAGTAAAATATAGAGGATCCCTTACCTTAAGTCAGATGGTGGTCTTTTATTGATCTTAATGACTTGAATAATAAAATTTGGTTCATTAATTAATAATTACATAAACACTTTTACACATAAGTGATTTATTATAAACTTTTTAAGTTCATTAATAACCTTTTTGATTGGTTATGAGGTTCAATTTCATTATTTGGGTTTGTTTGTTTCCTTGGTTTTAATGACCATTTCACTTACCTGAATGGCCCGAAGACCTTCTATTTTTATTGATTTTGATAAACCCCATTTCAAGGGATGAGTGGGAACCCTTACAAGACCCATAGGCTTAAAGATTACATGACCCATAGGTCTTAGTAAATATACAAACTATACTTGGAACTCCTCCTCCCAACTTCTTCATCATGATATCAGCTCTCCACATCTACATGGTTGTTCATATAGGCTTCCTATGAAAACATAGGCTAGTATCTATGGAAATTCCATACCCACTATTTATGAAAACGCTTTTTAGATTCTTCTCTGGTGAATGTGTCTTCTCTGAATCCCCATTTGGAATCTGCTCCTTGTAGAGTCTATCTGATCATTTAAGCACAATTTCAGGTGGCTTGAAGGCCTTGAGGTGGCCCTAATACCTTGAGGTGGACCAAAGGCCTTAAGGTGGTCCAAAATACTTATTTTTGTGAAGGATTTGGGTGACATGAAGGCATTAAAGGAACTGACGCCCAAACCGGTGGCCCGAAAGCCCAAACGGATAAACAGTTTTGATTGCTACAGTACCGAACAGTGTCTGCTACAATTTCTGCTAGAGTAATTTCTACAGTGCTGCTGCAGTAACCCCATAAATATTTCTCCACCCATTTTTGAACCCGAGTCTCTTGGATGCACTTGTCGAGTCCTCACCAACTAGGTTGAGGCTCTTGTGTTAATGACCAGTTCACTTATATTCATGTTTGGATATACATTTATGATGAGGGTGGTTGTCCAGAATCAAAGTTATATGATATTAGTGAACATATAACATATTAAACGGTTATAAAATTCATTTACTTATTTAGAGTTAAGTTGAATCTTTATATAAAATATTAATGATAAACGCTTGGATTAACTTGTCAATTTTGCTCACAATTAACTTGTTCTGTATTATTATTTTACATCATGCATGAAAAAGGATTCCAGAACATCACATAAGATAAAATACATATATTATGATCTGTTTCAACCATTAAAATGTTTTCATGACCAGTCTAGAAGATGTTAATGCAAATTAAAAATCATGTCATCCTTGAATGTGATAAATCAACACATCACATACGCTGTTTTCATTTATAGTATAAAAAGAGGGGGAAGGAGAGATTATGATAAAATATACCATTAGAATAATATAATTATAGTACATGTATGTTACTAGAGATATCATACTATTTTTGTTAAGGGATGTGAGGAAATAAAAAAATAAAATAAAAGAACTTGAAAGAAAATAAAATAATCGGAAAGAGGAATTTACCTCTTGAGTTTATCTCCTTCAAGAGCCTCTTAAGGGGAGAGGATTTTTTCTTTTGAGGAGAACAAGGGATTATAGATTTGGGTGATGATATTGGGGGATATTTGGGCAGAATTTAGGGAAGGAACAAGGCTTGATAAGAGTTAATAGAAGAGGGGGTGTGGGTGGCTTTTATAGTGGAGGGGATGAGAGTTTTCTTAATATTTTAATCATTAGTTTATTATTTTTCCATAATACAAGCAATATTAATGATTATTATGACCACAGAAATTAATATTTACATGTGATTTCAAACCAATGTCCATTTACATCATCCATGACACAATCATGATGCAAAAATTTAGGTTTTAGCATTTATTGTGAATTATTGTATTTTACTATTCATAAAAAATTCAACTATTTTAGAAAAATCCAAAAAACTCACCTAAACAATTTTTTGATGCATAGAACCCAAAAATGAAATCCATTTTTTAAAAATAAATTTCTAGATATTATTAATTTAATTTTTAATTAAAATCGTAATTTACTTGAAAAATACAGATTTTAAAACTCCAACTGATTTTATAAAGCTTTCAAAAATTACATAAGGTCTTATAAAATAATATTTAAACCAGAATAAATAAAATTATTAATTAATGAAAACCTTTTAGGGAAATAAATTTTCTTTTAAATTAATTAATTAATTATAATTATTTATTTATGACTTATAAATTTACCAATACTTTTACTATGGTTACATTATCACTTATAAGATGCCTAAATTTTATTTATACATTCAAGGGTGAGGTTACTATTCTTTTGAATGATTTAATATTCATATTTGTAACATTACTATTCATAAGGTTATGTTACTATTCATAAGGGTAGGTTATTATTCAACAAAAATTAAGTTTGTATTATAGGACTCCAAACATCTTATTTATTGCAACCATGTATGCCAGATTCTTGAAATTCAAATCACCGAAGTGACCATATTATGTTTAAAGGTCACATAGTACTTAGTAGTTCATTATGTTGTAATTTCATGTGATTATATGACATAATTATATGATGTTAATTTCCATTGATAAAATATTGGCTTGTTACATTATTCCCCCCTTATGAAATTTCACCCTCGAAATTTTGTTTTACATTCTAAGCTGTAAATAGGTGAGGGTACTTTTCCTTCATTACTATCTCCAGTTCCCATGTTGCCTCTTCATACTTATGGTTCCTTCACAGTACTTTGATTAGGTGAGTAGTCTTGTTACGTAGAACTTTATCCCTACAATCCAAGATCTTCACTGGTTGATCCTCGTAAGAAATAGCATTCTCTAACTGTACCACCTATAAAGAGAGTAAATGTGAAGGGTCTGGTATGTACTTTGTTAATATGGATACATGAAATACACTGTGTACTTTGGACATGGTAGGTAGAAGTACCAGTCAATAGGCCACAGCCCCGACATGATCAAAAATTTCAAAGGGGCCGATGTACCTGGGACATAACTTTCCTTTCTTGACATAACTTTCCTTTCTTCCCAAACCTCATGACCTTATTCCAGGGAGATATATTTAGAAATACCATGTCTCTAACTTTGAACTCAAGGTCTCATCGATGATTGTATGAATAACTCTTTGGTCGACTCTGGGCTTCCTTGATGTGCTGCTAAATGGTTTTCACCTTCTCCACTATTTCTTTGACCATTTTAGTTCCTAGCATCTTATGCTCACTAACTTCATCCCAACACATTAATGTTCTGCACCTTTTACCATAAAGGGCTTCATAATGTGTCATTTAGATGCTCGAGTGAAAACTATTGTTGTAGGAGAATTCAACCAGTGGAAGATGTTGGTCCCATCCTCCTTTGAAGTCTATAGATCATGCTCTCAACATATCATCTAGTGTTTGAATAGTTCCCTTTTCCATATTGGTATGGGTATTGGTCGTATCATCCCCTTAGACTTCTATATTTCATCTTTCACTTGTTGACATAATAGGCACTTTTATGTATATTCATATATCTCTGTCTTCATATTGTCAAACCAAAAGTTCTCTTAGAGATCTTGATACATCTTTGTGCTCCTTAGGTGAATAGAGAATTTTGAGTTATGTGCATCATTCAAAAGCTCCTTCTTTATCTCTAGATCGGATGGAAGACATAATCGTGACCCAAATTGTACAACTCCTTCCTCATCAATCATAAACTCATATGATTTCCCATTTCTAATGGATTTCACCCTTTTCTGAACTTCCACATCTTTTCTTCGAGCATCCTTTATTTTCTCCATGATATATGGTTGAGAAATAATTTGAGAAAGTATTGATGATATTCCTCCCTTAATGATTCCCATGTCTATCCTCTGAAAATCTAATAATATTGGACCCTTTTCAATTATCATCATTGATAAAGATATAGGATCCTTTCTACTTAGAGCATCTGGTACCTTGTTTGCCTTACTAGGATGGTAGTGGATTGAACAGTCATAATCCTTAATGAGCTCTATCTATCTTCTGTGGTTCACATTAAGATATTTCTATGTGAATATATATTTTTGACTCTTATGATCATTATATATCTCACACTTCTTTCCATAGAGATAATTTCACCATATTTTTAAAGAAAAAGATCGCAGCTGCCAACTCCAGATCATGCATAGGATAGTTTTTCTCATGGATTTTCATCTTCCTTGAGTCATGGGATATCACTTTATCATTTTGTATGGTCACACAACCTAATCCTTATTTCAAACATCATTGTACACCACAAATAGTTCTTCACTTGTTGGGAGTGTGATTACTAGCATAGTGATAAGCTCTTTTTCAAATCCTTAAAATAATTTTTACATTCCTGAGTCCAAAAAAACATTACTACCTTTCATGTCATCTTTTTCATTGGGTTCAAAAATCATGATAATTTCTTCACAAATATTCAATAATACCCGGCTAGACCCAAAAACATGAAAATCTCCGTCACAGATGTTGACATGGGCCACTCTTCAATCGCCTTTGTCTTGGAAGGGTCCATAGATATCCCTTTACTGGTGATAACATGCTCCATGAATGATACTTCCTCCATCCAGAACACACATTTGTTGTACATTTCATAAATATTCTCCCTTTACAAAGTCTTTAACATAGAATTCAAATGCTTATCATGTTCCTCCTTTTGTTTATAGTATATCATAATATCATCGATAAATAATACCACAAATTTGTTGAGTTAACCTATAAATAATATATTCATTAAATCCATGAAATTTTTTGGAGAATTTGTGAGTCTAAAGGGAATAACTATGAACTCATAGTTTCCATACCTCATTTGAAAGGCAGTCTTGGGAATATCTTCCTTTATCACCTTTAATTGGTGATATCTTGACCGAAGGTCCACCATATAGAAATAATTGTCCCCACGAAGCTAATAAAATAAGTAATCTATCTATCGAAGGTGATACTTGTTATTTATCATGATTTTATTGATATCAGGATAATAAATGTAGAGTATCATTGAACCATCCTTGTTCTTGACGAAAAGGATTGGTGCACCCCACGGTGAAGCACTCGAGCGTATAAAACTCTTCTCTGGATTCTCCTGTAACTGCTTCCTTAGATATTCCAACTCTATGGTGTCCATTCTATAAGGTGTCTTTGATATAGGTAGAGATCTAACAATAATTTCAACTGAGAACTCATCCTCTCAATCAGGAGGAATACCATGAAAATCTTTATGGAATACATCAATATAATCCTTCATGACGGGCATGTCTTCAAGCATGATTCTCTCCTTTGTCTCAATCATTTGAGTTAGAAAATATTTCTCATAATAAATTAATATCCACACTTGAGAAACTGATTCTAAATGAGATTCATATTCCTCCTTATACTTGTAAATAATTTTAGGATGATTCAATATGTGAAGAGTGATCTCCCTTTCCCAATAGTTGATGTTGGATTTGTATAAAGATAGACAATCCATACCCACGATAACATAAAACTCCACTAAAGGAATTATGAGAAGATTTTATAGGAGGTTCAGTCCACAAAAATTTATTGGGGAGGAGTTATAAAACTTGGACACAATAATTTCCCCATTTATTGTTCTCATAGATAACATATCCTCCATATTTTGAGGTGTTTTTTGAACAGTTCTACTAAAATTTCAATATAATAAAGAATTTGTAGAACCAAAATCAAATACTATTTTTTCAATTATTGAATGAATAACTAGAAAACATGTCACCACATCATTTTCTGGATCCACCTCAGTAGTAGTGATAGTTTAAACCCTTCCTTATTACCTTGGAGGTTGTTGTTGATTGCCTCCAACAACCCTCGGCTTAGGGAAATTGTTCTCATAATTCCCATTCTCCTTACAATTGTAACACTGCACTACGCATTGAGTGTTGACATGAACCTTATTTTATTCTTCCACATTAGTGGGATTTTTCATATCTCTTTGGAAGTTTTTATCCTGATGTCCCAACTTTCCACATTTAATGTGATTCTTGGTTCTCTTTAGATAATTCCCTAGATGCTTCTTCCCACAATTTTTACATGTGGGGTTATTGGTCTTCTTCCCATCATAGAATTTATTTGCAGAACCAATAACATTAGATTACCTTTTCATCTTTTTGTCATTGGTCCCATGATACCATTGGGAGTCTCTGTTCTCCATTTCAATCTTAAGGGCACAACAGACAATCTCCCCACAATTGTCTAAATCTTGACTCACCAACACTTTTCATAGACTCATATTTTGTCTGATAAATAAGTGATCCACCTTGTTTTCGGTGTTCATGACAAAGCCAGAGTTTTACTTTCCAATCCTTGTAAAGTTTTCTTCATACGCCCCAATTGACTCATATTCCTTCAGCTTGAGTCCGAGGAACTCTCTTTCCATTTTGAGATGGAGGTTTTGGCAAGAATATTTATTGAAAAACATTCTCTTTAATTCCTCCCAATCCATGGAATCAATTTCCCTCTAAGGATTCATATTCTTGATCAGTTTCCACCACTGATCAACTTACCCATCAAAACGATAGACCTCTAGTATGAATTTCTCTTCTTCGGATCACTAGAGAACATAGAATATCTTTTCAATGGAGTTAATCCACTGTTCTGTGAGGAGGGGATCATAAGATCCACTAAACATGGGAGCCTTTTTCCATATGAAGTATTCAATGGAAACTTTCTCTTTCCTTGGAAAAGTAGGGTGTTACACATGATTCAAGTTATTATTTATAACTTCAGTTAGCTGAGAAAGTATTGTCATGATGTTTTGAGCACATGTTCCCATCATATCAGGCATATCATTTGGGCAATCTTCACATTCCCTATCACATTTATTGTTAGAATGTGTTCTTCTATTTCCCTCCATTAACTAATAAAAATAACGTACAATTAGAGGGATTTAATACTTATCTATTGGGCATAAAAAAGAAAACTTTAAACATAAGAGGATAAACTTGTAAAAGATAAGTATATCCAAACTTGTTATTCCCTATGTTTCAATATAGGCTATCCTTGATCTATTTCTTAACTTATATTCATATGGGATTTTTTTTCATTACCCTTAATAATGGTTTATACCAAGATCATGAAATTACCAAATCATATCCCCTGGGAGAGTCTAACCAAGAGTCCAGCAAGGCCCATTGTCGTGCACCAGTTCGCATTCGAGTATAGCTCAAAGCTATGTTTTTGGGTTTTACCTATAGATACATCTGTTCCAAAGACACATCTGCCTATTTATATTCAAATAGGGGTTTATTTTCTTGATAAATTACTTACGCTATACTTACCAAAATTTATGGGTGTTTTTTATACTTAGTCTCATCCTTACGGTTCTTACTTAAGTGCTCTATTCCTAATCTTCAAAAATAACTACACCATCCTCTGATACCAACTATAGTGACCCTATCCTTTTAAATTTAATATTACATGATTTTATGCATGATTATACATCATAGTACAAGTCAAGGATCATAAATTCTAGTGTCTTGGAAGACTTGGTACATAAAACTGAAAACATGGGACTAAAAAAACCTATTTATTTAATCTTCATAAAGAGATCTTGACTTACTTTGAGACCTTACATTTGAAAAGGGTACCCTAGGTATTACATGAACAAAGGTATGATATAAAATCCCTTTAAGGTAAAAAAATATAGTAATAAAACAATAACACATGGGTTAAAAGGCATGGCATAATGAAAAATAAAAGGCATGAAACACATGGAATCATAACATATAAACATGGGATAATGTAAACATTAATTAATAATAATGTGGAAGAAACAGAAATCATGACATTATCATGATTCAAGGCTCATTTTACATATATGATTACAATTCAAGGTTAACCACCAATACTGTTGCATATGGTAGCATGAGTCAAGGCTAACTACCAAGACCATTGCACATAACGTCTCATGAGACTCAACTTTACCCAATTCATTGGAGCGCTATCTGGTGGAACCCATATTAACATTTCAAGAATATTGTTTCCACATAAATAATCATATATAATAAATCTTACATAAATATAAGTGTTAATCATGGCAATAATTATGTACAAAAATCATTCCATCAAGCATAAAAAATGGGCTTTTATAAAAGTGTCCACAAAAGAAAAGAAATAAAATATACATGTAAATTTATAAAGTAAAATAGGTATTTTTCATGGTAATTTATTTCATGTATAAGTGAAAACATTTAAGAAAATTATTTAATAAATTTTAGCATTAAAACATTTCTTTTTCAGTTTTAAGGAAAATACCATAGATCCTTTAAAATAGAAAACGGAACAATCCCCTATATAAAACAAGAAGTGAACCAAGAAGGTTTTCATAATAAAAATACTGATTTTATAAAGACAATTTTGGTTTAAAATATGAGATACATTTCTCTTGAAATTGGGTAATAATTCTGGAAGTTCCCTCAAAATAGGTTTGCTTATTGGGAAGTATTAAGGAGGGAATCACTTAAAAACATGTATATCCCTAAATGAGAATGATAAAATGGTATTGATAAATTAAATTGTTATATGTACACATTATTTTAAATATAAACATAAAAATATAATATGACCTTATTTTAGTAAAAGGAAGATAAGGAAACCCGAAGAAACAAAGGAGGTTCGGGTAGAATCCCTTACGGATTATCAGAACGGTGTTAGGTGTACTTAAAAAAATTAATGAGAGATAAAGGGGGTTTATAATAACTTATAAATAATTGAGGAAGTATGGGGAGGTGCAAAATAATACCCCATCATTAGGGACTACACATAAAATGATATAACATAGAGGACATTCTTGAATAAAAGTGAAATAGAGAGGATCCCTTACCTTAAGTCCAATAGTGATCTTCGCTTGATATTAATGACCTGAATAATCAAATTAGTTTCATTAATTAATAATTAAAGAACATATTTTACAATTAAATGATTTATTATAACCTTTTTAAGTTTATTCATAACCTTTTTGATTGGTTATGAGGTTCAATTTCATTGTTCGAGTCCATTTGTTTCCTTTGTTTTAATGATTGGTTCACTTATATTCATGTTCAGATATACATGTATTATGAGGTTGGTTGTCCATAATTAAAGATATATGAAATTATTGAACATAAATAAGATTAAATGGTTATAAAATTAATTTTTTTATTTGGATTGAAGGTGAATATTTATATAAAACATTAATGATAAACGCTTGGATTAACTTGGCGATTTTTCTCACAATTAACTTGTTTTGTATGATTATTTTACATCATGTATGAAAATTATATAACATAACATAAGATAAAATAAATATATTATGATTTTTTTCAACCATTAAAATGGTTTCATGACCAGTGTAGAATATGGTAATGCAAATTGAAAACCCTTCGTCCTTGAATGTGATAAATCAACACATCTCGGATGATGTTTTCATTTATAGTATAAAATGAGCAGGAAGAAGATATTATGATAAAATATCCAATTAGCATAATAAAATTAATGTAAATTTAATTTATTGTATATATAATAACATTTGGGTGAATCTAGGTTAGTAGAGAAATAAGAAAAGAAAACAACTTTAAAGAAAATAAAAGAATCAGAAAGAGGAATTTACCTCTTGAGTTTATCTCCCTTGAGAACCTCTTAAGGGGAAAGGATTTTTGTCTTTTGAGGAGACCAAGGGCTGATGGATGTGGGGGATGAGATTTTGGGGACATTTGGGAATAATTTAGGGAATGCAAAAGTCTTGAGATTAGTTAAGATAATCAGGGGTGTGGGTGGTTTTTATAGTGGAGGGGAGGAGAGTTTTCCTAATATTGTAATCATTAGTTTATTATTTTTCCATAAGATAGACAATAGTAATGATTATTGTGAACAAATTGTAATATGTTCATGTTATTTAAAACTAATGGCTATTTACATCATCCATGACTCAAGAATGATGAATAAATTCAGGTTTTAGCATTTATTGTGAGTTATTGTATTTTACTATTCATCAAAAATTCAATTATTTTAGAAAAATCCCAAAAATTCACCCTAAACATTTTTCGATGTGTAGAATCCAAAAATTAAATCCATTTTTAAAAAATAATTTTCTAAATATGATTAATTTAATTTTTAATAAAAATCATAATTTACTTGAAAAATACATATTTTAAAACTATAACTGATTTTCTAATACTATTCATATGTGCAAGTTACTATTCATAATGGTAGGTTACTATTCACCAAAAAATTATGTTTTTTATATAGGACTCCAAACATCTTACTGATTGCAACCATGTATGTTAGATTTTCAGAATTCAAATCACAAAAGTGGCCATATTATGTTTAAAGGTCACATAGTACTTAGTAGTTCATTGTGTTGTGATTTCATGTGATTATATGACATAATTATATGATGTTAATTTCCATTTTTAAAGAATTGGGTATTTAAAACTTATTATCATGTTATAAAAATTACTTAATTATTTAGGCTCATGTCCGATT
This sequence comes from Viscum album, assembly GCA_963277665.1. Classification (NCBI taxonomy): domain Eukaryota; kingdom Viridiplantae; phylum Streptophyta; class Magnoliopsida; order Santalales; family Viscaceae; genus Viscum; species Viscum album. The sequence goes on from OY728159.1 coordinate 1,648,642,578, forward strand.
TTTTGATGATATTTAGCGCATGAGTCCAAAATGACTTTGGTGAGTCGAATAAGGTCAAAGTGGTCATTATTAAATCATATCCAAAATAATATTCATGAAATAATAATTATTATTATTACAAATAAATCATACTTTTAAATCCATTCATTAAATATGGATATTAAAAATGAACTATGTTATAATCATGGAGACGGTAAGTCGTACAAACACGTGAGTAATATTCCCATTATTCATTGATCATTATGGAAAGAAGGTAATTATTATGTTATATTTATATAATTATAATAATATAATTAATATCATATTAATCATTTAAATGCACTTTTATATATTTTTCATGTGATACAGTGATTAAAAATGAATCACGTCGCTTCGTGGAGGTGATAGTTCACAGGTACGCATGAACAAAGTTTTCATTTTTATGTGCATGAACAGTAAGAAATAAATTGATATATTATTCTTTTAGAGTGATAAATATGTCATTAATATCATATATAAACATTAATTTCATAGTTATAAACATACTTGAGAGACAGTAATGGAAAACGAATTATATCGGTTCGTAGAGGTGATAGTTCACATGCATGCACGAACGGATAATTATTTTTCCATTTTATGGAAGTTGGGTATGGATTTAGGTGATTATATAAACATAATAACATCTCATTATATTTAGGATATTGAATTTATTATTTCATCTTGTAAAAATAAGATATTAAGGAGGTGGAGGAATAAATAATATAGAAACACTTAATTAAAAACGATACCTCTTCTTCGGATGACCTCCTTTGATTAACACCATAATACCTATATGGTAAGTTTTATTTATAAAATAAGGGCTATTGAATGTGTTCAGGGATTATAAGAAAGAATTTAGGTAGACATTGGTTGGACCAAAATGGTTTTTAAGTTTACTTTAATGAGAACAATAGGTGCCCTTTTATAGGAGATGAGAGGGTCACTTTTGGAATTCATCAAAGTATGAAATTAATATAAATTAATTTTCTATTCCTAAATATTTAAAAATTAATTTATTTCAAATATAATATGATTATGGGATAAATAAATTCATCCAATAAAAATTATACAAGTTTTGATTATTTTTTAATCCTTATCTTTTTGTTTTAACCCTTATTTATCCCTTTTAATTTTTACCGTGATATCATGTAATTTATTCTTTAAGGGTTAATATAATTACTATAAAATTAAAAATTAAAAATTAATGAGCAATTTATTAAATTTAAATACTTATCACATTAATTTGGTTGTATTTTATATTTTTATGAATTTTATATCATTTAATAATTATTTATTTTAAAATATCAATAGTGTCAATTTTGGCAGTATTCATTAGTTGCCTTTTTTAAAATATCATAACAGCAAGATAAGTGAAAACCAACTCCATTAAATAATTAATAAAACCTCAAAGTCATATATAAAATAGTTTTATTGCATAAATTATCTCAAATTAAATTTATTTTAGTATTCTTAATATCAATCGTTTGATTCTTTCATTAATTAAGTAATTATTGTATCATCATTGTGTCACTATTTAATTTAATTATTTATTTACTAAAAATTATAAATAAATTATCATGATGTATGTTAAATTTTATAATTATAAATACTACTTATAGTTGAATATATCCCCTATATAACCCCATATTAAAAATAATTTACCTGCTAAAATTAAGGATGTGACAAAATTTGTCTTCTCTTCGAATATAATATTATAAATGTCTTACTCACACCCAAGAGGCTTCCAAAGGATATAAATTTGATCCAAGGATTGTTTTGGTCAAAAAATAATAAAATTAAATAAATAATAATGTTAATGTGTTTTTATATTAGTTATTATTTTTACCTTTAATTACTCAATTTACCTTAAATCGTGATAATAAAAATATTACTAAAGTTACTATTCATAAAGCCCAAAAATAAAAGGAACATATTTACTAAATTTATACGTCCTAATTAAAAATATGGAATCAATTTTTTAAAATTCAAAACAAATAATTCATTTAAATTAATTTAAAAGTAATCCTGTTGATGGAATGAAAAAGTGGGTTTTTAAAAAACATTCAAAAGTTCACCAAGTTTTTATATCCAATCTTAATATGAATTTGATTCCAATGAACTAAATTTTATTAACTTATAACAAAGAAATTTAACTATACTTTAAAACCATTAAAAAATATAATTTAACATTATAATTAAATTTGATAAAAAATTAGTTTTCAATTAAAATGCATTGTTTTTATTATTCATCAAAAAATGAATCTTATTAGAAAAATACCAAAAATTAAAGCCAAGTAAATTTTTATACTCTAATTTCAAATAAGAAATTTATTTTGTTAAATATAACTTATAAATGTTTCAAAAACTAGATTTAAAATAGGTTCACCATCAAAAGGTGTCAGAACTACCTTTTTATAAAAATACTTCTTTTATCTATAGAATTGAATTTGTTCTTATATCATGTCTACAAAATATATAATATGAATGTTAAATACTATATTAAATATATTACAAATATATTTCATTAATATGATCCAAAAAATGATTTTTTTTTATTGTTATAAAAACACACTTTTGCACATTTAAATATGTTTTTAGAGAAAAAAAATTCTTTTATTTTACAAATGTTTTTAAATTATTTTATAATTAATTGGTCAAATAATTAATTATATATACATGTGTAAACAATATTTTTATAATTCAATTAATTGTATTCATTCCTGTCATTCTAACTACTATGTTATAAGGGAAACATTTAAATAATAATATTTAATTGTTCATTTAAACTTGATGCAACGTATCATGTATGCTATCGAACATAGTCATTAATTTTAAAAACTTGGGATGTTACATTCTTTCCCCCACCCCTTAATAAATTTCTTCCATGAAATTTGAACTCAGGATCGAAAACTAAAGGATTGAGTTCTCAAAATTACTTTATCGAAATTCTACATAAAAAATGATAATAGAAACTTCCACTTTCAAATAATGAAAGGAGAGTAAGAAGGTTACTTGGGATAACACATACTAGGGTTCCATGTAGGAAAACATGGATATAGAAGCAAAAAAACAAACCATCAAGTTCTGATAGAAATTAATATAAAACATGGTCATGAGAAAGTTAACAATCACAAAACCATAAATCTATGATGGGTTAAAAGGTAATTTATTTATCAATAGAAAAAAACTGATAATGTTTTAGTTGTAAGATCCTTTTCATAGAGAATTATTTTACAATATATGAATATAAAGAAATTTACTTACTTTATATATTTCCATTTCATGAGAACCATTTCATACTCACATGATTTAAATCTCAAAAATAATCTTAATCACTGAATATTATATAAAGAATAAAGATTATTAATACCTTAAAACTCATGTCCAAAAGTAAATGCATACTTATCAATAAACTAAACCCTTATATAAACATAAACCCAAACAATAATATCCCAAAAAGGTACCTAATCACTTATGATAACATCACATAAAACCTTATAGCGAGTATTTAAAACTTTGAACATAGGGATAACCTTTGAAAAATACTGAGCTCCTTAGAGCTCCCATCACATCACCAGATGTCTCAACATCAATTACAGCAGTAGAAAAACATTTTCCCACACCTTTTTTTTCTGATCATGATGATTTCCACCCTAAATAAGTAACTTCAGAAACATTTTATCATAATTTCCTAACTTATTATAACTAAAAAATATTACCATTGGCTTCTATTTTCTATCCTGGTCATCTCCCATATAGTCACGAACCATATGAAAAGACTTACCACATCAGAAGAACTTTCCTGATATTGAAATGAATTTTATAGGATTCTTTTTTACCACATTTATCACAATATGGGAATTTGGTTTTCTTACCATCGATCTTATTTGATGAATAATTTCCCATTTCCTTTAAACTAAACCTATTATTTTTCTTGTTTTCATGGGATTCATAATCATCATCAAACTCTATTTCTACCTTCTCAGCACATCGAATAAGTTTCTCATAGATTTTTAACTCATGATAATCTAATGCCCTTCGATATCTCATCTTCAATCCTAAGTAAAACTGATTAATCTTACTATCAATATCCCAGATAAAATTTTGGATGTATCTTGTCAAATGGGTGAAGTTTTATTCACATAAAGACACTAAATCTTCCTCCTTTTGTATTAATTACAAGATGTTTTTTCCATACTAAGTCGAACATCCATAGAAAAATATTTCTCAAGAAATATATTTTTAAATTCTTCCCATTCTATGGCATCGATCTGTTCATTTTCTCTGATATTCTTAATCATTGAACACAACTGGTTAGCTTTACCTTCAAAATGATAAATTTTAAGAGTTAAATTTTGGTGATCCGAACAACCCATGAAATAAAATATCTTTTCTAGGGATTAATCCATCCTATAACTATCATGGGGTCATATGTTCTTCTAAATGATGGGGGTTGTTTCCCCATGAAATGTTCCACTATATAAATGTTTCTTCATGGTACATTGGGTTCCTATATAACATGGATACGACCAAAATTTATAGCTTTCTTCAACTGATCTTTCATTGTAACAAACTATTATATTCTAATTCCAACCATCTCAGGATGCTTATTTGGAAGGATGTCTTCCTTTTGATGTCTTCCAACCATAGCTACCCTATTTCCTCTGTGGAAAACCATTCTGAACAGACATATATTATAAGAAAAAAATTTAATATTAAAATTATACATCATTTCAACTTAAATATATAGTAAAATTTTCTAAGGGAATACTATTAACACCATCCTAACTTATAAAGTTATCTAAACCTTTCTTTTGATACAAACTATAAGGACCTAGCCTTAGACATAAATTATTCTAGTGGTTTTGAACAAGAATTCACATTTGAGGATATTTTTAGTTTAGAGTTTTATATAATTAGAACACACTCTTACATATTAAACCCATACATTACACATTGTCACTTATACTCAGTATCCATTTTTTCATAAAACAAATATCATTAGAATAAAACATGATTTCATATGCTGGAATATCTTAATTATTTTACCTTGATATCATCCTTGGAGAAAATCTTCCTCAAATACTATGAAAACATTTTAAAACTAGGGATGAGCACAAAAGCTAAGCAAGGGATGTAAAGAAAGTAAATATTTAATCTAGTGAAATCATGAACGCCATTAAAAACACTTTTCTTAAAAACTAATTTGCATGCATAGAAAAATAATTTATGTGCCTTGAAAAATTATTATCATATCACTCTTACATAAATGCTTAAAAATTTAATAACCATATGGTCTAATTCCACCATTAGAGTATCCAATGTATGAAGAGCTATAATGGGGCTCACATATCATATCTTGAGATATAATGGGTTCAACCCAACATATCTTGAGCTATAATGCGGATAAACCCATCATATCATGAGATATAATGGGATCATACCATAAATAAAAATTTACATGAAACATATCATGAAAAAAAAACCCTTGAAAATCTAATAAACCCTTGAGAAAAACACTTTCAGATATCAAGATACCTTTTTATTGTAAAAAACAATTTTAAAATATAAAAATCACGTAATTAATAATGAAACAATTTTATTCATAAAGAACTATGAAAAATTATAAAGAAAAAAATAATGTGATAAATCATCATGAAATCAAGACAAACAACTCATTTTATATAGGTTATAAAAACATTCCTTTTTTTTATTTTATAAAAAATAGATGTAAAATAACTTTAAAAGAATGTCTTAAATGAAATTCTCTTACCCTGAGTTCGACTCGTCACGTACAATATTTAAATTCCAAAATAATAAATGTTGGTTAATCATGTAATTTTTTGAAAAGATTTTTAAATTTTATTATTCCTTTTATATCGTTTATTTTCATGTTAGAACAATTAATTAATTATTTAAGTTCACATCAGATGTTTTAACGATATTCAGTACATGATTCCAAAGTGACTTCGGTCAGTAGAATATTGTCAAAGAGGTAATTATTTCATCATCTCCTGATTGATATTCATGAAAAAAAATCATTATTATAAATCAATCATACTTTTAAATCCATTCATTAAATATGGATATAAAAAATGAACTACGTTACAATGATGGAGACAGTAAGTCGTACGTACGCATGAGCAACATTCCCATTATTTACTAATCATTATGAAAAGAATGTAAGTATTATTTTAACATTCCAAAATTAATAATAATATAATTAATATCATATTAGTCATTTAAATATACATATATATATTATTCATGTGATGTGGTGATGAAAAAAGAATGACATCGCTTCGTGGAGGTGATAGTTCACACGTACGCATAAACAAAGTTATCATTTTTATGTGCATTGAAAGAAATAAATTAATTGATCTATTATTATATTATAAATATAAATATGTCATTAATATCATATATATATTAATTCCATCATTATAACTAGTCTTGAGATATGGTAATGGAAAAATAATTATATCGGTTCGTGGAGGTGATAGTCCACAGGTACGCACGAACGACAAATTCCTTTCCCATTTGATGAAAGTTGCAGATAGATTTAGGTGATAATATCAACATAATTACATATCAATATATTGAGGATATGAGAGTTATTATTTCATCAGGTATTAAGAATATTTGAATGAGGTGGATGAGTAAATAAAATAGAAACAGTTAATTAAAAACGATACCACTTCTTCGAACGACCTCCTTTTATTGACACCTTAACACCTTTAATGTGTGTTTTATGCCTAAAATAAGGGCTCTAAAATATGGGGAGAGATTATAGGAATATATTTAGACTGATATTGTCATGAACCAAAATTGTTTGGAGTGTATTGAAATGAGAAAAATGGGTGACCTTTTATAGGAGAGGAGAGGGGCACTCTTTGAATTCCTCAAAGTATTAAATTGATATAAATTAATATTATATTCCAAAATGGTCCCAAAATATTTTATTTATAATATAGAATTATTATGGGTCAAAATAAATTTATCCAATAAAAATTATATAAGTCTTGATTTTTTATTAATCCTTATCTTTTTGTTTTAACCCTTATTTAACACTTTAATTCTTATTGTGATATCATGTAATTTACTATTTGACGGTTAATATAATTATTATAAAATGAAAAACGACAAATTAATGAGTAATTGATGATATTTTAAAACATATACCAATAATTTGGTCAAATGTTTTATTTTTATGAATTTTATATCATTTAATAAATTATTATTTATTTTAAAATATCAAAAGTGTCAATTTTGACACTATTCATTAGTTAACTTTTTTAAAATATCATTAAAGTAAGATAAGTTCAAAAAAACTTTAAATCATCACTAAAATGTCAAATTACTTCATAAAATTCGTGGATGGAATCAAGTATCTCAAATTTGATTTATTTTAGTATTTTTAATATCATTTATTTGATTATTTCATTAACTAAGAAATTATTGCATCATCATTTGTGTTACCATTTAATTTAATTATTTATTTCCTTAAAATTATAAATAAATTAACATGATTTAGGTAAATATTTTATATTTCTAAATACAATTTATGGTTTAATATTTCCACTATATAACCCGGTATTGAAAATACTTGTTAAAAATAAGGATGTGAGAAAAATTGTCTTCTCTTTGAATATAATATTATAAATGTCTTACTCACACCCAAGTGGATTCCAAAAGAAAATATATTTGACCCAAGGATGATTTTGGTTGAAACACACTCATACAATGAAATTAGTACAAGTGTTAGGGTGATTTTATATTAGTTATAATATTATTTTACCTTTAATTACCTGATTTACCCTTAACTATGGTAATAAAAATATTACTAAAGTTACTATTCATAAAGCCAAAAAAAAGGAAACTATTGACTAAATTTGGACCACATTATTAAAAATATTTAATCCATTTTTGAAAATTCAAAAACACATAGTTCACATAAATTGATTTAAAAGTAATCATGTTGACAGAATGGGAAAGCGGGTTTTTAAAAAATGTTCAAAAGTTCACCAAGTTTTTATATCAAATCATAATGTGAAATTGATTCTAAGAACCAAAATTGGATTAAATGATAGAAAAATTAATTTAATTATACTTTAAAACCATTCAAAAACATAATTTAACACTATAATTAAATTTTATAAAAAAAATATTTTTCAATTAAAATGCATTATTTTTACTATTCATCAAAAAAAGAATCTTATCAGAAAAAATATCAAAAATTCAACCAAAGAAATTTCTGAAACACCAATTTAAAATAAGAAGTTTATTTTTAAAAATGTAACTTATAAAAGTTTCAAAAACAGGATTTAAAATAGGTGTTCCATTAAAAGATGACAAAACTGCCTTTTTAGAAAAATACTTCTTTTATCTGTAAAATTGAATTTTTTATTATATCATGTCAAGAAAACACATCATATTAATGTTAAATATTATATTGAATATTTTAAATATATATTTCAGTAATATAATCCAACACTATTTATTTGTTTATTTATAAAAACACACTTTTCCACATTGAAATAGTTTTTCAAAAAAACATTTTTTTTATATTACAAAGGTTTTTACATTCATTTATAATTAATTGGTCAAATAATTAATTGTATATATATTTGTTAACAATATTTTTATGATTCAATTAATATTATTCATTCCCTCCATTCTAATAATTGTGTTATAATGATAACATTTAAATAATAATATTTAATTGAACATTTAAACTTGATGTGGCGTATCATGTATGTTATCAAACATAGTCTTTCCTTTAAAAAACTTAGGATGTTACACTGAATCTATGATATCACTCTTTCATGACCCGACACACCAAGTTCTGAACCATGACAACCCCAATCCCACCTTCAATAGGTCAAGGGATGGTGACTAGTGCCAAGTAGGCATATCCCACAAATTGGAGGCATTAACCTAAAGTAATTGTACACACGCACACATATCAAAGACCACACAATGCTGAAATGTAAAAAAATGAAACAATTCATTCATACATCAAATATTCCACAAGATATTATGATATTAAACGAGTCTAAATAGTAAAAAGGGGCCAAATACAATCCCAACCAAAAATGTAAAAGCCCAACCTGATCCAAGGAAGAGGAATAAGATAAATGCAATATCCCAATAAAACACCTCAGTTGGTCAAGCTCCAAATATACTCCACCCACTCCCTATCCTTCTAGGAAACCATCAAATAGGTCATCATATGCATAATACATGATAAGTGTGGGAAAATCTCAAGCAGGGGTGAGTATAACAATACTTAGTAGGTCACCCCAAAAATACTAAACATGAAGCACTAAGCATAGTAATATTAATAAAATATATATAAATCAATATATAATAGAAAACCCCAAATATACTCTATAAAGACACCATGCCTCTCGGAGGTCATAACCAACTTCCAACCGCATGATTTTCCTTGAAGCAACACTCGTTTCAGGAGAATCCACTCCAAGAACCAAGAAATCATCAATGACACTCGATGAAGAGGAATTAATCATTAGGCCCCACCTAAGAAATATCATTGGTTTTAGAAGACCCTACTACATAGATATGGGTCCCACCAAAAACCGTCGGGGGACACCACAAATCTAATCTATATCAACCCGCTACGCAAGGGATCATATGTCAATGGTTCCACAAACCCTATTGATATGGCCTGCTAGATGGTGGATCAACATCTTGCTCAGGGTGGTCATGATGATTCCAAAAACATCAACTAGGGAATAAAATATGATAGATGATCACACTCAAATCTTATGCAGAGACACCACAACTCTATCTACAACTTGGACTCTATAGGGGATCATAATCCAATGATATGGATGTAATGCCTCATTTTACCCTTAAGGTGAAGGACGAAGGGAATGAACTAAACCTATATTGGTCCAAAATAAGAAAATGTAGAGCCATAAGCACTATTAGAAGGGGTATATGACATTTACCAAGGGGTACATGGTGGGTCCAACTATCCCTATTTCTGCCTATGTGGAAGATCCTCGCACGAAAAGTAGTCTCTATATACATGGCATGTAGGAGTACAAGGCGTGAAGAGACACAAAATCTTCTACCCATGTAACTCAGTCGTGTCCATGAAATAGTACATAGTGTTCAGCTAGCTGTGTACTCTACCCATGTACTGCTACATGGGTAAGACCATGTTCACCTGACCATGTTATGTTTGTGTGGGAGTACACAGTGTTCCATATATCCATGTACTTCAACTCGTGTTCAAGTACCCACTAGGGTACACACCAATTCAACTGGGGAGGGGCACATGTCATGAGAAAGGGGTAACATGCCATGTGATTCTTATTTTAATCTGAAACCCTAACACCACAACCATGGGGCCACACTACTTGTAACATTATATTACATTCCATGTTTCTTTTGATTTCCCATATTCTCTCTGCATTGTCTCGTGCCACTTCAGAGCCTCTTCCCTTTCCAAAACTTATAGATCTTGGTTCATCTGAACCTTACTAACACTGATATATAGAAAAATAGTCTTGAATCTACTCAAAAAATGGATATAAATGTCATTCTTTGTTTTTCACAGAAGAACATCAAAGAACACGAAATCATGTATCCAAAACCATCTGATTCCTCGCTACTTCCATCTTCACACCAATGTCATGTCGTTCTGATCCCAAATATTTGATATCAGATTGTTGTGCCAAGAAATTGGTGTGATAAAATTGATTGATCAGGATATGTTTAACCTCAAGATAAATGAAGAATACTCATGGTGAATGAAGAATTAGGGGAGAAAATCATAAGAATAAATGATAGGAATAGACCTTGATTGATGTTTGTGTCGGTCTCAATTCATTTCTATGAGAATAATAATGAATAAATCAATAATCCAAATTAATTATTGAAACAACCACACACAAAATAAACCCATACCCCAAATACACATGATACATGAATCAATATGATGGTTGATTGATCCATATTCATCATGGAAATCAAGAACAGGGAAAAGAAATAATTCCAACAACCACCTACCTCGATTCAGATCAATCACAGACAAAGAAAAATATAGTGTCATTATCATTGGAGAGATCCTTTGAATATGTGGTGTGTTGATCCTCGATCCTCAATTTGGTTATCATCCACCAATGGGATCTCATTCCACACTCTCTAAAGGCTCTGCAATAATTTACAAATTTATGCGACTAACCCTTCAAATGTTCCATAAGAAATTACTTAAATAGGGGAAATTAGGTTATTGTATCGATAAAATAAATAATATAATTCAATAAATTATTTTATTCATTTTATATTTTTGATTTATTTTCCACAAATGGCCTATTCTAACTTAGGTTAAGTCATTCCAAGGGTAAACCTCATGTTCTGAACACAATTGTGCCTCAAATTTCCGATTTGGGCACCTGTTTATAAGTTATTCCACTTTTTTGTAAAAACACATTCATGTGCTATTTAATATATTTAATATATTTAATATATTTCAAAGTTTTATTCTGGGTACACCAAGACTTAGAATCACAGTTTTTCTCAATTCCTAGTCTTTAAAATAATCCATATAATATTCAAAAATAATAAATGGAAAATCTGACACGTTATAGGCACCCTCATCATTTGTTAAGTGTTCAAGGTTGGGATATTTTCTAGGAGACTTTGTAAAGTGGATATCAAGATGAAATGTGTCATTATATGTTAGTGTATGTGATGATAAGATGATATGATTACAGTTGAGGATACATTATCATATTTTTCATGATAAATAATATCTAAAGACCCAAGGAAACTCATATTGTGGTCTTGTTATGTAGTGATAATGATTCTTTATGAGATGATAGATAAATTCATTGATGTTTTCAATGTTTCACTCTTTTTTATATGATTTGATGATAATATACCCAAGGATATGTTGTTTCATGGATCTAGATAAATAATTTCTGAGGACCTCTGTAGACTCGAGTGGGAGTTTCACTATGTGCGGATACTAATTCTTTATAGGTTGGTAGATATATTCTTGGATGTTTTATTAATTTATCTATTTTATGATATTATTTGATTAAAAAATTTATCTCTTTCTTGACATGTATTTTAGAATCTATGAATTTTCACATAAATTTGAGAGTAATTCCATAGATTTTTTATTTAATGGAGGTTCTTTTGGAATTTGGGGTCTTTATGGTCAGAGTAGCACAGAGGAAGCATAATGGGAGATAAGAAATTTTCAGTATATATGGATATTATTATGAGGAATTATTCCCATAATAGAATTTATCATGGAAAATAGACATGTGTAATTATTTTAAATTGAATTAAACAGTGCATTATTCTCAATTATTACAAAAGAGGGCTCTATATAGGAATGTATTGTGATGCTTATCATTCAGGTTAAGACTATTTTTTGGTTTGAGTACATGTATTTATTAGAAATTAACTATGGATATTAGTACAAATATCATAAGGATATCAATGTGGAGTATTTTTATGGAATCATCAGTGTCAATCTTCTTTAATCCGGTGTTATACTTGAACTTGAAACAGACTATTTGGGGGTTATATTTACATGTATGAGACCACCTACTCTAAATGTGGTGACACAAGTTCTGATGAGCTATCAAACATTATATGAAATGGATGATTTAATCCATGTGTATATGTAAGAACCCATTGATTTTATCTCCCTGGTAAGAATGATAATATATTTAGTAACCTAATTTCCCCAATGTGTTGATGTGATACTAACCAAATCAAGTTAATGGTAAATGAACTATTAGAAGAGTCATGATTGAGAATGAGGAATTAAGATTATAGTTATCATGTGTTGGTGGGATGACTATAAAAAAATAAAGGGGTTGGTGTTCTCTATTTTATGGGAATTCCATGGGGTGATTGATCATTATACCAAGTGGGGTTATGGTTATGGGTAGATAAAAGGAATGTCTTCACATGTTGAGTAGTTAAATCACATTATTACCTAAATTAGTTACCAAAATGTGGAAGTAATTTCCAAGAGTTGAAATATCCAAGTATGATGGGTTTGTTCAGGGAAGTTTTGTGATGTATCACGGATATGAAAAAAATTATACAAATATTTTCATTATCTTGATGGATATTCCATGATGTAAGGATTGCTTTAATTAAATTAAAGAGTAAGTGGTGAAACAGATGAATTCTTTTTCCATAATTCTTTTGTTGATCAACACCAACTGTAATTAAATTTATTTGTGGATTTATTTTACCTTTGATTATTTGTTTTGTTATATATATATCCATGTTTTCTTCCTACTTAAACTTTGGATCCATTTAAGGACCCCATAGAACCACCTAGGGAAGGGATTCAATAGATTATAAGAGTTTAAAGTAAAACTTTAAAAGTGAATTGATTTTATATTAACCTACTGTTCAGACCTTGTGAAATTTGAATTAGTGGTCAGCTCAACCATTGGAGGATAGATTTCTAGGTAAATAATTGGACTAGTATATGGGTTTCCACTTGGTTTAAATTGTGTAGTTTCATCATTCCAATCCTCATATAGTTTTGATGAAATTTTTGTTTTATTATTAATTCAAGGAAAGTGGTTGACAACAATATGAGTCATGATTGAATATATTTATATAGAATAATTTCTCTATTTTATAAATTTGGGGAATTTGATACTCATTTCCATGTATGAATGGTAAATATAATTTAGATATGAAAGGATGTGTTGAGAAAGACTCACACTTTCAAACAATGATGTCCTGAATGTCTTAAAGTTTGATGATTGAGGAGTTGTATATATCACTCCTTTTAGTTGGTTGTCTGAGAATACTAATACAATTGAGCCACATTAGGGGTATGATCTATTATTTTTTGGATATATATATAGATGTATATGTATATTAGATGGAAAAACACAAGAGGGGGTGAATTTTAGGTTTAAAAACATTGTGTTTAAACACTTAAGAAATTAGTTTAAATGATATTAAACTAATAAAATTCAAAACTAATACAAATAACTACAAATGACTTGGATATAAAAGATATGATAAGATTTATTACTATAAGAAAAGTAAATAAATTGTATTCAAAATGAATACAATAATCAGAGTAATACAATAGTGAAGGATTCTACCATAAAGTGTATATAATCAATCGATACAATATGTAATAGTATGATTGTAATTGAAACAATTACAAGTGAATATGAAATAAAGGAAACAAAACAATTCCATTTCTAATATGAATATCAGAATAAATGTAATAGTATTACAATTATTTTATCCCAAAGAGAAGGGTTATCCTTTCACCTAGGATAAGAGGTCTGTCTTACCATCACCTTGGTAAGCCCTCAATGCGATGATCGGTACACTGGTCTTGCTATCCTCTAAATCCCTTGATACGATGATCGGTATATCTGTCTTGCTATCCCCGCAAGCCCTCGATTTTGTAGGTAATCAGCACCTCTGTCTTTCAAACACTTGAAAGACCTCGATACGATGATCAGTCACACAAAGCAAAACAAATCACTTAAAGAAATATAAAAACTAAGAACGAACCATTCATGTTTTGTAATCTCAAGGCTTTTGCATGAAGTAAGAGAGAAGTCAAAATGTCTCTCTCTAGAAGTTGATAGTAGCAAAAAATGAGAAAAGTCTCTCAGTCATGTGTTTCTCTGGAAAACTCAGAGGGACTTGGACACCTGGCTTTATAACGGTCATATTGAAATAGAAAACAAGACATCATTTTGATTAGTTTATAACTAACTCCACGACATCATTTTCGTTAAAACTAAAGATATATGAAAATGATAATCATGAGTATGATTGAAGACATGTTTTTTGATAAGTAATAAAAACATGCATGTGATAAAAGTAAAATATGATGCAGAGTGAGTATGATGCACAAAAGTCAGTACGATTGACAGGGTCAGTACGATTGACAGAGTCAGTATGATTGACAGAGTCGATATGATTGACAGAGTCAGTACGATTGACAGATTCAGTACGAGTGATAGTGTCAGTACGATTGATAGAGTTAGTACGTTTGACAGAGTCGGTACGATTGACAGGGTCAGTATGATTGACAGAGTCAGTATGATTGAAAAAGTCAATACAATTGACAAAGTCAGGATGATTGAAAAAGTCAGTACGATAAACATAGTCAGTACAATAAACATATTCAGTTTGATAAACATATGAATAGGTTTGTGATTTCCAAAACAAGACATAAAAGTCAAAAAAGGACTTTCAACTCAACATTATTGGCACGGTTTTTTGAAATAAAATGATCATATCAAGTATATTTAGGAAATTAAATTTGTATTGAAGGGAATCCTTGAGTTTTCTAGCTCAATTAGGTGATATGTATTATTATTATGTTCTCTCAAGATTACAGAAATTTTTTTTACTTATGGATGACAACTTTAAAAATCATAGTTTTTTTATTGATTAATAATTGGATAGTTTGATTCCCCATTTTGGTATGGATGGCTGGTGGATAAATGTGTTGATTGGGGTGTCTATTTTTATGCTCTTTTTGAGGATAAAAATATTCAAGGTGGGGAGGATATAACATTATATTTTTCACATGAGGATTGCTTTACTTGTTCTTATAATTTGAATCTTTTTTAGTGTCTTTGAATTTAATAGAACTAATTTTTATTTAAATAAGGTGATTTATAGTCTTCATTGATTGACATGGGAATTTTTTTATAGAGTTATTAACTTACGACTAAAAAGGAAAAAAAAAAGTAAATTATTCCTTAACAGAGTGATAGATTGAGAAACAAACTATTACATTGATCCCAGGATGGGGTATTTACCTTATTATCAAATTTTTATAATATTTTGGTGATATTAAGAAATTGTGTGGTGGTAAAAATATTTATTAGAGAATAAACATGCATATTTTTTTGTGCATAAAAATTTATCCTATATTCCCCTATATATAAGAATATTTTAAAGGGATTCTAGAGATAAAAGAGGAGTTCTCTAAGGATTCATCCATTGAATGGATCATTTTTTTAGGGATTAGAGGATATTGGATAGAGATCGATGGATTTTAATGTAAGAGGTATGGTTCCTTAACCAATGCATTATTATTAATTATAATATTATATATTATCATTTATTGGCTTAAATAGTTAATATGGTTATAACATTCAAGTATGTTTTTCTTCATGATTAAATGAACCACGTGCCCTTGGAATGTTTTATATCCAATACACGAATTTTGAGATATCACAGAGATATATTTTTAGGTTAAAATTGATCTCTTAGATTTAAAGTCCATATTTTTTGAATTATAAAATATATATTTTAGATATATAATTTACTTGGTGGGAAGAATCTAATTCCTTTGTATTTTTCGATATCTAGTACCTAGATTTTTAAATAACTTGGAGATAATTTTTTGTTTTGTTTTTAATGATTCTTGAATAACATAATAGGTAGTTTCATAGTGAAATTAAATTTATATTGATAGGAATCCTTGATAGAGACATCTTAGTGAGGAGAGACATATTATTATTGTGTTCTATCCAGATTGTGGAGAGTTTTAAAGTAGTTTTAATTGAATACCTTACAAATCATAGTTTTCTATTTATTGATTAACAATTCGATGGTGGGATTATTATTATTTTTGGAATAAAAGGTGGGTGGATGAATGTGTTGATTAGGCTGTCTATATTTTATATTCCTTTCAAGGATGAAAAGTTTCATGTTTTTTAGGATATATCATTATAGGTTTTCATATAAGGATCAATTTTACTATGCATGAAATTTGAAACTCATTTTAGTTTCTTTGAATTTACTAGAACTTGTTTGAATGTAAATAAAGTTCATTAGTGGATTTATTAATCTCCAAGGGAAGTTTTCAAATAAATATTAACATTTTATTAACATTTAAAAAATTGTAAATTAATCCTTAATATAGTGACATATTGAGAAACAGAAAATTTTATTGATCCTAGAATTGGGTTTTTACCCTAAGATAGTATTTTTAAAGAATTTAGGTTATGTAAAGTCATTGTGAAGCTGTGAAATTTTTTTAGAGAATATAAATGTATATATTTTGTTGTTCATAATAATTTAACAAATATTACTCTATATTTAATAATATTTTAGAATTATTTTAGCATTAAAGGAGGAATATACTAGAGGGATCATTTTTGTTAGGTATTGGAGGATCTTATCCATAGATTGATGCATTGACAAGTAAGAGTCATAGTTATTTGATTGAAGCATAATTTTTTATCCTAATATTATATATTCAAATTTATTATATTAAATTTTGAATTTGGTTATAAAACTCAAGTATGGTGTTCTTTATGATTAAATGAACCTCCTATCTTGGAATTTATGATATCTGATGTACAGATTCTGAGAAATCAGAGAGACAATATTTTAGGTAAAAAGGTTATTTTTTAAAACTTTATAGTTCATATTGATTAAATTTTGAAAAATTGTTTTATATTCATAATCTACTTGATGAGAAGAATAAAATGGCCTTGGATTCATTGAAATATGATGCATGGATTTTCACATAACATTGAGAGAATTTTTAGGGTTGTTTTTAATAATTCTTGAATAACATCTTCATAAGATTGATTCACAAAGGAGACCAAATATCATGAGAATTATCTTAATGAGACACACCCAATGGATTTAGAATCAACTTGATTGGACTTATGATTTGGGATAAATCTTAGAGATAATTTCTCTAGAGTTTTACCTTCTCACTTGATTTAGAGGAACCAAACGAATGAATTTTGTTGATAAAAGACCATATCAAGAATTAGGGGGTCTAAAGCTATAAAACCATGGATTTGTAAGAAATGTAACAATCTCCATCCCTCCATATTTCTCTCTATATATTTTTATCATGGTTGGTAGTGGATGGTGGTAGTGTCTTGAATCATGAAATCTATACTCCGAAGAGGATGACAATCATCCAATAAATAGATAATACAACAAAAAATGTTCCATGTTTGCACATGGAGGGTTAGGGTATACAATATTTTGGATTTCCTATGAACATTAAAAAGAATAAATCGAATAGCCAAAGATTTCCCACCTGTGTAAATCTGTGATGCAGGGAAGAAAAAATATAGGTCGTTCAATCAAGTTGTCAAATGATATAACAATTTTCAGTATGACATGTAGATAGAACCACATGTTTAGGCCTGTAGGGTTCCATAAGGACCCCCCATCTAAATTGGTAAAATAATTTCACTGTTCATGGGGATGCATGGAAATCACATTTTGGGAATCAAAATATTCATTATACTCCTCTCGACATCTTAGAGTTATTGGAACCAAGTTTGGATCAATTTGGAAAAAATTTGATAGATTGAGTAATTTAAAAGTGATCAAATGAATGTGAAATATTATTATTATTAAATAATTATAATTTATTTTTGGTTAAAGTACAATATTATGTGAAGTATTATCACTAGATAGCTGAAAATTAAATTTTAAGGGAAATGGATTTATTAAATTTTGAATTTCTAAGTTGAGGATATCACGTTTTTTTGTTACTATTTATATAAAATAATATTATTATTAAATGATAATAATAACATTTAATGGAGTATTTTTTATATTGAAGGAGAAGCTTAAATTAACCACTTGAATTATTTACTTAACCATGGAAGGTGGTGATTAGTCTATGTTGACAATTCAATGGTTGTGATAAGATATAATTAGAAAATTAGGGAAGATAATTAAACTTTATAATGATTCATTATATAGAAATAATGAATGATATTATAAAATTTCTTTCAGTAAAATGAATTTTAAAATGATGGTCCTATGTGAATGAAATTGATAAGAATGACTTAATGAAGTAAAATTGATTTTTTTTTTGTATTCTAATATTGATGAATATAGATTATTAAAATTGAAAATAAAGTATAAATTTTATAAGGTAAATAATTGAAAGAAAATTTAGTGTTATAGAAAATCATTTAATACTTTGAGAGTGTTTCCAAGAATGATCTAATCAGAGTTGAATAAATAATATAAATGTGTTAATTTATAGTGATATGGAAAATTTATTATAAATAATAAATATTCAATAAAAGGTTAAATTATTATGGCTAGTAATAATGACTAATGTTTCAATTAATTAAAAAAGATAATTGATGGTACATCACTGATAATGAATTGGTCTTAATGATGAAATAATTCTTTATAGGAAATGAGTGTAGTTATTGGATTTCATGTATTTAGAAGAAAGATAAGGATGAATGGTGACCTGAACCTTAAAGAATATTGTAGCCGAATATTTTTTATAAGGTTTTAGATGAGCTATAAAATGTATGGGAAATAAATTATAGTAACATTTGTTACTTTAAATATATTTAATAAGACTCAAAGTGTGTAATGTGATATTAAACTTGTTCTATTGTGCCCAAATAAAAAATTTAGTAACAATATTTATTATTATTGAATTAGTATTGTTAGCCTATAATAAGCTGATAATATCAAAATCATTGAGAATATTATAACACACTGTGATGATCATATGAAATTTAATATTTCTTGTGTTATGGGGTAGATAATGGGATAATTTAATGACTAAAATTTAACATTAATTACATTATTACTAGATATTTATGAGCATGGATGGTGGGAATCCGTTCAGGATGATGTAGTAGCCGAGTATAGCTATATGGTAATTCATGTGTGACTGATAGGGGTAATTATTTTTGATTGAGGTGATTGATTATGTTTAATTAACTCCTATGAGATTTATTTCATCTTTCCTTTATATTACATAACATTTCATTGCATTTCACAAACAAGGGATCTTAAAAATTCTAGGGTCTTGGAAATAAGGTGCATAATACATGAAAACTTAAAAAATTATTCTATTCCCCTTTAAAGTATTATAAAAGGTTCAACCTAAATAAATTTATTACATCTCATAACCTGGAGACATAAATCATAGGAAAGGCTGAGCTTAAGGCCCATTAAGGGAAAGTAAGGGAAATATTTTACAAGTTATCATGAGACTTATCAATAAAAACATTAGGAATATCATAAAGGATTGATCAATAGAAAAATAGGAATATAATAATAAAAAGAACATGATTCATAACCTAAAAATGTGGCTACAACATTTAATTTATTCCATCATAATCATATCACCAAGGTTTATCACTGAGGTGTCATAAAATTACCAAGGTTATTCACCAAGGTATCATAAAACATGTCATCTTTAGAGATTAAATTCTTTACCCAATGCATTAGAGTGATATCAGGGTGAACCCTTAATATGTATTAATTAATTTGAGCCACATAGATCATAATAAAACATTTCATAAATAACCCATGTAGAATAAAAGAAATTTTTTTCAGATCAAAATCCAG
This sequence comes from Viscum album, assembly GCA_963277665.1. Lineage (NCBI taxonomy): Eukaryota > Viridiplantae > Streptophyta > Magnoliopsida > Santalales > Viscaceae > Viscum > Viscum album. The sequence continues at coordinate 1,648,662,966 of OY728159.1, forward strand.
GTGTTTTAAAATGTGCTTAAAAATAAGATCCTTTTTTTATTTTTAACCTATGGAAAAGGAAGGAGGGTTTCATGTATGTTAATCCCAAAATTAAATAGATAATTTTTTAATATATGTTAATAACCATTTATAAGAAATAGGTTTGGGTATTCTCAAAATAAAATAAAATAATTTCTTGGAAAAAAAGAGATAAATTTTGAGAAGTAAAATTGACAGCGTAACGAGTATAAAACGTGGCTTTAGAAAATGTTAAAAAGAGAGAGGAAAATGGTCTCCCACACATAAAAGAATCTTAATACAGTAAAGTTATAGGATAAATATATAGAATAACATGGTATTTAAATTTGAAAGACACACCTCATAAAAAAGAGAGCTTAAAAGGAAAAGAGAAGTTGAGATTTCCCTTACCTTGAAGAGTGACTCCAAAAATTCAAAGATCAGAAACATGGGGGCTTGAGGAATCCTTTAGACGAATAATTGGGAGGTAATAATGTAATATATTCATTGGAAAAAATTTAAAATCAAATAAAATGAAGGAGTGGGTGGGTATTTAGAGAAAAATAGTGTGAGTTTTTTATTAATTTCCTTATACACCTCAGCATTGGTAATTGCAAAACAATGGGATTTCCCACGGTATTTTACTGAAAACTCATAACTGTATTTTTACTATTCATCAAAAAAGAAAATATTTTATAAAATTATCATAAATTCACCGTAACTTAATATCAGCATTCTGAATTAAAAAATGACACTTATTTTATAATAATAATTTTATAAATATGATAAATTTAACTTTTAACAATAAAAATACTTAATAAATAAAAATAATAGCAAGCAAAAAATGCATAGTAAAATGAATAGTAAAATTTTCAACACTTGAAAAAAAAAATTATTTTATCATTTGTAATTAAAAATTAGTGATTTTATAACACTATTTTATTATAATAAACATTATTAATAAAACCTTAGTTTAATATATTAATTTATATCTTTCTAAAAAGTATAATTTTTACCTAAAAAATCAATTTTTCAAATTCCATCTCAATTTTTAAGAAAATCTATTCTTAAAATAGAAATGATAGAATAAAAATTTAATTTAAACAAAGGGATTAAATTTTAAGTAACTTGGAACTTAACACATAAACCCTTATAAAACCTTCATATGACCTAAGGGTAAGGTGTGTTATGGTGATACACTATTGGGGCGGCTTGGATAACATCACCTTAGTGGTAATATCTACTAACTTGAACTTCTCCTGTAGGAAATTTCATTCAAACTTAACATGTTGAAGTTTAGATTGGGCTTGGTCCAGAGTAAATCCCAATGACACTACTACCTTCCCAAACACTGACAAATGGGGTTTGTATGGCCTGATTCTACTGGATGTGTCCATCGACTTTTCTTTCTGCATTAATTAATCATTATTATTTCTATTTATAATCAATAATCTTACTGTTTAGAGTGTAGTTTCAAAAGGTCATATTGACCAACGATCATATAAAGGTTGAAACATAATAGTAACCTTAAAATATACCCATTTCATTATTAATGATATTTATTTTTGTTGTGTAATATAATATAACACACGTTTTCAAGAAATAATTATCATTCAAAAAGTCTGGGTTGTTATATTCTTCCCCCCTTAAGAAATTTCATCCCTGAAATTTTAACTCATTCGCTCAGTTGAAAAAAGGTGATGGTACCTCTACCTCATTGTTTCCTTCGGTTCCCACATTTCTTCTTCATATTTTTGGTTCCTACACAACACTTTAACGGGGTGGGTAGCATTGTTCTGTAGAACCTTGTATCTACAGTCCAAGATATCCACTGAAAGCACCTCATAAGAGAGGTCATGTTCCAGTTGTACCACCTCGGGATTCAATGCATGTGAAGGGTCAGGTATATAATTCCTAGTGAGAGGTACATGGAAAAAATCATGAAATTGTGCTACATTTGGAGGGAGTGCAAGCCAATAGACCACTACTCCTATACAATCAAGGATTTCATAAGGGACAATGTACTAAGGGATGAGCTTCCCTTTCTTCCCAAACCTCATGACTATATTTGAAGGTGAAATTAAAAGGTGAAATTCAAATGAAGACTTTGTCACCAATATCAAACTCTAAGTCCCTTTGATAGTTTTTAGCATAACTCTTCTACTGACTCTAAGCAGCCTTTATGTGTTATTGGATGGAATGAACTGTTTCTGTCATCTCTTACACAAGACCAGGCCTAAGAATATTTCTCTCACTAGCTTCATACAAAAAATTAGGAGTTCTACATCGCTTCCCGTATAGAGCTTCATAGAGTTCTATTTGAATACTCGAATGGAAGTCGTTGTTGTACGAGAACTCAACTAATTGGATATATTGATCCCATAAATATTTAAATTCCATTGAGCATGTTATTATAATTTCCTCGGGTTTCTGAATAGTCCTTTCAGATTGAACATTAATTTGGGGATGATAAGTCATAATTAAATTCAATTCAGTACTCAAATCATGTTGAAGACTTCTCCAGAATTTTGGTGTAAACCTTGGATCATGATCTGATATAAAAGAAAGTAGGACTCTATAAAGCCTTACCAATTCCTTCACATATATCTTAGTGAGTTATTCAAGAGATAAATTTTCCCAAATATATATAAAATGGGAATTATTGGTGAGGTGGTCCACTATAACCCATATCACCTTGTTTCCTTTGGAAGTTCTCAGGAGACCAGTGACAAAGTCTATAGTGATATTATCCCACTTTCTTACTGATATGGATAGTGGTTATAATACCCCATTTAAGAATTTTTCTCTCTTCCTTCACTTTTTTACACACCAAGAACCTTATAGTGTAGTTAGAAATCTCCATTTTCATATTATCCCGCCTATAATGATCATGAATGTCCATATACATTTTCGTACTTCCAGGATGTATAGAAAAAGTAGAGTTATGAGATTCATTTATCAGCTCTTTCTTTATTTCCATAATATATGGAACACATAGACTTGTATGAAATTTTAGTACACCTTATTTATCAATATTGAACTCATGAAACTTATCATTCTTCCCAGCATATATCTTATTCAGTAACAAAGGATCATCCCTTTAAGATTTCTTAAACTTCTCTATTAATGACATTTGAGAAATAATTTAGGATAGGGTTGATGATTTCCCTTCCCTTAGGATTCCCATGTCCATTTTTACTAGGTCTTTGATCAAAGGATGTATTTGAATCCTCATAATTTCCTGCACTATAGTGTATTTTCTATTTAATGCGTTAGCGACTTTGTTTTATCTTCTAGAATGATAATGAATTGAAAAATCATAGTTTTTTAAAAGTTCCAACCATCTCCTTTGTCTCATGTTCAATTAATTTTATGTTAAAATATACTTAAAACTTTAATGGTCTATGTACATATCACATTTATCCCCATAAAGATAGTGCCTCCATATCATCATATAAAAAACAACCATAGTCATCTCAAAATCATGCATTGGATAGTTCTTCTGATGGGGCTTCAACTATCGAGATTCATAATCAATAACCTTTTACTTATAAATATGGATGCACCCAATCCCTTTTAGAGATGCATCGCTAAAAATAATGAATCATTTTTTGATAGAGGGTAGATTTAACATGGTTTCATTGAAAAATCTCTTCTTTAGCTCTTGGAAACATTCTTCACACTCTTTTTTCCAGTTGAACTTGACCCCTTTTTGAATTAACTTGGTTAGTAGATTATAAAGTCATGAGTTATTAATCAAAAACCTCCTATAATATCATTCTAATCCAAGGAAAATATGAATATCAGTTATTTTTGTTGGATGACGTCACTCCTCCACAACCCCTATCTTGGTAGGGTCAGCTGAGATTCCTTCATTGGTTACAATGTTCCCTAAAAAAGAATCTTTTTTGCAACAAAAATTCAAATTTTTTGAACTTTATTAATAACATATCCTTCCTCATAGTTTTCAATATAACCCTATTATGATCCCCATGTTCCTCACTAATTTGGGAATATATTATAATATCATCCATAAAAACTACCACAAAGTTATCAAGGTAATACTTAAAGACTCTATTAATCAAATACATAAAAATATCAGGGGAATTAGTCATGCCAAAGAGAATAAAAATAAAATTATAATGAATATATCTTGATCAGAGGTGGTATTTGGAATATCTTCTTTCTTCTCCCTTAATTGATGATAACCAAAACGAAGATCAATCTTGAATAATATTTGAGACCCACAAATCTGATCAAATAAATCATCAATTATTTGAAGAGGTAACTGGTTCTTCAATATGATATTGTTAAATTCTCTATAGTCAATTCATAACTTCATTTCTCCATCCTTGTTTCTTATAAATATAACAAGCACTCCCCAATGAGACACAACTTTTCAGATAAACCCCTTCTCCAAAATATCATGGAGTTGTTTCTTTAATTCCTTCATTTCCACATTCACCATTCTATACAGGGTTTTTGATATTGGCATGGATCCAAACATAAGTTCAATAGAGTACTCTACCTCTCTCTATGGGGGAGGCCCAAGTAACTCCTTAGTAAATACATCAATGTATTCCGGAATGATGGGGACATTATGTATTCATATACTTTTATTTCATTCTTCATCTTCACCAATCAACTCCATAAATAAGGATAAGGTCGGTGCTTCTAGACCAAGATCAGGTAGAGATATCTATCCTTTGAAAATAACTATAGGTTTTCAATTCAAGATTAATAATATTTCCATGCTTTTGTAGTTTATTTTAACATTATACTTTGAGATCTAGTCCATCCCTAGTATAATGTCGAATTCTATCACAGGAATGACTACTAGATTTGTGATGAGATTATGCTCACAAAAGAGAATACTAGAGTATATTTACGCTGTTGATGCTTGGATAATCCCTATAATAGTATCGACCAAAATTTATACTTGTAAAAGTTCAGGGATTGATTCTATGTTCTTTTAAAACTTGGAATAAATAAAGGAATGCATAGAACTAGAATCAAACAAAGTACTTGCTAGTTGTGAGAGAACAATGAGAGTTCCTTCCACCACATCATTTGGATCTTTAACTTCAGCCATCATGATAGTAAAAACATGACGTTTCTACCTTGTCTTATGTTGAGGATAATGATGATTTCCCTCCACTACTCTCAGATGTGGGCAGTGATTGGTAAAGTTCCCAATATTTCCACACATGAAGCATTGGACTTCAGATAGAGCCTTCACCATATTCCCTTTGTCGTTAATGTTGGGAAGTTTAGTATTCATATCAATTTGACAGTTTTGAGAGATATGTCCATCTCTTCCACACTTGTAACACTTCCCACTCTTGAGCAGGAAGACCCTAAATACTTCTTTCCACATTTGTTTCGTGTGAAAAGTTCCACTTTCTTTATCCTCATCCTTGGTCAAATATCTTCCCAAAGTTTGGATCCAAAGGTATCTTCTTTTCATTCTATTTTTGAGACCATTATGTCTCACTAAACTCCAACTCAAATTTCATATCACTCCTCACGATATCTTCATAGTTTTTATAGTCTCAGTTGACATGATTATTTCATTGATGAGGTCTTATTCCACCAAATAATCTATCAACCTTACCATTAGGATCCATGAAAAAGCTAGAGGTGTAACAGGAATGACTTTTGAAGTTCATCTCATAGATTCCCACATATTAATTTTCCTTATATTTGAGCTCTAAGAATTTATTATCCATTTTTGTTCTCATTGAGTGAGGGAAATATTTTTTTAAAAAGGTTCCCCTAAACTCTTCCCACCCAATAACTTTAATATCCCCTCTTGGCTTCATATTTTTAACCAATTCCCACCATTAAGTAGCTTCTCTCTATAAGTGGTAAAAATTCAGGGTGACCTTCTCTTATTCTAAACAACATAGTATAGAAAATATCTTTTCGATAGAGATTATCTACTTTTCAACAATCAATGGGTCAGTAGATTCACTAAAAGTTTGTATTCCTTGATGCATAAATGGATCAATAGAGATTTCTTACCTTCATAGTGAATCAACTCTCTCAACTTGATTCAATTTATTTACCATGACTCAAGTAATCTGGTTCATCATTCTCAGGAAGTTTTCCATTCTAGCTTCCATCAGAAGGTCATCTGCACTTGGTCTATTATGCTCACTATTTACACGGTTTCCCCTATCTCCCGCCATTTTCTAAAAGAAGAAAACCTTAGTGATTTTTTTAATAATATTATAGTTCCAACAGAACTTTTATTTCATATAACATCGTGCTTAAAAATGATATTCATTAAAAAAATTAATTTTTCTATAAATCCTTCATAATGATTCATAAAAATTGTGCGATTAACCAAAATTATCCAATATGAGTGGAAAAATAAGAGTGAAACAAGGCCTATTTTCATTCACTAATTACCATTTGAGTCTAGATAAAAGTTTTTTTTGGGTTTTACCCCTATATATATCTATTCTAGATCAACATCCACTTGTTTATATCCATACATGTATTTATTTGTTTCGAAACCACTTACTTAATATTTCACAAAAATAATAAAAAAATTTCCGATATTTTGACTTTCATATAGAGTTATTAAAAAAAATTAATATCCTAATTTCTAAAAATAACTAAACCATCCTTTGAAACTAACTATAGAATCCCTCCATTTTATTACATAACTTTTCATTACATTTCACAAACAGGCGATCTTTAAAAGTTTAGTGTCTTGTAAATAAGGTATATAATACATGAAAACATAAAACATTATTATATTCCACTTGAAAGTATTATTAAAGTTTCATACAAAGTAAATTTATTGAATCTCATATCCTAGGTACATACATCAAATAAAATGGTGAGATTAAGGCCTAGTAATGTTAAACAAGGGAAACAGTTTACAAGTGATCTTGAGAATTATCAATAAAAACTTGAGGAATATCATAAAGGAATGAGGAATGAAAAAAGAGGAATATAATAACAAAATTAACATTATTAATAATATTTAAATTTGTATAAAACATTTAATTAATTCATTAATAATCATATCACCAAGTTTGATAACTAAGGTTTCATAAAATTACAAAGGTTATTCACTAAGGTATCATAAAACATGTCATCTATAGAGATTAAATTATTTACACAATTAATTAGAGCTCTATCAAGGACCACCCTTTATATGTATTAACTAATGAGATCCAAATATATCATAATAAAAAATTTCATAAATAACCCATGTAGAATAAAATAAATGGGTTTCATATCAAAGCATGTTGTTTCAAAAATATGCTTAAAAACTAGATCCTTTTGTCATTTTTAACCCACGGAAAAGGAAGGAGGGTTTCTAGTATGTTAATCCCAGAATTAAATAAATAATTTTGACATATATTTGAATAAACATATAGAAGAAACAATTTTGGGTATTCAAAAAATAAAATAATATCTTACAAAAAAGTGAGAAATTTTGAGAAGTGAAATCAGCATCATAACGGGTATAAAAGGTAGTTTTAGAATACATTAAAAAGAGAGGGGACAATGGTATACCACACATAAAATAATATTAATACATTAAACAGATAGGATAAAATGGATACAATAACATGTTATGGAAATTTGAAAGACATACCACCTAAAAAAGAGAACTTGAAAGGAAAAGAGAAGTTGATATTTCCCTTATCTTGAAGAGTGACTCCTAAAACTCAAAGAACGGGACCTTGGGGGATTGATGACATCTTGGGAGGACTCCTTGGGAGTTAATAATATCATATATTTATTGGGAAATAATTTTAAATAAAATAAAAGGAATTAATGTGTGCTTATTTATTGAAAAAGAGAGTGAGTTTTTTATTAATTTCCTTGGACACCTTAGTAGTGGTAATTGCAAAAACATGGGCTTTCCCATGGTATTTTCTCATGGTATTGGCATATTGGGACACCTATTATCATATTTTAATCCAAATTAGTCTACTAATATCTTAACCTACTCATTAAATCATTAATTATTTCATTAAAAATACCGAAAAATCAAAATTGTATTTTTATTATTCACCAAAAAACAAAATATTTTATAAAATTATCATAAATTCACCATAAACTAATATCAACATTCTAAATTCAAAAATAAAATTTATTTTTTCATAATAATTATATAAACATGGTAAAATTAAATTTTAACTGTAAAAATAATTAATTATTAAAAATAATAGCGGACAGAAAATGCATAGTAAAATTTTAGACACTAAAAAAATTATGTTATCATTTGTAATTAAAAAGGAGTGTTTTAAAAAAAATATTTCATTATAATAAAAATTATTAATAAAACCTTAGTTTAATATAATTATTTATATCTTTTTAAAAAGGACAATTTTTTTCTAAAAAATCAATTTATCAAATTCCATCTCAATTTTTAAGTAAAACTATTCTTAAAATGGAAATAATGGAATAAAAAATTCATTTAAACAAAGGGATTAAATTTTATGTAACTATGGAATTGAAAAAAAAACTTATAACACTAGCATAAGACCTATGGGTAAGGTGTGAAATGGTGTTAGACTCTTAAGGCGGCTCGGATAATATCACCCGAGTGGTAATCTCCAATAACTTGAACTTCTACCATAGGCAATTTCGTTCAAGCTTAACATGTTGAATATCAGCTTGGACTTGGTCTAGAGTGAAGCCCAATGATGCTAGCTCCTTCCCAAGCTCTAAAAAATGGGCTTCGTACATCCTGATTCTACTACATGAGGCCATCAACTCCACTTTCTGCATTAATTAATCATTATCATTTTAATTAATATTCAATAATCTTAATGTTAAGAGTATATTTTCCAATGGTCATATTGACCAACAATCATATAATGATCGAAATATGATAGTCACATTAAAATGTACCTTCTTAATTATTAATGAGATATAGTTTTTTTGTGTAATATAATATAATACATATTTTCAGAAAACAATTATCATTCAAAAAGTTCAGGTCATTATAAGATGTGATGTAGCTTATGATGGACGGAAATCTATGGAAAAGGGATATTATAGTGGATCTCCTTTACACTCATTCCTTTACAAGGTCTATAGTGGGATGACTATTAACATACCTTTATAACCCATTAATCTTGGTAGATACAATCAATAGCTTGTGCATATATTTTCCCCTACTCAACCTAAGATCTGGGCTAAGGTAATTTAGAGATTTCTAGGAGATGGGTGGAGATGTATAATTTCTCCATCATCCCTAGTACAAGATAGTTAGGGATGTATTATTGATCCAAAATCCCAGATATAATAATGAAATGGATATTTATTCATCTAATTGGTGATACTTCCTTACTCCCATAGCATTGGGATCAAGGTGGATGATGATGCACCAGATATCATCACTTATCCTATAAATATTTTTGGGATTTAGGATGACTAGATATACAACTATAGCTTTAGAGATGTGTATTTACACCAATACCCTACCATACAATCATAGCTTTGGAGATTTGTATTTCCAACGGAATCCAGACGTTTATATAGTTTTGGGTTTTTTAAGGTATCTAAAAACAATTATTAAAGGTAATGGAAGAAATTAAAAAACCCAAACCAAGATCAATATACAAAAATAAATGAAATCACGCATACAAGAAATTAAGAATTCTATAAACATACATACCATGCATCGAAGTTTTTTTTCTTTATCATTAACCATAACTAAATGAGTTTGATGAAGTCAACCAAGAAATAATCAAAAGATTCATCCCTCTATTTTGTAACCATGTGAAGATGAATATCTCTTTATAAAAGTGGGATATAAATCCTTACCATGATGTGTAAGAACATTTCTAGGAAAAGGTGAAAGATAAAAAGAGATTTTGGTGGGACATCTTTGGTGTTGGATAAACAAGTGTCACACCCCCATCAAATAGGTATTGTTGTAATGATTCAGACTTTTATATGTTGAATTTCCTTCTAAATAAATTTCATATTTAGGAATATAGTATAAAACTCATAAACCATATAATAAAAACCAACAATAATTTATTATAATTTAGAAAATTTTATTTTGACGATAAATAAAACTGATAAAATTGAAAATAATACAATGGAGCAATAAACACAAAAAAAAACTAGAGTAGAAAATTTTGGATCACTTTGGCCCACTAGAATAATCACACTCAAGATCAATACTATAAAAATAAACAAAACATTACTAATGTAATAAAATTTTTGAAAATTATAAACATAAAACCTTGGGGGTAATTGAAGTGAATGCTGAATGAAGGAATTAGGAGGTACTAACATGGAGTATAAATCCAATATATTTGTTGGAAATATGAACATTATAATATTAATCTAGCCACTATAATAGTAACTTGACTGATAGAATAGTAAAATAATATATTGCGTAATTTATGAAATACAATATAATAAATTAATTTCACAATAAATTTTAATACAAGTTCAAAATATTATTAAAATAATATATTTGACATAATGAAACTATAACTATATTTTTAAATAACATATATGTTTTATATTCATTAAAATTATTTTTATGGTAAATTTAAATATTTGAAAAAAAAATTCAAATAATTGTTTTAAAACATAATATTTATTTTTATATAAATAGTAAAATAATTTTATTCATTCATAAGTAATTTTTATAAGGGTTGTAAATTTGATCCTAACATGAAAATTTTTTATTTTTCAAATAAAAAATAAATTTATTTAAAATTTTAATTTTTCAAATATAAAAAATTATTTTCCATAAATGGTTTAATTTTTGGAATCACTACAAAAAAATTATCTTTGGATTATTTTTTCCTATTTTTTTACAAAGTTTAATTTTTTGTGAATCGAAAAATACATAAAAATATAGAATTTTTTATTATAAGATAAATCTAGGATTAATTACATGATGGATGATGTATGAAACCATTATATCAGTCTTACATGCACCAATTTCTATATATAGTAATAAGAAATGTCATTATTGACTATAAAAAGAAATTATAATATACTAATGAATATTTTATTCAAAAACACCTCCCTCTTCTCCTTATAAATACTACCCTACTTCCCCTCAAACATTTAACTTATTAGATCCTCCAAAATATAAAAAATGCACATCAAAATATCTTATCCAAGTAAAATTTGTTTTAGTATCATAAAAATACCACCCTTCAAAGGCATAATACAATTAGAAAAGGATTCATCCCAAGTAGTAAGGTAAGAACTTCTAATCAATCCTTTTTATTTATATTTGTTTTCTTATTATTCTACCTTATCCTAATATATTTCATACTAAATAATATAATAAAATAATTACCATAAATATACATAAATTCTATTATATTAATATAATAACCATTATATATCTTCCTCTCATTTACTCTAAAATGAAAACGTCACCCATATTATAGTCAATTCACCATCTCTATGGACGGTGAATTTCATTTTTAAAAACCACCTCCATGGATGATTATAATAATAATTTTATGGTTAAATATGATCACAATAAGTATATTATATTTCATTCCATATTCTATAATGGGTAAATAAACTTACAGAGTAAATTAAATATATTAATTTCAACATGAATGGAAAATCCACTTAAATGAACTAATCATTAAATGATAACATTTATGTTCTAAAAATCATGATTAATTTTAATGAATATTTTATATTTTAAAAACATTGAACAAATAAAAATATATTAAATTCATACAATTACATTTATATAGTTATCTAACCATTTTATAAGAACGTCTATAATTACTAATAAACAGATGTGACTTTTGAACCATAAAATGAACATCCCCAGGGTAGTGAACATGAAAAAAAGTCCTAATTAAACTGTCATAAATGAATATAAAATAACAATAATAAATAAAATATACATTAAAAAATGTTCTAAATCATTTAATTAATAAATTAAATTTTATTATTCATGATGTTACACACACACAACAACTGAGTAAGGACCCGGGGAAAGCGAACTCCCAAACCACCCTCTTTTAATTTAAGTTATGAATTTTATATATTTACCTCTCTTTATATACCTATATTATTAAAATTTAATTTGTTTATATTCTTTGTATATGCTTCATACATATATACCTAGTTTTTTCCTTTCTTTTCTATGTATATATAAGTTTTTTCAATTTCCCTTCATAATCCCTTCTTTATAAAAAACCTGATTAAATGAATATTTTCTATTTTTATTGAGAAAAAGTTCATGGACATAGGTAATTTTGGATATATCATCAAGAAATTTACCCATATAGATATTATTGTGATGGTGAAATTATTGAAACATGAGAACCTTGATAACCAAAGATATAAACTAAAAGATATAAGTTATCTAAAAATTTGAATATTTTCCTTTCATGTAAAACTATTTTAAAACATATAATTATATATTATTTATAAAAAGACTCATTATTTTAAGGAAATTTATTCTTTTATATTTTTTTTTAAATAAAACTCTATGCACTTATTTCCTTCAATGTTTCTTTACTTGTTTCTTAAAATATCCTTTAAGAGGTTCATTTATATACCTAATTCTCTACTCCTTTCTTATGAATTTTCTTTTTTTGAGATCCTTATTCATGAAATACTCCAATTTTATCAATTATTAACAATCAAAATTATTAAATACATTTTTATTGGGATTCATTATGATATTCCATTTGGTTATTCTTTGAGATAAGATTATATAATCTATTTCATCCCCATGGGTTTTCTCATGATTATAATTTAGGTATCATTTATTTACCATGTTTTGAACACATATTCATGTACATATTATGATTTTACTGGTGTTACCAGAATTATATAACCCCCGAATGAATTGAATAATATTTTTATTTTAGAAAATATCATGTATAGTGCATGGGAAATGAGCCTAGCACACTAGGTTTTGTTTTCTTGACAGTGATCCTTGACTTATGCTTATGATGTCATGTTTTATTTTCTTTTTGAATTATTATAATGTTATGTAATTATGATATCTTCTTCTTTATACCATTATTATATGTGATTATGAATTATCCTCACCTTCTATGATATCATGTTATGGTTTTTGACGCTTATGATATACTCCATTATGATGATTGTTCCCTTATTAAAATTTATAGCTCACCCATTTTCTTTATTTATGTCTCCATGGTATCCTGTATAGTAATAGATTTACAAATTAATTTAGGTTATCATTATAAATATTGAAATAAATATATTTTATTTTATTTTTATTTTTATTTTTATTTTTTATGCATCTTATCTACCAAAAACACTATGCCTCTAGAGTTCTAGGTTGTGTTTTCTAGGTATTTATGTTTAAAATAATGTAATAATAAGAGTATGAGACTCAAGAATCTATAATTGGTATTAGAGTAATGTATAGTTATTTTTTGGTATAAAGTTAAAGAAACTAATAGTAAATAGGCCATGAATAACCTATACTGAAACATATAAATATATAATTTAGGTTATATATGTCATTTATGGGTTATTCCTTTTAAATTCAAAGTTTTCATTATTATGATATTTTTAATTTGAGTATTATCATCCTTAATTTTTATTTTTTCTAGAAAATTTATTAAAATAGTATAAATTTTCTCAACAAAAAATGTGATGGTCAATGTAATGATTTCCTAATATTATTAGAACAAGAGTCATGAACATCATGTCAGTTACTACACAGCTGAATCCAGTTATAAATTATAACTTGAATCACATAGAACACCCTACTTATATTGATAGAGGATATGTTATTGGTTGATTCATTTATGTAATAAATGCCTCCCACTTTTATTAGATATTCTTATTTCCTAATTTTGGAACCTTTGATTAATTCCATTGAGAATATATAATTTGTCCTATAATGATTTGAGAAAGAGAAAATTATATTGGCCATCTATCACTTAGAGGGAGATGCTGATTGGTGGTGGAAACTAGTATAGAATAAAAAACCAAGGAATACATTGAGTGGATGTATTTCGATGGATTAAAGAAGATATTTTTCAATAAATATTTTCCTCTATATATATTCTTCTTAAAATAGACAAGTATTTCCTAGTAATCAAGAAAAGGGAGGATATATTAATTAAGTGTTGTAAAGAAAACGTCAAAAGTATTTTAATGTATGCCTCTAGATTTGTTACTAACCCTAAAATTAAGGATTTCCACATATTTAGAAGACTAAAGAATATATTTTATAAAGATTTATAAATTAATTACTTTGAGAGTTATGAGGAAAAATTCCTATGTTCCCTTAAAGTTGATATGGTGATTATTGATTCTCAAAGGTCTCATGGTGATAAATATAAAAAGATTATAATAGAGATTAACTATGTAGTATTGATGGATAAATCTCATGAATGGAAGAAAATACAACTACCCATGGGTTATAAGATTGGGAAAATATTTTTGGGAAACTACATTAAAGAAACAATGAGATGCATAAAATTTATAAAGGAGGGGAATCAAGATAATTAATATTGAAGGGAGATAAATAAGACAACAAAATTGGTAGAATAAAGAAAGGTTCCAATAAATTATCTAACTATTTTCCAATATTTCAACTACAAGGAACATAGACACTATTAAAGATAGTGTAATTATCTATGTGTATTCAAGGATAACCAATTGAAACAACCTTCAAGTCTATAAGAGAAAGTACGATATTATGTTATCACTAATTTTTATGTGGATCATAAAAATGAGGTGTAAATAGGTGTGCTTATTATTCATTCAAGAATAGAGAATGCCCAATTTGATTTCAGTTCTCTAAATTCTTTCATATCAGGAAAATTTAATAGAAATATAAAGCACCAACTCAATTCATGGAGGTTGAGTTATTGATTAAAACACCAAGTGGTGAAATTATTTCATCTCAAGTATATAACTCTTCCCTAATTGAAATTTGTGGGAAGAACATCTTATAAAACCTTCTTATACTCCCTTTAGTTGAATTTAATGTCATATTCTTCATAGGTTATTTATCTTTATATATATCCAAAATAAAATTTTGGAAGATGGAATTCACTTTCTGTATCCAAAATCATCCTCTAGTTCTATAAAATTGCAAATAGAATTATGAACCTCCTTTAGAAAACCCTTCTTACAAATTGATATCATTACCTTATGATCAAAAATATCTTTTTCAAATAATTAACACAAAGTATAAGGTCATCCTTAAATACATTCCCATTGTAAGGGAATATACTATCATATTACTTGAGGAGTTTTTATTCTTACTCTTGAATGAGAGGTCTATTTCTCAGTTGAAATTTTACTGAGAGCTCTACCCATATCCAAGAGTCCCTATAGAGTGGCCACAATTAACTAGAATAACTATAGAAGAAAACAAAATAGAATCTATAAAATGGTTTAATACACCCAAGTGTTTCATAATGGGGTGCCCTGATTCTCTTTGTTAATAAGAAGGATGGTTCAATTCGTCTCTTCATTGATTATCATGAACTTTACAATATCACAATAAAGAACAAGTATTCTCTACCATGGATTGATGACCTCTTTAATCAAATATGAGGGGATCAGTTCTTCTCTAAGGTAAATATTTTGTGGATATATCATTAATTAAAGATGAAGAAGGATGATATTACCAAGACAAACTTTCATACAAGGTATGGAAACTATATGTTAAAAGTGATTCCACTCAGACTCATGAATGCCCCAGCACTTTTCATAAAATTTATAAATAGAGTCTTGATATATTACCTTGATAAATTTATAGTTGTATTTATAAATGAAATTCTTATATACTCTAAAATAAATTATTATCATGAGGAGATTTTTATTACTATTATAAATACATTGAGAAAAGAGAATTTATATGAATAGTATAGTTAATGTGAGTTTTGGATGGAGTGGGTACATTCTTGGGAAATGTTATTACAATAAAGGGGATATTTATAGATCCATTAAAGGATAATGTGATCAAGGAATGTCCTAGACTTGCATATATAAAAATTATATATAGTTTCATTGGATTAGATTAGTATTATAAATGATTTTTTAAGAACTCCCCATGATTGTTAAACCCACTAACCAAGGGACTATATTTTTTCTAGACTGATGAATTTGAATATAGATTCAATTATTTGAATAAGATCTTAATAATTATACTTGTACTCAAACTATACTTAATTAGGGAGGGATATATGATATATATTAATTCATCAAAAATTGATTATGTTGTCTACTTGTGAAAAATGATAAATGAATATAATATGAATCAAGATTGTTGAAGGTGTATGAGAAAAATTACCTAACACACGATCTGATGTTGACAATATTAGTCTTTTCATTAAATATTTGGAAGCATTATCTCTATAGAGATAAGTGTTAAATATATATATATATATCATAAGATCTTGAAATATATATTCACATTGAAGAAACTGAACATGCACCAAGGAATATTTTTAGAGGTGATCAAGGACAATAATTTCCCAATACATTACCATCTTGGGAGGGAAAATAAATTAAAAGATACTATAAGTAGATAAGATTATAAAACCTTATACATGATAAGGATTGAGAAGGATATAACATTATTAGACATAAAAAGCATTAACATGGGAATTATAAAGGAAGAATAAAAATCCTACCTTGAACAAACGATCACTCAATCATCTATTTTGGAGAAGATAAAGAAAGCATAGAGGGGGGTATAGAGATACAAAAGAAGGTGGATAGAATAAGGATAGGTAAATACATAGAGTTAAACATCGAAATTTAATGAGTTTTGAGATTTAGGACATGATTATATGTACCATCAGAGCCACACATAAATACAAGGTTATTAAATGATGCTCATATCTCAATATTCTCTTTCCATTAAGGGAGAAAAAATATTTATAAAGATATCTTAGAGCACTAATAATGGTACAATATGAAGAATTAGGTTTTTAAATATATATCAAGGTGATTAGTATGTCTATAAATGAAGGGGAAAAGGTAAAATTATAGGGTTATGATGTAACCATTACCCATACCTATATGAAAATGGGAGAATATCACCATGGATTTTGTCACAGGTCTTCCAAAGACATTCAGATGGATTAATTTCATATGGGTTATAGTTGATCTTATTACAAATATTTCTCACTTGAACACCATTATAGAGGACTTATAACTCATTCAACTTGAAAAATTATACATTTGATAAGTGTTAAGGTTGCATGGAACACCACTATCAATTATATCTAATCGAGATATGAGGTTCACCTCAAAGTTCTATAAAATACTCCAATATGCCTTTATCATGTAGATGAAATTCAATATGGCATATTTTCACCAGAATGGTGTCCAATATGAAAGTATTATCCAAATTCTTGAGGATATGATGAGATACTTCTCTATGAACTTCAAAGGAAGTTGGTATCAACATCTTCCTCCGGTTGAGTTCACATACAACAATAAAATACACTAAAGTATGCATATGGCTTCTTATGAATACCTTGTAGGTTCCAGGCACAATGGAAGCATGTGGACGGGTGTACCCAACTTGAATTTTTCTGTTAACAACGATCAATATGAGATTTTTTACGATAATAAAATGTAGGATCTTTGAAATAGAACAAAGAATAAAAGAAAATATGGGAGTCCCATAACCATAGATAGGATCATCATATGTTGGTTATAATTAATTTAATAAAAATACAAGAATTTCCTTGATGGAATTCTCTCTTTGTTAATGTTTTCAGTTTCAATCCAATGTGATCTATCTTTGCATAATAGAATCCAAGTGTATGCTTCCTCTAGGTGTGATCCACACGTGCTCCTCATATCTATAGATGTCGTCGAAGGGATCTCTGGGTGCTAGCACAGAAGAGCCTTTGCTTGTGATGTATTCCTTTTATCGCCTTGAGAGTCTCTTCCAAAGTGCTCTCCTTGATCCGATGGAGGAGGATCTCTATCGTAACTTGAGAGCATTCTTAGAGGAAAATAATTATCTCTTGGAATGAGATATTTCTCTAGATCCATTGTGAACAACCAGAAAAGGGCTAGATATCATGGGAATAATACAATTGGGATTTTAATTACATGGAATAATAAAATGAATTAATTACACAAAAGAATTTATCCATTTTATTTAATTCTTAGTAAAACCCCATGTCTAATAATAATAGTTGATCATTATTATTACTTGACATGCACCTAACGAATTGCACCTAATATTATTTAATTTAATAAATATTATTATTTCTCATAGATCCCCAGAAAAGCTACACAGTGTGTATATATTAATATACATAGCGTGTACTTTTATTTTTCCATTTCCTTTATTTCCTCCACATTTATTAGACCTTGAATAATGACTATTTATTTATTAAATAAGTATCACTACATTACTCAAAAATAAATATATTATTTCGGACATAATATATTATCTCAAATAACTAGTGTCAAAATAAACGTGATCAGGCATCCTTGAATAATTATTAAAGCACGATCGGGAATACTTTTTATTTAACTTGTTAAATTAATATTTAATTGAGACACTTGGGCACACTTAGTTTGTCACCCTCTAGGCCTATTTCTCAGTGGAATTAGGTGGAGCCTACCTGAAGTCCAAGGTTAGCATCTAGAAACACACCAAGGCACCCATAGGGAAAGACGTTAATGTCACAATAACATGTCACATCCTATGAACACTTACCATGTAATGTAATTCCTTTGTCTTGATATCTCAAATCAATTGGGTTTCATGTTAGTGCCATCAACTCATGTGCTCGATTATTCATTCTTTGAATTTTCGGAATTGAACTCATTCATTCCTCACCATGGTCATGGATTTATTTAGGCTGTATCATTTCCATAAAAGGGATTGAGATATCTACTTTTGTTATGGAATAGAAGGGACAAATCATTTCTCACATTAGCTATTAATGTAGTATTACTTGTGACACACCCAACATATCATACCTCGCTCTGAATGGTGTGTTGTCACAATTTTCATCAAAACATCTAAGTGAACGAGTTTTAATACCCATTAATAATAATTTTAAAGTTTATGTACCAATATACATGTCCACAGATAGGAACATTCAATGACATTATAAAATGTGGATTTCCTTCTGGCAGGTCTCATTCTCATAATATCCTCCTGAATATTTCTAAGGGAACACACCATGAGAAGGTGCCTCAAAGTTTTATGAGTCCTCACCCCTAATGTCCTGTATTATTTGTGTCCCTCAAATAACATCATTCGACGATAGAACATATATTCAAGAATAGTGTTATGGCACCTACGGGTTCTCATCATAGAATGGATCCACTATGACCCTTTAGTGCAACATCTATCCTTAGGACATTATCGCATGCATTTTCATGAAGAAGAATAATCAGGGTGTGATAAGGTATTTATTAATGAATAAAGTACAAATTAGTTGGTTTTAGACCACTAACTTCAACAAATTCCCACTTGGACTAGATCCAATTACTAACAACCTTTAACCCGCTAACTCTCACATAATATTCATGCTTCTTCTGAGATAGGACTTTTGTCATTGGGTCTGCCACGTTCTCTTCTGTGGACACTCTGGTCACTGTAAATTCTCCCCTTTGATTGAAATACCTCAAGAGGTGATACTTCTAGATAATTTTATTTGTCCGTTGATGTGACCTTGGTTCTTTTGCAAGAGCCATCACCGCAGTATTATCACAATATAATGTGATAGGATATCTACTTCTAGGCACCACATCAAGATCTTGGACAAATTTCTGAATCTAGATAGATTCCTTGGATACATCAGAAGCCTCTATATATTCAGGCTCTGCTGTAGAATCCACGATAACTGGATTCTTTGAACTCTTCCAGCTCACAACTCCTCTATTGAGATAGAAAACATATCTTGATTGTGACTTCAGATCATTATAATCTATCTAAAAATCCGAATCAGAATACCCTATTATAAAAATCTCCTTATCTCCTCCATACACCAGGAATATATCCTTAGTTCTTCTCAGATACTTAAGGATAGTCTTAACAGCAGTCCAATGTTGTTCTCCTAGATATTCTTGATATCTTCCTACCTTGCTCAATGAATAAGAAACATCAAGCCCGGTACATAACATGGCATACATGATGGATTCTATAGCCGAATAGTAAGTAATATTACTCATCCTATCATTCTCCTATTGTGTTTTAGGACACATTTTCTTAGAAAGATTTAGGTCATGTGACACTAGAGCCAATACCCTCTTGGATTGTTCCATACTAAATTTATTTAATATCTGGTCAATGTATGTACCCTGACTTAGTCCAAGCAGTGCTAGTCTCTTGGATCTATCATGAATGATCTTGATCCCTAGAATGTAGGCTACTTCACCTAAGTCTTTCATGGAGAAAAACTTGTTTAAAAAATCCTTAAATGACTGTAACACTGTTAAATCATTTCCAATAAGTAATATTTCATCATCATATACTACTAGGATAATGACAACATTCCAATTAAACTGCTTATAAACATATGACTCACATTCATTCTTAATGAAACCAAACATCTTTATGGATACATCAAATCGAATGTTCCATTACCTAGATTCTTTCTTTAATCCATAAATGGATTTCGGAAACTTGCAAACCCGTTTGGATTCACCTGGTGCCACAAGCCCTTTTGGTTGTGTCATATAGACATCTTTTTGAAGGTTCCTTTTAAGGAATGATGTTTTGACATCCATTTTCCAAATCTCATAGTCATGGTAAGCTGCTATGGAAAGTATGATTCTTATAGATTTAAACATGGAAACTGGAGAGAATGTTTCATCGTAGTCAATATCATTTCATTTCCTTGGGATATCCTATAAAGATACACCTCATTCCCCTGGGTTATTTTTCCCCCATACACATTTGGGTGACAAAATGGGTTTCTTTCCATTTCATAACTTAAAGGGAATTCCATTTTTTTCCTTAGTTGGTACTCAGTTTAATGTGTATGCTATAGTTTTTAATGCATATCCCCAAAAGGATAATGTAAGATCTGCATGACTCATCATCAAACTCGGTATGTCCAACAAGGTGTGGTTCCTCCTTTCACTAACACCATTCCACTATGGTGTATAGGGAAGAGTGGGTCGATATTGAATCTTAGACTCCCATAAAAGGTCGATGAACACTTGGTTCATATATTTTCCACCTTGATCCGATCAAATATTCTTTATCTTCTTACCAAGATGATTCTATACTTTATTCTTTAATTCCTTAAATCTTTCCAAGGACTCTAACTTATACCTCCTTAAGTAGATATATCCATATCTGCTCAATCCATTAGTAAAAGTAATTAAGTAAGAATATCCACCACTAGCTTCTAATGGAAATGGTATATACACATCTATGTGCACCAATCCTAGAAGTTTTGTGGTCCTTTCACCCTATCCGCCGAAAGGAGGCTTGGTCATTTTACCTTTTAAACAAGTGTGACATATATCAAGTGGTTTTAGCTTATTAGAGTCTAAATAACCATCTTGGCAGATCTTTGTCAAGGGCTTCTTGTTTACATGACCAAGACAATGATTCCACAACTGGGTGTTGCATGAGTCATGTGATTTTGTTTTGTTATTGATTTCTAACACTTGGTTTTCGTAATTTAATACATACAAACCATCATTTAAATGATCCATACCATAACATATTTTGTTCTTATAAAAGAAACAACTATTATTTCCAAACATGAAAATAAATCCATCCATATCCAAACATGATACAGAAACTATCTTCTTAGTAACATTGGGCATAACATTTATGTAAAAACAAAAGCATCCTAGTTTGAAATGAGAGATGGTAATTGACAATGGCCAACTCAGCCAGCCTCGTGCCATTGGAAGTTTGGAGATCCACCTCTCCTATGGAAATATTTCTCAATCTACTTGGTTACAACATTTAAATACAGATGTGAATGCCACAAGTTGTATCAGATACCCAATGTATAAAAATCGAAATATTAAACTCAATAATGAATGAACCTTTATCATCCCCATGCTTTTGGGTGTAGTTCCCCTTCCAATGGCCTAGCTTGCCTCATGAAAAACACACCACCTCTTGTTTCTTTCCCTGCCTATACATTTTCCTCTTCTTGGAGGGATGGTGCTTGGGGGCTTTAGAGCATTTATAAATACTTATCCCCTTTTCCTTGTCCTCCCTCTTCTTATTCACTATAAGGACTATGGGTTTGTCATGTCCCATGTCCTTATATATATAGATAATTAAGGTCATAAGTTCGGATAGACTCTTCTCATTATTTCTCATGTTCTAGTTGGAAATAAATCTAGAGAAGGTCTTGGGAAGTAATGATAGGATGAGATCTGTACACAACTCATCTGTGAACTTAATCCCTATGTTGTCCAGGAATTCAATGTATCCACTATGCTTGAATACATGAAGCGCAGATGGTATAAAATCTTCAAGCTTAGTTGTGAAAAAATTGTTGGAGATGTCGTATCTCTTCTATCTCTCCTTCTCTTGACAAATATCCTTAAGGTGAGACATCATGCTATATGTGTCCATGTTTTCATGTGGCTTCAAGAGATCATTATACGTGGTCGATAACATGAAACATTGGACATTTATGGAATCATCCAAATTTTTCATATAGAGATATATTTCCTCATAATTGGACTCTTTTCCAGACGCAACTGGAATAGGCTCTTCCAGCACATACAATTTCCTTTCGTGATGAAGGATGATGTGTAAACGCCTATGTCATTCCTGTAAATTAGTGTTAGTGAGAATGTTTTCTTTCTAGAGTATGGTTCTCAATGATATGTTTGAAGTCATTTTTCTTGTCATTTATACAAATTAATATGATAAAAGATTTATTACTTCATCATGATAAAACTGAGACAAATAAATAAATTAATACTTATTAGTTACCCACTATTTTATTGAAATTCAATATCCCTCACCATTGACTTCGGAATATTCAGTTTGCTGAATATTCTAGTGGAAAGGATCCATATTTCCCTTTGCATTACCCTAACCAGGGTTGGTCAAGAAACTTGAAAGGTTTTAGGTAGGCATTCTAAATTCCAACTTCATTAACTCATGGCTCCTTGATCCGCTAAGTGGACTTCCCAATCCTAAAATCCTTTTATTTTGGATTTCCTCAACCTTTGCCTCTTGGTCACACTAAGTCCTATTGTGGTAGTTAACCCTTGATGTGAACCATGTCAAGTCAACCCAAAAACTTGAATTATAATTTCCTAATAATTGAAAGCATCCCAACAGAGGTTGGTCAAACACATTGAACTATGTTTTGATTCTAACCAAGATTATGGAAGGCTATACCAACTTAATATTTCTTTGAGGTATTTTACCCTTAAAAGTAAATTTCCATTTTATTATATTTGATTACATGTTTGTTAATATTAAGTAGGATATAATTGAGTGATTAACCATGTATAAGATAATATTTACATATAAGTCGGTCTTATTTTAGTTCCATCTTGCATTCTTGTTTAATTCATTAATTGTGTGATTGTGACCACACACCCACAATAAATAAACCATGCAACAGACAAAAATAAAATAAATTTCACGATCATGAGCTTGTTATATTGGTTAGTTTACGTAGTGGTTTATAAACTAACTCAATACATAGGGGAGATCACCATGAACCTTTTGGGTTCATGTTTACAGCTTTCCACCTATCAACCTTTGTATTCCTTTGGATTGGTTTCACCTTGGATCCTAACTTGAGCAGCCTCCACTAGCATGGGAGATCCATCCACTACATATTCTTTTATCTCACTCGCAAGTGAGGGGTAAAACATGGTTTTACATAAAACAAACCTTGGGCATGTAGGCCCTATATATTAATGAGGATAAGGCTCATAAGACAACAAATTTAATTTAAATAAATAAATTTAAATAAACCATCCACATACAAAGGTCTTGGTCTAGCTCATGATCATCAATATAAGCAATGATATTTACACATAAATAAAACTAGTATTCAATTATTTAATGATTATTTTTTTAAGATAAATCATACTCAAATTAATTAATTATCTTTAATTAATAAATCCCTTTATCTTAATTTTTTTTAATTTCCTTGAGATTATCATCCATCATAATTTTAAACAATTAAATTCATTTAAAATTATCTTTGTACATAACTAGTACCTTGGAGGCAACTTGGTGAATTCTCATTCACAACTACCCTATGAGAAGAAATGAGCATTACAAAAATGTTAAATTAAACACATATATATAAAACACCTATCACGTGTTGTGCCTCAGCTTTACACCTTCACCATGGTACACGTCTTAAGGGTTTGTATAATATAATAAAAAAATTTAATAAATCTGCATAATTTGGATGATTACATAGTGTGTATTTCTAACTACACGACATTTACTATCGTTCACCGTCCATCTGAAGTACACACCCGAGGATACTTCATGTGATTGTACTTCACAAATCTTCAGAGTACACAACATGTTCAGTGGGCCACACGTTGTATAGTATCCGCGTTACACAGTTTCTAGTCAAGCAAACCATGTACAAGGTACATGGTCCAACCCTAACTTAAAGGGACTAAACAACGTGTACAGTGGACCACACTGAGTGTAATCTAGAAACCGTGTGCCACCTATTCCTGGTCAACACACAGATTCATTTAAGACTTAGATAGAATACAACACATGGCTTGGTTTAGCAGACCAGTCCCGGTGCATGGAACCTATACTACAAGTTGTATACTTCTGAATACACACCATGTGTTTTGGTTTTGTATATCCAGAAAGTTTTGGAACCTCCAAATGAGATCCTTTATTTTATTTTAATCAAAATTAAAAGAAAACATTGTTTCTGTAATTTGAATGAGAAATGAACGAGGAGGGAAAAAATATCAAGATTCATATTTGTAGAATGATTAACATGAATTGAAACAACTAAATTATTAAATATGTAAATAATCAACAAAAAACTAAATAATTATAATCAACGATATGACCACACTAATACCACTTGTAGGTTCCGAGCACAGTGGAAGCACATGGATGGGTGTACCCAACTTGAATTTTTCCATTAACAATGATCAATATGAGATCCATCACAATAATAAAACACCATATCTTCAGAATATAATGAAGAACAAAAGAAAAGAGGGGATTCCTGAAACCATAGAGAGAATCATCATATGTTGGTTATAATTAATTTAATTAAAAGACAATAATTACCTTGATGGAATTCTCTCTTCATTGATGTTTTTGTTCATGATCTAATGTGATCCATCCTTGCATCATAGAATCCAAGTATAGGATTCCTCTAGGGGTGATTCACACGTGCTACATGTATCGCTGGATGTCGTTGAAGGGATCTCTGGGTGCTAGCACGGAAGAGGCTTCTCTTGCAATGTCCACCTTCGATCGCCTTGAGAGACACATCCAAAGTGATCTCCTTGATCTAGTGGAGAAATATCTCTCTCATAACTTGAGAGAATTCTTGGAGGAAAATAATTATCTCTTGTATTGATGGATTTCTCTAGATCCATTGTGCACAGCCAAAAAAATGGACGAATATCATGATAATAATATAATTGGGATATTAATTACTTAAAATAATAAAATGAATTAATTACCCAAAATCATTTATTCATTTCATTTAATTCATAGTAAAACTCCATGTCTAATAATAATAGTTGACTATTATTATTACTTAACATGCGCCCAATGAATTAAAACTAATATTATTTAATTAAGTAAATAATATTATTTCCCAAAAATCCACAAAAAAATACACGACATGTATATATTAATATACACGGCATGTACTTTTGTTTTTCCATTTTCTTTATTTCCTCCACCACATTTATTAGACCTTGAAAAATGACTATTTATTTCTTAAATAAATATCACCTCATTAATCACTAATAAATGTATTATTTTTCCCAGAATATATTCTCTGAATAATTAGTGTCCAAATAAATTCGATCAGGAATCCTTGAATAATTATTAAACAACAATCAGGAATAATATTTATTCAAATTTTTAAATTAATATTTAACTGAGATACTTAGACACACTTAGTGTGTTACCCTCTAGGTCTCTTTCTCAGTGTCATTAGGCGGATCCTGCCTAAATTCCGAGGTTAGAATTTAGTAACACGCCAAGGCACCCATAGAGAAATAATTTAATGCCACAATGATGTGTCACCTTCTATGAACTCTTACAATGTAATATAATCCCTTTGTCTCGATATCTCGAATCAAGAAGGTTGCATGTTAGTTTCATCAACCCAAATTCTCGATTATTATTTCTTTGACTTTTTGGAATTGAACTTGTCCATTCCTCACCATGGACATGGATTTAATTAGGTTATATCAATTCTATTAAAGGCCCGGAGATATCTACTTCTATTATGGAACAAAAGGGACAAATCCTTTCTCGCATTATCTATTAATGCAGTATTACTCGTGACGCACCCAACATATCATACCTCACTGTGAACAATGTGTCGTCACAGTTTTCATCAAAACATCTAAGTCCGTGAGTTATAATACCCATTAATAATAATCTTAAATTCTAAGGACCAATACACATGTCAGAAGATATGAACATCAAATGACATAATGAAATGTGCATTTCCTACAGTCAGGTCTCATTCTCATAATATCCTCATAGATATTACCAAGGCTTCACACCATGAGAAGGTGCCTCAAATTTTTATAATTCCTCACAAATAATGGCATGCATTATTTGTGTCCCTCGAATAACATCATCCAGCCATAGAAAATATATTCAGTAATGGTGTTATGGCACTTCTGGGTTATCATCATAACAGGGATCTGCTATTACCCTTTAGTGAAATAGCTATCCTTAGGACATTATCACATGCATTGTCATATAGAAAAACAATCAAGAGGTGATAAGGTATTTATTAATGAATAAAGTAAAAATTATTTGGTTCTATACCACCAAATCCAATATACCTATATAAGAAGAAATATAGAACAACAAAATTTTGGGATGAAATTGTATAAAGTAATCTCTTAGGACCCAAACTAGTTGATAAAATTGCAAAGAAGGTCAAATGTATCCAGCAACATGCCATAGAAATGTAGAGTCAACAGAAGATTTATGATGAAAAACATATATGGTACCTAGAGTTTGAAGATGGAGATAAAGTTTTATTTTTCATTTCTCCATAGATTAGACTAATGAGTTTTGGGAAGAATGGAAGTTTGAGTCCCAGATACATTATCCCCTTTGATATTCTTGATTGCATTGGGGTTATAGTATATCAACTAGAACTCCCACCAAACCTGTCTTAAGTGTATGATGTGATCCATATATCCCTCTTAAGAAATTTCATACCATATACCTATCATATAATAAATAAAGTTGTGGTATATTTTGAGCACGATATCTCTTAAAAGGAGTAACCGATGAATATCTTAGAATATAGAAATCAAATCTATGCAAGAAAACCACTAATTTTTCAAAGTACTCTGGATAAACTACATGTATAATGAAGTAATATGGGAACCTAAGGAAGTATTAAAATGGAAGTACCCCCATATATTTTCACCATAGCATGTGATGTTAAATTTCAAGTAAAATTTTCTAAAGGTGGATAATGTAATGACCTATACTTTTATATATGGAATTGTATTATGAATAAATGTTATATTTATTAATATAGCATATAAATCATGAAAATCATAATAAAAAACACATTATGATAATTTATAAAATTATATTTAAATGAAAAATATACCCAATAAAATTGAAAATAATACAATGGGTAAATAAACACAAAAATAACTAGAATACAAAAATTTAGGTCACTTCATTCCCCTAGAATAATCACACTTATGAATAATATTGTGAAAAATAAAAAACATTAGTAATGTACGCAACATTTTGAAAAATGAAAAATATAGGACCTTAATATGAATTTCAGTGAATGATGAATAAATGAATTATGAGGTTTTTATAAGGATTATAAACCTAATATGAGCATTGGAAATATGACCATTGAAATATTAACCTAATTATTAGAATAATAACCTTGCTAAAGGAATAATAAAATAAAATATTGAGTAAGTTATAAAATAAAAGATAAGAAATTTTTATCATAAGACAATTAAATAAAATCATAAAATGTGATAAAATAAATATTTTCTATAATGAAACCATAATTATATTTTTGGAAAACATATATTTTTTATTTTCATTAAAGTACATTTAGTGATAGATATAAATATTTTTTAAAAACAATATTTTTATAAAATGGTTTTAAACAAAAACATTTATTTTTATATAAATAATAAAATATTTCTATGCGATCATAATTAATATTTATAAGGGTTGGAAATATGATCATGTCATAAAAATCAGTATTTTTCAAATAAATAAATATTTTATTTAATAAATGAATTACACATATTTAGAAGGTTATTTTCATAAAATATATTTTATTTATTGAACCAAAACATCATAATTAGATTACGGTGTTTTTTGGTATTTTACTAAAAAAAATTAAATAGTGAAATATAGAAAAATATAGTTTTTTACATTATTAGTTGAATATATGATTAATTTGATCCTTGATGATGTAAGAAAGCGTTATCTCAGTATCTCATGCACCAATTACTTTATACAGCCACAAAAAAATCACTATCGATAGTATTGAAAAAATAATAATACACTAATGAATATTTTATTTAAAAATGACCCATTCCTTATAACGCCCCAGAATCGTATACCCAGATCTGGTGCCAAAAACATAAATATTTTCATACAGTCATTGATATAAAAAAAGTGACCAAAACTTAACCATTACATTCACAAAATCTTTAATCCTCATTTATTCACAACACTAACAAGACTATTTTAGCTTCATATATTTGGAGAATAAATATAAAACCTATATATTAAAACCTATATTTTTTCTTTCCAAAGGAATTTCTCCCATGGGAAACTCTAAAAAAATTAAATCTGCACCACACTAAGCTAGACCTCTCAACCAGCATAAAAAATATTACTCATCACTATACCTATGAAAAAAATATTAAAATTTGGGGTGACCATAAATAACTCAGTAAGGGGTTTCTAAAAGGTAAGGATCTATTAATCCTTTTAAAAACTGAGAATAACATTTGAAATAATTGTTTCCTTTAAATACTAAAATATTTAAAAAAAATTAAAACATTTATTTAAGAATGAAATCATTTTACCACCTAAAAAGGGTTCATAAAACAATTTCATAAACTAGTATAAAATAAGAATAATATATTTGAAACTTTCTTAAAAATTACCTAAAAGCCCCTAAAGTAAGACCTTCTTTCTTGATATACAAAAACCATTGAATTTTAATAATATTATGTATATTTATTAAAGTATAAAAACTTTATCCATGAAATGAACAAAACTATTAATTATATCAAATACAAATTATTACATAAAATTAAATTATTTTCAATAAAACTTATTTCAAGCATATAAATATCATAAAAACATTTTGAGCCATTAAATTCATCATCTTTAATAATGAAATTACCGACTGAATAATTAAAAAATTCTATTATATGTTACTTATATCAATTAACTTTATCACTTCATAGTATGAGGAGTTAACAACATCAATTCATAGGAGTAGTTAACTCTGTCAGTTCATATAAGTAGTTTAACATCTTGACCTGAACTATTGGATCTGATCTGGAGTACCACATGATGTCATGTGTGCCTCCCCATACACAAGAGGTTTTTGACTAGCAGTGAGGGTCTAAACATATAAGTGGGGAGAGTTTTCCCTTAATATCATGTCATAGGATAAATAATAATATAACATAATATAAATAAACAAGTGATGAATAATGAGTAACCATTATAATAGAAATAAGTATATTTAGTCATCCCATGTAGTAATAATATTGTATGCCAGATATATAAACCAAAATAAAAAGGATATAATGTATGGGGATAAATCTAATAAATAAAATCAGCATCAAATGTCCCACTTGAACTCCATCCAACAAGGTCAGAATCCTCAAACTCTAACTTTCAATCTTCCACCATAGGTCCCTTTCCCTTAATTGGATCTCCAGTCATTAAATCTATAAGTTCACTGAAATTCCCAAGTATGGTTTGAGTACAAGACTCAGTAGGACACCACCAATGAACCTTTACATCGGTGAAAAAGATATACAAATTCATACTATGAAGTAAATATGATATAGATATAAACAATAATATATCACACCAATGCAGAAATTATATTGGGTCCTTAGAGACTAGCTCTACCTTCTTTGGTACCATGCCATAATAATCAATAATCATCCACCTAACACATCCACATCATTGCAATATCCAAAAATCATGTACAACACATCCCTCTAGTTTAGATATCCCAACTATATATCGACCAATATATGTAACATCCCTCTAAAAGGATAGCCCAAAATCATGTGACACATCCCACCAAATGGAATAGCCCAAGTATATTCCAACCAATGTCTAGGAAATCCCTCTCAGAATATAGTCCAAACTGGATCAATATGAAAGCTCAACTATAAAAGATAGAATAATAGCACATATGGTACATAGAAAAAATAACATATCAAAATCACATCTAGTCAAGAAGTTCCATCATCATCAAAATCCATGTATAAGTAACACATATAGAAGTTAAGGCTATACACACACACCCCATGTGATCAAGAATCATACATAGGTTTCTCATATCTACACACGAATGCCAACAATTATTCTAATAATATATTTAAGCCATATGTGAAAATTAAGGGCTTCCTACATTAAGCTCGTTGATGAAGAACTATAAGGTTCATCAAGAAAATGTCACCCAAACCATGTCCATGTATTCATTGGATCAAATCACTCTCTATGGATTCCAAGTACCCAATTCTAGCATCTTATTTTTTTTTAAAAACCTACATGTGATAATATAATTATCCCTTATGTATAATCTAGAATAATCATGATAATTCCATTTTATCCTTCTTGATAAAACAATATTATTTTCTAGTGAATAATTATAATTCCATACATGATAATAATGTCTTTCTCTAGAATAGTATAAAATAGATAGGAATAATAATTATTATTCCTTTAAATAATTCTAATTTATTACCATTTTAAGAAGGTATTATCATTTTCTATAAACCTTGTAAATCCAATTTCACATAAGATAATAATTACCTCTCACTATAATGATCCTAGATAATTGTAAGATAATTTTTAGTTATCATTTTTAACAATTGCCATATTATTATCATTTATAAATTCATTATCCATAATTTTCAGAAACATAAGAATAATTTATTTTAAAATATACAAAAATAATAGCTAGAATTTTCCCCTTAAAGAATGATGCGCTTAGGAATAGAGGAGAGAGAGGTTTTTTTCATTCCTAGAAAACTGAATAAGAACTTGAATCACACAAAGAGGACTTTAAATATCTCATATAAAGTATCTTTGGCTGATCAAAATCAAGAGATAAAATAAAAATTAAGGTTGTAAGGGTTTATATATGTCTAATAATTCTATCCACATACAGGTGTGTAACATTAAAGAACACTAACTAAATATTATAATTTATTTTTGTAAGTGATTCTTAAATGTGAAGTGTTTATAATATTTAATTATGTGAATTTAAAAACTTAAAGGATTAAATGGATTTATTTACATGATTTTAGGATTATAAATTTTTTATAATAGTTTATTGGGTCATGCTTGGGGAAGAATATAGGAAAATATAAAAAACTTTTTAAAAATAATTACTCTTACATATAGAGTTTGTGTTGTGTAAGGGTAAATTGGTTTTTATCTTAACAAGTGTTAGGTTCCCTTATGTAAGCTTTAGAAAATATAGGGTACCCTTAGGAAAACCCTTGGTTACCCTTACACAACTTCATCTACCCTTACACAGTGCAGGTTTTACCCTTATGCAGCTTCTGGTACCCTTATGATGTACTCCAAGTTGAAGAACCTAAGTGGTTTATTGAAGTTGAATTTTTTTCATTACATTGTGAAGATTAAAAATAATTTGTTTTAAATTTTATTATTGTTGAAACATTTTTAATGTAAAATAAATGTGAAAATTGTACTAGTGGAAGTGAACATTGTTTAAAACATTTAGAAAAGAGGATAAGTTAAAGAAAATTGATAAGAAAGTTGGCTCTCAATTTTTATTGATAATTCAATAGAAATTTGGATAACTATTTTTTATATTTCATTAAAAAATAGGAATAATCATAGGACATTGAAGGAAACATTAAACCATTACTTATCTAGGAAATTAGGTCAACTTTTCCATCTGATTGGTAGCATGTGATAAGAATATAGAAATGAAGGTGTGCAGGGAGAATGGTGGGTTACCTAAAAGAGAAAAAATGTGAGCATGAATGGAGTGATAAATGGGAATTTAAGATTTTGTGGTGTGTAGTGTATCTAAGTATATACTTTGGTGCTGGATTGAGAGTTCATTGGAAGAGCTTGTAATTTTAAAGAATACCTAGATGACTGAACAGTCAATGTGGGACATCAAGAGCAGGTTAATATTCATACACATTAAAAAAATACAAACATAACATAATAATATTTAATTATATTAATTAGGAATATCCTATCATAACTGATGTTTTCTTATACATTTTTTCAATGTTTTTCCTACATTCATCAAGATTTATTCATGACATAGTGAATTATTATTAAGTTGAAGCATTTGAGTGAAATTTGATTAACCTAATGATTTAAAAAAGATAAAAGAATTGTGTAATTTCATTTGAATTGATAAATGGATTTATATATGAGTAGATATAGTATGAAGAAAATATTTTTTTGGTGATGGTAATTATCATAGTCAAATAAGCTATTAAGGTGGTGCACATAGAGGAAAGGTAACGTAGATACAAGTTTTAGGCAGTAGAGTTGAGTCAATGGGTTTTTGCTTTAAATACCTCGACCTCCACTCCTTTTCACATATGATATTAACAAGGATTTGAGTGTGTCGGGATAAAAAAATAGCAAACAAGAACACTTTGTATCCTCATATGGTTTCCATGAATTCAGGCTAAGACTTTCTATACCTTTTCATTCACATGATACTATTTTGATTCCATGAACCAGTGTAGATAACCACATTGTTTTATGTGAAGTAGAAAGAATATCACTTTCTACATATATTCATACCTAAAGAATAAGGAACTTGTGAACCTCCTTGGTTATGAAAATCCCATACACGAAGTTCGTTCATATGAATAGAACCTGATGCATAATGTCAAATGTGTATAATTGCATGCATGTGGTGATAAAGATTTATGCTATCTTGGTTGCATGAGGAGGTGGAAGATATAGAAATAAGGTATACTTGTAAATGATACATGCATGTGATAATATAAAAACAATAGTATATTAGCTTGATATAAGACATTTAAAGAATAGATATGTTTGAAATAAACAGTTCGTATGAAACTATGAAAGTGTTGTAAACCTAAAGTGAAGGTGGTTTGTTTATTTTCATAAACATGAAATAATATATTCATAAATTTATAATACCATGTATTTACTCATACCGCATAAATATTGATAAATGAACATGTGATATGATTTGCATGTACAGTGTACAATGTTTTTAGACTAAAGTTGGGGTGCGATTATAAGAAGGCATTCATATCCAAGTTATTAGTGTATTGAAGATCAATTCAAATCATTTTAAGATCAGTGAACAGCTAGTGAGGTTAGGAATTCATCAAAATGAAGGAGTAATTTCATGAGCATTATTTCACTAAGGAAACTGATCATATATAGGATATCATAATTATTAATCAAGACAAATGGTCATAATCATTAGATATTGAAGATACTTTAAGTTTTACCTGATAAAGTCAGGTCCAACAAGCTCATCGAGGAAGATCAGGAGATCATTATATAGTTGATCAAGCTAAGAATAATTATCGTGTAACTAAGGGGGTCTAAATAGTTATTGAAGAGGCATGAGACTATGGGGTATAACCTGTCAAATGGTTGGGGGTATAACCTACTGAGGTAAAAGAGTTGAATCATTGGGGGGTATAACCAGGATCAACTAGAGGATCAACTATTAGGGTGTATAACTAGTTTCTACTTAAACCATTGTAATTTATAATAATATTATAGTATAGAATCCATGTTTGGGGGTCTAAACAACATGGAAAGAATTATGTCTTATTACTGAACCTTGTAAAAATATTATGTGTTGTGTTTCATTTAATATCTACATTACATACAGGATCCACTCATCAAAATAGGTAATAGAGGTTTAAATTAAAATGTGGTAAAATAAAATGAAAATAATTCAATAAATAAAGTCACACCTTATTCACCCTTCCCCTCAGTGTGATTAAACTATCAATTGGGAACTTCAATTTATATCAGAGAAAATTTTCACCTCTAATTGGATCTACATTACTTTAATAATTATTTATATCAAAATTATATGAAGTGTAGATTTGAGTGTGAAGAAAATTCAAAATATATTCAAATGGAAAATCATGCCTCTACTCGTGATGTTATAAATGTTGAATTTTTAGTCAAGACTCATAAAACTAGGAAGAAAAGAGTGACAATGAAATTGAATAACAACTCAAAGATCAATGAAGATCAACTGGTTACTAAAGGAACTCATAATGGTAATTGTTTAGTATGGTCAGTTGATTATAATTATGATGAATCAAGTTCAAGTTGTGAAAAACATTTGTTAAATTCTAGAATCATAGATCATTTGATGAAAGTCCCAAAAGAAGTATTACTTTTATATTCATAGTATTAAAGGAACGTCAAGATAAAAAACACAACTCAAAGAGGGAACTGATGAAATGGAAAAGAATTAGCTAAAAATGTTCATAACTGAAACACAATATTAAAAAAATAAAATTCCAGTATGACAAGTGGATGATGTATAAAGAATGAGTCTCCATGGTAGAAGAATAAAAAGAAAAATCATTTTCACTTTGAAATCAAAAAACATTCTTTGATTGAAGAATAGTTGTAAAGGATTCTATGTAAGAAGGATGTGGGAGAAATGGTTTTCACAAAAGTTTTACATGAATTGGAAAATATATATAATATATCTTTGAAATTCAATTATTCTTAGATATAGGATAAAGAAAAAATAATTAAGGATCTTTACAATTTTTACTAAAGGCCAACCAAATTCTTGATGATGATATTTATAAGATGAATATTCAGTGAAAATAAATCCTGAAATTAGTTGAGGATGAGATGATTGCTCACAACTAAATATTTATGGAACTAGAAGGGAAATTGAGAAATATGGAAGAGTCACAAGCGTAGACTTCCCAAGCTACTAAGAAAGGAATTACTACTAATAATTCTTCATATAAGATTCTAATTTAGGAAAATAATCAAGCTAGTGGAGATAAGAGCTTTAAATTATCTAAGGATAAATATAATAAAGTTTCATTGAAGAAGGTAACCCTTTGTCTTGAAAAATTTCTTAGTACTAATGATATTTTCATGACTAGTATATATTCAACTATAAAATATCAAAAAACATGGGTGAGAAAAAAATATTCAGGATTCCACTGCAACTTTAAAGTTGGATGCAAATAATTGCAAGAATTATTTTTACCCACAGAAAGCATAAAATAATAATTGTGTTACCCAAAAGAAAAAAATTTCAATGACATTCAAAATGTATCATGGAAGAATAAATCAAAAAAATTGGCTAATATTGGTACTATTGGAATTTTGGGAATCATAAAATTAATTTTTTTCACAATACGACATTGTATGAAAATTGTATAATCCATGAATTTATGGGGAGAAAATATGAAGAAAATTATAAACCTTCAAAATATGGGTAGGGTTCATAGAAAAGGAATTAGTCTATTAAGAGAATATTTGAATATTTTAAAGATTTCTATGAGTATTGAAACTGAATTTTTCATTGTTATGATTAGTGTAGGTATGTACCAATCATGAATAAATCATATGTTTATGGGAAGAGAATATCACAACAAAAAGAGAAGTTCATAAAAAAATAAGATGACGAGTCAGCCTTGGGTGGTGAATAAAATAAGAAGATTTTTAAACAAAAAATCCTCAAGAAGTTTGTGAATAATTATGTGGAGAGTGTCAAACCAAAGAAAATATGCTTCTTTTGTGGTAGGAAATGCCACACCATTGACCATTTTTAATTGGCCATGAACATCAATACTAAAGGAATCACATTGGAATCAAATAAATAATCAATTTAGGAAAGAAAAAAGAAGATTGATTTGTTTAAAGACATATATGATGAAGAATTTGAAAATTTTCCCATAAAGGGTAACTTGATGAATTTTAAAAGATGTGTGTGAAATGTGTAATATGTATGGGCATTCAGCTAAAAAATTGTTGACATGGTTTTCAAGATAATAAAATTTCTTGAAGAAGAAAGTAAAATCACCTATGAATTCTCATGATAAAAATATTTTTGGGAAAATGAGTCAATAGAAAAATGAAGAATGATATTGTTTCTAAAAATGTTTTATCATATGTCTAAAATAGTTATAAGAGTAATTAAATATAGATCAAGCACATAATATTGAAACTAAATTGATATCTAATGCGAAGAATCCTTTTTCATCGAAGAAGATATTTAAGTTGAGAATCAACTCTCAAGCCTATTTCTCTAACTGTGGTGCATTGAAGAACCACCTCATTCCCTTATATATATATTGACTTTTTTTCATGTATGGAATTGAAGGTGAAGCATTTATCTAGGGGGAGACCTGAATTTGATAAAATCTATGAGCATCTCATGTCTATAAATTTATCCATAATAGAGGATTATTAGAATCATGTTTCCTGTTTACAATATTTAAAATAATCATAGAAGATGCTTAGAGTTTATTATTGAATAAATCCAATCATGATGAAGAAGTATAAAGTGAATCTCTTTAGGGAGAGAAAAAAAGTACAACCACCATATATTTTTATCTCAATTTGTAACAACCCAGGTAAATAAAGAATATGACATTTTCATATTTATCCATATGTGTGAATAAAATATTAATATGACTTTAAAGGGGATGATATGCTCGATGGCGTACCCAACACGCAACAACGAGTTTCTTGAGAATCTTACGTTGCACTCTAATAATAAAATAATATTATTTTAAATGGTAGTTAACATGTAGCCATTGTATTGGCGGGAATGGATATAAATATCTAAAATATGATTATATATGTTTTTAAATGTTTTTACATTTATCCAATAAAAGATAAAGTCTTAAAATACGAAAATAATTCAATTTTAGGCGTATATGCCCTAGTTTTCACTAAAGGTTCACTTATCACCTTTTGATGGTGAACCGTCATTAAATATAGTTTTGTTCACTGGTATACATTCTATTGGACCAAATAAAACTCTTATTAAGAATTGGGACATCAAAATTTACTTTATGTAAATTTTTGGTATCTTTCCGATAAAGTTCATTTTTTTAATGAATAGTGTAAAATGTTGTATTTTAATTCAAAACCTCTTTTTAATCTAATTTATTGATATGATTAGATTATATTTTGAATTGGTTTTAAATTGAAATTAGAATATATTTTTACCATTAAATCCAATAGTGGTCGTTGGAATTAATTTCACTTTGAAATCAGACTTAAACTAGTGTCAATCTTTTGATACTTATTGTTTCATAAAAACACGCTATTTGCTCTGACAGTGGGAATTAATTATTAAATTAATTAATGTGACTTATATGTTTTGGATTTTGTAAAATATACTTCATTTTTGAATTCGTAATATCAAATATAGCTTAGGGTGAATTTTTGGGATTTTTCTGAAAAACTTCAATTTTTGATGAATAGTGAAACCACTAAGTGGTACTTATAAAAACTGATTTTTCCGTTTAAATGAAATTTTTCCATCTTTGTGTTTTTAATTTCAAAAATCCGACATACATGGTTGTCATTAAGAAGTAAAATGTGGTTCAATGGGATAAAAATAATTTTTTGGTGAATAGTAACTTATTAAGTTTTTAATCGCGATTAGAGGTAATTAGTGTAGTTTATGGTAAGAATAATGTTTTAATAAAATTAAATGACCTAGACACATGTACTACCCTCATTGGATGTGTCATGGCCGACCAAGAAAATCCATGGGTCAACTTGGGGACCCCATGGAGCCACTTTGGTTGGAAAATGACATAAATATCTTTTTATTTAATGTTAAAGTAAAAATGACACAAACATGAGATGTTTTACTAAAAAAAATTTACAAGGGGTTGTACAAGTAATATTTTTGACTATAAATAGTCATTGGAAATATAAAAAGATTTCCTACATTATAGTATTTTTTTTATAATTTTTAGACATTAAATAAATTAAATTATGAATGACATCATGATGATGCAGCGATGACCTCATTATTTAACGATTTAAATAAAATGGAAAGATAATGTAATATCTAAGACCTAAACATGTCCAAAACCTATTGTATGAGTGTATTTCTAACCCTTATCACCTTATCCTCAAAATACATCAATGTGGGACCTTTAAAATCTGAAACTCTTTTGAAAATAAAGTAACATTTTGTAACTTTACAAGAGTGCCCCTCCCCTCCTCTTATAAAAGGCACCCACCTATACCTTCTTACCCACACTCCCAAAGCCTTTGGCTCGGCCAAAACCTGCACATTTTATCTCTACAGTTCTCTCTCTTACTCCTTGAAGCCTCACTTTGGGCAGAAGTCTTCCCAAGGAAGCCTTTCAGCTCAAACCAAAGGGAGTTACCCGATTTTAAGGTAATGTCTTCACTTGTGTCCTTTTGTTTTATTTTGCTTCTCCAACCCCCTAAACTCTTTTTATTCATTAATTTTTTAACCAATCCAGTATCTTAAATATACTAGGATGTTTTTATAAGAAGTATTCTAGCTACAATTACACACACCTACATCTAATGGTTAAAGAACATACTATTTCTGTGGATGGCGAATTTCTGCCTCCCGAAACGATGATTGTTCAACATTCTTCTAACACCTTCAAAGGTGGCCATTAAGATGAAAATATATTTATATATGATATCTAATATGTTTATGTTTTACTTAATCTTCTGTATTTTTCATTTATGGTGTACCTTTATGGTTTCCATTATGGGTAAACGTGATATCTTCATTTAAGGAAGTGCGGACTACCGCCCCCTCAAAGTGATTTGATTCGTTAATACCATATGTGGTACGTATAAAGGATATATTTAATGATATTATATATGATACCATACTGGAATTAAAATACTATTATGTATCATTATGTTTTAATTCCATTAAATATTAAATAGAAATGTAAGTAGCATTCATGCGTACATACGGCTTACCGTCTTCATGAACGGTACATTTCATTTCTTATCTCAAAATGTTATGTAATATTATAAGTACATATATATAATGTATATATATGTAATATATTACATCTAAATTATGGATATCATTCTGGAATTATAAAATATATATCTCTCTCTCTCATTTTGTTTTAATTCCATTAATATGATAAAAAATGAAAGTAGCGTTCATGCGTACGTACGACCTACCGTCTCTATGAACGGTGCTTTTTGTTTTTTATCTCCAAATGATATGGAATAGTATAAAATGAATATTTACTGGATATATATGATATTTTAATCATTAATACTATTCTGAAAATTATTTACTTATAACTACTTGGGCAATCTTTTTTCAAACAAGTTCATTTGACTCGTGTACCAAACATCGGCAAAAACGTCTGATATGAACTAACATTATAAAAAAAATATTATAACATTATAATATGTGATATGAACTGAATAATAATCTATAAAGGAGGTACTTAGGAAATTATTAATTGAACAAAGTTTATTATTCAGGAATATAAAGAAACGAACAAGACAAGTTGGACTTGAGGTAAGGGATCCTACTCCTCTCTTTCTTTTTAAGTACACTCTTTTATGTCATTCCTTTTAAAGATCATATTTCTTGTTATTGGGATGTTATTTTATATTAATCTTACTGTAATTTTTATGTTCATATGATTAGAGACCCTATTCTCTCTGATCAATCGATTTTGGAAGTTTTGAGTGGCACCGTTAGGCTACCGAATTTTCGTGAGAGATCTAACCTCTCTCTTTCTTTTTAAGTACTCTCCTTTATGTCACTTATTTTAAGCACCTATTTGTTATTTTGGGGGGTGTTATTTTATATTCCTCTTTCTGTAAACATTATTCCAATATTATGAGAGACCCTATTTGATCTCATCGATCCATTTTTGTAAGTTTTAAGTGGCGTCGTTAGGCTGCCGAGTTTTCGTAAGTGATTTTTCATCTCACTTTTATTCCCATGAGATTTATGATACATTTTCCACAATTTCCTTTGAGTGGTGTGTGTACTACCCATTATTTTACTCATTGTGTAATATACTTTCATTTATGAGTTTTTACATCAATTTTGTATTGTCCTTCTTTCACGGGGTGCATGTCTCGAAAGATACCCATGTCGGTAAGGGAACCTTTCACCCTCCTCTTTTTAAAAGACTTATTTTGTTGGGTCTTTTAATTTACATATTTTAATGTTGGGATATGTTCTTATATATCTGTATTGATTTACATTTTATGTCCAAGTGATGAGATACCCTTCTTATCTCTTATCAACTCTTTTTTTGAATTTTAAATTGATGT
The DNA here is from genome assembly GCA_963277665.1 of Viscum album. Lineage (NCBI taxonomy): Eukaryota > Viridiplantae > Streptophyta > Magnoliopsida > Santalales > Viscaceae > Viscum > Viscum album. The sequence continues at coordinate 1,648,703,635 of OY728159.1, forward strand.
CGTTAGGCTGTCGAATTTTACCAAGGGAACTTCTTAACCCAATTTCGATTTCCTTGGGTTCAACATATATTTATTGAATATGTCCTCCTTTGAATATTTGTGAATGACCTTTGATTTTTTTACACTTAATATCCACTTATATTGGGTGTATTTATATTTTTCACACATAATTATGAGATTGATTTATCCTTAATTTAAGGGTACCTTCTTTACAGGGGATTTCATCTCATTTTACATTTCTATTGATAATTCATTGTTGTTATGCACCAATTCACTCTTATATGGTGTATATACTGTCCTTTGGAATATTATATCATGAATTCCTTTATTCTCATTATATTACGAAGTTCTTATTAAATTTTATTCCTCAATTATTGTATTCAAGTGTCTCTCATTTTGTTAAAAACCCTTTAACTAAAATATCATTTTAAATGTTTTAATGATTTATTCTTATAAATATTTATTATTAAAATCCATGTTTTCAAAATGGTTTTAAGGATTTATTTATATGGATATTAATGTTTTAAAATGTTAAAAGCTTCAAAGTGGTATGGGACACTTTGATTCAAAGATCTCTTTATTAAATGTTTTAAATGGTTTTGAAATTTGTTTTCATAATGTTTTTATATCAATTTGTTGTATTGATATCTTGTTATTGAAAGGTGGAAATGTTATGTTTCCTTTATGCATGTTTTATGTGATAAGATTATGTTATGGTTCATGGGCATTGTTATGAAGACAGGTGGTTATTTGATAAACTGAGGTTGGGTGAGCCCGATATAGCTCTCCAATGCATTGGGTAACGCGAAGGAGTGAAACGTTAAGGTTTCTCCGAAAAGATTTAGGGAATATACTGTGGTGGGTATTCCAAACGTAACCAAGAGGGTTAATCCCTACGTAAGAATGTTATGAATGCCTCAAGTTACCTTTTATGTCTTATGATTTCTATGATTTATTCATGATTTGATGTGGTATGTTAAAGTGCCTATGTTTTATGGGTAAAGTATGATTTCATTCTTATGTATATATGAACTCATGTTTCCTTTCCATATTTTTATAACCCTTACTGAGATTTTTATGCTCATCCCAAGTTTTTGAAATGTTTTTCACAGGTCAAGGGAAAGGTACATGATGTGATGATAGTGTCAAGGATGTGTCAAGAAAGAATCCATGTTTTATTTTAAATATGTTTCCGTTGAAGGGAAGAATGAATACTTTCTTTTATGTAAACACTTTGTTTAAATGTGGAATGTAATGCACGTTTCATGATCTAATTCTCTAAAACTCTAAACCTGAAAAGATCCTCAATGTGTAATCTTGTAATAACTCAAGATTAAGTAAGGTTTAAGGCTGGGGCCTTATAGTTGGTATCAAAGGTCGGTTTAGATAACTTTAGAGGTTAGGTTATTCTTTAAGCATAAGTGGCATTACCATAATGGTTAGGATTTCAGAAAGAGTCCTAGTTTTAGATAAAGTGAATGCGTAAGTATATCTTAGTGTTTGTCTTCCTCATTAGTACATGATGGTTTTTTTGATATACTCACACTAACCTTTTTGGTTTTAGTAAATGGCTGGATTTAGCAGGCACCAAAGTAATAGTGGATGTGAAGGAAACTGTGACAGTTTTTTGAGAAAGCAACTGAATGATATGGGAGCTGCAATGAGAACTCTTGTGATTATCCTCAACCAACTATCTAGAGTCATGATTGACCACCTAAACCTTGGTGATTTCTCTAAGGCATCATATATGCGAGAAAAAAAATCCCTACAGAAGTATAGGTAATAATCATAAAGGTAAGTGTGTTCAAAAACGTATGTGTCAAAGATGTGGAAAGAAACACCTAGGAAAATGTTTCAAAGGGACATAAATATGCTATAGATGTGGAAATGAAGGTCATAAAGCAAGAACCTGCCATGGAAAAAGGAAGCATCCAGTTGAATCGAGGAAAGGGAAAGAAGTTCTTTCTGAGGGATCAATTGAATGTTTTAAATGTGGTGTGTATGGTCATTATGCAAACACATGTCCTATGAAGAAGTTTCGTGAATGGGATCACCAAGAGTGTACAAATGTTCATTTACAAATACCTAATTCCATTCCGATTGAGGATGAAGAAACTGACAATGACCAATCAAAGGTATGTATTATTTCATGATTATTGTTTTCCTATTTTGGAATCTTAGGATATGATTCATGATTTTGTTTGTAGGAAAGAGGTATTTCGGAATAAGTTGGAAATGAATGGTTAATGGATCATGAAGAATTTTGAATGAGTAAGATGTCAACATATAAGGGCTTCAAGAGTTATGGTGAAATTCTTAAGAGTATTAAGTCTCTTTTGATGATGGGGTTACATTAGAAGACTTTTTATATTATGTGTAACCCTGATGTTTAATATATGAAAATTTTATTCAAGGAATAGTTATCTTTTCTTTTCTGGACATAGTTATAAAGAACCATTTGGGTTTATATGATCCTTACTTTTGAGGTAATTATGGGTTACTGTATGTTATGATTGAAGTGAAAGGCATGAGATAAAATTGAGGTTAAATTATGTTATGGTTATTTTTGATGATTTTATCCCTTTTTGGGGAATTATTTGAGAATTATATAGTTTTGGAAAAAGGACAACACGCAGACCGTGTGACTACCCGTCGCGTCGGATAAAGCTGCGCGAATCGAACCCACAACCAAAGTGCGACTAGTATTTATCGTCTACCACTGGACTACGTGAAGTCCCTGGTTAGTTTGACTGATTATTTTAAGTTATATGATTTTATGAATTAAAAGTTGATTTTGGGTTATTTATGAAAATGATTAACCTATCATGGAGAATATGTGATTAGGTTAATTACTTTTCAATACGAGACTTTAGGAGCAACTAATGTTATTTGGAGATAAATGTTACAATTTAACTTGGAAGACTATGTGACTAAATCCTTCAAATATTTGGATTTCAATCTTAGATTGGTTTACTTTGAATAATTTTATGGACAAATTGTTTATTGGATGGTCCTCATTGAACTTTGGGTTTTGTTGGACAAATTTTGGAGATTAAGCATAGATTTTCTTTTTAAAGGGTTATCCTTTTCTGGATTATCTGACCTTGTACTTACCTTTTTGGTTTTGGTTTTGGTTAAAGCCTAAAGTCATGGGAAGTATATAGTTCTCTTTGGTGGATTAGGTGATTCTCTAGAAGTTTATTATAGTACTCTTAATGCGAACAAGTCTCCCTAAATACTCGTCTTTTGGAAAAAAATATGAGTTTGATTAAGGAATCTAGTAAAAGTTGAAAGTCAACATGATAGGTGATTATGTTTCCTTATGAATAAATTCCTCAAAAAAAAGTAACTTAAAACAAAAATGTTGTCTATTAACTTTTCTGACTGGGGAATCGAATACTGTTTAACCCATCATAAGTTTGTGATTTTCTTATGGTTAACTTTCTCCTAGACATGTTTACTATCACTCTCCCTCAAGAACATGACCCTTTGTTTTTTCTTCCATGTCCATGTTTTTCTACATGGAATCCTAGTATGGGTTAAATCAGGTTACCTCTATACTTATCTTCCTTTATTTTAAAGTGATTGTTTTACTGACTCTTGTTCCGATGTTGGACTTTCAAGGATGTTTCCAAGCTCAATTTTAAAAATTGCGAGGACGCAATTCCCAAAAGGGGGGAAGGATGTAACACCCCAGGTAAATAAAGAATATGAAATTTTCATATTTATCCATATTTTTGAATAAAATATTAATATGACTTTAAAGGGGACGCTATGCTTGATGGCGTACCCAACATGCAACAACGAGTTTCTTGGGAATCTTATGTTGCACACTAATAATAAAATAATATTATTTTAAATGGTAGTTAACATGTAGCCATTGTATTGGTGGGAATGGATATAAATAACTAAAATATGATTATATATGTTTTTAAATGTTTTTACATTTATCCAATAAAAGATAAAGGCTTAAAATACAAAAAGAATTCAATTTTAGGCGTATATGCCCTAGTTTTCACTAAAGGTTCACTTATCACCTTTTGATGGAAAACCGTCATTAAATATCGTTTTGTTCACTCTTATACATTCTATTGGACCAAATAAAACTCTTCTTAAGAATTGGGACATCAAAATTTACTTTGTGTAAATTTTTGGTATCTTTCCGATAAAGTTCATTTTTTTAATGAATAGTGTAAAATGTTGTATTTTAATTCAAAACCTCTTTTTAATATAATTTATTTATATGATTAGATTATCTTTTTAATTGGTTTCAAATTGAAATTAGAATATATTTTTACCATTAAATCCAATATTGGTCATTGGAATTAATTTCACTTTGAAAGCAGACTTAAACTAGTGTCAATCTTTTCATACTTATTATTTCATAAAAACACGCTATTTGCTCTGACAGCGGGAATTAATTATTAAATAAATTAATGTGACTTATATGTTTTTAATTTTGTAAAATAGACTTCATTTTTGAATTCAGAATATCAAATATATCTTAGGGTGAATTTTTGGGATTTTTCTGAAAAACTTCAATTTTTGATGAATAGTGAAACCACTAAGTGGTACTTATAAAAACTGATTTTTCCGTTTAAATGAAATTTTGCCATCTTTGTGTTTTGAATTTCAAAAATCTGACATACATGGTTGTTATTAAGAATTAAAATGTGGTTCAATGGGATAAAAATAGTTTTTTGGTGAATAGTAACTTATTAAGTTTTTAATCGCGATTAGAGGTAATTAGTGTAGTTTATAATAAGAATAATGTTTTAATAAAATGAAATGACCTAGACACATGTTCTACCCTCATTTTATGTGTCATGGCCGACCAAGAAAATCCGTGGGTCAACTTGGGGACCCCATGGAGCCACTTTGGTTGGAAAATGAAATAAATATCTTTTTATTTAATGTTAAAGTAAAAATGACACAAACATGAGATGTTTTACTAAAACAATTTTTAAATGGGGTTATACAAGTCATATTTTTTACTATAAATATTCATTGGAAATATAAAAATATTTCCTACATTATAGTATTTTTTTTATAATTTTTAGATATTAAATAAATTAAATTATTTATGACATCATGATGATGTTGCGATGACCTCATTATTTAACGATTTAAATAAAATGGAAAAATAATGTAATATCTAAGACCTAAACATGTCCAAAACCTATTAGATGAGTGTATTTCGAACCCTTATCACCTTATACTCGAAATAAATCAATGTGGGGCCTTTAAAATCTGAAACTCTTTTGAAAATAAAGTAACATTTTGTAACTTTACAAGAGTGCCCCTCCCCTCCTCTTATAAAAGGCCCCCACCTCTACCTCCTTACCCACACTCCCAAAGCCTTTGGTTCGGCCAAAACCTGCCTATTTTGTCTCTCCACTTCCCTATATTACTCCTTGAAGCCTCACTTTGGGCATAAGTCTTCCCACGGAAGCCTTTGAGCTCAAACCAAAGGGAGTTACCCGATTTTAAGGTAATGTCTTCACTTGTGTCCTTTTGTTTTATTTTGCTTCTCCAACCCCCTAAAATCTTTTTATTCATTTATTTTGTAACAAATACAGTATATTAAATATACTAGGATGTTTTTATAAGAATTATTCTATCTACAATTACACACACCTACATCTAATGGTTAAAGAACATACTGTTTCCGTGGATGGAGAATTTCTGCCTCCCGAAACGATGATTGTTCAACATTCTTCTAACACCTTCAAAGGTGGCCATTAAGATGACATTATATTTATATATGATATATAATATTTTTATGTTTTACTTAAGCTTCTTTATTTTTAATTTATGGCATACCTTTATGGTATCCATTATGGGTAAACGCGATATCTTCATTTAAGGAAGTGCGGACTACCGCCCCCTCAAAGTGATTTGATTCATTAATCCAATATGTGGTACGTATAAAGGATATATTTAATAATATTATATATGATACCATACTGGAATTAAAATACTATTATGTATCATAATGTTTTAATTCCATTAAATATGAAATAGAAATTGAAGTAGCGTTCATTCGTACGTACGGCTTACCATCTCCATGAACGGTACATTTCATTTCATATCTCAAAAATGTTATGTAATATTATAAGTACATATATATAATGGATATATATGTAATATATTACATCTAAATTATGGATATCATTCTGGAATTATAACATATATATATCTCTCTCTCATTTTGTTTTAACTCCATTAATATGACAAAAAATGAAAGTAGCGTTCATGCGTACGTACGGCCTACCGTCTCCATGAACGGTGCTTTTAGTTTTTTATCTCCAAATGATATGTAATAGTATAAAATGAATATTTACAGGATATATACGATATTTTAATCATTAATACTATTCTGGAAATTATTTACTTATAACTACATGGACAATCTTTTTTCAAACAAGTTCATTTTTGACTCATGTACCAAACATCGGCAAAAACGTCTGATATGAACTAACATTATTAAACAATTATTATAACATTATAATATGTGATGTGAACTGAATAATAATATCTAAATGAGGTACTTAGGCAATTATTAATTTACCAAAGTTTATTATTTATGAATATAAAGAAACGAACAAGACAAGTTGGACTTGAGGTAAGGGATCCTACTCCTCTCTTTCTTTTTAAGTACACTCTTTTATGTCATTCCTTTTAAAGATCATATTTCTTGTTATTGGGATGTTATTTTATATTAATCTTACTTTAATTTTTATGTTCATATGGTTAGAGACCCTATTCTCTCTCATCAATCCATTTTGGAAGTTTTGAGTGGCGCCTTTAGGCTGCCGAATTTTCGTGAGAGATCTAACCTCTCTCTTTCTTTTTAAGTACTCTCCTTTATGTCACTTATTTTAAGCTCCTCTTTTTTATGTTTGAGGATGTTATTTTATATTCATCTTTCTTTAAACATTATGTCAATATGATTAGAGACCCTATTTGATCTCATCGATCCATTTTTGTAAGTTTTAAGTGGTGTCGTTAGGCTGCCGAGTTTTCGTAAGTGATTTTTCATCTCACTTTTATTCATGTGAGATTTATGCTACATTTTCCACAATTTCCTTTGAGTGGTGTATGTAATTCCCATTATTTTACTCATTGTGTAATATAATTTCATTTATGAGTATTTACATCAATGTTGTATTTTCCTTCTTTCACGGGGTGCATGTCTCGAAAGATACCCATGTCGGTAAGGGAACCTTTCACCCTCCTCTTTTTAAAAGACTTATTTTGTTGGGTCTTTTAATTTACATATTGTAATGTTGGGATATGTTATTATATATCCGTATTGATGTACATTTTATGTCCAAGTGACGAGATACCCTTTTTATCTCTCATCAACTCTTTTTCTGAATTTTAAAATGATGTCGTTAGGCTGTCAAATTTTACCAAGGGAACTTCTTAACCCAATTTCGATTTCCTTGGGTTCAAAATGTAGTTATTGAATATGTCCTCTTTTGAATATGTGTGAATGACCATTGATTGTTTTAAACTTAATATCCACTTATATTGGGTGTATTTATATTTGTCACACATAATTATGAGATTGATTTATCCTTAATTTAAGGGTACCTTCTTTACAGGGGATTTCATATCATTTTACATTTCTATTGATACTTCATTGTTGTTATGCGCCAATTCACTCTTATATGGTGTATATAATATCCTTTGGAATATTATATCATGAATTTCTTTATTCTCATGATATTACAAAGTTCTGATTAAATGTTATTCCTCAATTATTGTATTCAAGTGTCTCTCATTTTGTTAAAAACCCTTTAACTAAAATATCGTTTTAAATGTTTTAATGATTTATTCTTATAAATATTTATCATTAATATCCATGTTTTCAAAACGGTTTTAAGTATTTATTTATATGGATATTAATGTTTTAAAATGTTAAAAGCTTCAAAGTGGTATGGGAAACTTTGATTCAAAGATCTCTTTATTAAATGTTTTAAATGGTTTCGAAAATGGTTTTCATAATGTTTTTATATCAATGTGTTGTATTGATATCTTGTTATTGAAAGGTGGAAATGTTATGTTTCCTTTATGCATGTTTTATGTGATAAGATTATGTTATGGTTCTTGGCCATTGTTATGAAGATGGGTGGTTCTGTGATAAACTAAGGGCGGGTGAGCCCGATATAGCTCTCCAATGCATTGGGTAACGCAAAGGAGTGAAACGTTAAGGTTTCTCCGAAGAGATTTAGGGAATATATTGTGGTGGGTATTCCAAAAGTAACCAAGAGGGTTACTCCCTACGTAAGAATGTTATGAATGCCTCAAGTTACCTTTTATGTCTTATGATTTCTATGATTTATTCATGATTTGATGAGGTATGTTAAAGTGCTTATGTTTTATGGGTAAAGTATGATTTCATTCTTATGTATATATGAACTCATGTTTCCTTTCCATATTTTTATAACCCTTACTGATCTTTTTATGCTCATCCCAAGTTTTTGAAATGTTTTTCACATGTCAAGGGAAAGTTACATGATGTGATGATAGTGTCAAGGATCTGTCAAGAAAGAATACATGTTTTATTTTAAATGTGTTTCTGTTGGAGGGAAGAATGAATATTGTCTTTTATATAACCACTTTGTTTAAATGTGGAATGTAATGCAAGTTTCATGATCTAATTCTCTAAAAATATAAACCTGAAAAGATCCTCAATGTGTAATCTTGTAATAACTCAAGATTAAGTATGGTTTAAGGCTGGGGCCGTATACAATTGATATCTCATGGATATGTGAAGTAATAATGAGGTATGAATCAAATTTTTATTTATGTTTAAATCTTTTCACCATTGATTCGTGTTCATTAAATTATATTATTTTCATGCTGAAAAATCAATTATAAAAGGGAGATATTTATTACTTGGGGACATAAGGATTAGTAACTTGAAAATGGGAAGTACATTCTTATACTTGAATGTTTTTAATCTATTTTTTAAGATGAATATAGGATATTAGTTAAAAATATTTTGAACAACCCCTGATAGAAGGTTTTATTGTTGGTATCACATGTTAAAAATATATTGAAATCATTGATGTTAAATTTGATAACTATTTTATTATACACCAAGCATAGCTCACATAAAGTTAAAGTATATTAATTTTATCTCCTTGCTATGTTTTTTTTGATTCCATCATTCTAGGGAGTAAATCATACTATAAGTGTTAGAAGAGTAGAATATGTTCCTAAAGTTTTAATGATGAAGATTATAATTCCTTTCCATACTTATATCTTTGGTTTCATTTTCAATAAGGGGGAGAAGATAACTTTTACTTTATAAATGAAATAAGTATTGAAAACAAATCCCAACGGGTAGATTGAAGAACCCGAGTGGTTTATTAAAGTTTAATTTTTTTCAATAAGTTTTGAAGATAAAAAATAAATGTTTTTTAAATGTGATGATTATTGAACCATTATAAATGTCAAATACATGTTCCAATTGAACTATTTTAAGTGCACATTGTTTGCAACATTTTGAAAATAGGATTATTTGAAGTTATTTTATGAGAAAGTTGGATGGAAATTTATGTCGAGAATTCAATATAAATTTAGATAACTATTTTTTTGAGATTTCATTAAAAATAGAGACAATTTTAGGCTAGCCAATTACCAATAAAATGACTAATTAGGTTGGAAATAAGGTAAACTTTTCCATCTCATTGGTGTAATGTGGTGTGCACGTAGGCAAGAAGGTGAACATGGAAACACGATGGATTTTCCATAAGAGTGTGGGTATGAGCACTTATAGAGTGAGAAGAGGGACTAGGAGCCCATGTGGTGTGTAGTTTACCTAGGTTCTAACCCTGGTGACATCTTGAGAGTTCAGTGAAAGTACTTGTAATATTATGGAGTTCCCAAATTATGGAACAATCGATGTGGGATAGCGTGAGAAATTTGTGGTTTATACGCTTTAAAAAATAAAAACATAACATGGGTTTTTTTATTCAATTAATCAGAACCATTTGATCATCATCGATGTTGTATTTTACCTTCATTTGAAAGGTTTCCTGAATGCACTGGGGTTTATTCATTCTATGATGATCTATTATTAAGAAGAAGAATTCGAGTATAATGTTATCTACTTGATGGTTCAAACATGATCGAAGAATCATGAAACTTCATTTCCATGAAAAATGAAGTTCAATCTAAGGAGATACCATGTGAAGAAAACAAAATTTGTGGTGATGGTGATTATCATAGTCATGTAATCTATTGAGGTAGTACACATAGAAGAAAGGCGTTCATGTATAAGGTTGAGGTGGTGGAGTAGATTTGGTGGGGTTTCTCTATAAATAAATTAACCCTCACTTGTTTTAACCTATGATATTAATGAGTATTTGAGTAAGATAATAGAAAAATAGAGAAAATAATAATACTTTGTATTTGTGTATTGTTTATATGTATTCATGTTGAGTATTTATAGACCTTCGTGTTTTAATGATTATATTTCGATTCTGGGAACTAGTATAGATAATCACATTATGTTATGTGAATGAGGAAGAATATAGTTTTCATGTATATTGATATGAAAAGAATAAATAACTTTCAGACCTCATTGGTTAGGCAAATCCATTACGAAAATCTAGTCCACATAAATAGAACCTAATGCACAGTGTCAGTTGTGTATGATCACATCCGCATGAAGAGTAAGATTCATGCTATCTTAGTTTCATAAGGAGGAGTAAGATAGAGACATCATGTATACTATTACATGATATATTCATGTGATAATATACATGAAACAGCATATGAAATTGAGATGAGAAAAATGAAGAGGAGTTATATTTGAAATATACAGTTTTCATGAAAATATAAAAATGTTGCAAACCTAAAGTGAAGGTAGTGTGTTAATTTCCATAAAAATGAAATAATTCATTCATAAATTTAAAATACCATGTATTGTCTCATAAATTCATGAATATCGAGAAGTGCACTTATAGTATTCCTTACATGTATAGTGTGCAATGTGTTCAGATAGAAGTCAGAGCATAATTTCATGAAGGAATTTGTATTCGAGTAATAAGTGCATTGAAGATCTGTTTAGATCAATTGATTATCAGTGAATAGTTAGTGAAGTCGGGACTTCATTAGGAAGAAATAATAATTTCCCAATAATTGTTTCACTTAAGAAACTGGTCATATATATAGAGACCCTAGCTTAACATACATGGATATTACATCATCTTATATGAATATTTAGTACATTGCAAAACTACATGCCTGGGGAACATAAGAGTCTACTGTGTTTGTAAACATGGAAACACAATCTTCTATCCTAGTGAAAGATCCTCAAAATATCGCATGAAGATATCCACATTTATTACTTCTAACTAAAACCTTTCATCATAACCTAGGGAAAGGAAACTTAAGAAAGGGGTGAGCTCAGATGCTCATTCAAGGTAAATAAAGTAAATTTGTAAGCATAACATGAAAAAAAAGGGTATGGAACTTGAACAAAACATTTGAATATCATACCTTTCATATTATATATCATAATAAAGATTAGAAATTCATAATACATACATCATAAGAGAATTACGATCATAATTCATGAATGCATAATATAGGAATAAGACATGGAATTGGTGGAATGAAAATTGGTTTATAACATTGTGAACATGTATAACAAGAAAAAATTTCACTCATTAAGTTGAGGACATGAAATAAGTCCCCTAAATTAACTTGGTGACATGCAACCAGGTATATTCATAACAATGTGAATGTGTAATCAGTTTCACACATAACCTTATGGACACAAAACTAGGTCCATGCATAACATTGTGAACATGTAATCAGGTTCACACATAATGTTTTGAACATTTAATTAGATTAACACATAACATTATGGACATGAAACCAGGTTCATGCATAACATTGTGAACACAAAATCAAGTTCACTCATAACATTGTGAACATCTACTCAGATTCACGCATAAACTTATGGACATGAAACCAGGTCTATGCATAACATTTTGAACATCTAATCAAGTTCACACATAACATTTATACTCATGATTTATCCATCTTTACCAAAATCATTGGAGGGAGATATATGTCCCACCCATATCATAATAAAATCATTCATACAAGTGCCACAAGATAATAAAACTTCATCATATCATGACTTATAAAATGATATGGGTTTTATAAACATAAAATCATAACACATGAAATTAAATAGGTATTATTAATATTTCCCTACATAATAACCTATAGAAAAGAGATAAGTTTCATTATAATTTCATCAAAGCATAACCCGTGAAAAGAAGAGGGTTTGAAAAACATATAACCCATGGAATAGAAATGGGTTACATAAGAGTCATTCCATAAAAACATAAGTCATTCAAGAAATGATATGAATGTAACCTTTGGTTAATTTTCTATAAGGTATTTATTAACAACAACAGATGTCATCTTAAATGGGAAATAACTTGGAAAGACATTTTGAAAACATTTCTTGAGGAAAATATACCTTATTATTTGAAAAATTATTTTGAAATCATAAAAATTATATAAAATCCATTTTCTTTGAAAATAATTTGAAAACACATAAAGAAGGGTTGAAATAATTTTTAAAACCTTTTTCCTTGAAAACATGTAAAAGAATATTGAAAACATTTTGAAAAAAAAATTCCTTGAAAACTTATAAAATAATATTCAAAACATTTTAAGAACATTTTTAATTGAAAATAATTTTAATACTTATAAATAAATATTGAAAATGTTTTGAAAACCATTTATTTGAAAACACTTTGTATAAATAGAAAGAAATATTGAAAACATTTTGAAAACTATTTCTTTTAAAATCGATTAGAAAACATATAAAGAAAGCTTGAAAACGTTTTAAAATCCATTTCTTTGAAAATAACTTTGAAAAATTATAAATAAATATTTTAAAACCATAAAATATTTTTTAAAATCCTTCTTCATTTAAAATAATCTTCAAATATATTTTTAAATTATTTTTTTGAAAATATTTTTGAAAACATGGTTTTTGAATACAATAGATTTTCGACTAAAGAGAGAGACAATTAAATTTTAAGGAAAAAAATTATCTTAAGTACCAAAGAGTGGGAAAATGTTACTAATACATGATTATATCTTGAATAACTAGATCTAAATAAAATTCATGAGTTTTCTTGAGAGATGAATCATGATATTTCATTAATTAAAGCATAATCATAAATAATCTAGAAAAGAGATGAGATTGTTTCAATAAACTCTTATAACTTGGTAACATGAGATTATACTCTCTATGTAAGAAAATTAAATTAAATTAAGCTTAAAATATCATGAAAATAATTATATTCATGATATAACATATAAAATTTATATATAGGCACCTCGAAAATAATTTAGGTTCATAACAAAACATGACTCTCAAAGAAGGTAAATTGAGACAAAATTATTTTTCTAATTTGGTAACATTTTAAACTTAAACCCCATGAAAGAAAGTTTATAAAATTGTTATGTAAATAACCATAAATTTAATTATAAGATACATATAATAAATTAATTTTCAGTATATAAACCATACAAAATAAGTGTGTGGTGAATAAATCATGTATCTCATGGAAATAAAAAGTGAGATGAAATACATATACATTGTGTCTTGAATTTCGTCTTACTCATTAAAAGAATGTATATAATAAATATAAATTTATTATAAATCTTTTATAGAACCATATTATTATATTTAATACCACATATGGTTTGACTATGACCTTATATTACCCGCTTTTTAACAATCCTATGTTAAGGTTTTAATTCGGGTAATATCTGCTTTGTTCTTCGCATGTGTCCTAATTAGTTATATCTTCAGTCCTTATACTTATATCAAGATTCCATAATTTAAACCCTGATATAAATATCATGTATATTCATTATATGTGTATTATAATAAACTATATAATATATAAGTATTAAATGGAATACACCGTTCATGGAGATGGTAAGTTATATGTATGCATGAACATTGTTTCCGTTTTTATTATCATGATGAAAGAATGAAAGAAAATGAAATATATGTATATATGTATATAATATCATTAAAATAAAATTATAATTTTATATATATCATATAATTTTACTAAATCCATCCTTAATACATTCCATTTATTTTGTGAACGAATCACATCAATTTGAGGGGCGGTAGTCCACACTTCCTCAAACGAAATTATCGTATTTAAACCCAATGAAAAGTAAATGTATGTGTGTTGTAAAAGTAATATTGAATATTAAAGACATAATAAATATAATATATAAATATATAAATATATCTTTATCATAATGTACATCATGATATGTGGTAGAGGAAAAATTAATAATCATCGTTTAGTGAGGTGGTAGTTCGCCATCAACGTAAATAGTATGTTCATTACCCATTAGATGGAGGTGTGTGTAATTTTAGGTATAATACATAGAATAATATAATCCTAGTATATTCAGGATACTATTTTTTTATAAATTCATGATATAAATAAAGTTTATGGTGTGGATAAAGATAATAAAAGAAAGGATCTTGAGAGAAGATGTTACCTCTTAATCGGGTAACTCCTTTTGATTTATGCCAAAAGGCTTCCATGGGTTATTTTATGTCAAAGGGGGGATTATTGGAGTAATGGATATATTTAGAGATCTTATTTGAGCAGATTTTGGGTTAGAAAATGGGATTTATAGGTGTGAACAAGTGGGAGGAGAGGAGGCCTTTTTATAGTGGAGGAGGAGTGACAATATTGTAAATATTTGAAGAGAAATTTCACCCATGTTTTACATGTTAAAAGTGGATCCAATAATATAAAAAAGTATAGTAAATGGAGTATAGGGTCAAAATTTGGCCATAAAATGGCTCTTGTACAATTTTATAGGTCGTTTTGGGTCTTAAATTTAAGTTTTAGTCCTTAGTTAATCTTAATTTTACATTAATCGATGTAATTAGTTTTAATAACATTCACTAATATTTTTGGTAAAAAAATAAATTGTACTTATTATACATTATAAATTATTATAAATAAAAATATTTATTCCATTTTTCCAAATTATAATCACATAAGTGGAATAAATTAATTTAAAATTAATCCCACTGACGGGATGACACTGCAGGTTTTTAATGTAAAAATGATCAAACTTTTGTTATGATTTTATATAAAAATTCAATGTGAAATTGATTCCAATGACCTAAATTGGGTTAATTTATAAAAATATTATCTAATTAAACTTTTAAACAAATTTAAAATATAATTTAACATTATAAATAAATTATATGAAAACGTAGATTTGAATTAAAATCCTGTATTTTTAACTATTCATTAAAAATGAAACATTACAGAAAAATACAAAAAAATATCATAACATAATTTTTATTTCTGTTTTTAAAAAATAAATTTTATTTTGGCATATGAAATCTATAAAAGTTACAAAAATTAGATTTAAAATGGGTTCTCCATTATAAGGTTGTAAAACTACCTTTATAAAGAAATAGGGTTGTATACATAAAATTGGGTTTGTTCTTATCTTATGTCTATAGAATCTATTAGATGAATGTAAAAAATATTTAATTTAATATATAAAATATATAATATATTAATATCACTTAATAATTGTAATTAATCAAATTTATTTAGTTAAAAAACTTTTGGGACTATAAAAATAAGAATATTTCACTTTTATATTCAATCAGTTTTCATATTCATTTCTAATTAATTGGTAACCTATGAATTAATCTTATATTACTATAAGATATATATTTTCATAAATTAGTTAATACTATTCATAACTTCTAATTTATTAGCTAGTTTATATATTATTATTTTAAATAATAACATTTTAATGATATACTATCATTCGGTAAAAATCGTCCATGCATGTTATGCAAGCCATCGAGTAAAGTCATTTTTGTGTGTAATGCAATATAACCTTGGTGTTTCATTTAGATAAATATAAAATTTATGTTTTTTATTATTTATGATTTAATTTTTTTTGTGTATAATGGAATCCAAACATAGTTCTTTAATATAATCCACTTCGTTGGTGGTGCGGTGTTAAAGGAGAGTGGCAAAACCATACCGTTCTTTGGGAGGTTCAGGGTTCGATTCCTGGGAGTCCACTTTTGGAAAGAGCCTCTACCCCAGGATCCACCTTCCTTTCCAGGTTTCCTGGTCTCATCTAGGTGGGAAAATTAAGGTGCGGACCAATTGTTGATAGATCACTATGACGGACCATCGATGTCGGGTCGTCACCCTCCGGGATGCTCTACCATCTCAGCTGGCGACGACTCCTTCCCCAACTGGGGAGCTACCTCAGGGGAGTGACTTCTTTATGGGGTAGGGGGTTTCATGTGTGGAGATTTCAGAAAGTCCACACAGGGTAATTACCTTTAAAAGATGATAGTTATTTAATATAAAATAAACTATTTTCACTGTTTCATGAAATACAAAATATCAAAAAGATTAAATTAATTCAAAAAAATATTTCAAAATATATCGGGGTGTCACATTCTCCCCCCTTAAAATAAATTTCTTCCTCAAAAATATTTTGGGTTGTCAAAGGTTTAATACTTTAAATTTTCATTCCTAGAAACTCACATCATAAAAATGAATACTAAAAAATCACTTAAAAGGGAAATTTGGAACCATAATGGTTACCCAAAGTAACTCATAACAATATTCCCATATAGGATAATATAGGTGGGAAGTGAAAACTTAGGCATGGAAGAGAAATATTACCATCATGTTCTGATGGATAGTGATAGAGAAAAAGGTCTGGAGAAAGTTAACAATCACAAAGCCATAAATCTGTGATGACATAAGGGGCCTTTTGATTCATCGGAAACGAAAGTACTATGACAAAAATTTTGGCTTGAAGATACTTTTTCCTAAATTTAAATAATTTTCATGAAAATATATACTTGCATAATTTCAGGACAACATCACTCTTTGTATTTTGTTGATCCACTTTACCTATTTCTATAAAAAATAAGGCAACTTTTTCATTCCTAAAGTACTAAAAAATCATGAGATCCCTAATATTCGATCCCATTTGTCATTAGTTATCATCAACACAAATTAGTTTGAACAAGATATCCAATATTCATAAATCCTCATATGGAGATATAACACTTTAATCTTACTGACTTCATCTAAAGTATAAATTAAAGTTTCCATAAATTATTAACCATATAACTCTTATAAAAGATGAAAATTCAAAGCTTTAGAAATAATCTCATAAAAGTGTCTTAACACTGATCCCCCATATGTCAAAAAGTACCACTTGGTTATCAAATTCCAAACATGTTAGTACCCTTATTTTATATTCCCTTAAAACATGGTAATAACCTTAATTGCTATAAATCCTTTTGGAAAACACGCATTCTTCCTTATTCTAATTATTGATGGATATATTCTTTAAATACAAGAAGTTGTAAACATCATCCTTTATAAAATAGAACATTTTTTCAATAATCAGTTCTAGGGTAATCCATACCATCCAATTTATTTATTCATATCCAACATATCATTATCTAAAGATTATTAACTCAATTTAAAGCATTAATTAAAGGGTACCTTCCTTGATTAAAATATCACCTTCCTTATTCTAATTATCTCAATTTTAGGAATTAATTAAAGGTTAGCTTCCATGGAATAAGAATGGGTGACATAAGAGTCATTCCATCAAAACATAAACCATTCAAGAAAGGATATGAGTGGACCCTTTGGATAATTTCCTAGAAGGGCTTGATTAACATAAAAGGATTCCATCTTAGAGGGAAAATAACTTGGAAAGATATTTTGAAAAAAAATTAAGTAAAATATCCTTTATTCTATGAAAATTACTTTGTAAAGAATAAAATTTGAAATAAATTTTATTTGAAAATACTTCATAAACATAGAAAGAAGGATTGAAATCATTTTTAAAACATTTTTCCTAGAAAACATTTAAAAGCATCTTGATAATATTTTGAAAATCTTTTTCCTTGAAATATTATAAAATAAAATTCAAAACATTTTAAGAAACATTTTTATTGAAACAAATTTGAAAAAATATAAATAAATCCTCAAAATATTTTGAAAATAATTTATTTGAAAATAATTTTAAGACATATAAAGAAATATTGAATTTGTTTTGAAAACCATTTCATTGAAAATAACTTTGAAAACATATAAATAAAGCTTTAAAATGTATTGAAAGCCATTTATTTTAAAATAACACTGAAAACTAATAAATAATGCTTTTAAAACTATAAAAAAAATTAAATAATTTTTCCTTGAAAATTAACATCAAATATCTATTCAAAACATTTTTTTAAAACATTTTTGAAAACATGGTTTTTTAATACAATAGATTTCCAACCGAAGAGATAGATGATCGAATTTTACTTAAAAATATTATATTAAATTCCAAAGAGTAAAAATGGTACTAATACAAGATAATTTATTGAATAAATATAATATAATAAAATTCATAAGGTTTCTTAATATATGTATCATGAGATTTCATTCATCAAACATAATCATAAACAATCTTGACAAGCGGTGAGATTGTTTCAATAAAATCTTATAACTTGGTAACATAGGATCATAATATCCATGTAAGAAATAAAAATTAAATTAATCTTATAATTTCATGAAAATAATAATGTTTATGATATAACATATAAAATTTAATTATATACACCTCAAAAAGAATTTATGTGCGTAACAAAACATGAGTCCCAAAGAAGGAAAATTGAGACAAAACTACTTTACTGATTTGGAAACTTTTGAAACTAAAACCCCATGAAATAAATTTCATAAAATTTATAGGTATATAACCATAAATTTAATTATTTGAGACATATAATACATTGATTTTTAGTATGTACATCACACTAAATAATTAAGTGGTGAATAAATCATGTATCTCACAGAAATAAAAAGGGAGATGAAATCCCCTTACCTTGTGTCTTGACTCTCGTCATACTCATTCAAACCACCTATATAGTAAATATAAATTTATTATAAATATTATATATAATACCATATATGTTTTTATTATGACCTTATATTACCCCTTGTTAATAATCTTATATTAAGGTTTCACTTCGGGTAATATCTGCTTTGTTCTTTGCATGTGTCTTAATTTGTTATATCTTCATTCCTTATACTTATATCATTATTATAGAATGTAAACCATGATATAAATATAATATATATTTAATATATTTGTATTATAATAATCTATATAATAAATAAATACAAAATATAATACATCGTTCATGGAGACGGTAAGTCGTACATATGCATGAACGTTGTTTCTGTTTTTATTGTCGTATTGAAAGAAAGAAAGAAAATGAAATATATGTATATATGTATATAATATCATTAAACTATAATTATAATGTTATATATATCATATAATTTCATTAAATTCATACTTAATACATTCCATGTAGTGTGTGAATGAATCGCATCGCTTTGAGGGGGTGGTAGTCCACACTACCTCAAATGAAATTATCGTATTTACACAAAATTGAAATTAAAAAAAGGAATTTGTTGTAAAAGGAATAAATAAAATTAAATAAATAATATATATAATATATATAAAATATATATATATATTCCATCATAATTTCCACCATGAGAGGCAGTAGAGGAAAAAGGAACAATCATCATTTAGTGAGGCAGTAGTTCATCATACACGTAAACAGTATGTTCGTTACCCATTTAATGGAGGTGTGTGTATGTGTAGGTATAATAATTTTCATAAATATATACTATTATATTTTGTATACTGGTTTTTTATACAATAATGGAATAAATAGATTGGATGGGTGGATAAAGAAAATAAAAGAAAGGATCTTGAGAGAAGATGTTACCTCCTAATTGGGTAACTCCTTTTGGTTTGTGCCAAAAGGCTTCATTGGGCTTCTCTCATTACAAGGGGGACTCTAAAAGGAATTTAGGGATTTTTGGAGATTATTGGAGTAGATTTTTGGTTATCCAATGGGATTGATAGGTGTGATGAAGTGGGAGGATAGGAGTCCTTTTTATAGTGGAGGAGTGGCACTCTTGTAAATATTTGAAGAGAGAATTCCACCCATATTTTTCATGTTGCAAGTGGATCCAATAATGGAAAAAAGTATATATAAGGGATTATAGTGTCAAAATATTTCAATAAAATTTCTCTTGTACAAGTTTATGGGTCATTTTGGGTCTTAAATATAAGGTTTAGTCTTTCTTTAAGCTTAATTTTACCATAATCGGTGTAATTAATTTTAATTATATTTACTAATATTTTTGGTAAAAAACAAATTTTACTTAATTATACATTAAAAATTATTCTGATTATAAATATGGAATCCATTTTTACGAATTATAATAATTTAAGTATCATAAATTAATTTAAAATTAATCACACTAACATGACAACACTGTGGGTTTTTAAAGTAAAAATGATTAAACGTTTTCTAAGTTTTTATATCCAATTTCAATGTGTAATTGGTTCTAATGACCTAAATTGAATTAATTGATAAAAATATTATCTAATTAAACTTTTAAAATAATTTAAAATATAATTTGACCTTATAAATAAATTACATGAAAAAACATTTTTTAATTAAAATCCAAATTTTTAACTATTCATTAAAAATGAAACCTTACAGAAAAATACAAAAAAATTATACTAACCAAATTTTTATGTTTGTATTTCAAATATAAAGTTTATTTTGACATATTAAATCTATAAAATTTCTAAAAATTGGATTTAAAATGGGTTCTCCATTAAAAGGCGGTAAAACTACCTTTATAAAAAATAGGTTTTTATGCGTAAAATTGGGTTTGTTCTTATATTATGTCTATAAAATTAATTGTATGAGTATAAAAAAATTATTGAATATATAAAATATATACTAAATTAATATCACTTACTAATTTTAATTAATTTAATTTATTAGGTTAAAATAGCTTTGTTACTATAAAAATAACAATATTCCCTTTTATATTCAATCAGTTTTCATATTCATTTATAATTAATTAGTAACCTATGAATTCATCTTATATTAGTGTTAACCATATGTTTTCATAAATTAGTTAATACTATTAATAACCTATAATTTATCATCTGGGTTATATCTTATTATTTTATATAATAACATTTTAATGATATAGTATTGTTCGGTAAAAATTGGTCATGCCTGTTACGCAAGCCATCGAGGAAAGTCATTGTTGTGTGTAACACAAGCTAACCTAAGTGTTCTTTGTAGAGAAAGATAAAATTTGTGTTGTTTGTATTGTAAAATTAAGTTGGTTTTTCATATAAAAAAATTCAAACATAGTGATTTAAAATAAAATAAACTATTTTCAGTGTTGCATAAAATACAAAATATCAAAAAGATTAAATTAATTCGAATATTTCACAAAAGTTTAGGGTGTTACAATATAAAGGTGATTATAATTATTGATAAATACTGACAGGCGTGATAAATGGATGTTAAAGGTCCTTGAATTTGTACATGATAAATTCAAAACTTTAATGTCTCAGAATTTTTGTATAAATTTTATTTTAATTATATAGAATTATTTTGAGACCGTGTAATCTGACGGTGCATGATTCTGAGGCCTGAAGTGCCTGGAATGATCCATCGAAAAATGTTATTTTTAAAATATCATGTGTGAGTGTTTTTCCTAAAAAAGTAGAATAACTCTTAAATGGGTGCTCAAATTAGAAATCTAAGGGAACTGTTGTGTTTAGGATAGCGGGATTACCCTAGGTGTGACTTAAGTTTAGTCAGTGCAGGCCTCCGATGAGAAAAACCCAAAATTTCATAACCATAAATAAAATAATTAAATAAAGTTATTTTATTTTTCAAATGCTTATAACTCATAAACGGTGACTTGGATCAAAAGTCTGAGACCGCCACTGTGCTCGTGAGGGTATTCTTTATTTAGGCAGAACTAACATTGGCCAGTGTGGGCCAACTATAGAAGTTAGTTTTTGGCTATAAATTAAATAATTAACTAACAATTATTTTATTGTTAAAATCAATAACTTCTAAATGGTAACTCGAATTGAAAATATGAGAGTACTGTTGAGTTCTTAGGGACATGTTTTTATTATTCAAAGCAACACATCGATTGGCACGGGTCGACGGTGACTGTCAATGATTTTCTAAACTTTTTTTCAGGTATGTTCAGTAAACGCGTGGGTGACATTTTCTATCTTTTGAACTCATGTTCAGATTAAAAATTTGAGGAAACCATTTAATCGGCAGTGCCGGGATTCTCTTAAGGGAGGCTCCACTTGGACCGCATTAGGTCAAGAAAAAAAGTTAGATTTTGTACTTTAAAAAAAATTACTTTGTTAATTTATTTCTTTCTTTCTTTTCCTCCAAAGAATAAGCGGTAGTGGCGGGACCACCGACGTGTGAAGCCATTAAATGCATTGACTCTTCAAATACATTGTAACTGCACAGTTGGAATTAGGAAGGTTCCTATTAAATGAACCCCCATTAATTCAATGGGCATTACTCACCCTCCCTCTCTCCTAATTATATGAAGCTTGAGGAGAGGTATTGGAACAGCTTCACCAAGCGATGAAGTTCTGATAAAGTGTCATGACGCCAATCACTTCAAAGACGGAGCCGGTTCTAACGGGCAGTGATGAGAGACATTTGAATCATGAACCGAAGGACAACCTTTGAGCGGAAACATTGGCGGCTTGTTGTGGGGATGATGAACACCGACTCTTCCTCAATCGTGGGCGTTCTCCAATGATCTTGAGGTAGGGATTTATTTTGTTATAATTTCAAGTGAGTGTTGAATCCTATTCCTCCCTTGTGTTTTCAAGCTAACGCGGAGGGCGTGATCCAAATTAACATGGCCCAGACCCACCTCTACCTTGTTTACCCTTATGTTCTCCATGGAAGACCGCCAGCATGGTGGCACCGGCCAGCCACAATGGAGGCGGTTTTCCAACACGCACAACAGGAGGAGGTTGAGGCACTATACCGCGGCAGTTTGTGGAGCGGCTAGCCACATAGGTGGTACGGCGTGTCATCGCACACTGCTGATGAGAAAGGTCATGGCCAAATCCGCGGCAGGCGAAGACGGCAGCGGGCCTGAGCCGACCGAGTGGGAAAAGGGGTGGCACCCTCAGGCACTGTCGATAGCTCATGCCGCAACTAGTGGGCCGCCGCAGGTGGAGAGGGGTGCTGCCCCGTGACGCGCCGTGTTGGCAGACCCCCAGCTGGCCAAAATGGTCAACCGTTACGCGGTGGGGTAGCGCCCCACCGGCTAGCTGAAACGGCCCTGCACCCATGGGGCCAGTAGGGAAGACTAGTCCGCCTTCTGGCAGACCAATTCGGACACGGGCTGACCGAATGGGCTAGGCCAAACTCTCGGCCTAGTGGGCCAACGTGGGTGGGTCGATCCCCACCCGACGGGTCAGTTCAACCGCGGCCTGGGCCCGCGAACCAAACTGGGCTAACCCCAACGAGCTAGACCCAATAAACTGGGCCAACCCATAGCGAGTCGAACCTGAGCGGGGTCAGGTAGACCCCAGGACCCGTTGCGTCGGGCCGGCCTGACCGTGTCGGACCGGGAACAGACCCAACCGGTCCCCAGATAAATAAATGCATGTAACTGAAGAACTGGGTGTCCATTCAACACACCTTCAGTGGAATTGGTATCCCTTTTGGGAAGTGGCCCCTTTGGAATATCCCATCAGGCCCGACCGAACTAGGCTAGACCAAGGTGTTATCACCCCTCTTTCACGGAAAGGGGTGTAACTAACAGACTGAGCGTCCATTTGACAAACCATCTGCGGCACCGAAACTCTTAGGACGAGGCGGTCCTTTTTGGTATAATCCACCTAATTTTCAGAGAAATTTTGAGTGCATATGGGTTGGATCGAACCCAAATCCAACTGGGCCCTCGGAACTAAAATGCTTATAAGTCATAGACCGGGTATCCGATTGACGCGACATCTGTCGCGTTGGAACCCTTATGACATGGCAGTCCTTTAGGATTTTTTTTGTGAAACATCGTGTTGGTTGAGTTACAAATTAAGTCTTGAGGAGTGGCTCTCCCAAATATGATATGAGCGGAAATCTAGTGGTTGGCAGTGAGGCGGAGGTTGGAGACATATCATATGGAGGTTAGTATCGTGTGATCCTGCATGGGTCATCACTGATCCTGTGTGGGTCAGCGCTCATAGATCCTATGTGGGTCAGTGTATACCAGTCCTATGTGGGTCAGATCCTATGTGGGTCAGCACTTAGCGATCCTGTGTGGTTCAGCACATACTGATTATGTGTGGGTCAGATCCTACGTGGGTCATTGTGGGGGTTAATACCTATCGACTCTGGGTGGGTCAGATAATATGTGGGTCATTGTGGGGGTTAGTACCTATTGATCCTATGTATTCCATACTCTGTATGGTCATTAGTAGTGCCTATTGATAGAATAAGATGATATAGCTTCGCAACTGATCATTTGTACTTATATACTTCTTTAATACCTAGTTTGAGCTGAGAATCTGTGTGAGATGAGTCTTTTACCATCGTGGTGTTATCTTCATGGTGTTACCTATGTAGTAATTTTACCTTTATAGTGTTACTTGTGTGGTAATTTTACCTTCATGGTGTTACCTTTGTGGTACATTTACCTTCGTGGTGTTACCTTTTTTGTATTCTTCTCTCATGTATGAGATGGGTATATCTTGATAACTTAGGTATATTTATGGGAATATACCTGAGTAGAGTTGTTGAAGGCTCCGTGATTTGTGGTTGAGGTCTTTCTTTGTGGTTTTTCCTTTGTGGAACTCTGGGAGACCTTCGAGGGTCTCGGGGTCCCTACTGAGTATCGTTATACTCACCCCTGCATAGGCTACGCCCACACCTTGTTGTGTCTTGTACAGACGAAGGACAGTGTTGATCGAGGCTAAGGGATCCAGGACTGGACAGTGCTTGGAGGTGTACCTTTGACATGATGTGCTTCGGTGACTACTGATCCTGATTTGTACCTACTGTTTAGGTAGAATCCTCAGTGGATGTTCCAAGAGCTATTTTTTCCTTTTTTAGTTGTAATTTTACTTTCCAGTTGGGCTTGTATTCCGGCCCCTTTTTCTTTCAATAAACTTTTTACTATAGTAGTTTACTTTGTGGTTTCTTCTTGTTGTCTTCTTGGTTTGGGTGTTTTTACAGGTTTAAAGGCAATGCCTTCCTGTTTTAGAGATACGATTTTCTGGCGCTATTCTCTAGCACCTGGACTATGGAAGGCGGGATTAGGGTAGTCATGGAACGGGCCCGGAGGGATGGGTCATGACAAAGTGGTATCAGAGGGGTCAGTTCCTCCAAAGAACTAGGACTCTGATCTTTTCTATGTGGAAATAGTGTTAAGTGTTATGAGTGTAGTTTTCTTTTTGGGGAATCTAGTGTTGGTGTAGTGGCCGATGTATCCATACACCAGGACCCTGAATTCTGATTTATGACTCAGTGAATGAAAACATTAATTGCGTGTGTTTTGAAAAGTTTTTCTTATGATTTCTTTGAGTTAACTCACCAGGTATAACTTATTGACTTTGGGCAACCTATTCCTTATCAGGATTCCTCTGCATAGACAGCCAGCCAAGATTCCCGAGATAGTGCACGATGATGGCCCACCAAGTGATGAGGCTTCGGTGCAAGGCCCTCTTATGATGATAGTACCATCGGGTGGTGCACTAGTAGCACCACCACCCATTGGGAAGAAAATTACACCATTTCCACTAGCAGAGGGTGCATGCTGAATGAGCATGTTGCACGAGTTTTTGCATTAGAGAGCTCCGAGGTTTCAAGGTGAGATGGATCTGCTGGTGGTTGAGGACTGGTAGGAGGTTCTGGATAGAGTTTTTCACTTAGTTGGAACACCATCAAATCATATGATGATCCTAGTTGCTAGCCTTTATTAGTGTGTGACCACGAGGATATCCCACATGGTGATGAGGCTTCGGTACATGGACTATTGCCTGAGATGGTACCTTCGAGTAGTGTGCCAGCTATGACACTTCCTGTTGGTCAATAGTTACAACCAGTGGTACCGGTAGAGGACACATTTAGGTTTAGTGCCTTATACATGTTTTATCATCAGATAACCCACAAGTTCTGAGGTGATCCCGACTCATAGGTGGCTAAGGACTGTCTTGAGGAGGTGGCTGAGTTTCTATCTAGCCAGGGTACCATTTGATCATATGGCGGTCCTGGTAGAGAGCCTTCTACGTGGATCAGCCGGACGATGATAGGGTTTACATGTCCCTAATATTGCGAAGAGGTTAATTTTTTGTGGACAAGATTGAGAACCATCCTGAGATAAGGGGGTCTCTTTCCATTAAAATCTAAAGGGTGAGTGTTCCCTAGAGATTCTACAACTTCGGTAAGATGACATGTCAGTAGCTGAGTATTCATCGAGGCGTACATACCATCCTAGGTACTCGATGAATATAGTACGGTTAGTGCTTCAGGGCCCGGACCTTCAATCGAGGTGTGTTTAGGGACATCCAATCCATAACTATTCCTTTATACATTCCTACTTATGTTAGAGTGCTAAATAGATCCATTTTGGTTGAATGTTATTTGGCTGAACGGATACATCCAGTTAATGTTAGCAGTGGTAAAGTAGGAAACTGACGCCAGTCTCATAGACTTGGGCATCTAAAATGTTTTGGGAAGAGTAAGTGATAGGGATAGATGGATATGTAGGGAAACAGATGTGGAAGTGGAGCTAGGAGAGTAGCATGAGGTTGTACACATTTCGACATGTTACAACCACCACCCTAATATAGTCCCCACTAGGCTCAGGGAGCTGAAGGATAGGGGAAGGGAGTAGCTGCATGCGGTCAATGAGTGTGACCCAAGGTCTCCAAGAATTATTCGAGGAATGGTCTATGTCTTCTAATAGTTGTCATATTAATATACATAGGCACCGATCATTCCTTCTTAACACAAATCTTGTTCAAGACATAGAGTTTTCGGTTAAACTGAGGATTTGACCCTTACGTCTAGATATACCTTTGGGAGGTGACTCGATAATCACACTTATGCCAATGGTGTGATATGACCCTTAAGGTGAGATTTTTGGTTAGAAACTCTTGGTGGAAGCATCGAGGCCTTACAACATTAGTTTGGGGATGGACTGGACATCCACAGTTCATACTTAGATTGACTATTTTAGGAAGAAAGGATGTAGTATATCTACAACATTCGAATGGGGTTTTCCTTGGTTGGAGAAAAAGGAAACCCAGGTAGCACAGGATAAACTCATGCATAAGAGGGTGCAGCCGGTCACTCTTGAGTTAGCCAGCCATACCCTTGTGGTAGTAAGAGTTTTTAGTTTTTAGTTCCCAACAGCAGTGGTAGAGTGTGGGGACATTTTTCAAAAGTTGTTTCTAGGATTACCTCCCTAAAGGGAGAGGGAATTCTACTTTGGTTGGGTACTTTCAGAGATTTGTACCTTACTTCACCAGGGTAGAGACACCCGTGTCAGCTTTGATGAAGAAGGGGTATCCTTTCCTATAGATGGAGAAGTGTCAGCAGAGCTTTCAGAAGCTGAGATAGAGACTGACGAGTGCCCCCATCTTTAGGCTACCAGGAGAGGCTGTTGGGTGTGTAGTCTACTACGATGCATCAGGGACTAGACTATGTTATTTCCTATTATAGGAGTGGGCATTGATCACATACGGCTCACAGCAGTTGAGACAGCACGAGCAGAACTATGATACCCATGAACTAGAGTTAGTAGTAGTGGTCTTTTCATTGAAGATGTGGTGGCACTACTTGATGGGTGAACGATTTACGGTTTACTCTGATCAAAAACTATCGGGTATATCTTCTCACAGAAGGACCTGAACCTGAGACAATGACGATGGTTATAGTTCCTCCAAGACTATGACTTTGATATATTCTATACTTCTGGGAAGGGGAACGTGGTAGCAGACGCACTCAGGAGGAGGTCTGGTCTAAAACTGTGGAGTGAGGCATTAGAGCAGCTAGTTATGCCATGGATATCCTTCATGGATAAATTTGTAGTAGCTTAACTCTAGTATATGACCGTCACTCTCCCAATTTGTCAACAAGTTTGGAAGGCACATCTTAGGGATGTTGACTGTGAGGCCTAACGTGCTCAGTTATCCTCAGGACGGTCTCTTGAAGGATTTTATGAAGGTGGGGAGCATGTTTTTCTCTTCAGAGTATGAACCATCATACCAGTGATGCTTCGGGATGTGGTGTTGAGGGAGTTACATACATCCCCTTTAATAGTACTTCCGGGAGTGGCGAAGATTTACCAGTACCTTCAACGTCAGTACTGATGGAAAAGGATGGAAGAAGTGGTGGAAGAGTTGTGTCATGATGCCTTACTTATCAGTAAGTGAAGACTGCATTGAGCCGACATAAGTCTTATGCTGACAGAAGATGGAGACCCTTGGAGTCCGAGGGGGGGAGACCATGTCTTCCTACGGGTCTCACCCCGACAAGGATTGCGTAGGTTTGGCCAGGGAGAAAATTTATCTTCGAGCTTCATCAGCCCTTTCTATATTCTCAGCAGAGTGGGCGAGGTGGAATACCATCTATCTCTTCCACTGCAAATGCACCGGGTGCATAATGTTTCCTATGTGTCCTAGCTGAGGAGATGCATGCATGATTCATCGCACATTATCGACTTGGGTGATTTCGACATTGATGATGGGGTGACTTTTATAGAGTTTTTGGTGGAGATAGAGGATCTACAGGAGAAAGTCCTTCATGGACATTAAATCCCTATGATGCGAGTTAGGTGGCAGTACGAGAACCTCCAAGAGAGCACAAGAGAGCAGGAGGCTCAGATTTGTGCTCAGTACTCTCATTTGTTTGATTTGCCTTTATTTTTTTAGAGATTTAAATCCCTAAGGTGGGGAGAATGTAAGGTCCCAAAATTTTCGTATAATTTTTTTTAATTATATGGATTTATTTCGAGACCGTGAAATCTGGCGGCATGTGATTCTGAGGCCCAGAATGATCCGTCGAAAAATTTTAAGTTTAAAATTGCACGTGTGAGTGGTTTCTTAAATTTTTTTAATAACTCTTAAATTGTTTCCCGAATCAGAAATATTAGGGTACCATTATGTTTAGGATATCGAGTTTACCCTAGGAATGACTTAAGTTTAATCGGCGCAGGCATCCAATGAGAAAAACCTGAAAATGGCATTACCATAAATAAAATAATTAATAAAGTTATTTTATTTTTCAAATGCTTATAACTCACAAACGGTGACTCAGATCAAAAGTCTGAGACCACCGATGAGCACATGAGGGTATGATTTCTTTAGGCCAGATACTAAAATTGGTCGGCACGGGCCAACTATGGAAGTTAGTTTTTGGCCATAAATAAAATAATTAAGTAACAATTATTTTATTGTTAAAATACATAACTTCAAAATAGTAACTTGGATTGAAAATATGATAGAACTGTTGAGTTTGTAGGGACATTTTTCTTTTAGGAAAAGCCTAAACTCGACCAGCGTGCATTGAGGGTGATTGTTAATAATTTTCTGATCTTTTTTGGGTATGTTCAGTAAACGCGCGAGCGACATTTCTTATCTTTTGAACTGGTGCCTAGATTAAAAATCTGAGGGCACAGTTGAATCCATAGCACTGGGATTCGCTTAATAGAGACTCCACTTGGACCACAGTAGTTTAGGAGAAAAATTTAGATTGTGTACTTTTTAAAAGAATAATAAAACAACTTTGTTATTTTATTTCTTTCTTTCTTTTCCTCCAACGGACAAGCGACAGTGTCGAGACCAATGACATTTCAAGCCATTAAATGGATTGACTCCTCAAATCCTTTGTAACCATGTTCTTGGAATTAGGAAGGTTCCTATTAAATGAACCCCCATTAATTCCATAGGTGTTACTCACCCTCCCCCTCTCCAAATTATATGGAGCTTGGGGAGAGGTATTGTCACAACTTCACCAAGAGACAAAGTTCTGATAATGTTATGCGATGCCAATCACTTGTAATATGGAGTTGTTTCTAACGAGCAGTGATGAGTGACATCTGAATCACGAACTGAAGGATGACATTTGAGCGGCAACTTTGGCGGCTTGTTGTGGGGACAACGAACACCAACTCTTCCTCAATCGTGGGCGTTCTCCAATGATCTTGAGGTAGGGATTTATTTTGTTATAATTTCAAGTTATTTTTGAATCTTATTCCTCCCTCATGTTTTCAAGCTAATGAATAGGGTGTGGGCCAAATGATAATGGCATGAACCCTACGCTACCTTGTTTACCCTTGCGTTCTTTGTGGAAGACTGTTGGCACGGCGGCACCGGCCAGCCACGATGGAGGCGGTGCGCCGACACATGCTGCAAGAGGAGGCTGTGACACTATGTTGCATCGGTTAGTAGAACGGTCGGCCACGGAGGTGGTGCAATGCTCCTTCATGCACCACTAGTGGGGAAGGGTATGACCGATGCCTCGGTGGGCGAAGACGATGGCCAGCCCGAGCTGACCGCACGGGACAAGGGGCGGCACCCGCAAGTTCCACCGGCAGCTACAGCCGCGACAAATAGGACACTACAGGTGGAGAGAGGTGTGGCCACGTGTCACGCCATGTTGGTGGACCCCCGATTTCCAAAACGGCCGACTGTTACACGGTTGGGAAGCGCCCCACCGGCTGGCCGAAATGGCCCTGCACCCATAGGGCCAGCTGGGAAGACCGATTCTCCTTCTGGCAGACAGGGTTGGGCGCGGGTCGGCCAAACGGTCCAGACCCGCCCAGCAGTCTGGGCCAAACCCGCGGCCCAGCAAGCTGGACCCACCAGTGGGCCAGGCCGAACCTGCGGCCCAGTGGGCCAACGCGGGTGGGCCGAGCCCCGCCGGACGGTCCGGGACAACCGCGGCCCGGGCCCGCGAACCAAAATGAGCCAACCCCGATGGGTCGGGCCCAGTAAACAGAGATGACCTTTAGTAGGATGGACCCGAGCGGGGTCAGGTAGACCTTAGGACCCATTGCGTCGGGATGACCTGACTGAGTCTAACCGGGCCCAGACCCAACCGGTCCCCGAATAAAGAAACAATCATAACTAACGAAACGTGTGTCCATTCAAGATTCCATCAGTGGCATTGGGATCCCCTTTAGGAAGTGGTCCCTTTGGCATATCCCGTCAGGCCCTACCAAAGGGGCTGGACCAAGGTGCAATCACCCCCATTTCACGGAAAGGGGTGTAACTAACAGACTGGGCATCTGTTTGATGAACCTTCTACGGTGCTGAAACCCTTAGGATGAGGCGGTCCTTTTTGGTAGAATCCAATTGTGTTTTGGAGAAAGTTGAAGTTTGGATGGGTTGGATCAAACCTGAATCCTACCGGGCCCTCAGAACTAAAATGCTTAAAAGTCACAGACTGGGCGTCTAATTGACACCCCGTCTCTCGTGTTGGAACCCTTATGAAATTGAGGTCCTTTGGGATTCTTATTCATGGAACTTATTAGTGGTTGAGGTACAAATAATGGATTAAGGTGTGGTTCTACCAAATGTTCTATGAGTGGGAATCCAGTGGCTGGCAGTGAGGCAAAGGTTGGAGATAGATCATACGGAGGTTAGTACTCAGCGATCTTGTGTAGGTCAGCAACGATCATGTGTGGGTCAGATCCTATGTGGGTTAGTGCTCAGTGATCCTATGTGGGTCAGTGCATACTGATCCTATGTGGCTCAGATCCTGTGTGGGTTAGCGCTCAGCGATCCTGTGTGGGTCAGCGCATACTGATCCTGTGTGGGTCAAATCCTGTGTGGGTTATTGTGAGGGTTATTACCTATAAACTCTGGGTGGTTCAGATCCTGTGTGGGTCATTAAAGGGGTTATTTCCTATCAATCTTGTGTGGGTTAGACTCTGTATGGTCAGAAGTAGTGCCTCGTGACAAAATAAGATGATCTAGCTTCGTGATTGATCATATGTACTTCTATAATTCCATAATACCTGGTTTGAGTTGAGACTCTATGTGAGCTCATTCATTTAACTTCATGGTGTTATCTTTGTGGTGTTACCATTGTGGTACTTTTACCTTTATGGTGTTACCTTCATTGTGTTACCAGTGTGGTACTTTTACCTTTGTGGTGTTACCTTCGTGGTGTTACCTTCGTTGTGTTACCTTTGTGGTACTTTTACCTTCATGGTGTTACCTTTGTGGTATTCTTCCCTCATGTATGAGACAAGTATATCTTCATAAAATAGGTGTATATATGGGTATATACCTAAGTAGAGTTGTTGATGGCTCTGTGCTTTGTGGTTGAGGTCTTTCTTTGTGGTTTTTCCTTTGTGGAACTCTAGGAGACCCTTGGGGGTATTAGGGTCCCTACTGAGTATTGTTATACTCATACCTGCATGGGCTATGCCCACACCTTGTTTTGTCTTATGCATACAATGGACAATGTTGATTAAGTCTGAGGGAACCAGGATTGGATGGTGCTCAGAGGTGGACCTTTGACATGACGTGCTCTAGTGACTACTGATCATGAGTTTTACCTACCCTTCAGGTAGGATCCTCGGTGGACATTCCAAGAGTTGTTTTTATTTTTCCAATTGTACTTGTACTTTCTAGTTGGGCTTTTATTCCAGCCACTTTTTCTTTCAGCACACTTTTTACTACAGTAGTTTACTTTGTGGTTTCTTCTTGTTGTATTCTTGGTTTGTGTGTTTGTTCAGGTTTAAAGGAAATGCCTTTCCATTTTAGGGATACTCCTTTCCAGTGCTAGTCGCCAGCCCCTGGCCTATGGAAGGTGGGCTAAGGGTAGTCACAGCACAGGCCCCAGGGGATGGGTCATGAAAAAAACTAGTAATCTCATAGAGGAATATCAAGATATCATCCTATAGTGTATCAAGCTAAGAGAAAATATATTATGACTGGGGGGTCTAACCAGTGTCTAAAGTGGCTTGAGGTTGGGGGTATCACCAATCAAATGGTTGGGGGTATAACAAACCAAGGAAGAAGATTTTGATCCCTATAGGCTGTAACTTGGATCAAATGGAGAATTGAGTATTGGGGTATCAAACCAGTTTCTTCCAAAAACATTATAATTGATAACATTTTTATAGTATAGAATCCATATTGGGGGGTCTAACCAACATATAAAGGAGTAGTTATTTGTACCAAACCTTATAAAAATATTATGTTTTGGGTTTTATTTAATTTCTATTTTTAATATATAAACTACTCATTTTAATAGGTGATATAGTATTTAATTAAAAGGTGGTAAAAAAACAAAACAATTCATTAAAATAAGTTACACTTGATTCACCCCCCCTAGTGTGATTGTAAAATCTATTGGGAACCTAACATATAACC
The DNA here is from genome assembly GCA_963277665.1 of Viscum album. Lineage (NCBI taxonomy): Eukaryota > Viridiplantae > Streptophyta > Magnoliopsida > Santalales > Viscaceae > Viscum > Viscum album. The sequence continues at coordinate 1,648,737,013 of OY728159.1, forward strand.
TTATGAAACATTTATAAAAGTAAATCCACCCTTACACGGTTCTCTAGGTACCCTTACACAACTCTTCCTACCCTTACACAATGTTGGGAAGACCCTTATGCAGCGCATGGTTTACCTTTATACAGCACTAGGATCAGTAGTTTACCCTTATATAGCGAGGGAAATGACATTCCACCCATATGGAGTGCATGTAAAGAAGCCTCCATCCATACTCAATTCACACTTAACCTTATGTTGAGGCTTTTACAACCCATGTACCCTTATATAACCCTTATAAAATGGGTGTTACCCTTATGAAACCCAAAGAGAAGGTATTATACCCAACATAACCAATAAAAATGGATCTTTACCTTTACCCAAATCAAGGAAAACCCATGTTACCATTATATGACTCTTAAAAAATATGAGTAAGGGTAATATTTTTTGAAAAGAAATTCCTCATGAAAAGACATATAAATTATAATCCAAGGTGGGTTTAAAGATTATTTAAAAACTAAGGATGTTACAATTCTCCCCCTATAACGACTTCCCATCCTCAAGAAGTATCTCTGGTGATCTTCCCTAAAAAACTCAAGTTACATAGCTTGAACATTAGATTGAAAAAATCATAAGATAATTTTACTAGTAAATCCAAACCAGAAACCACTTGAGTAGATATGAACAAAAAAGTTGATTTTGTAACAACCAAGAGACATATAGAGAATAAGAAATTTGGATTTCACCTCTAACTATAGAATTTACATCTCCATAATTTTTTGGGGCTTGATAAACCATATAATATCTACTATCCACCACTCCATGATGACTCAAAGGCTCATGAGTCACCTAGTTTACCCACCCCTATAAGGTCTACCCCTACTCTTGAGGTCCTTTATATGACTTTTTTGAGAACATACTCGATGATTCTTTACTAAAACACTTCAGATTCTCTAAATTTTCACAATGGTGAACAATCTTGAGAGAATATTCATAGTCATTAATAAAATGACCCTTATTCCCATAGTTTTAGCACTAAGAAAAATCATCTCCCCTAGATGGATTCCATAAAGATTATCTATTTTTCTTGATTATGACCACTACACTGGAATTCATCCTTTGACTTCCTCTTCTTATTGTTATAATAAACAATAAATACTTCAGTGGAGAAGTTATATGTTGGTCCATTAATAGTAGGAAGAATGCCAGAAGCTCTATCATCCTCAATTCCCTTCTCTATCATCATTGCTTTATGAAGAAATCTAGCATAGGTCATCATATAAATGTTTCTAAATTGTAATTTTGGATATAGGAAAAGAAAAATCTCAAACATTATGGCCTTATGTGCCTTTTATTCTACCATAATAGGGGAAAACTAAACCATCTTGGTCATGTGTGTGGAATAGGATGACACTATCATCATCCCTGATTAGAGATCCATAAACTCTTGAAAACAATTCGGATTCATTGCATTTGAAAGTAACTCTACAAAGAAGAGATCTTTGAAGGTCGCCAAATTTATCCCTTCCCCTTTACCAGACTATAGCATGGAAACCCACTATTATCCAGATATACCTTGAAGCATAAAATTTACAAGCTTCACTTTCTAATCCTCTGGGGTATTTACCAATCCAAATACACTCTCAATTACCAGTACCCAATCCTCAACATTATAATGGCCTCTAGTTCCCTATAAGGATGGGGGATGATATATCTAGATGTTGAAATCATAATCGTCCATTTTTGGCCCACCCTGGGGGATCCTCCACCCTAAATAGGCACCAATCAAAAGAGTCTTAGCCAGACCAATTCTATATATTATACCACTAGAGCAACTATGGGATAATTCTTAACTACATACTCTTATATGAAAGGGGTGAAACAAGCTACGTAAGACATCTAAGAGACAAAAGTTTCTAAAATAACCAAAAACCTTACAGAAAGACAACAACTTTAAATAATAAAGATCGATAATCAAACACAAGCATGCATAAAGGTTGATAACAAGGTTAAACCTAAGAGGCTACCCATAAGCACAAGTCATAACCCCCTAATCACTACCCAAAACCCAATTTAAGCCTCCAATACTTCTATGTTATCTACATCCACATATATACACTCAAGCTTGGGATATAATAAGCTCAAATAGAAATAATTCAGGAAATAATTTACCAAAGAACATACTATAATTTCAACATGAATTTAATTATTTGGGATCAATCTAATATAAGCAACATGTATATATGGAATTTGAACATATATTTCTAGCATAATACATGTACATAAACCAAACCCATAAATCACATATCAATATCATGTGCATCACCCATGGTTAATTTAATCAATAGTAACATAAAATAGTAAAAACATATTTCAACCACTTCATAGAAATATGGAGTTCCACTATATAGTGTTGGATGGGCATAGTCATAGTCCCCCTACCTGAGTATCGAGCATCCATACTATCTATCTAGTCCCAAATAAAGGAAAATAGAAAAGATAATTTATTGAATTGGGCCTTATAATATCATTTTCTAACATCCCAACCTGAACCACTGGGTCTAAGACGAAGTGTCACTTGACCTCATGTGATCCACCACGTATATAAGAGGCTACTGACTAGCAATGAGGGTCAACGTCTGTCAGTGGGAAGACTATACCCTTAGTATCATGTCATAGGATAAATAATAATATAACATAATATAAATCAAATAGTGATTAATAATGAGTAACCATTATAGTAATAACAAATACAATAATCAAGCCCATGTAGTAATAATATAGCATGAAAGATATATAAAAAAATAAATAATGATCCAAGGTAAGGTATGGGGTAAATCTAGAAAATAATATCAGTAGAAAATGTCATACTCAAACTCTATCCAGTGTGGTTCACATCCTCATACTCAACCATCCACCATAGGGCCCTTTCCCTTAATGAGATCTATTATCATAAAATCTAAAAGCGCACTGAAATGCGTGAGTAGGTTGTGAGTAAAAGACTTAATATGATACCACCAATGACCCTTAACATTAGTTCATAAGATATAAAATTGCATCACATAAAGTAAATAAGGTACATATATAAATATAAATATATCACAAAAATATGAAAATATATATATCAAATCCTTAAAGACTGAATATACCTTCCTTAGAACAAATCTAGAAGAAACATCATTCATCCACCCAATCCCCTCAATGGAATAGCCCAAAATCATGTATAAAACATCCCTACGATTTAGATAGCCCAATTATGTGTTGACCAATGTATAGAAAATCATTCTTGGAGGATATACCAAAAGCATGTGATATATCCCACTAGTTAAAGTAGCCCAAGTACATGCAGACCAATGTCTTGAATGTCCCTCTCAGAGGATATTCCAAATAGGATTATCTCACACACTCAACTGAAAAAAGACATAAGAATAGAACATATGATACAAAATGAAAAATGACATGTAAAAATCACATTAATTCAAAAAATATCGTCATCATCACAATTCATATGCAACAAAACACATGTATAGGTTAAGGCTACATACACACACCTCATGTAATCAACCATTAGGCATAGGTTTCTTGGGGATACACATGCTTGATAAAAATCATTTCAATAAACCATATAATACATGAGAGAAAGTTAAGGGATTTATACCTTAATCCCATTTATGAATAACTCCAAGGTTCATCAAGGAAACATCACCTAAACCACATCTATGTATTCATCGACTCAAACCACTTTCTAAGGATTCATAGAACTCAATTATAACATTTTATTTCAAAAATAAAAAAAACATACATGTTATAATATCATTCTCTCTCTTCTATAATCAAGCATAATCATGATAATTCTATATTATCCTTCTTAGTAAAACAATATTATTTCCTAGAGAATAATTGAAACTCTACATGTGATAATAATCTATTTCTCTATAATAGTCTAAAATGGATTGAAATAATTATTATTATTTTTCTATAATTTTGAGTTATTATCATTTTAAGAAGATATTATCATTTTATAAAAAACTTTGAAAGCTAATTTTACCTATGATAATAGTTCCTTCTCACTATAATAATCCTATAAAAACTAAAGATCATTATTTTTATCATTTTTAAAAATTTACCGATTATTCTCATTAAATAATTTCTTGACCATAATTTCTAGAAACTCAAGAGGAAATAGGTCTAAAAACATACATAAAATAATAATTGTAATTTTCTCCTCAAAGAACACAACTCATAGAAAAAAAGGATAGATAGGTTTAGTCATGCTTGGAAAACAGAAGAAGAACTTGAATCTCACAAGGAGGAATTTTCAAATCTCATGTAAAGGATCTTTGGCTACTAATACTCAATAAATCAACTAAAAATGAAGGTAATTTTTGTGAATATTTTTAAGAATTACATCCATATACAGGTTTGCAACATTAAACCAACTAAAAATTATAATATAATATTTTATTAAATATATTCTTAAATTATGAGAATTCATAATCTTTAATGATATGAATTGAAAACCTTGAACAAGTAAAACCATTAATTTATATGATTTTAGGATTTTTAATTCATAAAAATAGTTTAATGGGTCACGTTGGGGGTAGAAGAAGAAAAAATATGAAAAATTGGGTGAAAAGAATTACCCTTATGAATGTAGTATGCACTCTATATGGATAACTTTATTTTCACTTACATAGTGGTAGGTACCCTTATGTAAACCCTATTTTACCCTTATATAACTCCAAATACCCTTAAATAATGCATTTTTACCCTTAAACGGTTATTGATACCCTTACCTAAGACTCCAGGTACCCTTATGCAGCCTTTATATAAAAGGATCTACCCATACAAAGTTCTCATGTCACCCGTACACAATGATTTATACCCTTATGAAGTGCTAGGAATACCCTTATGTAACACATGGATTACCTTTATAGAGCACTGGGATGAATGGATTATCCTTACACAGCCTAGGAAATGACACTCTACCCTTACACGGTGTATAGAAATAAGCCTCTACCTGTGAGAAAGTCACACCTACCCTTACATAGAGGCTTGGACATCACACTTAGCCATACATAACCCTTATAAAAAGTGTTTTACCTTATATAACCTAGTTAAAATGGCTATTTACCCTTCAACAATTCATGGAAACTCTATTTTACCCTTATATAACTCTCCAAAAACATAATTAAGTTTGATATTTATTAAAAAATATTTCCACATAAAAATACTTGTAAATTATAAACCAAATGGGGTTTAGATATCATTTAAAAACTGAGTATGTACAAGTAGTTAACATCATCACTTAGAAGGAGTATTTAACTCTATACACATTACCCAATTAATTTTAGGGATTTAATAGACCCACCCATCACATAATGGAGAAATTCACTTAATATTTTGGAATTAATACTCATTCCCACTTTCATCAATAATTCCCAAGTATCAATTCTTATAATAAAAAAAATTAACTTTCATTTTTCCTCATATCTTAAAATAAAAAACATTTTATAACTTTCAATTTTCATAAAAAATCCCATAAAATCACCCATATACATGAGTGTTTTAAAATCAATCCATGAAGGAAAATTATCTCAAAAAAATCTTATCATTTTTATAGAAACTTGTTTAAACTTTATTTTAAAAATTCATTGAAAATACAATTAAAATAAATCTACAAGAGTAAAATCATTAAAGTACCAGCAAGGCACTTTGATGAAAAATTAAATAATGTTTTCATCAAATAAATCCTTTAGAACATAAAATAATGGCTTTAAAGCTAAACCACCATGGTTTATATTGAAATATACTTCAAATAAATCATTCAATACTAACTAACAAATAGGGTTATTCCAAAAAAATATGGTTTTCAAAAAATAAATTTTGAGAAAGAGAATAATTATATAAAAATAATAATTTTTGAAATAAATATTATTTCCCTTACCTTTGAAAATTTGAGTTAAAACTATATAAACACTTAAAAAAATTATAATAGAAAATTTCTTTTCAAATAAACTGTGGATAAAAATGGTATTTACATTTTGATATCATTTAAAATTTAGTACAGAAATGGTTGATACTTTTAAAATATAAACTTTAAATAGAGATTCTAAAAATGATCCCATTATATTAATTTTGAAGGTTAAACCTTTCACATAGGAAATAACCTTAATAATATAACCTTAAAGGTTTATCCATTGAAGTTCTTCTTGATGAATGATTCTCAGACCTCACTCTCCCTCTTTTACTACCTTTCTAATAATAGTTAATAAAGAAGAAAAAAGGGTGTCTCTAGGGGTATAAGAAACACTTGTATATATCTTATCCTGAATGAAAATTATATCCCTTTTATATTAAATCTAAAACTATATATTCATATTTACATATTATTAAATAATTAAAGTATAGTAGATTGATATTGAAAGGGAATGAAAAAATAGATTTTCATATCCCTTATGTATTATATTAGTTAGTATGATAAGATCTCAATTACAGTGAGCCTTATAAAAATATAGCATCTGATGAAATTTTAATTTCACATTGGAATATAATTACCATGAAAATTTTATATTTAAGTTAATAATCATTTAAATATTCATATAAATAAATCCCCAAGGTCATGTAAAGATTCTACCCATCTTGGTCATATAATTTTTCATAAAATATCATATAAACATCAAAACTCCAACTTTAATGGGGGATGAGAACTCATTTGATTATAGATAAAGTTAGAATATATTCTATTATATACTAACTAATAAATTTGTTTTCTTAAATATTGATGTCCCTACTAATGTTTTGTTCTACACTTTCACTCTTCTTCATCAAAAAAATCTATTTTATAATACACTCAGTGTAATTTTATCTACATGAGGTATTTAATATATAAATATATATATATTATAACTTTCATTTATTAGGGAAGAAAACAATAGAAGTCAATGTCATTTTAAATTATTAGTTTGTGCCTTTCATGAATTATACACAACAAACCTTCATGCAACTGTTACCCTTTACATTGGCATAAAAAAGGGAACACCCTTATGTGAACTAGGATCTATATTCTACCCTTATTCAAGATGGATGAGTTACCTTATCAATATTCCAAATATTTTGAATGAATTTTACCTGATATTAAAATATTCTCACCTGTGATTAAGCTACCTTCCTACACGTTAGTCTCTTCTTACATTCGTGTAGCCAAAAAACCATCGCATTACTCTTACGCGAGTTACATACCACCCTTATGTGAATTGGGAGATTTCAAATGACCCTTACATGAAATCCATCCTACCTTTACTTAGGTTTACAATTTATAATCTTAACTATACACAACATGGATTTTCACATTTACATAAAATCAGTTCTACACAAGATATAATTTTAACTATTAAATTTTATAAATTTATTCTTATACACTATAATTCTAATTTTATAAAATATTAAAACTCATAATATATTAACTTATTCTTAAATTATTTCCTATACACTTAAATATTTATTAATAAATTCCATTTATTATAATTTTTTTAGAAAAAATATTAATTTATTATAATTAACATAATAATTATTACATTATTATTAAAATTTATATTTATCACTATTTATCATCATATATCAAATAATTCCAAGTTAGTAATTAATTTTATAAACATTTGTTTGTATAATATCCTTCCATAGTAAATAAAAGTATGGTTAAAGTATAAATTTTGAAATTTAAACATATAAAAATACATATTTAAAAAAGATCTATTTTCATATTATTTCTTAGATAATAAAGAAAATGAGAATATAATTAAATTAATAATTTTATGAATCTAAAGTATAAAACTAAAACATAAAGCTTTGTATATTAATAGTATTACTTCATGATGTTAAAACCTAAAAAAATTATACCATTATAAAATTCCTTTTAGTTGATTAAAAATCACTTACACTTGAAATTAACTTTTATTAAGAATGAATTATATTTTATTGACTAAATTTGAAAGAGAATTTCATTTACCTTAAAAAATATTTGTATATAAATCTTTAAATAAATCTTTAAATATTTAAAAAACATAAAATATTTAATCGTATCCTAATAAAATTATTTATAATTATCAATATAGATCCATTTAATTAACTAATATATCCATAAATATCCAAAAATTCAAAGCATGATATAAAAATATATTTATTCATTAAATTAAACATTTTTTTTCATAAATTTTTCATAATAATTTCTATTATTGGGGGAATAAAATAAACATAAAAACATTTTAAAATAAATATTACTAAAATAAACATAAATTTAGAATTTGAATATCAATAAAACATAAAACTAGTATATTATTAAAATAACTTGGGTTATAATTCTCTTCATGAAATGTCTCTCAGTATATTTTAATTTAGTAAATGTTTCTAACAAATAATTATTTAAAAGGGTAATATATTTACTAAAAATTAGGGTATTACATTATCCCCCATAAAAAAAATTTAAACCTCACAATTTTTTATTTCATGTTTAATGGATGAAGGCTTAAAATATTATAGAATCAATTCCAAAGAGAGAAATTTGAATTAAAAAACTGTTAATTTTAAAAGGAACCCTAATAATGGAACATTAAAATAGAGTAAAATAGAAAAAATATGTATTCAAATATGAATATACATAAGTTTAGAGAAATAAATTTTAATCCACCTTAATTACATTTCCTTTTGAAAATCATGTTTTTTGATGCTTTACATTAGGGAACACATCATCATGATGATTCACTCTTTCTTGACCAACATTCCCTATTTCCAAAGTAAGGTGACCTTTACCACTGTGGTTGGTGATTTTAGATCCTTGATTGAAATGGGATGATGGGATGTCAGTTTCTCCTTCCATCGATTCCTTTTTATAGCTCGTTTCCTAGTCTAGGTATACCAAAAATATTTGAGTCGTGTTCATGAAACTAATTCTCATTCTCATCTCAAGGCAGACTCAGTTAATTACAATTCTTCTATCTTGATAGGGAAGAAACATGTGGTTGGATTACATGGTAACATTGTCCATGCCATATACTTTTTTAGACATTGTGTGTGTTCGGTACTTATAAATTATTCCCATTTTGAGGTCAGAGGAATCTATTATATGATTCATCTTGGGCATAGAATCCAAGGAATCTCGTGTTGTCCATGAGGTAGTTTCCATCATGGGTGTAATACTTATAAGGTTTCAACTTAGGTAATCCCATGTTTATTTTATGGGGTAGATATTCTGGATCATGTCACAAGTTTAATGTCTTGTGGAGATAGGTGGTTCATGGGTTTAATGTCATTTGGAGACAGGTGGGTAATGAGTTTAACATCTTGTGGGGGTAAGTAGGTCACAAGTTTATCATCTTGTGAAGATAGTTTGGTCATATTTTTTATGTATATTTTGGACATATAGTTCATAGGTTTAACATATTTTTGAGATATATAGGATATAAATTTAATGTAAAGACCTTAACCCCAGTATGCGAGAGTTGGTTTCTACTTTATTACATTAGAATAAGATACAATGAATCATGTCATAAAGGAAAAAATATTTTACTACTATTGATAAACTAGATACATACATAAAATTCACATTACATTTTAAAACATAAAATACACAAAAAAAATTATTTTATTATGTTGTTATCCCCCTTAGTTTATCCCTACATATTAATCAAAATAAACTTTGTATCCTGGGAAAAAATGAAACATGAGAAGGGAGTGAACTAAAATGCTCAGTGAGGGTAATTATACACTAGAAGCTATGAATAAATAATCCATAAACAATATAGAAAGGTAAATAACTGAACCATGTCCCATTTAATCAATAACTTGAGCATAATATGTCATGAATACGAGATAGTAAAATAATTCCATATAAATAATCACATGACAGTAAAACTTAAAAATGGATATTCTACTAATCAAATAATCACATGAAATATCACTAAATGAATTCATAATGAGGAAATGAATAATTCCAGGCATCTGAAATATGTTGTTGAGGCTTTATGCCAATACATATAATACCATCAAGCCTTCATGCCAGGAATCTAATAATGTCAAGTCTTTATGCCAATAATATAATAAATGTGTAAGGCCTAAGACAAAACCATATATTGTTTGTATAATGACACCTACCAATTCATCAAGGGGATATAGTGGGCCCAAACTATTACTGAATAAGTCCAATTCATTCCATAGATGGTTAAATTATATAAATGAATCAACATGCCTTACCAAAATCAACAACTATCTATATTGAAATAACTAGTCATACAGAAAATCAATACTTTCACCAGTGAAAATGATCATAAATAATCCAAATAAATATGATGAATGGTATCATTATAGTACATCCTCAAAATAATATTCAAAAAATGATGTTGACATAGTTGAAAATACTTTAATGGTATTATTGGAAAATTTCTTGTGGAAAATATCCTTTTTACTTTGAAAATAGATTTTTTAAATCTAAAAACTACATACATAATAAATAAAACATTTTATTTGAAAATAACCCTGTAAAAATAAAAATAAAAAATTCAAATCATTAAGGATACATGATGGTAGTAAATTCCATTCATGCCATATAAGTGAAAAAAACATTCTTTTCGCATTTTTGTAAGAAACTTTGTAAAGTACAGTGTTTGGAATATTTTGTCAAGATTCCTTTTAAAAAAATTTAAAAAGTAAAAAAGGGATAATAATGAATTTAAACGATCATTCTAAAAAACATAGTCATGGAATAGAAATATTCCTCAGGAATGACTTAAACTTAACCAATCTCAAATAATAATGATATTTTGAAATAAAATCTTACCACTTTATTATCAGTTGAATCATATGCCTTATGAAATAATACCAATTAAAAAAACATTAAATATCATGATAATAAATAAATTCATTTTATAAAATGTCAAAGGGGTGTTATATACACCTCAAAAAATAATATAGGTTCATGACATCAAAATCTATCTCAATGAAAGGACATTGAGATGAAGTACCTTATAAGGTTCATATCATTGAAGAGAGCATTAATCAAATGAATTAATTATGTGTATCCATTGTAAATCCTCATTAAAAAGTGTAAATATAATATAAAATAAACAAATTTCATTACACACATAATCGTAGCATGACATAATCAATGAAGTAGAATTTTAACTCAATGAATAGAAATTGAGTTGTTAAGGAATCTCTTACCTTGCACTTTCCTTTAATTGAACGTGCTTTAACAACATATATAATGGTTTAAATAATTTTATTAATTTTAAAATATCCATATTCATATTTATTATATCATATATTATCCTATTATATAATCTTATCACCTGTTTGTTAATAATATTTTGTAATTACACTTGTTTCGGGTATTAACTACTTCATTTTATTTATGCATGTTTTTTCGTGTAGGTCCGCATTTTTTGTGAATTTGATATAGATCCATCATATATAAAATTATATTAAGGTCCTAGATTTCATATTTATACATTATTTATATTTTTTTAAAACCAATCTTGAATGTTGAAAATGTAAAATGAATCGCATCGCGTCATGGAGATGGTAGGCCATACGTATGCACGAGCAATGATACCATTCCATTAATGGGTGAAACAATAAGAAAGTGGGTAATATATTAATTTTAAATAATAAATATAATATCATAATTACCATATAAATTAATTATTTCCATCATTATAACCATCCTTATAAAGTGGTGATTAAAAAACAAATTACACCACTACGTGGAGACTGTAAGTCATACATACGCATGTGTGGTGCTTTCATTTTTCAAAGGATGGATAGAAGGTAGAATATGTTTTTTTAATAATAATAATAAAATATAAGTATATATATGATACTAGATTTATTATTTTAGGATGGAAATATCACATGAAGATGAAGTAGAATAAGAAATAAATTTGAAAGAGTTAATAAAAATGATTACCTCTTCTTTGGTGGGATTCCTTTAGATTTCTTCCTAATGGACTTATAGTTGGTCTTTTGAGGTGACTATGACATCCAAAACTTGGATAATAAATTTTTTAAGTGAAATAGATATATTTTGGAAAACGATATATGGATAATTTTTGTGTAAAGAGAGGAAGGAAGGGTTTCCCTTTTATAATTGAGGTGAGGGGCACTTTTAGAAATTCTTAAAATATTAGAATATAATAAGACTATTTTAGAGATAAATGCTTCCAAAAAGCCTAAAAATTCATAAGATATTAATTTTTAGACCATATTTTATCTTTTTTGGGATTATTTAATATTTTTATGATTTTTAAATAATTTAATAAAATATTATATTCCTGAATTATCATTATTTTCAATTTTAACAGTATTCATTACTTTTACTTTCATAAAATTGAGACAATAAGATAAAATCAAACCAAATATTTTAATACATAATTAATAATTAAAATTATTATATAAAATTATTCAATATAATTATTTATCTCAAAATATATTTATTTTAATATTATTAATATGTTTTATTTTATTTGTTCATTAATTTAATAATTACTTCATCATCACTGTGTAATTATTTAAGGTAATTATTTCTTCACTAAAAATTAAAAATAAATTACGATGATGTGTATAAATATTTTATATTTAAAAAAAAATGTTTATAGTTGATGATATATTCTAGATAAAATTATATTAAAAATTTTATAGTTATTATAAACATGAATGTGACATCTTTGACTTTTTATTAAATAAAATATTTTAAATCTCATAATCTCATTTTAATGGCCCTAAATGGTCATATAATAGAACCTTAACTGATTATGGATGAAAATTACTCATAAAATAAAAAAAATTAAATCTTTATGGTAATTTTATATCCTCATAATTTCATTTTTAACCTAAATCACACAATTTACCCTTTACCTTGGTAACAAAAATTACAATGGTTACTATTATTTTTAGTCAAAAAAGGGGAAATATATACTAAAGATAGACCTTATTAATAAAAATATGGAATAAATTTCTCAAAATTAATGACGCATAATTTTTATAATTTAATTTCAAATTAATCTTGCAAAACACAATAAATAACTATTTTCCTGAAAATTTCCTTTTTAAGCCAAAAAATGTACTTTTACTAATATAAGGTATAAGGATGATTAATATGTAATTAATTAAATTAAAACTAACTAAATATTAATAAATTAAATATTATATAAAATTAAAATCATAAATATAATTTTTTATATAAATAAAATGACAGTTTTATAAAAATCGATATGTTTCACTATTCACTGGAAAATCAATCTTTACAGAAAATTCCCAAAAATTCACCATAATATAATTTTAATATGATGATTTAAAAATGATATTACTATTATAAACTAAATTTTTTATAATTTCAATAAATTTATTATAGTATTTACAAATAAAAATCAAGAAAACCATTTTTGAAGAAAATATGTTTTTGAAGAATAAATGATTTTACTAAAAATTAATCACTTATTCACAAATCATTAATTAATACCTTAAAAATGAGTTGTAAAATTATATATTTCATAATGTGGCTAATTTTATTCATTCCTACCATTTTAGCAGCTAGGCTATAACAATCACATAATAATATTTCATTGTTCGTTTAAATTAGGTGTTGCATAAAACATAATCTATCGAAGAGATTAAATTTATTTAAAAAGATGCATATCATAAAATATTAGGGTGTTACATTCCCCCATCCTTAAAAAATTGCATCCTTGAAATTTGAAATTTCACTTTTAAAATAAAAGGTTGATAGTTGAAAATTCCATTGCGGGAAACAAACTTTTTAAAAAGGGTTAATAAAACATCCTCTTAAAAGAGGGAAAAGAAAATGAGAAAGTAACAAAAAAAACTATGATTCCAGATATGGTATAAATAGTGGGAAGTGAAAATATGTATATTTAAAAGAAATATAATTATAAATTTTTTATAGATAGTGATAGAAAATATAGTCAACAGAAAGTTTCCCTTCACAAAACTGAAAATCAGTGATTGGTTAAAAGACCATTGATTTCTCAAAAAAAAGTAAACAGGTAACGTTTTTGTTCCAAAATCATTTTCCAAGAGTTAAGGTACTCTTTTAATATATAGATAAATCACTTGAGAAAATAAAATTACTTGATTTCATTCCACTTCAAAACCATAATCCTATACTTTTTATATGATTTAATCTATTTCCACTTTAGTTCATACACCTATATATGTATATTCAAGACAAATTTTTATGCCAAAAGAACTTTTATCAAAAGATCCACAAGTCATTATTTCAACCTTTAAATATATTTTAAAATAAAAATTTTTATAACATGGTATCCAATATGATAAATCATACTTTAACCTCAACAAATAATATGCAAATATCAACTTAATCCATTCCCTATTTAGTTAACCTTAAGAACCATCCAAAATACATCTGTTCAAATTCACAATCTAGAAATTTAGAAGTAAGGTCACTAAATTTACAAAATAAATATAACATTTGATTATCCAAACAAAATAATGTAGCTCTTATTTTAAAATACCAAATATATGAATACCTTAATCACCTTAAAACCTTAATAAAAAAAATCATGATACCAAAAATAAAATATCACATTTCTAAATATATTCCTTAAATACAAACAGGTAGTAAACCCAGCAAAGATAACATAAACCGTTAAATAACTAACCAATTTCATGGTCACTAATACTATCCCATAAAAATATATTTATCATTATTATATCAACATAAATAACATATTAAAGTTATATTCCCTAAAAAATGTGTTTCGAAGAATATCAACTTTCTGGAGAATCACTTCTCTTGGTTATCAGTACTATTTATCACATGCCTTCAAATATATGATGAAATGTTATTGCATCACAATACTTATATGCTTCATGATTATTATGATGATAATTTCAAAAATACTTTTACAACATATTTCTTGAATCCAATTACATAATCACAGTAAATTATTCCACTTTGGTTAAATCAATAACATAATCTTGATCTTGATCCCTTCGCTTATTCTGAAGTATATTCCCTTGACACTTGGGGAATTAATTTTTTTAGTTCTCCATATCCTTATAGTGGAAGAATTACACATAAAAAATTCTTTCTTAGCCTTGAAATCATGAGAATGGTGGCTTCTTTCCCTAAACATGAAACAAAATCTTTTACCTTTTAAGCATGTACAAAAAATTTCTCATCCAAAGGTATCACCTTTTGGAAAATCCTTCTTTCCCTTCTTCCCTTTATCCATCCTTTTCTATTTCATCCTATTCTTCTCTTTATCCCCTTAAAATTCATAATACCTGTAGAATTATTTCTTTGTCTTGATATCACATGATATTATATCCTCATGTGATAAGAATTTTTTTGATACTAGTTCCCTTTGAAGGATTGGATTAATCCCGTCAAAGAAATGACCAATATTTCTATTTGGTTTAATTACATAGTCTATAACTTGTCTTACAAACCTTTTAAAGTTGAATTCATACATAGAAACACTTTCCTCGTCATTTTTCCTTAGACTCAATAACTATCTTTCCATATTTTCTCATTTCTCATGATGAAAATATTCTTCCATGAAGAGCACCTTTAAATCCTTCCATTCCATGATTTATATTTTCACCTAGTCCTAGTATTTTGAATCAATGAAAACCAATGATTCACATCCCTTGAGAGAGGATAAAATTTCATGAAACTCTTCACCCTTTAATTACTTCCTAAATCTAGAAATATCTTATCTAAGGAACTTATACATTTCTCATCAAAAATGGATTTGTAGTTCCATTTAATGATGGAGGTTGTTGTCACATGAAGTGATCTAACATTATTAAACTGCATTTTGGATCAGCAGGTTACTCTATATGGTAAAGGTTATTTCTCATTACATAATTTAGTTGTCCCAATATGGTTATAATTTTTTCAACTCCAGTTGCATCACCCACTACAACTTCATTATCTTATCCAAGTGGGAAATCCCTTCATGGATTACTTGAATTGATATTACTTTTAATCCTTCCACTATAAGTGATTTATAAACAATGGAATACACTAGATTATATTATTAATTATAATGTATAATTTCAAAACTATTGAAACACATAATATAAATTTAAAATTTATGTATATCCAATCTCAAAATTATATGCTTGGTTACTTTAGGAATATTCTTCATGTCTATTATAGGGTTATGTTTCCCTAATCTATATATAACTAAATCTAGTTCTCATGGTTTCTATTAAACTTTCTCTTATACCAACTGTAAAGAACCTAACCCAAATAGCCTATAGTCGGTGCCTACTTTAATACATTGTCATAATATAGAAGGAATCACATCCCAAAGGACCGAATAGTTTTTTAGTCTCGGTAAACTAGATACATACTTGAAATTAGCATTATATTTTCAAAAATAAAATACAAAAATAATTTTCTTTGAGAATTTCATTATTTCCTTTAGTGTGTCCCTGCATATAAATCACAAAACACTTATTCATATCTGGGGGAAAAATAAAACATAAGAAGGGGGTGAGTTAAAATGATCAGTAACGGTAAGCCTATAGTAGAAGAAATGAATAAATGAGGTATAAACAAAATGAAATGGTAAATAACTAAAACACATGCCATTTAATAAATAACTTGAGCATAATATGGTGGGAATAAAAGATGACCAAATAATTTCATATAAATAATCACTTGATAATGAAACTTAACCATAGATATTATACTAATCAAATAATCACATGAAATATAAATAAACAAATTCATAATGATAGAATGAATATTTTATATAATTTTAAACATAATTTAGAGGCTTCATTAAAAAACATTTAATATAATCAAGGCTTCATGCCAACAATATAATATTGTCAAGGCTTCACACCAAGAATCTAATAAATGGGTAAGTCATCATCCAAAACCATATTTTATTTGTATCATGAGACAAACTGATGTATCAAGGGTATATAAAAGTATCCACCCATCACTTACTAAGTCCAATTAATTCCACATATGGTTAAATAATACAACTTAATCAATATGCCTTAACAAAATCAATAACTCTCTATATCGGAAGAACTAGTCATATAAAAAAACAATACTTTCCCCAATGGAAATGATTATAAACCATAAAAATAACTATGATGAATGGAATAATTATAGTTCATCATCAAAATAAGATTCAACAAAGGATTTTTCCATATATTAAAATACATTAAATATATTAATGGAATATTTCTTGAGAAAAATATCTTTTTTACTTTGAAAATAATTTAAAAAGAACTAAAAAAACACAGATAATAAAGAAATAATTTTCTTTAAAAATAACCTTATAAATTTTAAAGTAAACTTAAAATATTTAAGGTGAAATGATGGTGGGAAATTCTTTTCATGTGGTATAAGTTAAAAATCATTCCTTTTATATTTTCATAAAAAAATCCATAATGTTCCATGTTTGGAAAACAACAGAATGATTCTTTTTGAAACATTTTTAAAAAATCAATAAAAGGATAAAAATGAATTTAAAAAATCACTTTGGAATATTAAAACCACCCATTGTAATATTTTTAAAAAACATGGGCATGGAAGAGAAATATTCTTCTGTAGAGACTTAATCTTAAACAATCTTGAATAATAATGAGATTTGTGGAATAAACCCTTACCACTTTGTAATTAGTTGAATAATATTCCCCATGAAAGAGTAACATTTAAAAAAACATTAAATATCATGATATAAAATGTCAAATGGGTATTATATACACCTCATAAAATAATATTGTTGCATAACATTAAAATTTTCCTGAATTAAAGTAAATTAAGACGAAGTCCCTTACAAAGATCATATCATTGAAGAGAGCATTAATCAAATGAATTGATTACATTTATCCACTATAAATCCAAATAAAACAAGTGTAAATTCAACATAAAATAATCAAAGGTCATTACACATACAATCTTATCAAGAAATAATCAATGAAGTTGAAGTTTAACCCAATGAATGGAAATTGGGTTAAAGAACCCCTTACCTTAGGATTTCTTTTAATTGAACATTATTTAACCTTATGTACAGTGGCTTAAATCATGTTATTAATTTATAAAATAACCATATTCATATATATTATATCATATATTATCCTCTTATATCATCTTATCACTCATTTGTTAATAATATTTCTTTATTACCCTTGTTTTGGGTGTTAACTGCTTCATTTTTCTATGCATGTTTTGTCATGTAAGTCCCAATTTTTGTGCATAGGATATAGTTACATCATCTCCATAATGATATTATATTAATATATGTCATATTTATTTATTATAAATATTTTATAACCAATAATAAATTTTGAACATGAAAAATGAATCTCATCACGTCATGGTGACAATAGGTTGTACATACGCACAAGGGATAATTTCATTCCATTAATTGGTGAAATGGTAAGTAAGTGGGTGATATATTAATTTTAAAGAATAAATATAATTTCATAAGTACAATATATATCTATTATTTACATCATTATAACCATCCCTGTAAATTGATGATGAAAAATGAATTACATCGCTACATGGATATAGTAAGTCATACGTACACACATGCACTACTTTAGTTTTTAATAGGATGGATAGAAGTTATAATATGGTTTCTTCATAATCCTAATAACATATTAGTATATATTTTATACTAGATTTATTATTTTAGGATATAAAAACACATGAATAGAAAGTATAAGAAGAAATAAAATTGAAAGAGTAGATATAAATGATTACCTTTTCTTTCATGGACTTCTATTAGATTTATTTTTAAGGAACTTAAGGTTGGTATTTTGAGGATACTAGAACCTCAAAAACATATATAAGGAGGTTTTAAAGTAAAATGTGTGGATTATGATCAATATTTATGGCTCATTGTGGGGTAAATAGGTTAAGGAAGGGGAGCCCTTTTATAATTGAGGAGAGGGTCACTTTTGGGTATTCTCAAAATATTAGAATATAATAAGAAAATTCTAGAGACAAATGATTCAAAAAATCCTATAAATTAATAGGATATTACTTTTTAAACCATATAAAATCCTCTTTGTGGTTATTTAATATTTTTATTATTTTTAAATAATTTAACAAAATATTATATTCATGATTTATCATTGGTGTCAATTTTGACACTATTCATTACTTTGACTTTCATAAAATCAATACAAAGAGATAAATTCAAAAAAATAATTTAATACATATATAATATTTCAAGGTATTATATAAATTTTTTGGATGAAAATAATTATCTCAAATTATATTTATTTTAATATTATTAATATTATTTATTTTATTTTTCCATTAATTAAATAATTACCTCAACATTGTGGTGTAATTATTTAAGGTAATTATTTATTCAATAAAAAATTTAAATGAATTATAAATATGTGAATAAATATTTTATATTTAAAATTAATATTTATATTTGAAGATATATTCATTATAAAACTGTATTAAAAATGTTATATCTATTATAAACATGAATGTAACAACATTAATTTTTTATTAAATAAAATATTATAAACATCATAATCTCATTAAAACTGTCATAAATGGTAATATAAATGAACCTTAAATGATTATATATAAACATTAATCATACAATAAAAAATTTAAAGTTTTGGGGTCATTTTATAGTCCTTGTCATTTTATTTTTATCCTAAATTACCCAAGTAACCCTTTATAGTGGTAACAAAAATTACCAAGATTACTATTCATATTGGTCAAAAATAAAATGAAACTATTTCATAAATTTAGACCTTATGAATCCGAATATGGAATATATTTTCAAAAAATAAAAACACATAAGTTTTATAATATAATTTAAAATTAATCCTACAAAATGCAATGAAAACCATTTTCTTTAAAAATGCATTTTAATGCCAAAAAAATATAGTTATACCAAAATAAGGTGTAAGGATGATAAAAATGTAATTAATTAAATTATAACTAACTAAATAGTACTTAATTTAATTTATTTCTAATTCAAATCATAAAGTGACTTTTTAATATAAATAAAATTATCCTTCTTAAAAAAATGATATTTTTCATTATTCATTGGAAAATCAATCTTTTTAGAAAATTACAAAACAATCACCATAAGATAATTTTAATATGATGATTTAAAAAATTATATTATTATTATAAATTACATATTATATAATTTCTAGAAATTTATTATAATATCTACTCACAAAAATTAAGAAACCAATTTTTGAAGAAAACGTATTTTTGAATAATAAATGACTACTAAAAATTAAGAGTGTATTCACAATAAATTAATTAATGCATTAATTTTTTTTTGAAAAATTATATATATTTCATAATGTGGTTAATAATATTCATTTATATTATTTTAGTGTCTAGGTTATAATGATCACATAATAATATTTCATTTTTCGTTTATGTTTGGTGTTGTATGAAATGTATGCAATCAAAGAGATTAAATTTATTTAAAAAGATACATATGATAAAATATTGGGGAGTTACATTTAACATATTATGGGGACAGGTTGGAGTTGAGTGTATCCCAAAGGGGATATGATAAAAATTTAGGGGTTGGAACATTCTAAGGGGAAGACATCTAGATTTAATAGTGATGTTGTTGGGTTGATATTTAACCTTAAGGATGTTTCCCAAGTGTGTTAAGATTTTGGGATTGAACCTCAGGAGGGTATCCAAGATTTTTCAAAATGTCAGGAATGAAATTCATGGAGGCATCATATGCACCCTTTTAAGAGACGGAGGTCAAAACCCATTAATCTTGGTCCCATAGTTTAAATTTGTGTGATAGGACCAGTTCATGTAGTTTAACATCATGCGGTAAGGGTTCTTGCATCATGAAAGGAACAAATGCAAGAGCTATTTTGGGCCTTCCACATGGAGTTGCTCGAAGTAGGAGGATCATCTCGTAGTAGGGAAGGATGGTGTGAGGCTTACTCATTTGATCTTCCTGAATCATGAGTATCATCCCATAGTGGGGGAGGATGGTTTCATCCCATGATCACTGCACATGGGGTATCTTGTATTTGTCACACAGGGTAGGAGGTGATGGGTCATCCCATACTAGTCATGCATGGGGCATCATGTGTTCACTGCATAGGGTAGGGATACAATTTCAGATCATGTGATGAGTATGTTTTGTGTTGTTTAACATCATATGACTAGGATGTTGGGATAGGAAATTTTATATCCTGTAAATTGTACATGGATGGGGATTATTCCCAGGGATAACCATATGCTACTAGGAGAAACAATGATGTTATTGAGGATTATGTAGTTGGGTTTCTCAGGTGCTGCAATGGAGAAGTGGTGGTATGAATGGGGCTTACATATGGGATATTTCTGTGTTCTTCTAGGAGATGATGTGGTTAGGGATTATGCATGGAAGTTAACTGGGTGTTTCTATGGAGAAGTGATGGTATGAATGGATCTTATGAAGTTGCACTGCCTGGGTGATTCTATAGAGCAGCGATGGTATGTATAGGGATTATGTGTCTAGAATACCCAAATTCTTCTAAGATCGGTGATGCTATGAATTGGGATTGTGTAGTTTGGTTTCCCAAGTGTTTCTAGGATAAGTGATGGTATTAATGTATCTTATGTGGATAGGCTTCCCGGCGGCATCCTACATGTATTACACTTGGAATCCCATATTCATTTTATAGGTTAAACCAATAATTTATCATCATGTGTAAGGATGTTGTGTGAGGGTCTTACACATTGTTTTTTCCATTATTTCTTCCTCATTTCGGGTCAAGAGGGAATATCATCCCATTGATGGGTTGAGGAATATGACTGAAGATTAAGCCTAAATAAAAGTCCCATGGGGACTATTTTGGGGTTATATCATGATCATTACACGAGGCATCTTACACGTAACTCATAAGGCATCTCATGTTTGTCACAGGAGTAATCCTATTATTTCTATATATGTTATACTATAGTTTTATATAATGTAGTGAGGATGATGTATTTTGTGTCATGATCATGGCATGAGGCATGCTACATTAGATAAATAAGTCATATCATTATTACCACATGAGGCATCCTATACTTTCTATATAGGGTGTGCTATAGTTTAATGGCATGTAGTAAGGACTACGAGGAAAATGATGCCTAGTAATGGCTTGTGCAGAATTATTCAATAGCAACCCTTTCTGCTTCAACCGTGAATATGAGTTAGGTGAGGTGGTTTTGAGAATTTATTAAGGAGTATTTATACTCAAGATATCTTTGGAAACCCATGTGAAAATCTTAACTCATGGAATGGTAAATGGACCAAAATGATTATATCCACATAAGGTATTTCACAGAGCATCGAGGAGAATTTCAACTCATGGTAATACCCAAGATGGTAGCTGGTTTTGTATATTTTATAACCTAACATTTCCTTAACTCGACCCAAAAAAATTTGGTGTGTCTCTCAATTTCTCATGGGGTTCAATAATGTCACTGAAGGGACCGATGTAGGATCACAACTACATCCTGGCACTAATTCCGAGTGGGGGTGTGGGGGTATAATTTTTTTGGTACAGACCAACATGTGCATGTATGAAACATTATTTCATGAAACTATGAATTGGGTCGTGCAAATGGGAACTATTTCACACAAATGGGCACTATTTTTCACAACATTTGGCATTGCATAAAAATAATTTATGTGAGGAATGACCTATGAGAGCAATTTTTATAACACTATATCATAAAATTTTTGATTTTCACTCAAATAGAGTTGTGATGAAATTTGGACATTGCACAAAATTAGGATCCCTATGGAGAAAGTTTAATGAAATCATCTCAAGCAGAAGTCCATGAGTTGAGGGGATTTATGAGGTAATTCCATGAAATTTTGGGATTTTAATGTTGTGTGAATGAGATCTTTAGCACTAGTATACTTTATTTCCACTAAAAATTAGAGTTTTATGCCATATTTATAATCACTTTGGTTATTTCATGAAACTTATCCTATGTCATGCAACATTCGGTTGTGTCGCCCAACTCCATGGGTTTTCATGAAAATTACTTTGTTTTTGGAGGATATCTCATGTATGTATAGATACTTATATGTTTTATATTGCCTTTTTTGTGTAACCTAGTTGTACAACCATGAAGGGGTTACATACACTTATAGAAATTTGTGTGCAATTCCATACTTTTCTCCAGAATCACCACAGCTAGCCATTTTCAGAAGTATATCTCTAAAGGGATATAACTTTTGATCTGAAATTCTATTTGGGATCCATTTATAGTCAAATAAAATAATGAGAAATTATATGTGCTCTTGGATCACATTCTTTGTAATTTGGTCCATTCTTGGATGATTTTTTCAGTGCCAAAAAATCCCGCCCCCCATAATGGGGTCCAACAAGGATGAGGAGGGTGAGGCGGACCAAATTCAAAGAAAGTGCTGATAAAAATGACTTACCTAGAGGTCCACAATATATCGATTTTGTTCATCAAAAAAATAAACTAAAATATCTAATCCCATGTGATTCATGATTGGTGTGGGACACAAGATACAATTGAATATCATTCACTTTCATGAGAGTGCTGGATAGGGGTGGATGTATTCGTATAGGAATGATTCATCAATCACTTCTTGGGAGTGTCCTGATTGGAAAGACATTAGTTGGAGAGGAATATTCACAACTGAATTTCTTTCCCAGTGTGTGCATGAGCATGAGAGGGGTAATGCCAAAGGTGTTGAACTTTACCCAGATAATGGGGAGGATGAAGGACATGAATCTTGATGCCTAGGATCTAGAACAAAAAAATAGGGGGTGAAAGGTTGATAGAAGATGGATACCAACCATTTTTGAAATAAATATTCCATTTTCGTTCTATCAGGGATGGGGAAGAAAAAAATAGGGTCAGTCATTGACCATGATAGAAACATGGGACCTATCAAGATGTCATCAGAGGTATTTTGGAGCATTCCTAGGATGATAGGTAAGCCAGTGTGGTTAAGAACCATTTCCATCAGGGGTCCACTTTAGATATCGAAGGTGGTGAGGATTCAAATCAAGGAATATTAAAATAATGGTGATGAACTGATTGAATATTCAAATGTATTTCAACACTCCTGGGATTACACTACCATGGTTCTGAGCACATCAGATGTGAATATCGGTCTGAACATAGACCAGAATCATCATCCAAGGGGAGAATTATCTTGGATTCCAAGTGACTTTCAAGGAACTCAAATTTTGTAGTAGGTTACCTACACCAAAGGTAGAAAAGGTCTCCCTAGGTGAGGGCCTAATATTCTTTTCACTTTAAATCTAGAAATATGGAAATAGGGTGTTTAGTTTAACCTATTATAATGAGGTCACATGGAGTGCACTTTAATGTCCTACAGTGAGGATGGAGGGCTTGTAGTTTAACGCATTTCAATAAGGAAATAGGTCATTCAATTTAACATTTTACACCATGGATTTTGAACATATAATTTGATTTCATATGATGAGGAAAATATTTTTACACTTAAGGATCACACAGCTTTGACCAACAAGGAAAGATGTGTTCTAGGGATGTTTGTTTGAAATAAAAGGAACGGAAACCTAATGTAAATTTCATAAATATACTAAAATTTTATTACATTAATTTAATGGTCATTATCTACCTTCCTATCATTTATTCGATAATGAAAACGTTGCCAATATTATGGTCGATTCACCACTTCCTTGGACGGCGAATTTCATTTTTCATAACTACCTTCATAGTTGGTTATAATAATAATTTTATGGTTAAATATGATCAAAATAAGTATATTTAATTATGTATTATAGAATATGTGAATAAATATAAATATTAAATGAAACAAATTAATTTTAACAAGAATTGAAAAAACACCTAAATAAACTAACCATTAAACACTAGAATTTATACTTTATAAATAAAGATTGTTTTTAATGATTGTTTTATATTTATTTTAAACACTTTATACATGAACCCCATGATATTTATGTTCTAGATTTATGGATCCATTTTATAAGAACATACATTATTACCAATAAACTCATTTGACCATGGAAGCATTAAATGAACATCCTTGGGATAATGAACATGAACATAATGTCCTGATAAGATGATCATAAATGAACATAAAATAGAAATAATAAATTAAATATACATTTAAAAGTTCCTAAATTAAGTATTTAAAGATTTTTAATTATTCATGAGGTTAGATGCACATAATAAGTGAGTCAGGACTTTAGGTAAGGGAACTCCTAAACCACTCCTTTTTTTAAGTTATGAATTATTTCTCTTTACCTCTCCTTATCTATATATTATTCAAATTTACTTATTATATATTATTTATATGTTTTCCTTATATATATATAGTTTTCCCTTTCCTTACTAGGTATAAACAATTTTTTTTTTAAGTTCCCTTCTTGATCCCTTCTATAAAGAATACCCAATTAAAGGGAATATTTTTATTTATTATTTTATTTTATTTACCACTATTTTAAAAATTCTAATAATATATGAAATATAAAAAGAACCATTATTTTAAAGAAATTTTTTATAGTCTATTTATGGTTTTAAATAAAATCTTATAAACTTGTTTTCTTCAAATGTTATTTACTTATTTATTAAAATATTATTTTAGAGGCTCATTTATATTCCTACTTCTCTACTCCTTTATTATGAATTTTATTTTCTTGAACTCTCTATTAATTACCTATGATTATTTACTCAATTATAAATTTCTAAAATAATTTAATCCCTTATTTTCTAAAATTCATTCCATCTTTTTATTTCCATGACTAATCACTAATCACAGAGGACTTCATTATACAGTGACATTGATTACTAATTATATATTTACAACAAATACAACCATACTCATCAACCATTCACATGGGCTTTTTAATCTCCCCATTTTTCTTTGTTTTGAATTATTATTCCTTAAATAAAGTAAATTTATCTTCTATCTCCCCCTTTGGATTTTTTTTCAATACCATATCTATAAATAAATTCAATACCTCTTCTCTCCTTTATTAATAATAAATGTAAAGGATTAATTTGGTCAACTATTAATAAGAAGGATGCTTCCACATGTTTCCATAGTAATGAGTATTTATTTAGTCATCTCTAAGTCTACATGGTCTGACCCATTGTAGAAAATATGAGTTATTCCACCAAGGCTTCAATATTGTCTACTAAATGATTCTACATGTGATATTATTTCCATATATTTAATCCTTGGGGAAGTGCAACCAAATTTTATTTCAGGAAGTATATACCCTACACTTCACTCAATAAATAAATAAAAAAATTCAAGTGAAAATATAATTTACTCCCCCTTTATATGAGCTTACTCGTCAACCAACACTCTCACAATATGCACATATTTGATATAAACAAGGAAAGGGTAATAAGTGTAATTGGGTCACATCAATTTTCAACTTCTTTAGATATGACCTAAACATATAGATATACATGGAACAAGCCTTGATAGTATATCCTTTATGTTTTATCCTCATCAAGGGGTTACCTCCCTTCATTTTACCTAGTCGATATTTTCATCAGACAGTCTTCAAAATGTTCATATCGATGATCCACTAATATACAATAATTCACGATAATATTAGATCTTGAATAATCATTACAAATTGTTATGTTACACTTAGTTAACTCAATTATCATCTTTATAATGAACTTCATCTTTAATTTCATATAATATAGAAACACACATACTACATAAGAAGTAAGGGAATAAGGTGGAAGACTTGGTAGCTTCTTAATAAGTGAAATAGGGATAAGTATTTACTCTCAACCCTAAGACTATTTTTCTTATAGATCTAATGTGTGTGGTACTCTTCTTATGTCACCTTTACATTTCATATTATAATATTTCTTTGACATCATAGACTCTTTACTTTCATTAAACTTTATATTATATGGATTATTTATATTTAAATATCCAATAGTATAATAAATTCCCCTTATAATAGTTTTTATATCTTCAACATTCCTTTTGGAGCATGTAGAAGAGTCATACAATTTATTGAATTATGTCTAGTCTTATTTATCCTTTCAAAAAAAATTGTGAAATTATTAATTTGTCATGTGTCGATAAGATCCCATAAAATTTGATCTCTTATTTATGTAGAACAACCATTTTTATTTTTTATTTTTCTCCAGCTAGTGATTCATCATCATACTTTTTCATATATCTAGCATCTAGCACATGATCTGGAAAAATAATTAGGTATTACTTCTTAATATAATCTTCTTTAAAGACTCCACATAGCTTCTCTAATGAATTTTAGTTACCTTTCTTTGGTAACTTATCAAATTATTCTGTAGAAATTTCTTCAATCAATCTTATCCTCTTGTTGTTTTCACAGATTGATTCTCTTCTTGATTTCATCTTTCTAATATTCATTTTAATTTCCATTGACTATTTGTAGTGGTTCAAGGTATGAACCCTCTTTCCACATTAGAATCATATTTTATTGATTGTCGTGACATTAATGGCATCCATATTCTCAATATTATTAGGATTTGTTTGTTTAGTTCTTTTCATCTATTGAACTTCTTCTTTCACCTTTTTATCTCCCAATATATCTATTTTTACTTTCTTTCTGACCTATTTATATCTAGTTTATGGTATTATATTCATATTATCATAGGATTTGTACCTACCTAGTTCATACCAACACACTTCTTCTATGATACAATATATGTTATAGTATACATAGAAATATTCAAGACATTTGAATCTATTTCTAGTGTACAAATTCATTATCTGTATAGAATGTTATTCAATTTAGTGGGTTTCTTCACTTATTCACATATACTCCCTCTAAATGTAGGCTTTATTGTAGCGACCCAAGATTTTTATGCATGGATATTAGATCATTTTTTATGAATATTAATTATATTGTGCAAACACACACCCGAGGACCATAATAGTTTAGTGCCTTTAGAAACTTGGAAACATAATCTTATAACTTGGTAAATGAACTTCAACATATCCCATAAATATCTTACACTTTAGTACTCCTACTTAAAACCTTTCTTCATAACTTGATTAAAGTAATCATATGAAAGGGTGAGCTCATAATCTCATTAAGGGTAAATAAAATAGATATGTAACCATAACATGATTATAAGGGTATAAGAACATGATCATAACATTTGAAACCCATAACCTTCATATCAAACATCAAAATTTTGATTTATGAAATAAAGATTAATAGTGCATAAGAATTGATGATAATATAATTAAATAACATGAACCATGAGAGCATAAAATTGGAATAAAACATATAATTATGGCATACAAATAAGCATATAAAATTATTCCCTGGAATAAAGGATCATTTAAAAAAAATATCAGGTCACTTTATGGGGGATACACCTACTAGGATAGACACACCACCATCCCCAATTGTAGCCCTTTCCTTATAGTGGGATGGTATCACTCCTCAAATCATCATAATGGACGAAGTCCCTTACTACACTAAGTTCATTCCTTATTCCATCCATGTTTATCTCATGAGATATAAATAATTATCCAATGAATTGGAGGGAGATATAGGTCCCAACCATCACATAATGAAACCATACATATGTGTTACACAAGATCATAAAAATTCATCATATCATATTCCATGAAATGAAATAGGTATCATAAATACTTCATCATATCATAACTTATTGAAAAGATATAGGTTTTTTTTATAATTTCATCATAGAATAACCCATGAAAAGAAGTTGGTTTCATAATAATTTTATCATGGTATAACACATGAAAGAGAAATGGGTTTCATAAGCATTTTATCATAGTATAACCCATGAAAGAGGAACGTGTTTCATAAAAAAGTTATCTTCATAAACCAAAACCATTCAAGCAAGAATAATAATGGTATCCTTGGATCATATTCTTAGTAAAGAATAAACTATATCAAGGTATTTCAAATTATATAGAGAAATATTTTGAAAGATCACCTGGAATATTTCTTAAGAAAAATAACCTTTCTTTGAAAATCACTTTTTAAAATATAAAACATTTATAGAATCTTTTTCTTTGAAAACCGCTTTGAAAACTTATAAAGAAATATTTAAAGAATCGTTTAAAAAATTTCTTAAGGAAAATATCCTTTCAAGTTTAAAATTTTCTTTCTAAGACATTAAAAAATTTTAAAAAATTATTCTTTGAAAATAACTTTGAAAACTTATAATATATCCTTTTTAACTCATTTAAAACTCCTTTTAATTATAAAACATTAATGAAATTATTTTTTTAAATCAATTTAAAATACAAATCTTTCAAAAATATTTAATAAAACAATTTACTTTTTAAAATATTATTTATAACAGATAATTCAATCTTCAACAAATTGGTTGGTCATGATGGTGAATAATTCCTTACATAACGTATATATAAACATGAAGATTCCTTTCATATTTCCGATAGAAGTCAAAAGAGCCTTGATCAAAAAATGAGAAGAAAATTCATTTTTAAAACCATTTTTTAAAGTTAAAACAAGGGTAAAAATTTATTTTAAAATTTATATTAGAACATTTTTGAAAAAAAAATAGAAAACCTGGTTTTGGGAGAAACATATTTCCAACCGAAGTGAGAAATAAAGTCGTATTTTCTTAAAAACATTTTCTTAATTATCTTAAGAACCAAAGTGTGTAAAAATGGTTCCATTACTTGAAGATATTATGAAAAACAAGAGTAAAAGATAATTCATGATAATTATTTAGATATGGATCATAATATTTCATTAATGTAATCATAATCATAAATAATACAGATAAATGATTAGATTGTAGTAATAATCTATTACCACTTTGGTAACATTGAATCATAATCTGATTGAAATAATAACATTACATGAAGCTTAAAATATAATTAAAATAATTATATTCATGATATAAGATGTCAAAGGGTAATTATATACACCTTTTAAAATAATATAGGTTTATAATATAACATGTGTCTCAAAGAAGGAAAATTGAGACAAAATCCTCTTACAGCTTTGTTAAATTTGAAACAATAACCCCATGAAAGATAGATCCTAAAATGGATATGTAAATATAAAAAAAATTAATAATCATAGATTACATTCATGGGAATTATATACACCACATGGAAGAAAAATTTGGTGAATATAGAATGTGTCTCACAAAAGTAAAAAGTGAGATGAAAATACCTTACCTTAAGTCTTGACTTCCTTCATACATGTTAAAAAATTTTGTATAATAAATATAAGTTTATTATAAATATTTTATAGATCCATATTCATATATATAATTCCATATATGATTCTATTATATCCTTTTATTACCCATTTATTGACAATTTTATGTTAAATTCATGCTTTAGGTAATAACCACTTTGTTTTTCGCATAATTTTGACATGCTATTTTTTGCCCTCTTACTTTAATTATTATTTTATAATATCCAAAATTTAAAATCATGATATAAATATCATATATATATATATATATATATATATATATTATATATACAAGTATTTATATTTACCCATATAATTTTTTGATAGGAAATAAAATACATCATTCATGGAGACGATTGAACGTACGTACTCATGATCATTGTTTCTATTTTCTTATCATATTAAAATAAATAAAATTAGAAGATATATATATATATATATTATAATTATTTTATAATTATTATTTAATATATATAACATATTTTTATTAAAATAACCCTTAATACATTCCCTGTAAAGTGTGAATGAATCACATCGCTTCGCAAGGTGGTAGTTCGTCGTACACACGAGCAGCTTTGTACAGGTAAATTCAAGCCAATTAGAAATGCAAGGTGGGGCATTTCTATCTGATAAGAAATTAAAGTTGGGGAGATAGGTGATCAATGACGCAGAAGCTAGGGAGAGGCGGTTCTAGTGGGTTGGGCCTACGAGTCATGTTATGGGCATGGTATGCGTCTAGGCCTTCAGGTCATGTATTGCAGGTCAGTCGGGCCTTATGCCTTGGGCCTACGTGTCATGTACGGGTTCCCCTTTAACCATTAAAAGGGGTATTATGCATAATAAAATAAAAATAAGTCCTTCATTCCATTCGAGGTGGTAATGGAAAAACGAATGACATCAGTTCACGAGGCAGGAGTCTGTTGTACATACGAATGATGATTTTGTACCCCATTTGATATAAGTTTGTTTAGTTTTAGGTCATAAAATTAACAAATAAATATCTTGGTATATGTAACATATTTTTTTTATTATATAGTAATTTTATAATAATAATTCAAGGAGGTGGATAATGAAATAAAATAAAAAGGCTTTTAGAAGAACATTGTCTCTTCTTCAGGTATCCTCCTTAGGTTTCCACTAAAGCCTTGAAAGGTTTTCTTTATGCCAAAAATAACGATTCTAGGATTGGGGAGATAATTTTTAAAGTTGTTTTTTCAGATCATTGTAGATATAAATGTATTGATAGTTTTTAAGAAGTGGTGGGAGTGAGTGCCATTTTATAATTGAGGAGGAGTGGTATTCTTATAAATACTCAAAAGTATTCATTATTGGGAGGTCAATCATACATCAAGTAGCTCAAAACTGATAATTAAAGTTTTTTATGGATTATATGGTAAATTCACACCTTCACCACACATTTATACACATGTTTTAAACATTTGGTTCCTTAACTCTCAAGTTTTTTTATTTTACCATTTTTGTTTTTTTAGTATGGTAACTAGTTTTATAACCTAAGTAATTTAACCTTTAAAACTAAATTAAAGTGACCATTATTATATAATTTTCGATCACTAATTTTAAATATTATATCTAATTTATAAATTATAAAACCTATGTATGTTGGAAGTTAACTTTAACACAAGTGCATGTAACGTGAAAAAACTTCACTTAAACATTAATCGTGCTAACATAGTTTTTACTATTTAACAGTCAATATAGTCATTATAATTGAAAAATTGGTACATTAATGGACCATAGTTTATATTAATTAATATTTAAAAATAAATTTATATAATATAAGGTTTTTATTAATTTTAATTAATTTAATAAAATATCATTTATTATAAAATAGCATTAATGTTAATTGTGACATTATTCATTTAACTAAATTTAAAAAATATCAATACAATGATATAATTAAAATATATTATTTTTAAAAAAATTTAAAATGTTATATTAATCTATAAATAAATTTAAAACATTAATTCATTCAATTTACTTCATTTTTAATGTTTTTTTTATCCTTTGATTTATTTATTTCTTAACTAAATAATTCACGCATTAAAGTTTCTTAATAATTTAATGTAATTATATCATATATAAAAAAATTAAAATAAATTATCATGATAAAAAACAAATTTATCTTCCAATATAAAATTGATAACCGAGCCTATGTATTTTTTTCTCTATTCCAAATTTTTATTGAAATTAAACGGAAGAAAGATACATTTTTTGTCTTTTTCTTTACTTAACATATTATATTGGTCAATTTCATGGAAAAGTGTCTCAAAAACTCATAAAATATATAATAAGGTAAAAATGGTCTAAATATTCCCTTAAAATTTGTTTTATACAATTTTTTGGTAATTCTTACACCATATATTCTAAGTATAACCACTAAGTAATCTTGTTTTTAACTTAATCATTGTAATTAATTTTAATTACTTTCACTAATAAATTTGGTCAAAAATTAAGTTGGACATATTATAAATTATAAATTATTCTGATTCCAAATATGGAATTAATTTTTAAAAATTAAATTCACATAAGTGGTATAAAATTATTTAAAATTAATCTTGCAGTCGTGATGATAAAGCATATTTTTAAAGCAAAAAAATGATCAAAAGTTTACCACATTTTTATATTCAATTTTAATATGAATTTGATTCAAATGACCATCATTGGATTAATATATATAAAAAATAACTAATTATACTTTAAAACTAATTTAAAATATAATTTAAAATTATAAATAAATTAAATGAAAAGGCGGTTTTCAATTAAAACTCTGTATTTTTTCACTATTCATCAAAAAATGAAAAATCTCATAAAAATACCAAAAAAATCACATTAATATAATTTTTATATTAATATTTCAAAAATTAATTTTATTTTTTCAAATAAATTCTCTAAAAATTTTAAAATTTAATTTCAAATTATGTGAACCAAGTACGATTAATCCTTCATTTAGAAGAGATGTTGTTTTTTAGAAAACATTTCTTTTTCTTTTAAATGATTATTATTTTATTTATAATCAATATATATATATAATAAAAAAGTTAAAAATATATATTTTTATAATTTAGTTAATACTATTCATTCCTTCCATTCCAGCAGCTAGGTGATAACTATCATATTAAATAATAATATTAATAGTATATTATAGTTTGGTAAAACTCGGTCATGCATGTAGTGAAAGCTATTGAAGTAACTTGGTATTGTATGTAACATAATCCAAACATAGTGTTTCATATACCACAAGCTAAACTCAGTGTTCTGTGTAGCACAATATTACGTTGGTGTTGTGCACAAATAAATCTTAACTTGGTGTAGCATACAATGCAAGTCATCAAATAATTTTAATTCGTTTAAATAAAATAATGCATAAAAAATCAGTGTGTTACATTCTACCACCCTTAAAATGAATTTATCCATTGAAATTTTTATGGTTATAAAATTTTTAATACTTGAAAGTTCCTTTTATACAAACCCACATCATAAAAATGAATACTAAAAGTTCCATTAAAAAGGAAAATTTGGAAACATAATGGTTACCCAAAATAACTTATAACTAGGTTTCCACGTAGGAGAAAATGGGTGGAGATTGAAGATTTTGACATATAATAAAATTTTAAATAATTATAGAGTGAGAAAGATCACTAATTACAAGAAATTGAGTGATCCAAAGAAATTTAACAACCACAAAACTATAAACCTAAAGAGGCATGAAAACGGAAATTGATATCATCAAAAATGATGATAACAGGACAAAATTTTATTTTAAGATAATTTCCCAGAAGTTTAATAATTTTCATATATATAATTGATTTCATTTCATTTCATAAGAACAATCTCACCCTTTGGTTTCACCTTGATCAATTCTCACTTCATCTTTCACTCCACGAAATAAAGATGGTTTTTTTATTCCTTAAGCACTAACAGATCATAATATCCATAAATATAATGATAATTCATTCCATCTATCTTTATTTATCATCACAACAAAATGGTTATAAAAAGTTATCCAATATGGATAAATCTTCATATTGTGAAAAATTAATATGTAAACCCTCATTCAAAGTTCAATATAAACCAAATGTTTATCCCTTTTGAGCCTTCTGAAAGATAAAAATTCAAAACATTAAAAAAAGGTCACTAAATTTATCAAAATAATCTTAACATTGATCCCCTATGGATCATAAATTATCTCTTGATATTCACATACCAAACATGTGAATACCTTCATTGTGTATTCTCTTGAAACATGGTAATAACTTGAATTAGCATAAATACTTATTAAAAACATGCATGCTTCCTCATTCTTTATGCATATTATTAGATATATTCCTTCAATCCAAAAATGTTGTAAACTTCATCTATAATAAAAACAACCAATTTTTAAACAAATCCATTATCAGTACTGTGGTCATAAATACTATCCAATTTACTTTATTATTATCCAAGATCTATTTATCCCAAATAAACACCATTTTCTCAACATCATAAACATATTATGGTTTACCTTCCATTAATCATTTTTTCCATAAAATATAACCATTCCATTAAATAACTTTTCTAGTTCATTAGTACCATTCAACATATTCTTTAAAATCCTTAATGACAAAATTATACTAAAAGATCCTTATATATTTTATAATTCATAATTCTTGAATCTAAATACATTAATAATTAAATCCTTCTACACCAATGATTGGAATGTAATATGTACTTCCTTGGTATAGAATTAATTTCTTGTTTCAGGGCATTGAGTTGGGTAATTCCCATGTTCTCCATAGATGAGACATTCAAATCCTCTACAATATTTCACTCTATGGCCATTTTTTCACATATATAGCATCTTCCCCTCTATTTGATATATTCTTTCAGGTTTTTCCTCCCACATTCTTGACATTTAAGAATCCGAGTCTTATTTCCTCTATGTTTATTACCACATAAACTTTCATAAACGTCCATCTTCCTCTTATTCGATGTGTTAGGAATATTATTGAAGTTTTCATTGTTAAGAATATATTGTGATAGTTGATTAATCATAATTTTAAGATCCTTCTCTCCAATAATAATCCAATTTGGTTGCTAATAATCACTAAATTGTTTATCTAATTCAATGTTAACAAGATTTATTATGGTTCCAACCATTAAATAAAACCAAAAAATAGTGTGAGCAACACTAATCATAATGGGGAACAATATGATCAAGAAAAATCACTTATAGGATATCTAAATCATGACACTTAATTCTTTAATATATGAAACCATAGGTTTATCCTAGTTTATTTGTATCCATATTCTATTTAAATAATTCAATATGGTTTGTAAAGAGTTTGTGAATTTACAAATTATATCCCCTGGGAGTGTCAAACAAGTAGTGGAGTGAGGCCCATTATTGTGCACCAGTTACGGATTAATTCTAGCTCAATATGGTGTTTTTAGAGTTGTTACACCTAGTTATATTTGTACAAAAGACACATCCACTTGTAGTATCCAGACTGGGATGTGTTTCTAGGAAACCAATCACACAATCCTTTACCAAAATTGCCAAAAAAATCTATAATTTAACTCATACTTAGACTTATCCTTATAAAAATCCCTATATATATATACTTAGAAATACCACTTGGGATCTCATTAATTTTTTTCATCCTAGTTTGAAAAGTTTAACTAAACCTTTCCTTTTATACCAACTATAGTGATCTAGTATTTTCATAGATGGATATTAAATCATTTTTTATGAATATTAATTACATTACACAAACACATATCTGAGGTCCATAATAGTTTAATTCCTTTTTAAACTTGGAAACATAATATTCTAACTTGGTGAAATATTTTAAATGTCTTTCAAAAATATATTACCCTTTAGTAATCCTACTTAAACCCATTCTTTATAACCTGGTGAAAGATACCATATGAAAGTGTTAACTCATATTCATAGTAAGGGTGAATAAAGGAGATGTGTAAGGATAACATGAACATAAGGGTGTGAAAACATGACAATAACATTTGAAAAAAATACCCTGCATATCAAAGAACATAATCTTGATTCATGGGATAAAGATTTTCACTACATAATACTTTAATGATAAGATAATAAAATAGCATGATCCATGAGATAATAAATTCGACATAAAACATAGACTTTTGGCATACAAATAATCATATAAAATCATTCCCTAGAAGTCAAGAATCATTTCCAAAAACATATTAGGGACTTAATGGGGGATAAACCTACTGGTCGGGACACACCATCATCCCCAACAAAACACTTTATATATAGAGGAATGGGTTCACTCACCAAACCATCATAATGGAAAAAGTCACTTACTGTACTGGGTTCACTCCCCATTTCAGGCATGTTTATATCATGAGATATAAATCTTTAACCAATTCATTAGATGTATATATAGGTCCCACCCATCACATAATGAAACCATACATATGTGTTTCATGAGATCATAAACATTCATCATATCATAACCCATTAAATAAAATGGGTTTCATAAACATTTCATCATATCATAACCTTTGGAAAAGAGACAGGTTTCATAATCATTTCATCATAGAATAACTAGTGAAAACAATCAGGTTTCATAAGAATTTTAACATGGTATAACATGTGAAAGAAAAATAGGTTTCATAATAATTTTACCATGGTATAACTTGTGAATGATAAATGGGTTTCATAAACAACTTGTCATCATAAACATAAACCATTCAATAAATAATAAGAATGGTTTCCCTGGATTATATCCATGGTAAAGAAAAAACTATATAAAAGGATTTTATATTTTATGGAGAAGTATTTTTAAAGACCACTTGGAACATTTCTTAAGGAAAATAACCTTCTTTAAAATTAAATTTTTAAAACATAAAACATTTTTAAATTCCTTTTCTTTGAAAACCACTTTGAAAATTTATAAAGGAATCCTTGAAAATCATTTAAAATGTTTCTTGAGTAAAATATCATTTATTATTTGAAAATTTATTTTTATAATATCAAATATTTTGAAAACATTTTTCTTTTAAAATAACCTTTAAAACTTATAAATTAATCTTTCAAACTCATTTAAAACACTTTTTAAACATAATACATTTAAAAAATCCTTTTCGTTGAAAGTCAATTTAAAATAAAAATATTTCCAAAATAGTTAAGAAAAAATTTTCCTTTTAAAAACATTCATTAAAACGTATGATGGAAGCTTCAAAAAATGGATTACTCATGAAGTTTTAGAATTTCGTACATGATGTATATGTAAAAACAAAGATTTCTTTCATACTTTCGATAGAATCTTAAAGAGCCTAAATCAGAAAATGATGAGAAAATTTATTTTTTAAAACCATTTTATAAAAAGATAAAACATGGGAAAAATTAATATCTTAAAGGAACATTTTTTTAAAAAAAATAGAAAACATGGTTTTGGGAGAAAATATATTTCTGGCCGAAGATGGAAATAAAGTTGGATTTTCTTAAAAAACTTAATTATCATAATTAAAAAAGAGTGGTAAAATTGTAACATTAAATAAAAATATCATGAATAACCATATTATAATATAATTCATGATAATTATTGAGATATATGTCATAATATTTTATCAATAGAAGCATAATCATAAACAAAACCGATAAATGATAATATTGGAGTAGTAAACTATTACCACTTTGGTAACTTTGAATCATAATACAAAATAAATAAAAACACTACATAAAGATGAAAATATCATGAAAATAATTATATTCATTATATAACATGTTAAATGGGAATTATATACACCTTGTATAATAATATAGGTTCACAATATAACATGTGTCTTAAAGAAGGAAAATTGAGACAAAATTCTCTTACCACTTTGGTAACATTGAAACCGTAACCCCGTGAAATATAGATACTCAAACGTATATGTAAATACCAAAAACATTAATTATAAGAATCATAAATTACACTCATTTTAAGTATATAAACTAGATATAATAAAGAGGTGGTGAATATATCATGTGTCTCAGAAAAGTAAAAAAGTGAGATGGAAATCCCTTTCCATAAGTCTTGACTTCCTTCATACACATTCAAAACTCATGTATAATAAATATAAGTTTATTATAAATATATTAAAGAATAATATTCATATATATAATACCATATATGATTCAATTATGACCATTCATTATCCATTTATTAATAATTTTATGTAAAAGTCATGTTTCAGGTAATAACCGCTTTGTTTTTCGCATAAGTTTTCACTTGCTATTTTTGTTCCTCTTACTTTAATTATTATTTTATCATCTAAATAATGTATAACATGATATATATATATATATATATATATCATATATATATATATATATATATTCATTTTATAATTATTTAAATTTACCCATAAAATTTAGTGATAGGAAATAAAATACATCATTCATGGAGATAGTAGGTCATATGTATGCATGAACGTTGTTTCCATTTTCTTATCGTATTGAAAGAAAGAAAATTAAATCATATATATATATATATATTATAATTCCATTATAATTAATATTTATTTTATATCACATATGCCTATTAAACCCATCCTTGATATATTCCATATAATGTGTGAACGAATCACATCACTTCATGAGGCAGTAGTCCACCGTACACACAGGTGATGATATCGTATTCCCAAAAAATTAAAATCATAAAGTTATTTTTGATACAATAATTATATAATAATAATAGTATAATAAATATTATATACCAATAGTATTTCCATAATTATAACCGTCATTGAAAGGTGTTAATGGAAAAATGAACGACATTAGTTTGCGAGGTGGTAGTATGTTGTACACATGAACAATAATTCTGTAACTCATTTGATGAAAGCATGTGAAGTTTTAGGTCATACCATTAACATAAAAACATCTTAGTATATTTAATATACTAATTTTATTATATAATCATTTTATAATAATAATTGAAGGAGGTAGAGATGGAAATAAAATAAAAAGGTTTTTAGAAGAACATTACCTCATCTTCGGGTATCCTCCTTAAGTTTTCAATAAAGACTTAAAAGGATTACTTTATACCAGAACTAATGCTTATAGAATTAGGGGAGGGAATTTGGGAAGTGATTTGGGTAGATATTGTTCAAGAAAAATTGATTTATAGCTGTGAAGAAGTGGGGGGTGAATGAATTTTTATAGTTGAGGAAGAGTGGTATTCTTGTAAATACACAAAATTATTCACTATTAGGTGGCCAATATTACCTAAATTTGATCCAAAACTGATAATTAAAGGTGTATAGTGATTATATGGTCGATACACACCTCCATAAAATATTTATACTCATGTTTTAAAGATTTTATTTATCTTCCAAATATGATAAACAAATGAACATGAGAAAATTACATATTATAACCAGAATTATCAAAAACATAAAAATTTTAATATTTTATTTATCAATGGGAAAAATATTAATTTTTCTTAATATTTTATTTATACATGGAAAAATTATTTTTATAATGCATAACACATATAATTTATAAAAAATTACAGATTATGACCAAAATTATCAAAATATAAAATTTTTGAAATTTTTGTAGATGTCGTATTTTTTATCTAATTTCGGGTGAGGCATGCCTGCATAGAAATCATATTTTATGATATGGTATTAAATCGTAAAATAGTAGTCATACCATTTCTTTTTATTTTTCACATCATATAGCATCAATCATATTTAACGATATAGTGGGTATCATAATTATATTATAATCTCTTTTTTCATGAAAACCCTAACAGAACCGCACATTTCGATGTCTTATATCATAAACTACAATACTGAATAAAAAAGGGTTTACACAACATCATAATTTATGATATAAATCTATCATATTCTATGGAAGATCAAAATAGAATAATTATAACATATTATATATTATGATACAACCATGTATGAATTATAATATAAATTATTCAAAAAACCAATGAACTAAACATGATTAATCCTTGAAAAAACAATGCTTACCAATAATTGGTTTTAAGAGATCGTCTTATGATCATATGAAATGAAAGAAACCCATATATTTTTCCATTCAATCCTAGATAATCAAACATGCATATGTAGACAAAGAATAGTATACTAGAAACACTATAATTGTATCATCCATCTTCTTTATTTGAGGATAAAATCTTGATGAAGACCACAAAGTAGTTGAATTAAACATCCTACCTATGAGGGGGGAACACTAACCAATTTATCCAAGTATATAACTTGAGAATTACTATAATACTCAAATGGTTTCTATCACCTTTACTAGAACACAGTGAATTAGGCTCAGAAGAAGAGAGTGTTCTTCAGAAATCTTTACACTAAACTAATGATTACTCACCCCGCACAAAATGAGGGATCATATTTTTCAATATAGAAAACCTTGATTCTCTCCCTGAAATTAAATTTTTCGACCATATGAAATGTATTGGTTTTTTACATACTTCTTAATTATATGAATCCATTGAACCCATTCAATGGGTATGAAAGCTATAATTAATGCATTAAAAATGGATTAGTAACTAAAATCAATGATGTATGAAAGAGGTGGTAGATACATGTGATGAATGAACTTAGCTTATGGGGTGGTAGATGCATTCAGTCATCTTGAATTACATTTTATGTAGCTTATTTGGTCAGATATATCTTATACATATGTTTTTAGTGCATAACCAACACCATGTAGCCTAACCATGTGATCTTCCCATAATAACTTAAAAGTAAATTTATAGAAATTCCCATGTCAATTTTTATGTCCTTTGGCCTTCCTTTCTTCCTAAAAATATTTGTTCAACCTCCTTGTATGACCTAGGGAGATCTCCCTTCATCCTTTCTTGATTTTTATCCCCTTCTCCACTGATATCAAGTGAATTCTTACGGTAAATCCTTTTTATCCTCTCATTATTCCTTCCCCCACTACCCAACATCCATTTATTATTATTCATTATCCTTCCATGATCCCTATGGGATGATGGTTGGACAGTATGTTTTTTAGGTGGTTCTAAATTGGTGGCTTTAGGTTTCTATGGATTTTAAAGGGTACTCCTTTTCTTGGTTGAGAGTTTCACATCGAAGGTGACACATTGTGACTTTTTTCATTTGGATTGAGGTAAGTGTTTATATAAATTTCCTTTAAATGGGTTTTTATATAGTTCTTGATGGTTTTTAATGACTTTTTTATTAGATTAAATTTATATTTAATAGTTATTTTCAATTTTATAAATGTTTCAAGGCTTACACCACTTTACATAAAGGTGTTTAATGGTTTTCATAGATTTACAAAGTATTGTTTTGAATGCCATGTGTTTTAAAGGAGGATTAAGAGGCTTATTTAGAGTGAATTAAATGATTAAAGTCCTTTGAACCCATTGTATCTTAAAATTATGGAAAATTTAGTTTTTAAAATTTTCTTTGAAAATAAAAAGGTATGTTGGGGACATTATAAAATATTTAGAGGAAATGATAATTAGTTCCCTAATGAATTTCAAAAGTGGTTTTTCTTAGTTTGGTTTTAAATGGTATTATGAATACTTTTATAAGGTTTTGTTTCAATAAATATTTTAAAGTAAGATTTCAAATTATGGAAAATGGATTGGAATACTAATCTAGTTTTTAATGAAAGTCATAGTTGATATTTTATAATGAGTTACATAGTATATGTCTGACCCTCCATTGATCCCCCTTTTTTTGTCATTTGATATAATTTGTTGATGCTTATGCATGTGAAAAGGGTTTTTTATGAAGGTGTTAGAGGTGAGATGTGAGATTTATTTATTTTGTTTTATTTTTTAATCATGTGATGATTCCTTGGACCTATTATATGATTCCCTTCATTTTATTTCTATCTTGGTAATTTTATGAAGTTATTAGATGAACTAGATGAGTGAAAACCCTAGTACAGATTATGTACTAACTAGGGAGTGTTTCTTGGTTACACATGATGAGTTATAAGAAGGTGGATTATGTGGCATGCAATGGAATGAGTGATCCTGGAATATATTATGTGTCTCGGATAGTTCTAAAGGACTACTGAGACTATAGATGGATTCTTTACTGTTATACTAGAGTCCTAATCACTAGTTTAAGTCTATATTAATTGAATCCTAGGGATTTTACAATGATTCCTTATCCATATTGAGTTATGTTTAGGGGATCACTTCATATTCCTTTCCTACAATCCATGGTTTCCATTTTGATTTCATGACACTATTTTTTAGTCATTTACTTTTTCATGATATCTCTATGTGTTGGTGTCAGTTTCTATTTTATTTCATTTCGGTTATGGATGTCATTTATTTCAAATCAATTTATAAAATGGTTTGGAAAATTATTTAAAAATTTAATTGGTGGATGTTTCATAAATAGGAGTAATAGAAATGTTTTGAAATGGGAAATGTAATTTGGATTGTTTTTATAAACTTGATAAAGAGTCATATTTCCATGATTTAAATGTGTTTTGATAAAATGTTTTGGTTCCACCATTTTTATTCCAAGAAGGGAGAAAGTTTCAAAAAATTGTTTGCAGCGTTCTATTTAGTTTCATAACACTTGTATGTGAAAATATTTTTTTTATTTATTTTAAAAACTAGAATTAATAAACTATATTTTGAAAGTAAATAGAACAAACTCTTTGGAGAAATATTATTGGACATGCTTACATCACACCCTACATACACTAATGGGTGTATAAATCTATTTTGTTTCCTTTTAGGTGACCAAGCTCTAGAATCTTTCAGGGTTTGTTTTGGGGGTGTACATTGTTAGATAATGTTATTATATAGTGAGTGATCATAGGTCACATAGAGATAGTCAGTTTGATTCTTCTTTGGATTTTTTTTATTTTGGTATGTTTATGTATCGAGCTAGTTGGACTGGATATTTATTTTTAGTTTTTCCTATATTTTGATGTTCATTTTGATATGTTTAGTTTATGAATTGATATGGATAATGGATTGTTTTTATTATTGATATTGTTTATTTCTCTATTTTGTTATTTCAATTCTATTGGAACTGTTTATTTTATGCATAATTTTTTGAAGCATGAAAGGGTCATGTCATATTCTTATTAGAGTTTCTTCCACTTATTTATATTATTTTTCGTGGGTGA
Source organism: Viscum album (assembly GCA_963277665.1). NCBI lineage: Eukaryota > Viridiplantae > Streptophyta > Magnoliopsida > Santalales > Viscaceae > Viscum > Viscum album. The sequence goes on from OY728159.1 coordinate 1,648,780,364, forward strand.
ATTCATTCCCAAGTGTATGTTCTTGATACTGAGACACTAGTTATTATCCCTTAGGGATTAGAAACTCCATCCAAGCCCAGTGATTGATTAGGTCAAGTGAAAGTTCAGATCATCCTAAGATAGTTTGTTAAATTCCATATGAGAAGCTATATTCCCACTAAGGTGAAAATGTAGGGTGTGAGTATGAATAACTAGTAGAAAACACTAAGAGTCCTCAACTCCCCCAACTATAAATGATGAGGTATATTCATATTCATGTTTATGTCAGATTTATTATATATATACATATATATATATATATATGAAAATAAAATAATATAATGACTTAGATAAACATGTTAGAAATCATCTATCATAAATCATAAAATAATAATGGATAACTCCTACACCACCAAGAAGATTCATACCTACTTCACCTACAACATGGGATCCAAAAAGGTTGGAAAATTAAAAGGAAACAACTAATCATGTTCTATAGGCACATATATATAGGGTAAGGGGAGAAATAAATCATTTCCACTGTAAGAAAAATGAGTTTTAACAACAACAAAATCAAAACAAACTTTTATGTTTGTTGTGAAAATTTATATACAAAAATATTCAAAAATAAGTATGTCACGACCAGTCCCCATTGTCACCCCTCCTGGACTGACAATAAAGGTGAGAGTGACTCCTGATGCATATCACCAATAGTCCATATTTTAGAAACAAGTGTTAAGGATATAGAACATGCGCATATGAGAGACCGTATCCTCAATATTCCTAGGAAAAAATAAATAAACCTAAAATTGATGCATGATAATAAATTAATCAATCCCAATACATGAAATTTCATACAATACAAGACCAAAATTGTAAAATATTGTATAAAATCCTATAAAAGTGATAATAACCACAATAAACCTTTAAAAAACCTCAATGGTCTAGTAAGTTACAAATCAATCACCAACTCCCTCATTTAGACCTAATATATATATATATAGGGGTGAGTACACATTAGGATCCACCCCAAAACATCTTGTGAGAATGTGGAATAATCATACTAAATATCCAATGAATAAATAGTGAAATAAACTTGTTACCTAAATCAATTAAACTATATTCTTATCCTAACTAAGGCCCGCTCACCAAGTATTACACATAAATGGGTAACATGATATCCAAAGGCATATATAAAAGAATGGTATCCTACTTTTACTTTTCCACTAAACCATCCACCCTAAACCCTAACATCTCACATTTTAGTTATAAGGGTCTGGATTATCTTGAGCCCTCACTTTTTTTGGGATGTCCAGTGGTTCGGGTGAAATTTCATGAATTTTAGAAGTTGATTTAAAATTATTTTGTAATTTATAAAGTTGTTATAAAGTGATTTTACAAGTTAAGGGCATGATTTCAAAGTGTTAAAAGTTCATTTGGAAATTATTTTGGATGTTTTAAAATGATTATAATATTTTAGAGCTATTTTTTGGATTTTGGAAGTGATAATAAATATTTTTCTTAATTATTTATAATTTTTTAAATAGAAATTTAATATTTTTAGGGTTATCCTTAACCTTATTCATGACCATGCTTCCACATAAGGGTAAAACCTATTTTTATAGGGGTGTGTAAGGGTATAGTTTTTTTATATGTTGTGTAAGGTAATTCCATTTTACTTCTATAGGGTCCTGAAAATTCTGCAAAGGAAATTCTACCCAATTCCCTCAAATAATTGGAGAGAATAATGGAGAAAACTCAAAGGATGCACAAATTTGAACCGGTCTGCAGACCTACCCAAATGATGACACCACGTAGCCGGTTCCGCGAAGCACCCCCTCTGCGGACTATTATCGTTCGTCGAATGGAGGCGGAGATCCTCCGCGGGCACGAAGCAGGACGGGAGCCGAACCGGTCCACCTTCACAAACCACCCCAGCCATGGACCACCTCAATCAGCCCGGCCCGCATCCGCTGTCATTCGTGGAATAGAGGCGGATCCCTCCACGTCCGCGAAGCACTCCCCGAGCTCGTTTGGTTCGTGGGGGGGAGATGCGCTCAATGCACCCGTGAATTACGGATTGACCAAGTCATCCATGAACCGGGTCCCTGATCATGGGCCTCTGAAAAAGGTGCCACATGATCATAGATACATCTTTTTCCCTACTCTATAAAAGGGGGATCGATGGGGAAGAGTTGAGGGGATTTGGAGACAGAAGGAGACCGATCAGATTTGGGTGGAAGGATTTTGAAGGAAGGAGCTTAGGATTTCGCAAACTGCAAAGTTTCAAGTCCACAAACCAAAGCGGGTATGAAGTTGGAAGCAAACTAATAAAGAACCTAAAATCCATAATAACTTGGTGAACTTCAAACTTAAAATAACAAAGAAACTAAGACCGCGAACCATGGCCCCTCCGCGGATGCACTCCCCGTGGACCAAGGAGCTTATGCCTCTTTTCCAATTTGTCGCACCGCGTAGCACCCTCCTATGCGGGTGAAGCCCCGACCGACAAAATCCTGACCGGTGCCTCCCTTGGCCACCGATTCTCGCATGGAACCCTCCATGAACCACCCTGGTATACGGATCAAACCCGAAGCCGCGAACCACCCTCGTTCATGGGATGCTCACTGTTCCGTGAACCACCTGTTTCACAGTATGCCCATCAGTCCGCGGACCACCCTGGTTCGCGGACGACCTCTCCAGCCACGTAGCACATTCCTACTCGAAGGGCGCCACCACCCAAACCCTGGTGTGGCCCGCCAAATCCTTCGGAGTTCCCGTTCTCCAAGCCAGATAAAATCCTTCTAATCCAACCTGATCCTATACAACTCCCTCATTGGCCCACTCATCGTCCCTGAGCCAAGGCCTCCACCAGAGCCACCAGACCCATGTGATGTAACCTTCAGGCGCATCAGCGTGCCGTTCTAAGTTCACATACCCATAGTAAGCAGGGGTGAAGGGGTTACTCTGACCCTTGAGCGGATTTCTGAAGAATTCCTAGGTTCACATTCCCACAAAAATGTGGAGTCTGAGCTTGAAATCCCCCTTTCTTCCCCTCCACTTTTTGGGGCTGGATCACTTCTCCCTTCTTCGGGGGGTAGTAATATACCCATCATAAGGAAGCCCCCCCCCCCCATGAACTTCGGTACTTCCCCCGGGAATAAGGGATGTGACGGGCACAAGAGAACCTCTTTCCCTCTCCCTCGGCGCTTTGTCGCCATGGGCATCCATCTCAGAGTAAGCCCCAAACTTATGGGCCACCCTATGTGTAAGCCCCACTCCACTTCCCATGGACGCACCTTTCGTGACGTGATCTTCTAGTCCCTTCTTCCTCTTGTTTCTCACACCGAGCATGACTCACGTGAGCTTAGTGTAAGCATCGACCATGACATCCTCTTATGGACCTCCTCAGAGTATAAGCCCCAATCCACACCATGGGAATCCATCTTGGAGTAAGCCCCGACCTTATGGGTCTCCCTATGCGTAATCCCCACTCCACTTCCCACTAACACACCTTTCATGATGTGATCGTCTGGTCCCTGTTGCCTCTTGTTTCTCACACCGATCATGACTCACGTGGGCTTAGAGTAAGCATCGACCATTACATCCTCTTATGGGACTCCTCAGAGTGTAATCCCCAATCCACACCATGGGCCTCCTCAGAGTGTAAGCCCCAATCCACACCATGGGCCTCCTCAGAGTGTAAGCCCCAATCCACACCATGGGCCTCCTCAGAGTGTAAGCCTCAATCCATTGAGAACTACGAGGACTTTGATCCATGTTAAGGCATGGTACGTAGGAAGCCTCCCCGAGGTTTAAGCCTGATCACCATCGGAAATCCGGGTCCACCTTCATGTTGGTTCTCCAACACCCCGATTTGAACTACGTGGAATTTGATCCTTATCTACTAGGCAGGGTACGTAGGAAGCCTCCCCGAGGTTCAAGCCCAACAGTCGGTTGATCAGACTATCTTCACATCGGTTCACCGCACCAACCCTGGGTAGCCTAGAGCGTAAGCCCCATACCAAACCAAACTACGTGGATTATGATTCCTCTCATGAGGATACATAGGAAGCCCGTATCATGGGTTCAATCCAGACACCCGAGTCATTATATATCCCCCCTGGATGACAATAAACTCCAGAGCGCCCAGTCATGAGGCTTTAAACCAACACCGTCTCAATGAGTCCAAATTCTTCAGAGTCATTAATCCAATGAGGGATGGTAAACCTCTGGCCTAAAATGATTTCGAACCCCTACGTCCAGCTGACTATTACCAACCAGGAGTTATCAGTGTATATTATGCTTGGGTATAAACCAAAGATTCGTGAATATATGAATACGTCTTAAATCTATAAGAGAGATCCGAAACAGGCAATAATTCCCCCCAAAAGGGTGCGATGATCCCGACTTCCCATCCTCTTGACCAATTTGAGTTCTTAAGTGTCGCTGGCCAAATCAACCGGCAAATGCCTGCTTTGGAAAGCAGGTCCACGCATCATCGGATATAGAACCGTTGGGCATTTCGAGACCGACCCAAAACAAAAATGGTGAACCCGATGTGAATATTTAACCAATCATGAAGGATTCAGCCCAATTCCACTATGTTCCCCCTTTTACTCACAAGGAGGTCCAAGCAAGGTAATTAATTACGCATGGGATCATGAGATGTTGCTTTGACGGGTTTGCTGTTTTTATTTGTTAAAATATTTTACAGGTACCACATAGAACTCCTTTTGATCCAATGGCATCCTGAAGGAATTCACAAGCGCGTGCTTCCAACAATGCAATGACTGGATGTCCTCACCAACGGAGGACCCCATCACCTACCCAGCGTCTTCAATGCTGGGTCTCGGATGCATTGATCCGAGAGTACCTTGTGAACGGTACTCTCCCGACGGTGGAGGCAGCCATGCACGCCCTCCAATCTTCCAGGACTCATCGTTCGCTTGCCCAGCAACGGCCGAAGAAGTAGATCCAGACAGTACCTATTGTTGTATCCAACCGTTTCAGGAGTCTATCCCTGGAACAGGACAATGCATACCTCCCTTATCTTAGGGAGGCGGATGAGGTCGACGTTGAGGACCTCATCCCTGCTGAACGGTGGTTCCGCTCCAAGGCCCCCACTGGAAGACATCATCACGGTCACGCCATGACTCAACGTCCTCATTATAAGGAGGATGTAGCCCCAAGGATCTAGGCCCATGCTCCCCGAGCTCCGGCCCCTCGGACCGCCCGATGAGGGCGGAAAACATACAACCGGGGACCGGTCATCACCCTTGTCCCCAAGGAGGAGCTCCGCTGCCCAGTCACGGAGACGCATCACAAACAGGCACACACACCTGTTCGCTCCTCCAAAGCCTGTCGTCTAGATATGGAAGCATCATACGAGCAGGCGTGCATCCCCGCCGAGCTCCGTCAAGCTCGTCGCTCACACAGGACGACACTTACCGGGCATGCACCTCTCCCTGCCCAGGGTCGTGAATCCCACCAACCAGACGTGGTGGCGACCCAGTGCCTGTAGGACCAGCTCCTAGTAGATTCTCTTAACTCTTACCATCCCGATATGGTGGTGATAAACAAATACTGCCATCCAGATGTGGCGGAAATTAATAGGCTGACACGTCTCCCTGCCAACAAAGGCCACTGACTCGATATGGTGGGAAACCAACATATGTAGGGCCATCTCTCTATGGATGCAAGTAAAGTCTGTCATCCCAATGTGGTGGAAAACAGAGAGATAAATTGGCATATCCCGACCTAGGGGAGGATTCATTCACCTGCCCCGATACAGGAGAATTGTTAGTACCCACTGACCACAGGAGGACCGGAGCAAGATATTCCTACTCCAATACCTGAATGGGCCTTCATACCCATTCCAGCCAAAGATGTCTCTCTATATATCATGGTAATGATGGAAGAGCAGGTATCAATCCCAAATAATATCTTTCAGAATTGCCAGAATGTAATTTCATCAGCGGCAACAGCAAGGACTCGGGCCTGTGAGCCTGTCTCTCCAATTGAGGCGACTCATCTAAGAGATGAGATAGTTTCCTAGGAGCATATCTGCATCCCTACTTTATCCCAGGAGGGTCTCCAGCCATATTCCACAACACAAGGGCAACTGGATCGAGCAGCTTCACTCGTTCCAGCTGGGGGACACCCATCCATCACGGTGGATGCTCCAGAGCAGGCATATATCCCTGCTAAAAGTCAAGATGTTCGTCGGCGTGTCCCAGTGGTATCATGGGATCCAATTAGACAGGGACCCAAAGGTGAAGGTCATTTTCAACAGCAGACGGTCCCCGCTGCCCGCAAGAAAGCGCCCTAAACGCGCCGAAAGCAACTGGAAAATAAAGAGCGGGTTTATGACTCCGCTCTACTAGAATTTGGGGTTCCCAATGCCGCTAAACTTATATAGAAGGCTCAGAACCCTGCCCACCCATTACAATATTATGGGAGTGGTAGTAACAATACGGAGGTCCTCCCTGAAATGTTACAACCAGCAGCTCTGAAGGTCCTCCCTAGAGCACCTGTGGGGGCCTCCCCCGCGGGCATATAATGATCGATCACAAGATCTCCTCTTTTGATGCGAGTCACGGAAACCCTCCACATGACCAGAAGATCAAGAAGCAAGAAGGCCCTCCACTTTCTACGGTCCACCCTGAAGGTCCTCCTCAGGGTATACGCTGCAAACACTCTCCATGCAGTGGGACCACAGATTATGATAGTATTCCTCACTATCATAGTTGCAACTGCAGAGGCCCTCCCCGCAATGACATCTCATCACGACAAGAAGGCCCTCCTCTTGTTGTGGCCTTACCTTAAGGTCCTCCCCAGGGGTTACGTTGCAACGACACTCTGCGCAGCCAGGCATCAGATCACAGTGGTATTCCTCACCACCCTGATAACGGAGGTCCTCCCTGTAGAGACGTCAAGCAACGAGAAGGCCCTCCCCTCATTGCGGTACATTCTAAAGGCCCTCCCCAGGGTGTACCCCGCAGATATTCTCCTTGAGGCAGCTATAATGGTAGTCCTTTCCATTACAACAGTTGTGATGGTAGTCCTCACCACCATGGCCGCCATTGTGAAGGTCCTCCCCGCAGTGGCCCCAAGCAACAAGAAGGTACTCCCCTTGTCGCAGTGTGTCTTGAAGGTCCTCCCCAGGATGCACATCGAACGTCAAACCATGAAAGTCATCCTTACCATAATGGCAGTTGTTGTGAAGGCCCTCCCCATAACAAGGCTATGCATCTAGAAGGTCCTCCCCTTGCTACGACATGCCTTGGAGTTCCTCCCCAGGGTATGCACTGTAAAATTCCTCTATTAAGTGAGGCATCAAGCATTAGTGTTAGTCCTCACCATTACGGACACCATTGCGAAGGACCTCCCCGCAATGACATATCATATCGACAGGAAGGTCCTCACCCTGCCCAATCAAGCATAGAAAATCCCTCGTATGTCGAGGCACTCTGAAGGACGGGATCGAGCATGTCAGATTCACAGCTAGTCGCCAACGACATCCTCCTTCAATCGGGAGATGTTCTGGGGCCACATTCATCTTCTTACCACCTCGGAATCGCCCACATGATGATTCAGCACCAACCAGTCCAACTGCCTCCGACCACACTATCGGCGAGCATCTCAATTGGGCTGACCTGGTAGAGGAGTAACTAGCGGAGGAGTTTGCCGACATGTTGAACCTAAGGAAACGACTAGCTCTGGATGATATACTAGTTATGTTTTGGCCCACAGCCACATCTCAATTCGACATACCCAGAGAATTTTTGGAATAATGTGTGCATGACATCCGCTACAATATATGGACAACCCTCCGCCAGCTGAAATCAAGCTTCCTGCCCTACGATGGGTATTTAGACCACGTCAAGACAATAGGATACATCCTATATCACATTAACCTAGAAGCTCTTCCTTCGGTCCGGCAACAACGACCCGAGAGGCGCAAAGGAAACATGGAGATAGATTTCTTTCATGTGTTGCACCAGCTGCGCCGCCTCATCAGTGATGCTCTAATGGGAGTCCATATCAGAGGATGGGGGGAACATGGATCTCTACATTTCACTCTGCTCCCTGCCCAGAAGAGCCCGTTCAGCATGGTTTCTTGCAACTTCATCACATCAAGAGAGAAATCGAATGGTCTCCATGTTCGTGAAAGACAACACACCCAGCAGAGTCAAGCCTTGAGTAATTCCCAGAAGCATCAGGCCTGATGGGAACAAGCCATTCAAGAACTCCTAAATCAGGCCACCGAGAGCATACAACAGGCCTCTCTCCTAAGAAAGGTCAATCAGCGATCTTTTCCTGCCTCCCTAGAAGGGATTGATTCACAGAAGAACTCGGCACCAAACCCAGTTCACCCCCAAATGGGGGAATGCAAGATCAGACAGGTAGCGATAGCAGCAGCCACTACCGCAATCCAAGTTCAACCCTAGCCTGCAGGGCTGGGGGAATTTTTAACAACAAATTCCCCCATAAGACCAATAGAAACCGAAAGAGACCCAGCGTCCAGGGAACAGAGCCAACCCTAGCCCTCAGGAATGGGGTCATTATTACCCCCTCAACAACAACCTCCCCCATGAGATTCAGTATTCTCTCATCTAGGGAGGACAGTCAGAAGAGGAGGTTCCCGTCCTGTCCTATTATTTGAATCAACATCCCCTCCAAGAGGGTGGCGTACCGTAAGGGTGCATCAAAGAACTCTACGCATCACCCTTCATCCAGAAGTCTGAAGGTGATCCTGGTACATAAAAGGGAAGTATAGTAAAAGACGTGGGAGATCCTCTTCCTATTTGGAAGATTAAATCTTCCCCATCCCGCAATATGCATCTATCAACATCAGAGAGGTTAACCCCACGGGTGACACCAGAGATGATGCAAATTAGGATGGATCGGGAGACGATGGTTCCAGTCAGGCTGCAACCCACAACAAACCACCAAGTGTGCACACCCGGAACCAGAGGGATGCTTTAAACATGGAATCTCCTTCAGCTAACCTTCCTCCTCTTAACCTGTGAGATTCCAACAAGGATAAGAACAGTAGATCGGTTACCCTTAATTTTTCCCCTCCTATTGACAAAAACGATCCACTCACACTCAAAGATAGGTTCTCTCGACAGGAAGATGAAATGAAGTAATTGAGGCGTCTTAACGCCGAGCTACTCTAGAGGAACTGTCTTATTGAAAGCGCGTCCCAAGAGCATCCACATCATGCACTCCCAGTAAGTGCACCTCAAAGACCTAGGTTTTCCATAGCAAACGAAGCACAGTCAGGGCTCCCGCCCAACGAGGCACCTGGTCCGTCCAACTACCTAAATGTGGATCTGGATGAATACCAAGACTTCCCTCCACTTAGGAAGCAACCAGAGCAAGTGCACCTGAACCCTCTGAGGGTGTCCCAAACGGCACATGCACCCCAGGTGCCAACCGAGCCGGATCCTCGAGAAATGCCTCATGTTGCACCTGCCCAAGACCCGGCCCAAAAGGATGTAAACCAGGGTCTCACCAGCACCATCGAAGAACTAGCGGCTCAATTAGAAGCAATGGAAGGTCGGAGCACTCCAATACAGCTAGAGTAGAAGCCCTACCTGGATTGGGTGAGCAACACACCCCCTCCACCCAATTTTGGGAGCCATTTATTCTCTATCTTCAATAGATCAGGCGATCCAGAACATCATTTGATGCACTACGTGTCTTATTGAAACCCTATGATGGGGACTTCGGAACAACAAGAATCAGTGAAACAAAGATGATTCGTACGGAACTTGCAAGGATCTGCCTTTGTCTGGTATAAGATTCTACCAGCCCTGTCAATAAAAAGATAGGAAGACCTTCGACATTAGTTCCTGTTCCACTTCAGCTCAACGTTGCCTAAGATAACAGTCAGCGACCTCATGAACTACAAGCAGAGGGAGAATGAGAGGGTCTCAGATTTCATCGCTAGATGGAAAGGTCTGACCTACTCTCTGAACAGGCCAATGCCTCAAGATGATCTACTCGCCATATGCATCGATAATCTTCGAGATGAGCTGCGTACACCGCTCATACCAGTGGAGTGCACCACTGGCTTCCGCCATCTCTTGTCCATTGCCCAGAGAATTTAGGACTCCCGACAGTGGACCAATTTGAAGTCCCGAATAGCCTCGCAGGCTCCCACAAAGAGAGCATCTAGAGCTGAAGCATCCTCTTTCACGCTCAAGCCATCCCCTATGCCTGCTCCACCACTCAGGCATCCACTAAATCGTCAAGGGCCCCCTGTATATTACCGGTCGCCTCCTCCCAGGAGGGACGATCAGAAAGGGGCGAAGTGGAACCAGTTTGAGGAACGAAGACATAAAACATACTCGTTCTGAGAGGACCAAGTCTACCGCTACTTCATCACCTCCATGAATTGAAACTTTCTCCGCATCCCGGAGCCAAGGAAACCTGAAGAAGTCAGCTGCGATGGCAGGCCAAACTATTGTCCCGACTATCAGATGTTGGGACACAATATTCAGGAATACTTCGTCCTCAAAGACCTCCTAAAATGGATGGTAGATTCCGAGAAAGTCGAGCTGGGACCACCCCCAGCACATGTGACGTATATTTATACCACTGACTCCAATAAAGGGGAGGGGTGGCAGGAAGTCACCAGAAAAAAGGGGCAGAAATTTGATAATTGGATGACTCGGAAGACTATCGGTCGAGCCTAAGGCATACTCTGAGCTCAGCTACGATAACCAGTGTTGCCGCCAACAACCCCTAATTCTACACAACCGACAGTATCAGCCTCACAACCCACCACGATCCAATCATCCAGGCGTAATCGAAATGGGAGGGGGAAAGCGCAAGAGGAGGAATTCGGAAAAAGGCCAAAGTTATCACCAGCGTTGTCAGATTTCATGCCCCTAAACTTGGAACCACGGGCACCGACCCACCAAATGGCACCATTAGGGACAACCAACCAGGTTGACCTATCAGAGGATAATGAACCAATCTTTGGTTCCATCAACGTCATCCATCTTATGGAATCGTTCCCTGACAAAGGGCATGGTTATGAACCCGAGTTCCCAACACGAGGAGTCGGGACGAGGAATCGCAGAGGCAGGGGATACCAAGGGAGGCGTAGCCACGGCCGAAACCAACCCTACGTCTGGACCTTGGCCGAAAACATCAATATCGCGGAAACCCATGGGAGAGCCCTTCAATGGACTCAACAGGAGAAAGAATATCCCCCCACCTCCACAAGATACCACTCTGGCCCCATTATTCTGTGATACCCATCAGAGGAGGAGCAAGCGTCTAGACGCTTAGTGCGCACAAACAGACCGGTCGTGCCGAGTCCCCAGAACCTGAGAACATTTTCGGCACCTGACCCCACAGCGGGTCCCTCCTCGTCACATACTCCAACTCCCAAGCCGCCTGCTAGAACTCTCCCTCCAGCGGAGAAGCGTCAGCCGTTGGAGAGAAAGTACGACATCCTTAAGTAGATGGAATCAGTACCAGCCAATTTTTCCATCCTGGAGGCCTTGGGTTTGCCAGCCGACCTCAGGGAGGCACTGATAGAAGCCTTGCTCAGCCCCCAGTAGTTTCAAGATGAGGTAGCTGCCACTGAGATCTACCGAATGGAGACTGACCCGGCTGAATGCAACGTGGTGATTTACTTCACCAATCAGGATGAAGATGCCATCATGGAAGGACACATTAATCCATTATATGTTTCTGGCACACTAGATGATGTTGAGATCCGCAAAGTCTTCATTGAAAACAGTTATGGAGTTAACCTCCTTCCCCTACAGACACTCTGTAAGTTGGGTTACAGTGAGGGTGATTTAATTCCCTCAGCCATAACTCTGCTAGGTTACAACAAGAGAGAGAATAAGTTAATGGGACAAATTAAGATAAAGACTCATTTTGGAGACCTCGTGGCTTATTCGGAATTCCCGGTGGTCCGGAAGAACACAGCATTCAATGCCCTATTTGGAAGGTCGTGGCTCCACAAGAACAAGACCATTCCTTCACCCTACCACCAGTGTATTAAGTACTGCGTCAATGGGAAAAGCGGGACACTGCACGCCGACAAGGCCCCTTTAGAGCTCTTTGAGTCACACTACATTGATGTCGGGTTCTACAAGAAAAAGAGGAAGAAGCCTTTGGCCAATGGTGTTGACTGGATCCCCACTCCAAAATGGTCTGGAAGGGGTTCCTGAAGACCCCCTCAGGCAGCTTGGTAGAGACTATGTACTGCCCATCAACCATATTGAGAGCAGGGGTTCAAGTTCGGACACACACTCATTTGTCTTTATGACTTCAGCCACAACGGCCGAGCATGACAATGCGGGAACGTACGTCAACCCACAATCTGGGGACGAATACTCGAGCGGGTATACCCATGATGCCTCACCCTCAAACCCTCAAGAACCTGTTCTGGAAACTCTCCCCCCATCAGATCAAGAAGATGAGGATTTGGGAGAAGAAGAGGAGGAAGACCTCAAGGATGCACCCCCCTCATTTTTGGAGGGTATCTCCACCACAGTGTACGAGCTCAGGGAAATAAACCTGGGTACCGAGGAAGATCTAAGGCCTACTCTCATTAGTGCAGCCATGTCCCCCGAGGAGCACAAGGTATATACCTCTTTACTAAACAAACATCGGGATGTTTTTTCCTGGAATTACACATAAATGTCGGGACTCGATCCCGAAGTGGCGATGCATCACCTGGGTCTTCTAGAAGACCACCGGGGCTATAAGCAGGCCACCAGAAGGACACATCCCTCACATGCTGCCAAAATAGAGGCTGAAGTCAATAAGCTCATCAAAGCAGGCTTCATTTGGGAGGTATAGTACCCCATCTGGTTGGCCAACATAGTCCCCATCAAGAAAAAGAACGGGAAAATTTGCGTCTGCATTGACTTCAGAGATATTAATCGGAATTGCCCGAAAGATGACTTCTCAGTCCCAATCACCGAGTTATTAATTGATTCAATGGCCGGGTATGAGGCTCTGTCCTTCATGGACGGCTATTCTGGGTATAATCAAATCAGGATGGAACAAGAAGACGAAGAAGCCACTACCTTCAGGACCCCTCAAGTAATATTCTATTACAGGGTCATGCCCTTTGGTCTTAGGAATGTTGGCGCCACATATCAGCGTGCCATGAATCGTATTTTCAATCCATTTATGGGGAAATTCATCGAATGTTATGTAGATGACTTGGTGGTCAAATCAAGGAAGCGCTCAGATCACCTGTCAGACCTTGAGACCATGTTCAACAAACTTTGACAACATAGTCTGAAGATGAACCCCTTTAAGTGCGCCTTTGGGGTTACCTCAGGGAAATTCCTTAGCTTCGTTGTACGCCATCGCAGCATCGAAGTATACCCTGAAAAGACAAAGGCTATTCTTGGCATGCCACCTCCCCGCAACCTCACCGAGTTGAGAGCATTCTAAGGGAACTTGGCCTATATCAGGCGATTCATAGCCAACATGTCTGGAAAATGCTTCCCTTTACCAGTTTAATGAAGAAGGGAGTCACGTACCAATGGACAAATGACTTCTAAGAGGCGTTTGGCACCCTAAAGAGGTATCTTCTAAGCCCACCGGTGCTCATGCCCCCAGTCAAGGTAAGACCTCTCATCCTATACGTGACGGCCCTAGAGCGGTCACTGGGAGCCTTCCTCAAAAAAAATAACAACACCGGTAGTGAAAACAGTCTCTATTACCTCAGTCGAACTATGATCGATGTTGAGACTCGATACTCAAAAATCGAGAAGAGTTGTTTGGCCTTGGTCTTCGCAGTTCAAAATTTGTGACATTATCTGCAGCATCATGAAGTCCATTTGGTCTCAAGTAATAACCTGCTAAAGTACATCCTCAGCCGCCTGATACTGACTGAGCACCTATCTCGATGGGCAGTCATCCTGCAATAGTTTGACATCCGGTTTGTGCCTCAAAAGGCCATAAAAGGCCAGGTGTTAGCAGATTTTCTAGCAGAGCACCCCTCAACAGGGACTACCGCATCGGACATCGATCTACCTGATGAAGACATCTTCACGGTTCAAGAGGAGCTCCCAACATGGGAAATTTACTTCGACGGCGCATCCTGAAGCCTAACCGGGAAAATGATGGAAGACCCCAAATTTAACAAGGTGGGCTTTGGGATAATACTCATGTCCCCGGAAAAGGCAGTCTTGTCCTATTCTTTCCTCCTGTCAGAGGGATGTACGAACAATGAAGCAAAATATCAAGCCCTCATTGTAGGTCTGGAGCTCGCACTCCAAGCACAAGTACAACACCTTAAGGTCAAAGGTGATTTGGAACTAGTCATAAAGCACGTCAATGGTGACTATGCTATCAAAAAGGAGGAGCTGATTCCCCTCTTTGACCATGTCCAAGGGTTAATGGTGTAATTCTCTACAGAACCCACATTAACCTATATTCCCAGGTCTCAGAATGCCTAGGATGATGCATTATCCAACATGGAAACAGCCCTGGCAGACCCAGACTGGGATGAAACATTAATCAGTATTTCTCACCGTCGAATGGTCTTGCCATTTGTCCAGGACAAGATGGAGGAGATCCATGAAATCAGTCATGTCCCTAAGCCATATGCTCCCACCACCGGATGGATGAACCCCATTGCAAGCTACCTTCAATAGGTATAACTTCTATCAGACAGGACTGAACGAGAGAAAATACGGAGAAGGGCAATCAACTTTGTCTTATATGGCGGCGTGGGTCAACAAGAGGTCCTCTACAAACGAGGCCTCGACAGAGTCCTCCTCAGATGCATTGATGGAGAAGAAAACCTCCGCCGTCATGACTGAAGTGCATTCCTGAGTATGTGGAGCACATCAGCCGGGGACCAAGCTTTCCCATTAGGTTCGGAGGCTTGGGTATTATTACCCCACATTGGCACGAGATTGTGAGCGCTTTACTGCAAAATGCCACTCGTGCCAAATTCATGTCAACTTCATACACCAATCCCTGGAGTTACTTCATCAGGCCAAGTACTCCTAGCCATTTTCCGTTTGGGGAATGGATGTCGTGGGACCATATCCTCCCGCCACAGCCAAACAGCTGAAGTATATCCTCAAGGCAATCGACTTCTTTTACAAATGGGCGGAAGTTGTACCCATTAAGGAAGTAGGGGCAAGAAATGTTGTTAGCTTTGTGAAAACCAATATCATCACTATATTTGGTGTCCCTTATACTATGCTGACAAATAACAACACCAACTTATGCTCTGTTGAATTGGAAAAGCTATACCAAGAATGTGGCATCAAGCCTAACCACTCATCCCGCTACCATGCAGCGGACAACAGACAGATAGAGGATTTCAACAAGACCCTATCCAACATTCTCTAGAAAATGGTGGACAAAGACAAGAAGTCATGGCCGGATAAACTCCTCCATGCATTGTGGGCTTATCAAACCATAATCTACACCGCTACTCGGGCTACCCCGTACTCACTGGTATACGGCACAGAGGCGGTCCTTCCCATTGAACTCCAACTTCCCTCACTCCATGTTGCCATCTGTGATCAATTATCCAATGATGAGAAATTAGAAAAGCGGCTAGGTGAATTGGAATATCTAGACGAGAAGTAGTTGCACACTTTGCACCATCTAGAAGTCTACCAGAACCGGATTGCACGAGCCTTCAATAAAAAGATTCGTCTTCAGTCTTTCTTGGAAGAAGAATTGGTTTTGGTCCTCTGGACCCCAATGATACCTAGAAGGAAACCTCTAAAGTTGGAGCCCAAGTGGGAGGGACCATACATTATACACAAGGTCTGCTCCAACGGAGCATATGACCTGATCTCCATGGATATGAAATTCACCACGGCTCCTACAAATGCGAGGTTCCTGAAGAAGTATTTGGCATAACCAAAATGCCCCTCGTCCGAGCTGCAAGACGTTAAACTACCAAGCACCCAATGGTCCAAACTATATGACCCTAAACTAAGAGTAGTTTTTTCACAACAGGCATAACTAAAATGCCCCTCATCCGATCTGCAAGACATTAAACTGCCAAGAAACCAACGGTCCAAACTCTATGAACCTAAACTAAGAGTATTTCATCCTTACCGCACGACATTAAACTACATGGATTTCAGAGAACTACGTATAGATTGGTTCTTGCCATTTATAGGATACGTAGCGACGCCAAGGTCCCCAATCCTGGCCCAGCCATCCCCAAGAAGGTTTAAAAAATGACCTTTTCCCCCGTGAACAGACCAGACCTGCACGGGGTGTATTTCGCGTCCTTACCGCATGAAGTTAAACTACACGGATTTTAGAGAACTATGTATGTCTTGATTCCTGCCCTCGTAGGATACGTAGCGACGCCAGGGTTCCCCATCTTGGCCCAACCACCCCCAAATTAAAGTTAAAAATGTCCTCTCACCCCCGTGTACGGACCAGACCTGTACGGGGTGTATTCCTCATCCTTACCACACGACGTTAAACTACACAGATTTCAGAGAACTATGTATGGCTTGATTCCTTCCTTCGCAGGATACGTAGTGACGCCAGGACCCCCCATCCTGGCCCAGCCACCTCTAAAAATAAAGAAGAAGTAAAGATAAAAATGCTCCCTCCCCCTGTGAATGGACCAGACCTGCACATGGTGTATTTCGTGTCCTTACTGCATGACGTTAAACTACACGGATTTCAGATAAATATGTACGGATTGATTCCTACCCTCACCGGATACATAGTGATGTCAGGGTTCCCCATCCTGGCCCAGCCATGCCCGAATCAAAGTTAAAAATGCCCCATTCCCCCGTATACGGACCAGACCTCCATGGGGTGTATTTAGAAGAGAACTACGTGAGGCTTGATTCCTTCCCTCGCAGGATATGTAGTGATGCCAGAGTTCCACACCCCGGCCCAGCCACCTCAAATAAAAGTTAAAAATTCCCTCTTCCCCCCTTTGTATAGACCATCCATGCATGGGGTGTAGTCTTTGTCCTTACCGCCCGATGTTAAACTGCATGGATAATAAGATGTAAGAATGCTCTCTTTCCCTCGTATATGGACCAAACCTGCACAAGGTATATTTTTGCGTCCTTACCGCACGAATTTAAACCGCATGGACAAGAAGTAAAAAAATACACCTTTCCCCCGTGTACGTACCAGACCTGCACGGGGTGTATCTTTCATCCTCACCGCATGACATTAAACTGCACAGACCGCGTCCTCACCGCATGACATTAAAATGCATGGATTTCATCGTGAACCACCTAAGATGTATGGCGAAACGAGGTGGAAATACTCCTTGTGCATTTGGATGCATCCTTCCCATACATCAGACTCCATGGCCTGGACAATTATGGATCTTCATAACCATTCATGGCCATCGGAAGTGGAAAGTTATCGACTCGTGGACACCTTTGCATGGCTATTCATACCATGCCCTCAGTGGCTCTAAATATTGATAGCCCCTGGCCCATCTACCAAAGGCAATATTTCCATAGGTGACACTCTTCCTAGCCCCGTATTCTTACCAGCCTCATAGCCCCCATAACATACCTCCTGATCCAGAAATTTATGGCGCAGTGGTTTACAAGTTCATCCCCTTTTCACATCCAAACGTCGTCGGGGTATCCCTACCCGGTTAGCCTATGTATCTGCCCATGGTTCACATGACGACCTGTATCTACGAACATCAGGCCAAGACTAGGCTACTTTGATTCAACGAACAACTGTAGTGAATATTTTTCTCGTATGCTCGGACACCATTATCCCCACATGTCGAACTATGTACTGTGAGAAATCTCTGATTTTCATAATCATTCATGGCTATCAGAAGTGGAAAGTTATCGACCCAGGGAAACCTTTTCATGACTATGCATACCATGCCCTCAGTGGCTCTGCATATTGATAGCCCATGGACCATCTACCAAAGTCAAGATATCCTTGGGCGACACTCTTCCTAGCTCTATACACTTATCAGACTCGGAGCCCCCACAACACATCTCTTAATACAAGAAACCTCAGATTTGTAGTTTACAACGTTCATCCCCACCCTGTTCAGAGTATATCAGATCATGATAACTCAGTTATCCTTCAAGTGATTGCACTGATAGTAACCTATTGGTCCGAGCTCTATGACCGCTAAACTAGGAGTACTTCATCCTTACCGCATGACGTTAAACTGCATAGAGTGAAGGTACACCTGCACACACAAGATAAATCAGTGCATGGAGCTCTCTAAGCTTTAACAGCAACCAGGTCCGAGTATGCCCGACATGTCCAGACATTTTCTTACCAAATGACAGACTTCGTGGCCCGGACAATTGTGGATCCTCATAACCATTCACGGCCATTGTAAGTGGAAATTTATTGACCTGTGGACACCTTTTCATGACTATACATACTATTCCCTCAGTGGTTCTGCATATTGATAGTCCCTGGCCTGTCTAGAAAAGGCAAGATTTCCACAGGCGACACTTATCCTAACCCCATACGCTTACCGGCCTCAAGGCCCCCATATCATTTCTCCTGATCCAAGAAGCCTCGAAACTATAATTTACACCAATCGACCCCTATCCATGTCTTGGACATGCCGAGATGCTCGAGCCCAGTTACATCCTAATCAAGAGTGTCCTTTCCAACTACCTCCTTACCACATGACGTTAAACTACACGGAGCATCTTGTCCGCTTGACAGAAAGTTGCAAAGACCGAGCATTAAACATCCAGTGAAATGCCTCTAACCACGAGCGTTTTTACTAGTTTAAAAATACCCCATGTCCTTACAGCATGACGTTAAACTGCACGGAATCTAATAACACTCCCCGTCCTCGTTGCATGACATAAAACTGCACAGAACCCTTTAATAATGCTCCCAGTCCTTACCGCATGATGTTAAACTACACAGAAGTCGTCCTTACCGCATGATGTTAAATTACATGGTCAAACCTATCATGGGTTCAGTAAGGAACGAAGGTTTTTTCCCCTGTCCCTTAGTGCACGGGTCAGACCTGCACGAACCACCATCTCACACCAGCGTGAGAAGGAATGACTTCACCCATTCTTAGGATATTTAGCCTAGATGATTCCCCCGTATCCAGGAACCCTCTCCTCATAAAACATACTTTGTACTCGGAAAAAAGCCGAATTCTTATAAGCCACCCCTGGTGGTCCGGAATCTCAACTTCTCTGAAGTTGCTCATCTATCGGGAGAATACAATCATTGAGCCAAGGATACCTTTTAAGGACTACACATACCATGCCCTCAGTGGCTTTGCATATTGATATCCCCTGGCCTGTCTACCAAAGGAAAGGTTTCCTCAGGCAATGCTTCTCTCTGTACGCCTCTGGGCCCCTGAGCCCCTATGTTCATCCAGGGATTCGGAAACCCTATGAGATACAGTTTACCATCCTCTTTCACAACCCTGCCTAAATATGGTGGAACATCTCTGATGATATTACTGAGAACCAAGAGAAGCTGTTCCATTCTAGATAATGCCCCAGCTGCATGACGATAAATTGTGCCCAGCTCCAACTATTCCTTACGCTAGATAAATGCGTAGGACAAGAACCTTTCTTCCACACTCCTGATTGATACAGATGTTCTCAAAACCTTTCAGACGTCACATATCCTTTCCAAGACACCCCTGGTATTTTTCGCAATTCTCCAATCCAGCCATGGTGGTTTCCATAAGCCAGACTTTTGTGAAATCCTATGGCCATCAAAAATGGAGAGTCATTGACTTAAGGACACCTTTGCATGACTATGCACACCATTACCTCAGTGGCTCTGCATATTAATCACCCTTGGCATGTCTACCAAAGGCAATATTTCCTTAGGCGATGCTCTTCCCACCTCTTCACGCCGATACGGCTCCCATGCCTTGAGACATGCCCTACATGTCATTCAAATCTAAACATGCTCCCTCCACATTCATCTAAAGGACATTAAGATGTATTTTAATCAACCAAACATCATCGGGGCCCTTGACCCACCATACTTGTTCAAAGATGTTTGACCTAAAACATCAGTAATGATAGTCTTGATGGCGGGACTTTAAACTGCTCACAAAAAGAGGCACAAAGCCTGTTAGGCCGAAAACCCGAAAAGGGAGACCTAAGAAAAAGTTGGGTCATACCCGCTTGGTCCACACTAAATGGTCCATGGAAAAATTAGGGCATTAAAATAAAAGACAAAAAATTTGTGGGGTTTTTCTACAAAACCCTAGAAATAGTTAAACTATGCTCGCTGGATCCCATGGTCCGGGAAAAAGTCAGAGACCATTTTCATCTTTTATCACTTTCCTGAATTATGAGCAATTATGATTTAGTGAGTTGTTATTTAAGAAATAATTGTTCAAAATTAATGGGAAAAGAATATTTACATAGATTTCATTCCGTTCAGACAAAAGGGAGGGCATCCACAAGCTGGGGCCTCTCCCTCACAATGACAAAAGAGGGGGAATGCACAGGAATGGCTTTGACAGTCACAAAAGGGCCTGGATCGCCCTCTCCCCAAGATCAGCGACTGTGCGGTGGAGGTTCTTGCAAGTCTACTCCCGCATGGTCTTCTCCCTGGCCTCAACCTCGGCAACCGAACAAGTATGCTCCACTGTTGTTTGGAGGTTGTTGATCCCATTTCCTGATGGCCTCAAGGCGACCAGTCATAGTTGATAATTGATCCCTCAGCATCGCTGCCCGTTCTTCACACTTATACAACTCGGAAGATAGGATGTCTGCCTGATCTCGAGAGCTGGCCTTGTTAGGTCCACTAGGCTGAATACCCTGAGAGGGGGGGTGAATCAGGGTATGACTAATTAAAAATTAAAGCCCGTTCTGATCTTGTTTCGCTGTTAAGCAAAATACTCTTCTCTCTCTTTCCTGCTGCACAATATAAACAGAAAGTAAAGCAAGCACAGGACACAACAATTTTACTTGGTTCACCGCTAAGGGCTACGTCCAAGGAGCATACGCCGACAGGTTGCCGGTCGTACCAAGTCCACTAAACTTCACTAGCTGTGGATTACAATGTTCGGGCTAGATCACTTCTATGCCCAGGCTCACTGCCTATACAAAGTTTAGGGTCAGCTCACTGCTTTCCCAAGGGTCACTCCCTGTTTCTCTCTCTATGGCTCACTGCCGGTGGAGAGGATCACCTTCTTCCTCTTCCTAAGCTCACTGCTCTGTGAAGGGAATCAACTCACAGTTTATAGACCTATAGGTCTCTTCATTTCCATTAAGGAATGCATCTTTCTCTGTATGTAGATGCTCTGTTGAAGTTCAACTTTCACCCGTAGATGAATACCCCTTTGCTACTATCCACTGGGCAAACAACCTTTGGAAAGACCTTCGCAAAGCACCCTACAATGCGAGGCTCCCAATTTCGCGAAGCTCAACCAAGCCTTCGCGAAGCTCCTGCCTTTTCGCGAAGCTCACTCGCGAAGCTCACTCGCGAAGCTCTTTCGCGATGCTCAAGCCGTCGCAAAGCAACAACCCTCGCGAAGCTAAGTAAGCCAACGCGGAGCGCGCAGGTTTCGCGGAGCTACAATAGTCGCCGTGAAGCACCTCTTTCGCGAAGCACACTGGCTCCGCGAACCACCTTCGCAAATCGAGAGCAAAGTATTTTCTCTGAAAATTCTCTCTACTTCGCTCGAAGGGGTCGGCCTCTATTTATAGGCGATTCCACCGACCCTCGAACTTTCCGCGCGAAGTCAACGCCACTTCATTACAAATCGCGAAGCTCCAAAGTTTCAGCCGGAATTCTGTCCAAATCGCGAAGCTCCACGGAAATCTTCCGTTCGCAGAGCTTGACGTAGTCGCGATGAATCACCGTCAACTTACCTTCGCGACTCGAGCCTTCGCCGCGAAGCTCCCTCACAAAGCCCTTCTCTGCCGCGATGCACTTCAGCTTCTGCCGTTCGCGAAGCTTGATGTAATCGCGAAGCATCACCGCCTCCATTCTTCTGGTCTTCACGATTTCCAAACCATGCATCCTAGCTTCGCGAAATTCATGCCTTTGCCATATTAAATTATGCTCTTCATGGAAATCCTCTTTTCGCGATGCTCACCAAACTCCAAATTTTGGACCCCAAAAATTTGGCAAACACTGGGAAACGGCGCCACCTTGTACTGCTCTTTTTGTACCGCCTCCAGATCGTCCTTTTCCTTTTTCATCGTTCTTTGTCAACAATGATTGTCAACAACATCTTGGGAACTCGACAAATATCCATGAAAGCCCGCTTTGTCAACAAACACAATCAACCAAAAACACTGCAATGTTACCTTGAGGGATTTTTGCCCAACAGGCCTCCTGTGCTATCAGCTGATAGAGATTTATCATGGCTCCCTCCAAGGCTTGGGTCTCGCAATGAGAGGCAGCAACATGAGTAATCTTGTGCTCACCAGTAGAAACTTCCTCACGGGCAATGACAACTTGGAAAAGCGATAAAATGAAACTGGCGATAGTCAAAGCTGCCCGACCCCAAACCCAGGAATATTTGTCGAAGAGCTTCAGTTTTAGTTGCTATTTCATCTAAAGGAGTTTCGGTGACAATATTGCAAATCCGGGGCCAGGCCCACCTGCGCACTGCTCGGTGGTCCGCCATGATCTGAGGATATTTGGTATCCTCGCTAGACAACATGAGAATGAAGTCTGGAATCTCGACCAGCACAGGCACGTGTGTGCTAGACGATGGTTCCGAGCCTGGAAGGCCTAAAGCTTCTGACCCCAGTTCGGTCTTGGGAATCAAGGTTCTAAGTCTGGTATCAGACGGAAAAACTTCAGGAATTGTCTCGCTAGGAACCGAAGCCACAGGGTCATCCTCATCCACATCCAGGGAGGTTGGGTCTGTCTGAACATCGTCCGTGGAGGGGATGGGAAAGGAGAATCCCCTGATTCACTTTGACCAACAAGCCATCAGTTGGTCCTCCCTCAGAGCTGATGAGGAAGGTGCGGTAGGCACAGCGGTCATAGTGACTCTCGATTTGGAAATCCCCTGGGCATCCATCCCCAGGATCCCATTAGGGTAATGTTTTACCCATATCCTTGTGTACTCCAAGGAAAGGCTGGAAACTACTCCCCTACCAGGCAAGAGAATGCTTATATATGATCCCTCCTGCATCAGCATCAACCACCATTGACAGAGGGTGGCTAGGTGAAGTCCTTGATCCTGAGGAGGAGGAGGAAGGGAAACTTGGATTTTCATACACCCAAACTGGCAGGAAAAACGATGTGGAGCATAAAACTTGCACAGAGAAACACCGTCAATCCGCGCGGCCAGAAACCCATCCTGCAGCGAAATCATGAAAGAACTCTCCTCTAGGCTCCCCCTGTGGTTGTCAACCATGATGCCAGAAGGAGTGGAGTAGGGAGCGAAAGAAAACTGTGATAATTCACTTAGGATCTCGATGATTTCATCATAATTGAAGGACTTTAGGTGAACCCTAGCTATATCAAGCAGGGTAGGCCGGAAAGTAGGAAGCGGGATGACTGTGTTATGATGATATTCATAACAATGACAATGATCCTCGATCCAGCCATATAAAAATTGAAATGGCCCACTTAGACAATAGGGTGACCCACCCTCCTGCATGTGACTCAGTAGTTAGTAAATATGATCCAAAGTGGGCACGACTAAGTTCACAGGGAGGCCCTCTTCCAACTCAAATGCCATCATCAAGGTGCAAGCTCTGATGCTTGGGTTGATATCCCGATAAGGGAATAACCACCCACTCAGAAACATAGCAAAAAGACCTGCTAGCCTAAGAATAGGCGGCACACTAGGGTGCACCTCATAAACCCGTGAAAGGTAGTCACCTGCCTCCAAAACCACCCAGTAGGAACCTGGGATGGTTCGTGACTGTTGAGAAGGATGATTCCTGGGGCGTTTGATCTTCGGCACAGGACCAATGATGTTCAGAAATAACCCTATCCAGGTGTTATAGGGAATAAGAGAGCAGGCACGCAAGGCCTGACCTAGTGATTGCTCCGCCATAATCAATAGATCCCTCGCCAACGAAGGCACTTGTTCGATGTCATCCCATGCACTAGCAGTGGGAAGAAACTCATCGTACATCTCACCGATAATTGGGAGCCCTCCCAATTGATAGATATCCCACAGACTAATTCCAACTTCTCCATGGGAAAGGTGAAAAGTATTAGTTCTTGAACACCAGTGACTGAGTAGGTCAGGTAGGATCAAAGATGGTGAGTAGACAGCAAACTAGGAGGCCCATACTGCAGAGTACAAATTGACTGCTTCTAGTGACTCGGGAGATTCCTGGCAATGATGATGGACCCAAAAGGCCCAGGCCCAGTCGATCGAGAAAATCCCACCAGACCAAAGATCCCACCTAGGAATCCACCCCGTTTCTGGATCCACCTGAGTAAGGTTGATTATGGAGGGATAATTCTTGAAGATGGATTTTTGAGAGAAGTATTGAATATACTGATCGCTTTGGGTCCAAACAGAGCCTCTCAAAATGAAAGCATCTGTTGGATCAGAATCAGAGGTTATCTCCCCCAATGGGGTAAGGTTCTCATGAACGCACTTTGGTAGAACTTCCAAGAAAGGAGATGGAAGACCTGAGAAAGTAGGGGGGATAGGGACGTCGTCCTAAAGACCGAAGCTATAAAAAGGAATCTGATTTGATAGTGGATAATACAGGATCTCAAGAGAGAGTAAGTCCTTCAAGACACCATCGTCAGGAATGATGGATTGACTAGGATCCTCTTTGATGTTTTCCGCTCTTCAAATCATAGCCAAATGTCTTCCTGAACTAGTTGGGAGAGAATCTGCGGCAGGTTTGGGTGCAAGGTGATGGGGAACCATGTTTTTCTCCCTACATCATGAAAATCAGAAAATGGTTAGTCCGGAATAATAAAATCTGGACAAAGGAATCGAGAACCCTTCGTGAGCAGGCCTCATAAGGTGGTTCGCGATGACCTCATCCCGCGAACCAACCCTACACAGAAGTAGTCCGCGGTACCCTGTCCTGTGGAGCATTGGCCAGAAAACCACAAACCAATTTACTCCACGGAGTCCTAATTCTAGATTTAAGTAATTAAGTTCGGAGGACTTAGGAAATTTTTCAAAGTCAGCATAACCTCAGTCCGTGAAGCATCGAAACCGAGAAGCGAATTCCTCCACAGCCCGTCGTGACTTGCTTTTTAATTAATTAAAAGTTGTAGTTGGTAGTTGGAGATTGGTCCACGGGTGAAGACGACCATGAAGGAGGAATGGTTCGCAGAAATAGCAGATGGTTCGTGGACGAGGTGTTTCGCAAAGGAATGAGCACGCAGAGACAAAAAAAGTGAGAGGGCTCTAGTTTCGCGAAGAATCTGGAAAAAGGCAAAGGAAGGGACCCCTGTATTTATAGGCGTGGTCCCCTACTGGGTCCACCCCTTTACCAAAAACCATCCAAGTTTCAAGACCACTCTGCATCGGAATGGCCTCCTCTTCATTCCTATCGGACCCCATTCCAATGGGGGGCATTTGTAGGGTCCTGAAAATTCCGCAAAGGAAATTCTACCCAATTCCCCAAAAGAATTGGAGGGAAGAATGGAGAAAACTCAAAGGATGAACAAAGATGAACCAGTCTGCAGACCGTCCCAAATGATGACACCACATGGCCGGTTCCGCAAAGCACCCCCTCTGCGGACTATTATCGTTTTCGGAATGGAGGCAGAGATCCTCCGTGGGCGTGAAGTAGGACGGGCGTTGAACTGGTCCACCACCACGAACCACCCCAGCCGCGGACCGCCTCAACTAGCCCGGTCTTCATCTGCTGTCATTTGCGAAATGGAGGTAGAGCCCTCCATGACTGCAAAGCACTCCCTAAGCTCATTTGGTTCGTGGGTGGGAGATGTGCTCGATGCACCCGTGAATTACGAATTGACCAAGTCATCCGTGAAACGGGTCCTTGATCATGAGCCTCCGCAAAAGGTGCCACATGATCATAGATACATCCTTTTCCCCACTCTATAAAAGGGAGATCGAGGGGAGGAGATAAGGGGATTCAGAGATGGAAAGAGACCGATCATATTCAGGTGGAAGGATTTTGAAGGAAGGAGCTTAGGATTTCGCAAACTGCAAAGTTCCAAGTCCGAAAACCAAAGCAGGTATGAAGCTATAAGTGAACTAATAAGGAACCAAAATCTCATAATAAATTGGTGAATCGCGAACTCAAAATAACAAAGAAACTAATACCGCTAACCATGTCCCCTCCGCGGATGCACTCCCCGCGGACCAGCTAGTTTATGCCTCTTTTCTGATCCGTCGTACCACGTAGCACCCTCCTACGCGGACGAATCCCCGACCGACGAACCCCCGACCAGTGCCGCCCTTGGCCACCGATGCTCGCATGGAACCCTCCGCGAACCACCCCGGTACACGGATCAAACCAGAATCCGCAAACCACCCTGGTTCGCGGGATGCTCACCATTCCGCGAACCACCCTGGTTCACGGGATGCCCATCAGTCCGTGGACCACCCTACTTCATGGAAGGCCTCTCTAGTTGCGTAGAACCTTCCTACGTGAAGGGAACCACCACCCATACCCTGGTGTGGCCCACCGAATCCTTCGGAGTTCCCGTTCCCCGATCCAGATAAAATCCTTCCAATCCAGCCTGATCCTCTGTGACTCCCTCATTGGCCCACTCACCGGCCCTGAGCTGAGGCCTCCACCAGAGCCACCGGACCCATGTGATATAACCTTCAGGCACATCAGCGTGTCGTTCTGAGTTCACATACCCATGGAAAGCAGGGGTGAAGGGGTTGATCTGGCCCTTGAGCGGATTTCCGAAGCATTCCTAGGTTCACATTCCCACGGTAATGTGGAGTCTGAGCTCGGGAGCCCCATTTTTCCCCTCCACTTGTTGGGTCCGGATCACTTCTCCCTTCTTTGAGGGTTAGTAAAATACCCATCAGAAGGAATCCCCCCCCCCATGCACTTTGGTACTTCCCCTGGGAATAAGGGAGGTAACGGGCACAGGAGCACCTCTTTCCCTCTCCCTCAGCGCTTTGTCACCATGGGCATCCATCTCAGAGTAAGACCCAACCTTATGGGATGTCCTATGCGTAAGACCCGATCCACTTCCCACAGATGCACCTTTCGCATTGTGATCGTCTAGTCCCTACGGCCTCTTATTTCTCACACCGAGCATGACTCACGTGGGCTTAGAGTAAGAATCGACCATGAAATCTTCTTATGGGCCTCCTCAGAGTGTAAGCCCAAATCCACACCATGGGCCTCCTCATAGTGTAAGTCCAAATCCACACCATGGGTATCCATCTTAGAGTAAGCCCAGACCTTATGGGCCGCCCTATGTGTAAGCCCCACTCCATTTCCCACGGACGCACCTTTCGCGACGTGATCATCTGGTCCCTACTGCCTCTTGTTTCTCACACCGATCATGACTCATGTGGGATTAGAGTAAGCATCTTCCATGACATCTTCTTATGGAACTCCTTAGAGTGTAAGACTCAATCCACACCATGGGCCTCCTCAGAGTGTAATCCCCAATCCACACCATGGGCCTCCTTAGAGTGTAAGCCCCAATCCACAACATGGGCCTCCTCAGAGTGTAAGCCCCAATAGACACCATGGCGATCCTCAGAGTGTAATCCCCAATCCATTGCGAACTACGAGGACTTGGATCCATGTTAAGGCATGGTACGTAGGATGCATCCCTGAGGTTCAAGCCCAATCACCATCGGACCCTCGGGTCCACCTTCACATCGGTTCTCCGACACCCCGATTTGAACTACGTGGACTTTGATCCCTGTATACTAGGCAGGGTACGTAGGAAGCCTCCCCGAGGTTCAAGCCCAACAGCCAGTCGATCTGACTATCTTCACATCGGTTCACCGCACCAACCATGGGCAGCCTAGAGCGTAATCCCCATACCAAACCAAACTATGTGGATTCTGATTCCTCTCATGAGGATGCATAGGAAGCCCATATCATGGGTTCAATCCAGACTCCCGAGTCATTATCTGTCCCCCCTGGATGACAATAAACTCTAGAGCACCCAGTCATGAGGCTTTAAACTAGCACCGTCTCAATGTGTCCAAATTCTTTAGAGTCATTAATTCAATGAGGTATGGTAAACCTCCGGCCTAAATGATTCCAAACCCCTATGTCCAGTTGCATTGCCAACCAGGATTAATCCGTGGATACTATGCTTGGGTATAAACCAAAGATTCGCGAACATATGAATACATATTAAATCTATAAGAGAGTTATGGAACTGGAAATAATTCCCCCCAAAAGGGTGCGATGAGCCCGACTTCCCATCCTCTTAACCAATTTGAGTTCTTAAGTGTCGCTGGACAAATCTATTGGGGAACGCCTGCCTTTGGAAAGCAGGTCCACGCATCATCAAATATAGAACCATTTGGCATTTTGAGACCGACCCGAAACAACTTCTTATTGCATAAAGGTATATAAGAGTTCTTATAGGCTATGTAAGGGTAACCTGGATCACCTACATGTTGTGTAAAGGTAGGCAGTTCCCTACATAAGGGTAACTCTAACCCTACATAAAAGTAACATGGACCTCTATGTGTTGTGTATAGGTAATCCAATTCTATTATTGTCTATGTAAGGGTATTCTCCATCTCATGTAAAGGTAATTTGTGTTTCCTTATTCTTGAATAAAGGTATTATGATTATTTCATAAGGTTAGTTCTAAGTTTATTAAATCTATATAAGGGTATAGAAATCTTTTCCTTATGTGTGTAAGGGTGTTCCCATGCTTGCATAAAGGTATACTGCAAATCCTATGGATCTATTTTTGATTCTTTCATCAGGTTATTCCCTTGATGTCCACACATGGTGTGCGTGTGTTGGCTTCTCTTTTTACCCCACATTCCTTCTTTCCAAATGTGGGCGGCTTTCATCACTCTCAACATCGATGTCTGCTCCTTGATTGAAATGATATGATGGTATGTTGGTTGCACCTTCCATGTATTCCTCCTTGGAACTCATTTGCTAATCTGAGTCTCCCTCATAGAGTTAATTCATGTTTGTGGAACTCACTCCTAGTTCCATATCTTTGGGTACATCAGTTAATTACACTACTTCTCTCTAGACATTCTGATTGGTCTTGACAAGGCATCAACCTTTGTTAGGAAGAGTAGTAATGTTGGGTATCACTGGAATGTTTTTACACTGGGCGCATTGGTCACCTGTATTTTTCTTCTTGGTAGGGAATCTCAAAGATGAATCTTAGGCATGGAACCTTAGGAATCATGTGTCAATCACGAGGTATCTAACACTAGGGTCATATGTCCTCAGAGTCTTTCACCCCAAGCATCCCATGTTTTTTATGAGGTAGCTAACTCCATGGGCACATATCTTCCTAGGCTCTCACCTCAGGCATCCCATGTTTCACATGAGGTAGGTGATGCCATGAATTCATATCTTCTAAGGATTTCACCTCAGGAATCCCATGTCTTTCATAGAGCATGTGTTTGGAATATGTCACAAGTTCTACATCCTGCGTATATGGATTAGAACGTCTGGTTGAGATGGATCGGGGCATGAGTTTGATGTCTTGTGGAGATGGATTGATTGATCAAAACACCCTGTGGTGGTAGTTTAAATAGTTGTATCTCTATGAGGGGACACCAGAAATTTTACCAATGTATTGGATTAATACACCCTTTAGAGAAAGATTTTGGAGGTGTGTCCTATAAAGGGAAGATTTCACACCATGAAGGTTTGTTGATGGATGGATCAAAACTCCCCTTGGAGGTAGATCTATGAGAAGTTCCCCATAAATGGAAGATGTTTCACTATGAATCTTTATCAATGGATGGATCATAAGAACTCATGGAGGTAGATCTAGAAGGTGTGTCTCATAAAGGGAAGATTTCACACTATGAATTTTTACTAATGGATGGATTATAACACCCCATGGAGGTGAATCTAGGAGGTGTGTCTCATAAAGGGAATATGTTACACCATGAAGTTTTATTTATGGATGGATCATAACTCCCTATGGAGGTTGATCTGAGAGGTGTGTCCCGTAAAGGGAAGATGTCACACCATAAAGGTTGATCGGAACACCCCTTGAGGTGGGTCGAGGAGGTAAACCCCTAGAATGGGGCACCTAGGTTTAACATTGGTTGGAATTAAACCTCATATATGCATCTTATATACCTTGTTTAAGATATAGGGATAAAAACCCACATAGTTTGAGGCCACAGTTTAGGCTCATGTGACCAGACTGATCCTTGAAATTTAACATCACATGGTAAAGATGATCCTATCATGGAAGGATATTTGATGAGAGATAGTATTATGATTATGCATTATATTTTCCCTTCACAAGAGTATTTATCTTGGTTGGAGTTGGTGTGGAGATTATGCAAAGAGCTACCCGGGGGACTTGGAGGAGACGTAGTCTCTAAGGTGAGGGCGTTATCTTATCTGGGATGTGACCTGGAGAAAATAGGGGTGAACTTGGATGTTGGGTTTGGAACTCAAGGAGGATTCCTCCATAACCTAGTTAGTTGGGAATTACAGACCACATATTTTGAAAGTATTGGGGCTTACACTTGTAAAGATACCTATTTGAGTGGATGTGATTGGGGCTTATACCATATAGGAGGCCCATTTGAGTGGATGTTACTAGGGATTATACTGTATAGTAGGCCCATTAGAGGTTTGGGATCGTACATATTTCATGATATCCACTAACCTATAAGACCATGTGAGTCATGATCAGTGTGAGAAATAAAATGAAGTAGTAGATATAAAGATCACACTATCCCCTTTTTCTACTGGTGGACAGATGTTGGGGTGTTATTAACAGAAAAAATGATGTAGGTGGGGCTCACATGAGGAAGCTACCTGAGGAGGATCTCATTCCATGTTAGTGGTACATAGTACATCCTATTAGAGGTCAACCAATGTCACCAATACATGGAGCATCATGCACTTATCACATAGGGTAAGACTACAGTTTTATGTCATGTTTTGAGGATGTAGTTGTGTAGTTTAACATCCTAAAACCAATAAGTGGTGCTAGAAAATATTAAATATTGTAGATCGAACATGGGTATACTCAATCCATACCTCTTGTTATTACATTACCATCACTCATTCCCCTTTGGGAAGGTCATGGATTTGGCACTTCCACGGTACAATGATAGGAGGAATGGCCAGTCATGAGGTTCACATTAGATTCCATGTGCTTAGAAGCAATCAGGGTTAGAGTACCCATGATTAGAAGAAGGCGTTGTAAAGGCATAGGGTGCATTAGGTGGTGGAATCATAAGTTGTTTCAATAAATTTTGGAGGGTTGTGCTCAAGAGTTGCATGAAATGGGGGCTCAAGCATAAGGGAAATCCATAAAGGTAAAGGTCATTGGTGCATGCAAGATTAGGAGTTGTGTACAAGGTCATGGTTTTCATGAAAGTAGGTTCTTTTCATGCACCTAAATTGGTTGAAGAAGAGTTGGAAAGGATCACTCAATTTTGTGATATAGACCCACAGGAAGCCTATCGCGCCAAAGTTTCTACCTCAGGTGGTCCATGTTTCACATTGACATTTAATATGAGTTTTACGAAGAATAGAGTGATGCTTCATCTTTTGGGGAGTCACCCTGAGAAAGGGGATTAGATTATATTTATATCCAAAATATTTGGCAGTGGGAACACAATATTTTTGGCATAGAAGAGGTGTTGTGTGCATATTTCTCTTTTTCCATGACGATCGTCCATGTAAAGTGATGGTTTAATGTTGTATTTGGCATGAAAGAGTATATCATGATAATAATGTGCACAGTCCCATTTTTTGCACAATTAATGGGATTATTGAGTGTGATTCCTTTAGGGGTGTCATCAAACTTAGTAATGTTCATGAAAAAATACATCTTATTGGGTGCACAAGAGTGTTTTGTGTGGATTTCAATTCTTTCACGCACTGGAAGAAAGTTGCGTAAATCTTCCTTATCATCCCTAGGATGGTTCTTTGAGACATTATATTTGTTTGGTTTTCAAAAAAATAACCATTTTTATGATAAAATGATATTTTGGTGATAAAAAATTCCCTCCCTTGGAATTTGAGTTGAAAGGGAACCAAAAGGTCATGTTCTGAGGGAAACGCCAAAGAGTAGAGTCTTTCTCTGAGGGGGCATACAACATTGTCATTCGGTCATGCAAGAGGCTTACGTGCACACTCAAAGAACTGGTCCATGTCTATAAATAGGAAGATAGTACCTCTGTATGGGCACTTGAAATTTATGCATGATATGCTCTTTTATCTCGTGTGTGTAAGTCTTCTTTTTACGCAAAACATCTGAGCTTCGACCGCATCTTTCATGAAAGTCAGCTTCATTTGTACTTCAGACGCTGCGACCAAATACTAATTTTTCATATAATTTTCCAATATTGTGTGTCATTACACATTTTTTACACACATTCATATTTCTTATGGTCATATAACTTATAATTCTCAACACTATCTGAAATGGACCACTAATAGAACCCAGCTAATATCGAAGCTGCTGCTTCCACCCAGAGAGAAGAAATGGCAAGAAATACTCAAATCCCTCAAGCCAAGAGGGTAGTTTTAGAAAATCACTTTCTCATGGTCCTTCTAACAAAGTAAAAAAAATAACTATCCACTGATCAACTACCTTCCTCTTTGTAACTTCATACTAAAAAATGAGTTCAAAGTCCCAAGCATGGAGGTTAACATGCCACGATCATGGTTCACACATAATGATATGATCAATCATTGGAATATCTATGTTCATGGAAACCTATGAAATCGCATCGGGTCATGATCATCCATGTATTGAATGGTCAGACCATGATGGTCATAGGGGAGAACCTAGAGATTGAATAATTCCCTGCCCATTATGCCAGCATTTTTCAAAGTAGTATGTGGGACAATATCTTGGGCTAGCACAAGGACTGGGACCTGAGGTTCAGTGGAAACTTCACCAATGTATGGACATGAATATACTGAATACACTACATTTTCATATAGTATGGGGTGGAGCTATGCCACATCATACTATACTAGGTGGTGTGGACATTACAGTTCCACTTTTACCATCAATAAGAGTCAGAGCTCCTCAGTTGATGGTCCCTATATACGAACACCTTTTATCTTCAACATGATAAGGTTAGCATCAGTTGGTGGAATTTCCATTAAATTTTTGTAATTCCACTAGAATGGATATATTATAATGAGTAACTTTTTTTAGATACCTACGACTATAGCCAATGGACTCCTCTCCCAGTACAACATCTTGTAGAGGCATTGAAATAAAAGATGGTTCATGCTTCCATTTCTCACAGGTAAATCCAATTTAAGGAGTGTTTTGACATGTTTTTTGAAGAATATTCTATATGTGAGGATTCCAAGATGGGGAAATCAATTACTAGATGCATCTTAGATGAGAAGGTTGGGATCGTATTGGTTGATACTAGAAGAGGTGTAGTTCCAGTAATAGGGGTACAATATGGTACAAGTATGGGAGTTGTTGGTCTTCTATACCATGTTTATTAACACATTTCTCAATTTATTGGTGCTTCTAGATAGGGAAAATAGGATCTACCTAGGCCCGGGGATGTTGGTTATGGTGGTAATTATGGAGGCTGATAATAGAGTCAATCTGAAGGTTCTTGTGTTGGCCCAGATCTACAGTATGTTGGGTTACATGGGGATAAAAAGAATTCCAAGGAGGATATGTGGTCCATTCCAATTCTTTCATGGATGGATCAAAACTAACTTTGGGGGTTATGAGTTCCCAAATTCTATAGTACCATTTAATTCTAGTTTACGGCCATCTCTACTGAATAACATTGGGGTCAGGCATGTGACGCTCGAGGAGACTAGGGTCACAATTAGAATAGGAAACCACACAAACTTTAAATTCCATCCCTTCATGGCCCAGTTAGTTTGATAGTGGATGAACTAAAGGGAGAATAAAGAAATTACCTTCAAATCTTTTTTTGAGGTGTTTTGGTGGCTAGGATCGATGTCCACGTCTACTGTGGTTCATATACATCATCTCGGTTCACCAGGCAATTTGGGTGCCTCCAATGGGTGGTGAAGAGAGTCTAAATGGGAGGTATGTGAGGAGTGGAATACCTGTATCCTTCATCATATCTGGTAGATATTGGTGTGCACCAGTTAATGAGAGACCATTACACTATCTTTGACCAATATCGATGTCGTCTTGTCGACAGATTACGCCAGAAACTGGGCGGAAGCATATCCAAAGGCAATCTTGTGCAAGCACATTCAAGTGATCAAGCTACAGAGCATGGTTCTAGAATAGTTATGTGTTCAGTAAGATGATCTTTTAAGAGAGATCTAAGAAATAAGGGAAGCTCTAGCTAGATTTGTGGAGGGGGTGATGCAGGGCACAGTTACACCCTCACCTCTTGGAGGATAAGGGTCTCAGAAGTGGCCATGGGGGAAAGCATGTGGCTTCTATGATAAGATGATCAGATCCAAAGAGGATACTAGGAAGAATCTAAGTTACATGCTACTATTGACTACTAACATTGTTTTCCCCTCTCTCTTGTCGTCTTGGAGGATGTTGTGAATGTCCATATTGAAGGAGGACCTGTAGAGAAATCTATAATGAGATAGAATTGAGCTACTAGATTTTATACCCATTTAGATCATATACAGGGTATTTTTCAACATGAGGCACATATATCTAAATTCCATGTATGTATATTCATGCCAATTAGGGTATTATGAACTTCCTTCCATCCTAATTTGGGTAATTCTTGGTGTTGAACCAGATTGGGAGGAGACACCACTTATTGATGATTCGTCTAAGGAGGAATCGATTGGTGAGGATGAAGAAAACTACAGAGAAAAAGAATCATGGGGTTTAGTGGCTCATCAAGGGATTCCCTAAGAAAGGGGTGAAATTGAGACCTTAGATGATGATTTTTTCAAACTACTCTAGGTAAACCTATTAAATTACCTACCCTTTATGATTCCCCTCTTTTTTACTATCTAGAAGCTCTAAATAAAGTTTTCCTTGTATATGAGAATATTGAAGATGGGAAATGGGCCCCTGCTGGAGGGGGTGAAGGTACACTATCAGGTTCTGAAAGGAACACTCTGGAGCATGTGCCTGAGGCTGAATTAGTTTGTGGGTTGGTCAAGGAGGTTAGGGTGTCAACCTTGGAGCCCTAGGTCCTCCCTGTTATCTATGGGGGATCATGCCCGAGAATTCCAATGGTGGTGCACATTTTTGAGGTAGTGTATCATTTGGAGCAAGTCATCATGAAATTTTTTGTTCCCCAAGTTAAGAGCACATCTTGAGTCACTTGATCCTCATCATATTTTTACAGATCCTTTGTACCAATGTGTTTGTTTATTTCGTGTAGATTCCACTCGATCAATGTAGGAGGATCTGGTGCCAACTGTTGAAGTGTCGAATGGGGTCAAGGGGTATCCTTTGGTAGATATCCCTGCCAAAACTTAGGTATTGAACATGATAATGCTTAGCCTATGTAAGTTTCTTTCTCTCTCGTAAGTTCAACTGGCCATTTGTTGATCAAGTTGATAGATGGGATCACATTTCAAGCAGTTGTATGCCCAAAAAGATGACAATACTAAAACATCTAGGGGGACTTCTTTGATGTCCATGTCGGTCCATGAGGTTTTGGTCATTAAAACTAATATAACCTTAGTTCTAGGTGAAAATTATGCTACAGATACGAGTGATGCTACTGGTGGGGAGGAACTCAATCCTGGTGGGGGCGAAACTGTGGAGGAAGAGTCGAGTGAGGATGATCGACCCCATAATTTAGAGCCCAACCATTATGAAAAGATGCCATAAGAGGACCCTGCAACCACCATTCTTGTAACCTTTCCCAAATATGAGCCTGCAACTCCTGATTAGCAAGAAGATTCTAGGTTTTTGGCTGCTGAAGAAAACCATATAGTCTGGCATGGGGCATGGAGGAACGTATAGTGTTTCATTATCTAGACCTAGGAATTAGATCTAGTGAGTTAAATGGGGTTCATCCACCATTGTTTTTATAACCTGATCACTATAAGGATGGACGCTTGTGGTCTCCATGAACTGGTTTGTGAGTTTATTGCTGAGCGGGTGCTCTAAGGAAACAAACACCTAGAGGTTTCCTAGTACCAGTAGAGGTATGATATTATTTGAAATCTCTATTAATTAAATCACGAGATCTAGGGTTTTTAGGAACAAACAAAAGAATGTTTTGTCTTTATTAATTATCAATTAAAGGTTTTCTGCTAACTAAGGGATCAGTTGGAGGAGGTTAAGAAGAAGATGAGGTATGAAATATTTTAGATAGTCGAGCTCCAGGATGAGCAAGACCGATCACAGATCAGATCTAATGAGATTTCTCATGCTAGTGGTGAGGAGTAAACAAAGATTAGGATGCGGAGGCAGACCTTGTAGGTCACATTCCAGATATTGGCAGAGCTGCGGTGCTCAGTTACTAGAGTGGATCCATAGGGACAATTTTTACAAGACTCAAGAGAGGCTCTAACATGTGGTTGACCCTCTCCAATGGCATAGTTTTCTGGTTTAGTTTTGAAACACTTCTATGTGAATGGATGTATTTCTTTTTCTTCTTTAATTATTGCACTTTGGTCATATTTTTGAAACAACCAACAACCAATCCCTAAACTCATGTAAGTCAGGCTTGGTGTGAGAAAAAATGTATGGCCATCTGATTTCTCATTTTTATGAGAGTGTTAGAAAAACTTTGAATACTCGAGGTCTACTATTTTTGACTGAATATCAAGATTTTTTTGGATGAGAGAGGTTTTGGTTGGATAACAGGGTTCTCTGAATAGCTAACCTTCTTTTCTAACGTGCTCTAGTGAGCAAGTGGGGTAATTCTAGGGGCTCTGAATTCAACCTGAACAAAAGGGAATAAAGATTGTGAATCATGATTCCTAGAATCTAGATCAAAAAGGGAGGTGATTTCATGATATATGAAAAATTATAGACATGTTTGAAACATAGTATTCATATCTCTTAGCTGGTGAATGGGGAGAAACAAATTGAGGGTGATCCACTTACCAAATTTGAAACATGGGATCAATCTCAAATTGTCATATAAAGTATTTTAGGGCATGTACCCAGGATGGTAGGTGAGGCTTGGACATAAACCATTCCATTAGGGGGTCCCTTAAGATGTGGAGGAGGATGAGGATCTAAATAAGGGGATGAAAATCATGGAAATGAAGTGAAAGAATGTTTGAATGTATTTCAGAACTCTTGAAATTATGCCACATGGCTTATAGAACATTATTTTGGGTGTATCAGTCTGAAAAAAATTTAGACTCATCTTCCATAGGAGCTTTATCTTGGATTCCATGTGACAGCTAAAAATGTGAATGGTGTGGTAGATAACTGACATCGGGGGAGAGGAATTCTCAGGTGAGAGCCTAGGATGCATTGTAGTTTTATGTCATGTAATAATGATGACAAACATGTAGTCTAATGTCGTACAATAAGTTCATTGGGTATATAATTTTATGTTTTATGGTGAGTATGATGAATTATATAGTTTATCATCATGTGATCAGGACATATCTCACAGTCTAATGTCATCTAACTGGGAAATTTCACACAGTTTAAGTTTTTATGGCTTGGACCATGGAAAAAAATTCATGCTACATAGAATAAAGGGGAAGTGTCTCAAAGGGATATATGTGACAATGAAGAAATGTTAACCGATGTGAATTGTGGGGACTAAGAGGCCACCTGATGCTGCATAAAATTCCCTTGAGACAAATCACACACATTTTATGGTCATGATGTTTGGACCTAGGCTCTTCTCTTTGTTTAAATCCATAGGTTTTGGACCAGTGGATAATCTAAAATGGGAATACGCAACTTGACAGAGTGACAAACCCAACATGAATGAGTGTTAAGGAGACCCAGCGCCACACTGCATACTCCTGGGAAGATCTAAACACAGTATAAATTCATGATGTTTGGACTATGATGATGTGCAGATTGAACATCTTGGTACACTTACTACCAAGACTCCTAAGATCACATTATCCATTCTCAGTGTGATAAGTAAGGAGTAAGGAAGGAATTTATCAGACACATGGAATCCAACAATAGGGGTAGGAAGGATCCAAGTTGAGAATGTCCTAATGAAATAATTTCTTGATCGACTCATGTGGATTCACGGACGGGTAATGCCAAGGGTGTTTAAACATCACCAAGACATGAGAAGAAAGAAAGGAGATAAATCAAGAATTCCAAGAACTTGATAAAGGTGAGACTAATAGATAAGGACCATTATTGACCATGTTTGAAAACATAGGATCAACAACTGCACCAGTCATGAATGGGGAGAGAAAATGTAGTATCAACTATTATACAAGTTTGATACATAGGATATGCTATTTTTTCTCCAGATATCTATCAAGTCATTGTCCCGGGATGGTAGGTGAGCCTTGTCCAGACATTATTTTTTTTATAGGTTCTCATTTATACTTAAAGGATGATGGAAACCTAAACTGATAGGAACTCAAAGTGTGGATATGGATTGAGGTAATTTCCATGTGAGATTCAAAACTCTAAGTTCCATACCATGGAGGATTTGTGTACATAAATAGGTCATATTAGAAATAAGTATTGAACTCACTCTCAAGAGTGGGAAAAATTAGATCATCTCACATTAGGAGGCATCCCATTTTTTTATGGGGTAATGTGTTCATCTCATATGTGTCATATAAGGCATCCT
The DNA here is from genome assembly GCA_963277665.1 of Viscum album. Classification (NCBI taxonomy): domain Eukaryota; kingdom Viridiplantae; phylum Streptophyta; class Magnoliopsida; order Santalales; family Viscaceae; genus Viscum; species Viscum album. The sequence goes on from OY728159.1 coordinate 1,648,819,059, forward strand.
GATTTGATTCAAGGTAAGAATTTAGTTTAACATCATGTGTTGAGGATGTTTGTCTTGGTATTTTAAATTCATGAAACTCAGACTAGGGTTGTTACTAGTTTAAAGTCATAGAACTCAGACTACAGGGGGGATGGGTGTCCTAGGTCAAGATCATGCTATAGGAAAGAAGGGATCTCGTAACAATTCAACGAATAGGTTAGACCCAAGATAAAATATCTAGGTGTATCTAAATATCCCATGAGGATAAGAATCAATCCACACATATTTCTAAAACATGATGTGAATTAATACTAACGTTGTTAAGGGGATACCCTCTCGAACGAGAGTATTGAATCTTCTCATACTTGGGTACAAGGCATCCCAAATTTATACAGGGTAAGAATATAGTTTAATGTCATCTTATGAGGATGTTTATTCTTCATATCAGGGTATCAGGTAATCCTGAACTACCGATAGGTCAAGGTAATTTAATGGTTATTATACCTAAAAAAGAAACTTGTGGGACATTTTAGAGGGATTACACTGCATACAATGGATGGTTTTGTAGTGAATTTGCAGTTGGTCCAAGCAATAGAGATTCTAGGCATCACTATGTATCCCATAGGGAAGTGAATCAATCTATATGTAGTTCAAGAAGTTAATACACATAGTTTAAGGTCATATAGTTTGGACCATGGTAAGAGGGGCATTCAAGGATGTTTGTTTAGTGAAAGAGTTAAAACTCGACATGAATGAGACAAAGGAGCTCTACACCACATGTGGAAATCCTAAATCCATCTTCACATAGTTAAGGTCATACATTATGGACCATGTAAAATAGTTTAGAGTAATGTTTTTTTACTAGGGGAAATCATTTTAAAGTCATGATATATGGACTTTAAAAGGGTATTTTCTTCAATAATTCTTGTCCGGTATAAAATAGGTAAAACCCAACACAAATAGGCAAAAGGAAGATCATGTATTGTATAAGTATCATGGAGAAAATAAAACATATTTTAGGGTCATAATTCTTGTACCATGTCCATAGGGATAAAGAGTTGATCAATTTTCAGTTTGGAGTATAGATGAGAAGTCTGGGTGTTGCTATGTATCCCATGAGGATGGGAATCAAGCCATGCATAGTTATAAAAAAATGTGGAAAAGGACCAACACTAGTAAGGTAGATCCTATATTATAAGGGAATTTTAGGATTCCCATAGTTATCAAGGGGAATACCATGTTCGGGGCATGGGTTATGGTTTTTTTTATTATCTCATACTTATCGTGTGAGGAATCCCGAACTAAAACAAGGTAAAAATAATCTCTTATTAAGATGAATCCTGATTTTTATGGGGTATAGTTTCATTTTAACATTATTAATTAATGATAATATGATTTTTAGTTTAATGTTGTACAACACAGACTATAGAGGCTACAAATAGTTAAAGTTCATGGTGTTTTTACCTAGTGAAAATAGTTTGATGTCGTGTTTCCTGGATCATAAGCTCTTAGTTTAAGGTCACAGAGTTTTGACTAGGGTGTGAGGATTCTCAATAGGATATGTGTAGTGTGGTGTCATGAAAAACCCGGCGTGAATGAGTTCTAAGGAGACCCAACACCACATAAAAATTTCCTAAGAAGGACTCACATATAGTTTATAGTCAGGATGTTTGGACTTGGGATCATAATTTAAGGTCATAGAGTTTGGACCATAGATAGGAGAATCTCAACTAAAAGGTATATGTGTGTCATGGTAAGAATAAACTAATGTGAATGAGGTCCAAGGAGGTCCACGCCATATAATACATTCCCTATGTGGACTCATATATAGTTTAAAGTCATGATTATTGGACTTGGGGTCCTAGTTTATGGTCATAGAGTTCAGACCCAACACATAGTTTATTTTTGTATGTCTAGGATGTGGGCTCTTCACATGAATTGTTTCTTGAGAAACTTGGAATTTTTGGGTGGAGTGATACACTCTCCATCTATGTTGATCAAAGAGTATGCTCCATTGGAATATACCTTATGAATTATATATTGTCCTTCCCACTTGGTTTTTAACTTTTTTAGGTTATTTCCATGTATTATTGGAATTATTAGAGCTAGCACCATGTCACCCTGAAGGAAGGAACATAGGTGAAACATTTTGTTGAATGATCTTTATATCTTGTTCTAGTGCCTATCTAGATTGTGTAAGGCCTGAAACCTATTCTCTTTGAAGAATTTCAGCTTAGATAGGTAGACATCTACCATTCTATATAGTGTCTTCTGGTCATAAACAGTTTTTCAGATCAATGGTAACTAAACCTCAATGGACAAGGCTGCCTCTATTACATACACCAGGGAATATAGAGTTTCCTGGGTGGAATTTTGAGTCATTGTATAATAGTACCAATGGATGTTGGCGAGATTGTTTATCCAACTCTTCTTGTTCTATCCTACCATCTTCTATATAATGTTAGAGAGGGTCATATTGAATGCCTCGATCTATCCATTTTCCTATGCATGATATCAAGAAGTATGGATGGACAGGATACTATACTTGGAATATAATCTCTCCAGTTCAATAGTTCGAAATTTGGTGTCATTATCAGTGATAATGGCATGAGGAACTCTGAATCAAAGGATTATATGGGATCTCATGAATTCAATCATGGATCGGGCCTTGACTTCCTTAATAAGAATTAATTCTGTCCGCTTGAAGAATAAATTCATCATGGCTAGAATAAACCTACACTAGTGAGTTGTATTTAGTGGATAAATTCTCACAACATCGATTCCCCATACCACAAAGGGATAAGAATATGTGGTAGTGTGGAGGGGCTTTAACAGATGATGCACAAAGTTGGCCTGGATCTGATATGCGTGAAGCCTTTTAGAAAACGTGATATAGTCATGGACCATGGTGAGCCCAAAATATCCCAACCTCTGGGTCTGATGGGAAACCTTTAACCCTTCATGATGTGCACCACATGACCCAACATGAACTTCCAACATAACCTGGGGAACCTCCTCTCCTTGGGTGCAGTATAGAAGAATCCCCTCAAACCCACATCTGTAGAGAGTTGATTCAAGGATTGTAATACTATGAAGGGTGAAATGCATTGCGCACTGATGGATTCTCTCTCGCTTGGCTCGATATGCTGGGAGAATTCCATATTGGAGATACTCAATGAAAGGAGTTACCCAATCGAAGGTTTCTTCCTCTACGGGGGGACTGGGGGTCCTGACGTAGAGGCGCCAACTGTTAGCCGTTTCACCTGCTGGATATCATCATCATCATATGAAATAATAGTGGAAATGAATATTTTATGCACCACGTGACATGGGACACCAGCTATATCTCATGATGTTGTAGATAATTCTACAACTTCTGCACTACAGAAACCAATGCAAGACAACGCTTCTCAATAGGGGAGTATCTTGTATTTGTTTTGAGGCGCATGTGACTGATATAGTATAAACTATTTTCTCTACCATCAATGTTCTTCTAGATGATAATGGAATTGAGGTACCATTCCATGGTAGTCACATAGAGGACTAGAGACTTCCCAAAGACAGGTGACATCAGGACTAGAGGTTGTAGCAGATACTATTTGATTTCCTCAAAGACATTTTGGCACTCTGTATCCCACTGGTCGGTGGTACCTTTATTCATGAGATTGGAAAAGTGCTTTCAATTGATTTCCAAATTCACAATTAATCTATGTATATAAGATAAGTATCCTTGGAGACCTCGTAGATCCCAGAGGTTTATCAATAGAGGTATATGGTTGATGACCTTGATCTATTTTAGGTCGATCTTGATGCATTTGTATTTGATTAAGAAGCAAAGAAACTTCCTTAAGGTAACTCCAAAGGCACACTTCAAGGGGTTCATCTTCAAATTTTGGCAGTGGATTAAGTTTAACACCTTCTGAAGGTCTTTGATATAGTCCTAATGCTTTCAGGATTTGACCACCAAGACATCTGCATAACATTCCACTAGCATCCCGATAATTGTTTTGAAAATATGGTTCATGGACCACTGATAAGTGGATCCTGAATTCTTTAGACCAAAGGTAATAACCTAATATAAAAAGGTCCCTTGCGGTGCTTTGATGGTAGTATAATCTTCATCCTCAGGGTCTATCCAAATCTGTTTGTACCTAAATTATCCATCCATAAAAGAGAGGTACTAGAACCCAGATGTAGCATCAATCAACAACATTATCACCAGAAGGGGAAAGTCATCCTTTGAAAAATGGTGTCTGATATCCTATAAGTCGATAAAAAATTTGATCTACCTATTATTCTTCCTGATTAGGACAATTTTGTCCAACTATTTGGGGTACTGAACTTCCCTGAAGAAGTTGAGTTTGATAAGCTTTTCAACCTCAGCCTCAACCATAGCACCATGAGAAGGGTGCATTTTCCTAGGAGGCTACTTGAACCCATGATGACTCACTGGGATACTAAAATGGTGGATGGATACCCAAGGGTCTAGTCCTATAATCTCATCATAACTCTAAAAAAATACATCACGGTGATTCTCTATGAAATCCATATATTGTTGCTACTCTTCTAGAGACATAGTTGCACTGATCAGCATCATCCTTGGATCTATCTCGGTACAAAGTTTCACATGAATATTCTCATCGATGGTGGTGGATATTACCTCTTCAAATTTAGTAGGAGCATCTTCCAAATCCTATTCATCATATAAGTATAATCAGTGGGAGGAGGTTCATATAGGATGACTAATTTGTGGGGAGCAGTGCTTCTTGCTTGGGTGGAGATGGAATATCTGATGAGGGGTTACTACTATACTAAAACCATGGCAGTGGGGGTTGTTGAGCCAATTTCATTAAGCCTTTGACTGTAGGTTCCATTCTTGATGTCAAAGCAATGGTGGTGAGTCGTCTCCTATTGATTCAACCATATCCTACAAAACAAATGGGAATATCGCGAGATGGTGTCCATAGGGAGAACCTATTGGTACCTTATAGGGTTAGGGGATTCTAGTATCACATAGGAATGTCCTATGTAGAAGTACAATGTAATATTTGGAAGTTCCTCCCTTTTAGGGATACAACTTCCCTTCTTCTCAGAGATGAAAAAACAACTCCCCAGATCCGACATTGTGGTTTCCATCTGATGAATCGAGAGGATGAAATCATCATCCAAGTCTTCCCATGGAGTGGATTTGATAGTTTTTCTCTCAGCCTCATTGGTTTTAATCTAATTTCCCTCCCTCTTATAATAAGAGTCATATAAGAAGAAGTATTCACAAGAGTCTAAGGGAGACTCATCACTGTGGAGAACCCCTACTCGACCATTGAGAGAGTAATTAAGGAACTGATGATACAAGGAGGTGACTACTATATGTATATGAAGCTGAAGCCTACCTATTAGTGAGTTTTAGGCATTATCCTATGAGATAACCGTGAATTAAAAACTTAATATCAAGCTACCAAACTAGTTCATTAAAAAAATCCTTCCACAAGGTCTCTGTTTAGTTCTTTCATAGCCCTAAATCTTCATATTAAAGGGGCTCAAATCTGCTTCAGCCAGACCCATCTTATGGAGTATCTGGGTTGGGATGAGGTTAATCATGAAACTTATATCAACGAAGAAGTGATGAATTTCTAAACCATTTAACTAGATTGTGGTGTATAACAGGTGAATGTGTCCATGTATGTGAGTTCCTTCATCTTCTCCAAAGAATGAGATGATTGATTATCATTTCTATTACCTGACCTCCTCTATATAGTAGTTATATTCAGACTCTATCTTTTCTTCCAACTAAAAGGGGTATTTTCAAGTATTATGTGAGGGCCTCATGAATTTACTTATACAAATGGTGGGCATTGAGGATTTAGATCCTCATGGGTATGTTGTTGGGTTTCTTCAACATGTCATATTTCTATGCCAGATACACATTTCTACCCACATGGGGTTACTCTTTGACTAAGGGCATAATGAGGGCTACTGGATGTACCAATGGGTCCTAGATAGTGTTGAAAATATCATGTTGTTGACCAACTATTTTGGCCAAAACCAATGTTAGTGAACTATTGTCCAGCTAAGGATTAGGTCCAGTTAGACATGGCCAATCATGATGTGGTTGTGGATTTTCTTCTTGGTCAACTAACACTATCAGTTGTAGCGGAATTTTAGACATAACATAATGAGAGGATTGTGCCTGATGATCTCTACATAGAACTTACTACCTGGTCTCAGTTGTATGTATAGCTCTATTCAAGGCACATGCTTTAATGTTTTAGAAGTTTTAACATCTCTAATCATTCCTTCAATGAAGTCGTTCAGAGGTATCATGGGGATTTTTCAAGTATACCAACGTCATCAGACAGTGTGAAGAATTATATCAACTCTACATCATTCATAGAGCCATACTCATGCTCATTATTAAAGGGGTCTTTCGATATTAGGCAGACCTTGGGGCGATTCCCAACTATGGAGGCATGAAATCCCTGAGAAAATGGGATGGTTTTGGTGCTGGCGAGGGACTTTAGTTTACCTTTTGTCGTTGGTGCATACTCTTATGATATTTGGAAGGCTTTGACATGGATTCAAAATTGGTATCTGGAGAAGTCAAGGTGACCATAGATGGTTTAGGCTGGCCTAAGCGGGCATGGATGATGCCATGGGTGTAAGATATGCTCTACGAGCCAACTGTAATCATATTTATGGGTCCCATTATTATAATCATGCTTCCATACACCTTCATTTTCACTATAAAACTTGGTGGAGTTGTGTGCCACCTATTCCAAGACATTTCTCAAATTGAACATATCGTCATCTACTTGCTCTCAGAGCCAATCCTTAAACACACATCATTCTTTTATTGTATGTACAAAGATTATATGGTAAGGTAAATGGTTGGTGTGATCAATACTCTTGACTTTGTGGGGATTCTTTCACTCTGGAAACTTCAGAATCCTTTGCTCTAGGGAATTGAAAAAATATTCGGGAACCTATTAATCCTTAAATAAATATATTTAGTTCCTTCTATCAGGGAATAGAACTCTAGTATTTTGGCCCTAAATAGGATTCGAAGCCTGAATAGGGGTTGGAGCCACATTCTCTTGTCTAGGTGGTGGAACTTGGTGAGGCAGTGCCTTCTGGTTCTGTGCTAGGAGAGGATGAACCTAGTAAGTTTGTTGGGTCTGGATAGGCTATTTAGGCAGAGGGGCCAACAACACTACTGTTTCAGGGGCCTTTACCTATACTGTAGTAGTAGTCTTTACTTTTTCATTCCTTCTCATGGGAGGTATAAAAGGTAATGGATGCACCTTATTAGCCTGCTTCAAAGCTTAATGTTGATGATGGGCCTTGTAAAAAAATCTTGAAACACACCTATGAAGTTCTAAGTGATTAGGGTAGGGACCATATCAGTCATGATGTTTCCCATGCACATCGTCAGTTTCTTCTCTTGATTCAGTGGTATATCGACTGGATACGTGAGGCCCTTACACCGAGTGACAAAGTCTTAAAATTTATCATCAATCCTTTGATTACACTTAAATATGGTAGAAATTATTATCTTATACATGGTGTAGCTAAACTAGAAGAGTAACTATCTGTAGAGATCTTCCCAACCAGTGATAGACCTAATAAGTAGCTGGTTGTACCAGATAAACATAGACCCTTCCAATGTCTGGACAAAGCATCAAAGCTTGGAGACTTACTACTACTCTATGGTTCCCAACATAGGTTTGCACCTCAAAATTAAGTGGACCAGATGCTGCAGTGGGTCACTCATCCTATTTAATGGGGCAAAGCTAGGGTTCCCAAAATATGATATTTCTCACATGTCATCCACCCGTGATGGGTACTACTTTCCATTAGGAGGGATCGACCCATGTCACGTCTTCAGGTCTTTAAGGTGAGTGGTGAGAGTGACAATCAAATCACCTTGGTGAGTGCCCCTATCTTGATGAGGGTTTCTAGCCACCACTTCATTGAAAGAAATGTCAACTCGGTAAGTGAACTTAGCAGGTCCTAAAGCGGATCAATCTGGATCCCAATGAAGATAATCACACTACTTGGGAGAGTTTAGTGATGCATGTCTCAGCCATTTACCGTAAACTCCTATATCTTCACTATCTAGATGCATAGGATTACCATGATTGACTGGGTTCAAGTGGATAAGGATGAATTTCCACTACCCCACTCACTTTAAAAAAAATGTCTCTGCTAGAAGGGGTTATTTTTTCAATTAGAGGGGGTTATGACCCCCTCTAAATACATTAGAGGTGGTTACACCTAACCACCACTAATGTGACCGCTGAATCTTGTTAGAGTCTATTTTTGTAAATTATTGGTAAGGTGAAGTGAAGTTATAGGTGGTTAAATTATAAGGGGTTAAAACCCTCTCTAATTTCACCGCAAATCTTTATTTAGAGGGGGTTTAAAACCCAATTTAATTTATTTTATAATTTAGGTGTGGTTGAAACCGAACCTAATTGATGGGTAAGTAATATAATAGGGGAATTTTTGAAAAACTTCCCCTATTTGATAGCAAATTAGATGGAGTTTTAACCCACTCTAATTGAGTAACTACCTCTAATGTTCCCACTGATTCTTGTTAAAGGTGGTTTTTGTAAATCACTAGAAAGGTGAAGCACAGTTAGAGGTGATTAAATTAGAAGGGGTTAAAACCCCCTCTAATTACACCATAAAATCTTCATTTTGAGGGGGTTAAAACTTATTATAATTTATTTTCCAATTTAAAGGTGGTTAAAATTGCCCCTAATTGAGGGGTAAGTAATATAATAGGGTCGGTTTTGGAAAACCCCCCTATTTGGCACTGAATTGGAGGGGGTTTTAACCCTCTCTAATTGATTCATATTAGAAACAATTTTAAAAACCACCTCTAATCATAATTATTAATTTTTTAAATCACTTGAATTGTTTCTCACCTTTAAACATTGGCCCCTCCAATTCTCGTCCTCTCTTAATTCTCACCCCTACAGTCCCCGTCCCCTCTCCCATTCTCCACACACCCCTGATAGGCCCCTTCAGTTCACCTAGTAGGGCTATCCAAACCCTATCCCATTCTCACCCCCTCATTTTTCCCTTTAGGCATAGATCCCCCAGCGTTGGCCCTTGCAACCTCCTTTGAGAAGGATGTCAACACGGGCCCCCTCCACCATGTGTGTGCACTAAATCACCCTTCTGAAAAATGATCCCCCTGTGGATTTCGAACCTAGACCTCAGGTATACAAGTGTGGTGCCTTAACCATCATGTAATTTAAATTTATTGATAATCAATACACATTATTATATTTGTATATATTTGTTAGGTTATTCAAATAAATATTATTTGAATAAATATTTAAATACATATAAATATATAACCTATATATATTTATATAAATTAATATATACATGTTTATATTATATATTTATGTATTTATATTATAATATATTTATATTTTATTCAATTTATAAATTTATATAAACTATATATTTTATATGTTTATTTACATACATTTGAGTAAATATATTTTTTACATATACTTATAATTCTATTTATGTTATGTATATACACATATATTTATATATTTATAAATATATTTATATAAATTATTTATATACTTAAATACATATTTATAAATTGTATACATGTTTATTTATATAATGTATATATATAATTATTTATTTAATATATTTATATATTGTCTTTATAAATATATTTATATAATTTATTTAAATACATATATTTATTATTATATACATTAATATATATTTATTTCTATAAATTTTATAATATTATATATAATTAATATTATATTAAATGCATAAATATGAAATACAATTTATACAAATACTTATATAATGTTATATGAAATATAATTTTATATTATATATAATTAATATGTATATTATATATAATTAATATGTATACTGTATATAATTAATATTATATGAAATACAATTTATACAAATATATAATTAATATTATATGAAATAAAATATTATATTATATATAATTAATATTATATGAAATACAATTTATACAAATATTTATATAATTTATTTCAATATTTATGATTATGTAGATTAATATATATGAATTTCAATAAATATAATTTTATAATATTGTGTACATTAATATATATTTATTTGTATAAATTATATTTCATATAATATTAATTATATATAATATAAAAGAATAACCATATTTTTTGAAAATATAATAATTATTATTATTATATAAATTATAAAAACTTTTGGGACCAAGTTGGCTGGAGAAGGTTTTTTGAAGTAAAAAAAATCAATTTTTGAAGAGTGTTGTCTTTTGTTGTCAAAAAGGATAAATCGATTCACTTTGAAAAAGTCTTGGTAAAAATGAAGATGCTTTGCTGATATTTATTTCACAAATATCATAAGTTATTTGTAGAAATTGTGATGAAATATTTATGAAGGAAAGGGGGGTTAAAGGTGTTTTAAATATTCTTCAAGTTTGATTGGAAAGAAAGATGTTGCTGGAATATTGGAAAGTTACAATACCTTCCTCATAAAATCTGACGATGCTAAATGTGATCGATCAATGTTTAAGTATCACAATATATGGGGTTCATGATGAAAGTAATCAAGAGGGTTTGGAAATAAGTGGATTTTGGTATAAGAAGGTTGAAGCTTTAATGATACATCAATTTGTGTTTATTGATAAAGCTAGATGACCGTGAATTAGTATGGTTGTAGTTTGTCGAAGCAGGTGTTTAAGGTGGCATTGTTTTCTAGTATTTTCCAAATTTTTAGGCCTCAAAATCGAGAGTTTGGTTTTTGGGAAAGGGATGTTTTTTTTTTGAAAATGAGTTCACAAATCATAGTTTGTAAACCGTGAAGGATAGTTCATGGAGAACATAAGAGGTATGCAGAGTAGTGAAGGAAAATTGACAAAGGATTCCACATAGCTGTACTATGCAGACTACAAAGTGCGGTACGCGGACTGCATAGGATAAATGGTTCGCATGAGGATCGCCATTCTTAGAAGGATTGAAGTTTTTGGTGAACGCTTTCGTTTATGGAATGAAGGAGGTGATCCATTTTCAGATGGAATTGATGACTACAAATGAAGAAATACAGTACATGGACTGCATAGGGAAAAATGGTTCACGGGAGGAGCACAGTCTGCGGTGAAGTATGCCACATTGAAAATTGGGTGAATCAGATTAGCGGAATTTGAAGATTTATTTTTCTATATAGTGGAACCTAATATATTCATTAAGTAAAAGTTAATTTTATAAGATGATATCATCATTTGGGGAAGAATTTTGGAGAAGTTTGAAGTAGTTTGCGAAGGATAATTCCACAAAGCAGGAAGAAGTTTACGGGGGATCATTTCAACGATTGAGACAATTCTAAAGGATAGTATGTGGAAGAATTTTGTGGAGCTCTATATTCCATAAAGGAAAAGGGATCATGGATCATAGGCAGTTCATAGAGGAATCAGTCATTCATGAAGTAGGGATGGTCCGTAGAAGAATTTGACATCTGCAAAGTGGGGGAGATCCGTAGAGGAAGAAGGTTTTTCATGAAGCACTCATGCCATGTGGTGAAACTCAATTCATGGAGGATATAATTAGTTCTCAAAGGAATAAATATATTTTGTAGAGGACCAAAGGTATTTCTTACTAGCTTCTAGTTAGGAAAGAGAAAAATTGTTTTGAAAGATCAAATTTGTAGAATATGGCTTAGAAGCACTATAATCTTGAAATTGCATCATTTGGTGTTAGAAGAAGCACATACACTATTGTATTGTTTTAAAAGTGATACATGAGTTTAAAGGTATATCCTAATCATTTTATTCCACATAATAGGATTGTTTTCTAGTGGATTGTGTGGTATTGGATTGTTTCCAAACCATTCCAAGGATGTAGATTCTCTTGTTGAGCATCGAACCTTGAAAATTATTGTGTTTCTATGGATGTGTGTTTGAATTATTTTCAGTAGGGAAATAAATATTTAATAGGAGTCTAAGGTTGTTTCATTTGTAATGGAAAATTAAATAAAAATATATCACTAATTCACCCCCTCGCTCACTCATTGATACTTGAATCCTGACTAGGTAGCTTCAATTGGTATTAGAGCCAGGCACCCTTCATTTATTCTTTGATAAAGTTTTGAAGAGAAGTTTTGATAGAGAATATAAATTGTGTGAACAGTAAGGGGATTGTATTCTTCGATGGAAAAAACTATCATATATGTAAACATAGAGTGATGCCTTATCTTATGTCTCTTGGGTATGAAGTTCTTGAAGCTACAAAAGATTCATTTCCTCCTATTAATGACATGGTTCCTCTCACACCTATTGATAAGAAGAATCTTGAGAATGATGGAAGAGATGAAAATTCTTTACTCTCATCCCTTTCTAAAATTAAGTTTTTAAGATTTTAAGGTGTTTCTATATCTAAAGGTATCTAGGATAATCTGAAAAAAAATCTATGAAGGAAATACAAAAGTGAAGAATGAAAAACTAAAAAACTAGAGGCTGAAGTATGAACGTTTTAAAATGGGTGATTTTGAGTCTATGGGGACTTCTTTACCAGGGTAAATGAAATTTTTAGTACTATCCGATGTCTTGGTGAAAATTTGGAGGATTATATAGTTTTTGAAAAGATATTAATAATTCTACCGGACAAGTTTTACGATAAAGTTTCTTCATTAGAATAAAGAGAACCTAAAACATTATATCTGGATGATTTTCATAGCACTCTCATCACTTATAAAATGAGGAGGTGGAAGACTATGAAGAAAAAAAAGAAAATATGATAGAGAAATGTCTTTCAAAGCCACTAAGAAAGAAGTATAAGAATGTGAGAAGATGGATAGGTAAATACAAAGGGAAACATACCTTGAAATGTTTTAAATGTGGATTCATTGGTCACTTTATAGTTAATTTACCTCAAATAAAGAAAGAAAAAGATATTGATGATGAAGAAAGAAGGACAAGAAGGTTGTGGAAGAAACAGAGTGATAAAGATAAATATTTTTCTCGAGGGAAGGATAAAAATTTATTCAAATCTAAAATAAGAAGAATTTTATCTAAATATGAATAAGAAGAAGAATAAAATGGTGGATATAAATCTAAGAAATATTTTTAATGATAAATCTAGAGAGAATAATTTTATTTCAATAGCAAATAATGAATATTTTGTAAGCATTAGTTCTGAAGAATAAGAAACTCAACTTAAATCTCATCTGAAAGAAGAGTTGAAAGAATACTTGAGAAATATTAGAATACTTGAAAAGGAAAACAAGTGGTTGATAAATTAAAATTCATCATCAAACAATCAAGAAGGCTTTCCTAGTGATAAAGTAAATATGGTAAAAGATAATGATTATTTAAATAATTCTCTTGAGAAAGAAAATAATCATAATGAACAATTAGAATTTAAGTTAAAGGTAAAAGAAATAGAGTTAGAACTTTTCCAATAAAAAACTTTCTGAAGCTGAAGAGAGGGATATAAGTTTTAAAAAATCTATCTCAGATGTTTTTGAAAGTTATTGTAATGATGAACCTGATAGGGATTAACAAAATTTACCTTTCCTAGGTTGAGAAGAATTTCGGAGATATTTTTGAGAAGAAGAAAGCTGAGAAAGTTATGTATGTGTCCAAAGTCAACAATGTTAAAAAATCAGAAGTTTATAAAAATCATGAGTCCAGAAAAACTTATATTTCTTATGGTTCAGAAAAATCTAGAAATATATATAATTCTAAGAATAATGTTCCATTTGAAAATAGAAATTTTAGTTCTCAATAATAATCGGTTAAGGAGGTTGCTGAGAAACATGTTCACAACTCCGGTCAGTATGGAAGTTTCAGAGGAAAATATTCTTTCTATGGCTACTGCTGGTATTGTGTTGGATTAAAACATATGATAAATATGTGTTGCTTCAACGAATAACATTACTAATACTACACATGTTATTTAAATAAATGTTTTATGGGGATTAAATCCCCTCAAAAGAATAAGTCTGAGAAGGAAATTCATAAGAAACCTAAGATAGCTGGTTTGAAGGTCGAGAATAGGTTCCAACCACTGAACACTATTTGTGAAAGATTTTAACAACCTAGGAATATTTCTAAGGTTTGCCTTGTTTTTTCACTGGCACAACAAAATATTCTTAACAATTCTCAGAATCCTGGGGTGAAGAAATAAAAGGAAGAAGAAAAATCTCTTGTTGTTGAAACCACTATGAAAATTGTAAAAAGAGAATGAACTTGGATTATTAATAGTGGGTGTTCTTATCATATGACAGGAGACTTAAAGTTGTTGAAGAATTTTAAATACCTCAAAGAATTAATGGTAACATTTTTCAATGATTAATCTATGATAATCAAAGCTGTTGAATCAGCCATCATCGGGAAATAAAATATGAAATCAAGGAAAACTTTATATGTTGATGGGATGAAACACAACTTGTTGAGTGTTTTAAAAATCCATGATGAGGTTAAAAAAGTTATATTCATAAAATATTGGTTTATTTTGAAAAGTGAGAAAGATGGAAACATAGTTACAAGAGGCCAATGTACAAAAGGAAACTTTTTCCAAGTTAGTTAAATAAAAAACTCTTATTACTTAGGATTGGTGGAAGAAAATCACACTACTAGAAATTTAGTCTATAGAAATAGTTTAAAACTGTGGCTATAATCCCAAAAACTATGAATATAGGTCATATCCATGGTTAAATGGACTGTGGATAGTATTGGTGTGGATATAGGGCACGACCTATATCCACAGTTTCAAATTGTGGATAAATCCTTATAGCCATGATTTGGAACCATGAAAGAATATTAAGCCACATAGGGCCTATAGCCACGATTTGAAATTATGGATATAGGCCTTCCCTTTTCATAAAAAAAACACCCCCACACCCCCTAAAAATCCCCCCTCCACTCCCCCCTGGATAGCCCCCCCCCCCCCCCCCCACCTCCCTAGACAGACCCCACCCTACACCCCCTGGACAGACCCCCTGCGGACCCCCCTTTTACCCTCCATAGACAGACCCCCCTCTTAACCCCCATTTCACCCCCCTGAAAACTCCCTTTCACCCCCCCTTCACACTCCCTACTCTCCCCTTGAAAAGCCCCCCCCCCCCCCCCCGGATAGACCCCCTGTTGACCCCCCCATGTAGACCACATTTCACCCCCTGCACACAATCCACTCTCCCCCTATAGACCCCCCTTGTACCCCCTCCCTCTTAGACACCCCCGTCCTGGACCCCCTCCATTCTGGACACCCCCTCCCTCCTGGAAACCCCCCTCTCTCCCTTCTAGACACCCCATGGATAGCCCCCAACCCCCCCCCCCCCCCCGCACTACTAGACACCCCCTCCCTCCTGGACCCCCCCCCCCCCCCTCTTGCACACCCCCTCCCTCCGAGATAGCCTCCCTCCCTCCTAGAGACCCCCCCCCCCTCCGGGACACCTCCCCCTCCAGGAAACCCCCCTCCCTCTGCTACAAAGCCCCTCCTCCACCCCCTGGAGAACTGACTGGTGTTTTTCATGGGGTTGGATGCAGTGAGGTGAAAATCACATTGATATCATTTTTTAAAATCTAGTTACCATGTTGATAGACCATTTGAATATCATTCTTATTTGGAAATTCAGATGGTTAGAATCACCATGATGTTTAGTCAAGATTCATGAGAAGATTAGTATGGTGGAGATAACTATAAGATTTAGGATGAATTAGTTGAAGGCATCAAGGATTGTCCATATATATGGGTGTGGTGAGATCCTTCTTGGTGTTAGCGTATGTAGTGAGTGATTGGATCGACTTCTATTGTAATGTGCTCCTTGATGTTTAGATCTTTGTAATAGAAACATGTTTAGAATTCAGAGATGGAGAATAATGAGTTTAGGGAATTGATAATATAATGGTTTTTCCCTAGTTTAAGACTATAGGAGATTACATTACATAAACTAGTAATCCCATACACTTGGAAACCATAAATAGACATTTCCTTGATAAAGCTAGTGGTTATTAGAAAACCAATTTTTAAAACAATCAAGTAATTATGGAAACAAGTTTTTAAAACAATCAAGTAATAATAGAATTCAAATTAAAGGGTTAGGCAGAGGGAACCTACCTCAACCTTGGGGCGTGCTGCATTTGACGATAACTACTCGAATCTTCCTTTTTTTTACTTGCACACATATGAAACTTCACATATATATAAGGACACCTAGCTCCTATGTACATATTTTCATGGCCAAATATACACAAGGGGGTCCTTAGATATATGTTTATACTTTCATATACCTTTTTACACTTACACATGTATGTGTTTTTCCTATCCATATATAAGCACACCTAGACCCAATATATATACTCATACTGCCATGAGTGAATATATATAAAGGTTGAACTTATATATGTATATGCCTACATATGCATACACATGTAATCCTTCATCAACGGTGACTCGAATCCACCTCAACAAGATCCAAAACGCACTAAAAAATATAAGGAACCTAAAAATAAAAAAATACCTAATTAAAATTGGTCTAAAGAATAAAAATGGAATAAACCTTAACCAAATCTGATATTGAACTCATTATCTTCGATGGTGGTGGATAGAACCAGCATCATCATAATAAATGACTTGTAAGGAAATTGTGGGAAAAGAAATGAGATATAACGACTTCTTATATATGTGATCATTGTGTGAATTCTACATGATAAATGATATATGAATCCATAGATAAAAATGAAAAAATAATATTCAGATTTATATTTAAATCCCAATACTAAATAACATGATCATTAATAAAGGATTTTTGTTCAAATTCCCTCATAATCTAAGTTGAAAAATCCTCCTTTAATTTATAATGTAATAAAAATTCATTTGATCAATTTCCCTCATAAAGTGGGACATTAAAATTCAAATGCTCGGTAGAAATTTCATATGCATTGGCACACCAAGTCAAATGTTGGGACTTCTAAAGTTATACACCAACTAAATTCTCACACAAGAACTCGAAAGTTATTCCACTCAATGTAGACTTAATGCATTTTTTATTTTTGATATTTTCTCCCCTATTATGTTTTATAATCAATAAAACTTGATAAACTTGTCGAATATAAACCATAATTTAATTAGTAAGTGGTCAGAATTCTTTTTCCTTTAATTTTATCTATAATTCTATATTTATCAATAATGAATAAGTCTCTGGAATCTTGGGCTTACAACCCCCCCCCCCTCAAAGTATTATTTCAATTCTTTTTTACCATGGTTGTTTTAAAGCTTGTATGATATCAGTTATATATAGATACTAGTTTTGAAATGAATACTATTGTGATATTGTCCATAATGTAAAGATCTTTACCAAGTCAAACCATTGTGATCTATTTGATTCTCATTCATAAATGACCCCATGGATTTACCACCACACCATATTCACTGAACACCTCTTGAAGATAAGAATCATCATCATATCTATGAAAATTTCCAACAAAGATGTTGTGACATGAATCAAATGCCTAGGGAGAGAATTCTAGTTAATCAATGCCTCTTAGAGTAGTCATGTTTACTATACACTAACCATTAGTTTAATCTCATCACATAATTATTATCAACAGAGGAGTTCAATAAGATGTTATATTCAATGTAATATTATTGTTCATAAAACTCACTCATGAGTTACTATACACTAATTCCCCCTGCACATTGCCTCCCCCCCCCACATCCCCTTGCACCCCCACACTCTATGCCCCCCTCACTTCCCCGTACACATCACCCCCATATCCCCCTTCACCCCCACTCCCCCCAGTCCCCTTCACCCCCACTCCCCCCACTCCCCTTCACCCCCACTACCCCCCAACCTTTAACCCCTCCCCCCACTTCCCCCCCACCCACCTATACCCCCACTGCCCCCCACCCACCCTTCAATCTAACTCATTTAAACCCCCCCTCCCTTCCCCCTGCACACTACACCCACCCCATCCCCCTTCACTCCCACTACCCCTTCACACTTCCCCCCACCCCATCCCCCTTCACCCCCACTGTGCACACTACCCCCCCCCCCCCCTTCACCCCCGCCCCACCCTTCACCTCCACTGCTCCCCCAATAGGGAGAACATTTTTTATAAAGGAGAAACATAATTATGTAAACCTTAGTGCGATATTTTTTATCGTATTAAAACACAAATTCATGTGAAATATTTAAATGAGATGACATCATATCTATCTTCTTTAACCTCAAGTCCAGGGAGAATATTGTGCTAAAAACATTGATACTACACTAAAATAGCTAAGTAATTCTATGTATAAGATCATAGTGACTATGAATAAGTTTATGGATAGTGTTCATGATGCGAGTATTTTGATATAGTGAAAATACTGATTTAGGGGACATATTCACACTATGATATCCAAATGAAACACTATAGAGAAAATAATCAAGGTGTCTATAAAAAAGTGATAGAATGATTACCATGCCATAATGATGATCGTGGTGAGATTACAAACCACCTATAATAAATAAGGAGACTCTACCACATTGAAGACAATTTCATAAGGTTTTACAGAAGTAGGAGACTCACATAGATCCTTATTCCATGAAAAAAGAAAAATATTACGTATGTGTGTGCATTCGAGTTATTAGCCTAGTAATATATATGTGTCCTTGAAAGTAACATTAGATTCATTGGCTAGAGCATATGATTCATCCATTCATATGAATAAATATAATGATGCTTATGATACACATTCAAGTTCTAAAATCATGAGTTATGTTCTTTGATTCAAGTTGATATGAAAGAAGGACCAACCAAGGAAGTCGCTAAAGTTAAAGAAAGCTCACACTAAAAGAAAAAAAGTAATAAGGAGGTGATAATGATAAATAAGATTTACCTCTTGCGAATAAAGGAAGACAATCCAACTTCATAATCCTAATATCACGTTGATACCTAACTAAGCATGAATATAGAAGAATTGGCTGAGAATTACAATGGTCAGAAGATGGATAAAACTTATACTTCTAGTGAATCAGATTTATTCCATGAAGATGATGTAATTTTAAATTCTTATCATGATAGTTCCTCTAATTAATCAATAACAAGTGGTGAAGACTATATTTTCAATGATCTATTTAATAAGGAATATGCAAATTCATGTACTTACTTTGAGTAAATCTACAAATATTTCCCAAATATGTTGTTACTTTTATTTTTATCCCATTAACAAATTTTAGGAATAAGTCAATTATCTTGAAAAGGAATCAGAGATAAAGGTGAAGTCCTTATCCAAAAATGATCTTGAATTTGTAAATATTCCTAATCAAATAGAGGCAAAAAAACACAAGGATTTTTAATATTGAAGGAATGTACTTCATATTTGAGATGGATTTTTCTGAATGAAATCCAAGAGAAATAAAAATACTTGAAAAAGATATAAGTATGGAACCATACATATAAAGAAGTATTTTTTATCATGAATAATGAAATGGAGGTCAAAGAAAATAAGATTAAATAGTTTGACCATCTGTTATAGGAAAAGAACAAAATTCTTAATGATGAAGTTGATAAAATCAACAATCCCCATGAAGATAAGATAAAAAAAATCGATGATTAGAGAAACATATTCAATATGAAATTCTTATAGCTTGAAGTTAAACATAAAAATCTAGAAGTAACTCAAACTTGGACTTTATTAGACATTTGAAGAATTTTTGTTCCACCCATTGTTTATAGGGAGACTCTTAGGAAAAAATATCTACAACTGGATCTAAAAGCATCTTGAGATCATCTAATGATCAATATTCAATAGATATAAAAATAAAGGTACTAACCACATCTGAAAATTTTATTTCTAATAATTTTATTTTTTTAAATAATTTATGAATAAAATAAAAACCTAAAAATATTATACAAAGAGAAATCAACCACTTTATCCAAGGTTTATGAAAGTAATTGTATGAATTGATTTTCCTTATATTGATCCTAAAAAGTTGAAAAAAAATACCAAAATTGTTATAATATAAGATCTAAAAAAATATCATCAATATGAAGTTAATAAAAGAAGAACAAGTTTTTAACGCCATTACTGGTATTATAATAGGTTTTGGCACAATGAATTTGAATTTTAGAATAATATATCTCTTTCTGAAATTTAGATAAATCCATTTGTCAGAGGGAGTAAGCCTGAATAAGAAAATAACTAAAGGTAAAGGGGAATAACCTATATACTATAAACAATTTTAAAAATTTGTAGATCTCTATTGTATGTGTAATGGTAGTGGTCTCATGTTTGATTTGTGTTTATCTAAGTATGTATCAAAATAAAATGATGATAAAATATCACAAAATCCAATAAAGAATTGTGAGTTAGCCTTGGAAAAGAAATAGAAGAAATATCATCTTTAATGCATGTCCAAGAAGTTCAAGATAAGTGTTAAATTTATTGAAATTGATGTGAAAATAAATAAATCTCAAGAATCCATATTAATACTCCAAAGAAGCTATCAATATACCCATTGATTATTTAGTTATATCACTGGATGATTTGGAAACAGAAAAAAATAAAAGTTGAACAAGATAAAGAAAGTTCTAAAAGAAAATATTCTATTCCATATGAAGAAAGAAAATATAACCCTCATTAGGGATTATAAAATGGTAACAATCCTAAAACTCATGAATTTTTTTTTGGGATGTTCAAGAAGGCTAGTCAAAACTCAAAGAGTTTCTTGAAAATTTCACCAACCCAAGATGAAATCTTGAGAACAATGAATAATGCAGTAAGTGATGTATGTGATTTGATGAAACATATTAAAAATAATATCTCATACAAAAAATTAATAAGAGAATTCATTCTACCCAAAAATTTTATGAAAAATAGAAAATCTAGTGTTAAGAATTTACATAAAATTAGATTACTAAAAGAAAGAGTTTCATGGTTGAGAAGAAATTATTAGCCTTTTTTCTCACTTTAAGTATTTAAAAGAGGTTCCACCTTATTCCTTTATCATTTGTGTTTTATTTTTGTGCTAACTATGTAGGGAATTAAAGGTTATGCTTGTTCTCAAATAGAGAACAAGTGAAGAAAATTAAGCTAGAATAATAATTCATGATCTAAAAATGTAACCATATTTGTATGATTTATCAAATGGTATTATGAACTACATATGGAGAAAATATATATCATTCTAAATTTAAGGAGGAGATCATCCCTTTAGGTGGATTTTCTTGATAATCCTTTATAGACAATAATTCATACAAATCTGAATTTTGTAAGGTTCTTTTGAAAGTGTAAAGAATTTTTTACCATTGGAGTTATTGAGATCCATTCACTTATGGAAATTTTGTTTGAAGTGAAAGATAGTTTCTTCCATCATTTTTTAATAATCATAAAAAGTAGAGAAGATTATATAAAAATATTCTTGAAATAAGTTGAGAGATTTCAAACTGAAGGGTTTATTAATGTTCTTCTCGGTGTTATCTTACTCATACTACTATTTAGAAAATTGAAATAGAAGTGTTTAAAAAAAATAGATACGTCTCTATGCCATCACCTGAATAAAGTAATGAGTATTCAAGGAGGAAACAACCAAGCTCAAAGGATAGATTCCAGCTAAGACTAGAATATGTGAATATGTGAATCGATTAGGTAAGAAATGTGGGATCAGTGATGCCCTAGCGAAGAAATGTCAGTGACGCCACAGCAGCGATGTCTGCAGCTCCAGCCCCCTACTCCCTGGTGGGGGGAGGGGGGAAAGGTCTTCATCCATCCTTATCGGCTTAGTCCTTCTCCCCTTTCACGAACTCGGACTTCCTTCCCCCCTTTCCTTCTGTTTCTCTTTGCTCTAAGGTACTTGACCTTCTCAACGGCTCGCCCCAGCTCGTGATTTCTATGAAGGAGTTCAATGAGACCTCGGAACTTCACCGGTTGACGCTTTTGGTCCGATTCAGGGGTCATCGGCCCTCTGTCGATGCTTTTGATCGGTTCGTTTTTTATTCTTGGGATCTCTAAGAGTGTGTAGTGGTGGGTCTCTTTAATCAGTGACACCTGATGGTTTGCTTCTCCTCGGAGGATGACCTGATAGTTTCCTGGTCCTGAGCCCCTCGTGCAATCAATGGATGTGGTTTCTCTCTTCTTCACTGATCTACTGAACCCATCATGAATCATGATACGCCCTTGGCTGCTGTTTGGGTAAGCTTCCCAGATTTACCTATTTCATTCCATAACCCATCAATTATTAGGATGTTAGGCAATATGGTAGGCATATTTCTGTGTTCTGACAGTCGGACGGCGGTGGTATGTCATCTAATATCTCCATGGGTATGCGTCAAGGCTGACATTTCAAATCCCCCCATAGAGTGGTTGTGGATTTCGGTTGGTGAGGAGTTTCGTTGGAGGCAAAGGGTTGTCTTCGAATCATGGCCCGGTTTCTGCCTGGGATACCACAAAATAGGGCATTCGTTCTTTGTCTTTCGCCGAGGTCATAGGGTTTGGCAATAGGTGATTGGAACAACTGAGGGGAATGTGGTGTTGGATAAATCTATTGAGAACCAGAGGGTGTGGGCTTTTGACGGTAGGGATGAGAAAGAAGAGATGCACGAGGGTAATTCAGAGATGGTGAAATACTCAGGGGAAGCTGGGGGCACAAACCAGACTAGGTACCTCCAGGTCCAAGTATCGTGGCAGTCTTCATGAGGCTGACAGGTGACTTGGCTAATCCCCCCCCCCCTGCAACAGGACCAGGGCGGGGGCGCTAGGGATAGTGAAGTGGATGAAGGTACTCGAGTCTCACCTGCTACTCACACTTAGGCTCTGGGGGAGGATGTAGGAGCTGCTAAAGAAGATGGCTCAGCTGTTGGGGCTAAGGCAATCCAAATTCCTAGCTCTTATGCAATGGCGGTGAGGGCTGGCAGTAACTTGGTCCCTAGAAGGGTGTCTAATGGCAAGAATAAGTCGAAGGTAGTCTAGGAGTGGGAGAAAATTTCACTGGGGGATAGCAGATCACTGGAATTCAGGAAGGACTTCAACCCAAGGGGATATCTTTCCTGTATTCCCCTCAATGACCAGTTTGGGAACTTGATTAATGAGGGTGAGTCTGAGGGTCACTCCAAGGGCTCTTATGAGACTGATTCTGAGAGTGATGGTCGATTTTTTTAGGAAAATTGATTAGGATGGGAGGGGAATGACTTGCACAACCAAAGACGGAAGAAAAGGAACAAATATAATAGGGACCCAGGGTGCTGCATCGTTTCTAGGAAGCCAAAACTAAAGTGGCGCAAAGGCTAATCTTTTCTACCTAGACCGATGGAGACCTGGTCGGCTAAAAAATAAGGGAAACCCAAGGATCTTGAGACCCAATCAGTGGGGAGAGTGGATGTCCAGCCAGTCTTGGTCACTGAGGCACATGAGAATTAACCCTCTTAGGAAGGAGATCAGCATGAGGAGATGGAATTACATATATAGTAGGTGATAACAAGGATGAAGGAGGATGCCTCTCGGGGTACGAAGAGGGAGGCAGGAACTGGGCCAAATGACAAGTCAGGTGTAGTGGAAGAGGAGGTGCAACTGAGTGAATTGGCCTCACCTGCCAAGGTGGGAGAGAAAGGGATGCGTGGGAAACCGAAAGGGGAGTCTGTGATCAGGGAAGATCCATGGGAGTTGCTTGTGCATTCAGAGGAGGGGATGGATGAGAAGGTGGTATACATCCATGCTCATGCCGAGATGCTAGAATGGATGAAAGAAAGATCGATGCAAGTTGACATGACCAAGGAACAAAGTGAGTGGATTGGCAAACAACACCAAATCCTAGTCAGAGGTTTCAACAACAAGATAATTGATGAGGAGGAGTTCTTGAGAGCTTGGGGGAAGTTGGCATCCCATTTCTATGGCATCATCAGAGATGACCCTGGAAAAGAGGTAACATATCTCTTCTGGAAATTGTTTAAGGATAGTAGGTCTACTGGTTTTAAGTTGGTATTTAATAATTTTTTAATGTGCTATAGTGTTTGACGGCTAGGGTGTACTTTTTGGTTTTTCACTTACTCCATAAAAGTGCTTTTATTTATAATAAAAAATATATTTGGTGAATATGTAAAGATCCTGTATAGGTAAGTGCAGGTATTAGGGTGCATGTTAGTGAGGGGTACTTAGCATTCACATATATGGGTCGGCATGGTGGGCCATGAGAGAGTACCGAGCCATATTGGAATTTATCGAGTAACTAATGGAGTTACATTTTTTATAAGGTAAAACCTTAGTGTGGTATCAATCAACCTATTAACACATGTACATGAGTGGAATTTTTAAATGAGATAACGTTGTCTTTATCATCTTCAACATCAAGTCTAAGGAGAATCTTTCACTACAAACATTGATACCACTCTGCAATAGTCAAGTAATTCTTTATACAAGATTATGGTGATTATGAAATGATATTATGGACTGTGTTTTTATGTGAGTATTTTAATGCATTGAGAAGATTGATTTGAAGGATGCATTAATAGAATGATATCCAAATGAAACACTATAGAGAAGAATATTTTGTTATATGAAATACATTTATATAATTATGACCATTACATAGTGATTATCATGGTGTGATTATAAACTACATGTGGAAAATGGGAAGAATCCACCACACCACTGTTAATTCCATAATGATTTCTAGAAGCAGGAGACTCATAGAGAGCCTTGTTCCATGAAAAATGGATGATACAGTGTACAAGTGTGTGTATGATTCATATGAATCCTTAGGAAGGTACTATATATGTGTCACTAAAATTTGTTTTTGGGTTATTGGATGGAGAATATGAGTCATCCAATCTTATGAATAAATCTAATGATGATTATTACACAAATTAAAATTAAGAAATCATGAGGTATGTTCCATGATTCAAGATGATATGATAGAAATACCAACCAATGAAGGATTTTAATTCAACTGAAGCCCACATTATAGTATGGAACAAAATAAAAATATAGTGAAATGGGAATAATAAGAAGTTGGTCATACCATAGTGGAAACTGTGGTGAGAATTTTGGTTGAAAATGTAACGCCTCGACCCCAGTTACCCAGATTCGGTGCATTATTACATAACATTGGCATGATCACAAAAGATAAATTCTCGAAAGACCGATTAGTTTAGTAGCCTTGGAATCACTAGATACATTCATAAGTCTTAAATTACATCATAAAATGAAAACTACAACAACATAGTCTCTATAGTCCACACTCATATCCCCTTAGAGTATCCCTGTAAGTCAGTCATAAAATACTTCTTCACATCCTGGGAAAAATAAAACATAGAAAGGGGTGAGCTCAGATTCCTAGTAAGGATAACAATATAGCGGAAACTTTCATAAATAAGCATAAACATTTAAGGCAATGTATAACTAAAACAAAAGACTTTTAAACTTGAACTTCAACATAATATGGAAAAAATGAAATGAAATAATTCCATTTAATTATTCACATGGATATTCTACTAGTCGAATAATCACATGCAATATCAATAACCACTTTCATAATGATGGAATGCATAATGCCAGACTATCATAACCACATAGCCAAGGCCTCATGCCAAGACTACAAATAAGATTTTTTCAAGGCCTTGTGCCAAGACACTAGTTTGTCTCATGAGACCTACCGATTCATTGAGGAGTTATAGTGGGCTCCACCTGTCACTTATTAAGTCCAATTCATTCCTCATATGAATAGGTTTAAACATAACATAAACATTCGTATTAAAACTAGCATACGAAATGTAAATACTTTCTCCATAAACCATCAATGGTATAGAAATAACACATCCACAGTCAAACATATCACAAACCCTTCAATACAATATGGAAGTTTTGTATCATAGTAAATCAACTTCAAATAAGCTAAAAATCCATCAAAGGATGTTGACATAGATGAAATAAAAACTATTTGAGAGAAATATCTCTTTTTTTTAAATCATTTAAAAGTCACATAATTATAAAAGAAAATATTTACTTTGAAAATATTCTTATAATCTTGTAAGGGAATATTCAACTATTTTATAATGGCGTAAAATAGCCGCACCCGCCGTATAAGTTAAAAAATACATTCTTACCATAATTCTGTCATAAAGGTTAAAAAGAACCTTGTTTGGAAAATGACGGAAAGATTAATTTATAAAATTATAATAAAAAGTCAAACAATGGTTTAAATGACTTTAAATAATATTCTATAAAATATTAATAATGTTTTGAAATACATTTTTATGAAACATGGATGTGGATGATAAAGAGGTCCCAGTAGATAATTACGTATAAACAACCTCGGATAATGAAGAGATTGTAAAATAAACCCTTACCATATACTTTTCCTTGGTTGAGGGTAATTTAACCTCTTGTATATTGGTGAAATAATTGTTATTAAATTATAAAAGGATCATATAAATTAATATGATATCATATATTATCTTTTAACATTGTTTTGTTAATAATATCTTAGTATTATCGTCGTTTCAGGTGTAAACTTACTCGTTTTCTTTTATATGTTTTGTTACATAAGCCATTTTTTTATGGATTGGTTGTATATTATTCATATCCAGAATGATATCAAGTCCTTAAACATTATTTTTAATCATCAAATGAGAATTGGACTTGAATGGATATGATGGGGAATGAATCTCATCGTGTTCGTGGAGACGGTAGTATGTACGTAAGCACGAGCAACAATATCATTCTTTTGATATTAAAATAATATATAATTGGATTATATATCATATATACATAATAATTATCATGTTATATTTATTATTTAAATAAATTACACATCATTATTATACCCATCCAAATAATAATGTGTTGAATAACAATTACACCACGACGTGGAGACGGTAGGTCGTACATACGCACGTATGGTGACATGTCATTCAAAGGATAGATAGAATACTGAATATGGTTATAACATATTTATAATAACATCAAAGTATATAGAAGATACTGGAGTTATTATTTTAGAATGTAAATAACAAAGAAAGAAGAAATGAACTTGAAAGAGGGTGGTGAAAACATTATCTCTTCTTCGGGTTCTTCCTTTTGATTTGATCAAAAGGGCTCCTTAGGTTGGATTTATGATCAAACTAAGGCCTATAGGATGAACTGCGGGAAGTTGGGAGAATATTTGGGCAGGTTTGGCTGATCCAAAAGGCTTTTAAGGTGTGAATAATTGGTTATAAGTTGTTTCCTTTTATAAGGGGGAGCATGGGCTCTTTAGAAAAAACTTAAAGTATCATTTTATAATAAATTCATATTCGGTGTCTAATGGCTATAAAGTGTATTATTCAAAGTCTAAGGTTAGGATGGGTCTAAATCCTTTCAACCAATAGATTTTAAATAGGTTTGGTTCATTATATTAACCTTATCTTTTAGTTTTAACTCTTAGTTAATTAGTTTGACATTTACCATGTCACTTTGTATTTTTATATTATATAGTTAATAAACTTACTATATACATCCAAGAGACCCCCAAGTGGTCCATTAATGATACACCTATCATGATATAAGTTATTTGGCCGAACCTTAGATTTTTAGGAATATAATATCAATTAATAATATAATATTTGTTTTAAAAACTCATTTATGTCAATTTTGACACTATTCAATAATTGATTTTTGTTAAAGTCTTAACAACTTTATTAATTCAAATAAAATTCATTTAAGAAATACTAAAATGTCATATTAAACAATAAAATTCGTGGATGGCATCAAAATTTTCAAATTATATTTATTTTAACTTTTATAATACCAATTATTTGATTCTTTTATTAATAAGGAAAATAATGCATCATTATTGTGTCATAAATAAATTTAATTATTAAATGTATAAAATTTATAAATAAAATACCATTATGTAGGAAATATTTTTATATTTCTAATTAATATTTATATTCTAAAATATAACATGTATAACCCTATGTAAAAATTGTTTTTCTAAAAGATATATGCTTATGTCATTTTTGTATTTACTTTAACTTAATTAATATAAAGTGTCCTTATCACCTACAAGTGGCTCCATGGGGTCCCAAAATCAACCCAATGATGACCATGGTCGGAAATGTATCAATAAATAAGTTTAGGACACGTTTAGGGTAATTTATTATTATTATAATATTATTTTTTTACCCTTAATTACCGGATTTACCCTTTAACCATGGTAAATAAAATATTTACCAAAATAATTATTCAAAATGTCTAAAAATAAAAGTTACATATTTACACAATTTGGACATCCTGATTCCAAATATGGAATCCATTTTTCCAAATTCAAAATACATAAGTGGCAGAAATTAATTTAAAATTAATTCTCGTTGTTAAAACAAAAAGCGTGTTTTTAAGAGAAAATAACTATCAAAATATTGACACTTGTTTATATCCGGTTTAATTGTGAAATTATGTCCAATGACCAACATTGTATTAAATGGTAAAAATATATTCTAAATATACTTTAAAATCACTCAAATTCATAATTTATCACTATTAATTATTTTGATTAAAAAAGTTGTTTTTAATTAAAATTTAGTAATTTTCACTATTCATCAAAATATAAAAGTTATCTGAAAAGTACCAAAATTTCACCCTGGGCTAATTTCAATATTCTGAATCCAAAAATGAATTCCATTTTGAGAGATAAAATTTATAAAATTTCAAAAAGTGGGTATTACTATTCATAACGGCTACTTTGATTGGTCGTGGTGTGTTAGAATCTCGAAGTTGCATACAACACACGCTACTGTATTATTCAAAGAGAATCATACTGTGGAAGCTTGGAGTATTACATTATCCCCTCCTTCAAATAATTTCTTCCTCGAAATTTATAGAATACTACCTCATGAAAAGACTCGGGTGGTTCTTCATCATAAGTTCCTCAGGTTCCCACGTTGCCTCTTCCATCTTATGGTTCCTCCATAGAACTTTTACCAGACGAGTCATCTGGTTTCTCAGCACTTGCTCTCTTGTATCAAGAATCTTGAAAGGCTCTTACCAATAAGATAGATCGGGTTCCAATTCTACTTCCTCATATGTGATTACATGCGTTGGGCCAGGCATGTATTTTCTCAATAGTGATACATAGAACACATCGTGAACTTTGGAGAGACTTGGCGTCATTGTCAAACGGTAAGCTACAGCCCTAATTAGTTCTATAATTTTGAATTGTCTGATGTATCGGGGACTCAATTTTCCATTCTTACTGAAACGTATAACACCCTTCCATGGATATTCCTTCAAGAAAATATGATCTCCTACCTGAAATTCCAAATCCTTCCTTCGGTTATCGGCATAGCTCTTCTGCCTACTTTGAGATGCTTTGATGTGGTTTTGGATTAACTTCACTTTTTCCATCGTTTTCTCCACCAGTTATGGGCCTAAGAGTTTTCTTTCACCAACATCATCCCAATAGGTTGGTGTGTTACATCTCTTTCCGTATAAAGCTTCATATGGTTACATCTGAATACTTGAATGGAAGCTATTGTTATATGAAAATTCTACCAGAGGTAAATGTTTATCCCACATACCCTGAAAGTCAAGTGAGAATGATCTCAACATGTCTTCTAAGGTTTGAATAGTCTGTTCTGATTGTCCATCAGTTTGAGGGTGGTAAGCAGTGCTCAAATGGAGTTCAGTATCTAGGGATTTCTAAAGACTTTTCCAGAATCTTGATGTAAAACGGGAATCACGATCCGAAACAATTGATAGGGGTACTCCATGAAGTCTCACAACTTCATTAATATATATTCTTACTGGAAGTTCAAGTGGTAAATCTTCCCTTATAGCAAGAAAATGTGCTGACTTGGTAAGACGATCAACAATGGACCATATTGCATTGTTCCTTCTTGGAGTCTTTGGTAGTCCCATGACAAAGTCTATCGTGATATTATCCCATTTCCACTCAGGTATGGGAAGAGGTTGCATTAATTCTCCAGGCTGTTGCCTTCCAGCTTTCACTTGTTGACAAACCATACATCTTGACACAAAATCAGCAATCTCTCTCTTCATTTTGTCCCACCAAAAATATTCCTTCAAATCTCTATACATTTTGGTGCTCCCAGGGTGTATAGAGAAATTGGAACTATGATCATCATCCAACAATTCCCTTTTTAGATAAGGTATATTGGGAACACAAAGTCTCTTCCCAAATTTCAAAATTCAATCTTCATACCCAAAGTCATTCAATCTCCCATCATTCACAGCTTTAATCTTCTTTTGAAACTCTTCATCATCGGTCTGAGAACTTGTTATCCTTTCTATTAAATATGGTTTGGAAACCATTTGAAAAAGTATAGATGTTTCACCTTCCATGGTAATTCCCATATCCATCTTCACTAGATCCATGAAAATAGGATCCCTTTCAATTATCATCATGTTAAAAACTCCATGATCTTTTCTACTAAAAGCATATGACACCTTATTTGCCTTCCCTGGGTGGTAGTGCATCATGCAATCATAATCCTTGAGTAGTTCAAGCCATTGCCTTTGCCTCATGTTGAGTTCTTTCGGTGAGAAAATGTACTTCAAGCTCTTGTGATCAGTATAAATATCAAATTTTTACCATAGAGATAATGTCTCCATATCTTCAAAGAAAATATTACAACAGCTAACTCAAGATCATGAATAGGATAGTTTTGCTCATGAATTTTTAGATGTCTTAATGTATAGGCAATAACCCTATCATTCTGCATAAGGACACAACCATGTCCTTTCATTGATGCATCACTATAAATAACGAACCCATCATTCCCCAATGGTAGAGTCAAAATATAAGAATTGACTAATCTTCTCTTCAGTTCTTCAAAACATTCTTCACACTCTTTTTTTCAAACAAATTTAACCCCTTTATGTGTGATCTTCATTAATGGGTTAGTCAATCAGTCAATGTTTTGGACAAAACACCGATAACAACCTACTAATCCAATAAAACTGCGTACCTCAGTTATACTCATTGGTGCTGGCCATTCTTGGATTGCCTTGGTCTTAGAAGGATCAACAGAGATTCCATATTTGGAGACAATATGGACAAGAAAAGAAATCTCCTGAAGCCAGAATTCACACTTGCTAAACTTACCATATAATTCATGTCTTCTAAGAGTCTTTAGGATAATGCGCAAGTGATTTTCATGATCTTCGTAGATTTTAGAGTATACCAAGATATCATCAATAAATACCACTACAAAATCATCGAGGTATTCCTTGAAAACTCTGTTCATTAGATCCATGAATACAGAGGGTGCATTAGTCACTCCAAAAGGCATTACTGTAAACTCGTAATGCCCATACCTGGTTCGAAATGTTGTCTTCGGAATGTCTTACTTCTTCACACACAACTGATGGTATCCAGATCTAAGGTCAATATTTGAAAAGTATCGAGCTTCATGCAGTTGGTCAAATAAATCATCAATGCAGGGTAGGGGATACTTGTTATTTATTTTAATAGCATTTATTTCCCTGTAATCGATACATAACCTCATAGATCCATCTTTCTTCTTAACAAAAAGGACAGGGGCTCCCCATGGAGAAACACTAGGGTGAATAAATCCCTTATTACTCAATTCCTCTAGTTTTTTCTTTAGTTCCACTAATTCTATAGTGGACATTCTATACGGGGTCTTCGATATAGGCCTTGATTCGGGAATTAAATCAATGGAAAACTCAATTTCTCATTCTGGAGGATGTCCAGGAAAATCTTCTGGAAACACATCTACATATTCTTTCACAATAGGCACATACTTAATTTGAACATTCCTTTCCTCACACGCAATCATTTCATTCTCTTCCTCCCTGATAATTGAATTTATTTGAGCTATTGGGGGTGGATCTAAATAATAATTAGGTGGTGAAGATTATGCTCTAAATATAAGGTGTTCCTTATCATCATCATCAAAAATATTAACCTACTACTTCTTATAATAAATCTTTGCATCATGGTCCGAAATCCAATCCATACCGAGGATTATATCAAATTCAATCATGGGTATGACGATGAGATCAGTAGGTAAAGAACATTTATGTGCTCTAATGGGGACTGATTCATAAAACTTTGTTGCATTGATACTTCCCTTAGGAGTTTTAACTGACAACTTCCTTGTTAAATCAAATTGGAAATATCTAATTTTCTTAGTAAACTGGGAAGATATGAAACAATGCGATGATCCAGAATCAAATAAAGCATTCTCTAAACTTGATGAAACCATTAAATTACCCGCCACCACGTCTTTCGGAAGTAGTAGTGATAGTATAAGCATGGACTTGATCCCTTGGCCTTTTCTGAGGTAAGTTCCCCTGACACTTAGGACATTCATTTTCATAATGTCCCATCTCCCTGAAGTTGTATCATTGAACATTGGTAGATTCTTTCTTCCCCTTTCAATCACAAGCTTGGTGTCCTTTTTCACCACACTTGTAACAGACTCCCATTCCTTTCAAGAAAGTACCGGGGTGTTCCTTCCCACTTTTACTACAGGATGGATAATCAACTTCCAGAGTGATCAGTAGATCTCTTCTTCTCTTTATTTTCTTTAAAATCATAAGACTTAGAGAATTCTTTTTCTGTCTTGATAGTACACGAGACAATATCTTCGTATATTGAGAAAGATTGTGATACAAATGCTCGACGGAGAAACAATTTTAACCCATCAAAGAAACGATCAATCTTACTTCTTAGGTTATGTATATAATCTGCATCATACCTCACTAACCTTGTAATGTTAGCCTCATACTTTGCGACATTCTCATCCCCCGTTTGCCTCAGACTCAGAAATTTCCTTTCCATATCTGCTCAATGGTCACGAGGAAAGTATTTTTCTAAGAAAATCTCCTTTAACTCCCTCCATTCCATATTTGATACTTCATCATATTCCTTCATGTTTTGAATCAATGACCACCATTGATCAGTATCTCCAGTTAGGTGGTAAACTACCATGATAACTTTTTCCCTTTCACTACTCCCCAAGGCATGGAATATTTTCTCTAAGGAATTTATCCATTGCTTAGCTACTAAGGGATTTGTACTCCCATTTAATGTCGGTGGTTGTTGCCTCATGAAGCAATCTAACACTGATCCTCCACACTGTAGATTAGGGTGCTCCATACGGGTAAGGTTATTATTCATAACCTGAGTGAGTTGTCCCAGTATGGTGATTAGTTGATCAACACCAGTTGCATCACCATCTCCACTATAATTATCTTGAGCAGGATTGAAATCCCTATATGGAGTGTGTGTATTGATACAGTTTCCATTCCTTCCACAAGGTTCCATTCCTAAACAATGGCATAAACTAGATTAGTTTATGAATCAAAATACATAATTTCATACTTGTAAAACACTTAACATAAATTTAACTATTTATGGATATAATCCATAATCATAAAAAAAATGTTTCCTTTGAGGATGTATATACTCATAAACCCTTCATAATGGTTTGTAAAGAAAATGAGAATTATCCTAAGTATATCCCCCAGGAGTGTCATAACCAAGAGTGCAGCGAGGCCCGTTTTCATGCACCAGTTCCCATTCGAGTCCAACTCAAAGCGGTGTTTTTGGGTTTTACCCCTAGGTACATCTGTGCCAGAGCCGCCTCTACCTTCATGTATCCATACAGGGATGTATTGCTCAGAAAACTCACAAAATCTCTACAATACCAATATTCTAGGAAGTTCTTATATACTAATCCTCAAAGTCCATCTTAGGTATATGTGATCTAATACGAGTTTATCTAAATCTAGCTTCCAAGGTTTGTACTAAACTTCCTATGATACCAAATGTAACGCCCCGACCCCAGTTACCCAGAGTCAGTGCATTATTACATAACATTGGCATGATCAAAAAAGATCAAGTATCGAAAGACCGATTAGTTTAGTAGCCTTGGAATCACTAGATACATTCATAAGTCTTACATTACATCATAAAATGAAAACTAAAACAACATAGTCTCCATAGTCCACACTCATATCCCCTTAGACTATCCCTGTAAGTCAGTCATAAAATACTTCTTCACATCCTGGTAAAAATAAAACATAGAAAGGGGTGAGCTCAGATGCCCAATAAGGATAACAATATAGCAGAAACTTTCATAAATAAGCATAAACATTTAAGACAATGTATAACTAAAAAAAAAGCCTTTTAAACTTGAACTTCAGCATAATATGGAAAAAATGAAATAAAATAATGCCATTTACTTATTCACATGGATATTCTACTAGTCGAATAATCACATGCAATATCAATAACCACTTTCATAATGATGGAATGCATAATTTCAGACTATCATAACCACATAGCCAAGGCCTCGTGCCAACACTACAAATAAGATTTTGTCAAGGCCTTGTGCTAAGACACTAGTTTGTCTCATTAGACCTACCAATGCATCGAGGAGCTATAGCAGGCTCCACCCGTCACTTATTAAGTCCAATGCATTCCTCATATGAACAGGTTTAAACATAACATAAACATTCATATTAAACCTAGCATACAAAATGTCAATAATTTCTCCATAAACCATTAATGGTATAGAAATAAAACATCCACAGTCAAACATATCACAAAACCTTCAATACAATATGTAAGTTTTTTATCATAGTAAATCAACTTCAAATAAGATTAAAATCCATCAAAGGATGTTGACATACACTACTACAAAATAAGGCTACAGTCACGGACCTATAGCCACGGTTTTTTAGGTTCGTGGCTATAGCTAATTTATAGCCACAGTTTGATTAAAAACCGTGCCTAAAAATTGTCATCCCCTTTTTCCCCAAAAATCCGTCAGGCTCCACCTCATTTCTCCTGATCAGCGACCCTCCTACCCTCGCAATTCCTCCTCCCCCGCGATCTCCTCCTCGCCGCGCCCTCCTCCTCGCAGCGACCTCCTCCTCGTCGCGCCCTCCTCCTCGCCGACGTCTCCTCGCTGTGCCCTCCTCATCACCGCGACCCTCCTTACCGACACCTCCTCGTCACGCCCTCCTCATCGCCGCGACCCTCCTCCCTGACGCATCTTCACTGTGACCCTCCTCCTCACCGCAACCCTCCTCCCCGCTGGCGTTCCTCTTCCTCTTTCAACGCTTTGCCGCAGCTAACCCACCTCCCCACTGACGTGGCTTCGATGCGGCCTCCCCACCTCCCTGCTGATGCAGTTCCAACGTTGTGGTGTGAGTTTGGCCGAACCCTAAGGTACTCATATGGTCTGATTTTTGTGGGTTCTCCTTACAAGCTAGGATTTCTTCCATATTGAGGCTCCCAAGATCAACCACAGTCCCATCCATCTCCTGCATAGGGTAATTTTCTCTTCCAATCATCTATGCAACATTAATCTCAGTATTTCACTCTTTTATATCAGTATATTAATACAAAATTTTTGTACTGTATTAAAATATATGCATTCTTGAATCTGGAATTAGGGATCGAATTTATTCAGTTTATATTAGCATTAAGGGAATCTAATTCATTCCATGGTCGTGTATTTTTTTACCTCGATGTTCCTTGAACAACCCTAAATTTCCACTACGCTACATAATGTGTGTTATAGTATCCCCCTAACAGAATTTTATCTCTGCTATACAATATTCAGTATTCAGGTTCTCTTATGATTTTTTTGTATGTTCTTACAATACATCTTCTATTCTGATTCCACAATTTTTCTTTGAGAGTATGCATACTCCAAATCTAGAATAACAAATGTTATTTTCAAATTATATGGGAATTATATACTCCAATATCTGTATTGTTCTTTTCAATTTTAGTAATTTTTTCTCTTTATTTGTATTTTTTTCCATAGTATTTACTATTCAATTTTATAACTTATATAATCCATTATTTGTTTATATTATTTTCTATATGCATTAAATTTTAGGTTTCTTTAATACTCTATCTTTGGGAATTATGTTTACAAAATATCTCTCATCAGCTTCCCTCATCCATATACTATAAATTCATTAAATATTTTTGTTTCTCAAAGTTGCATTCCACTATAGTTGTTCTTCACTTTCATCATAAAGGGTATGGACTCTCTTTATATTGTAATTAGGAGCCCTTTATTTGTAATTTTTTTCAGGTATTGAATGGTATTCTTTACTTCTTCTTACTGTACAAAATTATGTACTGGTCCCATAACATTATTTTCAGAATGGAAGAGCTTCAATATTTGTTTTTCTAATTGAATTGAATTCTGCAAAACATCATCTCTATCAAGAAATTAGAGGACTTTGTAAAACCAAACTTCTATGTTTCTTATTCCTTTTAAACATTAATTTTGCACCATATGTTTAGTTTATGTTTTCTGAAAAGAAGTCACAATGGAAGTTTGAGCCCCAACATGCTTTTTAGAAAGTACTTGGTTGCAGGTTAGCTGCTCCTCACTATAGTTTATTCATTCTTTCGGTTAGAAAAATTATATAATGCCTTTCAATTGTCTCAAGACACCGCGACTATAATTAGTCATGCAACTACTACACAGTCGAACAAAAAAGTATTTAAAAAATATGACTAAAAAATATTACTGACTTTTTGTGGTTCAATATCAAGGTAATACTACTTCAGGTTTGTTTTTAAAATTTTCAAATTTCTTTTCTGATTAGTTGTTTACTGTAAGAAGTGTATTATACTATGCAGTTTAAAATAACAATGCAATAATGAATCTTGATTTTTTAGTATCAATCGCAAGATTCAAAACTATTATTAGTATGTAAAATAATGTTACAGTTCATAGATTAATCTTCAATGAATAGAATAAAGTAGTAAGAATATAAGCATTGTGCAAGAATAAAATGTTTGTGCAAGAAATTGAAACAAAACAACATTTTAAAAGCTGATGGAAATTTGAATCACATGGTTCTGCTATTGGAATTAAAACACACCAGAACATACAAGGATTTAGTATCTATATGTATTAAATAACACGAAGATCACATGAGTCATTTACAATATTGCGTTTCATATTAGAAAATTTATGGTCTCATACTTTCTGAATATTTGAAAAAATCTAGTATCACCACATAATGCAATCAACCACAATGCATTGATAGTGAACCAAATTTCATTAGCTTTTCTAGTTTGAAGCAGACTAGACATCAACACAGAGACTGCAATATGACATTTGTTAAATGAAATTAGTGTTCTGTATTTTTTATTTACCTACAATGAATACAGGTTATAATTAAGTAGTGTTGTAGATTTTGAGATGTTTGCGTTATATAATCCTTTTCTATGACTAATTTTTTATTATCTGAGATATCATTTTAATCCATCTTATAATGTGTCCTTACATTATTTTATTTCGACAGTATCCTGTTAGTGTAATTATGGTGGATGAGGCCTATGAAAGATCCCTTAGAAAGATTACTTATTGGGACTCCTGAAAAAGGTAATTTTTTTTGTAAGATAAATCTATGTGAAATTTTTCTAGAAACCAAACATTTCATGTGTATCCTTTTTTAACTTATCATCATAAATCTAGATCCAACATTATCGACCCAAACTTCACCTCATTATCTCATCAGCTACAATTTAAGCAAAATCAATGTCTGCTTTTTTTCAGAGGATGTTTTGTTTCAAGGACTAATATGTGATACAATTTATCCTTTCTTTTTGTGGGATGGGTGTTTCTATTCAATCAGGTTGATCACACCTATTTTATTTATTGGAAATTAGCAAAAATCATCATGGAGTGGATGCCCTGGACCTTGGATTTAGGGATGAACCAGTTATCTTATCTGTTGAGGTATGTTGTTTTTATTATTTGATTTTTTCTCCTCAAATCCGTTAAATTTCCACCCTGTGGTCTTTTATATTACTCTGTCTTTTCTTTTAAAAAACAAAAAAACATGCTAAGAAACCAGTTTGGCACGTAGTTGTGCTATTTTTTTTGTGACACAACATCAACAGGCCTTAAAATAGGGGATGTCCTTACCAACGATACCCAACACTTGAAAAGGATTTATTTGATTATATGTGAAGTGAGGTCCATTTAGTGAACAATGAGGGTTGTCTTGGTTAAGAACTGGAGTTGGGGTATTTCCTTTTCTTGCTTCTTGTTTGTACATTTTTGAATGGGTAGGGTATTCATGTTAGATTCTGTTTCCCTTTAAACAATCCTAGAATTTTCTCTTAATCCACATTTCGTTCCCTTCTACTCATCATTAAATGTTTACTGTGTTGTTTTGTTGTTATCTAATTATTTTACCAGTAGTTATGAATACAACAACAGGAATTGGTAGTGAATGCATGTATTGTGTCGTAAAATCGGGAAGTTAACCTCTGTTTCAACCGTCATATGCTTGCTGGTAATTTGGCATGAATTTTCCTGAATCCAATATTCAAATTCAAGACATCGCTTTTTAGTTTGATTATTTTCCTGTCAATTAGATGATACTATGGTAATTTTTAT
Organism: Viscum album; assembly: GCA_963277665.1. Classification (NCBI taxonomy): domain Eukaryota; kingdom Viridiplantae; phylum Streptophyta; class Magnoliopsida; order Santalales; family Viscaceae; genus Viscum; species Viscum album. The sequence continues at coordinate 1,648,857,421 of OY728159.1, forward strand.
TTCATTTGTCATCTGTTCATTGCAATTCAACTAATTTAGGACTCACTTATGGATTGTGGTTTTAGGTATGTAGAAGGTGAAACTAAAATAGCACCTCTAGCCAGACATCCTATGGAGAAAACCTCTGGGTGCCTCCAATGACATTTTTTTCAGGATTCTCTATCCAAGGTAGGATATCAATCTTCTTTAAAACACGACATCTTTAATTTATTTCCTAGATATATCTTCTCTTCCAGGGACATGTTTGTTCATAAGATGCATACAGGGTCTGCTTGTGTTGTCTTCAAAACAGGTTTGTAGGTAGTTTGTACTATTTTCCAAGATCTAGTAAACCCATAGTTGATGTGTTTCCAGTGAGTATGTTATGTTCACTAATTTCTCATGGATGTCCCAGTAAACCTTCAACATTTTATTCAACAATATCTGTAATTTCAATATCCTGTTTTATACCTTAACTTCCTAAAGTTTTTATTAGTATGAATCAGTAGTACACTGAAACTATGATGTTTACTGTTGAGGGGAGCATATCTAATTCCTTAGTCTGTCAAATTGAATCTTTTTTTAATAGTGCATGTCTGAGTGAAGACAATTCCTTGACAGATGTGATCACCTAGAGTATTAATGACATGAATAAGGTGTTATTTTACTATTTAGTAACATTTTTTTCTGTTTTCTGGTCAGAAAAAGAGTTGGACAGCAACTCACACACCTATTGTAGATAAAATCATTTAGTTATTGGAAGCAGAAACAGACATATAGGTTTGTTTTCTTAGTTTGTTTTCAATGTATTTCATGGTTTCAAACTACCTCTTTATAGTGTATGGAAGGCATTTCCGATTTAATTTAATGTGAAGGTATCTCTAAAAGTCATTAAATGTGTAGTTTTAATGTCACTGTTATCCAAGATTTGATTTACTCACCTCTGCAATGGACCTTTGAGAGACTGTAGGTAAATATCTCCTTTGCTGGTGCACTCCATTACTAATTTTGTATTATTTAAGAACTTATTTAAAGATAATAGAACATGTGTTCTAACCCCCCCCCCCCCACATGCAAGTCACCATCTTACTATCAATACATTGACATCATATTGTATGACATTATTTTAGTATGCCAAATTTAATCAATCCCATGAAAAATTCATTGTTAATAGGTAAAATAAGAACTACATTTAGGAAGACACGCTAATCTATTTATTTTCTTGAGTTTTGATTTGATCATGCGCAATTATATTATAGGATATATTTGTGTTTTGAACTAATATTTTTTAGTTTCTCATCATTTCAGTGCATGTAAAGGGGGTGCATACCCGGATGTGGTGGTTCCTACTATGACGACCACACCCACTAATGGACTGGGGTTGACCTGCAGGAATTGTCCAGCTATTGACAGGTTAGCTACAACACATGTTTGGGGTTATAAACCCAAAAAATCTTCTCCCTTTCATTTAATTTTATTTCCTTTAGTTAGTTTTCTACTTAATAACAATTTTTTCCTCTTTTATGGGCTGGAAAAAATCTGGACAGCACCTCACACAGCTGTTTAAAATCAATTCATACTATTGTTAGAAGCTGAAACAAACATCCAGGTTCCTGTTTTTACTTTGTTTTCAATGTATTTTATGGTTTCCACCTTCCTCTTTAAGGTATATGTGATTCATTTCCCATTAATTTATTATAGAGTATGCCACTGATATGGAAATTGCTTGCTGATAAGGACAGATTAGATGAACATGCTCCACCCAGTCCATCTGTAGTGGACCCTTAAATTTTCACATGTTTTACATGATTTCCCTAAGCCTTCAAAGTGGATTAGATGAACATGCTCCACCCAATACCAGTAATGTCAGATTACATGTTATGTAACCTATGATTTTCCTGATCCCATGGGGTATTCCTCTAGGTATTTGGCCCTGCTCCAGCCACATCCAGCCCACAACAGCTCCCTTCCACCTTCATTTCAGCCCACTGTCACCAGCATTCTAGCCCGCAACAGTCCCCCTACCACCTTTGAATTAGCCCGCACCATCCCCCTAGCACCTGCAACCAGCCCCCTTCCACCAGCATTTGATCCCTCATCGAATTAGGTATATCAGGGGTCATCCAATCCTCTATTCATCATAGATTAGCATTCATTTCTTTAAATATTCTGAGAAAACATCCTCTCATTCCATCCATATCATCCTTTTTGAAACTAAGTGGAAGATGTTGCCCCACGGATGTCGCTGGACCGGGCCAACACGCTGCGGTCACGCTGCGGTCACGCCGCGGTAATGTCGTGATTTGGCCCTGCTCTAGCCACATCCAGCCCACACTATCCCCCTTCTACCTTCATTTCAGCCTGCTGCCACCAGCATTCCAGCTCGCAATAGCCCCCCCTTCCACCTTCGAATCAGCCCGTGCCATCTCCCCAGCACCTGCAACTAGCCCCCTTCCACCAGCATTCCAACCCTCATCGAATTAGGTATATCAGGGGTCATCCAATCCTATAGTCATCACATATTAGAATTCATTTCTTTAAATATTCTGAGAAAACATCCTCTCATTCCATCCATATCATCCTATTTGAAACTAAGTGGAAGATGTTGCCCCGCGGATGTCGCTGGACCGGGCCAACAAGTCGCGGTCACGCCGCGGTCACGCCGCGGTCACACCGCGGTCACACTGTGATTTGGCCCTACTCCAGGACGACACCCCACGGCAGTTCACAGTGATAATATTCCATTATTCTTGTGATCAATGTTCATACTGACTAATCACAATTTCTGACAGCGGGACGATGTCTAGAAAGTTACCCTTCCACCTCCTGCTCCCTTCGCTCCTGAACAGAAGATGCTGCCCTGCGGATGTTGCTGGACAGGACCAACATGCCGCGATCACGCCGCAGTCACGCCGGGGTCACTCCGCGGTCACGCTGTGATTTGGCCCTACTTTAGGACGAAACCCCGTGGCAGTTCGTAGTGATAGTGTTCCCTGAGTCTTGCTTTTGATTCCTTCCTTGAAATGTCACTGAGAAATTCCACCTGATATGAAACTAAATTGAAACTTTGACCTAAGGGGGAGCACAAACAAATGTCGATGAAACCGAGTCCCATCGTTTTCCATGTTTGAAGGAAAATTTTTACCCAAGGTGTAGAAGGACTAATGAAGAGTTGGACAGATTTCGAGGTGACGATGGAATTTGTAGCTTGGAAATCTCGAGCTTAGAGATCGATGAAGCTGAGTCATCGAGTTGTACACCATGTGAGTCTGTGACTTCAGTCGAATTCGACCAAAGTAAGTTGGATCAGGAGGATGATGACGAACCAGCTGTACGGTATTGAAGACCGTTGTGTACATCATGATGTTGGTTCAATTGAAGCATCAGTGACTGTTTGGGTTTCGGAGTGGTGCATATGAAACCAAATTGAAGTTTTAATTCAGAAAAACGAGGCAGCAAAAGATCTTCAATCAAGCTTTGGTTGAGCTTCAGACCAGCATGTCAGATGTTTGAATCGATGAAGATGATAGGGTTAGGCATGCTGATCCCACGACCAGAGTTGAAGAGAGCTGAGAATTCATTGAGCTGGTTGAGGAAACTCCAAAATCAACTGATTGAGTCTGTATCTCAGATGAACTGCTACGTGTGAACCTGATCAAGCTTGCTCGTTGAAGACACATCGTTAGTTGATTTTGTTTAAAATCAGTAACGAAGACGGTGGGGACCTCTTCCCTCTTTACCACTGCAGTTTCAGTTTTGAAGGAACCTGTATGGCAGGTGCTTACTTGAATGCTCCAACGAAGTTCCCATTGAAGGCAATGGCACTGAAGAAGATGACATTGTTTCGGAAGAGAATGCACAGAAGTTGTTTGACAAATTACCTCAGTGAGCTTAGTTGACTTCACCGCTTGAAACACCAGTTGCTTCAACATTAAAAAATTAAGAGAAACACCAACCCATTCCAGGTGCACGAAAAAAATTCTCAAATGAAGTTCCAGCCTGCTGAGCCACACCTTCCTATTGAAGCCTGGACCAGGTTAAAGAGCTTCCAAAAATTAAGTGTTCTGTTGAAAATGAAGGTGACTGTGTCAAGCTCTTCACAAGTGTGAAGAAGCTAGCTTGATGAATACTATAAGTATTTCCATGCCCAATATTGAATCCCATGGACCAACTTCTCAGGCCCAAGAGGCCCAAGTTGTCCAGAACTAGGTCTGAATACCAGCAGCATGTGAATCAGTAAGGCTTCTCATCACGCGAGCACGCTGAGCAGAGTAAGAGTTCCACCATATCCACAATGCACCAAATCATTTGACCCTCTAATACTTCACGAAAGAGTATATAGCTCGATCATTGGAGGGAAATGATTTAACAAGGACAATTTGAATGATGCTCTCTCATGAAGAAATATCTACCATCAAGCTGTGAATGAGGTGTCAATTTGAAGAAAGGGAGTCAGGCTTGTAATTTGAGGAATAATTCATAATTTCTAGTTTCATTGAAGTTAAAGTTCATGCTAATCTTGTGGCAGATAATGGATGATTGAAAAACCTTGAGTATTTCTATAAGTGGGACCACTGTTCAATAGAGGTGGGGGTGCTTCCAAGACTTGATCAATCATGCTTTTTCTGATTTTCTCTACCATATTTTATTTCATTCTACTATAATACTCTGATTATGGCACATTAGGCCATTTATGGTCACACTAAATATAAACCACCCATCCTCCTTGTTTAATTATGCCCGTTAATTCTTAACCCTCCTGCTTACTTCTCTGTTTGTTTTTAATTTCATAATCATTAGGAGGTTTCTACTTTATTTTTCTTTTAATCACTTCTTCTCTCATTCTCGGAATTGCACACACATGCCACATGGATTCAATGCATTGCCTAAGATCATGGGCAGTGGGTTGGTCTTATAGTGATTGAAAATTTCCAATCATTAGGATAGGAAAGAGATTAGAGAACCTAGTCCCTCAAGTTGTGGTGGAATTTTCAAAACCAGTAGAGGCTTCATCAAGGGATGATTCTAACAATTGGTTGGCATCTTTATTACTCTTGAATTTGAACTTTGGGAAGTAATTCATGCAGTTAAATATGTAAGAATTATGGATGGAATAAGTTATGGATTGAAATTGACTTCTTGTTGGTGGTCAACATACTCAGGTGTAAATCTATAAAGGTGCAAAGTGACTTTCAAGGAACTACAGGCAGTGAACTGCTAAATTCTGATGTCCCCCTACAAGGAACTGTAGGCAGTGAACTGCTAAATTCTAGATAGAAAATACCTATAAAGGTGCAAAGTGTCTTGCAACACACAATGCTAGGATCTAAAGATCTTCAACAAATTCCCCTTGAGGAGGGATTGAGAGGAACATAATCTATGACAACGTCGGAGGAGCCACTGGGATATCATTGATGGGTTAATCCACCTATAAAACAAAATCAAATGGTCGAGAAAAGGGGGGCAGTCTGAGAGCCCTACTGCCTTCCGCCACTAGAGGATCATGCCTCCCACCCTGGTTCCCTTGAAGACAGACCTGCACTAAGTGCCCCTGAAGAAGCCAATGCTGGAAGTATCTAGGAAAGACTGGGTAAAGGATATCTTGAATCCAACAAATCAAGTCTTCCACATTGAGTTCCAGCTTGTCTGGAACATGGGGAGATAAATTCAATTCCATGAAAAACTGAGCCGTCGAGGTAGATGAGCCGCTCCTAGTTTTGTCATCGGAGCAAAGATATCCCCTGAGAGAGTTCTCAATAGCCATTAGGAAGTCTTCGTTCTAAAAGGGAAGGGGAAACCCAGGGAGGCATATCCAGACGGCTACTAGAGGTGTCCAGGAGGGAGGGGGTTATCCAGGCAAGGGGGAGGGGTGTCCAGCAGGTTTGGTGTTGTCTAGGCAGGGGGGAGAGGTGTCCAGGAGGGAGGGAGGGGGGTGTTGTCCAGGAAGGGGGGAGGGCTGTCCAGGAGGGAGGGAGGGGGTGCTGTCCAGGTAGGGGAGGGGTGTCCAGTAGGGGGGTGTTGTCCAGGCAGGGGGAGAGGTGTCCAGGAGGGAGGGGGAATGAGGGAGGGGGTGTTGTCCAGGAAGGGGGAGGGGTGTCCAGTAGGGGGTGCTGTCCAGGAAGGGGGAGAGGTGTCCAGTAGGGACGGATGGAGGGGGGTGCTATCCAAGCAGGGGGGAGGGGTGTCCAGTAGGGGGTGCTGTCCAGAAAGGGGGAGAGGTGTCCAGAAGGGAGGGGGTGTTGTCCAGGCAGGGGGGGTGTCCAGCAGGGTGGGGGGTGCTGTCCAGGCAGGGGGAGAGGTGTCCATCATGGAGGGGGTGCTTTCCAGGATGGGGGGGTGTCCAGGCAGGGGGAGAGGTTTCTAGGAGGTAGGGGGTGCTGTCCAAGCAGGGGGGGTGTCCAGCAGGGGGGGTGTTGTCTAGGGAGGGGGGAGAGGTGTCCAGCAGGGAAGGGAGGGGGGTGTTGTCCAGGAAGGGGGAGAGGTGTCCAGGAGGGAGGGGGTCCTGTCCAGGTAGGGGGAGGGGTGTCCAGTAGGGGGGTGTTGTCCAGGCAGGGGGGGAGAGGTTTCTAGCAGGGAGGGAGGGGGTGCTGTCTAGGAGGGGGGTGCTGTCCAGGCAGGGGGAGGGGTGTCCCGCAGGGGGGGTGTTGTCCAGGCAGGGGGGAGAGGGGGGGTTCTGTCCAGGAAGGGGGGGTTTCTAGGGGGAGAGGTGTCTAGGCAGGGGTAGAGGTGTCCAAGAGGGATGGGGGGGTGTTGTCTAGGCAGGGGGGAGGAGTGTCCAGCAGGGTGGGGGTGCTGTCCAGGCAGGGGGGGGAGGTGTCCAGCAGGGAGAGAGGGGGGGTGCTGTCCAGGACGGGGGGTGTCCGGGTAGGGGGAGAGGTGTCCAGTAGGGAGGGGTATTGTCCAGGTAGGGGGGTGTCTAGCAGGGTGGTTGTTGTCCAGGAAGGGGGGAGAGGTGTCCAGCAGGGAAGGGAGGGGTGTGTTGTCCAGGAAGGGGGGAGGTGTCCAGGAGGGAGGGGGTGTTGTCCAGGCAGGGGGAGGGGTGTCCAACATGGGGGGTGTTGTCCAGGCAGGGGGGGAGAGGGGGGTGTTGTCCAAGAAGGGGGGGTTTCTAGGGGGATAGGTGTCCAGGTAGGGGGAGAGGTGTCCAGGAGGGAGGGGGTGTTGTCCAGGCAGGGGGGAGGGGTGTCCAGCAGGGGGGTGTTATCCAGGCAGGGGGGAGAAGTGTCCAGCAGGGAAGGGAGGGGGTGCTGTCCAGGAAGGGGGGTGTCCAGGGGGAGAGGTATCCAAGAGGGGGGTGCAGGGGAGAGGGGGGCTATTTTTTGGGGGGGAGGGGGGGTTGTCCCGGAAAGGCTTTACAGGGGGGAGGGGGCTGTCCAGGGGGGGATTTGCAGGGGAGGGGGCCGTAGGGGGGATTGTCTACTGCAAGGGGAGTGGGGGGGGCTATCCAGGGGGGATTTACAGGGGGTGGGGGCTGCTGGGGGAGGGGGGCTTCAAGGGGAGTGTGGGTGGGGGGTTGTGCAGTGGGGTTGGGGGTATTTTTTATGGATTTGCAGACCATATAGCCACGGTTTTAAACCGTGGCTATTGGTTAATTGCCATTGCTTTTAACCATGGCTATAGGTCTAATGCCACGGTTTTAAATCGTTGCAATAAAGTTTGCCTGTCCTCTTGTATAGCCACGGTTCTAAACTGTGGCTATAGTGATAATGCCACGGTTTGAACCGTGGCTGTATAACTATAGACACGATTACAAACTGTGGCTATAGTTCTAGGCCTATAGCCATGCCAAACTTAGCCACGGTTCCTCAAATCGTGGCTATTACCTATAGCCACGGTTTTAGGACCTATTTCCACGGTTTAAAACCGTGGCTATAGCCCGAATTTCCAGTAGTGATAGATGGAATCAAAACTATTTGAGAGAAATATCTCTTTTTTTGAAATCATTTAAAAGTCACATAATTATAAAAGAAAACATTTTATTTGAAAATATTCTTATAAGCTTTTAAGGTAAGATTTGATGATTTTATAATGGAAAAAATAGTCACACCCACCGTATAAGTTAAAAAATACATTCTTACCTTAATTCTGTCGAAAAGGTTAAAAAGGACTTTCTTTGGAAAACGACGGAAAGATTCCTTTATAAACTTATAATAAAAAGTCAAACAAGGGTATAAATGACTTTAAACCATATTTTTTAAAACAGTAAGAATGTTTTGAAATAAATTTTTATGAAACATGGATGTGGATGATAAAGAGGTCCGAGTAGATAATTACATATAAACAACCTCGGATAATGAAGAGATTGTGAAATAAACCCTTAACTTGTACTTTTCCTTGGTTGAGGGTAGGTTAACCTATTGTATAATGGTGAAATAATTGTTATTAAATTATACAAGAATCATATACATTAATATTATATCATATATGATCTTTTAACATTGTTTTGTTAATAATATCTTAGTATTATCATCATTTCGGGTGTTAACTTACTCATTTTCTTTTATATGTTTTGTTACATAAGCCGTGTTTGTTATGGATTGGTTGTATATTATTCATACCCAGAAGGATATCAATTCCTTAAACATTATTTTTAATCATCAAATTAGAATTATACTTGAATGGATACGATGGGGAATGAATCTCATCACATTTGTGGAGACGGTAGTTCGTACGTACGCACGAGCGAAAATATCATTCTTTTGATATTAAAATAATATATAATTGGATGGTATATAATATATACAAAATAATTATCATGTTATATTTATTATTTACATGAATTACACATCATTATTATACCCATCCAAATAATAATGTGTTGAATAAGAATTACACCACGACGTGGAGACGGTAAGCCGTACGTACGTACGTATAGTGACATGTCATTAATGGATGGATAGAATACTGAATATGGTTATACCATATTTATAATAACATCACAGTATATAGAATATACTAGAGTTATTATTTTAGAATGTAAATAACAAAGAAAGAAGAATTGGAATAAGAAAGGAACTTGAAAGAGGGTGGTGAAAACATTACCTCTTCTTTGGGTTCTTCCTTTTGATTTGATAAAAATGGCTCATTAGGTTGGATTTATGATCAAACTAAGGCCTCTAGGTTGAAGTGAGGGAAGTTGAGAGAATATTTGGATAGGTTTTGGCTGATCCAAATGGCTTTGAAGGTGTGAATAATTGGTTATAAGTGGTGTCCTTTTATAAGGGGGAGGAGGGGATCTTTAGAAAAAACTTAAATTATTATTTTATAATGAATTAATATTCGGTTTATAATGGCTCCAAAGTGGATTATTCAAATTATAAGGTGGGTATGGGTCGAAATATTTTCAACCAATATATTTTAAACAGGTTTGGGTCATTATATTAACCTTATCTTTTAGTTTGAACTCTTAGTTAATTAGTTTCACATTTACCATGTCACTTTGTATTTTTATATTATATAGTTAATAAACTTACTATATAAATCCAAGAAACTCCCAAGTGGTCAATTAATGATAAACCTATCATGATATAAGTCCTTTAGCTGAATCTTATATTTTTAGGAATATAATATCAATTAATAATATAATATTTGTTTTAAAAACTCATTTATGTCAATTTTGACACTATTCAATAATTGATTTTTGTTAAAGTCTTAAAAACTTTATTAATTCTAATAAAATTCATTTAATCAATCCAAACATGTAATATTAACCAATAAAATTCTTTTATGGCATCAAAATTTTCAAATTATATTTATTTTAACTTTTATAATACCAATTATTTGATTCTTTTATTAATAAGGAAAATATTGCATCATTATTGTGTCATAAATAAATTTAATTATTAAATATATAAAAATTATAAATAAAATACCATTATGTATTAAATCTTTTTATATTTCTAATGAATATTTATAGTCAAAAATATAACATGTATAACCCTATGTAAAAATTGTTTTTCTAAAAGATATATGCTTATGTTATTTTTTGTATTTACTTTAACTTAATTAATATAAAGTGTTCTTATCACCTACAAGTGGCTCCATGGAGTCCCAAAATCGGCCCAAAGATTTTCATATTCGAATATGTATCAACAAATAAGGTTTTTACATGTTTTAGTGTAATTTATTATTATTATAATATTATTTTTTTACCCTTATTTACCGGATTTACCCTTTAACCTTGGTAAATAAAATATTTACCAAAGTAATTATTCAAAATGTCTAGAAATAAAAGTTACCTATTTACACAATTTGTATATCCTGATTCTAAATATGGAATCTATTTTTCCAAATTCAAAACACAGAAGTGGCAGAAATTAATTTAAAATTAATTCCCATTGTTAAAACAAAAAAGTGTGTTTTTAAGAGATAATAACTATCAAAAGATTGACACTTGTTTATGTCTGGTTTAATTGTGAAATTATTTCCAATGACCAAAATTATATTAAATGGTAAAAATATATTCTAAATATACTTTAAAACCACTCAAATTCATAATTTATCACTATTAATTATTTTGATTAAAAAAGTTGTTTTTAATTAAAATTTAGTAATTTTTACTATTCATCAAAATATAAAAGTTATCCAAAAAGTACCAAAATTTCACCCTAGGATAATTTCAATATTCCAAATCCAAAAATGAAATCCATTTTTAGAGATAAAATTTATAAAATTTCAAAGTGTGTATTACTATTCATAACAGCTACTTTGATTGGTCTCGGTGTGTTAGAATCTCGAAGTTGTGTACAACACACGCTACTGTATTATTCAAAGAGAATTGTACCATGGAAGCTTGGGGTGTTATAGAAAAATAGGCAGGAATATGAAACTATATTGTAATGATGAGAATTTCAAGAAGAATTTTTATCTATGAGAAATTTTGAGTTAGAGTTTGATGTATAGTTGACCATGAAGATTCAAATGATATATGAGACTCCATGATGAAGAATAAGGAGTAACTGTTTCTATAAAATACAAAAGAGTGAAATTTGAGGGGTTAAAACCCTAAATACCTTTGGTGGTTAATTAGGTGGTATGACCATCCGAGGAGGAGGAGGATCCCCAGGAGGTGGGGTAGCCATGTCGGAGGCACACTAGAGGAGAAGGTGGGGTTGTTGTCTCAAAGCAGCATCGATGAGGTGGCTGTTTTGGGTGAAAATGTTGGGGGAGTATGTTCATGGAGAGGAGACCTCACATGGGTAATGGATACTCGCATCAAAGGTGTTCCAGAGAATGAGCTGGGGAGGCCGACATGAATAGCGTCGGCTGGGAAGAGGAATAGAATCATTGATTGGAAGCATCAAGGAGTAGGGTGTTGTGGTGAGAGAGGTCATCGAGGAGGAGGGTTTCGTGGTGAGATAGGTCGTCGGGGAGTAGTGAACTACAGTGAGAGAGGTCATCAGGGAGGAGGTAATCATGGTGAGAGAGTTCTTCGGGGATTAGGGTGTTGTGGTGAGAGGGTCGGGGATCGGGGGAGGAGGAGGAGCCCGATGGGTATAAAAAAATAGACACAAATATGTATCCATGGACCAATAATTAAATTGTGGCTATAAACAAGCTATATCCACAAACCTATAAAACTATGGTTATAGATATATGGCTATAGCCTAACTTTATAATAGTGTCAATTGTGGAATAAAAGGCTGGGTAACATGTTCCAGAGAAACATGATCAAGTTAGAAAAGTGAGACAGTGTCTGAAATATTTTTGATATGTCAAGAAGAAGATATTGGTGATTCACTATCTTCCAAAAACTAATGATTACAAATTTTGTGCATAATAAAGTTGAAATTTTTTCAAAACAAACCTTGGAAGTTATTCATTCTGATATTTGTGGGAAAATGATAAAACAATAAAAAAATAGAGATAAGTACTTCATCACTTTAATTGATTAATTTACTCGCATTACTTGTGCTATGTACATGAGACATAAGTTAGATGCTATGAAAATGTTTAAAAGTTTTAGGAGTAAATCTGAGAAGGAATTTGAGTATTAAGTGAAGAAGTTGAGAACTGAAAATGGTGGTGAATATAAGAATAAGTATTTTGAATGTTATCTTGTGAATAATGAAATTCTACATGAGTTCAGTTCACCATACACACCTCAACAAAATGGGTTTGCTAAAAGAAATAATAAGAGTCTGGTTTAAATGGTGTGAACTATGTTACTTGAACATGGTCTCTCTCATTACTATTGGAGGCAATCCATGAGTACTATTGTGTGTATTCATAAATGATGTTTCTATAGTCCAAATTTAGATATGAATCCATATGAAATGTTCTATGACAAAACTTCAAGTTTGAAAAACATAAGATTTTTTGTGAGTCCACGAATCATAAATAAGAAAGGTGGAAACCTTAGAAAGTTTGATCGAAGAGGTGAAGGTTGATTTCTTCTTAGCTATGCTCTAGAAGAAAAGTGATATAGATGTTTCAACAAAGAAATAGGAAGAATTTTTTATTTTTTTGATGTGAAAGTTATTTAAAATTTTGTGGATGAAAAACAATATTATGCTGATAAGGAAGCTAAGCGTGATAAAGAAAGTTTTGTTAATAATTCTAATAAGGATGATGATAGTGGTAATCATGCTCAAGAAGAAAAATTAGACTCAAATATTTCAAGTGATGAGTATGAAACTCAAATAGATCATCCAAGACTAAGGAATCAAGTGAAGAATCAGAACATTATTGGTGATCAATATTAGGAGGTTCAAATAAGAAGAACATCAAAAGTTGTTACACACACTTATTTTTATTAAAAAGTTGAGTCAGATGATGTAAATGAAGCTTTTGAGAATCCATAATGGGTTCAATCTATGAATGAATAGATTTATTAGATAGAAAATAATGATACTTGGGAAATCATACCCAATAGAGATAACAAAAATATTATTGGTACAAAATGGTTTTTTTAGAACAAGTTGAATAAATAAGGAGAAGTGATAAAGAACAAGGAAATATTGATGTGAAAAGGTTACTCACAAATTGAAGGTGTTGATTTTGATGAGACTTTTGCTTTTGTGTAAAGGTTACAAACAATCATGATATTTCTTTTTATTACTTCACAAAGAGGCTACAAAATTTTTCAAATGGATGTAAAGATTGCATTTATGAATGGTAATCTTGATGATGGAGATTACATTGAACAACCTTGTGGATTTGTTTTTAGGATAGATAAAATTTATGTGTGTAGGCTAAAGAAATCCTTGTATGGGTAAAACAATCTCCAAGGGCATGGTATTCCAAATTGGATAATTTCTTAAGGAGGATGATTTTCAAAAAAGGAAGAGTCGATAACAATCTATACATTAAGGAATGTCATGATTTTTCCCTCATCATAATTGTTCATGTTGATGGCATTATCTTTATTGAGAATGGTGAAAGGTCTTGTGAAAGATTTACTAAAGAGATGAAAAAGTTATTTGAGATGTTTATGCAAGGAGAAATGAGATATTTTCTTGGGTTACAAATATTATAAAAGAATAAACACATTTTTCTTCCTTAAGAAAATTATGCTAAGGAACTTCTTAAGAAGTTCTTCATGGAAATTCAAAACTAGTTTCCACACTGATTTCAGTGGGAACCAAGTTTTTTAAAGATGGAGAAGAAAAGTAATTTGACCAAAAAGATTTTCAAAAGCTGATTAGAAGTTTGTTTTATTTGATTGCCTCAAGACCTGGCATTTTTTATCATGTTACCTTATGTGAAATATTTCAGAGTGATCCTAAATAATTTCATTTAATTGATGAAAAAATAATTCTCAGATATATCAAAGGCACAAAAAAATTCAGAATCAGGTATGATAGCTTAGAAAATATTGAATTTTTTGGGTATTCAGATGTTGATTGGGTAGGAAATGTTGATGATAGAATATCCAAATCTGGTGGAGTTTTCTTTTTGGGGAAAATTTGTGTTAGTTTTCATAAAAAGAAATAGAATTCAGTAACTCTTAGCCTGAGAGAAGATGATTATGTTGTTTCCACTCAATCTTCTACCCAACTTATGTGGATGAAAACTCAGTTGGAATACTTAATTGTTAAAGTAAAGTTTCCCATTCTCTTGGGATGTGATAATCAAAGTTAAATCAAACTTAAAAAGAATATGGTATAGCATCCTTATTCAAAAAATATTGATATAAATTACCACTTCATCAAATATAATATGGAGAATAATGAATTGAATATGGAGTATATTCCTATATCAGAACAAGTTACTGATATATTCATAAAACCTTTACCAAAGGAACCATTTTACAAATTGAGGTTGAACATGGGTGTCCAAACTCATTATCAAGGTTGAGGTATGTGTATTTGTCCCCTCTCTCATCTTACCATTGGAAAGTGTTGTCAATGGGGAGAATTGTTTTATAAATCTATCCTTATGGAATCATGAATAAAGGGGGAGTAGTGGATAAGCTCTGAATCCAACATGTGTATGTGTAAACTATTATAACTATTTGTTGGAGTGGTTGTAGGATAAAAAATTGTATTATAAGAAAGTTGAAGAAGCATAGAAAGCTGAGAAACAAGTCTGAGGAAAAAAGGATTAGGTAGAAATTTAATGAGATTTCTTAGTCAATAATTTTGGACAACATGTTTTTTCTATCAATAATTCTTGTTTCCTACAATGTTTTGGCTCACATAGGCTTATAATTGTTAATAATTAATCTATAGCTTTAGGATACAAAGTTCAATGATTTGTGAATCTTGGTTGAAAAAAAATCCATAGGGGGAGATTGTTGGGACCAAATTGGATAGAGAAGGTTTTTAGAAGTATTAAATGTTAGTTTTTGAAGATTTTTGTCTTTTTTTGACAAAAAGGATAAATCAATTTACTTTGTAAAAGTTTTGGTAAATATTATGATGCTTTGTCAATATATATTTCACAAATATAATAAGTTTTTTGGAGAACTTTTTATGCAATATTTATAAAGTAATGTGGGAGTAAAGGTGTTTCCAATATTATTTAGGTTTTATTGGAAAGAAAGATATTACTGGAATATTGGGAAGTTACAATACTTTCCTTATAAAATCTGATGATGATAAATGTGATTGATCAATGTTTAAGTATCATGATATATGGGGTTCAGGATGAAAGAAATCGAGTGGTTTTGGAATGAATTGGATTATGGTAGAAGATGGTTGAATCTTTAACAATACATTAATTTGTGTTTATTGATAAATCTAGATGACCATGAATCAGTATGGATGGATTTTTCCAAAGTATGTGTTTAAGGTGGTGCAGTTTTCCAACATTTTCCAAATTTTTGGGCCTCAAAATTAGGATTTTGGTTTTTGGAAATGGGATTTTTTCCAAAAAGGAGTTTATAAAGACTTGTTTGCAGACCATGAATGATAGTTCTTAGACCACATATTAGGTACATATATCAATGAAGGAAAATTAGAAAATAAAGGATTCTACATAGTAGCGCTATATGGACCACAAAGCACGATATGTGGACCGTGTAGGAGAAATTTTTTGTAGGAGGATTGCAATTCATGAAAGGGTTAAAATTCATGTTGAAGGTTTTCATTTGAGGAATGGAGGTAGTGATCTATTTGTAGATAGAATCGGACACTGTGAAGGAATAAAGATGGTACACGGACTTCATAGGAAAAAATGGTTTGTGGGAGGTGCATAGTCTATGGTGAAGACTATACCACATTGAAAATTGGGTAAATCAGATTAACAGAATTTCTGGATTTATTTTCCTATATAAAGTAACCTAATATCTTCATTAAGGAAGAATGAATTTTATAAGAATAAATCATCACTGTGAGAATAATTTTAGAGAAGTTCGAATTAGTTAGTGAAAGAGAATTATATGAAGGAGCAGAGTTCACAGAGGATAGATTTTGGGAAGGAGGAAGAAGTTTTTGGGGGATAGATTACACAACTGAGATGGTTCGTGGGGACAGTATGTGAAATAAGTTTGTGGGGATCTATAGTTATCAAAGGAAAATAGATCGTGGAGCATAGGCAGTTCACGGAGGAATTAGTCGTTTGTAGAGAAGGGATGGTTTGTGGAAGAATTTGGTGTCCACAAAGTAGGGGTGATCCACTAAGGAAAAAGGTTTTCCGTGAAGCACTCATGACACATAGTGAAACTTAGTACTTAGAGGATACAGGTAGTTCATGGAGGAAGCAAGACAGTTCATAGAGGACCAAAGGGAGTTCCTACCAGCTTCTGCGTAGTAAATAGAAGAATTTTTTTGAAAGATAAAATTTTTGGAAGTTGGCCAAGAAGCATCGTAATATTGAATTACATAAATTTGTGTTAAAAGAAGCACATGAACTATTGGATTGTTTTCAAAGTGTTACACAAGTGTAATGTTGTATCGTACTCATTTTATTCCACACAGGAGGATTTTTTTTCTAGTGTATTGTGTGGTATTGGATTGTTTGAAAACCATACCAAGGACATAGTTGCTCTTGATGAGTAGTGAACCTTATAAATTCTTTTGTTCCTGTGGATGTGTGTCTCAATTTTTTTTAGTAGGAAAATAAATATTTAACAGTAGGTAAACGTTATCTCATTTATAAGGGAACTTAAAAGAAAAATATATCACTGATTCACCCCTCCCCCTCTTAGTGATACTTGAATCCTAACTGGGTATCTTCAAAAACTACAAGCTTGGGTTTTTGTATGATATATTTTTTAAATAAATTATATTTATTTATATATTTGTATAATATGTTTATAATTTTATATTATATAAAATTAATATTATATAAAATACAATTTATACAAATAAATATATATTAATGTATATAATATTATAAAATTATATATATATATATATATATACAATTAAAGAAAATAATATAAATATTTTATATAATATGCTCATATAATGTATTTAAATACATTTATATATTTTGTTTTAATTATATATATATATATATATTATGGAATTTTTTTTAAATTTTGGGGGTTCACAACCCCTTCAAATCTCTTAAATTAGAGGGGGTTTTGAACCCCTTCTAATTTAAGATATTATAGGGGGGTTTAAACCCTCTATAATTTTAGAAATTAGTGGGGTTTTTCAACCCATATTAATTTAAGATATTATAAGGGCTTATGAGATGCCATTAATCACATTAATTAATGGCGGTTATAAACCCCGTATATTTTTTTAATTAGAGTGGGTGTAGAACCCTGTCTAAAATCATACTAGATATTCAAAAAAATGTTAAATAATTTATATAGGGTTAAAAATCCCCTCTAATTTAAGAAATTATAGGGGGCTCTAAATTAGATGATTAGATAGGGTTTTACATAACCCTCTCTAATTTATACACAAAATGGATTTAGAGGGTGTTGTGCATAACCCCCTCTAATTTTATAGAAAATGAATTTAGAGGGGGTTTTGTATAACCACATATAAATAAATTCCTATAATCTGCTACTTTTTTATAGTGAATGGGGGAGAAATGGGATCTCATTAGGTGGTGGTGTAATATGGGTGCCGCTTAGCAATGAGCACATCGATGATACTCTTCTGCTCTATGAATTGCTGGAGTAAGGAAACTGCCATGGGGTCTGCCTTTATCTCGACATCCAATGGATTAGTGGGATAGAACTTGTATTTACACTTTTTGGTATTCTAATGGGTAAGAAATGATGAAAATGGATCCATGAGGGCAAGTGCCTTCCTTTATAGGTGAGTATGGACACCTGTGTGAGGGTCTACCTAGTATTGTGCTACCCTAGGGGAGTGTTTTCCTCATCGCGCTCTATATCAGAGCCCCTATTTTATAGTTGTCTAGAAGGTTGTAGATGACCATGTTTTCCATAATTATACCTAGAGTATAATTTTCATCATTGATGGGTATATCAAGCTAGCACAAAATAAGGTTGAAGTAGAGATCAGCCTACTGTTCCCAACCCTAGATCATCACATGTAGAGATTCCTCTTCCATGATTATGCGGAGCACAATGAGGATCTTGATGCATATATATTGGAGGGTCCAGTGGTAGTCATGTGACTCAGGTTGATGGGATATTGGGAGTGTTTCCAACTCAACCATTCAGCATAGCTAATCGATGTCATCAAAGTGTTCCTAACTTCCTGGGTAAATCAACTGACAATCATGGAGGTGGTGAAGAGTAACCCAAATAGTCTGGAAGAAACATGAAGCATGTCCCTTAGTGAGGGATTCTAGGATATCAAAGTTGGAAGTTTCATTTGTCCAAAATATCACTAACAACTCATCGGTATTCAGAGTCTCCCATATAATTTCTTTCTGAGAAGTAGGGCCCTGCTCTTGATCTACCCAAACATCAATCAGTATTGTCCAAGAGATTGGTGGTGGCACAAATATGGACTAGTTTGGTGGATGATTATACATTATATAAGCCACTTAGTGAGGTATTTATTCACTACATGATTGGTCTTATCTTAGGGGAAGTACCAACCACATCATCACATCCTTATAGAACTGGGTGTTCACCACTTCCTCATGTGCAAGGGAAATGGTGTTCATTAGTGGCTTAGCAGAATGAACATCCTCTTGAGTTTTCATCCTAGACCAGAAAAACTCTCCAATATCCTATTTAGTGGTATAGAGGGATACTGGTAATGATGTGGATGGATGCATCATGATCCTCTAAAAGGGGTAAAATATTTCTCCACCAGCATATA
Organism: Viscum album; assembly: GCA_963277665.1. Classification (NCBI taxonomy): domain Eukaryota; kingdom Viridiplantae; phylum Streptophyta; class Magnoliopsida; order Santalales; family Viscaceae; genus Viscum; species Viscum album. The sequence continues at coordinate 1,648,876,044 of OY728159.1, forward strand.
CTTGTGGAGGGATTTGGGGATCATGTGGATCTCACCTTCCAAGATGGAAAACATTACATGTCGGGAACCTACCTTATACTCTAATATTCAAGGTGGAGACTCTATTGTCGAGTCAACTATGTCCTTAGAATCTGATAGGTCAATGAGGTCGATGATGACTTGGCACTTACCAGGATTTCACTGCTGATGGAAAGTGCTCTCCCTTCTTCCCTAGGATGGTTCTTTAGTGAAGGGTACCTCTTTGGAATAGGGAGTAACTCTATGATGGTGGGTAATACCAAAAAGAGAACCTTCTATTTTGTTAGTTGAGATACAGGGAGTTCCTCTGTATTGGATTTTGTTAGAGTAGGTATGACCTCCACTCTAATTTTTAATGAAACTGGGAGGGCATATACTCTGGTATGTGGGAACATGGAGAGGACCTCCATTTTGATATGTGCAAATATTGGGAGGACCTCCATACAGACTTTTGATGAAGCGGTAAGGACCTCCCCCTTGGTTGGTGCTATATTGGGGAGGACCACCTCTTAAGATTGAAATGGTATGAGGAGGACCTTCATGCTGGTTGAAATAGACATGGGGAGGACCTTCTTGTTAAAGAGAAAGAATACATAGAGGACCTGTGTATTGGTTTCTAAAAGTGTGTGGAGGACCTCTACTTTTATTGGTGGGATCATGGGGAGGACCTCCATGTTGTGTGTTGAAGGAGTAGGGAGGACCTCCATGCTTATTGTCTATGACACAGGTAGGACCTCTGTATTGTCTATTGATGAAGGGGGAGGACCTTCTCTTTGATCATTGTTGGATTGGGGAGGACCTTTGCTTGAGTTTAGAATGGAATGAAGAGGACCTTCATACTAATTGTGAGAGTGGGAAGGACCTCCACTTAGGTTGGTGATGGTGTAGGGAGGACCTTCACACTGAAACTCATCATCATAGGTCAGCCCGTAACAAATGTCAGTGGTGCTAGTGACTTACAGAGTTAACCAATCCTACCTATGGGGCAGCTAGGGTCTCAATACCAATCAGGAAAAAATAGATCCATGCTCATCTATCTTAGGGATCTAGTGGAATTCACCGGCATTGTAAGGGGCCACTGAAGCCATGGAATATGATTCACCTTTTTAGAAATTCTCATGGGATTTCCCCCAATGTTAGAATTGGGTGGTTTTGGTCAAGGCCGGTAGAGAAGGGGTAAAGTACACATGTTCCTTGTCTTTAAGGACTAGTATTTTCTAGAACTAATGAGGCCTAGTGGGAAACCTCCTTAGTGGAACCTCAGTAGTAGTTTTGACCAAGGTTGACCCAAGTATTCCCACCTATATGGAATAGGGGAATGATTCATAGGATTACTCTAAGAAGAGGCTCCCAAAGAGATTCACTATTGAAATGGGGAGTGGTTTATCCCTACATGGGCCTTGGGGTGGTGATGTCAGCAGGGTATTGATACCTCTAAGTCTTGGTGGGCCATTTCCATGGTGGTAATGACCCCTCCTACTCCTACCAAAATACAAGAGTGTCCATAAACCTTATTTTGATAATTTCATAAGGTGATACAGGGTGTGGGTTCCCAGTAGCTGAAGTCATGGTGGAAGTCATGGCGGGGGTAGTTTTCTGAGGGACTTCCACATTAATATTTCTCCTTCTCCTATGCCTACGAGCATTAGGAAGTCAATTCCCTATATCTGGGGTCCTACAAGTTGGGTGGATTAAGTCATCAGTGCTGATGTAAGTAAAACAATGTCCAATTCCCTAGCGCCATCCAATATTTTGAATATGGAGAGGGATCCATGCTAACAATGGAACAGACGGAGGATTCCCAATTGCTAACTACCCCAATTTCTAGTGTGTTCCATGTTGGTCCCACCATTTTCTTATTAGGACCTGGAACCATATATTAGAATCTAGTAACATGATAATACATTGATGTATTGAATGCTACTATTCCCCATGTTGAGGATAAGAGTTTCATGTCGGGATCACCATTTCTATTTCTGATGGTTTTTCTTGGGTGCACCTGCAATGTCTACACATAGTGTATGTGCATTGGCTGCTCTTGTTACCCTGCATTCTCATTTTCCAAAGGATGTTGGATTTCATCACTTTTAATGGTGATGTATGCTATATAATTAAAATGATATTATGGGATGTTGGTTCCTCCTTCCATGGATTCCTCATTGGAATTTATTTCCTAGTTCAGGTATCCCTCGGAGAGTTAAGTCATGTTCATCGAACTCATTCTAAATGTCATCTATTTGTTAATGATGGTTAATTACATTTCTTCTATCTGGAAATTTTTATTGGTCTTGACAGGTCATCAACCTTCGGTTAGGAGAGTATTCATGTTGTTCATCACTGGCATGTATGGACACCAGGCGTATTAGTCACTTGTATTCTTCCTCTTGGGAGGGAATATCATGAATACATATTAGGTGTGGAACCTAAGGCATACCATTTCGATCATGAGGTAACAAATTCTAGGGGTGTATGTCCTTTGAGGTTTTCACCCTAGGCATCCCATGTTTCTCATGAGGTAGCTGATGCCATGGGTGTATATATTCCATGGATCTCACCTCAGGAATCCCATGATTTTCATGAGGTAGCTAGCTCCATGGTTGCATATCTTCCAATTATTTTACCTCAGACATCCCATATTTTTCATTGGGAATGTTTTTAGATTATTTCACACAATATACATCCTATGAAGATATATTGAAACATCTCGTTGAGATGGATCGAGGCATGAGTTTAATATCTTATGGAGATGGATTGATTAATCAGAATGCCCAGTTGAGGTGGATCAAATAAGTGTATACTTATGAGGGGACACCATAAATTTTACCAATAGATCGGATCAGAAAACCCCATGGAAGAGGATCTGGGAGGTGTTTCCCATAAAGAGAATATGTCACACCGTAAAGGATTACTAATGTATGGATCATATATCCCCATAGAAGCAGATCTAGGAGGTGTGTCTCATAAAGTAAGATGTTATGTCATAAAGATTTACCAATGGATAGATCAAAATGCCCTGTATAGGCAAATACTAGAGGTGTTTCCCATAAATGGAAGATGTCACACTATAAAGTTATATCGATGGATGGATCATAACACCCCATATAGGTATATCCAGAAGGTGTGTCTCATAAAGGGAAGATGTAAAACCATGAATGTTGATCAATGGATGGACCAGAATGCCTTGTGTAGTCAGATATGGGAGGTGTGTCCCATAGAGGGAAGATGTCACACCTTGAAGGTTGATTGGAACACCCCTTAAGGTGCATCAGGGAGGTACACCCCTAGGAAGGATCACCTAGGTTTACCATTAGTTGGTATTGAACATCATGGAAGCATCCTACAAACCCTGTTTAGGAGATAGGGATCAAAACCCATGTAGTTCGATGTCACGGTTTAGGTTTGTGTGATAGGACTGATCCATGAAGTTTAATATCAAGTGGTAAGGATGATCTTGTTGTAGAAAGAGCATCGATGAGAGATAGTGTGGGGATTATGCATGATATATTCCCTTATCAAGAGTATTTCCCTTGGTTGGAGTTGGTGTGGGGATTATTCATAGTGCTTTCTGAGGGTCCTAGAGGAGACATAGTCTCTTAGGTGAGGGTCATTTTCTTACTGGGGATGTGGCCTGAAGAACATGGGGTGAATTTAGATGTTTCCTTTTGACCTTAGGGATATATCCTACATATCCTAGTTAGTTGGTAATCAAATCCCACATAGTTATATAGGGTTTTGACTTACACATGGAAAGATTCCCATTTTTAGTGGATGTGATTGGGGATTATACCATATAGAAGTCCTAGTAGAGGTTTGGTATCATGAGAATGTCATTCTCTACACTAACCTCTAAGCCCACATGATTCATGATTTGAGTGAGAAACAAGAGGAAGCAGTATATCTGAAGATCATGTGACCCCATTTTTCCGATGGTGGATAGATGTTGGGGTGTTTCTAAGAGCAACAACAATGTGGGTGGGGCTCGCGTGTGGAAGTTTTTCGATGAGGAACTCATTCCATGTGAGTGGTACATAGTACATCCTTTTAGATGTCATCCTATGTCACCCATACATGAATCATCATGTGATTATAGTACAAGTTAAGACTACATTTTTATGCCGTGTGCTGAGGACATTGTCATGTAGTTTAATATCGTATGACTAGGATGTGGTTCTATGTAGTCTTATATCCTATAGCTTGGATTTGGGTGGACTCACTCCATACCCCAGGGGCTTACATGGACATCGCTCATATAACTTTGGTTGGGTCATGGATTTGGCAATTTTAGAGTAAAATGATTGGAGGAGTGGCCAGTCACGAGGTCTAAATTATAGTCCCCATGCTTAGAAGCAACCAAGGTTAGAGTACCCATGCTATGAAGAAGGTGTTATAAAGGAATAGGGGACATCAGGTGGGGGGATTAAAAGTTATTATACATAATTTTGGAGGGTTGGGCACAATATTTTCATGATCCATGATCTCTATAATAAGTTAATTCTATAAATTCAAAGGAAATAGGTGTGCATAAGATTATGAGTTGTGCGAAAAGTCAAGGTTTTCACACAAGTAGGACCTTTGCATGCACCTGACTTGGGTAAAGAAGATTTAGGTGAGGATCACTCAAATGTCTTACATGGACCCACGAGAGGCCTATCATGAAAGAGTTTATACCTTGGGTATTCTATGTTTCATTTTGTCATGGAAGATGGGTTTTACACATGGTAGAGTTATGATTCACCTTCTAGGGAGTCGCCCTGAGAAAGGGGGTGAGCTTTAATTTATAGCCGAAATCTTTGGTGGTGGGTGCATAATATTTTGGGCACAGAACAGGTGTTGCATGAAAATTTTCCTTTTCCATGATGATCACCCGCATAGTGTGATAGTTTGACATCATATTTAGCATGCAAGATTTTTGTATGAAATCCATGTACACAGTCTCGTTTCTTGCGTGCTGAATTGGTTTCTTGCATGCACTGCTCTTAGGCATGCCTTTGGCCTTAAGATAATTCTCAGAAACATACATCATATTGGGAATTCAATAGAATTACACATGTATTTCAGTACTATCACACATACGCATAAAGTTTCACACATCTACCTTATCAGCCCCGAGATGGTCCTTTATGGAACGATACATGTTTTGTTTACCCAAAACCGACCGTTTTGGCCTCAGAAGAGATTTTGGTGCCAACAGAATCACATAAGGGTAATGTGATATTTATAAAGTCCGTGTAAGGGTGATTATACTATGTAATGGTAGAACCAAGTTACCATTAACCAATGTATACTCCATATCTAAAGGTAATTATTTTTTCCCTATTTTTTGGAATTTCATATTATTCAACTTGTAATGGAGTTTTTGTGATTTTAAAATAATAAAATCAGGGTTTTAATTGATTTTGAATCATTTGAAATTACATATAACATTTTCAAAGGGTTTAATTGGATCAAAATTAATATTTGAGATAAATATAAATTAAACATAAATTTTTTAAATATGAAATTAAATATGAATTAAATTTTTTCATGGGACTATGTTTATATATTATAAAATACTAGATCTTCCCCCTTTGATTATTTCTTCCTTATTGAGTCCAAATGACCTCAAATCCATCTTTGGATTAAAAAGCTATTTTAAGTTTATCTGAGCTTCTCCCTCATGCACCAAGCTTGTGTTTCCAAGATGAATAATTATCTCTCCATCTCTCTCTCTCTCTCCTATATCCTTCTAGGTGTAGTGATTTACACTAGAAAATAAATACCAAGTATAGTATATGATACTTATCCTTATTCACATGGTGATAATTTGAAATTAACATCCTTTATAATCCTCTATTTAGATGAATATGATTAACCATAATCAGATAAGAATCTAAAAAAATAATCGCATGATAAATGAATATGTGATAATATATAAATTTTAAAGAGAAGAATAAAATGAATGTTAAATAATTCTGTCAATGAAATATTATTAATTCCATAATTTTTGAATGGTAGTCTAATTTATGTAGTATCATGTTACTTATAATAATACTATAATTTCATGTAATAGAATTAACGTTTTAATATTATTTCAATTAATGAAATAGAATTTTATTTCTTGAAGAAAATGGTTAAACTATTTTTGAATTAAATATAATATTGCATGATGAGGATAATTAAAGTCATCTTATAATATGGAAATTACTTCTTGAAGTAAATATTATTGATAATAATTTCAACAATGTTGATTAATGATTTATTACATGAAGTAGATAATAATTCTTGATAATCTATAAAATTATTATAATAGAGAGAAATAAATAATGGAATTTTGTAGTGTTAAACTGCTTAAATAATATTGAGTAGAATTATGTTTATAATTATAGATATTAGAAAATTGAAATTTGAATTGTCTTTAAGGTTGAAAAATATTTTTTTTCATGAAATGGTTGTTAGTTCATGCTTGTGATTAATTGATAAATTGAAAAGTTAATTCAGGAAAAAGAAATTATTTAATGCATGTGAATCTATGATTATTTTTTTAAGAATATTATTCCAAGTGTAGAGTTTTTATTCTTATTTAAGAATATCATCACATGTTATAATTTAATTAAATTTTTGGAACTATAAGTATTATCAAATGTGGGAATATTTATTTTAATGCTTGAAATATTTGGGATGTGTGATCGCATGTTTTTTGAAATATATTTTTTTACCACTAAGATTTACTAGATAGTGTGTTATCTATTATAATAGTTTCCAATAATGGTTGATATGATTAGATGTTAAATAAAAACTTAAAGCTGGTAGTTCATTTTTTATAATAAAAGAGACATGTTGAAATAATTATCATCGAGATTGTTGATATATGAAAATTAATATTAAAGTGGAACTCCAGTTGAAATAAATAATATTTAGCCTTGATAATTTTGTATGGATAAGGCTGCTAGGATTTATTCATTATAAATAAGATAATTAAAGATTATAATGATAATTTAATGATTGATTAAATCATTTATTTGGTTCTAAACAATTTAGATGTTGTTTGATAAAGTATAGAACACCTAATTTTTCTTTTCCATAGTTGGATTTAAATTAAGTGCGGAATAATTCATTTAACATGTATTTATGCTCTATGGATTTAGAGCCTTGATGTGATTTAATGATAACCTTATATGGTTGGGATAATGGGAGGGGATTACTAAGGCAGTGATGGTGGCATGGGTCATAATGAATCGAAATTTTAAATAATATTTTTATTTATTAAAAATGTATGTTTTACTGTGTCATAATCAATAAAACAATATAAGTATAATTGAAATGTAACCATTAAGTTTTGACTTTTATATGACCATTGGAAACAATAATAATATTTAATGTTATAAATGTCGTTTAAAATAGAAATAATAATGGATAACTAATGCATAAAGAAGAGTCTATGGCCTTATCCAGCAGACTCGGGCCACACAAAACCCATCTATTGAATCTTGGAAAAGAGTTAGCGTCACTAGATGTTTACCTGGACAAAGACCAAGCTGAGATTCAACATGTTAAGCTTAAACGAAATCGCCTATGGGAGAAGTTCAAGCTGATAGAAATCACCACTCAGACAATGTTTTCCAAGCCGCCCTAAGATTCTATCATCATTGCACACCTTACTCTTAGGTCCTATGCAGGTGTTATAAGGGGCTATGTAATGGGGATTTAGTTACTTTGTGTAATCCTTTTGTATAAATAAGATTATTATTAGTATGGTAAAATTTCTGGAATGTCAAAATAAATATAGGATGAATTTTTATAAGTTTCACATTAATGATGAATATTGAAAAAGAAGAGTATTTTAAAATATTTTTATACTTTAAATAAATAATAATGTGAAATGATTTTCAAAAAATAGACATATATGGTTGTGATTAGAAATAAATTTAGAGTCTGATAAGACAAACATAAATTCTGATGAATAGTAACATACCCTTATGAATAGTAACATACCTTTATGAATAGTAATAAATAGTAAATCGGCCAAAAAAATAGAAACTCCACCCATAAATACATAAATACATTTTAGACATCTTACAAGTGAAAAAATGATCATAGTGTATGTATTGGTATTTTTGTATGTCATAAATATTTTAATTAAAATTTTATGATTAATTTAATAATTTAAAATAGAAATTAATTTTCATAAAATTTAATCATAAATTTTTACTTTATTGTCTTATGTTTATAAGATAATTTTATGGGACCTTGATTAATTTCTCAAGGTGTTATAAAGCGAGTTATAGTTTTAAAGTTGTTTTTTTTGGAATAAATTATGATTTTATTTAAAAATTAAATTAAAAATATTTAGAATATTATTCTCAAAAAATTAATTCCATTTTTTAATTATACAAATCAAAAAATTGTTAGGGTGAAGTTTTGGGATTTTTCTAAAATACTTGAATTTTTGTGAATAGTAAAAATACAATTTTGAGTTTTCAATATGTTTAATGAAATTATAATGATGTATTAATTAATATAAAATTCTGTTTATATTTTATAAATTAAAATATTATATTAGGTGTCCTAGGTGGCTAATACCATGGGAAAATACCATGGTCAATCCCACAGTTTTTCAAATACCACTAATGAGGTGTCCCTTGGAAATTAATAAAATAATCCCCCACTTTTGCTATAAATACCGACCCTTTACTCCATTCCTTTCATTCAAAATTCATTATCAACAAATATATGATCTTTTTACCTCAGAAGGAGTTCTCCTAAGGTTCCCTCAATCCCCCCAAGGTCACAACCTTCAAGTTTTTTAAGTTACTCTTCAAGGTAAGAGAACCTTTCACCCTCCTCTTTTAGTCAAAAACTTATTTTATGTTATGTATTTTTATTTACATTTTCTTATTTTAGTGTATGTTATTATATATCATTATTTATTTCCATTTTATTTCCAAGTTATTAGAGACCCTGTTTTCTCTCATCAACTGATTTTTTCAATTTTTAAGCAACGCCGTTTAGCTGTTGAATTTTCGTAAGGGAATTGGCAACTTGTTTTCTTTCAAATTCACTTTTATGTGGTATGTCTTAAAAATTTCCATACCTTGTTCTCATATCTATGATATTATGTCCTTATACTTTATTATAAATCTATTATTAATGGGTGACCTCTATCCCCTCTCTTTTTAATGTTTTCTAAAACCATGTTGCATAGTCGTTATGCTGCAGAAATTTCGTCTCAAAATCTCTCTCTCTCCCTTTCTCAAAAAAATCTATTATTTTATTTATGTGAATACCCAAACTTATTTAATTTCTATGGGTATTAATAAATACATAAAAATGATATATTTTATTTTGGAATTTACATATATGAAACCCTCATTCCTTTTCCATGGGTTATAAATGACATAACAATCATATTTTTAAGCACTTTTTAAAATGCCATTATTTTGATATGAAACCCTTTTTTTATTATCTTTGAGTTATTTGTTAAATATTTTATTATGATATATGTGTCTCACATTAAAATAAGTACATAATAAGGTTTCTCCCTGATATCTCTCTAATGCATTGGGTAAAGAAATTAATCTCTAGAGGTGAAAATTTTTATGATACCTTGGTGAATAACCTTGGTAATTTTTATGACACCTTGGAGATAAACCTTGGTGATATGCTTATGAATGTATAAATTAAATTTTGTATACACATTTTAAAGTTATAATTTAATTTATTATTTCTATTATATGCCTCTTTATCATTACTTTATGATATTCCTCATGTTCTTATTGATATCGCTCAAGTTCACATGTAAATTGTTTCACTTGTTTTCCCTTACTGGGCCTTCTTCTCACCCTTTCCTTTGATGTATGTCTCTATTTTATGATATAAAGTAATTGTACATAGGATGAAATTTTCAATAATAATTTCAAGATGATTAAAATAATGTTATATGTTTTCATGTATTATGTGTTAGCTCTATAAGACATCTCCATTCCTTAAGTTTTTTTTGAAAATCACAAACACCTTATTCATAAATATATTTTCCTTACACTTACATAAATTTCCTTATAACCAAAATTTCCTTAGACTTTTGAGTTAAATATATTTTTATTAATGTTTTTAGAAATCTGTTTTTCTATACCATAAAAGTTCTCAAGGTTCTGAAATTTGGTTCATGGTTATACCATATCAGAATTCCTTAAGACACTGTTTCCCATTATCTATTTTCAATGCGATACCGATTTCCATATAGAATGAAATCCAACATCATATTTTCCTTATACTTAGATTTCCAGTTTTTGGTTTTCTAAAGGTTTTTAAACTCTGACTTCCTGGTTATCAGTACTGAAGTTCTTTAAGATGGATTTTTCATACTGATACCAGAAAACCTAATACCGAAATCCTTATACCATTTTTATTCCATACCATAAATTTACATTCCTCATTTCTAAAGAATACTTTTTTAATACCTTTTATGTTAGAGACAGTGATACCGTTTCTTAGGATACTGATACCAGAGAAAAAGAAACCAGTACTGAGAATTTCCTTATACATTGTCTTCTATAATCTGATAGCAGTTATATTCTGTCATTCCATAAATCATGATACCGGTACAAGAATTTTTAAAACCGAGTTTTCATAAAATGTTTCCTTATACATTACTCATACCGATTTTATGAAAATCCATTCCAAAATTTATAATTCTGGAATTTATTATACAAAGATTTATTTCATTAGATTTCGACTTTTATTTTTCTAAAACCTCAAAATTTTGGTAGGGATATATATTTTCAACCATCTTCAATCATTAGATCATATTGGACAAATATTAGCTGTTTGATTTACTTATGAAAGTTGAAAGGTTATAGTTTGTCTGTATATGGTCTACCCAACTTCATGAGGACCACACCAGTTCCTTAAGCCTTCAATTTGAAGTTCTTCTGCTTCATAGCTTGTCATTCTGAATTTCTTCAGATATTTCTTACATATCCGAATGTCAGGCAGTTCCGATCAGATGGCAGTCAAGGAGAATAAAGACAAGATGATATTTCAGGAGAGACTTGTATGTTTAGAATTTTAAAATCGGTATGATTCCCTCATCTATCATATTATAAAATGTAATCATTGGGAGAGTATTTTTTTAACAAAGGAAAAGTTTCAAGATCCTGTATATCCAGAGTTGGTCATATAGTTTTATGACTCTGTCAATTTCTTTGAAAAGGATGGTAAGAAGTATTTCAGGTTTAAGGCTTATGAAAAATCTTATATTGTTTCATTCCAGAAAGTAGCTGACATCCTAAAGATTCCCTATTAATGAGAGGCCCTCATAGGTTCTTACAAAATTTTGGATAAGGAAGGTTTTTTCGAGAAGAATCATGCTTTATAAAGTCTCGGCATTAGGGGAGTTAAGACTCCGAAGCTTTCACACTTATTAGTGGATCATAGGTTGGTGGCATTATGGATGAAGGGGTTCTTTATCCCAAGAAAAGGGGATAAAGATTCCTTAAAGATGTGCGACATTCTCTTGTTATAATTTCTCATAAACCTTAGGAAAGTTAATTTTGTTAATTATATATTTCTTATGATTAATGTTGTGAAAGTTGGTACCATCAAATCCCAAATCCGGATGTACCCTTCCACTATGTCAGGGATAATTGTTGTGGTCTTATCCAAAATGAAAATTGTATGCAAGTAAGTTTTAAATTATTGTAATATTATGTTTCTATGTGAAGATACACTGAAGATAATGAAAGTTTCTTACAATATGGACTCTAAGAAGTTTGAATAAGTCAGGACGCAGGAAGTTCAGAAGTCGGTGTTTAAAGAATCCATTCCATAATCGTCCAAAGAGGCACTGAAAAAATAAGTATCGGAATCTTCAAAAAGTGCTCAGAAGAATAAAAATTCGGATGAGGTCTCTCATGATGATCCCATCTCAGTAGCTCCGTCTTCAGCTCCACCAGTTATAAGGAAACTAAAGGCTTACTATGATGATATCATAACTGGCTGGAAGAAGTTAGTTGAATCCAGGAAGGAAGGGGATCCAACCTTTGGGTTGAATCTGGTAGAGGCAAAGGCTTTGAATATTCAAACTACTGATGCGTTAGAGAAAGAAGCTAAGGAGAAGAAGCAGAAAATAAAGAGAACTGAGACAGAGATTATACAATCCTTGCTGAAGGAAGTAGAAAAGTCCTCTGAGAAGCTACTAGTACTGGATGTCACTCTAGAACCTAAGAAGGCAAAGAAACCTGTAGTGATACCGGAACCTGTTCCGAAACCACAAGTAGAATTACAGGAAGAGGATGAGATAATTCAAGAAGAAGAAAATGATGTGATTAGACAAGTTGATGATTATGTTGAAACCCCGATAGTTTCTACCGAGGACGAAGAAGAAAAAGAAGTTGAGACTGAAGTTGAAGAAGTAGAAGAGGTAGAATAAGAGATTGTTGTAACTGGAGAAGAAGATGAAATCCATGAATCTGGAAATAGTGATACCATAAGTGAAGAAGAGAAATAAGAAGAAGAGATTCAAGGAGGATCCAGAGATGATAAGCCTGTAGAAAATGAGGAAGTCCCTTAGGGTTTCAAACCCTCTGCACTGTCGAAAGTCGATAAAGGGAAGGCCATTATGGTTTCCCCTTCTAATGCAGACTCTCCTCAAAATCTTGAGAATCTAGAATCCTCTGTTCTGAAGGTCAATAAAGAAGAATCTGACTCCGAGTCCACGTTATCTATGGGTTATGACTTTGTAAAAAGGTCATTAAGAAAATTAGTAAGTACCATTCTGGTACTTGATAACATAGATTCCCGAAGCCAAATGATGCAGGAAACCTTAAACCAAAAGACAAATTCAACATCTATGATGATGGACATGGTGGTGAAAGGTGAAGCTGATCATAATAATCCTCTCATTGATTAAAAAGATCAAAAATTTTCATGTCAGAAAGTGATGATCCGGACCTGAACCTTATCAGATAAAGCTCTATAATTCTCAGACTTCATGGAATCGACAAAGGGAGATTTCAATGATGTAGCAAATGAGCTGAACAAAGTCCAAACTTCTTTCTCAGAGAAATTTTCAAGTGAGTTAGTTTCAAGGAAAAATGTAGGAAATAATGAATACCATAGCTGAAGTTTTCAATTATCAGAAAGGAATATCTGCTGGTCTTGTGAAAAAATTGGATTCACAAGAGGAAGTGATCAAAGTTCTTGAAGATAAGAATCGGTCCCAAGAATTCTGGATCCAGACTTTGGAGAAGAAGGTAACTGAGAAAGATTCCTTGATAAAGAAGCTTTAAGAAGATCACAAGGAGGTGAAAAATATTAAGTCCTTGGTGAAAAGTCTTCTTTCAGAGAAGAAGAAGAAGGGTTGATACATTTTTCTCCCATGACGAATTTTTTTGTGTTTTTTATTTCATGTGAAACTTAATGAAAAATTCCTTGAAAATATTTTATATTTTTTCTCATTTACATTTCTTTCTAACCATACAGGTCCCTCTCCATTCCTTTTGGAAAATTAAAAAGGGGGAGAATTATATCAAAGGGAGAATTTAAAGGAAGAAAAATTCATAAATGAAAATTTCCTTAGGGTAAAATCTAAGGAAAAATAAATTTTCTAACTTTAATATATAAGGAAGAGTCCTACATCTAAGGGGGAGTCTCTCTAAATAGAAGAATATATATCTGAGGGGGAGATTTATGTACTCTAAGAACTTCTACATAATGGAAGAATAATTTACCCTAAGTCATACACTTAAGGGGCAGCGAAGTATTTCTAACTCTAAGCATTTTTTTCTTTCCTTTGTCGAATTTTTTCAAAGTTGTTTGTGCTTTCCAAAAAGGGGGAGATTGTTAGGATTATAAGACCTCTTCAGTACTTAAGTTTTTTTTTGAAAATCACAAACATCTTCTTCATAAATATATTTTCCTTACACTTAAATAAATTTCCTTATAACCAAAATTTACTTAGACTTTTGAGTTAAATATATTTTTATTAAGGTTTTTAGAAATATGTTTTTCCATACCGAAAATTTTTTTAAGGTTCCAAAATTTGGTTCATGGTTATACCATACCAGAATTCCTTAATACATTGTTTCTTGTTCTCTGTTTTCACTGCGATATCTATTTCCATCTAGAATAAAATCTGGTATCATATTTTCCTTATACTTAGATTTTCAGTTTTTCAGTTTTCTAAAAGTTCTTAAACTCCGACTTCCTAGTTATCAGTACTGAAGTTCCTTAAGACAGATTTTTCATACCGATATAGGAAAACCTAATACCAAAATCCGTATACCATTTCTATGCCATACTAGAAATTTCCATTCCACATTTCTAAAAAATATTTTCTTAATAATGTTTATGTTAGAGACAGTGATACCGTTTCCTATGATACCGATACTAGAGAATAAGAAATCGGTACTGAGAATTTCCTTATACACTGTCTTCTATAATCTGATACCGGTTATATTTTGTCATGATGTAAATCATGATACCGGTACCATAATTTTTAAAACCTAGTTTTTATAAAATGTTTCCTTATACTTTACTCGTATCGATTTTACGAAAATCCATTCCGAAATTTATAATTTCGGAATTTATTATACAAAGATTTATTTTCTTAGAATTCCGAAGTTTATAATTTCTTTCATATCATTTCAATTTTATTATATTCCATGTTCCTTACACTTGAGGTGTAAGATCTTTATATTCATGGTTATTTATATAAAAAGATGTTATTTTTTCTATTATAAACTAACCGTTGTATGTTTACCACGTGTCCAGGTCCCTCCGATATTTAAGGAAATATGACCGTTGTAGTGGAACCGATCGGTAGATTTTGAAATTTATAAATAGGACCTCAGATGATGAGATCCATACTAGTTCACATGTTTGCATTTTGGAGTTTATCTCTCTAAAAGTGAATTTCTCTAGAGTGAGAGGCTCTTATAAACTCTCATGATTTATGCAGAAAGTTTGAACAGCTTGTTCAAACTTTTCTTCACGCATAATTGCTTCATATAGAGGTATAATTTCCTTAAAATCAGAGACTTTGGGTTGTGAAGTCAGAGGTGGAGATTTCCTTACAAATCGAGGGCTTGCGGGGATAGTGAGATGGATACCGATCTTAGGATTGAGGGCTTACCCATGTTTGGGTAAGACAGACTTTCTTATAAGTATAAAATAAGGGACCTTTATCCAAGGTTGTTGGATACCCTCCTCTTTGGGTTAAAAGAATATTGTAAATTTTCGCTGCTTTTTAAAAGTTAGGAAGTTTTCTTTTTGTATAAACTTTCTAAATTGTATCTCTATTTATAAGATATTCTATACGCCTTGTGGTAGAATCCCTTTGCAATATAATCTTCTTAAGCTTTAGACTTAAGAACTTTATATTTCTCTAAGAAGTTTTTTTTCTTATTAGAGGTGTTTTGAATTTTGTTTATACAAAATTTCCTTAAGAAATTTTTAGAGTATACAATTCACCCCCTCTTGTATATTGTGCATATTCAGTGCTATTACGATATTAATATTGGTATAGAGTATAATATCATAGTCCATACCAACCTATCATTATGTACCTTTTTTCTAAGACACTAGACTTTAAAGATCCTCTATTTGTAAAATGAAATGAAAAGTTATGTAATAAAAAGGCAAGATGTTATAGTTGGTATCAAAGGATAGTTTAGTTGTTTTTGGAAATTAGGCTATAAAAACTATAGGAATAACCCAATATAAAAGTTTAAATCTAAGAAAACTTCTTGGTATTTTGGTGAAATATTAATTAAGTGGTTTCCGAACAAATAACTCCATTTATGGATATGAACAATTAGATGTGGCCTTGGCACAGATGTATCTAGGGGTAAAACTTGAAAACACTGCTTTGAGCTAGACTCGAACGGGAACTGGTGAATGATAACATGCCTTGCTTCACTTCTGGTTTGACACTCCTAGGGGATATGTTTGGTTAATCACAAGCTTTTTATGAATCACTATGAAGGATTTATAGATAAATGTAATTGTTATTAAAGAATAATATGTTTAAGAATGATGTTTTAAGAAATAAAAATCCTTTATAGTTAAAATATTTGTAAATGAAATAAGAATATCACTAAGTTTTTATTCTTTTAAAAAATGGTGTGAAATAATAGGAACCGTGAAAATGGTGACTGAAATAGACCATGCGGTGACGGCCCTCTGATGGAAGTCAGAATGGAAAATTTCATGATAATGATGAACCAACTAACTCAAGTTATGGGAAATAACTTGAATCAAACTGAGAGAGTGATTTCACCTTGAAGGTAACAAATTTCTATTTAGTTCTTTATGAATCAATGACCACCAACATTTAGTAGATCTACCAACCTATTTATTTCTGAACAGTGGATCATCTATATCGAAATGATATTTTTTGTGCTCCGATGTTCAGAATAAGAGAAGGTCACCCCGGCTATGTACCGCTTAGAGGGATAATATGATCAGTTGTGGTAACTAATTAAAAACTTGATTCCTAGTGTGGAGGTTGAATCTATGGAGTGGTAAGTGTTCAGAGGGATCTTCTTCAATAAGTATTTCCCTCGTTCGATGAGAACAAAAATTTAGAAGGAATTTCATGAGCTAAAGCAGCAAGAGAATGAATCTATTAGAAACTATGAGATGAACTTCACAAGACTTTCTTGTTACACCTCAAGCATTATCATGGATACTAATGGTGAGGTTGATAGATTCTTTGGTGGACTAAGACCTCATCTACAGAATAATCTGGCCAACCGAGACTACGATAGATATGAGGAGATCGTGCAGAGTGCTATGAAAATCAAACTAGAGTTCGGTGAGACACATTGGTCTCATAAATCCAATTAAAATAAGATATTTATAGATCAAATTTTATGTAAAAGCTTTTATTAGGTAAGAGGAGTAAAGAAAGTGCAATGTACGATGAGTAATAAGTGTGGGAAAGAGCATTCAGGGAACTGCCTGCTCGAGAGCTGGAAGTGATAAAAGTGTGGAAGAGATGACCATATCACTCGTAATTGTCATATTGAGATAAATTCTCAACTTAAAAACACTAACAATAAGGGGAAGATGGTGCAGGACCTATCTGACGTCCAATGCTTCAAGTGTGGACAGTTTGGGAACTTTGCTAATTAGTGTCCAATTCCAAGGGTAGTGGAGGGGAATCACCATCAACCTCATCATAGTCCAAGGGATAAAGGGTGTGATTTTTCTATCACTACAGATGAAGTTGAAGTTCCACATTATGTGGTAGTAGGTACTATTTTTTTCTCTCAAAGTTAGAAAACACTTTATTTGATTCTGGTTCTACATATTCCTTGATTTTCTCTAAGTTTGCGAAGAATGTAGAATCAATCCCTAAACTGCTAAAAGTAGAGTTATTAGTCAAGAATCCTAGTGGGATTATCCAAGAATAAATAGTGTTTAGAAACTATAGTATTTAATTTAGCGATCATAATCTTATCACAAATCTAGTAGTCATTACCATGTTGTAATTTGACATTATACTATGGATTAACTGGATCTCAAAATATAATGCTAAGATAAAATGTCAAATCAAGGAAATATCAGTAGTCTTGAATGGATGACCTAAAATTATCTTCTAAGGAGAGATATCTCAACATGATATTTGTCTTGAAGCACCTCATATCACCTTCTTTATGAATTTTATTGATGAGGATGAAGAATGAAATGATGGTTTACAAATAGATAATGTCCCCACCATCTAAGAATACATTGACGTATTTCCTGAGGAGTTACTTGGACCTCCCCTAGAAATATAGGTAGAGTTCTACATTGAACTTGTACCTGGATCTCATCTGATATCAAAGACCCCATATAGGATGGAAAATGTAGAGTTGTAGGAATTAAATAAACAACTCCAAGATCTTTTGGATAAGGGGTTTAAACGACTGAGTGTGTCTCCTTGGGTAGAACCTATTCTCTTTATAAAGAATAAGTATGGATCAATACATCTATGAATTGATTATAGAGAACTGAATGGGATCACAGTGAATAAAAAATACCCACTTCCAATAATTGATGACATATTTGACCAACTTTTTGAGGCTCAATTCTTCTCTAAGATTGATCTTTGATCTGGTTATCATCTATTGAGGGTGAATAAAGAAGAGATTCCAAAAACTACCTTTTGATCAAGATATAGGCATTATGAGTCTATTGTTATGACCTTCAGACTGACTAATGCACCTACTATTTTTATGGATTTGATGAATAGAGTCTTTAAGGACTACCTTGATAACTTTGTGGTAGTTTTTATTGATGATATTATGATATATTCCAAAAGTCTCTATGAGCATGAGGATCATATAAGAGTTTTTTTGAAAACTCTATGGAAGGAAAGGATTTTTGTAAAGTTTAGAAAATATGAATTTTTGTTACAAAAAGTTTCTTTCTTGGGGTACATTGTAACCAATGAAGGAATCACAGTTGACCCTGTAAAGGCAAAGATTGTAGAGAAGTGTCCTCAGCCTACAACAATAACTGATATTTGTAGTTTCCTTGGATTAGTAGGATATTATAGTAGGTTTGTGAAAAAACTTTCATGACTTTCTAATACATTAACCAAGTTAACTCGAAAAGGGGTCTAGTTCATCTTGACAAAGGAGTGTGAGGAAAGTTTCCAAGAGCTGAAGAATAGATTGGTTACAACACCTGTATTAAATCCACCCTCAAGAAGAGAAGGATTCATTATATTTAGCAAAGAATCCCTGAAAGGGATTGGGTCCATCCTCATGAAAAATGAAAATGTGATTGCTTATACATATCAACAGCTGAAGACTCATGAGGAGAACTATCCTATGCATGATCTTGAGCTGGCTACGGTTGTTTTTTCTCTAAAGATGTGGAGGAACTATATTTATGGGAAGAAATGTAATATATACACAGACCATCAAAGTTTGAAGTATATTTTCATACAAAAGGAATTGGACATGAGATAGAGGAGATGGTTGGAACTTCTTAAAGACCGTGATTGTTCAATTAATTATCATCCTGAAAGAGCAAACAAATTCGCTGATGTATTAAGTATGAAAGACCCAGTTGTTCTATCCATGATGAGGATTGAAAGAGATCCTTTGATCAATGACCTAGTAAATCTGGACATGGGAATTATAAGGGAAGGGACATCATCAACCCTATCCCAAATAATTTCTCAACCGTAATTACTTGAGAAGATTGAGAAAGCTCAGAAAGAAGATCCTTTATTACAGAAGAAGTTTGAGGCTATGAAGGATGGGAAGTTTCTGGAGTTCAATGTTGATCAATAAGGTGTACTAAAATTTCATACAAGACTTTGTGTTCCATATATTTCAGAAATAAAGAAGGAGATGATGGATGAAGCTCATAGCTCCACTTTCTCTATACATCCTAGAAGCATGAAAATGTATAGGGCCCTTCATGATCATTATTGGTGGGATAAAATGAAAACATAGATTGTTGACTACACTACAAGGTGCCTAGTATTTCAAAAAGTAAAGGTAGAGTGACAAATTACTAAAGGGGTATTACAACAGCTACCCGTACCATCATGAAAGTGGGACAATATCACTATGGAATTTGTCACCGGTCTCTCAAGAACTTCCAAGGGAAACAATTTGATATGGGTTATAGTGGACCATCTCACCAAGACTACCCATTTTATCTCTATTTAAGAATATTTCTCTCTAGATCAACTTTACAATATTTATGTGAAGTGGTGAGGCTGCATGGAGTTCCACTTTCTGTCATATTTGATCATGATCCAAGGTTCACATCAAAATTCTGGAGAAGTATTCAACATGATCTGAGTATTGAATTGAATTTCAGTACGGACTATCACCCCCAAACTGATGTAGTGGATGGGTTCATTTGATTTTTATGATTTTAGAAGCTCTGTTTATGTTGATTTTGATGCATATAGTGATTGGGGAGTGTTATGTGACATCATTTTGAAACTCTTGAATTAATGGCATAAACCTATTGTAAATGGTAAATAGAAATTGTGACATTATATCCTTTTTAGTTTTTAAATGAGTGTGATCTGGGTAAATAAAGTTTTGTTAAAAAACTTGTAAAAATTTTAAAATTATATAGAGTGGATAGTTTAAACCTAAAACATTGTTTGTAATGAATTTCATATGTTAAATTTTAGTTCTCTGGGTTTTAGAAGTTATCTATATTTGTATTAATTTTCTAAACATCATGGTAGAGTTGTGTCAATTGAATAAAAATAATTTGATGGAAGCATGTAACTTTCCTATGTATGTGAGTTATCATGTAACTCATATTAAATATGGAATGTTTTTTGAAAAGTAAAATTTACTTTGAGTATGTAATCCTTGGAATATTTCTTCATTCTATATAATAATATTTAGTGATACACTATTTGAAAAATTTATTTTATGATAATAAGTTTTCTTAAATAAACAATTGAAATTATTCCATGAAACTTCTATTTATTTTAAGAGAGTTTTTAGAAATTTATTAAAATATTTTTCTCAAAGAATCTTTTGATAAATACCTTGTTAAGAAGAAAGATTTAAAATGGTTTTAATTTGAATATTTCTTAACCTTTCAGATTATAAACATAAAAAAATTTGAAAATCTAGAGATAATGGTGTTTTCTCCAAAATAGAGTTATGTTACCTTTTATTTAATCAATATGGAATGTTTGTTTTTGAAATTGTTCCTTATGAAGTTTTTTTTTAATTTTTTTGTTTGAAATACATTTCTTGCTAGTTTTTTTTTGTTATCTATATGTCTTGAGATGTGATTATGTGGCCTTACTTGGGAATTTAATTTATATATATATATACTCAATATTCCAAAGTTGTTTAATTAGTTTTTAGGATGAATTATTTTATCTCATTTTGATATATGAGATTAATTTTTATTTCCTCTTGATGAAATGTATTATTTATGGACCTATTATTTTTTTAGAGGTATCTCCCCCTTAATATTATTTTGAAGTTATTTTAGAAGTTATGTAGATTTATGTTTTAAATATCTAAAGTAATTTTTGTGTTCTAATTATAGAAATAACATCAGGAGGTATCTCATGGGGTGGTTGATTTATTCCCCATCCCTTCTCAATCCTTCCATGTTTTTTTTTAATTCTAGAGGATGAAATTTTTTTAAGTGGTATCTAATGTGAGGGTTCATATTTTCCTAATCCCTTCCTTTTTTTATGGGGTGTTCGGTGGTTCGAGACCAATTTAAAAAAAATTAGAAGTGTTTTAAAATAATTTTGTAATTTATAAAGTTGTTTTAAGGTTATTTTACAAGTTAATAAAGTAATTTAAATGTGTTAAAGGTTTATTTGGAAATTAATTTGGAAGTTTTTAAATTGATTTTAGTTTTTCAGAAGTGTTTTGGGGATTTTGGAAGTGATAATAAAGAATTTTCTTAATCATTTATAAGTTTTTTTAAATATAAATATAATATTTTTAAGGTTTTTCTTACCCTTATGCATGACCATTCTTTTTCTTCATGGTAATACATGATTTTAAAGGGGTGAATAAGGGTATAGGATGTTTTCTATATATTGTTTAAGGGTAATTCCCTTTTTCTTCTTATTTTATAAAGTTAAACCAGAGTTTCTATAGGTTATGTAAGGGTAACCTATATCTTCTATGAACTTTGTAAAGGTAGATAGTTATCTACATAAGGGTAACTCTAACCCTATGTAAAGGTAACATGGACCTTCTATGTGTTTCATAAAGGTGAGCCAATTTTATTAATGGCTATGTAAGGGTATTCTCTATCTCATGTAAAGGTAATTCAGGTTTCCTTAACCTTGTAGAAAATTTAGTCTAATTATCACGTAAGTATGGTTTTGGGTTTCTTAAAGCTATATAAGGGTAGCTCAATATTTTTCCTTAATTGTGTGATTGTAGTCCCTTACTCATGTAAAGGTATACAGTGAGTCCTATTGCTCATTTAAGGGTACTGTGAGATTTCCCAATCCCATTTAAGGGTGATCATCCATGTAAAATTAAAACCAATTTACTCTTATGTAGTGCATACTCCATATATAAGGGTAATGATTTTTACCCAATTTTTCAAAATTTCCTCTTCTTCAAACTGTAAACATGTTTTTGTTATTTTAAAATCATAAAATAATGTTTTTTATTTATTTTTACTCATTTAAAATTGTATCTAATGTTTTAAAAGTGTTTAATTGGATCATAATTAAGATTTTAGTTAAATGCGGATTAAACATAAATGTTTTAAATATGAAATTTAATATGAATTAAATTCCAACATGGGACTATGTTTACTTATTCTAAAATAATAAATCTTCCCATATGATTCTTTCTTCCATATTGAGTTTGGATGATCAGAAATACTTCTTTGGAGTGTTTCAAATCTATCTATAATTGATCTGAGCTTCTCCCTTGTACACTAATGCTATGTTTTCAAGATGAATATTTCTCTCTATATATATCTCTCATATATCATTCTTGGTACAATTATTTAAATTATAAAATAAATACCATGTAAGGGATATGGTACTTATCCTTATTCATATTTTGAAAATGTGAAATTAACATTCTTTAGACTCATTGTAACTCCCAAAAATTTTAAAATATGAATATCATATTCGATAGCCTGTATTAAATGAAAAACAAAGAGTAGAAGGTAATATAATATCCTGATACTTTACAATATATTTAATATTTTAAATAAATTCAATCTATGATATAGCTTTAAATACATGTAACAATGAGTTAGCTTACATTACATGCAACAATGACTTTCTTTGTTAGCTTACGTTACACGCAAGACCGAGTTTTTCCAAATATGATTAATATTATTATTTAAAATTAAAATTATCTTCTAGTCATTCAATTGGAAGTTATTAATAGGATTAACTAACTTATGAAAATATATTCTTTAATTAATTAGTTATCAATTTAATATAAAGGAAATGTTTTTATAAAAAACTATTTTTACTCGCCAAAGGTGTTTGATCATAATAAACTTAATTAATTACTATTATTGAATGATATTAATTAAATTTATATATTATATATTCAATCAAATTTTTTGACATTAATTCAATAGATTTTATGTTCATAAGATAACAAAAAATTCAATTTTACCCATAAAAAGATGTATTTTTTTAAAGGTATTATTGCCTCCTTTTATGGCGCACTTGTTTTAAAACAAAATTTTTAAAATTTTATAAGTTTTATTTGAAAAAATAAACTTAATTTTTTAATTTATAATGTAAAAATTATCTTAGGGTTAATTTTTTGTATTTGAGAAGTTTCATTTTTTCATTAATAGTGAAAAATACTAAATTTTAATTGAAAATTGACTTTTCATCTAAATAATTTATAATGTTAGGTTTTAAAGTAATAATATTAAAATTATAAATCTATTAATAAAATTTAATTCAATATAATAATTTTCATATTGAATTTAGATATAAAAAATTAGTAAACTTTTTAACATTTTCACTTTAAAAACCTAATTTCTCACTACGTCTGCAGGATTAATTTTAAATTAATTTTTTCTATTTCTATAAATTAAATTTGGAAAAATGGATTCAATATTTTTAATCAAAAATTTTTATAATTTATAATAAGTTTAACTTAAATTTTTACCAAAATTATTAGCGAAAATAATTAAAATTAATTATAGTGATTAAGGTAAAAATGATTTTACTTAGTGGCTAAACTTACAATATAAGGTGTAAAGATGTCCTAGAAACTTTTCCAAAACCCATTGAATGTTCATATTTCGAACTTATAACTTAATGGTTATAATTTAGTGTATTATGGAAGCCTATTTTTAGGTAAAAACGTGGGTACACCTTACTTTTTCCCAAAAAATGCTAAGTTTGTCCTCTCCCCCACCTATAAAAGGGAACTCACTCTCCCCTATTATTCACACTCTCAAACCACTTTGTTTTGTCCAATACATATCTAAATAACTCCCCAACTTCCATATACTAATATTGTAATCCTTATCTTGGGTAGAAAACCAACTTAGGAAAGAATTAGTGCAAAACTAAGGAGGATACCTGAAGAAGCGGTAATGTTTTTCTAAAAGCATTTTTATTCTATTTCCTCATCCACCTCCTTCAATTATTTTAATATAATTATTATATAATAAAATAAGTATATTAAATATAATAATATTTTTATATATTAATATTGAAACTTACAACTTTACACACTTCCATTAAATGGGTTAAAAAATCATCATTCGTGTGTACGACAGACTACAGCCTCATGAACCGATGTCGTTCGTTTTTTCATTTCCACCTTTCAAGGTTGGTTATAATGATGGAAATAATATTTTTATATTATATTTGTGATATTTATAATGTATTTATGATTATTTAATTATTATATAACACATACCTTCATACTTTCCATTTTATAGGAATACGATAACGTCGTTTTTGTGTATGGCGGACTACCGTCTCGTGAAGCGAAGTGATTCATTCACACTTTACACAAAATGTATTAAGAATTATTTTAATAAAAAATATGTGATATATATGACATAAAGATGATACTTGAATGATAATATACATATATATCATTTAATTTTCTTTCATTTAATATGCTATGAAAATGGAAGTAATGTTCATACATACGTACGACTTACTATCTACATGAATGGTGTATTTCATTTCCTATCACCAAATTTTAGGGATTAATATAAATACATGTGTAATGAATATATATGATATTTTAATCATGTTTTAAATTCTAGATATGATTAAATCATGATATACTTAATATGAATGAAATAATAATAATTCCAAACATACTCAAAAAACAAAGCAATTAACACCTGAAACTGTGAAAATGATGAAAGATTATTAACAAATGGGTGATAAGATTTTATAAAAGAATAATATATAATATTATAAATATTAATATGGTTATATTTTAAGTTAATAAAATTATTAATACCATTATATAGTATGTTAAATATTGTTCAACCAAAAGTAAGCATAAGGTAAGGGATTTCGTCTTAATTTACATTCCATTGAGACTTATTTGTTATTATGAACCAATTTAATTTTATGTGGTGTATATACTTCCTATTTGACATGTAATATCATGAATAATTAATTATTCATGTTTTTTTTTAAGTTTTAATTTGAATTATTTTATCCAAGTTGATTTGATTTTAAAATTACCAAGTGATATAAGTTATTTTTTAAATATCACTTTCTTTTGTGATTGTTAACTTTCTCTTTTTTTCAAACTTTTTTTTTATTTTATAAAATAAATAAATTTGAGTTAATGTAACAACTAGTAGGAAATTACACTATAAGTATCCACTGGAATCCTAGGAAAATAACCCTTTCAAGGACCATACCCACACAAAAAAAAACTAAAAAACAACCCCCGAAAAGCATCCAAAAGCCAAAAAAAGGGCAGCCATGGAACCCTGCCTAGGATTGACCCACCCAAAACCAAAAGAATTCAAAATTTCATGACATCCACACCACCCTACACTATATCCAAATCCAATACATTGCACACATCAACCTTCCTTAGGAATTATCACCACCGCCGCACAAGGGACTGCCCATCCATGAACGCCACGTTAGGAGCCGGAAAGCTAGACTGTCAGGTCCTAAGCACCATCTCATCACCACCCAGAACATCACAACACCAAAATTAGGCAGCCTCCATGACACCACTGGTACTTTCCAAACCATAATCACCGGCACCGAGATGGGACCCACAGCGCTGCTGGACCATCGCCACAGATCACTGGAGAACTGAAAAACACCATCGAGAGATGGAAACCGCCACAACAAACCAACCACAACATAGAAAAAGCACCAAAAACACTAAAAATTGACCAATAATTTGGCTAAAATGCTACATAAATGGGTGGGTTATGGTTAATGATATCCTCTTGATGCATTGGTTGTCTCATAAGATGAATCATTTATCCAAATAAGATAGGGTTTTACCCAGTAGTTTTAAACTCTCTTAAGAATATATCTTGATGGAAAAGGTATCATTTTCCTAGGAAAAATTATGTCCAATAATTAAGAATTTCATGTATTTAGAATTTATTTATTATTATCCATGAAATTTTTACTATAAAAAATCTATGGGTGCATTTCATTCTCATATTATTAATTAAATGGAATGTGTTTTTAGTTATTTATCTTTCTATATTTATTATTAATTATTAAGTTATTTCAATAGAATGTGTGTTTAGTTATTTACCTTTCCATGTTGATTATGCCTTATCTAGTTATTTAAATAGCATGTGTGTTTGATTATTTACCTTTATATATTGATTATTAATTATTTATTCATGATTGATTCCACTATACTTAACCCTTACTGATTATTTGAGATCACCCTTATTTTGTTTCCTTTCCCAAGGTTATGAATAAGAGGTCTTTTAATGAGTTTAAAGGATGAATTTTATAAGATTTTGTTATGTATTATGTTTTATTTTCCCAATATAATATGAGTACCATGTATGTAATATAGTTTTCCAAAACTACTAAACTATTTGGTTCTTTGGTATTTGAATCTTATATCTATGTTGATGTAATAAAGTAAGGCACTGAGTCCAAGCTACTAGGGTCAGGGTCATTATAGTTGGTATCATAGAAAGTTTAGTAGAAACCTTTAGAACTATATTTATGAAAACATTGATTAGAAAAGATAACTCTATAGTAGAATTTGGGGATAAGTATAGAAGAACATCCTAAAGTTTTGGTAAGGTATAGATTATTTGGTTTTTCTAAGAAATACATCCTTGTCTAGATACTACAAGTGGAAGTGGTTTTAGAACAGATTTACCCAGGGGTAATAACTCTAAAAAGGGAATATCATTCTTTACTCAAGCATAACCTAGTATGTGAAAATTGTCTTTATTGTGCACCCGGTTTGACACTTCTATGGGATATGATTAGGATAATTCATAATTTCTTTACAAACCATTATGTAGGATTTGAAAGTAAAGATATACCAAAGAAACCATGTTTATAATTATGAGATTAGTTATAGATAATTTTTTCAATTTATGATAATTATTTCACTAGTTTCAGGATTAAACATCATGTTATATAATGTTATTATCTAATCTAGTGTATTCCATTGTTTATAAATAAAACCTGTAAGGAATAAGGGTATCAATATTTATGGACAATGTAGTGGTTTCACTACTAATAAATATGATATAACTGGTATTGGAACTAATCAATTTATGGATATATTAAGGAATCTTAATCATGTTATTAAAATAACCTTTCTCGTATGGATAAACCTATTCAAAAATAATATTCTCCTATGTTGGATTCCATTATGCAACAGAGGCCCCCAGTATTAAGTAGGACTATGGATACAATGGTAGTTGAGTAATGGATTAAGTCTCTGGAGAAGATATGTATGTCATTAGTATATGATGAAAAGGAAAATTTTACACTTTCAGTGTATTTTCTCAATGGTAATATTGATTAATAGTGGGTGTTGATCTAGAATACTTCGAAGTAGGAGGAAATATAACTTATGGAATTTCAATCATTTAAGGATACATTCTTTGAAAAATATTTCCCTCATGAGAAAAAAATGAGATTAAGATAAAGTTATTTAGTTTGAAGAAAAATGAGGAATAAATTGTTGTGGATTATAAAGATACCTTTACAAGGTGATAAATGTATGCTATAGATTTCATAAATAACACTGAATGACATATTGTCCATTTCTTTGAAGGGATTAAGATTGGTCTTGGAAGTTAGCTGGTGTATCAAAATTTTTCTTTATATGATTAAATAGTTTCATGTGTTATCAATACAAAGAAATAATTCTCCAAGTCTTATTACTTCAAAGAGAAGCAAGAGAACAATAAGATGGTAGAGAAAATAATGGGTTAATGGAAGAAGGGAAAGAAGTATTTTCCCAAATGTCATAATTGTAGAAAGAAACACTTTGGTATATACTTAATAGAAAAAGTAATTTACTTCAAGTGTGGAGAAAAAGGTCACCATACTCATGATTTCAAATTTAAGAAATAATTTTCCAATTTTTAATACTTCAACTGTATGGATATGGGTCACTACGCAAATTAATTTCCCAAGTATCAAAGGAATATACCTCAAAAGAAGCTAATAAATCATGGTAAAGCTTATTTTATTACCAAAAATATAAAGTAATGATTAATTTTATTGTGTTTGGATTCAATAATTGTTCCATTTGATTATTTTATCAATTATATTATCATTATGAGAATCATGAAATATATAAGAATTGTACTGCAGTACTATTTCATTAAAGATTTGAAAGAGTATGTTGAATGGTACCAATGAATAATAAAAATGATTCAGTGGAAAGTTTAACTTCTTGGAAAAAACATATGATTGATGGAAAGATAACTTTTAATATGTTCCTGATGTTGAGATAATGATATTGGGATAAATAAGTGATTGATATGGATAAACTAAATTGGATAGTACTGAATGCCTTGGAACTGGTTAGTTATTTGTTGAAAAATTAGTTTATGTCATCATTGATGGAGTTTATAGAATTTTTATATTTAAGTAATATATCCAATAAAATATTTTTTACTTAATTAATAAGGAAACTTTCATGTTTTCAATAAGTTTTTATGGTAATTCATGTTATTACCATGTTTCAATAGAATACATGATGAAGGAATTCACATGTTTTGTATGTGATGATTTCGAGCTACTTCATGTTGTTTAGATTAATGATAAGTTCATTTTGGAATCCAATGACCTTATAAAGTTTTGGATCATGATATTTTGGAAGGGATATAAGTTTAACCCTTTATGAAATGGTTTAATTTGATCATTTGACAAGGTTTTAGGGATTGATGTATTGCTTCACTATATAATGAAACTTGTGCTAAGAGATGAAGTAGAAATAGTTAAAGTCACAACTAATGGATAAGATTGTGTTTATGAAATATATATGTATCAAGTAAGTATATTTACTTAAATTCTTAGAGAGTGAAAAAATTCCTCAACTCTATGAAAAAGGGTCTTGAAACAAAACATTTGTCCTATTATTATCATTTTTATGATATCAATGACCTTTTTCACACCTATGGTTTATGTATTTGTGGTAGTTAACTTTCTATTGAACATGTTCACTATCAATATCCCTCAGTATTTGAGTGTTAGTTTTCTCTTCCATGTCTATGTTTTTATTTCCCAATTATGTTCTCTTATCTAGAAACCAAGTTATGTGAATATTCCAAATGACTTTTATACTTCCCCTTCACTGTTATTAAGGATATTTTTATTAACTATTTCATGATGCGGGTTTTTCAATAACGGTATTTCAAAATTTCAAACCTTTTATTAAAGATATCAATTTTAAATTATGAAGAAGCAATTTATTTAAGTTGGGGAGAATATAACACCCAGAAATTTTAAAATATGAATATCATATTTGATAGCGTGTATGACACGCAATAACAAGTGTAAAAGAAAATATAATATACCGATATTTTATAATATGTTTACTATTTTAAATAAATTCAATCTATGATATAGATTTCAATACATGCAACATTGGGTTAGCATGAATTACCCACAACAAAGACTTTTTCGGTAGCTTGTGTCACACCTAAGACTGAGTTTTACCAAATACTATTAATATTATTATTTAAAATGAAAATTATCTCCTTGAAATTAAATTGGAAGTTAAGAATATTATTAAGTAACTTATGAAAATATATTTTTGAATTAATTGGTTACCAATTAATTATAAATTAATATAAAAAACAATTAAATATAAAGGAAATGTTTTTATAAAAAAACTATTTTTATGTGCCAAAGGCATTTTATCAAAATAAATTAAATTAATTACTATTATTGAATGATATTATTTAAATTTATATATTATATATTTAATCAAATTTTTTACATTCATCCAATATATTTTGTTGGAATAAGATAAGAACAAATCCAATTTTACGCATAAAAAGCTATATATTTTCTAAAGGCAACTTTACTGCCTTTTAATGATGCACTTGTTTTAAAACCAAATTTTGACACTTTTATAAATTTTATTTTAAAAAATAAACTTAATTTTTTAAATATAAATTTAAAATTTTTCTTAGGGTGAATTTTTGGTATTTTTTTATGCAGTTTAATTTTTTGATGAATAATGAAAAATACTGAATTTCAGTTGAAAACTAACTTTTTGTATAAATAATTTATAATTTTAAATTATATTTTGAATTGATTTAAAAGTCGTAATATTTAAATTATAAATATATTAATACAATTTAGTTCATTAGAATCATTTTTATATTAAATTTAGATATAAAAAACTTAGTAAACTTCAGAACATTTTCACTTTAAAAACCATCTTTCTCACTACGTCTGCGAGATTAATTTTAAATTAATTTTTGCCACTTATGTGACTTTAATTTTGAAAAATGGATTATATATTTTTAATAATAATAATTTATAATATTTAATAATTTAAAATTAATTTTTTTCCAAAATTATTAGTGAAAACGGTTAAAATTTATTATAGTGATTAAGGTAAAAATGAGTTTACTTGGTGGTTAAACTTAGAATATACGGTGTAAAAATGACCTAGAAACTTGTCTAAAACCCATTGGATGTCTATATTTCGACCTTAAACATTCATTAATCTAATTTTTTTTTAATTATCTTATTAGGTAAAAATGTGGGTACACCAAATTTATTCCCAACTTCGTGTTTTGATGCCTGGCACTAGTTTCCATCCCAAGGGGATCAGGAAGGCCCTTCAGGACTTGCTGCGAATTAGATCGGGTGACCGGTTTAGGGTTGACCTGAGTTGGTTCATGAAAATGACTCTTTATTGGTCATTTATTTTGTGATGTCCCATATTTTCAATAGGTTTCATTTTATAATATTCATCATTAGTGATTAGTGTTAACATTTTTACAATCACAACATAAAAAACTTTCTCTGTAAGTATGGGGTTGTTGATAAAGTCTCTACTTCATATCACCCTCAAACTAATGGACAATAAAAAATATAAAATTAGTAAGTTAAGAGAATATAGGAAAAAATGGTAAAACCCAATAGAAAAGATTGGAGTTTGTGCTTGGATGATGCACTTTGGGTGTACCTTACATTTTTTAAAACCCTGATCAAATTGTCACTATACATGATTGTGTTTAGAAAGGATTTTCACCTTCCATTGTAGGTATATAATCATGCATATTGGGTTGTTAAATAATTTAATATGAATATTTTAGATGCAGGTGAGAAAAGGAAGTTACAGATTTAGAAGTTGGAAGAAATCTGGCATAATGAATATGAGAACTCTCAAATCTATAAAGAGAATACAAAGGTTGTCCATGATGAGATGATTCATTAGTGGATATTTCATATTGGTGAGAATGTCCCCGTGTACAATTATAGGAAATAGATTCACCTAGGTAAGCTTCATTCCCAATGGCTAGGTCCTTATGTTATTACTAATGTTTACCCTTTTGGTGTAATATAGTTCTTCTATGAGGAGACTTTCCAAAGTATTATCATTAATGGGTAGAGACTTAAACAATTTTATAAGGGTTTTTCAAAGCATCTAGTAGAGAAAATACATCTTCAATAAGCAACATACCAGTGAAAACCACAACTTTTTTCTTCCTTCCCACATTCTCTTTTATTAAAGTGAGTACACGGTATGCTCTAAGTGTGGGGGTGGTTACATTCCTAGGTTCATTATGATTTTCATTGTCTTTATTATTTCTTCTCTTTTTCACTTATTGCATAGTATTTTTACTTTTCCACACCTTGTTGAGTTCATTAATATTTTCATCATCTTTTTTCTTTCTTCTCTTTTTTTCTTTTTGCATAGTATTTTTACCTTTATCACCTTTTGTGCTCACCAAATCATGAAACTGACTAGAAATTCATGTCAAAATTCCTCATTGCATGTTGTTTTAACATTTAATGAAAATTTGTCTCAACTATGAAATGAATTTTTGTATGAATTTAACAATGGGGAGTTATTTTTTGTAAATTGGATGTTTTTAAATGATATAAATGGTCATATCTATATGAAACCTTTGAGATCATTGATAACCCATGTGTGAGTAGTTTTTGGAAAAATTGTGCCACTTAATATCTCTACACATTTTTTACACCGAACCATAAAGTGTGAATATTTATTACTTAATAGAATGTAAATATAAGTTAGGTTAATATTTATAATAATTATAAAATTATTTTTCATACATTTGTTCCTTATTCAATCTATTTCATTACTATATCAAATTGACCTATGCATGTGTACCTATTATCCTAATCTTGTACACTCTCAAAAAAATGCAAAAAAATAAAAAAACAAAATAATAATAATAATAATAAATAATAATGAAAGGAGTGATGAAATGTACAAAAAATGGGGATATCTAAGTCAAATGATTATGTTTTGACTTCTAGGAATGATTAAGTGAGTGGGTTTTAAAATTTGATAGTAAAGGATTCATGGTAGGTTCAGTGGAAAGAATCAGGTAAGCAGAAATTTTTTTAAAATAACCTATAGTTACTGGATAGAAAGTGGAATGAGTAGCATGAAATGGTTTTCACACGCACACAAATATAGATTTATTAGCATGTTTTAATTTTTAATTCCTTTCTTATATTGGTATCATTCATCTCTTTAAATTTTGTTCTAATACAATTTATGAAATACCTTTTTCCATGATCACTGGGAATAACTCCTTGGTGTAGTTTCTTCATTCATCACATTGTTATAATGAATTAAAATTTCATTGAATGTTAAATATTTATGAAGTTGTGAATATCTAAATTCATCATTTTTTTATTTTAATTTTTAATTTTATCAATATTTTAAATGTTTATATGTGGGGGTGTGTTCGCATAGTGATTCATTATTTATTTCCACCATTACACCACTATTTTAAATAGGTTTTGTACTAAAAATTCAGAATATAATAAAAAATTTCACTTAATGTTTAATTAAATAATTTAATTATTATCACTTTTAAATAGGAAAATTTTAATTATTTTAATGATTTCATATAGGTGGAGGTGATTTAGAGAGACCGTGATGGAATTCAAGAAAAACAACCAAATTTCATAAGAGCCCGAGTGCACATGTGGACTTAAATATTTACTATTGATAATACTTGCATCCAATTGGGTTTAAATTGGTGGAAGATTGTAAATATGTGTAGTATAAATTCTTCTATAAGACCATGGAGCCCAATTCATCCATTTGGAGGCCCAAAAGTGTCCCACAATGTGAAAATGTTTTGGGTATGCTAGATTGGAACAACCTTTTATATTTGGGCTATAACTCAGGCCTAAGACCTCCAATTGGGATTATTATACCTCCATTGGATAGGTAACTCAATTTCCCACCTCTGAACTAAATTTTAGGACAATTTATTAAGATTTTTTTATTCAACCATCTAAATAAACTTGGTGTAAAAATATATTACGAACAGCTCACCTGCACCCATAGACCATTGAATTTTCTTGGATCAAAATTGAAAAATTTATATTTAAAAGAACTTAATGGCTCATTGGAAATTTTTTAATGACTAGAGGTAATTTTAAGTTGAATTTTAGAGCTTACTTCATCCATTTTATTCCTCTTTTACATCATATACTTATAAACCTCTAAGTGATCAATTTGGGGGTGGAGGTTCTTTGTTGTAATCCTGAGCTCTAAGATTGTAATATTTGGATGGTGATGGAATTTATAGGTTTTTATTATATTTTTTTCATTTATAACTTTTTTTTATTCTAGTGTGATATAATACAAATCAAATTAACAATAATCCTCATGCTTCCATGCATAAATTGGATCTTGTGATGATTTGAGCATGTTTTCCTCTTTTCTCACCACTTATATTTCATGAGTATGCCTATGGATTGTTTCATTTGATGAAATCCAGGAGGTATAACCCATTATTATTATTTTTTATAGACCCAAATATGGACATCACATCATGTTTTTTATGTGATTCCTTGATTTATTTTGGTTCCTATATTGATATAATTTTATTGATTATGAACGGTCGTCAGTAATCAATATCATTGATCGAACAAATACTAGGTGTTAACCTAGTAAGAACTCACATACCATACTATTTTCAATGTTTATAAATCAATGAATTAATGATCCTTCCTATTTCCCTTGAGAGATATGATGGTTGAGAATAAAGGGACACTTACCTGGGTTGATCATGATTTCTCCAACCAGTTTTCCTCACTTATTAACTTAGTTTAAATTCATGTGTTAAAATCATAAAAACCTCCAAACACTTTATACCATTTTCTATTTCATAAAAAACATAATGAAAACCCTTTTTTAATTAATTATCTAAGCATTCATAGAAATATGACCTTGGGGTTTCTTCTATAATGTATAAATTCTAATAAAAAATATCTAATTTGATGTGCTCGACAATGCAATAAATTGGTTACTTAAAAGTATTTGGATATATAGTTTATATTTTAAATACTAAATATAATCTAGACAAATTTTATTCTAAAAGTTATGAGAAAATTTTCTTCAATACTCAAGTAATAGTAAAGTTTACAGAGTATATAATAAGAGAACTATGTCAATAGAGGAATCTTTAAATGTAAATTTCATTGAAAATAATGAAAAAGAATATTACTTATTCTATTAATTCTATTAAAGAATTTACTAAATTCAATATTGATGGAGATGAACCTAAAAATGATAATAAAATAGTTTAGGGGGATCATATCTATTCTTAATTTGATCCTATAAATTGTAAAGCACACAGAGGTCATTCATTAGAAAATGTAATTAGAAATGTTGAATCTGGAATTCAAATTAGAAAAAAAAAAATTGAATTTTTGTGTTAATTATACCTTTATATATGATTTTGTGTTTGTTAATATTAAATAGGCTTTGAAATATTCAAATTGGATAAATTCCATGCATGATAAACTTTACCATTTTGGTAAGAATAAAGTCTCGAATCTAGTTGAGTTACCTAAAGCTAAATTTTATATTGGAACCAGATGGATTTTTCAAAATAAAATGGATGTGTCTGGTAATATAGTTATAAATAAGGCTTTATTGGTTTCAAAAGGTTAATTAAAAGAATATGGAATTTATTTTGAATATTTAATTTCTCCAATTACTAGAATATAATCCATTTATATTTTATTAGCTTTTGCAAGTTATGAAAATTTTAAACTATTTCAAATGGATATAAAATGTGATTTTGTAAAAGGTGTAATTTAAAAAGAGGTATATTTTCATCAACCACTTGGTTTCAAAAAGATGAATTTAAAAATCATGTTTTTAAGCTGTCTAAATATTTTTATGGTATAAAACATGCTCTAAGATCTTGGTAAGATAGGCTAGCTATATTTTTACTATAAAATTATTTTAACAAAGGAAAGGTTGATACAACGTTATTTATAAAGAAAGCTTCAAATGATATTTTAATTTTACAAATATATGTTAATGATATTTTATTTGGATCTGTAAATGATATACTAAGTAAAAAAAATTCAAAATTAATAACAAATTAATTTGATATGATCATAATGGGTGAATTAAAATTTTCATTGGGTCTTTAAATTTCATAAAGAAAAGATGATATTTTTATAAATCAAAGAAAATATGAAAAATATTTCATAAAAATTCAATATTGATTCATGTAAAACTATGATAACCCTAATGAGAACTAATTATAAACTGGATGTGGATGAATCTGGAAAGTCGGTAAAAGATAAATTTTATAGATTAATGATAGAAAGTCTACTATATTTAACTACATCAAGGACTGATATTATTTTTTCTATCTGTATGTATACTAGATATCAATATAATAAAAAATAATTTCATTTAAATGATGTAAAAATAATAATAAAATGTTTTAAAGGAACTTTTAACACTAGTTTAATTTACTTTACTCAAAACTATTTTAATCTAATACCATTTTCTGACTCTAACTTTGGAGGGTGAGGACTTGACAGGAAAAGAACATCTAGTATGTGTCTCTTTTTAAGTAAATTTTTAATATCGTGGAGTTTAAAAAACAAATTTTTAGTTTTATTTTAAACACTTTATATTGAGTACAGTGTTGCTGTAAATTGTTGTACTCAAAGCCTCCGGGTAAAACAAACTCTATGTGATTTCAATGTTTACTTAGATAAAATACCCATATTCTATGACAATATATATGCCATTTCTATATCTAAAAATCCTTTATATCATTCTAGGACTAAACATATAGATGTTATATTTCACTTTTTAAGAGATCATGTTAATAAAGAGGATATTGTTTTAGAATATATTTCAAAATAAAACCAACTAGTAGATATCTTTACTAAAGAACTAGATTCTGTGGGGTTTGAAAAATTAATGTTTGAACTGGAAGTGATGGAAATTAAATTTTTGAGATAATCTTGAACTTTATTTTATTGTTTTTATATCTCTACTATTATAATTTCATGAATCCAAAGGGAGTTATCCTCTTATTTATATTTTTATAATGTTGTTCTTAATATTTTTTTCTTTCTTACTTTTTTTGATAAATTTAAAAAGGGGGAGAAATTGGGTATAAAATTGGTGATTTCTTAAAATTAAAAGTTTTTTTTTGGTTTTACAATTTAAAAAGAGGGAATATTGTTTTCACTATGAGTTTTTATGTTCACTCATTTTGATAAATTGAAATTCCCTTATTTTAATTGATTTTATTTTGGAATTAATGTTTAATTTTTCTTTAGGAAATTTAGTAAAAATTAGACCAACCCTTTTACAATCTCTCAGGGGATATCCCTTCAACCACATAGGGGACTCACAGGTCAACCCCATGGGAGAGCTAGCCTAATAAATCTTCAAGGTAGTAGTGGTACATAGGTGGGTCTTGTATAGGCCCAAATCATAGTAAACACATAGTGCACCCATGGGAGTGTCGGTCGGCTAGTGAAGGTACGGTGTAGCCCATAGTGGCATGTTGTACGTGTGTAACAGGTTCCAAACCCCATAACCAGTTTGAGATACCAATGGGATGCTTTGATTAATAAATCATGTCCCAAACTAATTGAATAATAAATGTGGGAAAACTTCACATGCTGTCATTGTTCCTCTGTATTAAATGATATGGATATAACCTTTCCCTTCCAATAAGATCCACCATAGTCATCTGATCAACTGGGGAGTTCATATTTAACCTATGGATGCACGAACGGTTCATTTATTCCAGATCTAACTTCCAAAATTTCATTTTTCAAATCAAATGTCTTCATGGGAGATCTGTGATCAAGTTTATGAGGCAATGAGGCTATGAAATCATGTATTCAACTATGTTTTACATGCATGTGGATATTTCAACAATTGAGCATTGGTATGAATGCAAACAACATTGTAGAAGATCATTCAGATACGTGATTCATTTTATATTTGAAAAATTATGAATCACACAATTCATATCAAATGTACAACTTCTTCAGTATCTCCAATTATTTCTTCATAGAAGCACTATTTTCAAGCAATGATAATTTTCTACCATGAAAATGGTATATCATATCTAAATGGTAGATCATGAGAAATAGTGGAACTGATCTCCATCTTCATAGTAGATCACAAAGTATAGTAGTGTCATTACCCAACCAGTAATGTTCAGCCACTCCTTCCCTCCAATGGTAAATGCGTCAATGTCATGGTAGCACTACCAGCCTCCAGTCCTAATAGTAGAATCTTCTCTCAATGGTAGATCATCTATCTGTCAGTAGAAACCTCAATACTTATCAATGGTATCAATTCTATTTAAACATTTATGGTATCATCACTCCTCTAAATTCAAAGTTAGATCATTCTACTGTGTGATGGTATCTCGTGTGATAGTAGCTCGTGCGACGGTATCTTGTCAACAGTAGAAACCTCTTACTACAGTCAGGTATTATTTTTTATCTACTGCCAGATTATTTTTTTTCAAAATTATGATTGATATTATTTTAATTATTTAAATTGAAATAAAATATTTTAATTACTGTTATATTGATTATATTTTGATAAAATATAATTATATGTTTGATTAAAATGTTCAGAGAAAAAATTCTCTTCACATATTAACACATGTAGTTTATAATACTATATTCTTTTGATTTTTTTATATTCCAATAAGTTGAAATTTTTTTCATATAATTTTTACAATTTTATAAATATTTAATATACATGTTTTTACTAACTATCATATTAGAAGTATTATGATATTATTTTATATAGACATAAAGAGTGCCAACTATCTGATATTAAGTAAAGTATTTTGGAATATAGGTAACAGATAAATTTTAAATGTTTATTATTTTTCTAACATGCCCTTATGTGATTGGACAATAAGATGATACAATAACATTAGATTTAATGACACACAATTAGCTATTAAAATAAAAAATAGGGAATGTGAAAAAATTTATTCAAATAGGATTGATAAAAACAATCAATATAATTATAGAGATATAAAAATAAAACATTTATATGATATTTGAGAATTTTTTTATCCCAACTACATAATTGTTCGGTTACTGTGTTTACAAAGGACTTCATCACTTTGATCATACACTACTGAAGTGATCAAATTTCTTGAGATGTGTAGATATTCAAGATTATATCCTCTTCTATTGTTCTTAATTTCCTTTTATTTTTCATCGTTGTATTTATTTCTATACTCTTTTTGTACTCTAGATTCAATTTAAGCTTTTCTCATCCAAAATCTATCAAATGGGTTATTCCTCCCATCTAAAAGGAAGGTCGGGTTGTCACTCCTAGACAAAAGTAAAGTGGGTTTTAACTCCTTTAAAAGTTAGGGTTTATACTACCAGGTGAGAAAAAGGTATTCTTGTATATAATTAGGTTCTCACAGCCTACCAAAAGTGAGAAACTGGTGAATACCAGTCTTCACACCGAGTAGAGGAGATTGAATATCATATTGGGATATTGTTGGGGGAACTATAAAAAAATAATGTATTATTTGTTTCATTTTTAACTACATAATTAACATTATAAAACACACTGATAATCATATTCATTTGATTAATTTTTAAAAGGATTATTCCCCAACCTCCCCCATCTAATCTTTCCATATATTGGGACCTAACAAATATTACCATCATTTTATATGAATATTCATTACATATCATTATGATCCATGATATAACTATAAGGGTTTATTTTCTTTGGAAACTTAGATACATAAAAAACTAGTACATAAAATATCTACATCATATCTCACTTAGTTCTTCACAATCATCACCCTTATTAGGAATATCATACTTAAAACCTTTCTTCATATCCTATGGAAAATGAAACATAAGAAAGGGTGATATTAGATACTTATAAAGAATAAACAAGGGATATATAAATCAATGATCATACGTAATCATATCATGATCATACGGGTATGAGAACATGAGATTGACATTTGAAAT
Source organism: Viscum album (assembly GCA_963277665.1). NCBI lineage: Eukaryota > Viridiplantae > Streptophyta > Magnoliopsida > Santalales > Viscaceae > Viscum > Viscum album. The sequence continues at coordinate 1,648,915,465 of OY728159.1, forward strand.
TCATACACAAAAATTTATGTAATAATAATTCATGGAACAAATCTTAGCATTTTATAAGACATTAATCATAAATTAATCAAAGAACATAATCCATGAGAGCATAACATTGGTATAAGATCATGTCATAAAAGAGTGTAATAAAATGTGACATAATCATAGTCATAGAAATCTTATGTCAAGGCTACATACCAATACATTTTTTACATGTTAAGATTGGTCTAACCAACTATGTACCTACTTTGGGCTTGGGATAACCTCTCGTATACCCTCTATTTGGTTTGGGATAACCTCCTATATACCCTTTGATCTCATAAAAAATTAATTTTTACTCAATTAATTTGAATGATATAAGGGACCTACTTATCACATAATCATAATCCATTCATATATATGTCATAAAATCATGAAAACATTTATCATTTCATAAAATCTTAACCCATGGAAAATAAAATGGGTTAAATCAATATCTAATTATCATAATAATAAATCATCCAGAGAAAGTATAAATATGTTAACATTTTACCATATTCCCAATAAATCTTAGAAAACATCAAAGGATGTTTTTATAGATGAAAATACCTTTAAAATATCATTGGATCATTTTTTGAGAAAAGTAACCTCTTCATTTTTAAACCAATTATTTAAAATCTAAAAATTTCCAAAATATTAAGGAAAACATATTATTTGAAAAGAAATGTGGAAACTTATAAAGTAATCTTGAAATATTAGATAATTCATGATGGTGTGAGAGTCTGTTCATGCGGTGTATGTTAAATCTAGAATTCTTTTCACATTTTTGGTAAAAATTCAAAAGTACATCATTCATAAAATAACAAGAAGATTCCTTTGAAAAAATTAAAAATCCAAAAATTGGTAAAAGAAAATTTAATAAATCTTTGGAAAATATTTAAAAAAATCTTGAAAATTTTTTAAAGTAAATATTGATATAGAAGAAAAATATTCCCAATCGAAGAGATAAATAAAGTTAGTTTTCCTTAAAAATATTCTTATAGTCTCTTGAGTACTTAAAGAGAGGAAAATAAAATGAAAACATGTAATTTATAGAAATAACCAGAGGATAAGAAAATATATAATATTTGGGACAGATAGAATATATAATTCTATCATCATAAATTTAATAATAAAATAATCCTGATAAAAATGATATTGTAACATAAAACACTTACTGCTTGGATAACTTTTGATTCATAATTACCATGAAATTAATAACATTAAATGAAACTTTAAATATCATTAATATAAGGATATTCATTATAAAACATATCAAATGGGGCAGTATATACACCTCATAAAATAATATAGTTGTATAACATAACATATATCTCAAAAAAGAAAATCTTAGATGTTAATACCTTACCACTTCGGTAACTTTCAAATCAAATCACCTTGGATGATATATTTTTAATTTTAACTTTAAATAACATTTATTAGGAATGATCCATGATATAACATGTAAAAGTATCAGTATATACACCTCATAAACATAAATAGGTTCATAACATCAAACATGTATCAATGAAACAAAATTGATATGAATAACTCTTACCACTACTAGAAATCTAGTCTATACCAATGAAATTATACCAATGGTCTAGAAAACCATTGGTATAGGGTGGAAATACCAAAAAAATTAATGAACTGTTTATATAGGTTCCATATATACAAATGGTTTTATATAATTGTTAGTATAGGTACCCAAAAGGCACCTATACCAATGGTTTTCCAAAATCATTAGTATAAGTCTCAAAAATTAATTGATCTATACCAACATTTTTCCAAAACTGTTGGTATAGGTTCCTTTTGGGTACCTATACTTATGGTTCTAAAAAACCATCAGTATAGGTCCAAAAAATTAATAGAGATATAATAATGGTTTTAGAAAATTGTACGTATGGGTCTCATTTGTGTACTTATACCAACAGTTTTCCAAAATCACAGGTATTGGTCCTAAAAATAAATGGATTTATACCGATGGTTTTCTAAAATCATTGGTATTGGTAAGACAATTTTTTGTATATTTATATATAATAAAATTAAATTATTTGAAATTTATAATTATTTTTATATATATATATATAATTATATATACAAAAGTGTTTATAGGTCAGTGGTTAAGTCATTTTGTTCTAAGAGATATTTCCATGCTTCAAAACTCACCACTATTTTTTTTTCAAAAAAACCTATACCAACAGGTTTAGAAAACCATTAGTATATGTATTTCTTATGAATTTACCTATACCAATGGTTTAAGAATTTTTTATAGACCAAATATAACAAAAATTCATCCAAACCGTTGGTATTGGTCTATCCCAACATAAAATCACCCAACGGTCCATCAAATCATTGTTATAACCTTTTTTCAAGTAGTGTACCTTATGTATGTATTTATTATTAAGGAATATAAATTCTTGTATAATAAATCTAAATTTATTATAATTATATAAAATAACCATATTCATACCTATAATACCAAATATGGTCTACTTATAACATTTCAACACCCTTTTATTAATAATTATTTACTAAAATCCTCATTTTTTGGTGTTAACTGTTTTGTTTTTCATAAAAGTTTCAGTTATGAAGTTATACTCATTCAACTTTGATCATGATTCCATTATATCCATAATAATAATAATTTCATAATTATCATATTTAATCATTATATAAACTTTTATAAACAATCATGTAAATTTGGGATGAAAAATGAATTACATCACTTCAAGGATACGGTAATTCGCACGTACACACGAGTGATGTTTGAACTTTTTGATTGATGAAAAGAAAGAAATATAAATTATAATTCACATTTAAAGAATAATTATTATATAATAAATATAATATATATTCATTAAATATATCCTTATTATCATTCAATTAAAGTATAAATGAAAAATGGATCGCATCGCCTTATAGAGGTGGTATTCCACACATACGTGCAAGCAATGTTATAGTTTTTCAATGGATGAGATAGCTAGAAGGTAGATAAGATATTATAATTATAGAAAAATAATTATGTAAAAAATATCATATATAAATAATAAATATATCATAAAAACCAACCATGAAAAATGGTGATGGAAAATGAATCACATTGTTATGTGGAGGTGGTAGTCAACACGTACGCACGAGCGATACTTTCATTTACAATTTGATGGATAAGAGGTGGTAAATGGTAGTGATATCATCATAATAACATCTAAATATATTTATGATACTAGATTCATCATGTCTTTATAGATACAATAGTTTATAAAATATGGAATAAAAATAAAATAGAAAGATCTTGATTAAAATTTATGCCTCTTCTTTGAGAGACCTCCATTGGCTTACACCTTAAGCCTTGAAATATTGGTCTTAGAACAATAGAAGAAGATATAGGATGAAGGGAATGGATATAGGAAGTTTTTGGTAGCTATTTTATGATATATAAGGATCAAATTGTGTGAATAATGGAGGATAAGAGGTTCCCTTTTATAAGTGGGGGGGACACACATGGAATAAGGTCACTTTCATGTGAAAGTGGATCCAAATGGCCATGAATTATAAGGTAGGACAATATAAGGTTGAAATATATTAAAATAATAATAATTATACAAGTTTATATGTAATTAATACCCTTATCTCTTAGTCTAACCCCCCTAATAAATTCGTTTTAAACTTAACCATGGAAACAACATTTTACTATTTTTACTATTCATTATGACCAAAAATTAAGTTGAACCTATTAAATCATATTAATTTTTATAATTAAAAATATGGAATACATTTTAACAGATTTATTTTATATAATTTTTAGAATTTAATTTTAAATAAGCGTGTAAATTGTAACAAAAACCAGTTTTTAGAAGAAAAAAACTCATATTTAAGCATAAAATGGGATTTACTTCCATTAATTGCCTTATAAAAAACATAAAATGTATGTTAAAATATTTTATTGAAGATATAATCTATATATTTTATTAAAATCATTAATAAATAGATATTAATTTAATTTATTATGATAAAAAACACATTGTACGCATAAAAAATAGCTTTTAGAAAAATGTGTTTTTTAGCCCAAAAATGAACTTATACCAAATTAAAGTATAATTTTAATTCCCATGTAATTATTTATTATTTATAATTAAAGGATAATTATATTACTTTAAGATAAAACTAAAAACATAATGGTAATTTTTCAATGAAAATCAATGGTAGTTTTACAAAAATCGATATTTTTCACTATTCACAAAAAATAAATATTTTTAGAAAAACCCCAAAAAAATAACCCTAATATAAGATTGAAATGGTAATTTAAAAAATGATATTCATTAAAACAAATAAAATTTAAAAAAAAATTAGAAATTTATTATAATTTCCTTGTACAACATTTAATGAAAATCATTTTTTAAGAAAACACATTTTTGAAGTATAAAATGACTTTACTGAAAATTATGTACTTATTTAGTATACACTAATAAATAAATTTTCATTATTTAAAACCATTAAACATATTTTTTATAATTTTTTCATTTATATTCATACCTTATAATTTAATGGATAGGTTATAATGGTCACATTTAAATTATATTATTTTTATAGTATATTACAATTTTCTTAAGTCTTGGTGTCACGTGTTAAGATAGCTATTGAGAATAGTGTTCTTTAAAACTAAATTTTCATGGTGTAAAATTCTCCCCCATAAAATAAATTTCATCCTCATAAGTTTTATCCCAATAATAAATGGATAAATATTTGAAAATACCTTTTTTGAAAACCCACATTGTACAAAGGGATAATAAAGTTTCCTTTAAAAATGGGAAGTGGGAAACATAAAGGTTTCCTAAAATAACACATAATCAAGTTCCTAGATAAGGAGAACATTAATATAAAGTTAAAATTAGTATATTAAGGAGAAATATAATTCCTAAATATTAATATATAGTGATAGATAATATGGTAATGAGAAATTTAATGACCATAAGACCATAAATCAGTGAGGGGTGAAAACGACCATAAATTCATAAAAAATAACTATAAAAAGAAAAAATTCATTTTCAAGGTTATTTTTCCTATGGTTAAGGAATTATTTTACCATGAAATATGAGAAAATATACTTACTTTATTTCTTAAAATCCATAAATTTAATTTTTTTCTTTTGGTTGTGATTTGATTAATTTCTAGTTCTATCTCATCTCATACTCCAATAAATGAATATTAAAGATGAATTTTTCATTCCTAACGCAATAAAATTAACATTTAACAGATCATAAGATTCATAAAGTAATGAAAAGTTATTATTTTTGTCTCTAAAAATTTATAAACTCCAAAATGGTTAACAGAGGTTATCTAATATAGATAAATCTTCATATGATGAAATAATTAATTAATCTCTAAAAAATCAACAATAGCAATCAAAGTTCAGCTTAAACCATTCCATAAATAGTTAACCTTAAGACTTCTCTAAAATATGTCTATCCAAATTCAAAAAAAATAGAAAAATGTCCCTAATTTCCAAATTCAGCTTAAATTTAATCCTTAAATAACATAAAGTGTCTCTTAATGTTACATATTAAACATATGAATACCATGATCATATATTCTCTTAAAACAAGTTAATCCTTTACCAAAATAACCTAAATCTCCATAAAACCTCAATGAAAACATATATTATTCCCAAAAAATATTATATCCTTATTCTTTAAATAAAATCATAGACTATAAAATATAATCCAAAAATGAAATAACCTTCATCAAAGATAACATCAGGTCACTAATTAATTTCAATGTCACAAATGATATCCAATTTAATTTATCAGTATCAATCATCTATTTATCCTAAATAAACATTATCTTCTCAATATCAATCAAATATTAAGTGTTATGTATCCATCAATCATGTGTTTTCCAAAAATATCACCTTTCTACTAAATCAATTTTTTCGGTTATCGGTACCATTCAACATATTATTTAAAATACTTAAGAAAAAACTAGAGAAAATCCTTAGATGTTTCATGATTCTTATAAATATAATATCATTGATAAAATACTTATAATATATAATTATCAAATCACAATACATAAACACTTCAATCATTCCACTTATTTCATAAAACATTAACTAAGATTCATCATCCTATTCCAGAATACTTCCTTCCTTTTATATATCATTCCTAGTATCTTCATCATCAATAGAAAAACTTTACTCACAAAAACATGTCGATCCTATTATCAAGATTTCCCCTATGATATCTATTTACATAATTCCCATAATTTATATATTTAAAACATTCAACTGTCAATAATAAATTATTAAAACCATTATTCTCATCCATTACATTAACTAAAATTTTCATTTTTCCTCATCAATTACTTGTTTTATTTCCTTCTTGTTCACACATAAAACATATTCTCATTCCTTTTATACATTTTCCTGGGTGTTTCTTCCCACATTCTTGACATTTTGGAAGCTTAATATTCTTTCCTCTATGGTCTTCATGAATCTCCATTTTTATCTTATTTGGTTAATCAAAAAAATATCCTATGTTTATTTTGTTAATCATATATCAAGATAGCTAGATAAGAATAATCACAGGCTTCCATATTCCATCACCTAATCCATTTGGTTTCTCATGAGTAAGATCACTAAATCACCCATCACATTCAGTGTTAATATGATTCCTCCTAGTACCATCCATTATCTAAATCATGAAACTTGGTTTTCAATCTATAAAACCTTAAGTTTAACCTAGGTCATCCATAGTCATTTTCTATTCAAATCCTTCATCATGGTTCATAAAGAAAATGTGAATTAACCTAATCATATCCCCTTAGAGTGTCTATATAGGTGTGTGATCTTAGGCCTTCTCATCATGCACTAATGATGATCGAGTTAATACCAAATCTATCCCATTCATATTTTTCCCCTAAGTTCATCTATGCCACAGCTATATCCACTTACTAATATCCATATAGGGATGTTTATCTAGGAAAACCATACTCTTTTATTTACCATAACATGGGATGTTCTCCTATACTTAGGGTTGTCCTAATGGTTCTTACTAAATTTTTCTCTTCTTAGTTTCCAAAAATAACTAGAATATTCTCTAATATAAACAATATAAACCTAAACTTTACATACATAAATATTATATCAATTTAAATGAATATTAATTACATATCACTTCAATACACACCATAACTATAGAGTTTTATTGTCTTTGGAAACTTGGACACATAAACAACTAGTACATGAAAGATCTACATTATCTCCAACTTAGTTCTATACAACTAGTACCCTTATTAGACATAGCATACTTAAAACCTTTCTTTATATCCTAGGGAAAGGGAAATATAATAAAGGGTGAGCTTAAATGCTCATTAAGGGAAAAAAGGGATATATTAATAAATGCTCAAATATAATAATATCATGATCATAAGGGTATGAGAACATGATCTTAACATTTTAAATTTATACCCAACAATTCATATAATCATGAGTCATGGCATAAATTTTGGTAGTTCATAAGACATGAATCATAAAAGAATCAAATAACATGATCCATGAGATCATAAAATTGAAATAAGATCATGTCATAAAAGAGTGGAATAAAATGTTTCATAATCATAAACATAAAAATGTTTTGTCAAGGCTACCCACCAATACATTAATCACATGTTAGGCTTGGGCTAACCACCTAGGTACCTGCTTCAGGCTTGGGATAAGATATCATATACCCTCTATTAGGTTAGGGATAATCTCTCATTTTCCCACTTTTGGGATTGGGATAACCTCTCATTACACTTTGAGCTCATAAAACATTAATATTTTCCTAATTCATGGGAGAAATATAAAGGATCCTCCTATCACTTAATCATAATCTATTCATAATAATTCCACGAGATCGTGAAAAAATTTATCATTGCGTCAAATCTTAACCTGTGGAAAAGAAAATGAGTTTCATAAATATTGCAACATCATAATAATAAAAAATATATAAAAATAATAAAGATTTTAATATTTGATCATATCCCCAATAAATATTAATAAATTTCAAAGGATTTTTTCATAGAATAAAATATCATTAAAATATCACTAGAATATTTCTTGAGAAAAATAGAATTTTCATTTTCAAATCACTTGTTTAAAATATAAAAATTTAAAATTTAAATGGAAATGTTTTCTTTGAAAAGAACCATGTAAACTTGTAAAGTAATATTAAAATAAAATATAATTCATGAGATTAAGAAAATTTGTTCATGTGGTGTATATTAAAACAAAAATTTCTTTCACATTTTCGATAAAAATTCAAAAGTACCTCATTCGTAAAATAACAAAAAGATTCCATAAAAAATTATAAATTAAAAAATGTTTAAAAATGAATTTAATGGATATTTAAATAATATTAAAAACATTATTTAAATAATTTCAAATAAAATAAGAACATGTAAGAAAAATATTCTTGACCAAAGAGAGAAATAAAGTCAGTTTTCCTTAAAAACATTCTTTCGGTCTCTTGAGTAATTAAAGAGAGGAAAATAAAATGAAAATATTTAATCTCAAGAAATAACCATATTATATGAAAATAAATAATATTTTTTAGATATATATCATATAATTTCATCATCATAAATTTAAGTATAAATAATCCCTGTAAAAAATGATATTGTAACATAAAATCCTTACCGCTTTGATAACTTTTGATTCATAATCCCCATGAAAGTGATAAAATAAATTAGAAATATAAACACCATAAATATAAGTATATTAATTATATATCATATCAAATGGGGAATTAGATAAACATTATAAAATAAGATGTGTGTATAACATAACATGTGTCTCAAAGGAGACAATTTGAGATGGTAATCCCTTATCACTTTGATAACTTACAAATCAAATCCACTTGGACGAAATAATTTTAACTATAAATTTAAATATGATTAATTAATAATTATTAATTATATAACATGTCAAGGTATCAGTATATACACCTCATAAACATAAATAGGATCATAACATCAAACATGTCACAATGAAACAAAATTGAGGCGAAGAACCCTTACCATATATTTTACTTGTTTCATAAGCACTCTAAAATCCAATATAATAAATTTAAATTTATTATAATTATATAAAATAACCATATTAATACCTATAATACCACATATTTTCCACTTATAATATTTCAACACCCATTTATTAATAATTCTTTACTAAATTTGTTGTTTCTAGGTGTTAATTATTTCATTTTTCATTAAAGTTTTAGTTTGGAAGTTATGGTCCTTGAACTTTGATCATGGTTACATATTCTCCAGAATATTAATCGTATCATAAGTATAATATTTAATATTTATATACACTTTTATAACTATTTAGATAAAGTGGTAAGGAAAAATTAATTACATCACTTTGTGGAGATGGTAATTCGTACGTACACACGAGTGATGTTTACACTTTTTAATGGATGGAACAAAAGAAAGGTAAATGATAATTAACATTTAAAGAATCATTATTATATCATAAATATCATATAAAATTCATTAAATATATCCTTATTACCTTCCAAGTAAAGTTTAATTGAAAAATTAATCACATCACTTCATAGAGGTGGAAATCCACATGTACGCACAAGAGACGTTATTGTTTTTCAATGAATGGAATGGTAATAAGTTAAATGAGATATTTTAATTATATAAGAACAATTATTTCATAAATATAATATATAAAAATTAAATCCATAATAAAAACTACCCATGGAATATGGTGATGGAAAATTAATCATATCATTATGTGGAGGCGGTATTCTACACGTATGCATGAGCTATACATTCATTTCACATTTGATAGAGAAGAGGTGTTAAATGGTTAATAAATCATTATAATAAAATCTAAGTATAGTTATGATACTGAATTAATCATGTTTTTATTAATAAAATAGGTTTATATAATATGGAATAAGAAATAAAATTGAATGATTTCACTTAATATTTATACCTCTTCTTTGAGAGAACTCCTTTGGTTTACCCCTTACGCCTTGAAATATTGGTCTTAGGAGAAGACCAGAAGATATATGATTAAGGGCAGTACTAATTGAAGGTTTTTTGGTAGTTATTTTCTGATCTATAAGGCTAAAAATTTTTGAATAAGGGAGGATAATAGGTTCCCTTTTACAAGTGAGGGGAGGGACACACATAGAATTACTTAAAAGATTTCAATAATATATGGTCAATTTTATGTGAAAGTGGATCCAAATTGACATGAATTAATATTTAGAATAATATAGTATTTAAATATATTCAAACAATGATAATTATGTATGTTTATATGGCATTAATACCCTTATCTTATTTTAACCCCCACCCCACCCCCGCTAAACCCATTTTGACCTTAATCGTGGTAACAAAATTTTACTGTTTTTCTCTTCATTATGACTAAAAAGTAAGTTTAACCTATTATATTATATTAATTATGTTTATTAATAATAATTAATCCATTTTAATAGATTTAATTTCTATAATTAGCACAATTAAATTTTAAATAATCCCACAAAATGAAATGAAAACCCATTTTTAGAAAAATGCATTTCTAAGAATAAAAATGAATTTATTTCCATTACTTGACTTATAAAAACCAAAAAATGAATATTAAAATATTTTATTGAATATATAATCTAAAATTTTTATTGAAACCATTAATAAATATATATTGACTAAAAAAATCATAATTTTTTTTTGCTTTATATTTATTGTGAATACTCCCCAAAATAAAGTATTAATGAATAATTGTACATCATCACACATTCCAAATTTAATTCAATATTCTTAGGGGTAACAGAAGAAAATATCTCAATCGGGTGAGAAAAAAGGAAAATACCATATATCCTAATATATATCACAAGCCACACTATATAAACCAAAGTTGAATATTCCTATCTAGGAATTCTTTATTTATTAAGATAAAAACACATTACGCACATAAAAAAAGTTTTTAGAAAAATTCATTTTTAAGCCCAAAAATGAACTTGTACCAAATTCAAGTATAATATTGATTCCCATGTAATTAAATATATTATTTATAATTAAAGGATACTTATGTTACTTTAATATAAAATTCATAACATAATGGTACTTTTTAAATGAAAATCAATGATAGTCTTACAAAAAATAGTATTTTCATAATTCACTAAAAATAAATATTTTTAAAAAAATCCTAAAAATTCAACCTAAGATAATATTGAAATTATAATTTAAAATATTATATTAATTACCTAAAATAAAATTTCTTAAAATGGTAGAAATTAATTATAATTTCCATGCACAAAATGCAATAAAATCATTTTTTAAGAAAACGTATTTTTGAAGTATAAAATGACTCTACTAAAAATTGAGAAATTATCTATTATGAATTGATAAATAATTTTACATTACTTAAAACTATTAAAAATATTTTTATAATTTATTTATTACTATCCATACCTGCATTTAATGGATAGGTTATAATGGTCATATTAAAATAATATTATTTTTATAGTATATTATGGTTCTCTTAATCCTAGTGTAGCATTTTAAATAAGTTATCAAGTATAGTATTGTTTGAAACTAAATTTTTAGTGTTTCAAATTATCCCCCACTTAAATAAATTATTTCCTCATAATTTATATCTCAATAATCAAGGGTTCAATATTTGAATATACATTTTTTGAAAACCCACATCATACAAAAGGATAATAAAACTTTCTTTGAAAAGGTGAAGTGGGAAACATAAAGGTTAAAAAATTACACATAATCAAGTTCTTATATAATGAGAACATTATAAGGAAGAGAAAATATAAACATAAAGGATAAATATAACATCTAATGAATAATAGATAGTGATAGATAACCTAGTCATGATAAAGTTAATGACTAAAAAATCATAATTCTATGAGGGGTAAAAATGACCATGAATTTATCAAAAAAACTATAGAAAAGAAAACATTTTCATTTTCAAGGTCCTTTTTCCTAGTTTTGAGGAATTATTTTACTATAGAATAAGAGAAAATATTCTTTCTTTATTTATTTAAATCCATAAACATAATTTCATCCTTTAGTTGTGATTTGATCAATTTCCAGTTCTATCTTATCTCTTACTCCAATAAATGAATATTCAAGATGAATTTTTCATGCTTGAAGCATTAAAATTGTCTTTTAAAAGATCATAAGATTCATAAAAGAATGAGAAGTAATTAATTCTATCTATATACATTTACTAAAACCAAAATGGTTAGAAAATGTTGTCTAATATAGATAAATCTTCATATGATTAAATAATGTATTAATCTCTAAAACCACAATAACAACACCCAATGTTCAACTTAAAACATTCCATAGATATTTAACCTTATGACTCCTTGAAAATGTGTCTGAAAAAATTTAAAACTAAAAAAATAGAAAAAAGGTCACTAAAATTTTAAAATAAACTTAACTTTAATCCCCAAATGACATAAAGTAACTCTTAATATCACGTACCAGCCATATTAATAACATGATCATATATTCTCTTAAAATATGATAATCCTTTACCAAAATAGCCTAAGTCACTATAAAACTTTAATGAAAACATAAATGATTCCAAAAATTAATTGTATCTTAATTCCTTATATAAAATAATAGACTAACATAAATCACTTCACCATCATATCACTAATTAATTTCAAGGTCATCTATACTATCCAGCTTACTTTGTCAACATAAATCATCTATTTATCTTAACTAAACATTGTAATATCAATATCAGGCACATATTAATGGTAATCTATCCATCAATCATGTGTTTTCTAAAAATATCACTGATGTAGCCTTTTTTATCTCTTATTTTTTCACATAAATTTTCATATTTAATTTTTTTAGTATTAAAATTTTATATTTTTTCAATAAGTATCAATTGTTTTTAATTTTGTATTTAATCATTAAAATAGTGATTAATTGTGAAAGAATGAATTTTATTGTCTATTTCTTTTTTTTTTGAAAAGTTGATGGTCAAGCCCACTTTATTGAAAGAAAAATAAGAAGCCCCTTTAAAAAATGGGTGAAGGGGGGAACCCAAAACAATACAAGGGAAAATATGCCTAAAAGAAACATGACCCAAAGGTAAAAACAAGGTCCCAAAAGTCCAAAGGGTAGAAAATGTCAAAGGAAAGAATCAGTAAAAGTCTCGTCCCCCTCCCCAGACGAATACGCAGAGGAACCAGTCAAGAAAGTGTCCCCCCACCAAAAATTTTCATCTAGAAAATCACACAGGAGCATACATAAGAGCATCATGAATACAAGTCACACCAGAGCATCCAAGAAGCACATCAGCTACCAAATTGTACTAGAGAAACCAAGGAGCGCATCATAGAGCCATGCCACACTGGAGTATCCAAGAAGGGAATCACAGTTTCAAATTACACTGGAGTAGTAGAGAAGCACATCATGGTGCCAAATCACATCTGAGCAGTCGAGAAGTGCATCACTGAGCCAAGTCACACAGGAGAATCCAAGGAGCACATCGTGGTGCAAAATTGCATCAAAGAAGCTGAGAAGCACATCACGAAGAAAAAACGCCAAGAAACAACATAGAATAGAACCTATCCCACCCATGATGGAAGTGAATGGATGGAAAGATGATAGGTTCCAAAACACCTATACTCTTTCGAGCCACCCACTCGACAATACAGTAAAGACCACACAATGCCAACCTGAAGCAACACCAAATCAGATAGAGAACTCTATGAAGAGTGTCGAGGCAGGGTGTATATCTATAAATCAAAATAAAAATAGTTGAAGGATAGTTGTTAGCACACTCATCTCCCTTTTGAGGATTCCCACCCAATGGAACCAGTACGAAGCTGAACCACCAACCAAATGCAACCAGACCAAACCAATGCATAACAAGACATTTGAAATCTCTTCAAATCCAACAGAACCACAAATTAGAGAGAATCGGCAGAACCAAACTGAAACCTCCAGAGTATAACAATGTCATTGTATCCACACAAGACCTTTGATGCGGATCCTACTTCACACCTTCACCTGCGACCAGCAACACTCAACGGATGCTACCATCACTAACCAACAAGAAAGAATCATATCTGCATTAGAAATCCTTCGAGACTCACCATTGATGTCCATATGGGGTACCCCACAATTCACTGAACTATGTCTACACTGAACATCAACTCCTGAGCAACCCCAAACCATTATCATCCTCCAAGAATCCTCTTCCTCATATCTCACAATAATGAGAGAGGTGGTGAAGGAATATAGATCTAGAAAAAACCATATCTGAAGAGCCAAAGGCCGCTCACACCAGACACGGACCAACACAGGATCCACCACTAGCCACCTACCATCATCAGTCTCCTTTCTAGCAACCACCATTTGTATCACCTCAATAGAAGAACCCCGCCCACAACCCAACGGCAACACAGCTGCTACCGCTAGCCTCCTCAATCCTGCTACCTCAATCCATCACCCTTCCACCATCATCCCCCTATCACCCATACACCATCATCCCTCCAACATTTATCGATGGCCTTCTCTACTAATATTTAGTATATCCACCGATAGTAGCCCCATATACCACCAGCTGCCTCCATTGAAACCAAACACTACTAATGCCAGCACTCACCCAATGGAAGTAGTTTTGACCCAAAATAATGCATCCATAGTTTTCTCCACACAATCCACTGGTAGCATGTACTTACCAGTAGCAGAACACACTACTGCTTATCTCACTGCCATATATGAATGAATGATGTCTAACATCAAGAACCAACCTCTACTACCACAACCACCCATGATGTGAATAGAGGTCATCCCATGGAACTAAAACCCGAGACACATCTCCCCACCTCTTCCAAATATCTAAAAATACCAAAACATAAAGAACATTGAAGCCAATTTTAACCAAAATCGTGTATTTAAATATGACCTACCTCGTCGTCGCCAAGGAAGTTTGAAATTATCGAGCATTGTTATGTAAGAAGTATTATTACACTCACTAGGAGTTCCACTGGAAGATAGTGATGGGTAACTCAGTGAATTACACATGGAGGAGAGGTGGAATATTCTAGAGGTGTGAAGATTTTTTCTATTAACATAGGAAGAGGGCAGGAACCACCTAGAGGGGGATAGATTAAAAACCATCAGGGGTTAATTCTAGAACCATTGGACCATAGGATCTATTATTCATTAGATATAACATGCAATTAGGAGAAGAGATAAGAACTAGATACTCAGACTAAATCCCACTAACTTCGAGCTAGATAAAGAAGACAATAGTCAAGAGAATATTCTTGATTCTTTCTCGCTTTCCACTATTTTATTGTATTGATAATTTTTTATTAGATTTTCTCATTGTTTTTATTCTTAGCACGTGTATCTAAATTTCATAGGGGAATTAGATTGTTATAATTTTAAATTCATATTATGTTCTCCTGTTAAATTACAGAATTGCATTAATGTATTTTAAGCTCAGATGTCTCATTTACATTCTTAATGAGAATCATTTTTTTCTATTCAATGTATCGATAGGTGATTATAGTGATCACTTTTCCTTTTAATTTTAACTAAATTACTAAAAATAAAAAAATTTGATATTCTATTTTTCATTAAGAATTATTTCAATTCTTAAGTGATGATTGAAAGATCATTTTTATGGAAATATTGAAGAGCTGTGTTGAACCACTGAAGCGATATCTAAGTGTATTATTACCATTTTTCTCACCACTAATTAAATTTTGGTTAACTAGAGTATGGTAAAAAATATATATTGATTAATTGATGATATTCTTATTTCTCTAATATCTACTACTTCTTTTCACTACTCTCTAATTATCATTCCCTTTTAATTACACCATTTCACTCTATATATTTTGTCCTACTTAATTCCATATTTTCCACTATTTTTTTTGTTTTATTTTTTTTTTGGTTTCTAACACGCACATTAATCCTTATCTGTGGATTCAACACCCAACTCACCACCATACTAGTAGTAAGCAGGGTTTTATAAATTTTAATTTACATGAGTCCAATGAACTCACAGTCAAATTTTGGCATCATTATCGGGGAAGGAACATGCGACCAATTCAAAAAAACATAAAAAAAATATATAAATTTTTTTAAAAAAACAAAAAACTTAAAAATATGGAAAAAAATAAAAAACACAAAAACCATTTAAATTTTATTTCTTAATTCTATTTTTGCTAAATCTATACACACACTAGATCTTCTAAACCAGAACTCATAACTCTAATTTTTGAAATCAACAATCATTTTTCTATTATTAGAAAACAAAAAAAATAAAATGGAAAATTTGGAGAAAAAAATTGATTTAGGAAGAGCTGAAAATAAAATTTT
This sequence comes from Viscum album, assembly GCA_963277665.1. Taxonomy (NCBI): domain Eukaryota; kingdom Viridiplantae; phylum Streptophyta; class Magnoliopsida; order Santalales; family Viscaceae; genus Viscum; species Viscum album. The sequence goes on from OY728159.1 coordinate 1,648,931,848, forward strand.
TAATGTACCAAAACATTTATTTCATGTCCCTAAGAGACTTATACTTAGAGAGTTCCAAATTATAATTGTCTCAAAAAACCCTTATTATATTAGGTTTTCCCCTAGTTCTAGGAACAATCAGATCAAACAATATTATCTCTCTCATATTCCTTCATTTAATGGTCTTCCATCAAAGGAGTTATTAGAGTTTATGAGATATTTTTATTTTTCTATCTAGTAATTACCTCCATGAGATATGACTGAGGAGGATTTGAGGTTTATATTTTTCTCATTATACATTAGGAGGAGGGCTAGAACATGGTTCTAGAATTTGGATGAAGAAATTTTTGAAACCTGGGATGATCTCTTCAATGCCTTTGTATCCAAATTTTACCCCAGGAATACCACCATAGAAGTAGGCCTAAGATAACAAGGTTTGTCTATGATGAGAAAGAGTTGTTTAAAAAAGCATGGGATAGGTTTTTAAGTCTTATTAGGAAGAGTATCAACCATTAATTAGCTCCTCACCTACTCATGGATACTTTTTATAATGATATTTGCCCTTACAATCAATATTTAGTTAATCAATATTATGGGGTAACTTCTCTGATTTAACTATTTATGAGATTAAAAAACATGTTTGATAAAATTTCCCAAAAATATCAACACAAGTTAACAAGAAAGTGAGTAATTCATAGAGATGAAACAAACACCCAAGATACCGTTGTTGATGATAGAGTTCTTAGGGAACAATGTTGTCAATGTGGGATGTTTGGTTATACTCAAAGATGATTCCCCAACATTGACCTTCCTTTCCAACGTGAGGATAATGATCATTTCATCAATTATAGATCTAGGAATAAAGTGAAAAATGATCCATTTTCAAACTAATACATTGCTAGATACAAAAATTACCCCAACCTATTCTGGAAAGGTAAAGGTGTCATTAAACAACCTACTACCCCAAATTACCAACCATAACCTAAAAGGTTTTTCCAATATCAATATAGGGAAGATCTATCTAATTATAAAGGGGAATTAAAGGTGGTATTTAAATAGGTTTTGGGAGATATTAGTTCACTAAAGAAAGATACAAATACTAGGATTTATATTTTAGAACTACAAATGGGTCAAATAGCTATGGACCTAAGTGGTAGGGATAAGGGAATGTTTCCCAGCACTACAATTCTTAATCTAAGAGATAATTTCGTATATTCTATCTCCATATCTGGTTTTAAAACCCAAGAAAAAGTGAAGGAACAAATTGGGGAAGTTAAAAATGATGAAAAAGTCAAATATTATAATGGAATTCTAGAAAAATCCTAATCTAGAAATCTAGATAGATTTGTCCAAAATGGACATAATGTTTTACCCACACATCAAAAATCCAAAGAACCAAGGAAAATGAAGTGTTAATTTATTAAGGAAAGAAGAAATTTGGATTTGAGGATCTGGTGATAAATAAACCCATTTTAAAACATTATTCCCCTCATATTCCCTTCCCTAAAAGAGTAAAAAAAAGTGATGAACCTAACTACTTGAGATTCATTAAAATTATTTGAACCTTTAGCATCAACATTACTTTTTTAGAATCCTTAGATAAAATTGCATCATATATAAAATTCACCAAGAGGTTTATGGATAATAAAAATTATTGGAATAAGTTGGATACTATCAATCTCAATGAGGAATGTAGTGATGTTATTTTGAGAAAGTTTTCTCTAAAGTTTAAGGACCCTAGTAGTTTTATTATTCAATGTTGAATAGTAGTAAGTGGGAAACTAAATTTATTGTGTGGTTTATGGGAAATTATTAATTTGATGCTTACTCCTTGTTCAATGTGTTTGTTCTTAGGGATTTTAAACCAACTTTTTTTTCTCTTAAAATCACTGATAGGTCACTCACTCACCCCTATAGAAGGGTGGATGACTTATTAGTTAGTGTATGGAAACTCACATTGCCCATAGATTTTATAATTATTTATATATAATGTGATGAAAATACCTTAATCATCTTAGGCATACCATTACTTGCTACTAAAGGTTCTATCATTAATGTTTTAAAAGGAAAACATGCGCTCTAAGTTATGGATGATATGAAGAAAATTTTGGTTTTTGAAAAGACTAAACATTAGGTTAGTTGTGACCTAGTTGATGTTGCTAAGAATTAGTGATTTAAAATTGAGTTCAGATATGAGTATGGTTATTTTCCTCTAGAGGTCACAGAGATAAGGATTCCCCAACCCATTGAAAGTTTTACTTAGGTTTCTACTCTTTCCCATCAGTCATCTATTGATGAGGAGATTCTTTCCTCAGAACCCATTATATATTTAGAGTCACAACTTTTTATTGATCTTTCTAAACCTATTTATTAAATTTTCTATTTTGAATTTGAATGTTTGAAATTTCTTGAAGCTGGGGGGTGTTCTATTTTAAGTCCTACTGAAAAACATGATTTTTCTCATTATAAACAAGTGTATTTCCTTGAAAATTTATTATATGTTGAGTTTGATATTGTTTGTGATGAATTCCAACTAGAAATTGAAATATTCACATAATTTGAGTCTTCTATATACATTATAAAATATATTTTGTATTTCCAATTCAAATATTTCAAATGGGATCCTTCACCTCTCTTAAATCTACAAGTTATTTTAGGAATATTTTTTGGAAATTCTAGAGGTTTTTCTGTTGTAATTTATTTTATTTCTAGGTTGTTGCAATCATCTAAGTGTGGGGGAATATAGGGTAGAATATTTTATCAAATGGGTGATTTTTTTTGTTGTTGTTTAACTTTTTAAGAGATTAGAAAGTAGTTTTAAGAGTTCAAGTTGATCTAGATAGTATGATACCTATTGTTATGCTGGATGATTTTTGGAGAATGTTGTCTGCTATTGAAGATGGGGATTTCTTAAGAGGTCTTACTATTAATTCCTTCGATCATAGTGAATTGAAAACCATTAATAATTCTTACCCATTGAATTATTGTGGATAAAATTTTTAGGGAATTGATTCTGGCTAGGAAATTTACACCTAGCACTACATGGGAGGCAACCCATGACTGTCTTTTTTTTCTCTTTTAATTTTTATTTGAATAAATTATCCCTACCTAGTTGTCTGTCTCCCTAAATTTGTGGCCAAAAATTCTAAATTTGCTGCTAGATTATCTTCCTCTTGTTTTATTTTTGTATGTTTAGCAGTTTTGGTGTTACAAGTTACCATGAGGTAAAAGTGGTCGATGGTTAGTGGTACCAGTGGGCTGTAAGAACTTGTAGCAATGGTGGACTCATTTGAAACTTCACTGAAAAAAGAAGATACTAGTTGGAAAACATAGGATAAAACTTCCCTCAACTCAAATCTATTAAATTTCCTCTTATACATTAAATTATAAATTTGACTGTCTATCTGTTCATTTTATAAGAGATCCAAATTTTTAACCAGATTCCTTTTTCATTGGTTTAAAGGGTGGTTATAATTTTTTATTCAACATTACATGGATCTTATACAGATTTGGGGAGTAAATATTTTAATTCTTCTTAATTTGTTCTAGTATTGCTACTGGTTTCATTTAATTCAATATTTTAAATTTTTTACTAAATTTTTGTCATAAATGTTAGATTTCTAAAATCCTTATTGGTCACTATCAAATTTTTATTTATTTATATTATAAATAATTTTTTCACTTCATTCTTTATCTTCTTGTCTTTTGAAAATCCTTCTTAAACTCACTTGTAGTATAAAAACTTCTAGTATTCCTTTTGTTGTACTTTACTGTTAAGTAGTGGCTATTAGATTTCTTTTTTCAGGGTTTTGAATTGTTTGTGTGTGGTGGAAAATTATATTTTAACTTTACTATCACCCCTCAAAATAGAATCTATTCTGTGCTGATTTTCAAATTTATTTAAATCAAACTGTTTAATTATTTCCCTTACCTTGATATTCAACAATGGATACATTGTTTAGTTTTAAGTATGGGAGAGGGGACTTAATTAAGTTAATTTTTCTTCAATGATAACACATAAAAAACCCCTAAATTTTTTCAAATTTCTTCCCTATCAAGCTGTAAATACATTCTATGTTTTTAAATAGAATAAAAAAACAAAAAAAACATTTTAATTGCATCATACTTAGGTGACAATTGCAATCTAGATTGAGGAGTTTCAAAGAGTATAAAATTGTTAGAATTGCATGATTGGTTATTATTCATGCCCCACTGTCTTTGTGTAATTTCAATTTAAGAACTAGGAAATGGAGTGTGATGGGAAAGATCATTGTGGAATTATGATCTTAACTTGAAAAAACTAGAAATTTGAACTTGAACCTAGGGGACACTATCTTTTTGAACAAAAACTTTATGAATCCAAATAAAATGATAATCATAAAATTCCTTCAAATATGGAGTAAAATGGAAAATTTTAATCCACATGGTGAGTCTCTAAGACAAGAGCACTAGGCGTGTTTTCGTGTTTAAATAAATATATTTTTAAATTTAATAAGTTTTTTTAATAGTGTTATGAATAGGAAATATGGTTAGTAAAAAATAAAATAAAGTGCCTTTTCAAAAATGAGATCATTTAGGTGACGGTAATTTTGAACACAAATGAAGAATGGGGAATTTGACTTATTTAATTATCTTTTGAGTTGAATAAATGAAGTGAAAAAAAATGGATCTTTAATTTTTGGAACCAAGGGGAGGGTGATTAATTATGGTGTATCTTGTTAAAATTAGAGTTCCATTTTTATCTAACATATTTCACTCCTAGAATTTGAACCTATTTTTAATTGAAATAAGTTAGTTGGCAACATTCGCATGGGAGGCATGATTTTTAAAGCTTTAGAGGAATTTTTTATCTCCTTTTTTTTTGAAGTGTTTTGGAAATTAAGCAAGATGTTATTTTTTTCTTTAGTTTTTTTTAAATAAATATGATGTATATTATTCTCCATGAGTTAAATTGATTAAGTGTGGTGGATTTTAATGTGGCCTTTTAAATCTCTTATTATTTCATATCAATTTTCATATTTAATTTTGTTTTTAGTATTAAAATTTTGTATTTAGTTGAATAAGTATCGATTGTTGTTAATTTTGTATTTAATGATTAAATTATGATATTATGCATTTTATTGTTTGTATTTGTTATTTTAAATAATTTAAAGTTTAATTATTACTTTTTTATTAATCATCATTTTTTTCGTATTTCTATGTTTTTATAATTTTTCATTTCCATTATTCTAATTCTTTAATTATTTCATTTTTAGATTTTCAAAATAATAATTTCAATTTTTTAATTCATTTCTTATTCCATTTATTCTTTATTTTATTATTTTTAAAATTAATAAAATCTCAATTTGTTTAATTAATCTCTTTATTTATCTATTTTAATTATTTCCATTATTTTTGTAATTAATTTAATTCTTCTTGTGATTTAATTATTTTAATTTTATTTATTATGTTATTTTTTCGTTATTTTAATTAATTCTGTATTCACTTTTTTCAAAATAATTTATTCTTGTTTAAAATTAATTTATTTAATTCATTGTTTTAATTTTGAAATAAATTATTTTAACTTTTTTGTTTTTTTAATTTTAATTTTTTTATTTTCTTTTTTATTTATTAAGTTTTTGTTCAGGCTAAGGATCCACCATTATAGATCTGCTACCACCAGCCTTACAACTATTGATCAACGGTAACAAAACTCATCTATTCTAGTGGTAGCAGATGATCAACAGTAGCATAGGATCCATCGCCAACCTCTTTCCACTACCTATATCCTTTCTAGCATTCACCATTGGCAGCAACCCCAATGGTAGTACCCCACCCACAACCCAATGACAACACAACTTCTACCGCCATCCTCCTCACTCTTACTACCTCCATTCATCACCCTGCCACTACTGGGCCCCTATCACCCATCTACCATTATCCCTCCAACATCTACTAATGGCCTTCTATGTTACCGTTCAATATATCCACTAGTAGCAACCCCATATACCACCATCTACCTCCGCTAAAACCAAACTTTTTTACCTCCAACACTCACCCAACGGTAGTAGTTGTAACCCAAAACAGGGAATCCATCATTGTCTGAAAATAGTCCACCAGTAGCCCATACTCACTGGTAGTAGAACACATCGTCACCGCCTATACTACCATGGATGAACAGCTGATACTTGACACCAAGAAACAACCTCTATCGTCGGGACCACCGCCAATGCAAACTAAGATCATCGTGTGGATCTGGAACATAAGCCAAATCTCCCCACCTCCACTGAAGATCTAAAAATACCCAAACATGAAGAACACTGAATCCAAGTTCAACAAAAATCATGGTGTTGAAGTTGAAAAACCTCGTTGTTTCTAAGGAATTCTGAAGTCTTCGAGCACCGTTGTGTATGAATACTTGAATAAGAAGGCCAGATCCACCACTGGGTGTTGAGCTCACCTCTACCGAACTAGATCTGGACAGAACCCATCTGTCACTGATCTTCTAAATCTGATGCCACACTACTACTATTGAATATGGTGATCACTGCTCAAGAACCACTAAACATCATTTCCACTCCTTGACTCCATTGAAGAAGCTAAAGTCCCTTATCGAGGCTTCCAAACTAGAGTCTTTAGAAGGCTGAGGGATCATCCTTCAAAGGATCAACCCCCCTACCCCTATCTCTTATAATTATTTATTTATATAATATATAATAATAATAATATACATGATAATAAATATACTTAATATAACAATAATATTTATATATATTTATATATATATAATTATAATAATATTTACTATTATTTATATAATATTTAATAACAATTATAATGGGTATTTATATATAATCATATATTTTTACAAATAAAAATTATTATTATAAATAAGTATAGTTTATTATATTTGATATTTATTTATTTTCCTAATACTTTTAATTATATTTATGTTTTACGTGCTAGGATCTGGAAACTACCAAGAGAGCAGGAGATCCCTCGATTCTGTGTTGACCTCATGCAAGGAGTCTATTCAGTTATAGAATCTTTGTTTCACTCACTAGGAGTTCCATTAGAATTTTTTGATGGATATCTTAGGTAATCCCATATGGAGGAGAGATATAATATTCTAGGGGATCATAGAGAACACGCAAATGGAAGTAGAGATTAGAACTAGAAACTATGACTAAATCCAGTTGACTTCGAGCTAGAGTAAGAAGACAGCCATCAAAAGAATCCTCTTTCTTCTTTCTCAATTTCCTTTGTTTTATTTTCTTGATATGTTTTCATTGGATTTTCTCATTTTTTGTCATTATTATAATGTGTAGATAAATTTACTAAAAGAATCATATTTTTATGTTTTGAAATTTTTATTATGTTTTGATATTAAATTCAACAATTTCATTAGTTCATTTTAAGCATAGAGATATCATTTCCATTCCTAATGAGCATCATTTTTTCACTATCTTACATACCAATAGGTGACGATAGAGATCACTTTGCCTTTTAATTTTAACAAAAGTACTAAAAATGGAAAAGTATAATGTTCCATTTTCTATTAAGAATCGTTTCAATTACTACGTGATGATTGAGATATTATTTTTAAGGATAGATCAAAGAGCTATGTTGTTCAATTAAAGCAAGATCTTAGTAGATCATTGCCATTTTTCTCAGAAATAATTCAATTGTGGTTAATTAGAGTATGATCAGAAAATATCTTAATCAATTAATGACAGTCTGATCTCCCTAATATCTACTAATAATTGTCTCTACTCTCTAATTTTCCTTCACACTACACCACACCATCTCACACTATATCTTTTATCCTGCTTCATTCCATATTTTCCACTATTGTTTTTGTTTTCTTTTATTGTTGTTTTTTGTTTTGTTTTTCTCACTTACAAACACATTAATCCTTCCATGTGGATTTGAAACCACACTAACCACCATAATATTAGTAAGTAGGGTTTTATAAATTTTAATTTTCATGAGTTCAATGACTTCATAGTCAATCACCTTACTACTAAATCACTTTTTTAGGTTATCAGTGCCATTAAAAATATTCTTGAAATCATTAAATAAAAACTATTGTAGAGCAATCCTTATATGTTTCATGATTCTTATAACTAAGATATCATTAATAAAACACTTTTATAATATAATTCTCAAATCCCATTACATAAACACATTAATCACTTCACTTCCTTCTTAAACCACTAACAAGTTTTTGACATCTATTCCTAAATACTTCTTTCATTTTATATGTCATTTGTAGTCTCTTCATCATTAACAGTAAAACCTTTACTCATAAAACCTTATTGATCCTCTTCTCGAGCTTTCCCTCTATGACATCCATTTTCATAATTCCCATACTTTCCATATTTAAAACATTTAACCACTAATGATAACTTATGTAAACCATTATTCACAACCATTGTGTTAACTAAACTTTTCAGTTTCTTCAACAATTACTTCCTCTATATCCTTATTTTTCACACATAAAATGTCTTCTAGTTTCTTTGATACATTTCCCTAGGTGATTCTTTCCACATTCTCGACATGTAGGAAGCCTAATATTTTTTCCCCTATAGTCTTCATGAAACTCTATTTTTATATTATATGGTTTATCCAGAAACTCACCTATATTAAGGTTATTAATAATATATCAAGATATCTAGTTAGGCATAATCAAAAGTTTTTTCATTATTCATTTTCTCATGAGGACAATCATTGCATCATCCATAAAATTCAATGTTAACTTTATTCCTCCTTATTCAAACTATTAATTAAAGACAAAATAATAGTTTGAGAAATAATAATCATAGTTAGTAATCATATAACCATGAAAAATATTTTATAAGATGTCAAAATCATGACACATTTTCAATATATGACACCTTAGGTTTAAACTATGTCATCCATGATCATTTTCTATTCAAATCCTTCATGATATTTCATAAAGAAAATGTGATTTAACTCAATCATATCCCCCAGGAGTGTCTAGAAATTTGTACAGTCTTAGGCCCACTCATATTGTATTGGTGATGATTGATTTAATACCAAATACACCCCATTCAGAGTTTCTACCCCAAGTTGCATCTATTCCACAACCACATACAATTTCTAGTATCCATACAAGGATGTATTTTATATGAAAACTATACTCCTTTCTTTACCATAAATTAGTATTTTCTCCTATACTTATCTTTATCCTAAGGTTTCTCACTAAAGTTGTCTCATCATAGTTTCCAAAAATAACTAAACCCTACTTTGATGCCAATTATAGCAACCCAAACTTTACATACATAAATTTTATAGCATTTTATATGGATATTCATTACATATCATTACAATCCACACCAAAACATAATTTTTTGTGTCTTTGGAAACTTAGATACATAAAAAATTGGGTGTATAAAATATCTACATCATCTCCCACTTAGTTCTTCACAACTAGTACCCTTCTTAGTCATATCATACTTAAAACATTTCTCTATATCCTAGGGAAAAGGAAACATAATAAAGGATGAGCTTAGTTGACCAATAAGGGTAAAAAATGGAGATATCAATCAATGATCATATTTCAGCATATAATGAGTATAAGGGTATAAGAGCATGAGATTAACATTTTAAATCCATACCCAACAATTCATATAATCATGAGTCATAAAACAAAGTTTAGGATTGCATATGACATGAATCGTAAAGTAATCAAATAACATGATCCATAAGAGAATAACATTGGCATAAGATCATGTCATAAAATAGTGGAATAAAATTTGGCATAATAATAATCATAGAAATCTTATATCAAGGCTATCCACAAAGTCATTCATCACATGTCAGGCTTGGGATAACCACTCATGTGTTGGATTCAATCTTGGGATAACCTCCCATGTACCCTCTCTTGGATTGGGATAACCTCCCATGTACCCTCTTTTGGGCTTGGGATAACCTCCTATATAACCTTTGATATCATAAAACATTAATCTTTACCCAATGCATTAGAGGTCTATAACAGACCAACCCATCATGTAATTTTAATCCATTCATATATATTCCATAATATCATGAAAACATTTATCATTTATCAATGCTTAAACCATGGAAATGAAAGTGGGTTTCATAAATATTTAATTATCATAATCATAATCCATCTATAGAATGAATAAATATGGTATTATTTGATCATATCCCCATTAAATCTTAAGAAACATCAAAGGATGTTGTTATAGATGAAAATAAATTCAAAATACCATCAGAATATTTCTTGGTTAAAATACCATTTTCATTTTAAAATTGATTATTTAAAATATTCAAATTTAAAAAATATTATGGAAAAATATTTATTTGAAAATAACCATGTAAAATTTAAATAATATTAAAAGTAAATATAATTCATAATTTTGGGAAAATATGTTCATACGTTGTACTTTAAAACAAAATTATTTTCATGTTTTCGATAAAAAATCAAAAATACCCCATTTGGAAAATGAAAATAAGATTCCTTTAAAAGAAATTAGAAATTCAAAACTGGGTAAAAATAAATTTAATAAATCTTTGTAGAATATTAAAATCATTTTTGAAAACATTTTAAATAAAGGGTGGATATGGAAGAAAAATATTCTCGACTGAAGAGAGAAATAAAGTCGGTTTTCAATAAAAACATTCCTTCGATCTCATGAGTACTCAAAGATAGGAAAATGAAAGGAAAAAATGTAATTTTTATAAATAACCATAATATAAGAAAGTAAATATGATTTGGTAGATATATATCATATAATTTTATCATCTTAAATTTAATCATAAACAATCCTAGTAAAAAATGTGATTGCAACATAAAACACTTAGTGCTTTGATAAATTTTGAGTTGTAATTACCATGAAAGGAATAAAATTAAATGAATCTTTAAATATCATGAATATATAGATATTAATAATATAAAATTTCAAAATTGTTTGGTATATATAACTCATAAAATAAAATAGGTGTATAATATAACATATGTCCCAAAGAAGACAATTTGAGACAACAATCTCTTACTACTTTGGTAACTTTCGAATCAAATACCCTTGGATGAAATAATATAAATTTTAACTTTAAATACCATTAATTAATAAGGATATATGATATAACATCTAAAAGGACCATTATATACACCTCATAAATATAAATAGTTTCATAACATCAAACATGTCTCGATAAAACAAAATTGAGATGAAGAACCCTTTCCTTATGTTTATCTTGCTTAGTAAGTTCTATAAACACCTATATAATAAGTTTAAAGTTATAATAATTCTATAATATAACTATATTAATTCCTATAATATCACATACGGTTCACTTATAACATTTAAACACCCATTTATTAATATTTTTTTACTAATGTTGTTGTTTCTAGGTTTTAACTATTTCATTATTCATGAAAGTTTCAATTCGGTAGTTATGGTCATTACACTTTTATCATGATTAAATAATATACAGAATTATAATAATTTCATAATAATAATATTTAATCATTATATTTACTTTTATAACCATTCATATAAAGTGGTGATGAAAATTAATTACATCACTTTGTGGAGACGGTAATTTGTACGTACACACGAGTATTGTTTCCAATTTTAGATGGATGGACAAAAAAGAAAGTTAAATGATCATTCACCTTTAAAGAGTCATTATTATATCATAAATATCATATATATTAATTAAATATATCCTTATTACCATCCAAGTAAAGCATAAATGAAAAACAAATCACATCACTTTGTGGAGCTGGTAGTCCACACGTACGCACGAGTGACGTTGTCATTTTTCAACATATGGGATGGTAAGAAGTTTGATAAGATATTATAATAATAAAAGAATAATAAATATAATATATAAACATTAAATCCATAATAAAAACCAATCATTAAATATCTTTATGGAAAATGAATCATATCGCTATTTGGAGGCGGTAATCCACACTTATGCACGAGCAATACTTTCATTTCTCATTTGATGAAGAAGAGGTGAAAATGGTTGTTTAATCATCATAATAACATATAATTATATTTATTATACTATATTAATAATTTTTTGATGGATATATTATTTTTATAGAATATTTAAGAAGAAATAAAATTGAAATAACTCAATTAAGATTTATACCTCTTCTTTGAGAGACCTCCTTTAGATTACACCTTCATCCTTGAAATATTAGTATTAAGTGAAGAAGAAAATATCTAGGATAAAAGGAATTAATATAGAAATTTTTTTGTGAAGTTATTGGCTGAGATAGAATCCTCATATTGTGTTAATAATTGAGGAGAAGTAGTGCTCTTTTATAAGTGAGGGGAGGGACATGCTTGGAATTACTTAAATAGTTTCAATAATATAGGGTCACTTTCATGTGAAAGTGGCTCCAAAAGTACCTAAATTAGAAGTTATGATAAGATAAGTTTGAAATATATTCTAAAATTAATAATTATATATGTTTATATTTAATTCCTACCCTTTTCTATTAGTTTAACCCCCTAGAAAACATGTTTTAACCCTAACTGTGGTAACAAAATTTTACTGTTTTTACTATTAATTATGACCAAATATTAAGTTGAACCTATTAAATTATATTAATTAGGTTGATTAAAAATATTTAATCAATTTTAATATATTTAATTTCTATAATTGGTCGAATTTAATTTTAAATAAGCCCGCAAAACACAATGAAATCTCATTTTTAGAAAAAACACGTTTTTAAGCATAAAATTGAGTTTACTTCCATTACTTGCCTTATAAAAAAATAAATTTAATTTTAGAATATTTTATTGAATGTAAAATTTATAAATTTCATTAAAAACATTAAAAATAGTGATTAATTTAATTTATTGAGATAAAAAACACATTATGCGCATAAAAATAGTTTTTAGAAAATTGTTTTTTTAAGCCCAAAAAAGAACTTGTACCAAATTCAAGTATAATGTTCATTCCCATGTAATTAATAATATTATTTATAATTAAATTTTATTTATATTAATTTAATGTTAAATTCAAAACAAAATAATACTTTTTAAATGAAAATTAATGCCAATTTTACAAAAATCGGTATATTTCATTATTCACATAAAATTAAATCTTTTTAGAAAAATACTAAAATTCACCCTAAGATAATATTGACATGATGATTTCAAAAATTATACTCATTAACTACAATAAAATTTCTAAAAATGGTATAAATTCATTATAATTTATATACACAAAATTCAATAAAAATCATTTTTGAAGAAAACATATTTTTTAAGCATAAAATGACTTTATTGAAAATTGAGTACTTATTTATTATGAATTAATAAATAAATTTTCATTATTTTAAACTATTTAACATATTTTTTATAATTTGTTTATTACTATTAATACATTTTAATTTAATGGCTATGTTATAATGGTCACATTTGAATAATATTTTTTTTTATAGTATATTGCAATTCACTTAAAGCTCGGTGTTGTATGTTAAGAAAGTTATCGAGCATAGTATTATTTTAAACTAAATTTTAAAAGTTTTATAAGAACCCAAAAATCATATTCCTTCAAGAATAATCTTCATATACATAAACCCTTTGATGATTTTCTAGTACATGTTGTTGAATTTCATCTGCACAAACCTGATGGGGTCATTGACCATGTGCCATACCTACAAAATAACAAAATTAAAGAACTTATTAAACCCATAATATGAAATACTTAAGATTAGTTAATTGATATTTATCCTAATTTCAATCATTTATTCAATTCAATCATAGATACAGATATCCATGATGAATAATCCTGAATTAGGTCTCTACCCTGCAAGAATCATTAATTATCCTAGTATATTTATAAAACTTAAGGTCCTTATTTTAGACATAGTGTGTAACCACCTATCTTCTATCTAGTCTCCCTTGATTAAATCATGTACTGAGTTCAACTTATAATGTTTTACTATCATCCCTTTAAATCCTCACAAAGTTCTATCCTCATAATTTATCTTATCTCTTAACCAAAATCTTTGAGACAAATTTTTCATGGAACACCCCCATCAGTAACCCTCATAGGCCGGTAGTAAAGATGGTAGTTTTAATGACCTGAAATTTTTTAAATGAAATTCCCCTTTTGAATGAATAAATATATTTTTTAAGTAATTTAGTTATATAAAATACATGCACTACTTTGGTTATTTTGGACTATTATAAAATATAGTCTATCAAATTTAAAATACCATTAAAAATCTTAACCAACGATAATATATTCATTGTACAGTGGTCATTAATATTAGTATATTAAGGGTTATGATAAAGTCTAACTAATATATATGAAATAAGTGATGGTCTCATCTAGTATGATCATACCCTATAAATCTCTTTTATCAGAGCTTTAAAGGGAGATAGATTCACTAGGATTTTACCTTAACCAATCCCTAGACAAGAATCAACAACTAAAGCTCGATCAAAATCATTTATGATAGAATGTCAAGCTTATTGAGATAACAACCCAAACTGTGTTCGTCAAACCACCCCAAGAAAGAACCACCACCACACACCTTAAACTTAATGAATATGCGGGTGTAATAAAGTGTTATGTATATAGACCATAGTAATTTGAATTTATATAGTTTTATTTTTAAAAATTTAATGATAATATTTATCCCTTTTTTATTACTTTATAAATGATTATATAATGAGTTTGACAAAAATATATTTTTTATATGGAGAAATCAAAAATGTATTTTTAGGAAATGTATAGTTTCAATTAAGACACTATTTTAATAAATTCAATAAATTTTAAAATAAATTTTATTTTAATAAAATTTTATTATTAAATAATATTTATTTAAATATATTTTGATAATATAATGTAATAAAGACAAATTTAATTTTTATAAGGGTCATAAAGTTTATAGTATTGTAAAAACTATTATTTTATAGTAAATAAGCATTTTTATTTAAATATAAAATTTATAATATTTATAAAAATATTTTATTAAAAAATATTTTTTCTAAATAAACATGTCAAAAATATCAAATGGTGAATTTTTCATAATTTTCTGAGATAATAAATGTTTTGGGTAAAAATTAAATACGGTATAAATATATAGTCTATATTATGACATCATAATAGCCCAAAAATGGTATAATAAATAATATAAAGGGTATCCATGAACAAAAATAGGTTCCCCCTTTAAAATAATTTTTTTATGTTATTTTATTAATTTTATAAACCTTTAATGAATCCTCCAAAACATATATTTTATTTTAAGTTTTCAAAATAAAATATTTATGAACATGAATCACTTCCACATCAACCAATGGAATTATTTTAATATTATCAATTATTAGACTTTTAAAATATTTGAAAAAACTCATATTTGGTAGAAACCATGGTCAAAAACCATGGTAAAGTTTGTGTTTTTTTATTATTTTATTATATAGAGTCCAAAATCTAAGTTTAGAAATTAATAAATAATTCCTCTCTCTTTTGCTATAAATACCACCCAACCTACAATTCCTCTTCACTCAAAACCCATTTATCAAAAAATTTATCTTCCTATCCCTCTCTAAATCCTTCTCAAGGTTTTCTAAAGCTCTTAATATACTCCTCCCAAGCTTTTAGAATCACCCTCTCAAGGTAAGGGATCTCTCTCTCTTATTTTCTATTCAAGCACCTTATTTGTATTTTGGATTTTGAATCTCAATTTATTATGATTTAATAACTCTATAAATATCCCTTTAATACCCAATTTATGTTATAATAATTATATATCATTTATCTACTCT
Organism: Viscum album; assembly: GCA_963277665.1. Lineage (NCBI taxonomy): Eukaryota > Viridiplantae > Streptophyta > Magnoliopsida > Santalales > Viscaceae > Viscum > Viscum album. The sequence goes on from OY728159.1 coordinate 1,648,947,597, forward strand.
TAACATAACCTTTACCTAATCCATTATTATGCTGAAGTAGGGGATTCTCTCCTCCTCCTCTTTATTCGAGCACTTTCTTTGTACTATGACTTTTGATTTTAAATTATTCATATTGATATATGTTTTATTACACATTAATTTACTATCCATATGATTTACATTCAATAATAGACCATTTTTCACTCTCATTAAACCCTTCCATGAATCTTTATGTACACCAGGTATTCTACCAAAATTATCCTACAATTTTCCACGTCAAAAATTTGTATGGTGAATACCTATCCTCATTTACACTCAAGGGTATTCACCTATATATACCTACACTTCATTGATTAGGGAATTCCATGTATTTAACTCACACTCCTTAATCATGGGATTAAAATTTATGAAATTTTTTCTTCTATTGTATAATATATGTGGCACACAAATACATGTACATGATATGAATATGACATGTGGGATCATAATTATATAGACCCCAAATGCATTGGGTAATGTTTTTATCTCATGAGATACCATGTATGGTGAATGAGTGGTTATCCTAATCACACTATGTTATAATTTCATGGAATTGTTTTCTTAACTTATGCTTATGAAGTCATGTTTTATGTTGTTTCCACATTTCTATTTTTCCTTGATGTTACCATCTTATATAATTTTTGGATGTTCATGTTTCTAAATATCACCCTTTTATGGAACCTTGGTATTCTTTTTTGGACTCACATGTGTTTCTTTAATCATGTTATGATTTTATTATTCCCTTACTAGGCTATATATCTCACCCCTTTCTTATGTGTATCCCTAGGTTATCTCATGAAATATTAGAATATAAATAGATTTTAAGGGCATGTTATGGAGTTTAAAATAATTTCATTGTATCCCTATTTCAAGTTATTATTATATGTATCTAATTTACTAAATAAAATAGGCCCATCAATCTTTTGAGATTTTATTATGTGTTTATTTATGTAATAAATCATGAAATAAAGTTTATAAAAGATATGGTTGTCATAGTTGGTATCAGAGGCCAAGTCTAGTAATTTTTGGGGATTAGGATTATAAAATCTTAGTAAAAGCCTTATATATAAGACTAAACATATAAAAACATCCATAAATTTTGGTAATTTATAGAGTGAGTGGTTTTCAATCAACAAAATTATTATATAGACACTATAAGTGGATGTGTCTTTGGCACAGTTGTACATAAATATAATAACCCCCAAAAGGGTGCATTGGGTATTAACTTGATCATCACCTGATTCATGCTAAAGAGAATTTACTACACACCTATTTTGAAACTCTTGTGGGATATTCATTGGTAAATTCATAATCACTTTACAAACCATTATGAAGGGAACAAGAAATTCCAACAAAATATTATATTATGAAATAGACCATATAAATATTATATTGAAACCTAGAAATTAATAAGTTAAGGAATATATTTCATTTATTATTTATTCCCTCAATGTTTATATTTTCCCTTTTATATGTTTAATATTTTGAATTTTCTCATCCATAAGACTATTTTGAATTGATTAAATGATTACAACAAGAATAAAATAGTGAAAAGAAGGCTTATTGTCCATGGTTATACACATTTTTTCATACCACACAAGTTTAGTAGAACTATTCAAACTCAATCTTAAAACATTGAAGTTGATTTATTGGTGAAGATGGTAAATTATTCAATTATTTCATCCCAAGAACATAAATCCTTCCCTTTAAATATTTGAAATATGAATTTCATAGATAACCTTATGATACTCCCTTTAGTGTAATTCAATTAAATTATGGGTATGGATTGGGTTTCCTTGTATAGATACAATATAAAGTTTTGAGAGAAGTAACTCACCCTCTATATCATGAATCACCCTCCAATTCTATACAAGTATAAGGAGGAGGATGAATCTCATTTGGATTCATCATCTTAATCATGGATATTATTTACTTATGAGAAAGTGGTATCTAACTCAAATTATTGAGATTAAGGAAAATATCATCCTTAATGACATTACCATTATAAGTGAATACACTGATGTGTTTCCCAAAGAGTTTTTTGGTATTTCTCTAATTTGAGAGGATGAGTTCTCAATAAAACTTATACCCAAAGCTTTTCCAATATCGAAGACTCTATATATAATGGAAATTCATGAACTTAAAAAGCTAAAGAAACTATATAAGAATCTAGATAAATGGTTTAAATTCCCAAGTGCTTCAGTATAGGGAGGACCCCTCCTTTTCTTCAATAATAAGGATAAATTAATACGGATCTGTGTTGATTATCATGAACTTAACAAGATCATGATAAATAAAAAGTATTATCTTCTATATATTAATGAATTTTTTGATCAACTATTTTTATCACATTACTTCTCTAAGGTTGATATTTAGTTGAGATATTATCAAGTAAAGGCGAAGGAGGATATCACCAAGACTTATTTTCCTATAAGTTATGGGCATTATGAGTTTATAGTGATGTCATTTGGACTCAATAATGCTCTATCTATCTTCATGTACATAATTAATAGAGTCTTTATGGGTTACCTTGACAAATTTTTGGTAGTATTTATAGGATATATTAACATATAATCCAAAATCAAGGATGAACATGAAGAGAATTTGAATGTTGTATTAGAGACTTTGTGAAAGGAAAATTTATATGTGAAGTACAATGAATGTGAGTTTTTAATGGAAGATGTTATGAGTATAAATGATCATGAAAACCTATATATGATGAGGATTTAAAGGGATCTAATATTATTGTACATGAAAAGGGTGTACATGGGGATCATAAAAAAAACTTCATCCTACCTTACTCAAATAAATGATTAAACATCCATTCTTGAGAGGATTAAGGATACCTAAAAAGATTATGAGGTTATATAGAAAATGATAATGAATATTTTAGAGTTCAATTTTTCTAAATATAGAGTTATAATTTTTGTAATCTGGATATGTGTCCCATTAAAACCAAAACTAAAGAGGGAACTTTTGGATGATGTGCATAGCTCACCCCTCTCTATTTATTAAAGAATCGTTAAGATGTATAGAGATCTAAAACAAAACTTCCGGTGGGATAACATGTGGTTGGTGTTCCAGTAATTCATATTTGAACAACATAATTCTAATGGTATGATGAAACCATTTCCCATACTAGTATGGAAATGGGAAAACAAAACCATGGATTTCATTATAGGACTCCTCATGACATCTAAAGGAAATACCACCATCTGGGTGGTAGTCGATAAATTTACAGAGTGAATTTCATTTATATCAAGTAATATTTATATCTTGAATAAATTTATAAGATATGTATAAGGTAATTAGTAAAACCTCATGGAGTTCTACTCTCCATTATATCTTATTGAGATCTGGGGTTTACCTTGAGGTTCTAGAGAAGCCTCTAGAAATCATTGGATTTAGAGATGATTTTTAGTACTTATTATCACCATTAGATGGATTTTCAGTATAATATAACCATTAAAACTCAATAGGATGTGTTTTGATCATGTTCAAAGGATTTCCAAGGATTTTAGGATCAACACCTTTCCCTAGTGTAGTTCTCATATAACAATAGTTTCTTTTCTAGTATTCAAATGACACCTTATGAGGCTCTGTGTGGGAAGAGGTGTCAGACTATAATTTGTTGGGATGAATTTGGAGGTTAGAATCTTATAGTACCTAATATTATCAAAGATATTATAGATATGGTTCAAACCATTCAACATTATACAAAATATATAAAAATTTAACAAAAAAAATTATGCATAAAATCATTTATGAGACTTGCAGTTTGAGGTCGGAGATAATTTTTTCCTTCATATATAACCATGGAAGGAATTCATGAGGTTTATGAATAAGGTAAATATTATTCCAAGTTACATCGGCCCCTTTTAGATCCTTGATCACATTGGAGTTTTGGCCTATCAACTAGAACTCTCATCTAACCTATATCAAGTACATAATGTGTTATATGTATCCCTATTGAGGAAGTACATACTATACCCCTAACATGTGCTAGATATAGAGGTGATACCCTTGTAGAATGATCTTTCATATGAAAAGCATCTGGTGAAGATCTTAGTTCATAGAGACAAAGTCTTAAGAAACAATACAACATACCTGGTCAAAGTACTGTGGAAAACCCATAAGTTTGAGAAAGAAACTTGGGAACCAAAATATGTGATTAAATAGAAGTAATTTCATTTGTTTTATTTTACTAAATTAAATTTTTATGTTGAAATTTATGAAGGGGGAATAATGTAATGACCTGAACTTTTATAAAAGAAATTACTTTTTTAATGGCTAAATGCCTTATTAAGTAATGTAGTTATAGAAAACACCTACACTATTTTGGTTACTTTAGACCATTATAAAATATAGTATGTTAGATTTAAATTATCATTAATCATATTAATAATTGATAATATAGTCACTGTATAGTTACAATTAAGATTATTATATTAAGGTTTATGATAAAGTCCAACAGACATGGGCAGAAGAAGTGAGGGCCTTGATCAGTAGGATAATATCCTATGAATTTAATTTATCAGAGCTTCTGTGAGAGATGGTATCACTATCCATTTCCCATGACCAATCCTAAGTTTTTATTCAACAACTAAAGCTTGAGAAAAATAATTTTTTCAATAATTTCAATCTTATCAAGATCACAGATCAAACCATGTTCGTCAAACTACCCCAAGAAAGCACCACCATCACACACCTTAACCTTCAGGCGTACACTAGTGTAATAAGGGGTTATGCATCTAGACCCTATTAATATGAATTTGAATAGTTTTATTTTTTATAAAATAATGATTATATTTATCCTTTTTTTATTAATTTATGAATGATTATATAATGATTTTGATAAAAACTAGATTTTGATACGAAGAAATCAAAATTGTATTTTTGGGAAATGTATAGCTTCAATTATGATACTCTTTTGATATATTCAAGAATTATTTAAATAAATTTTATTTTAATAAGAATTTATTATTGAATAATATTTATTTAAATATAAATATTAATATAATTTAATGAATTCCAATGTAATTTTTATAGGGGTAAAAAATTTGTTAGTATTTTAAAAACTATTATTTTCCAGTAAATAAGGATTTTTATTTAAAAGAAAAAATATCATATTTATAAAATTATTTTGGTAAAAAAATATTATTTTTAAATCATAATCTCGGGATTATCCAATAGTAAATTTTCATAATTTTCTAATATAGATGAATTTTTGGGTAAAAATTAAATATTGTATAAATATACAGTTTATATTATGACATCATAATAGTACAAAAGTGTTGTAATGAATACTATAAAAGTAATCCATAATTAAAATAGGTTTCATATTTAAATTAATGTGTTTTTTGAATTTATTTTATTAATTTTATAAACCTTTAATGAATCCTCCAAAACTTATATTATATTTTAAGGTTTTAAAATGAATTCATTATAAAAATGACTCACTTCTACATCACTAATGGTATAATTTTAATATTTTCAGTCCATGGCCTTATAAAATATTTAAAACTAATTATATTTTTTTGAAACCATGGTCAAAAATAGAAAGTTTTGTGTTTTTGATTATTTTATTATATAGAGTCCAAAATCTAAGTTTAGAAATTAATAAAGAATTCTCATCTCTTTTTCTATAAATACCCACCCAAACAATAATTAATATTCACTCAAAACTCATTAAGTATTAATTTCCTCTTCATATGCCTCTATAATTCTCTCCCAAGGTGTTCCCAATCTCTTAATAAGCTCTTCTCAATCTTTTAGAATCACCCTCTTTAGGTAAGGGATCCCTCTCTTCATTTCCATTCAAGCGCCTTATTTATATTTAGGATTTTTAATCTCAATTGATTATTTTTTCATGTATTTATAAATATTATTTTACTATCCAATTGATTATATAAGAATGAGAGATCATTTATCCCATCTCATTAAAACCTTTACCTGAGCCATTACTATGGAAAAGTAAGGGATTATCTCCTCCACTTTATTCAAGCACTTTCTTTGTATTATGCATTTTGATTTCTAATTTTTCATGTTTAAATATGTTTTTTTACATATACCTTTACTATAATTGTGATGTAAAATTATTTAGAGACCAACTTTAACTCTCATTAAAATCTTCCATGAATCTTTATGTACACCCATTATGCTTCCAAAATTATCCTACAATTTTCCATGCCAAACATTTTTGTTTTGAATGTCTATCCTCAATTCCAATCAAGGGTGTTAACTTAGATATACCTATCCTTAATTTATTAGGTACTTGCATTTATGTAACCAACAATCTTTATTTTTGGTATTAAAAGTTATAAAATTTATTATTCTATTATATGATCTATGTGGCGCACAAATGCATGTACATTATATAAATGTGACGGGTGGACTTGTAATTATATAACCCTCCAATGAATTGGGTGATGTTTTTAACTCATGAGATACTATATATGGTGAACTAACAATTATCTTAATTACACTATGTTATCATGTCTTGGAAGTTATCCTTTACTTATTTTTATGATTTCATGTTTTGTGTTGTTGTCACATTCCTATGTTGCCTTGATGTTACCATCTTATATCATGATCTGATGTTCATGTTTATGAATCTCACCCTTTTTTGTCACCTTAACGTTACTTTTTGAATCACATTTATTACTTTGATCATGTTACACTATGATTATTCCTTTACTGAGCTTTATAGATCACCCCTTTCTTATGTACATCCCCAGGTTATCCAATGCAGAATTAGAAGATCGATGGATTTTAAGGGCATGTTATGGGGTTTTAAATAATGTAGTTGTATCCTTATTTCAAGTTATTGTGATATGTATCTATTTTACCAAATAAAATAGTCATATTGATGTTTTGGGATTGTATTATGTGTTTATTAATGTAATAAATCATTAAATAAAGTTCATAAAATATGTTGGTTTTCGTAGGAGTAACCCTAAAGACCACCTCCAATAGGACACATATTTGATAATAGCACCAAAGGTATATAATGCACAAATATTAGAGGAATTATCCTAAATATTACTAAGAAAATATAAAGAAATTATTGATCGATATTATTGGTCTCAATGGGGCCTAATTCTAATAAAACCAATGGATGAAGCACCACCAGAACTTATGAAAAAGGAATACAGTTTTAGAATGAACTCATACACCAATATTTGGAAATTGAAATAAAAACTTATTCAAAATCACCACATTGTTACACCCTCCTTCCATACAACAAAAATAGGATAAACGGAAACAACAATATAATAAAACACAAGGTAAAGAACAACACAAGAAATTGTTTTGTTAAGACTTTCATCCTAATCTATAAAAAATACAACTTTACTTTTATTCAAAGGAAATATAGGATGATTACAATATTGAACATATTAATCACAAGTGACAAATACTCCTTAAATATAAGTTCCCATATGGTGATTTCAATCATCACTAACATATGGTTTCTACAGGATGATATCCACCTTAACTGATCTTCATGAATGATCCTCTATTCAATCAAGTATCTACACTACCTCAAATTTCCCTCCATGTGAACAGTTCTAGATTTTGGATATCTTGTGATTCCTAATATTTTCTTTCACTTCCTCCATTAATAATCTTATTATGGTTTGACTTTAAGTAATGCCTTATGTTTTATTATCTTTTCATCCCAACTTCTATTCATCCATAATCAGTTTTTGGCATTCCACCATCTTCTCAAGTTTCAGAAGTTCAACCTTCAAATTTTCTCCTTCGGTTGATCTAGTTTTGTTAGACTAAAAATATTTTCCACACTTTGGTCATAAAATAACAATATTCTACTTTGAAAATATATTTTTACAGGATCTAAAAAAAATTTCCCTATAGCTCTGGAAAACCTATATCAATCCTCTAAACTTTCACTAAGTAGGGTCATGATTTCCCACCACATATTTCAGAAAACACGATCTAGCTGAATCACAACATCACTTCAAGAAATCCTGAGTAACCATTTTCATCAACATTTATGTTAGGTTTTTTGTTACTTAAATCATCTATAAGTCTATATCCCCATCCTACAATAGCTTCTGAATAAAGTGAAACTTTTACTAAATTTTCTTTATCTGAGAATAAAATATTGTATTTTTGGTTAAGTGAATCACACTTTGTTAATCAAAAAAGATACTCACATAACTTTTAATCCTTCCAATATCCTTCAAAAACCCTTAAACCAAATAAAATATTTTCTTGGTTCTATTAAAGCGATGTAATCATGTTTTTTTATTGAGAGAGAAACCGCTGGTTGAATTTTGGTCATCTAACTAACTGTCATTACACATAATATAAACATGTATTATAAAGTTCTATTTTGTGAGTTTGGATATCCCCCAAAGTTTTAATATAAAAAAACATAAAGAATCATCTATTGTTAATCAAAGTTTCATTCTTTTGGAAACGTTTAAGTGTTAAAGAATCCATTTCACTATATCCTAGTATTCCCTTTTGGGGTTTAACATATACTTGTTGATAACTCCCACTATCTATGTAATGTCCAAGTGAGTACAAACTATTAAATACATCAAAATTATGATAGTATATGCATATGGAACTTTCTCCATATGCTAAAATTTTACTTTTATTTGATTTGACTTATCCTTACTTAACTTGAAATGTGTAGACAAGTGTGTGGTCACTAGTTTTACATCACTCATTTGAAAGTGTTCCACCACAATATGAATTTAATCTTCCCAATTAAGGTACAAGGTATTATAACTTAGGTAACATATGATTTGCACCCCCAAAAATCCACTTTTACCGATCAAGGTCCTTCACATCAAAGTATCTACTTTTTTATCTTTTATTTCACCAGACCCACTAAAATCATGTTATCCATATAAAGTAAAAGGATTATGAAACATTAATCATCAAACACCTTTTGATAACAACAATGATCATCATTTCTCTAGATTAAATTGTGTTCTAATGTGATATCATTGAATTTATGATTCTAATTACTTTGAGGTTTCTTTAAAACTTAAAGGATATACCTTAGCTTTCACAAAAGATTCTAGTTCTGATATTTTTCAAAACCCTCTAGTTGTGTCATAAATATTTCTTACTATAAGTACCAATGAAGAAATTTCATTTTTAAATCAATCAACACTGGATTTAATATATTAGAAGAAACCATGCTTAACATTGTTTAGATAGTTGTGTTCTTAATTACCAAAGGAAAGTTTTCAAATAAATCAACCCATTCCATTTTTTTAAATCCCTTAACAACTAGATCGACCTTATAATTCCACCTTTTATCTTCCACATCCTTTAGTTGAAAAAAACCAAATGTTTTTCAAGACTTACTTCCTAGAAGGTATTCTAGTTGGCTCCCATATTTTGAAAACATGAAGTAAATCAACTTCATCCCTTATATCTAACTCCCACTAACTTTTATATTTCAAACTCCTTGAATTATCCAAACTCTTGAGCACTTCATCATCTATAAGAAGTAAATAATGCGAAGAAAATCCATACCTTTAAAATTGGTGCCATTATCTAGTATACCTATGAAATTATCCCTACAATTGATCCCTTTTCAGTACTGAAAATTATGGATTGTGAACTTCTAATTCTTGAGATTCTCCAGTCCTTGAAATATTTGGTACTTTAGTCCATAGAAACACCATCAAAATATGACATCATTCTAAAACCTTCTCTTCCTAGATTTGTCTGAACATTCATATCTTCCAAATGTCCATCTAGGTTAACCACAACTACCAATGATACTTTTCTATCATTATAATTACCTTCTTGGCTTTGATCCTTCCACAAAACTACTTCATTGAATATCACATTCTAACTTTTAACAACCTTCCTAATATCATTATCCCATAGCTAAAAACCAAATTCTTCTTCATCATATCCCACAAAGTAACATGCTTGAGAATTTTCCTATAACTTGTATCATTTATTGGCATCAACATGGATATAATCTAGTAAACCAAATAATTTAGGGTGGTTTTGATAAACCATATTTTTATAGAAATAGTATTATGGTAGTTTTTTTCCATTTAGTAAGGATGGACTCTAGTTGATTAATTGGGAAGCACATTTCACTACTTTCTCCCAAAAGATTTTGAGAAACCTCATATGAATCTATATGCTCTTAAATTTATATAACAAAGTTTTATTTATCCTTTCTAAAACTATATTGTGTTCTAAAATCCCTAAAATGGAATTCTCAAACTGAATCCCCTTCTTCCGCCAAAATATCTTGAAATCCTTGCTTCTATACTCACCATCATTTTCTGACTGTAATCACTTCAACTTACTTTTTGTCTCCTTTTCTCCCATGGATCACTACTATATGAATTTCCTGAATAGATTAGTCATATGTATTATAAATTACACCCACAATTTTTGTGTAGAATCAACAATGAAGTTAATATATAAGATTGAATCTTTGTGAAGGCACACTGAATTTGGTCCCCAAACATAAATGTGAACAAAATAAAACTTATGGAGCTTTGGGGTTTTTCCTTCCATTTAGAAAGATACCTTCCAATACTATTTTAAGGACAATCCTAGAATATTCTGAACCCCATGCTTTTGAACTTCAATATTCCTATAACATCAAGTATCATTATCACCTTCTCATTGACATTCCCTAGATGGTCATGTCATAACTTAGTGGAAGTTATTTTACTGGCATGATTTTCACCTTTTGATCGTCTGATAAAGTATAAAGTTCCATCCTTAACTCATAATAAAACATTCATGGAGACACATGAAATTTTACATGATCTATCTAAAAACACATTAGAGAATCTTGCATCATCAAGTGTCCCTACTGAGATTAAGTTTTTTCTTAACCCTAGTATGTATCGTACATCCTTCAACTTCAGTGTGCTTCTGTTCCTTGTCCAAATTGAAGCATCTCAAATACCCCACAATCTCAAGATCCTTTTTATCCAAAAAAAAAACCTTTTTTATATCTTACAGAATTATAATTTCTCATTATTAACCTCTATGAAGTTTAGTGGGATGAAGCTTCGGAGTTTATAACCCAAGACCTCGATGAAGTTGTGGCGCTTAGGAGTAATACACTCTTATCTTTCGATAAAGGGTTTTTAGTTCCACTTCCAAATTATAATTTCTAGAATTATCCTTTAATTCATTATAATATTTATTCAGGTGGATTTTCCTCCCACAATGACAATACAAGGGAGCACCATCCACTATTCTACTCCTTCTATGACTCCTACCTTTTCCCTTTTGTTGACTTTTCTATGTTGCAGATATTCTTATACTTTCTACATTATACACATTTGTTAAATATTTTTGGACCTCCTTATGATTAATTTATTAATTCCAGATCAGGTCAATACCATTGATAAACTCCAATTCATATTCTCCACTAGAGTTACTCACAGTGATCACCATCACATCCCATGACTCTAGAATCTAAGAAAGTAACAATAACGCCCAAAATATATCTCTGAAGATCACTTTAAATGACTCTAACTAACTCTAAATCACATTGAATTCATTAATATGATCAGTTGTAAACCTTAATTTTAACATTATAATGTTGAATAATCTTCTTATAAATAACACCTTGTTCATCATAATGAGCTTCTCATAAATTCTATTTAAGTTATTCATAAGGTCTGATATAGTTTTCACTTTCTAAATGTTGTACAACATGTTCCGAGCAAGTGAAATTCACATCAATCTGAGTGATTTCTTTTTTATCCTCTATCATTTCTACTTTTTTATTACTTCTACTTTAAATCCAGTTAATGGAAAATCAAGATCCTTATATTTTAGATTATCCTCTAACTATATTTTCTAGAATCCAAAATATATTCTATAAAACATCTCCAACCATACCTTACTCTCATTCGATGTCATTCCTCTGGAAGATATGAACTCCTACCAACTTCTGAAAAATACAACAAAAAAATATTTGGAATTTTTTATTGAGGTTCTTCTATAATATCGTGGGCATAATATTGTTATTGAACTAAGATTGGAAACACCTCAATTAGGGATTAATCATCTGAATCACTCAAACCTAGAGCTTCGATACCACTTGTTGGGTTCAAGGGGGGGGAATTTTGATAAAACCATTAGATTCACATCCATCGAATGTATCTCCAATAGAACATAGGTAAGATGAACAAAGTTATGGAATGAACCCAGGAACTAATGTTTGGAAATTGAAATACAAACTGCTCCTAAATCACCATGTCACCACACCCTCTATCTGAATAACATAAACAAGACTAACAAAAACAACAATAAAATAAAACACAAGGAAAATAACAACAATATAGATTATATGGTTTTTAATTTCATCTCAATCCATGTAGAAATATTGTTTTACTTTGATTTAAAGGAAATAGATGATGATTGCAATGTTGAACATATTGATCATAAGTGATCAATTATCCTTAAATATGAGTTTACATTCAGGGATTTATATTATCACTTCCATATGATTTCTATAGGATGAGATCCTCCTCAATTTTTCTTCTTGGATGATCCTCCATTCGGTCAAGTATCTCCATTTATTTAAATTTCCCTCTCGGTGAATAGTTTCAACTTTTGGTGATCTCTTGATTACTCATATTTACCCAAGATTAATATAGAAATCATCATCTGATGGTTTTAATTCTATTAATACCTTATATTTATACATCCAGTCCATCCATATTTTGTTCAAATAAACTAAATTTTTTTCATTCCATCATCTTCTCATGTTCTAGAATTTCAAACTTCAGATTTTCTCCTTCCATTGAACTAGTTTTTTATCCTTAAAATGGTTTACACACTTTGAACATAGCCCAATAAATACCATAATAATAAATAAACCAATCCTAATATACATAATTTTATATAATTCAAGATCAAAATAGGAAAATACAATGATAAACTCTTATAACAGTGGCAATGGCCACCAATAACCCTCAAACAACCTCTATGAGATAGTAATTCCTAGCTCGATCACCAAATACCACCTATGGATCTGAAAAATAGATTTATTTATGGTGGGGTGAGTATACAGGTATACTCAGTAGGATCCTCCCCAAAACCTCTCCTGAAAATGTAGAAGTAGCATACTAAATTCTCAGTGAATAAATAGTGAAATAAATTAATTACCTAAATTAGGTTAACTACATTCTCATCCTCACCCAATTTTGTTCACCAAGTAATGCATAGAATTTGGTAACATGATATCAAAAGGAATATATTTAATAAAGGTACCCCACTTTCACTTTCCCATTGAACTAGTCACCCTAAACCCCAATGTCTTAGGTCTTTGTGCTCCCATCCCCCATAAGTCATACCACACATTCATGAAACCACATAATGAACACAACCACATAATCACAACCACATCACCATAAAATCCTCATAATCACATTGTAAGTTTGAGAATCATTAAATCCCATGTAAATACAAATTATACCTTAAACCATTACATCCCATGCATAAGTACGCGTATAATAACCATAAGGAATTATAGCCTGGATAAATGTATCTTCTATAAACATAATACCCATAGTATGTATATACATATATGTCATAATTGTGAGCCACTACAACCCATATAATCACATATTCTATAATTTTAAGCCACCATAGCTCAAATATGCCTACATACCACTATGTTTAGAAGAGAGAGAGAGGTATGGGGAGTAGATAACTATATGTTTCCTAGAAAATTTATCAAAACACATAAAACCCAAGGCCAAATATAGGTGTAAATCATGTTATCCAACTCATGTGGTGGAGAGTAATAAATATCATAAAATAATGAATATATAGTATATAACTATTCCAGGGGAAACCAACTAATTAAATACTGAATCTATAGCTAATGTCTCATGTGACAACCTAGATATCATCATTAAGAACTATACAGCTAATAATTTTCTAAGAACACGATCATTAAGGTTTATTACTAACACTAATCATTTATTATTAATAAAATACGAATCATTTTATAATATCCCATCATAGACTTTGGATTAATATCTATATTAATCATCTAGTGCTAAATCACTTTTATTTAACATTATAATTATATGTTTTTGATTATATTTAAATCATTTAACCAATAAATGTTTTCCATTTTTAAGCACACTATTATAATCATTAAGTCTCTAAGAACTATCCCACCCTTTGATAAATTCATTAATTATTACTATCCATGATTCTAGGTACTAAGAAAAAATTATACCTACTTTAATAAAGGATATACTCGAACTGAAATAAGAAATAAGTAGAAATAATAAGAATACAAAAAACCAAGAAGGGATCCTAATTAGATCTAATTATCCCAACACCATCCCCAACACCTTTCCACACCATCCATACTATCCCACCATTAACCAAATCAAATTTATATCACAAAATATCAATATATCTCAACCCTTTTCATCCAAACAACCTATAATTAGTTTTTAATTTAAACTCATAATGGGATTTAGTATTCTAATATATATATATATAGTAGAAAATCATAATTATTTTAATAAAAATTGTCATTGAGTAATCAATTCTACTTCAATAAATGCATGTAATCTTATAACAAACAAGGTTTGAATGTAGTCATTAATTAATATTATAGAATAATGATGAGATAATTCTCAGTCGGACAATACTCTTTTATTATGAAAAAAACCAAAACAATCTAAATTTTGAAATTTTACAAAAACTAATTTAAAAAACGGGTGTAATATCATCAGATAAGTAATAAAAAAATGAGATCATCATTACTTATCACTTTTTTTATAAGTTCGTTATCTAAGAGATTGGATTCTAAATATGTATGTGTGATGAAGTATCTTATGGATGAGATAATATCCAAGCATCTGATCCACTGAGCAGTGAGTTTCCATGAAATATACAATTGAGCATTTTTCACAGCTTTCACAAGGATGGTAGAATCATACCCAATCTAAAGTTTGTTCAATTCTCTCTATCTTTCCATATCAACCGTATTAATTAGTCCCAAAATTTCAGATTCTAAAGATGATGCAATTTCACAAGGTCTATAAAGACATCCCATGATATCACCATTATGGTCTCTGAAGACTCCTCCAAATCCTAACGGTCATGGGTTGCCACTGGATTCCCCATTTGAGTTGTATTTTATTTATCCAATAAATGAAGAATTCCAAATGATTTCAATAGTTCCATAAGTTAGATGAAAAAAATATAATTATACATAGTCATCTGAGAAAGAAGAATTCATGTAAAGATTTTTTTCATCAACCTTGTTTCAAAGGGTTAGTGTTCTTCACTATAACCATAATTTGAACCATATAAGATTTAATATTTAAATGGTCCTACTCATGAATCCCTTTATTCCATCTATTCCAAATTATGTGAGTATGTTCAGAATAATACACCTGAAACAAGTTAAAAATATATGGTGATAGATAAATCTAAGTTTGGTATATAAGGTGCACCTATATAGATTTAATTTTCATAAAAATGTAAAATATGATGTTCCATAGTGTCTTGGTAGTGATACAGCTCAAGAATAAGTGATTGAGATCCTCCCTATATTGGTGGTATAAAATGTATCTATAGTATATTTAAATACCAATAGTATACAAATAAGAGTCAACCAGAAGTTTGGAGTGGGGAATTATCTATGTCAATATGAATTTGTTTGGAGAAATCTAGATTTTTTTCATCTTTCCAATCCATCCATGAGTACTCCCCCATAATTTTATTATTATAAAATATATCTCAAGCTAGGATCCCATTAACTATAGGTTTCTAGAATATAAGTTCATCCTTGTTAATGAAAATATAGTTTTTAATAACCTCTTTATCCATGTTTGGAAGTTCAATGGATACAGGATTCAATTACTCTTTGATCGTGACATTGATGTCCATCATCGGATCAGTGGAGTTAAGGAGATCTAGTAAGGGCGTTCATGTCCAGTTATCAAACAAAAATTTAAGAGAATAATTTTTGTTAACTAACCAATGGGGTTGAGAGAATACATACTTGAGGGCTGGTCAAATAGAAGAATACATATAATTAATATTTCCATCCTTTAGATTATTTAAAAATTTGGATATAAAAATCCCAAGAGTCTTTGAATTATCATTCATCAGCATCCATATAAAATGTACTTGTGGATATTGATTAAAATTGATAAGGTTTTTTATTCCAATACCTCCAAGAGAAACCAATTTGTAGTACTTATTCCAAGGCTTGGTAATAATTCTCTACTCAAGGATTCTCCCACTCCAGAAAAAGTTTTTAATAACTATTTTAATACTTTTTATAAATGTTGTAGGCCATTTGTAGACCATGAATGAGTACACAAATTTATAGATGAAAATGTGTTTCACAACATAGACCCTCCCAGCCACTGAAATTTATTTCTTTTCCAAGAATCCAATTTCATTCAAATATAACTCATAATATTATTGAAGTGTAAGGCTCAAGGTTTTCCCCAAAACATGTAAAATCTAAGTTATATGAAAGGAATCACTACTTGTTTAATTCCTAGATTTTGAATGATTTAAATCTTCCTATCATCTAATATATTCTTCCAAAAATAAACAAATGATTTATTATAACTAATTTTATAACCTGAAACCCTTTCAAAATGTATAAATACATCTTTGATATTATTCGAATTCTTATTATACCTCTATGGGAATGGAATTATATCATCATCATACAATAATTGGTATAGACCAATGATACATGTTTAAGCTCTAATGGGATTTATTTTTCCATTTTCAGTCAAATTAATAAGAATAATTCTTATGTAATCTTCTATAATGGAAAAATAATGGCTGAGAGGGTGTCGCTTTGCCTCACCCCTCTTGTAAAAGTGAGATATCTCTCTAGAGATTCATTGATCAGGATGTAGATATGATATGAGGCTAGAAGAATTTAGACCCAATTAATAAAAGTTTCATCAAATCCAAAATTGGGAAGAACCTTATAAATAAGTACCCAAGACATGGTGTCAAAGGACTTTTTAATGTCGATATTCAATGTGATGTTACCACCTATAGTGGATATTCTTATAATATTGAAACATTCAAAAGTATTCATGAGGAAATCTCAGATGTTCCTCCATTTAATGAAACCAAACTGATTTGAAGAGAGAATTTATTGAATATTCTAGCGAGCTTGGTTGTAATAATTTTACCAATAATTTTATAGATAATATTAACAAGGGAAACAGGCCTGAAGATATGTATTTCATTGGAATTTTCAATATGCATCATTCATTACCCTCTTATTTTACCATCTTTAAATTTTTAATCATTTTTATACTTGTCAAATATTCATGGAAAACATCAATATTTACAAAAAAACTATCACACTATCTAAAAAACATCATGAGGCAATAACATGAAGGAAAACATAATTGTACATAAATCTACACTACCATCCCTTTGAGTTCATTAATTATGGATTATTATCTTCTATAGGAAAATCCCAATTATTTACCTATTATAAACCAAATCATGATAATCCCATATTTAGAAAAAATTAAATAATATAAGTCTTGAATCCCCTACCTCTATTGAAGCTTCAAGAAATACCACACAATAATAGAATAACTAAGGGTTAGCCACTGCCAAACATGATGGGAACCACCTTAAGACCTAACCATAATTAACTATAATCAAACTATGCTTTAATAGCAACCAAAACTAGAATAAACCTCACTATTATAACCTTTGGGAAGAAATATATCAATATGAAATATATGAGAGGGGAATAGGGGAACATTTGATCAAGATAGATCAATCCTCATGAATAAAGAGGTTTAAACACTCTAAGAGGAAATGTTTAGGCACCAAAGAAGGCATGGGGTTATCTAGGGTTTGAATAAATAGAATAAAAGTAAAACTAAAGGAATTATAAACCCATATTTATTGAGAAAATATAATATACCTTCACCATGGTGTAGGGATTTCTAAAATAGTAACTTTGACCTCTGTGAAATCCTTCAAAGTAGATGATCCCCCCTTCTTAATGGTCATTTAAGGAATTTTAAAATAGTTTTGACAAACAAACTAGTGTTTTGGTACCCAAAAATCTTATAACAGACCTCGACCCTAACACATGTGAAGAACCACCATGACATAGAGTAACTACCCTCTCCATTTTCAATATAATTTCAAAAACCCAACCACACTTAATAAAACTTATAAAAATGGAATAAAACCACTAAATATCCTAAAAAAGAAATTTTAGTTTTATTTAAAGTCTATTTTATTTTATTTAAATTTCATTCAATGGATTTTGGTCATTGGAATTATGGACAGCAGAAGTTGAAGTGATTCAGTGTGAAAATAGCAACAGCGTGTCTTCTCTGAGGGTAGCAGGACCATCAAATGTGTGCATCTTCCAATGATGTTATAATAAGGAACTAAAAGGTATAAAATTTTAGTTCATTGGGTTAGTAATCAATATGAGGTGGTCATGTTTAATGATTCATGATTTTAGGGGAGGTTGTATTATAATTTCATCTGAATATGCTTAGTATATAAGCAGTGCGACCTCAGTGCTAAGTATATAGACAAGAAAAGATTAAGTAGAGAAAAACTATTGTGTGGATTACTTGTACTTAGTAATACTATTTTGTAATATATATTAATTGATTATTAATAGAAAGTAGAAATGGTTTTTCTTTCATGTGAATAGGACACAATGTCTGATGCACATAATCTATTGTTTTTTTTAATTTCTATTGAATGTATTTATGTTTTTATTGAATATTTGTGCATTTTATTGTGAGGTAGAAGGAAGAATTCATGGGGTGAGTAGGGTTCCTAGTCTAACTAATTATTTTATACTTGATAATGGAAGTAACTTCATAAGTTTAATTTTATATTATTATTCTTTGTGTGAACTTTCGATGGATCAACATGTGAAGTTTTGATAGTTTAATTGAAATCATTTCAGTTCTAGGTGTGTTTTTTCGCAATAAGTGGTATTAAAGATTAAAATTTGAGTATCTAGGGTTTTCTATTTACTTGATGATATCTCAATTTTAATGGGGGATACTTTCATCAGAATATATGACATCAGAAGAATACAAGTTCCAGATTGACAAGTCTGATAGAATGGATTTTAGATTCTAATTATTACATATGGATGATCATCTCATCCAATATGATCTAAATATTCTTCTAACCATTAAATTTCTAGATAATATGGAAAAGTATAAATGTTAATAGATAGATTGAAAATATTTAGCACTATTGAGGATGTATTTGGTAAGGAATTCTACTTTTAACATTCATGAAATAAAGGCAACGGTATAAGTAATGAAGGAACCAACATATATATATATATATGAGAAGCCTATAGAATTAAAAAAGTGTTCACGATGTGGAGGCTATTTAACCTAAGGTTATTGGAAGTAATACTAGGGGTAGATCATGTGAATGATTTCAATATGATCTAAGGGCATCTCGAATCAATGAAGGTAAAGTTCATGGATGATGTGTGGGCACTCCTACTACTGTCATCACTTCTGGAGAGTTGGGATTTCATGGTGAATTTTTCCAATAACTCTAGTGGAAAACAGAATTAGTATTTGATGATATATAGAACCTATTCCTAAATGAGGATCTCATATAGAGGTAATTCCAATCATTTTTTAGTAATGACCTTAATGTTGATGGATAAGGACAATAACCTCAATGAAACCAAGTCTATTAGAAGAAGGCATCAGAAGATAATCCACAAGTGAAGATCCAAGGAAAGTCAGTTGGACAAGACCCACTATATTAGAAGTGTGGAAAAAGAAGACACTATAATAAGTAATATAGAAGCTTTAAGGAAATATATTAAATACCATCAACATACATAAGCTCAAATTCCATTGGTATGATAGAATAAGGCAGTGAATTATTGATAAGTGTTAAAATTTCAGTGGAGTCATGTGTATTTAACTTAGGTGAATAATTTAATTCAATGGGAGAGAAAATATATACTGAAAATTATGTGTTTGGAAGCTATAACAAAGTACATTTCATAGACAATAAATCTCTTGAGATCATTGGAAAAGGGGATGTGAATATATAAATAAATAGTGGGGAGTCTTGAAACTCAAAGAAGTTATACATGTCCTATGGCTACTAAAGAACCTAATTTCATTTAGATGGATGGATGGATGAGGTAGGGCCTATAAATACCTTTAACAATGGAATATGAAAAGTTACTTAGGGATCCATGATGGTTGAAAATGGATTAAAGGATTTGATGTTGAATTTAATCAAAAGTATGTATATAATTTCATTGGTTGGGTGTTTAAAAATCCAATGGTTTGGCATTACAGTCATGATCACCTCAATGAAAAGAACATGAAAGTATTAAAACCCAAAGGAATACTGAATATTGATCATATGTACATCAAAATATGTAAAATCTATGTGTTTTGGAAACAAAGTAGGGTTTACTTTAATTTATATACAAGGAATCTTAGATCTTGAAAGTTAAAACTTGTTCATACAGATGTTTGGATACTTTACCCTATTCAGTCCCTTAAAGGTTCACTTTACTATGTAACTTTTATTAATTATACTAATAAAATTATGGATTTAATTTTTAAATCATAAGTACAATTTTTTCAGAAATTCATTCAGTGTAAATTCTTGGAAAAAAGGGAGATCATTTAGAAGTTAAAATTTCTACATTTTAATAATGGTGGTGAGTGCACTGAATAAAACTTCTGAAATTTCAATAAGAAGAGGGGGTTAATACATGAGAAGATAGTGCATGGAACTCCATAGTATAATGGAGTGGGTAAACAGATGAGTCAAAAATTTATAGAGAATCCTTGAAATATGAGGTTTCACTATGGAATGTCTAAAGGATTTGGGTAGAATCCCTCAACATTATAGTATACCTTGTCAATAGAATTCCAACATCAAAAGTTGGGTAGAAAATTACAAAGGATATATAGTTTAAAAATTACTGGAATTTTTTCACCTCAGAGTCTTTAAAAGCTTGGTATACATTCATATTGATGATAAGGATAGGTATGGGATTTATTCTAAGTCTAAAGTTTTTTTTCCTATGGTGATGGGAACTTTAGTTTCTTATTATAAGAAGAATATAAGATAAAAATCATTAGAATATGAGATTTTCATGTCAATGAAGTCATTTTATGGAAGGACCTAAGTTTGGTGGAGAAGGAAGTTATATATAATTCAACTATTGAAGTCTAAGTTGATCTAAGTAAGAGACCCAAAAGTTCAAAAAAAAACTAGATAACTCATATGGAAGCATCGAAAGTCCAATGGTGAGACCAGTAGAAAAAGTTATAGAAAGTTAAACAAGGGGTGTATATCATGTGGGAGTACTAAAATTTTAGGTATTGGAAGTTATAGATGATCTAAGAAGTACGTAGCATCCAAATCTGTAAATGAGATTAACTAGAGTTATAAATCTTGTTCTGGGATTCGAGGTTGACATGGACTTTCTTCTTTTAACGATTCAGGAAAGCCATGTATCATAGAAGAAGAAATAACACAAAATGATTCCAAATAGTGAAAGTCAATATTTGATGAAGAAATGAGTTCTTTATAAATAAACATAACATGGGAATAACTTGACCTGCTAGAAGGAAATCTTGCACAGAAGAATAAGTGGGTTTACTAATTGAAGGAAGTGGCTGATGACAATAATCATTACATAGCATGTTTGGTGGTGAAAGGATTTAAACAAATAGAAGGAATATATTTCTTGTAAGTATTCTCATTGGTTGTTAATCATGCCAATATATGAATGGTGTTAATCATGGTATCATTGAAATATCTACACCTAAAACAGATGGATATGAAGATAGCCTTCATACATTGTGATTTAGAGTAATGAATTTATATAAAAAACTAGTAAGCTTCACATAATATGAAAACCAAAAATTGGTATGTAAATTGAAGAATATTATTTATGTTTTGGATAAATTACTACAAAAATGGAATCAAAAATTTGATTCATTTATGTCAAAAGAAGGTTTCTACAAGTACAATGAAAATAATTATTATTACCAGAATAAATGGGAAGATGGTACATTCATTGTAAAGACCCAATCTAAACATATCATTATTTTAAATTATTTTAATAAGTTAAACATTATATCTCACAAATGATCTCACAATCCCAAGAACCGAAGGTTTAGTGTATTAAAGGACTAGCTACATAAGCAGCTTATTTTATAATACTAGTGAACATTTATCCATAATCGAACAATACTAGACTCCCATCTAGACTTCTTATAATTTATACTCATCTTAATTACTTGGGTAATTTAAACATAAGAAAGTGGTGATCTAAAATTCTCATTAAGGGAAAAACTCATCAAAATATCATCATGAGTTATATTATATAAGCATATGATAAAACACGAGCATGGGAGAAATATATTATTGAAAATATAATGGAGTAATAATATTTGTCCAAAACTCATGATAGTAGGACATGTAATCTCAAATGATCAAACACGTACCATAGTATAAGAGTGTGAGATAATGAACATGATCCATGGAGCATAATCATATACATATGACATAGAACTATGACATGTCATGGAAATATTGAATGATGAGGAATTATGGAAAAAACATAAGTATATGAATTCATAACATTGTGATAAAATTCAATCATTACCACTTTGTGAAAAAACCAATGATGTTCACACATTAGGTTATGAAAAAACTCATGATGTCCACAAATTATATGTGAGAAAACACAATCATGCACACACGCCATTATCTCATGAGATATAAATCCTTATCCAATGCATTGGAGGGTGATATAAGAGCTAAATCATCAAAAGACATACATATATGTTCCATAATATATCAATTATTCATCATTCCATGATAACCCATGGAAAAAATGAGTTTCATATCATTTTCAAGTGGTATTGCATAACATGATATCCAAAGTAAATGGGTTGATACAAAAAAATAAATCACCCTAAAGGAGTATTTCATAAATGAATTTAGAGGGTTATTCATAAAAACTAACTCTATGGGGGATAAAACTTTTTTAATTAAAGATGAAAATTTAATTGAAACATAAAAGAGTATTTAGAAAACATTTCATAACATTTTTATAAAAAGAAGAAGATATGAGACACATTCAAAAATATCATTTTTGAGAAATTGAAATAAATTATTTTTCATATATTTTTTGTAAATAAATTTCAATAATGGATCATTTAAAATATATAAATTTCATCCAGTGGAAATATGGATTGGAAGATAAAATTCATGACTGGAAAAGGAAAAACATTTCCAGTATTTTTAAAAAAATACCTCTATCAAAACCCACATCCTAAAAAGAGTAATAAATATTCCATTTGAAGAGGGTTAAAGAGATATTAAAATATAACTATAAATAATACATATTTATATTTCAAAATAATAAATGAGAATATTGGTGAGAAGGGTGAATATGTACATAGAAGAAAAAGAGCTTATTTGAGTGGATGGGAATTATTCATAATAATGGCATATTTTAGAAGAGAAGTAAATTCATAAAGAGAAGAATAATTTAAGGTAAAAAGGTATTTTACCTAGATAAAATATAAAATATTTCTTGTAATATATAAATTATATCATATGATATACTTAAAATATAATATTCGAGAAAGATAGTTCAAGACTCAATAAAAGGAAATTGAGTTGATGAAAACCCTTACCTTTGCTCTCAACTTCCATGAAGTTAATTTAACTTCCCGTATATTAAAAATAACCATGTTTTTAAATTATTTCAAAGCATTATTCATATATATTATTCAATTATAATCATTTATTATACATTTATTAGTTAGTAATAGTTTGTTTCCATCATTAGATGTTAGTGATTTTAATTGCTCCATGCATGCTTTAAGAAGTTGATGTCAGTTACCATTATTTGACACAAAGTTCATAATTAAAATATTATCCAAGTTACTTGAACATATTTTTTATAATAATTTATAAATTTCTAATTTCATTCCTTGATAATTTTAGTCATAATTCATTAATGTGGAATCAGTGAGGAGCTTGTTTCAGTAATTTTTGAAGAAGAAAATTTTGTATTTTAATAACAAGTTAAATATTAATATAACCGTTAAAAAACCTTAATAAATTTATAAAATTAATTTAAATTCATTAAATACATTTTTAAAATCATTCAATTTGGTTGGTGATAAAAAAATTAAATATGTCATTTCATGGAGAAGGTAGTCTTCACGTACACACAAATGATGTTTTTATTTTCCATAAAACAAAAAGATGATAGAAAATGATTTATATTTACAAAATATTAATAATTTTATGAATATATTATTTATTCCTTCTATACCCTATTTTAAAAAACAATTTAAGGTGGTGATAAAAAATAAAACATATCGTTCATGGTGGCATTAGTCTACGCGTAACATGAATGACATTTTCAATTTTCTAAGGAAAAGGGGAAAGGTGGTAAATGGTTATTCCATCTGTATAAAATAATTTTAGTAAAGTAATAATACTAAATTAATTATATTATTATGGGTGAAATATATTTAAGAATATATATAAAGAGAAGAAATTGAAGAATGATTAGGGAGGAGAAAATACTTACGCAGAATATTTTGATTTATTCTTAGAAAATTTATTGATTTAGAAGGGATTTGGGAAATATATAAGAATCGGAATATAAAGAATGTGGGATAGGATTATTTTGGAAGGAAATTAGTAATATAATAGGGGAGAATTTTAATTTTTAGTGTATATTTTAATGGGTGTTGGGAATCTCCTTTTATAAGTGAAGGGAATGGCATTTTTGTAAATATAATTTCTTAATATAAAAAAGAAATCATTTTCAACTTGGAAAATGGATCCAAAGTGGAAAATAATGGAGTTTTGGAAAATTTAATGTTGATAAATCCCACAAAAACCTATTTTTAATCATGTTTTTAGCATGTTTTAGACCTTTTACCCCTTATATTTAACCCTTTTACCATTTTGACTTTTGTCGTAACAAATAGTTTTTAGCTATATAATTTATTTTTATGCCATAAAATAAAATGGAACTTGTTAAATAAATTTGAACTTCTGATTCAAAATATGAAATCAATTTTTTTAGATTCAATTTCTAAAATAGGTAAAAAATAATTCTAAAATAATATATGTATAGCGCATTAAAAACGGTTTTAGAGAAAAATATAACTTAAGTTATCAAATGTCAAATATAGGTTTGTAAATTAAACTTAATATTTTTAGATTTATATTTTTACATATAAAATATTTTTTTTTCAAGAAATGGTTTCATAAATTTTAATTTATGATTTAATCTTAATAATTTTATAAAAATCATGGTATTTATAAAAAAGACATTTTGCACTATTCACCAAAAATCAATATTTTTAGAAAAATACAAAAAAAATCATCATAATATAATATTTTTTAATTAATCTAAAAATTAAGTTCATTTTTAAAAATTAAAATTCTAAAATTTAGGAATTTAACTTTTAAAAGGAAACATAAAATATAATGAAACTCATTTTTATAGGAAAATGACTTTTTCAAATATTAACTATTCTTATTCATATTTTATATCAGTTTATAATTAAATTAGTATTAATATATTATCCATATCAAAAATATATTTATAATAATGTAACTATAATATATTTAATTTCTTAAAATAAAAAATTATAGTGCATAAAAAACTAGTTTTATATAAAAAATTAATCATAAAATAATATTATTAATTGTTTAGCTATACCAATTGAATTTCATTAGTAGATTTATATTGAAATTTACCTTTATTTTTTGTTATATATGTACTCACTAATATGATTACCTCAATTTATACCTACCAATTCAACATCTACTTTACAACGATTGTATTTATCTTAATAAAATGTGTCACGGTTCATTTTAGTTTGGAGTTGTGTCTGAAACAAGATATTTAACACAATGTTTATTTTTAGGAGAAAGATTCACTAAAATCATGACTTTTTACATTCTATACCCTCTTAAAAAATCTCATCCTTAAAATTTTATTACTATGTTGAAAAAAATGATGATGTTTTTGTCTCATTACATCCCTAGGTTCCCACATAACTTCCTAAAACTTATGATTTCACTATATAAATTTGACAATATGGGTGGTATTATTTTGAAACACTTTATCTATTCAATATATTATCTCCACTAGTCATTAATTTCATGAGATATCATGTTCCTATTTCACATCTTCTAAGTTCAGTACATGTGTGAAGGTTTTGGTATGCACTTCCTCAAAAGAGATACATAGAACACATCATGTACTTGGGAGAGGTTTGGAAGGAGTGATAGGAAATAATCCATGGAATTTATATGATAAAACATATAAAAGGGACTTATATACCTAGTTATCAGATCCCTTTTCTTACTAAATCCCATTGCCTTCTTCCAATGAGATATCTGAAGAAACACCTTATCACCAACTTCAAACTCCAAATCTCATCAGCAATTATCTATATAACTCTTGTATCAACTTTGTGCTACTTTCATATGTCATTGAATGGTTTGAACCTTTTATTTAATTTCTTGAATAAGGTCGGGTCTTATAAACTTACTCTCTTCAAATTCCTACCAGCATGTTGGATTCCTACATCTCTTCTCATATAAAGCCTCATACGTTGCCATCTGAATGCTAGAATGAAAAATGATGTTATATGAGAACTCTTCTAAGTGGAGGTGTTAATCCCAACATACTTGGAAATACATCGAAAAGGTATAAGTATATCATAAAGGGTTTAAATGGTTCCTTAATATTGACCATCTATATGAGGGTGACAATCAATTTTGAAGTTTAGATGTGTCTCTAATTCTTACTTAATACTTCTCAAAAACCTTAATTTAAACCTTGGATATCAATAAAATACAATATAGAGTGGTACACTATGTATCCTTACCACTTACCTTATATATATCTTGGTGATTCAATTGAGTGAGAAATGTTTTTAAAGGAAATAAAATGCATTGAATTTTTAAGGTGATCAACTAAAACTCAAACCTTATTATGTCCTTTAGATGCCTCAGTGTGTGATGACCCAAAGTTTTATAAATGAAATTCCCTTTTGAAATTAATAAATTCCATATTAAGTAATAAAGTTATAGAAAATACATGAACTACTTTGGACAATTATAATTTATATCCTATTAGATTTAAAAGACTATTAAGCACCATAACCATTGATAATATAGTTGTTGTACAGTGACCGTTAAGATTATTATATATTAAGGGTTATGATAAAGTCCAATTAACATGGATGGAAGAAGCGATAACCTAGACTAGTAATATCATACCCTATGAAACCAATTTATCAGAGATTCTAAAGGAGATGTAATCACTGGGCTTTACCCCTTTCCAAGACCAAGTTATGATTCAACAACTAAAGCATGAGAAAAACTTTTTATAGGAGAAGTTCAAGCTTATTGAGATCACATCCAAAACCATATTCACCAAACCACCCTAAGAAATTATCACCATCACGCACCTTACTCTTAGGTAATATGCTGATGCAATCAAGGGTTATGTATCTAAACCCTAATAGTATGAATTTGTATATTTTTTTATTAAAAAAATGATTATATTTATCTTTTTTACTATTACTTTATAATTATTAAATAATAAGTTTCATAAAATTAAATTTTTTATACAATGAAACACAAATTGTATTTTTATGAAATATATAGTTTAAATCTAGACACTCTTTTTTATGAAATCAAGAATTTTTTTAAAATTTTATTTTAATAAAATATTATTATTATATAATATTTATTTAATATATATTATAATATAATTTTATGAAGTCAAATGTGATTTTTATAAGGGTCAAAAACTGTTATCCTCATAAAAACCTATATTTTTCAGTAAATAGGTATTTTTGATTTATAAGTGAAAAATATCATATTTAGATAATTATTTTGATAAAATAAATATTATTTTTGAAATCAACACATTTAAATTATCTAACGGTGAATTCTTCATGATTTTATGAAACTATTGAATTTTTGGGTAAAAATTAAATATAGTATAATTATAAGGTATGTATTATGAAATCCTAAAAGCCCAAAAGTGATGTAATAAATACTATAAAGATTATCCAAGAGAAAAATTATGTTTTCCATTTAAAATAAAGTGTTTTTGAAGTTATTTTATTAATTTTATAAACCCCTAATGAATCCGTAAAAACCTATATTATATTTTAATGTTTTAAAATAAATTATTTAACATGACACACTTACACATCACCAAGGGTATTATTTTTAATGATTTTTGTTATTATCCTTATAAAATATTGAATACCACTCCTCATTGGGAGAAACCATGGGCAAAAACCATGGTAAGGTTTTTGGTTTTTATTATTTTATCATAGAGTCCAAAACCTAAGTTTAGAAATTAATAAATAATTCTCCTCCCTTTTGCTATAAAAACTCACCCAACCTCTCATTTACCTCCACTCAAATCCATTGGATCAAAAATTTACTCTATATTTCCCTCTTTATAACCCTCCCAAGGTGTCCCAAATCTCTTATGGAGCTCCTTCAAATCTTTTAAAAGTTCCCTCTCAAGGCAAGGGATCCTCTCCTTCTCCTTATTATTCAAGAACCTTATTTATATTATGACTTTTTATTTCCAATTTTTCATGTTGGGATATGTTATTATACATAAATTTTACTTTCATTATGATTTATAAGAGTTTATATACCCCTTTCACTCTCATTAATCCTATCTATAAATCTTTATGTACCCCTTTTATGCTATCAAATTTATCCTACAATTTTCCATGCTAAACATTTGTGTGGTGAATAACCATCCTCATTTCCAATCAAGGGTATTCACCTAGATGTATCTATCCTTAATTTATTGTTTAATTATATGTATTTAACCCACACTCCTTAATAGTTAGATTAAAAGTGATGAAATACATCCTTATATAGTATGATTTATGTGGCATAGTTATGCATGTACGTGATATAAAAGTGACGAGTGGGTCTGAAATTATATATCCCTCCAATGAATTGGGTAATATTTTTATTTGATGTGATATAATGTATGTTGAATATGATTTTATACTAATCACATTATTTTATGATGTCTTGTTGGTTAGCCTTGACTTATGTTTATGATGTCATGTTTTATATTGTTTCCACATTACTATGTTACCTTTATGTTATCATCTTATATCATGGTTAGATGTTCAATTTTATGATTATAACCCCTCTTATTTTACCTTGATATGGATATTAACTTAAATTTATTTCTTTCATAATGTTATTATTTTATTATTCTATTACTTGGCTTATAGCTCACCCCTTTCTTATGTACATCCTCAGGTTATCCCATATAGTTTTATAAGATCAAGGAAATTTAAGGTCCTATTATAGAGTTTTAGTTTATGTATTTGTTTTTATGTTTCGATTTTTATACTATATACCTAATTACCCAAAGACACTAGACCTCATGATATTATAAGGTTGTATTAGGTGTATCGTTATGTAATAAATATTGTAATAAAGTATATGAAATATATGGGTTATCATAGTTGGTATCAGAGGAAAACTCTAGTTATTTTAAGGTATTATGATTATAAAACCCTAGATAAATCCTTAGGGATATAACTAATCATATTAAAACATTCTTAAATTTTGGTAAATTATAGAGTAAGTGGTTTCCAAGAAAATAAATCTCTATCAAGATACCGTAAGTGGATGTGACTCTAACACAGTTGTACTTAGGGATAATAACCCCAAAAAGGATGTGTTAATCTGAAATCAATCATCACCTGGTGCACGAAAAAGGGGCCTTACTGCACACCTGGTTTGAGACTCCTGAGGGATATGCTTTGGTAAGTTCTCAAGTTCATTAAAAACCATTATTAAGGGCACAAAAATGACCATAGGATCTTATGTTAGGAAATAGATCGTGGATAACTTATATTTAAACCTATAAATTCAAAGGTTAAGGAATATATTTCATTTATGATTTATACCTTAAATTTTCATAGTTTCCCTTCTATATGATTAATAGTTTGAAAATTCTCATCCCTAAGTCTATTTCGGATGAAGTAAATGGTTAAAACCAGAATCAAATAGTGAAAGGTAGGCTTATCATCCATTCATGAACTTAAAATTTTATATGTGAGTATGTTACTGCACATTCTTTCCTATCACATGATTTTAGCATAACTATTCAAACACCATCACAAAAAATATAAGTAGATTTATTGGTAAAAACAGAAAATGGGGAAATTATTGCATCCCGTGTATATAACTCCTCCTCTTTCTATGTTTGTAGGATAATATTTCTAATGAACCTTGGATACTCCCTTTAGCATAATTTGATGTTATTCTAGGTATAAACTATATTTACTTGTATATAGAAAACATAAATTTCAGAGAGAAGGAAATCACCCTATGTATCACAAATCGCTCTTTGATTCTATACAAGTGAAAAGAGGAGGATGAATCTCCTTTGGTATTATCATCTCAAACAAGGATGAGAAAGTGTATCTAGCTTAAATGATTGAGAATAAGGAAAATATCATCCTTGGAGACATTCCCATTGTAATGTAATATATTTATGTGTTTCCCAAATAATTATTTGGTATTCCACCAAGCCATGATATTGAATTCTTAATCAATTTTATACCTGGATCTTTTCCAATATCAAAGTCTCCATATATTATGGCCATTGTTAAAATTTATAATCTAAATAAGAAACTATAGTGGAATCTAGATAAAGTGTTTATACATCAAGGTGCTTCACCATGGTGTACATTGGTCCTCTTAGTCGAGAAGAAGGATGGGTTAATGCACTTCTTCATTGTTTATCGTGAGCTCAAAAAAATCATGATAAAAAAATATCATCTACCAAAAATTGATGAATTGTTCATCGGATACATAGATACCAGTACTTATCTAAGGTGGATACTTAGTCAGTATATTATTAAGTAAAGGTGAAGTAATAGGATATCCCCAAGACTTATTTTCATGAAAGGTACAGGCACTACAAGTTCATAGTGATGCCTTTTTGCCTCATTGATTCTCCAAAAATCTTTATAGAATTAATGAATAGATTCTTTAGGTATTACCTTAAAAATTTTATGGTATTATTTATAGATGATATTCTCATCTAATTCAAAAGAAATGTGAATCATGTGGAGCATTTTTATGTTGTACTAAAAACATTTCAGAAAGAAAATATTTATGAAAAGTATAGTAAATGTGAGTTTTTTATGGATAAAGTAACATTCTTGGAGAATTTTATCACCATCAAAGGGAAATATGGGGATCCTTCAAAAATAGAGGCAATTGAAGGATGGACCAGACACACCATTGTTATGGAAATATATAGCTTCCTTAGATTATATAGGTATTATTATTGATTTATGAGAAACTTATTATGATTTTAAATCCCACTAACCAAGCTAACTTATAAGGATTTGAAGTTTTTATAGAATGATGGATGTTAATTAAGTTTTAAAGAGATGAAGAAGAGGCTAATCACTTCACCTGTTCTTAAATTACCCACCAATGGGGAAAATTTTGTGATCTCTAGCGATGTGTCCAAAAAAAATTTGGGTTGTGTACTCATACAAGATGAAAAATTGATAGCATATGCCTCTTCTGATTAATGAGACATGAGCAGAACTACCCAACACATGATCTAGAATTAGCTACATTGATTTTTCACTGAATATTTGGCGTAATTATCTCTATGGGGAGAAGTGTGACATATATACAGATCATAATATCCTCAATTATATATTCACACAAAAGGATATCAACATACACCAATAAATGTGGTTAGGGTTGATCAAAGAATATTATTGTTCAATTTATTACCATCCTAGGAAGGCGAACAAAGTGCCAGATGCTTTGAGTGGAAAGGATCCTATAACCATATCCATGATCTGAATTGAAAAGGATCCAAACTTCTTGAATGTATAGAGGATAGAAATGGGAATAATAAAATGATATTCATCCTATTTTACTCAAATGACTGCTCAACCATATATTCTTAAGAGGTTCAAGGAGGATTTAAAGGATGATTAGATGATACAAAAAAAAGTTAATGAATATTCCAAAGTTCAACTTTGCTAAATATGGAATTATAAGGCTTAGAAACTGAATAGGTGTCTCATAAAACCATAATTGAAGAGGGAATTTTTGGATGATACACATAACTCATACTTCTCAATTCATCTAGGAATAACTAAGATTTATAGATATTTGAATAAAAACTTTTGGCGGGATAACACTGAGAGGAAGATTGTAGAATTTGTATCATGATTCTTGGTATATCAATAATTAAAGGATAAAAGAAATAGATCTAAGGTTTTGGTGAAACCACTACTGGAAATTCGAGCTATAGCCACGGTTCTAAACCGTGGCTATAGGCCCTCAAACCGTGGCTATAGGTAATAGCCACGGTTTGAGGAACCGTGGCCAAGTTTGGCGTGGCTATAGGCCTAGACCTATAGCCACGGTTCCAAACCGTGGCTTTAACTCTATAGCCACGGTTCAAACCGTGGCTATAGGTTTATAGCCACGGTTAAAACCGTGGCTGTATACCTAATGCCACGGTTTCAACCGTGGCTATACTAAAGGCCGGACAAAATCTATAGCCACGGTTTAAAACCGTGGCATTATGTCTATAGCCACGGTTTAAAACCGCGGCAATACATCAATAGCCACGGTTTTGAACCGTGGCTATAGGGTGTCCAAATTCATAAAAAAAAAATACCCCCTGGACACACCCTGGACACCCCCATGCCACCCCCGGCCAGTCCCCCCTGCCAGTACCCCCGGACAGCCCCTCGTGCACCCCCGGACAGCCCCCCGTGCACCCCCGGACAGCCCCCCGTGCACCCCTGGACAGCCCCCCCGGCCAGCCCCAGCCAGCCCCCCGTGCACCCCCGAGCAGCCCCCCGACCAGCCCCGGACAGCCCCTCGTGCACCCCTGGACAGCCCCCCCGGCCAGCCCCAGCCAGCCCCCCGTGCACCCCCGAGCAGCCCCCCGACCAGCCCCGGACAGCCCCCCGTGCACCCCCGGACAGCCCCCAGCCCCCAGCCCCCCCTGCCCCCTGCTTGTCCCCCTGCCAGCTCCCCCCCTGCTAGTCCCCCCCTGCCCCCTGCTAGTCCCCCACTGCCCCCTGCTAGTACCCCCCCCCCCCCCGCCACCCCCCCTTCTTGTCCCCTTGCCAGCCCCCCCTGCCACCCCCCTGCCAGTCCCCCCTGCCCCCAGACACCCCCCCTGCTAGTCCCCCTGCCCCCTGCTAGTCCCCCACTGTCCCCTGTTAGTCCCCCCCCCCCCCCGCCACCCCCCCGCTTGTCCCCTTGCCAGCCCCCCCAGCCACCCCCTGCTTGTCCCCCTGCAAGCCCCCCCTGCTTGTCCCCCTGCCAGCCCCACCCCTGCTCCTGCCAGCCCCCCCCCTGCCCCCCTGCCAGCCCCCCCCCCCTTCCCCCTGCTTGTCCCCCTTCCAGCCCCCCCGGCCACCCCCATGCCCCCTGTTTGCCCCCTGCCGCTACCCCCCCCCCCCCTTCCCCCTGCCAGCCCCCCCGCCCCTGCTTGTCCCCCTGCCAACCCCCCCTGCTGGACACCCCCCCTGTCCGTGCACCCCCGGACAGCCCCCCATGCACCCCCGGACAGCCCCCCATGCACCCCTGGACAGCCCCCCGTGCACCCCTTGCCAGCCCCCCCAGCCACCCCCTGCTTGTCCCCCTGCAAGCCCCCCCTGCTTGTCCCCCTGCCAACCCCACCCCTGCTCCTGCCAGCCCCCCCCCCCCATGCCCCCTGCTTGCCCCCCTGCCAGCCCCCCCCCCCCCCTTCCCCCTGCTTGTCCCCCTTCCAGCCCCCCCGGCCACCCCCCTGCCCCCTGCTTGCCCCCTGCCGCCACCCCCCCCCCCCCTTCCCCCTGCCAGCCCCCCCGCCCTGCTTGTCCCCCTGCCAACCCCCCCTGCTGGACACCCCCCCTGTCCGTGCACCCCCAGACAGCCCCCCGTGCACCCCCGGACAGCCCCCCATGCACCCCCGGACAGCCCCCGTGCACCCCTGGACAGCCCCCCCGGCCAGCCCCGGCCAGCCCCCCGTGCACCCCCAGACAGCCCCGGACAGCCCCCATGTGCACCCCCGGACAGACCCCATGCAGCCCCCATCCCCCCTGCACAGAACCCCGGAAACCCCCTGCCCCCTGCTTGTCCCCCTGCCAGCCCCCCCTGCCCCCTGCTTGTCCCCCTGCCAGCTCCCCCCCTGCCCCCTGCTAGTCCCCCACTGCCCCCTGCTAGTCCCCCCCCCGCCACCCCACCCCCCCTGCTTGTCCCCTTGCCAGCCCCCCCTGCCAGTCCCCACTGCCCCCTGACACCCTCCCTGCTAGTCCCCCTGCCCCCTGCTAGTCCCCCACTGCCCCCTGTTAGTCCACCCCCCCCCCCCGCCACCCCCCTGCTTGTCCCCTTGCCAGCCCCCCTGCCGCCCCCTGCCAGCCCCCCCTGCTTGTCCCCCTGCCAGCCCCCCCTGCTCCTGCCAGCCCCCCCCCCCCCCCCCCCGCCCCCCTGCCAGCCCCCCCCCCCCCCCTTCCCCCTGCTTGTCACCCTGCCAGCCCCCCCGGCCACCCCCCTGCTTGTCCCCCTGCCAGCCCCCCCTGCCCCTGCCAGCCCCCCCTGCCAGCCCCCCCCCCCCTTCCCCCTGCTTGTCCCCCTGCCAGCCCCCCCCCCCCCCCTGCCCCCTGCTTGTCCCCCTGCCAGCCCCCCCCCCCCCCTGCCCCCCTGCCAGCCCCCCCTTCCCCCTGCTTGTCCCCCTGCCAGCCCCCCCTGCCCCCTGCTTGTCCCCCTGCCAGCCCCCCCTGCCCCCTGCTTGCCCCCTGCCACCCCCCCCCCCCTTCCCCCTGCCAGCCCCCCCAGCCCCTGCTTGTCCCCCTGCCAACCCCCCCTGCTGGACACCCCCCCTGTCCGTGCACCCCCGGACAGCCCCCCGTGCACCCCCGGACAGCCCCCCGTGCACCCCCGGACAGCCCCCCGTGCACCCCCGGACAGCCCCCCCGGCCAGCCCCGGCCAGCCCCCCGTGCACCCCCGGACAGCCCCACGACCAGCCCCGGACAGCCCCCCGTGCACCCCCGGACAGCCCCCATGTGCACCCCCGGACAGCCCCCCGTGCACCCCCGGACAGCCCCCCCGTGCACCCCCAGACAGCCCCCCCGTGCACCCCCGGACAGCCCCCATATGCACCCCCGGACAGCCCCCATATGCACCCCCAAACAGCCCCCCGTGCACCCCTGGACAGCCCCCCGGCCAGCCCCGGACAACCCCCTGTGCACCCCCGGACAGCCCCCCGACCAGCCCCGGACAGCCCCCCGTGCACCCCCGGACAGCCCCCATGTGCACCCCCGGACAGACCCCATGCAGCCCCATTCCCCCCGGACAGCCCCCCGTGCACCGCCGGACAGCCCCCATGTGCAACCCCGGACAACCCCCATGTGCACCCCCGGACAAACCCCATACAGCCCCCTACCCCCCTGCACAGAACCCCGGGCGTTTATCAAGCGCGTGCAACGCTTAAAGAACGCATAATGAGCCCTACCGCGCAGACCACACGTCCGATTGACGCGCCGTCTGCGCGTGCACGTCGCGAATAATAATGGGATTGTTGTCCTGTGATTTCAGGGCAATCCGATGTCGTCCGCTATGAGTTTGACCGTTAGACGCCTGTTTTGGCCGTTTATGACACCGGAACGGCGTTCCCGGTCACCCCGGGCACACGGCACGTCCGATTGACGTGCCGTCTGCTCGACCACATCACAATTCACTTACCCTTTGATTTCGTCCGATTTCAGGCCATTCGGACTTCGTTCGGACCGTTTGGACCCCTCCACGCGCGTTTATCAAGCGCGCGCAACGCTTAAAGAACGCATAATGAGCCCTACCGCGCAGACCGCACGTCCGATTGACGCGCCGTCTGCGCGTGCACGTCGCGAATAATAATGGGATTGTTGTCCTGTGATTTCAGGGCAATCCGATGTCGTCCGCTATGATTTTGACCGTTAGACGCCTGTTTTGGCCGTTTATGACACCGGAACGGCGTTCCCGGTCACCGCGGGCACACGGCACGTCCGATTGACGTGCCGTCTGCTCGACCACATCACAATTCACTCGCCCTTTGATGTCGTCCGATTTCAGGCCATTCGGAATTCGTTCGGCCCGTTTGGACCCCCCCACGCGCGTTTATCAAGCGCGCGCAACGCTTAAAGAACGCATAATGAGCCCTCCTGCGCAGACCGCACGTCCGATTGACGTACCGTCTGCGCGTGCACGTCGCGAATAATAGTTTGAATGTTGTCCTGTGATTTCAGGTCAATCCGATGTCATTCGCTATGAGTTTGACCGTTAGACGCCCGTTTTGGCCGTTTATGACACCAGAACGGCGTTCCCGGTCACCGCGGGCACACGGCACGTCCGATTGACGTGCCGTCTGCTCGACCACATCACAATTCACTCACCCTTTGATGTCGTCCGATTTCAGGCCATTCGCAATTCGTTCGGCCCGTTTGGACCCCCCACGTGCTTTTCTCAAGCGCGCGCAACGCTTAAAGAACGCATAATGAGCCCTCCTGCGCAGACCGCACGTCCGATTGACGTGCCGTCTGCGCGTGCACGTCGCGAATAATAATTTGAATGTTGTCCTGTGATTTCAGGGCAATCCGATGTCGTCCGCTATGAGTTTGACCGTTAGACGCCTATTTTGGCCGTTTATGACACCGGAACGGCGTTCCCGGTCACCGCGGGCACACGGCACGTCCGATTGACGTGCCGTCTGCTCGACCACATCACAATTCACTCACCCTTTGATGTCGTCCGATTTCAGGCCATTCTCAATTCGTTCGGCCCGTTTGGACCCCCCCACGCGCGTTTCTCAAGCGCGCGCAACGCTTAAAGAACGCATAATGAGCCCTCCTGCGCAGACCGCACGTCCGATTGACGTGCCGTCTGCGCGTGCACATCGCGAATAATAATTTGAATGTTGTCCTGTGATTTCAGGTCAATCCGATGTCGTTCGCTATGAGTTTGACCGTTAGACGCCCGTTTTGGCCGTTTATGACACCAGAACGGCGTTCCCGGTCACCGCGGGCACACGGCACGTCCGATTGACGTGCCGTCTGCTCGACCACATAACAATTCACTCACCCTTTGATGTCGTCCGATTTCAGGCCATTCGCAATTCGTTCGGCCCGTTTGGACCCCCCACGCGCGTTTCTCAAGCGCGCGCAACGCTTAAAGAACGCATAATGAGCCCTCCTGCGCAGACCGCACGTCCGATTGATGTGCCGTCTGCGCGTGCACGTCGCGAATAATAATTTGAATGTTGTCCTGTGATTTCAGGTCAATCCGATGTCGTTCGCTATGAGTTTGACCGTTAGACGCCCGTTTTGGCCGTTTATGACACCAGAACGGCGTTCCCGGTCACCGCGGGCACACGGCACGTCCGATTGATGTGCCGTCTACTCGACCACATCACAATTCACTCACCCTTTGATGTCGTCCGATTTCAGGCCATTCGCAATTCGTTCGGCCTGTTTGGACCCCCCACGCGCGTTTCTCAAGCGCGCGCAACGCTTAAAGAACGCATAATGAGCCCTCCTGCGCAGACCGCACGTCCGATGGTGACTAGGTCTCATAGCTCATCTACCTACAACTTGGAATGGGATGATGACGTCGGGGAGGGGGTTATGAAAACAAAATGCTTTATTATGAAGGCATTTTTATCAATGTCTAGCCCCATCTCCTCTCTTATGTCATCTTTTGTTTTTAATAAAATGGCTTTAGAGCCTTTCGGCTCGAAGCTTCTTTCTGTCATACTCTAATTCTGTTAAGCCTCTCAAACTTGACACACTGTCATACTCTAATTCTGTTAAGCCTCTCAAACTTCCAGCCCTCAATGAGGGCTGCAATTCTGTATTAAAGGATGGGAACGAAAATTACAGCAGAAAAATAGAAGAAATAGGGAAAACAACAGAAGAAATCCTCAGGAGGCCCCCAGGCTGAGGGAGGAAGATCAAGCTAACAAGCCACCAGGCCGATCTTCCGCTGAACTGTAAATGGCCCATAGAAACGAGGGGCAGGTTTCTGAGAAATCTGGCAGGTTAAAGAGTGTTGTTTGTGAGGCCGAAAGCGTACGGAAACAGGATCTCCCACATGGAGGGCAAGGTGACGGCAGTGTATTAGTAATCTGCTTCATGATGTCTTGGGACCGACTCAAATAATATTTGATTCCACGATCAAGCAGTGCATGGGCAACAGCGGGCAACTAGATTTCTGATGGAACAGCGTAGGTCTCGTGGCAGCGATTTACCACCTCTGTTTGGTCATCCGTTTGCGGGTGGTATGTCAAGCTGAGTTTTAAGTCAGTGCCTTGGAGTTTGAGCAGTTCAATCCAAAAATGGCTTACAAAAATGGGATTGTGGTCGCTGGAATGCTATGCAAACTGACAATCTCCCACACGAAAACCTCGCCCACACTCCCACACTCTTTGCTGTGTAAGGGTGTTTTAGGGGTAAAAAATGGCCATATTTAGAGAGATGATCAATGATGACCAGAATCACAGTGCAACCACGGGATTAGGGTAGTCCGGTGATAAAATCCATAGAGAGACCCGACCACACCAGCTGGGGAATTTCCAACGGCTGCAACAGGCCAGCCGGATATAGTGTGGAATATTTATTTCGTTGGCATTTGGCCCATTGGCAAACTGTTGAATCGGTATTTTCATCCCGACCCAATATAAATTGGCAGGCAATTTTCTATACGTGCGGCAAAAACCAGAATGACCCCACTACGGAGACAAATGGAACTCAGCCAGCAATATGGGCACCCATGGGGACGAACTAGACAGCACCAACCGGCCCTTATAACAGAGGACACCTTGCAGAAAAGAGTAAGTAGGAAAGGAAGGAGCATCTGCTTGCAGAGTGATGATGACTTAGCTGAAAAATGGGTCGTCTGAAACGCCTGTGAGCAAGTGGGGCTGAACCTCCCCCCTGTTGGATGTGGCTGGAGCAGGGCCACATCACGGCGTGACCGCGGCGTGACCGCGGCGTGACCGCGGCGTGACCGCGGCGTGACCGCAGCGTGTTGGCCCGATCCAGCGACATCCGCGGGGCAGCATCTTCCGACCAGGAGCGAAGGGAGCGGGAGGAGGCTGGAATGTGGGTGAAAGGGGGCTGGTTGCAGGTGTTGGGGGGATGGTGCGGGCTGATTCGAAGGTGGGGGGGCTGTTGCGGGCTGGAATGCTGGTGGCAGCGGGCTGATGACTTTGCTGAAAAATGGGTCGTCTGAAACGCCTGTGAGCAAGTGGGGCTGAACCTCCCCCCTGCTGGATGTGGCTGGAGTAGGGCCACATCACGGCGTGACCGCGGCGTGACCGCGGCGTGACCGCGGCGTGACCGCGGCGTGACCGCAGCGTGTTGGCCCGATCCAGCGACATCCGCGGGGCAGCATCTTCCGACCAGGAGCGAAGGGAGCGGGAGGAGGCTGGAATGTGGGTGAAAGGGGGCTGGTTGCAGGTGTTGGGGGGATGGTGCGGGCTGATTCGAAGGTGGGGGGGCTGTTGCGGGCTGGAATGCTGGTGGCAGCGGGCTGATGACTTTGCTGAAAAATGGGTCGTCTGAAACGCCTGTGAGCAAGTGGGGATGAACCTCCCCCCTGCTGGATGTGGCTGGAGCAGGGCCACATCACGGCGTGACCGCGGCGTGACCGCGGCGTGACCGCGGCGTGACCGCGGCGTGACCGCGGCGTGACCGCGGCGTGACCGCGGCGTGACCGCGGCGTGACCGCGGCGTGACCGCGGCGTGACCGCGGCGTGACCGCGGCGTGACCGCAGCGTGTTGGCCCGGTCCAGCGACATCCGCGGGGCAACATATTCCACTTAGTTTCAAATAGGATGATATGGATGGCATGAGAGGATGTTTTCTCAGAAGATTTAAAGAAATGAATGCTAATCTGTGATGAATAGAGGATTGGATGACCCCTGATATACCTAATTCGGTGAGGTTTGGAGATCTAGAAATGTGTAGGAATACCTAGAGGAATAAAATATGCCAGACAATTCCAAACCAATTTTTTCAGTTGAATTGAGCTTTTGTACCACCTGCTATGCACGTTTTGTGGAAAGATGGATGAGAGGCAGCGCTGAGAGGAGATATAGTTTAGGAATGAGGAAATACGAAAAATTATAGAGCTAACCATTCAATGTTTCTCTAAGGAGGAGTAACCGCCGCAGGGTGTCGTCCTGGAGCAGGGCCAAATCACGGCGTGACCGCGGCGTGACCGCGGCGTGACCGCGGCGTGACCGCGGCGTGACCGCGGCGTGACCGCGGCGTGACCGCGGCGTGACCGCGGCGTGACCGCGGCGTGACCGCGGCGTGACCGCAGCGTGTTGGCCCGGTCCAGCGACATCCGCGGGGCAACATATTCCACTTAGTTTCAAATAGGATGATATGGATGGCATGAGAGGATGTTTTCTCAGAAGATTTAAAGAAATGAATGCTAATCTGTGATGAATAGAGGATTGGATGACCCCTGATATACCTAATTCGGTGAGGTTTGGAGATCTAGAAATGTGTAGGAATACCTAGAGGAATAAAATATGCCAGACAATTCCAAACCAATTTTTTCAGTTGAATTGAGCTTTTGTACCACCTGCTATGCACGTTTTGTGGAAAGATGGATGAGAGGCAGCGCTGAGAGGAGATATAGTTTAGGAATGAGGAAATACGAAAAATTATAGAGCTAACCATTCAATGTTTCTCTAAGGAGGAGTAACCGCCGCAGGGTGTCGTCCTGGAGCAGGGCCAAATCACGGCGTGACCGCGGCGTGACCGCGGCGTGACCGCGGCGTGACCGCGGCGTGACCGCGGCGTGACCGCGGCGTGACCGCGGCGTGACCGCAGCGTGTTGGCCCGGTCCAGCGACATCCGCGGGGCAACATCTTCCACTTAGTTTCAAATAGGATGATATGGATGGCATGAGAGGATGTTTTCTCAGAAGATTTAAAGAAATGAATGCTAATCTGTGATGAATAGAGGATTGGATGACCCCTGATATACCTAATTCGGTGAGGTTTGGAGATCTAGAAATGTGTAGGAATACCTAGAGGAATAAAATATGCCAGACAATTCCAAACCAATTTTTTCAGTTGAATTGAGCTTTTGTACCACCTGCTATGCACGTTTTGTGGAAAGATGGATGAGAGGCAGCGCTGAGAGGAGATATAGTTTAGGAATGAGGAAATACGAAAAATTATAGAGCTAACCATTCAATGTTTCTCTAAGGAGGAGTAACCGCCGCAAGGTGTCGTCATGCTTGTCCCCCTGCCAGCAACAGATGGAAAACATATTCAGCACAAAAGTGATCGGAAATGCCAACCAAATGAAAGAAGCTAGATTAAAACCAATAACCAACAAGCAGGAAAAAAAAATTGGACATTCAGAATGCATGTGTGTTCAATGATTCCAATATCTAAAGTGTGTTTCAGCTAGACTCTTAACTCAAAGAAGAATTCACATAGATGAGTCATGCATGAATAAGCTCAAATGACGTGTTAGATTGGCACATAGATTTGTCAGCTCACCTTGATAAAGATCGAATGGCAAACCACTGATTGGTAATCATACTTTAATTTGCTACAGTCTGTACATGCAACAAATAAAACCATGAATTATTATTAATGAATATATAAGACTCATAAGCAATGAAATGTCATATAGAAATTTTGTTATTACTACATAACAATAAAATACTAAAGTGCAGATTAAAATGCAGAATAAAAAGCCTGAATATGTTGATAAGAAATACCAGTCAGTTTCTTCTCCATGCTTGTAAATTGAAGGCATTCATTCCATCAGCCCATGCACATTCACCAATATTTTGGTTCATCGCTATGCTGGGATGAGAACAATCAAAGTATGTCTAGCAACTCTTAGACATGACCCACAAAAATCAATATACAGTGGAGTCAATAGTTAAAACATATCACCTGCATTCATATGTTGGATGAAAAGGGGGTCAACTCCATGATTTTACGACCAATAACCTGCATTCATATAGTGTGTAAATGCAAATGAAAAATGATGCATGGTAGGGAGGTTTATTCCACAATTTTAGGAAAACATACCTGTTGTAGAGATCTCGCACTTATTAGTGCAGGATTCCCACTGCCCAGCCCCTCCCCCCCACTCCCTACTGCCCTCCCCACTGCCCAGCCCCCCCCCCCACTGCCCAGCCCCCCCCCCCACTGCCCACCCCCTCCCCCTCCTGCCCAGCCCTCCCCCCCACTGCCCAGCCCCCCACTGCCCAGCCCCCCCCCCCCACTGCCCTCCCCCTCCCCCTCCTGCCCAGCCCTCCCCCCCACTGCCCAGCCCCCCCCACTGCCCAGCCCCCCCCCCCACTCCCTACTGCCCTCCCCACTGCCCACCCCCCCCACTCCCTACTGCCCTCCCCACTGCCCAGCACCCCCCCACTCCCTACTTCCCTCCCCACTGCCCAGCCCCCCCCCCACTGCCCAGCCCCCCCCACTGCCCACCCCCTCCCCCTCCTGCCCAGCCCTCCCCCCCACTGCCCAGCCCCCCACTGCCCAGCCCCCCCCCCCCCACTGCCCTCCCCCTCCCCCTCCTGCCCAGCCCTCCCCCCCACTGCCCATCCCCCCACTGCCCAGCCCCCCCCCCCCACTGCCCTCCCCCTCCCCCTCCTGCCCAGCCCTCCCCCCCACTGCCCAGCCCCCCACTGCCCAGCCCTCCCCCCCACTGCCCAGCCCCCCCCCCCCACTGCCCTCCCCCTCCCCCTCCTGCCCAGCCCTCCCCCCCACTGCCCAACCCCCCACTGCCCTCCAATGTACAGAACTTTGGTGGGTACGATCAATCATAGAACGTCTCATCTGCAATAAGTAAAGATCAACATCATCTAGTGAACAATTGTTATTAGAATTCATTTACAAAAACTGTAACAGCAATGGTATACATTATTTTCATACCATCATTCTCTTCGACATTATAATCAATCATCTTAATCGTCATCAAAATCAATATTCTGCAAGAAAACAATCAGAAACAGAGTTATGATTAGAAATATTTACCAAATTTTATAGCACAGTGCTCACTATCTATAGGTGGTGAAATAGTTATACCTGGCCTGTGAAGTATCTGTGGGATGTTTTATGATATTTTCCAGATCTGTACAGCAGTGCATTTTCTCTATAGAGACATTCATAACCTGCATGGGCTTAGTTTCCTGTATCGATATTGTGGTACCATGTTCAACTGATTTGGGTGCCACAAAAGCAGTATTACAGGGCTTATTTAGTGTCTCGGCGTACCCATAATTGGCAGGATTGCTAATAGTATTAGTGTGAGTTGGGATAGCAGAAACTGGTTCATCATCTTTTATTTTGATTTCATTCTTTAGTCCAAGAGAGGTGTCATTGTTAGCAGGTTGTATTATTGAATCCTTAAGGATAGAAATTGTAGGTTTCATATTACGGAACATCTTAGAAATAGTATTATCACTACTAAAAGAAAGCTGAGACCAATCAGAAAAGGCATTTGTAGTAGTGGAGAACCGTAGTTTAGTAGTCATTCTCATTCCCAATAAGATATGGTAAATATTAATGATATTGATCAAAAAAACAATGTAATTGGATGCATAGAACTCGTCATACATTACCAATCCAAACATACAATTAACATCAAAAGTGAGTCTCAATATCAGTATCATCAAAA
The DNA here is from genome assembly GCA_963277665.1 of Viscum album. Taxonomy (NCBI): domain Eukaryota; kingdom Viridiplantae; phylum Streptophyta; class Magnoliopsida; order Santalales; family Viscaceae; genus Viscum; species Viscum album. Next base: position 1,648,991,406 of record OY728159.1, read on the forward strand.
TCATGATAACCCTCATCCACACCTCCTACAGAAACACCATCACCACCTCTCACACCACCAATATCATCATCGGCATCGACATCTGCATCCGAACCGGCACCAGCACCGGGTCCAGCACTAGGTCCGGCTCCGGCTCCAACAGAAGAATCTACATTAGCAGAACGCATCGACATCAAAAAGGCATCAACCGTTGCAGCTGCTTCTGGTGGAAGTGTAGAAGAAAGGGCAGACATAAACTTAATCATATTTGCAGTTATCGCCTGTTCTGATTTTTGACTTGCTTCTTTGATTGCGGCATTCATTTGTTCCACTGTGACAAAACCAGAACCGGTACTCGAAGAAACGTTAGTAGACCAGTATCGAGATGGTACAATCTTCTTCCCAGGCCGACAACGCACTCTACCCTGATGCTCATCTCCTAATACCTGATGTAGATGATCGTTTGGGCCCAAATTGTCAGGTTCTTTTTCTGCCAACGCCTCTAAAGCATTCTGTTGATTGATATATAACATAAATTAAAATGATAAAATAATATAAGGAATTAAATTCATTAAAAATCAAAGAAATTGAAATATACTTACAATCGCCTTCTCGGTGTCGGGATTTGGCACAGTACCATCTTTCTTTTTCCGGCTTGTACAAAACAAAGTTGAGCGAGGAACGCGACCCTCAATATTCAATGACTTTTTCTGGAAAAAAACAAAGAAATAAATCAAAATTGGAAGTTAAAAAAATTACACAAAACAAAGCTAAATATTTTAAATGTTAAATTACCTGCGTCTGCTCATGATCTGGTAATGAAGTGTGTCCGCGAGTATAAATGTGTTTCATTGCACTCTTGTTTTTTTATTTCTATTTGATTTCTCCTATAAACAAATAATTATATAAACTCATTAACATAAATAAAACAAGTAATTTAAAATCGTTTTCAAATAAATAAATGAATATATATATAAATTTAACAAACACCTTAAACGCTGAACTCTTCCAATAGTTGATCATCTCTTTATATTGTGATATTGGGCAATCTTGAATCACCGGTACTTCTTCAAGCTCTGTACCAACTCTCTTTTTCCACCCAAGATATAAATCATACTTGTAGGCTCGCCACATTTCACCTAAATACATTATCATTGCAGCCTTTGCATTTTGTCCATCGGGAAAATTATATCGAAGCTGCAATGGACATAATATATGTTAAGAAAATTTTATAAATTTATATATATATAAAAGGTGATTAACATTACTTACCCAAATCTCTGCCCAGGCTTTGTCCTTTATTTCTTGTCCAACTGCCTTCCAACTTATCGGTTGAACCGGAATGATATTGCTGTGTCTAGCAAGTGTTCCCATAAAACTTTTACATTCCGTGCCATTTTTATTAATTATAGCATTGTCCTCATTGTAATCAACTATGATTTGCGTGTTCCGATTCCAAACCTCGCGCATTTTTGTGCGGCCTCGTCGTCTGGTAGAGGCTGTAGCTAATCATGAAACCAAAATAAAAGAGAATAATATATATGAATTTATCATTAATCAGTAACAGTAATGCTTAAACAAATACCAGTAGATGGGGGATCTGCTGACCCCTGAAGTGCTGCGTCTGGAGGGGGGGCAGCCTCCATGGTAGGTGAGATATCTACAGGAGTACTATGTATAGTAGATGCAAAGTGTACTGATGGAGGCAGAAAACCCGATGGATAACCCTGTACAGATGAGGGTGGATATGGATATGGATATGGCGGTGGGATATATGGGGGCACAGTACCCTGTACAGTGGATGGTGGGAATGGAAACTGGGGGATGGGAGTCTGAGAACTACCATCCGATGTGGGAGTGGGAAAAAAGGGATACGGAAAAGGTGGGTATGGATAATATGGAGGTGGCATAATGGGAGGATGGCCTCCTGGTGTCTCAAGCGGCGTAGTAGTAGGCTGAACTGTAGAATCAGTGCCCCCCGCCACAATATCATCCTCAGTGGCATAATCCAAGCGTCTCCTCGACGATGCGGTCTAAAATAACATAGATGATAAAATAAAACGAACGATAACAAGATAAATAATATGAAAGACCATAATATTCAAACATAATTTGTACTTACATTGTTTCCAGGAGGAGACCTACGTTGTTCGTTTCTCAATATTCTTCTACTCCTTCTACTACCATCATAATCAGACATTTTGACCTGAAAATTTAAAATAATATTATCAAATAAATAGAAATAATGCAAAATGTTAAATAATACAATTGTATCATAAAACAATGAGATACATTTTCATGTGTGATATTTATATTGATAAAATATCAAGACTTTTCTATGTTCAAGATTTACTAGAGAAGTGGTTAAACATAAATTGGTGAGGCTATTAATAGTTTTATATTCGATAATGGTATAAAATATACTAGTTATTTTGATATCATGAATGAAAGTTAAAAAAAACACATACAATATTGCGATAATATAAGGTAAATACTTACAAATGTGTCAACGCTATGTGGGGTCTGTGACAATTTCTGGTTCACAATCTGTTCTAACAATTGCATCATCCGTATCATCAAATGCAACATTCGAATAAATACCAACAGGTTCATCCACAACATCATTGTTATCCATGCCTTCGTCAAAAATATGTCTAGGAATAACATCAACAATAACACCAAATTGTGGTTGTAACGGGTCACTTACATAAAACACCTGTTTAGCTTGTGACGCAAGAATATAAGGTTCATCGGTACGAAGCTGGCGGTTCATATCAATCACTCTAAATCCACAGTTATCAATATGCATTCCTTGTCGTGTCATTGAATCAAACCACTTGCATTTCATCATTGCGACACGACCATGTGCATAGTAATCTAATATAATGATTCTTTCAACAACACCGTAATATGATATATTTTCTGATCGAGGTTGCCTGTCCGATGCACTCGCATAACAATCTGTTGTGGCGCTTATCGTGACACCGTCATGCTGTGTTGCCATTGTTTTTGCACAACTATTTATAACAAATTTATATCCATTGACAACCATTGACTTACAATCACGCACCACATCGTTTGGACCAAAGGACAATGCTTTTATTTCATCTGATACTTCAATAATTGGTAGAGTTAAAACCTAAAAGATACCAACATAGAATATTAAACAGAGACATGTGATTATGTTATGAGAAGAAGAAAAAGAAATCTATTACCTTTGACTTTAACCAGGCAGCAAATTCTTTGCTGTGCAACAGTTCCTTCCTCTTAATAGATAGAGAGCGATGTCTCTTTTTTATAATTTCAAAATGTTCTCTACAGATATGCAAGCATTAAAATGTCAGAAGATATAAAGAAATCACACAATGAAAAAAATACATATTTATTAGTTTACTTACTTGATATAATCATCAAGCACACTACAGTTGAATAATACTGTGCGATGTGCCATTTCCCACTCTTCCCTGCTTAAAGTACACAACGAGTACGATCCAGATATCCCCCCTGTTTGGGGCATTGAAGGAAATGCAGGCTCAATGGGATCATATTGCTCATCTTCAGTTCTCATTAGTCGATTAGACCTCGTAGTGACGTTAGCCAAGTACGATGAACAGAAATCCATGCATTCTTGTGCTAAATAGCATTTCACAATACAGCCTTCAGGATGATATTTATTTCTCACATAAGATTTCAATGTAAACATCATTCTTTCGGTAGGATACATCCACCGACTCGAAACAGGACCACCAAAGAGAACTTCCGTGGGAAGATGCACAGTCAAATGTAACATAATTGTGAAAAAAGACGGTGGGAAAATTTTCTCCAAGTCGCAAAGAATAATCGGTGCATCTCTCTGCAATTTCTGAACAGCACTTCTGCTCAATCTTTTGGCACAAAGATCTCGATAAAATTGACATAACTTAATCACCGCAACTCTAACATTATGTGAAAGTAAATGACGAATGGCAATGGGAATCAACTCATGTAACAAGACATGGTAATCATGGGTTTTAAGAGATTTGAGTTTCACATCTTGCGTATTCACCCTTTTCGAAATATTACTTGAATAACCATCCGGAACCTTCAAACTTTCCAAGACCTGAAGAAATTGTTTTTTCTCCACATTTGTCATCGAATAACAGGCAACAGGGACTTTCCACTTATTTTGACCAATTAACTCAGGATGAAGTCTTGCTCTTATACCCCAATCCATCAAATCACGACGACACCGCAAATCGTCTTTTGTTTTGCCTTTGACATTTAAAATAGTAGCAAGTAACATCTCACAAATGTTTTTCTCGATATGCATTACATCCAAACAATGACGTAATAAATTCGATGACCAATACGGCAACTCAAAGAATATGCTTTTCTTTCTCCAATTGCTGTTGGAATTGGAATTAGCATGCTTTCGCTTTCTGATATTTGATTGACTTTTGCCAAGAACATAATTCAAATCATCAAGTTCTTTAACAATATCAGTCCCTGACATTCGTTGAGGTGTCTCATCTGTCTCGATGGCATTATCGAACTGTCTCCGATTATTCCTGTATGGATGGTCCATTGGTAGAAAACGTCGATGCCCTATGAAGCTGAAAGTTCGTCGAAACTTCATTCTTCGGAAACGTGTATTTTTCATACAAATAGGACAGGATAATTTCCCTTTAGTACTCCAACCAGACATCATTCTGTAGGCAGGGAAATCATTTATCGTCCATAATAAAGCTGCACGAAACATAAAGTACTCCTTTCTGAATGCATCATACGCTTGTGCACCAACAATCCAAAGCTCATTTAACTCCTCTATTAATGGCTGCAAGTATATATCAATATCATTTCCAGGATCACTGGGTCCAGATATCAATATACTCAGGATAGTGCACGACTTCTTCATACACATCCATGAAGGAAAGTTATAAATGTGAATGAAAATAGGCCAAGTACTGTGTGCAGTATGCATTTGGCGAAATGGGTTGAAACCATCACAGGATAATCCCAATCTAACATTTCGTGGGTCGGCTGCAAAATCAGGATGTAACCTATCAAATTTCTTCCAAGCCAACCCATCTGCAGGATGCACTATTTCATCGTTATCCTTATTTCTTTCATCTGCATGCCATCTCATATTCATTGCCATTTTTTCTGACATAAAAAATTTTTGAATCCTGGGAATTAAAGGGAAGTGCCACATCACTTTCTGTGGTATGCATGATTGAGATCCATCTTTATTAGTCTTCCACCTTGATGTGCCACACTGTTTGCACTGACTCAAGTTTGCATTCTCCTTCCAGAACAAACAACAGTCTTTGAGACAAGAATGAATCTTACTAGATGAAAATCCAAATTTGTTAACCAACTTTGATGCCATGTAATCATTTTCTGGAATACATGCATCATCAGGCAGTAAATCCTTAATAAATGTAAGGAGATAGTCGACTGCAGTATTACTAAATCCATACATTGTTTTCCCATGATATAATCGCATTAAAAACTCAAGTTTGCTCATTTTTCCACATGCTTGATATACTGGGGTATTTGCATCTTCCATCAACTTTCTAACACTCTCAACGTCATCATCCTGATTAATAGATGAGAACTGTGTTCCAGTATTCATTTCCTCTTGCACTGGTCTACATGAGGAGCTAGCTTCAGAAACAAAAGGAAACCGGTCAGAAATCAGATTTTTCATACCAATCTTTTCTGCTGAATCGATGACATTCAACACTTGAGCTTTTTCTCCATTGTGATACCACACATGATAATTTTTTTGGAAACCACTTTTAGTGATATGGTAACTCACTTCCTCACGAGTTAACCAAGGTCTTCCAACACAATCAAAACACGGGCATCGAATCAATCCGCCATCTGAATCATTATTGAATGCAAAGTCCAAAAAATATTGTAACTCCTTCTGAAATTCATCAGTGATCCGATCAATGTTGTACATCCAGTATCTATCCATTCTGAGGCAGATAAACATACATTAGATAAATAATCTATAAAATGACTTAACATTGTATGTATCGTTTCATAAGATATTAAGTAATCATCAATAACAAGTTAATAAAAAAATTATAACAAATATATTAAAATTATGGTTTAGGGAATTCATAAATGTTTTAAATTATAAAAATTCACGAATAGTCATACATAAGTTCCAATAATGAGGACTGATTATAGTAAAAAGAGTTTATATGAAATCTAAGAGATAATAATAATCAATTCCCAAAAGTGTTTGGGTTAATTCATAACGAGTTCTGATGTTCTGTATTAAATCTACAAAGATTTATTGAAATTTAGAGACATTTTGAAAATATAACCCATATCTACAAAGATTTGTTGTCATTCTACTAAAATCCTTGGGAATTTCTGGTGTGGTTGAGTTGTTTAGTGATTTTTCTCAGTTTTCTTTTATGCCTTACCCCGCACCCCATTGAGTAGTGGTAGATGACGGAAAATATAAACCATATCTACAAAGATATGTTGTCATTATACTAAAATCCTTGAGAATTTCTAGTGTGGTTGAGTTGTTTAGTGATTTTTCTCAGTTTTCTTTTATGCCTTACCCCGCACCCCATTGAGTAGTGGTAGATGACGAAAAATATAAACCATATCATAAAGAAATTAATAACAGAAATCATCATTATTTATCTTTGAGAAGGAGAGAGACATTTCATAGAAAATAGTTTTCTTCTTGGTTGAAATTGAAGGTGGAAATATTACTATAATAAATTAATTATATCAATATTTAATTATGTTCAATATCCATTTATATTATATGAACTAGAGGTAAATCCATTTTGCTCAAGGACTCCTAAGGATATTATTTTTTTGAAGGTTGGGGACCCACCTTACATCAAGTAAGTGGATGATGGATTGATCATCTTACTCTATTAGAATAGAGTCTCTACCCTCAACCCTACACCTATTATTATTTCCTAAAAGGGCATACCCTTCCAACTTCTTGAATAGATTCAAAAAAGACTCTATATATAGACACAAGTTACAATAATATCCATAGTTGAGGACCCACTCATGATTGAGTTTATGGATGGATATATTCCGGAATTCAATAGCATAATATCTTGAGTCAACCATAAAAGGCTGGTCAGTTGGTTTTTTGTGTTCTAACTCTCACATGAGTTTCCTACACTTGGGATTAATGTGCATGGGTTTAACATAGTGAAAACATGTGACTTTTCTATCCAAGGAACTAGTTTTGGATTTGGGTTCTTTATTACACTTGGAAAGTATGTTCACTACCACCATAATGACATCAAATCCTTGAGATCGGGGTAAACTAGATATAAAATATATATAAATATCCTCCCACACTTATTCCAATATGGATTCCTAAATTCTAGGAATTCAAAATGATGGTACAAACCAGTGGAAAATTCATGTATGGAATACATGGATAGTTCTCATAGAAAAAAAATAAGAATCTGCATAGACAGATTCACATAAAATCTGGGTAAAAAACATGAGAATGCAATTCCAAAACATAGGAATTTACCATGTTCATAAAAAATATAAACCAATAAAGGTTAAATAATTCAAAAATAGATTCTTAAATTCTTGGATTTCCAAATAATTACAATGACACCAGTGAGAAAATCTCAAAATAGTGGAAAATACAAGTAACAAATGTTTGCATAATTCTAATATAAATTGAGTGAACTATAGCCAGATATGTTGAGCCACCATTCTATTTTCTGATGAAGTGTAGTGTTGCTGTTTGGAAAACAACTCCTCTAGATGTTGTAAAATTGATATGCAAATCATCATGGTTCATACTAATCACAAAAAAAAATCATCATTAATTCATGATATAATGACACCATTTATCAAATAATTGTGATACCCTCACCTGGAATGATAAGAACCCTAGAACACCTGACGGAAATCACAAACAGGAGGAGGAGGAGGGGGTTCGAAGAGGTGGATGAACTGTAAGAAAAAAAACAAATTACCGAGGAAGACAGCTGCAGATGAGGAAAATGTGTCGGGAGGGAGATGGGGGTGTCGACCTCGGTCGGAAGAGAGCCGTCGGGGAGGAGCCGTCGAGGAGGAGGACGCGGCGAGGAGGGCGCGGCGAGGAGGAGGCGTCGGGGAGGAGGGCGCGGCGAGGAGGAGGGCGCGGCGAGGAGGGCGCGGCGAGGAGGAGGGCGCGGCGAGGAGGAGGCGTCGGGGAGGAGGAGGGCGCGGCGAGGACGAATTGCGAGGGCGGAGGAGGAGACGTGGTCGGGAGGAGGCTTGTGTGCGAATCGGGGGAGGAGGGCTGCGGAGGAGGAGCCCGATAAAAGATAGGAGAAAAAAACGATGAAACAGCTTTAGCCACGAAAGAAAAATTTAAGCGTGGCAATATAATGGATATAGCCACGGACCTACAAAACCGTGGCTATAGGTCCGTGGCTATAGCCTGAATTTCTAGTAGTGAACCATTGACCATACCAGTATAGAAATGGGAAAACATAACCATGAATTTCATCATAGGACTCCCTAGGACCCATGAAGGCAATAACGCCATATGGGTGGTAGTTGATCACCTTATCAAGTCAGCGCATTTCATTACATTAAAGGAAGATTGATATCATAACCAAATCTCCATTATTACATAAGGTAAGTGGTAAGACTTCATTAATATCCACTATATATTATATTTGATCGATATTTGAGGTTTACCTCAAGGTTTTAGAGAATCAATCAGAAAGTGTTGGATATAGAACAAAGATTCAATACAGCTTATCACCCACAAATAGATAGTCAATTTGAAAGAAACATTCAAAATCCCATGGATATGTAGAGATCATGTTCAATGGATTTACAAGGATTTTGGTGTAACGTCCCGAGTCCGGAGCCCCTCCACTGGTGCACCATACCCGATTCGCCACATGACCTCAAGCGCATTTCCCCGAATGCCAGAGGCTGCCGACTAGCAGCGAGGGCCTAGGTGAGTCGGTGGGGAAACTATGCCCTCATTCGGTAAGGTACACAAGGTAAGAAAACAATAATAAACAGCGGAAGCAGTAACAACATGCATAACAGCAGAAACCAAACAGCGGAAGCAATATAGATATATAACTATGATGACAAAGATGCAGCAGGTACAAGTATCTAAGGAAAACATCAAACACAACAACGTGCTGAAATACAACTGAAACCAAGTGCAAAAGAAAACAAAGAAAGCTCCTCAGCATCACGAGCCATGGCTCGGTCCCATGCTCCCCAGCTCCCGGTGTAATCAAGATCCTGAAGTAGAAGGGCACTTGCCCTTATCTATACCTGCAGCAACATAGTCTTCTTGGGCCCAAAATCATGGCCCAAACAGGGTATGAGATACAATCCCAGTAGGAAACCACCCAAATATCTGTGCCTAACAGTCAATAAATACATGGCAGTACTAAAACAAGAAGCATTAAACAGAAAAGCACAATAGCTACAATCCACAGCTCTAACAAGTAAGGTACACAAGTAAGCAGTTAACAACAAGAAGTAAACAGGTAACCCTCTGGGTAGCTCTCACAGTCTAACCCCTATGGTTCAACCTCTATGTACTAGCAACCCTATGGGAGGCACACATAGTCTCACCCTTCTGGTTCAGATACGTAATTAAGCAAACTCTCGGGGGAACCACTCACCGTCAATTCCCCCTATAGTCTCGTATCGTGCTAAAGGCTCTCTGAGGAAGCACTCAACGTCAATTCCCCTATAGCCCGTGTCATAATTAAAAGACTCTCTGGAGAATCCCTTCCGTCAATTATTCACTTGGTCTTGCATCAAGATTTAAAAGACACTCTGGAGAAGCCCTTCCGTCAATTCTCCCTTTGGTCTGCTACTCTAGGTTCTCACAGTCCTGAGTAACTAAACATGCTCAGCGCGTGTGTATCGTCCAAGTAAACCTCAAGAACTACTTGGATATCAACTAAGGCTCCACAGTAAAATAAATCAAAAGTTCCACTATCCTACGACTAGGCATGGTAATTGGAAAATGCCAAACAGGCAGAACAAGCATGGAAAAGAAAACTGAGCACAAACAAAATGCTCTAATCACAAGCAATAACCTCTACTAAAGAAATCAAACAAAGAAGGAAAGAAACAAGATAAAAACAGGAAACACGCAATACCCCGTTCAAGGGTATTGGTGGAATTTGCACAAAAATACTCAAAGACTTTCTATAGAAAGGCAAAAACCACCTACCTCGATCCTAGGAGATTGATATACGTGAAACTCGGCGACAGATTCCCCTTAGAACGACGTAGATCTGAGAAAATGAACAAAACTTTCATCCCACGATAACTTGGAAACTATGAGGAATCAAGAAACAAGTCTAAAGAAGAAGGAAGAACTCACCTCTTCGCTTCCAACGTAACTGACCGTGCTCTAATCGGAGAACGGACGGCGAGGCGGTCATCCATCGAAGATCCGACTGTACGGGTCACTTTGGATGGCCGAAAACTGGAGAAGAAGGTGAAAGTGAGGGTTAGACACGACCCCGGTCCGTTTCATGAAAAAAAAACTACACGGCGTGTACTTTTAGAGTACACGGTGTGTACTTCTAATTTTTCCGTACTCCAAAATAACCGGCCTCCACCTCAGCCTTACACACCGTGTGTGTGGCCCGGACACGGCTAGCACACGGCTTCGATCCGGAACAGAGTACACGGTGTGTACTCAGAAAGTACACGGCGTGTACTTCTGAAATTTCCAGAAAATTCATTTTTTTCTCAAAAACTCCAGAAAAAGGAAAATATACCTGAAAAGAGATCCAGTTTCTTACAAACTTCCCCCCTTAAAGAAATTCGTCCCCAAATTTCCCTAATGAGGCAGAGAAGAAGAATCCCCGAAAAGCTTCGGCCATTTCAATCATACATTGGCCTCCCTCTCTCAGGTCTCGTCCTGTACTCGTTCGTGCTGCCATAGCACTCATACCAGAGGAACAGACCGCCCACGGAGAACCTTCGTACTAAGATCGATAATCTAGATAGGATGCTCCTCGAACGACGCATCCACTTCAAGCTCGACTTCCTCGGGCTGAAAGGCGTGAGACAGGTCTGAAAAGTAGCGTCAGAGCTGAGATACGTAGAAGACATCGTGCATGGCCTGATACCTCTGAGGTAGCTACAACCGATAGGCAACCGGCCCCACTCTCTCCAAGACCTCAAATGGCCCGACCTACCGCGGTGAAAGCTTACCCTGTCTCTGAATCCTTTTGTGTCCCAACCTCGATGCGACACGTAGGAAGACCTGGTCACCGACCTCGAACTCCAGAGGTCATCTCCGCTGATCAACATAAGACTTCTGCCGAGACTGCGCTGTAGCCATCCTCTTCCGAATCAGCTCTATCTACTCTGAAGTCTCCTGAACAAGACGAGGTCCCAGCAAAGCTGCCTCTCCTGCCTCCAACCAGCATAAGGGTGATCGGCATGGCCTACTGTACAAAGCCTCATATGGCGCCATCTGGACGGTCTCCTGGGAACTGTTGTTGTAGGAGAACTCCACCAGAGGAATATGCTTCTCCCAAGAACCACCAAAGTCAAGGATGCAAGCTCGGAGCATATCCTCAAGCACCTGGATCGTGTGCTCGGACTGGCCATCAGTCTGGGGATGGTATGCTATACTCAAAAGTACCTATGTACCCAAGGCCTTCTGAAGTCCCTACCAGAACCGATAGGTGAAGCACGCATCTCTGTCTGAAACAATAGAGCATGGAACTCCATGCAAACGAATGATCTCTCTGATGTAAAGTCATCCCAGATCATTGACACTAAAGGTCTCCTTGATCGGCAAGAAGTGAGCAACCTTCGTAAGTCTGTCGATGACAACCCAAACAGAATCATTTCCCCAAGGTGACCTCGGCAACCCGGTCACGAAGTCCATCACAACATCGTTCCACTTCCACTCTGGAATGGGTAACTGCTGTAAAAGGCCTGCTGGTCGTTGATGCTCTGCTTTCACCTGCTGACAAGTAGAACACCTCAAGACAAAACCAGCAACATCCTTCTTCATACCTGGCCACCAGTATTGGCGATGAAGATCCCGATACATCTTGGTGATGCCAGGATGAACTGACCAAATAGAGGAGTGTAAATCTCGTATCAGCTCCTCACGTATGTCTACCGGAACCCATATGCGTCCCTGGAAGCGCAAGATCTCATCCTCGCCCACTGTCCATCCAGGAAGAGGGTCCTCTCCTGACACACTCTCTCGTAGGACTAAGCCTTCCGAGTCTGATAGTTGCCTCATCTGTACCCAATCAAGTAGCATGGAGGTAACAGATACAGAAGATAGAAGAGTATTTCCCTGTCTGTCGTGCACCTCCAGATGCATCTCAGATAACAGAGCCATCAGCTGCCACTCACTACTGGCCTCCTGAACTGCCTGAATTTGAGTTCTCCTGCTCAACGCATCAGCCACGGCGTTTCCCTTTCCCGGCGTATAGGCGAGCTCGAAATCAAAAGACTAAAGATACTCTACCCACCTGCACTGCCTTAGATTAAGATCACACTGAGTGAAAATATACCTGAGACTCTTGTGGTCAGTGAAGACCACAAAGTGCTCTCCCAGAAGATCGTGTCTCCAACAGAGCAAGGCATGAACAACAGCTGCCAACTCCAGATCATGTGTAGGGTAGTTCCTCTCATGTGGCCTCAACTGTCGAGACCCGTACGCAACGACTCCATCTCCCTGCATAAGCACAGCTCCCAGCCCGATACCCGAAGCATCACAGTAAACAGTTTAGATCTTGCCTGGCTCTGGTAAGACTAGTATCGGTGCTGACGTCAACCTTTCTTTTAGCTCCTGAAAGGCTGACTCACAAGAATCTGACCATAAGAACTTCGCCCCCTTCTTGGTCAGACCTATCAAAGGTGCTGCTAGATGAGAAAAGTCCTGAATGAAGCGTCTGTGGTATCCAGCTAGCCCTAGGAAACTCTGTACCTCAAAGACGTTCTTTGGCTGCTCCCAGAAAATTATAGCTCTCACTTTCTCTGGGTCCACTGATACTCCTGCCTCTGAGATGACGTGACCCAAGAAGTGAATCTGGTCCATCTAGAAGTGGCACTTCGAGAGTTTAGCATAAATCCTATGCTCTCTCAGTATACTCAGAACGATCTCAAGATGTGTGGCATGGTCGTGTCGAGTGTGAGAGTACACCAAGATATCATCCATGAAGACCACGACGAAGGAGTCCAAGTAAGGATGGAACACTCGGTTAATCAGCGCCATGAAAAATGCAGGCGCGTTCGTGAGGCCAAACGGCATGACTGTATACTCGTATAGACCATACCTGCTCTTGAAGTCTGTCAGAGGTATATCTGATGGTCTAACACGCAACTGATGATAACCGAACCTCAAGTCGATCTTTGAGAACACCCGGGCTCCTCGAAGATGATCGAAAAGTTCATCCATCCACGGCAAGGGATATCGGTTCTTGACTATCAACTGGTTCAACTTATGATAATACACACAAAGCTGAAGGGTACCGTCTGCCTTCTTCGCAAACAGAATAGGAAAACCCCAAGGAGAAGTACTAGGTCGAATGAAACCCTTAGCCTGTAGCTCCTCCAACTGCTTCTTGAGCTCCTGCAACTCAGGTGTGGCCATCCTATAGGGAGGAATGGACACCGGTGCCGCTCCTGGAACAAGCTCAATAGAAAAGTCCACCTCATGCTCTGGAGGCAAGCCTGAAAAGTCCTTTGGAAAGACATCCCTGAAGCGATCCACCACTGGAGGAAAGTCCAACTGTGGAGTCCCCTGGTCATCCAGATAAATACTAGAAATATGGGCTGTCACCCCTCCTAGCCCAAGATGCTCGAGTCCCTCCCGACTCGCCCTAATGTCCCATTCGCCTTTATGAAGGAAAGATTCACCTTCTGGTGAAATGAAACTGACTTTGCAGTGATAGCAGTCGACGACTGCCCGGTAGGGAATCAACCAGTCCATGCCAAGGATGACATCATATTCTGTCATCTCTAGGACATAGAGATCCCATAAGAAGCGATACTGTCACACCTCGCTCCATCATTTATTTTATTTTATGCTTTTCTTTGACTTTTTAATTTTTTGTTGGGGTTCAGGTTGAGTCCAGGACAAAAAAAATTTTATTTATTCATGTTAAAAAGTGCGCGTTTTTCAAGTGACGTCGTTGAACGCTTGGGTAGAGCGCATTTTGGATACCCCGCGCGCCACCACTTAGACATCGACACGATCCGTTGGCCTTCGGAAATTTTAAAATGAGTGATGTTCGTGATTTACTGTTTTGTTTAACTTTTTTTTTTATTGTTGGTAATAATTTTATAATTATTATTAAATATGAAATGATAAATATTTTATTATTATTATTATTATTATTATCACTATTATTAGTTTTGTTAAGGATTTTTTTTAATAATTAAAAGAATTGTTTTATCATTATTATATTTTATGAAAGTTATTTTTATTATTTTTATGAGTTATTCTTATAGATAAATGTTTATTCTATTTCAATTATTAGTTTTGGATTTATTTTTGTTTGTTTTTATTTTATTTTCTGCTAACCCTAGTTCTGCGCCTCTTATATTTTCCCTCTACCTTTTCTTTCTCCGCGCGCCACCACTCCCCTCTTCGCTTTGCACAATGGCTCCTCCTACCCAGTCACGCACCCTCCAGCTGCTGCCCTCCCTGCCTCGCCTGCGCCTTCCGCCGGACCAGTCGGCCATCCCATCCCGTCACCTCCTTTACAGACCGCCAACCTCCCACTCCTCGGACCAGAAGTTTCCGCCTCCTGCCACCCTCCTCCGGTCCCCGCTCACACCGGCCGTGCGCTCTCTCCTCTCGGCCGACGCTACAACCTTCTCTCTATCTTCGTCCGACTAGCGGCAGAGGACCACTCCCCTTCCCTTCGTCCGGTGCGCACCCCCTGTTGCCGACACCACCTCCCAACTCCGGCAGCCCCATGTTCCCTCCTCCCTGCTCATCCGCGCCAGCTCCATGTTTCATCCCCAGCCCTTGCTCCCGGCTCAGCCATGCTCCCTCCTGCCCCAATCCATCGCTCCTCTCTCAGCCACCGGCCTCCCGCTCAAACCTGCCTCCGCCTTGCTGCTGCACCGTCTTTCGGCTTCTCCTACCCTGCACCGGACAGCACGACGCACTCATTCCAGTGCGCTAACACCAGCCTTCCACCTCAAACCGGCTGTTGTCTCCCTTGTAGTCCAGCAGCGGCGCAACGCCCTGGACACGATCTCACTGTGCCTGCGTACCTCCCTTTCCTACGAGAAGGTCTCGAATGCGGTCCCCCTTGCTACACATTCTGGCAGCTGTCGCATGCCCTCTGGTTGAGTCATCTATGTCCTTAATGGTTTTCTAGACACGTGGTTCGATTACATTTCATATAATTTGATCATTTATTTTTCCTTTGTATGTAACTTGTATCCGCTTCCTTACTCCGGCCAACCAGAAGCGGTGCAACACCATGGTGACTTCCCCCTTTTTCTATAACGGCCACAAACTCCTTCTTCCAATCCTCTTTCCGGGTTTCGCACACATGTCGGACCTCTTTCCAGCCGCACGCCCTCCGATCGTACGTCTTTTGACCTGCCACACATCATCTGGCCGGCCTCGCCAGTGCAACGTGCCCGCTTCCAGCAAACACGCCTCTGGTCCGGCCATCGCGCACCCTCCCAATCGCATCGCGCTCTTCACTAGCATCCTCGACGGTCATTTCCTCTTTCTCACAATCCCTTTAATCGAGCGCACCCCCATACTGTCTTTGCCTCCTTCGTGTTGTTTCACCTATACAGAGGTTCGGGTAAGGTATGTGCTATATTTTGTTTTGATTATTTTAAATTAGTGGTTATGTTTGTTTCTAGTCATTTTTGCGGTGTTAAATTGTCAGGTTATTTTTGGTCAGTGTTCCTATATTTTAGATTATTTTACTCTTGTTACAGCTCTTTGGTGAGGTATTTCTGCGGTATTGCGGTCATTAGCAAGTTGCGCGTGCTTGTGCGCTAGTGTGAGACGTGTCGCGTCGTCATAACCAAGCTGCAAATTGAGGTAGGTCCCCCATTGCACTTACCTTTAGATTTAGAATTTATTAATTGATTGATGTTTTATTAATTTTTAATGAATTAGAAATAATATTAGATAATAAAACTTTAAATTATTATTTAGTGCGAAAAGAGCTGTTTATTTTATACCGAACACTTGTGACATTTTCTTGACGGGCGGACACCCAGTTTTGAAAGAATGCCCGTTTGGCCTTTAAACATAATTCACGGAACTTCAAATGTGCTTTTAGTTTTAAATATAAATAATTTCTTCTGAACAAGTGTTTTGAGCTTCTTGAGAAATGATGTTTTACTTTAAAATTGGTGAAGGCCCATTTGGCACTTTAATGAAATGGATTATCTTGAAAATCCCACTCAGGGGTGATCTTTGGTGTGCATTGTTTGCGTGAGCTATATGTGATGTTTGTGCATCATGACTGATTTATTTACATTGTAGACGCACCCCTTTTTTTTATTGCTTGTGTTGACATGGGAACCTGGCATATTGAGTGAATTTTCTGAGAACGATTGCTGCACTAGTTTAGACCACGCACTGGCTAGTGGCCCCATAGCAGGGGAATACTGAGTTATTGCTGCTATGGGGATTGGGCCCCTCGGTTAGGCCATGCAGGGCTATGCCGGGTAGTATTATGGGTGTTATGATGTCATCGAGTTATGGCATGCCTTCAGGATGAGTCACATGTATAGTACGTTCTGGATTGTTCACGATCTCCTAGGTTCGACCCATGTTTCTTTTAGTGTTTATTTGTGTGTGGCGGATGTTTGAGAGGTCGAGTTCGGTTGCTGACCCATGTGTGCCACTTTTACCATTTCCCTTAGTGTGTGTTGTGTGTGATTCTCCTTTTGACTAAAAACTAAAGTTTGGATTTCTAAATCGTTCTCAAAATGTTTTAAAAATGCAATGCACCTGTTTCTTTCAACATTAAACTGGTTCTAAATTAAAAAGGGCAATGGACTGTTACTTGTTTCAGAAATGAAAGTGTGTGGAAACCATATTTTATATAATTTAGTTCAAACCTGGAATTGATAAATTCTTTATTTATTGGTATGTGCTTTGGGAACAGAATTAGTCGGGCCTACCTACTGAGTTTTAATACTCACGCCTATAGTGTTTTCTTGTTTTTTTTAGTTCTGTTGTAGGTTCCAGCTTCAGTTGTTCGCCTTGAGTGACGTCGGTTGTGTTATTGGAGAGTGACCCACGGGGTCACGTGGAGCTTGGTCGTGGTCAGGTTAGTTGCGTTGTTGGTTCCTTTTTCCTTATTTACATTTGTTCTATTTATTTCTGCTGCTTAGTTTATTATATTTTTGGGCCAAATCGTTCCCACCTGTTAAATTTTGATGCCCGGCACTAGTTGCCAGCCCGTGGGGATTGGGAACGCCCCTCGGGCCATGTCGCGGGCTGGCTCGGGTGACCGGTTCAGGGTCGACCCGAGTTGGTTCGTGAAAAAATGGTATCAAAGGGAGGTTGGCTCCTGAGCAGACCTTGTTTTTCAGAGCGCCCATTGCTATTTGGAGTTGTCATGGTAAAGGGAGTAAAGTTGCTTGGACTCGAGGCGTTGGAACGGGAAGGACGTCATGAACCCTTGCTCGTTCTGAGCCTCAAGTTACCATGAGATGTCCGGGTTGTTAGTGTCCTTTGGGTCTTCTGGATTGTTTTATGTTGGGAAATGAAAAGGGAGTTGGGAAAGTAGCTTCGTGAGCTCACAGGGCCTGGCAAGCCTTGTGGAGCCGGAGATTTCACCCTACAATGCTCTCAGTGATGATGGTATGGCTGACGTATGGCCGCCAACCATATGGTGGAGTCACCCATCATTACTAGTTTCCCCTTTAGTGAATGGGTTTTCCTTCATTTTGAAACTCATTGAGTAATGTTGAATTTCAAATGGTATTGGTTATGTTTTGACCAAGTTCCTCGTTTCTTTGTTCCGTAGTGTTCGCCCCCACGAAGGCTCGATGGATGCTCAATGTGCAACTTCAGGTGGTGCATCCTCAGTTAGTCCTCCAATTGGTCAGCCCATCGATTATGTTTTGGAGTTCCGGAAGTTGAACCCTCCTCTCTTTTATGGACAAGCAGGGCCTCTTGAGGCAGAGGAGTGGTTACAGAAGATTGAGAGGAAGTTCAGTTCCATTGGTCTACCTGAGTCATTAAAGGTGAAGTTGGCTACCTTCATGCTTGAAGGTCCAACCTGGAAATGGTGGAAGTCCATGTCTCGAAACAAGCCTGGGGAAGGTTTGACATGGGAGTTTTTCAAGTCATTTTTTATCCAACAACACTTCTCAGAGTTGACGAAGCTGAGGAAGAGGATGGAGTTGTGTTGTCTCCAGCAGGGCGTTGAATCGGTACTGGAGTTCTACCGACATTTTGTAGACCTAGTTCCGTATGATCAGTGGTTTGTTGCGAATGATCCCGGGAAGGCTCGACAATTTGAGTCTGGACTCCGACCTGATCTGCGATCGAGAGTGGAAGAGCTCAACCTAACCACCTTCTTGGATGTTGTCGAGCAAGCCTTTCTTGCTGAAGCTGAGCTAGTAGGAGGACTTGAGGTGGCGAATCCTCCAGCTTTGGGAAGCATTTCAGATGATTCTAGTAAGAAGAGTAAGAAGCGACCTGTTGCTGGTGGTGTTGGTAGAGGAATCAAGAGGCCTTCAGACCTTCAGTCATCTTCTTCACAGCGCAATGTTGTGATCTGTCACCAGTGTGGTAGACAGGGTCACAAAAGGCCGACATGTCCATGTGCTCCAAGACCCTGCCACACCTGTGGACGTATAGGTCACTTGAAGCGATTCTGCCGAGGTGTTTCCAAGAAGCGCGCTGAAGTCAGACCTGGTTCGTCTAAGGTTACCTCGGCCCGTCATCAGGAGTAGGGCGATTTTTGGGGATTAGTTCGAGGGCTCCTCTTTGTAGTGTTTCTTGGATGTGGTAATCATCTTTTGTAGCGTTTTGTAGTGTTTCTTTTTCTTCAGTTGTAAGAATGGTTGTGGTTGAACCTTTTTAAAATATTTAATTTATTGGAATGTGTTTGGTGAAGTTCTGGTTTTTGTGTTATGTTTGGGAATTTCTGAAGCCTGACTACGAGGCAGGAGATGCTTCAATCATCAGTGCTCCAGTTATAGGCATCGGAGTGAAGCTGGCGCGTAGTCAGGAGAACCCTAGCAGTGAAGAAGGGCCTTGGTTTAATCTCAGCCCATAGTGTGGCATGGTATGTGTGTTTCCGAGGGTGTGACGGTGTTGATGGGGAGACGACAATAGTTTTGATGCTCTACCAACCAGGCCCTTCCCTTCTTCCCCCCCTCATGGTGGGGGTTTCTGGTCCATGTGGAATGTTATTAAGTTCGTTTAATATCATCAGTTCTTATGGTGGGGAGACCCACAATGGGTCTCGCGGAGTTACACCAAAATTAAGTTAGAGTTAGCCCGATCCTTATGGTGGGGAGTCCGTTCCGGACTCACCGTGTCAGTATATCTAAGTTTCTTTTCGTGTATCGTTTGGTGGTAGGTGGTTTCGTGCGGAACCACCTAATCGTGAGTTCGTCTTCTCGAGTAAATGTTGAGATTGGAGTGCACCCAACAGTTTCGTGGGACTAAGATTATGGGGATGAGTCTCAGAGGTGATTTAAGTTCGTTCGTTCCTTGGTTGAAACAGATGGTTTTGGTTCAGCTTGGTGACGATTAAGGTGATCTTGTTTTATGGATGAGTTGTGTGTCATGGGTTTTCAGTGTTTGTTTGGATCGACCAACTGGAGGCGCTTAAACTTTTGGGGGTGAGCGACACTTAAGGAGTTTCATCTTTGGGTCTTGATCTTGTTTTTGCTTTCCAAGGGCGGAAAGCGTTATGGTGGGGAGAATTGTCACACCTCGCTCCATCATTTATTTTATTTTATGCTTTTCTTTGACTTTTTAAATTTTTGTTGGGGTTCAGGTTGAGTCCAGGACAAATTTTTTTTTATTTATTCATGTTAAAAAGTGCGTGTTTTTCAAGTGACGTCGTTGAACGCTTGGGTAGAGTGCATTTTGGATACCCCGTGCGCCACCACTTAGACATCGACATGATCCGTTGGCCTTCGGAAATTTTAAAATGAGTGATGTTTGTGATTTACTGTTTTGTTTAACTTTTTTTTATTGTTGGTAATAAATTTATAATTATTATTAAATATGAAATGATAAATATTTTATTATTATTATTATTATTAATATTATCACTATTATTAGTTTTGTTAAGGATTTTTTTTAATAATTAAAAGAATTGTTTTATCATTATTATATTTTATGAAAGTTATTTTTATTATTTTTATGAGTTATTCTTATAGATAAATGTTTATTCTATTTCAATTATTAGTTTTGGTTTTATTTTTGTTTGTTTTTATTTTATTTTCTGCTAACCCTAGTTCTGCGCCTCTTATATTTTCCCTCTACCTTTTCTTTCTCCGCGTGCCGCCACTCCCCTCTTCGCTTTGCACAATGGCTCCTCCTACCCAGTCACGCACCCTCCAGCTGCTGCCCTCCCTGCCTCGCCTGCGCCTTCCGCCGGACCAGTCGGCCATCCCATCCTGTCACCTCCTTTGCAGACCGCCAACCTCCCACTCCTCGGACCAGAATTTGTCACCTCCTGCCACCCTCCTCCGGTCCCCGATCACACCGGCCGTGCGCTCTCTCCTCTCGGCCGACGCTACAACCTTCTCTCTATCTTCATCCGACTAGCGGCAGAGGACCACTCCCCTTCCCTTCGTCCGGTGCGCACCCCCTGTTGCCGACACCACCTCCCAACTCCGGCAGCCCCATGTTCCCTCCTCCCTACTCATCCGCGCCAGCTCCATGTTTCATCCCCAGCCCTTGCTCCCGGCTCATCCATGCTCCCTCCTGCCCCAATCCATCGCTCCTCTCTCAGCCACCGGCCTCCCGCTCAAACCTGCCTCCGCCTTGCTGCTGCACCGTCTTTCGGCTTCTCCTGCCCTGCACCGGACAGCACGACGCACTCATTCCAGTGCGCTAACACCAGCCTTCCACCTCAAACCGGCTGTTGTCTCCCTTGCAGTCTAGCAGCGGCGCAACGCCCCGGACACGATCTCACCGTGCCTGCGTACCTCCCTTTCCTATGAGAAGGTCTCGAACGCGGTCCCCCTTGCTACACATTCTGGCAGCTATCGTGTGCCCTCTGGTTGAGTCATCTATGTCCTTAATGGTTTTCTAGACATGTGGTTCGATTACATTTCATATAATTTGATCATTTATTTTTCCTTTGTATGTAACTTGCATCCGCTTCCTTACTCCGGCCAACCAGAAGCGGTGCAACACCATGGCGACTTCCCCCTTTTTCTATAACAGCCACAAACTCCTTCTTCCAATCCTCTTTCTGGGTTTCGCACACATGCCGGACCTCTTTCCAGCCGCACGCCCTCCGATCGCACGTCTTTTGACCTGCCACACGTCATCTGGCCGGCCTCGCCAGTGCAACGTGCGTGCTTCCAGCAAACACGCCTCTGGTCCGGCCATCGCACACCCTCCCAATCGCATCGCACTCTTCACTAGAATCATCGACGGTCATTTCCTCTTTCTCACAATCCCTTTGATCGAGCACACCCCCATACTGTCTTTGCCTCCTTCGTGTTGTTTCACCTATACAGAGGTTCGGGTAAGGTATGTGCTATATTTTGTTTTGATTATTTTAAATTAGTGGTTATGTTTGTTTCTAGTTATTTTTGCGGTGTTAAATTGTCAGGTTATTTCTGGTCAGTGTTCCTATATTTTAGATTATTTTACTCTTGTTACAGCTCTTTGGTGAGGTATTTCTGCGGTATTGCGGTCGTTAGCAAGTTGTGTGTGCTTGTGCGCTAGTGTGAGACATGTCGCGTCGTCATAACCGAGCTGCAAATTGAGGTAGGTCCCCCATTGCACTTACCTTTAGATTTAGAATTTATTAATTGCTTGATGTTTTATTAATTTTTAATGAATTAGAAATAATATTAGATAATAAAACTTTAAATTATTATTTAGTGCGAAAAGAGCTGTTTATTTTATACCGAACACTTGTGACATTTTCTTGACGGGCGGACACCCAGTATTGAAAGAACGCCCGTTTGGCCTTTAAACATAATTCACGGAACTTCAAATGTGCTTTTAGTTTTAAAGATAAATAATTTCTTCTGAACAAGTGTTTTGAGCTTCTTGAGAAATGATGTTTTACTTTAAAATTGGTGAAGGCCCGTTTGGCACTTTAATGAAATGGATTATCTTGAAAATCCCACTCGGGGGTGATCTTTGGTGTGCATTGTTTGCGTGAGCTATATGTGATGTTTGTGCATCGTGACTGATTTATTTACATTGTAGACGCACCCCTTTTTTTATTGCTTGTGTTGACATGGGAACCTGGCATATTGAGTGAATTTTCTGAGAACGATTGCTGCACTAGTTTAGACCACGCACTGGCTAGTGGCCCCATAGCAGGGGAATACTGAGTTATTGCTGTTATGGGGATTGGGCCCCTCGGTTAGGCCATGCAGGGCTATGCCGGGTAGTATTATGGGCGTTATGACGTCATCGAGTTATGGCATGCCTTCAGGATGAGTCACATGTATAGTACGTTCTGGATTGTTCACGATCTCCTAGGTTCGACCCATGTTTCTTTTAGTGTTTATTTGTGTGTGGAGGATGTTTGAGAGGTCGAGTTCGGTTGCTGACCCATGTGTGCCACTTTTACCATTTCCCTTAGTGTGTGTTGTGTGTGATTCTCCTTTTGACTAAAAACTAAAGTTTGGATTTCTAAATCGTTCGCAAAATGTTTTAAAAATGCAATGCACCTGTTTCTTTCAACATTAAACTGGTTCTAAATTAAAAAGGGCAATGGACTGTTACTTGTTTCAGAAATGAAAGTGTGTGGAAACCATATTTTATATAATTTAGTTCAAACCTGAAATTGATAAATTCTTTATTTATTGGTATGTGCTTTGGGAACAGAATTAGTCGGGCCTACCTACTGAGTTTTAATACTCACGCCTATAGTGTTTTCTTGTTTTTTTTAGTTCTGTTGCAGGTTCCAGCTTCAGTTGTTCGCCTTGAGCGACGTCGGTTGTGTTATTGTAGAGTGACCCATGGGGTCACGTGGAGCTTGGTCGTGGTCAGGTTAGTTGCGTTGTTGGTTCCTTTTTCCTTATTTACATTTGTTCTATTTATTTCTGCTTCTTAGTTTATTATATTTTTGGGCCAAATCGTTCCCACCTGTTAACTTTTGATTCCCGGCACTAGTTGCCAGCCCGTGGGGATTGGGAACGCCCCTCGGGCCATGTCGCGGGCCGGCTCGGGTGACCGGTTCAGGGTCGACCCGGGTTGGTTCGTGACAGATACCCTACAACCTCGAGAGGGAACTCTCTACAATAGCATACACTAGATGTCCTCATTACCAAAGGTGTGTCTAGTGTCAATGAGTCGGCAGAAGAAAATATGTAGAGTCCAAGGCTCTTCACAATGGAAACAGAGATAAAACTATGTGTAGCACCAGTATTGAAAAGGGATGAAGATAAAATTGAGGATACTAAAATCGTACCTCGAACAGTGGAAGGGACGGGATCCTGCTCATGATAAGTCTGCTCCACGGCGAAGGACTGGCCTGCACCGTAGCCCTGCGCCCCTGGCTGACCACTCTGAGCTGAACCTCCTTCCTAGTGTTGAGGGACTGGTGGCTGACCGCCATGTCCTCGACCTCCACCTCGGCCCGAATGTCCAAAAGAACTCCAGTTCCCTGACTGGTGAGAGACAGGTGGGGCTGGTCCTAAACGAGGAGTCATGGAAGAACCCCGGTCACCTGCTTCTTGTGGGAAAACCTGGCAGAAACGCTGAAGGTGACCCAACTTGCCGCAATATCGGCACTCCACGGGGTCTCTCAGGCACTACGGCCTTGTGTGCCCTATCTGGCCACACTGGTAGCATGTCACCTGGCTGTCTGATGATGCATCTCACTTCCTCGAATCACCGCGCGTAGGCTCCCTACGGCGCTTCTTGCTGTCATCTGAAGGAAAGATAGATCTGGAAGCAGAACCGCCCTGGCTCGCAGCTCCAGAGTCTCTAAGATTGTGCTCCTCAATCAGTGTCTGGTTGACGATGGAAGTAATGGAAGTCAGCTGGAATATGTTCACCTGCGAGCGGATCTCCCGCCTGAGCCCATCCTCAAACTTCCTCGCCAAGAACACCCCACTCCCATCCCGAAGGGGTGTAAAATGATATAGCTTAGTGAAACGAGAGGAATACTCCATGACAGATAGAGTACCCTGCTCTAAGCTCATGAACTCCCGGGCTCGATCGGCCCTCAGGGTCTCTGGGTAGAAGTAGTCGTAGAACACGCGCTGGAACTCCTCCCAAGTTATAGCCTACTGCTGACCCGCCTATGAGATCATGTCCCACCACCTCTTGGAGGAGTCTCGGAGCATGTAAGTGGCGAGCCTGACCCACCTCTCTGGAGGTGTCTCCAGATGCTCGAATATAGTCAGCATGGCTTCTAGCCATGACTCGGCTGCCTGAGGTCCTCCCTCCCCTGAGAATGTGGGAGGATGCTGCTGCTGGAAAACCCGCTTCAAGTCTGCCATAGATGAGGCAGGAGGTGGTGCTCCTTGGAAGGCCTGCATCATCCTCGTGAAACCTTCCCTGAACTATGCATCAGCGCCTGAAACTGGTACGACAACCGGTGCCAAGGCTGGCTCGGCTGGGGGATTGACAGGAAGTCCTTGATCAGCCATATCCGGCGTCTGATCACTACCCGACGACAGACATATGACCGGAGGATGTCTTGGAGGCATAGCTCTGAAAGATAAAAAGCACGCCTTAGATCAAGAAAACAAGGACAGAGAACACAAGAGTACAAAACGGGAATAGGGGAAGAAAAACACACAAGATTGCAAAACACGACTACACGACGTCTATAAAACTACACGGCGTGTCTTTTGAAACCACTGACATGGGCGTGTACCCCTTCCCTACAAGTCATGTACACTACAAACTACATGGCGTGTTGTCCCCCACACATAGCGTGTACTTAAAAACAATTCCCCTACCCGAGTATCCTTACACGGCTAACCCACACGGTCCGAATCAACCCGAGACTACACGGCGTGTTCGAAACAAACACGGCGTGCACTAGACAAGGCTCTGGAGGTCCGTGTTGTTGAGTACACGGCTGTCTACACGGCTAGACCTTACACAGAGTGCTCCGAACAAGCACGGCGTGCATAGGTGAAGGCGACACCGTCCTGTGTTGTTCGTGACATGGCCAGGTACCTGGGTAAGACTACACGGCATGTTCTGAACAAACACGGCGGGTGGAAAAGAAGGTCACACCGACCCGTGTTGTTCGTGACACGGTCGGGTACCTGGACAGGGCAACACGACGTGTTCCCTACAGAAACGGCGTTTTCTACCCGAGCTTCACCGACCCGTGTTGTTAGTGACACGGCCGGGTACACGGCTCCGAACTCACACGGCGTGTACCAATGGTACACGGCGTGTTCTCGAAGTTACTCCTACGACACCGTGTTCTTCTCACACAGTCAGTGACACGGCCTGAAAACTACACGGCGTGTGCCCGAGAAGTACACGCCGTGTATTCTGGGTTTTTCTTGGCAGTATCTCAGAAACTGCGCAGAATTCCAGAAACACTAAAACGAGGGAAAAGATGCCAAATTCCGATCCGTGAGGGCCCATAACACCTCAAGAACCAAAAATTGGCGTTCAATTTAAGCAAGAAACAGAACACAGTTTTCTAACATAGCAGCATATAATCTATCAAGCAACTATCACAACAGCATGCATAATCTACACAAAGTCTATCACAACAGAATGCGATCGCTAATGCACCCTAGATGGAATGGAAAGAATGCATGACATGTGATTTATACAAGTCCCTATATGATGCATGAGATGTAATACCCTCATCTCATCAGGTTTAGATAGAAATAGAACTGAAATATCAAAACAATAACCGCACAAGTCATGTGGATCACTCTAGGTGAAAACATATCAACCACAAAACTCAAAACCAGAAACTGCAATTTAACGAGGTAGTATGGCCTTTCCCTATACACAAGTTAGATACTCCCGAGCACAGCTTAATACCAAGTACCGAATTTGTCCTATCCCTAGATAAAGTATCCAAACAGTAAATCAAGAGAAAAGAACTCCTCTGATACCACTTTGTAACGTCCCGAGTCCGGAGCCCCTCCACTGGTGCCCCGTACCTGATTCGCCACATGACCTCAAGCGCATTTCCCCGAACGCCAGAGGGTGCCGACTAGCAGTGAGGGCCTAGGTGAGTCAGTGGGGAAACTATTCCCTCATTTGGTAAGGTACACAAGGTAAGAAAACAACAATAAACAGTGGAATCAGTAACAACATGCATAACAGCAGAAACCAAACAGCGGAAGCAATGTAGATATATAACTATGATGACAAAGATGCAGCAGGTACAAGTATCTAAGGAAAACAGAAAACACAACAACTTGCTGAAATACAATTGAAACCAAGTTCAAAAGAAAACAAAGAAATCTCCTCAGCATCGCGAGCCACGGCTCAGTCTCATGCTCCCCAGCTCCCAGTGCAATCAAGATCCTGGAGTAGAAGGGCGCTTGCCCTTATCTATACCTGCAGTAACATAGTCTGCTTGGGCCCAAAAGAATGGCCCAAACAGGGTGTGAGATACAATCCCAGTAGGCAACCACCCAAAGATCTGTGCCTAACAGTCAATGAATACATGGCAGTACTAAAACAAGAAGCAATAAACAGAAAAGCACAATAGCTACAATCCACAACTCTAACAAGTAAGGCACACAAGTAAGCAGTTAACAACAAGAAGTAAATAGGTAACCCTCTGGGTAGCTCTCATAGTCTAACCCCTATGGTTCAACCTCTAAGTACTAGCAACCCTCTGGGAGGGACACACAGTCTCACCCCTCTGGTTCAGCTACATAATTAAGCAGACTCTCTAGGTAACCACTCACCGTCAATTCCCCCTATAGTCTCATATCATGCTAAAGGCTCTCTGGGGAATCACTCAACGTCAATTCCCCCTATAGCCCGTGTCGTAATTAAAATACTATCTGGAGAGTCCCTTCCGTTAATTCTCCACTTGGTCTCACATCGTGATTTAAAAGACACTCTGGAGAAGCCCTTCCATCAATTCTCCCTTTGGTCTGCTACTCTAGGTTCTCACAGTCCTGAGTAACTAAACATGCTCAGAGTATGTGTATCGTCCAAATAAACCTCAAGAACTACTTGGATATCAACTAAGGTTCCACAGTAAAATAAATCAACAGTTCTACTATCCTACGACTAGGCATGGCAACTGGCAAATGCCAAACAGGCAGAACAAGCATGGAAAAGCAAACTGAGCACAAACAAAATGCTCTAATCACAAGAAATAACCTCTACTA
The DNA here is from genome assembly GCA_963277665.1 of Viscum album. Lineage (NCBI taxonomy): Eukaryota > Viridiplantae > Streptophyta > Magnoliopsida > Santalales > Viscaceae > Viscum > Viscum album. Next base: position 1,649,018,841 of record OY728159.1, read on the forward strand.
AAGAAATCAAGCAAAGCAGGCAAGAAACAAGATCAAAACAGGAAACACGCAATACCCCATTCAAGGGTATTGGTGGAATTTGCACAAAAATACTCAAAGACTTTCTACAGAAAGGTACAAACCACCTACCTCAATCCTAGGAGATCGATATATGTGAACCTCGGTGACAGATTCCCCTTATAACGACGTAGATCTGAGAAAATGCACAAAACGTTCATCCCATGATAACTTGGAAACCAGGAGGAATCAAGAAACAAGGCTAAAGAAGAAGGAAGAACTCACTGTTGTGCTTCCAACTCAACTGACCGTGCTCAAATCAGAGAATAGACGGCGAGGCGGTCGTCCGTCAAAGATCCTACCGTACGGGTCACTTCGGACGGCCGAAAACTGGAGAAGAAGGTGAAAGTGAGGGTTAGACGTGACCCCGGTCCGTTTCATGAAAAAAAAGTACACGGCGTGTACTTTTAGAGTAAACGGCGTGTAATTATAATTTTTTCGTACTCCGAAATAACCGGCCTCCACCTCAGCCTTACACACCGTGTGTGTGGCCCAGACATGGCCAGCACACGGCTTCGAGCCGGAACAGAGTACATGGCGTGTACTCATAAAGTACATGGCGTGTACTTCTGAAATTTCTAGAAAATTCATTTTTTTCTCAAAAACTCCAGAAAAAGGAAAACATACCTGAAAAGAGATCCGGGTTCTTACAGTTGGGATCAACACCTTAACCTAGTGGAGTTCTCATATAACAATAGTTTCCATTATATAATTCAAATGGAACCTTATGAGTCTCTATAGGGGAAGATGTATCAGACTCCAACATGCTAGGATGAAGTTAGAGAGAGAAATTTGATGAGACCTTATCTTTTATAATAGATTATATAGAAGGTTCAAACCATTAAAATTCATATGAAATTCATACAAAGTCAATATAAAAGCTATGCAAATAATCATCGATGAGACCTGGAATTTTATTTCAGAGATAAAGTGTTTCTTATTATATCACCATGGAAGAAAGTAAGGTTTTGGAAGAAGAGAAATATTAGTCTAAGATACCTCATCCCATTTTAGATCCTTGATTGCATCAGATCTATGGCCTATAGACTATCACTCCTACCTAACCTATCTCAAGTACATGATATGTTCCATGTGTCCCTCTTGATGTGGTACATACTAGACCCCTCACATGTACTAAATACAGAGGTGGTACTCTTGTAGAATGATATTTTATATAAGTAAAATCCAGGAAATATATTAGATTTTAGATACAAAGTTCTATGAAATAAGACGGCTCACCTAATCAAAGTATTGTGGTAGAACCAAAAGTTTGAGAAAGAAACTTGGAACTAGAAGAGGTGATGACACAAAAGTACCCTCGTCTATTTTAGTGTATAAAATGAAATTTCTAAGGTGAAATTTCTGAAGGGGGTGAATGTAATGACCCAAAGTTTTATAAATGAAATTTCCTTTTCAAATGAATAAATGCCTTATTGAGTAAATAAGTTATAGAAAACACATGCCCTACTTTAGACTATTATAAGTTATATCCTATCAGATTTAAAAGATCGTTAAGAATCATAACCATTAAAAATATATCCATTGTATAATTACCATTAAGATTATTATATATTAAGGGTTATGATAAAGTGCAATTGATATAGATGGAAGTAATGATGTCCTTGACTAGTAGGACCGTACCCTATGAAGCTTATTTATCGAAGCATCCAAAGGAGATGGAATCATTGGGTATTTCCCTTGTCCAAGCCCAAGATAATATTCAACAACTAAAGCATGAGTGAAACTGTTTACGGGAGAAGTTTAAGCTGATCAAGACCACATCCAAAACCATATTTTTCGCACCACCCCAAGAAAGTGTCACCAAAACACACCTTACCCATAGGTCATATACTATTGTAACCAAGGGTTATGTATCTAGACCCTAATACTATGAATTTTATATTTTTATTTTTAATAAAATAATGATTATATTATATTTTTTATTATTAATTTATAATTAATAAATAATAAGTTTAATAAAAATTATATTTTTATACGATGAAACATAGATTGTATTTTTGGGAAATATATAGTTTCAATAAAAATACACTTTTTAACAAAATCAAGAATTTTTTAGATAAAATTTATTTTAATAAAATATTATTATTAAATAATATTTATTTAAATATATATATATGATAATTTAATTTTATGAATTCAAATGTAATTTTTATAAGGGTCGGAAACTGTTATTGTAGGAAAACCCCATATTTTCAGTAAATATGGATTTTTTATTTAAAATTGTAAATTATAATATTTGTAGAATTGTTTTTATAGAATAAATATTATTTTTTAAAATCAAAATTTAAAAATTATACAGTTGTTAATTTTTCAAAATTTGTTGAGGCGGTCGAATTTTTGGGTATAAATTAAATATGGTATAATTATACGGTATATATTATGAGATCATAAAAGCCAAAAAGTGATGTAATAAATACTATAAAGTGTATAAATGACCAAAATTGTGTTTCCCTATTAAAATAAAATATTTTTTAATTTATTTTATTAATTTTATAAACCATTAATGAATCCTCCAAAACCTATATTATATTATACATTTTTAAAATCACTTCTTTATAAATACGACTCACTTCCACATCACCAAGGGTATTATTTTAATGATTTTGGTTCTTAGACATATAAAATATTTAAAACCACTACTCTTTAGTATAAAACATGGGAAAACCATGAAAAGGTTTTTGGTTTTGATTATTTTATCATATAGATTCTAAAACCTAATTTTAGAAATTAATAAAGAATTCCTCTTCTTTTGCTATAAAAATCCACCCAACATCCCATTTATATTCACTAAAACCCATTATAGATTTAAGTTACTCTACCTTTATCTCTTTATATCCCTCCCAAGGTGTCCCAAATCTCTTATTAAGTGCCTCACAATCTTTTAGAATCACCCTCTAATTGCAAAGGATCCTCTCATTATCCTCTTTATTCAAGAACATTCTTTATATTATGACTTTTTATTTCCAATTGTTCATGTTAGTATATATTCTTACACATTAATATTACTTACCTTATGATGAAAAAGTGTTGATATACCATTTTCACTCTCATCAAAGTCTTCTATGAATATTTATGTACCCTCGTTATGCTATCAAAATTAACCTGCGGTTTTCCATGCCAAACATTTGTGTGGAGAATACTCATCCCCATTAACACTCAAGGGTATTAACCTAGATGTACATATACTTAATTGATTGGTTAATTCCATATATTTAACCCACACTCTTTAATATTTGGATTAAAATTTATGAAATACATTTTTATATTGTATGATCTATGTGACACACTTATGCATGTGCATGATATGAAAGTGATGGGTGGGCCTAGAGTTATATAGATATCCAATGCATTGGGTAATGTTTTTATCTCATTATATACCATTTATAGTTTACTTTAGGTTATAATAATAACATTATGTTATTATTTCTTTGTGGTTATTCTTGAATTATGTTTATGATGTCATGTTTTATATTGTTTCTTCATTCCCTTGTTGCCTTTATGTTATCATCTTATATTATATGTCAATGTAAAAGTTTATGATTCTCACCCATCATATGTTACCTTTATATTCCTATTGAAACACATGTGTTTCTTTCATCATGTTATTCTTTGATTATACCCTTAGTGGGATTTATAGATCACCCCTTTCTTATGTACATCCCTAAATTATCTCATGCGGTTTTAGAAGATCAAGGAAATTTAAGGGTATGTTATGGAGTTTTAGTTTATGTATTTGTATTTTTGTTTCAAGTTTTTATTATATGTACCTAATTACTCAAATACACAAGGCCTCATGATCTTTTGGGGTTTTATTAATTGATTATTTATGCAATAAAACATGAAATAAAGTGTATTAAAGATATGGGTTTTTATATGGGGAGTCCTACAACAAAATCTATGGTAATGTTTTCTCTTTTTTCATACTAGTATGGGAAATGGTTGAATCATCCCATTATACTTCTATCATTCAACCTTAAATTTTTTTTATACCACGCATCGGGATATGTATTTTTCAATCACCCTCTTAATGTTATAACACCACAATTTTTTCTTTGGATCTTTATACATCTCCATGCTTCATGGGTGTATGAAGAAGGATGATCTATGTGCAACATCCAAAATTTACCTCTTTAGTTATGGTTTTGATTGAATATATATTTTGGTTCCAAAGAATATAAATTCATTTTTTTCAAGGTTGAACTCTAGAATATTCACTACCTTTTTTGTAGCTCTATTTCATCTTTCTGGGCTTCATTAATCTTCATGTGGGTAGATGGATGAACATTCATTTGGTAAATATGGGATTTCTACCCTTACATTATAAATTCAATATTCATCTTTTGAAAATCCATGAGTATTGGGTCTTTTTTAACCCTCATAACAGATAAGGTATCATGATATTTCCTACTCAGAGCATCAACCACCTTGTTTGTATTTTCCGGATGGTTATGTATTGAGAAATCATAGTCTTTGATCAATTACAACCATATCCTTTGGTGTATGTTTAACTCTATATATTTTAAGATCATGTGGTTAGTATAGATATCACACTTCTCACTATAAATATAATACCGCTGAATCGTTAATGTAAAAATCATTACCGCTAGATCCAAATCATGTGTCAAGTAATTTTTCTCATCATTTTTTAATTTATGTGAGGTATAAGAAATTAACTTAATTTTCTATATAAGGACACATACCAAGAACTTATTTAAATCATCACTATATATTACAAAATCTTCCCTACTACAAGATAATGTAAGTAAAAGTGTAGTGAGCAACCACCTCTTTATTTCCCTGAAACTTTCTTAACATTCCCCTATCCAAAGAAACTTTACTCCCTTTTGGGTTAAACTGGTTAGTGGATTTTATGGCCATGATAAATGTCTCACAAAGTGTTGATAATATCCATCTAACCTGAAAAAACTATGGATCTTAGTTACTATAGTTGGTCTTGTACATTATTCAATAACTTCCATCTTTGAAAGATCAATAAATATACCCTTTATTGTGATTACATGGCCTAAGGATTATACTTTCTATAACCAAAATATGCACTTTCTAAATTTGGAATATAGTTTCTTCATTATTAAGGTATTCAACACAATATGAAAATTATTTTCATTATCTTCCTTGCTCTTGGACTATATGAGAATATTGAATATTAATATAACCATAAATTTATGGAATTAATTTCTAAAGACTTTATACATTAGATCCATGAATATAGAGGAGGAATTTGAAATTATGAATGGTGTCACTATAAATTCATAATGTCCATACCTTGTACAGAAAGAAAACCTTGAAATATCCTCCCTTTTGACCCTTAATTAATGATATCTAGATCAACGGTTAATCTTTGAGAATTAGTGAGCTCCTCTAAGATTATAAAACAATTCATCAATATAGGGTTGATGATACTTGTTTTTTATTATGATTTTGTTAAGCTCATGATAATCAATGTAAATATGCATTGATCCATCCTTCTTTTTGACAGAGAGTACTGGTGTACCCCATGATGAATCACTAGGGCGCATAATTACCTTGTCCAAATTATCTTGTAGCTAATTTTTTATTATTTTAATTCAATGAAATCTATTCTATATAGACTCATTGAGATGGGCATGGATCTAGGTATGAGTTCAATCGAAGACTTAACCTCATGATCTAGGGAAAAACTGGGTAGTTTATCCAGAAATACATCAGTATATTCCCATACAATAGGCATGTCACCAATGTTTACTTCCTACCTGATCATTTGAACTATAAGTCCCTCATTTTTGGGTATTGAGACCAATATTATATAATTTTCTTACAACAGGAGTTCATGGTCATCCTTAACTTGATATTTAATGATAGGATGATTCAGGATATGAAATGATATTACCTTATCCTAAAAATTGATATGTTATCTATATAAGGAAATCTAATCCATACCAAATATTATATAAAATTCAACCAAGGGAAGAAGAAATAGATCCATTGGAAATATTTTCCCAAAAAATTCAATTAGAGAAGAGTTATATATTTTAGATGCAATCATTGTGCCATCAAGTGTTTTAACAGATAGTTTAATGTTCAATTCTTGACATAGTGAATAAAAATTATTATAAAATGTGTATTATATTAAATAATTTGAAGAACCAAAATCAAATAAGGAATTCACAAATATAGAGTATAGAATAAGTGTAAATTTCATCACTTTATTATCACAATCCACCTCAGTGGTAGTGATATCATACACTCTTCCTTGTTCCCTTTGTTTAGGAGGTTTTCAGTGCCTATTTTATACATTAAATTCAGGGGTATAGAATTAATTTTTATAGTTCCCAAATTCCTTACATTTTAATCATTGAATTTTGGGTGGTGCATTGGGTTGGGATTTATTCTCCTTTGTTGTGTTAATCAGACTCTCATCATTACTTTGGCAGTTGTGGGATTGTTGGCCTATTTTAACATACTTAAAACACTCTCCTAATACCTTAAGGGAATTAAACAGGTTCTTACTCCCATGTTTTTAACATATAGGTAGTTATAATTTCTTACCCCCATGTGACTTATCATCAAACCTTCCATGATACTCCACATTCCTTTTTTTCACTTTAGAAATATGAGAGTCCCTAGTTTCTATCTCCACCTTTAAATAACATTGAACAATATCTTCATATCTTCAAGATTATCTTATGCCTAATTTCTTTTAAAGACTTGGTTTTAATCCACTAAAGAAGCAATCGATTTTACTTGTAGGGTTAAAGATACAACCAGTAGTGTACTTTGAGAGCCACATGAATTTTACTTCATAAGTACCAATGGATTCATCCTCCTTTAATTTCAACTACAAGAATTATCTCTCTATCTTCATGTGAATAGTTTGAGGAAAATACCTGGTAAATAAGAAATTCTTAAACTTTTCACATTCCATAGAGTCTAATTCCTCCTTTTTTATTATATTCTTAATGAGAGTACACTATTGGTAAACCTAACCTTCCAAACAATAAATGGATAGAATAACCTTCTCATGTTTTGAAAACTAGAGAACAGGAAATATATTTTCCATAACATTGATCCATTGCTCAGAAATAAGTGGATTGGAATATCCATTGAAGTAAGGTGGACTTTACCAAATTAAATACTTGATATATAGTTACTCTTTCCTTGGTGAATTCAAGAGTTAAACATAGTTTACATTATTATTCATAGCTTATGATAGTTGGTTGATTGTTTCCAAATGGTTTTGTATTCTAAATCCCATACCATTTGGTTGTTCATTTGGAAAAACACTACATTATCCATGTTCATTTTTCTATTAGTTTCTCTAACCTAAAAATATTAAAACCCTACATAATTTTTCATGAAGAACATGTGAGTCACCAAATCATATCCCCCAAGATTTTCAAACCAAGTGTGTAGTTAGGCCTTTTCTTCATGCACCAAGTGAAGATCAAGTTAATACCCAAGCAACCTTTTCAAGGTTATTACCCCTAGGTGCATCTCTACCAGAGCCTGCATCCACTTTTTTATATCGAGACAGAAATTTCATTACTAGGAACCCACACAATCTTTAATTTACTAAAATTTTAGGATTTTCTCTTATACATAGACTTATCCCTAGGATTTTTACTAAATTTGTCTCATCATAATCCCCAAAAATAACTAAAATAATCCCCAAAAATAACTAAACCCTTCTTTGACACTAGTTGAGGTGAAACAATCTAAAATAACTTTATTTTATATCATTTCCATAAATTAAACATTACATATCATAAATAATATAAAAATACTAAAAACTAAAGGTTTAGTGTATCTAAGTACTATCTATATAAGTAAATTATTTTATAATACTTGTGAGTATTTATCTATAATCTAGCCACACTAGACTCCCTTATAGACATCTCATAATTTATACTCATCTTCATAGCCTGGGGAATGGAAACATAAGAAAGGTGTGAGATCAAATTCTTAGTGAGGGGAAAAACATAAACATGTCATCAAGATTTATATCATAAGTATATGATAAAAAATTCACATGAGAGAAATATTTTATCAAAAAGAACATGAAATAATAAGATTTTAAAAAAAAATCAAGATAGTAGGACATGTAATCTCAAATGATCAAACATGTATTGTAGAATGAGAGTGTGATATAATAAAAATGATTTATAGAGAATAATCATAGGGATATAACATAAAAAATTTGTCATATTCTTATGTCACAAACATAAGCATTAGAAATCATAATATTTTGTGCAAACTCAATCATTCCCATTCATTAAGTTATAAAAAAACCCATGATGTACACACAATATATGTGAGAAAACACAATCATTCCCACACATCATTATATGATGAGATATAAATCCTTGACCAATAAATTATAGGTAAATATAATACCCCACCTGATTCACGCTCAAATTTACCCAAGAGAATAAGGCAGAACAGTCCTTGTAGTCTATCTTGGGTTGTCGAATCCTCAGAGACAAAAGAAGTAACCTACAGACACGTACATTCTATGGACTATTTTTTATTATGAAGTGGACAACTTTGATTTATTTTAGATAGTTTTAAATGATATATAACATATTTAAGTGAATTAAAATTAAAAGAATGAGTTGATCCTAGGTTATCACTTGGGGTGGATTGGATGAAATTCTTTCTTCAACTATTTCAATTTCTTATATTTGAGATGAGTTAATTTAATAAGATCAAAAAACATCCTCACTTACTGGTTTAATACCTAAACACTTTAATACTAATCAACTATACACTTGAAGGATCAAAGTTTTGAGCACTTCAGGGTAAAGGTTCATATTATCACGTGAAGTGTGTGGCCTTAAATTCAACAAGGACGATGGAGTCTAAAAAACGTCAAATAAAAATCTGAATTAAAAGAAGTGATTAGAAATTAATATATTTATAAATAACATCCAATCCATCCCCTTTATAATCCCTTGGATCAACCCATAAGTTTATTATCCCTCCATTGATGTTATGGTTTCAATGGAAGCGGGAAGTAGACTCGTGAGGGAGGAATTGAAGAAGTAAAGAAAACAATAAAAATAAAATGATCACTCCACCGTTGTGTGAATAATTTCACAAGTTTTGGTGTGAATAAATTCACACCTTGAGGAAATGGTATCAAATTGAGATGGATAACAACAGAATAAGAGGATAAGAAGAACTTTTATTAAGAAACTAGGATGAATTAAAATAACTTACATGTGAAGGAAGAACGTTACAAAGACAAATTGGCAGCATAACATTAAGATGAAAACAAAGATCAAATATGATAAACTCCTCCACCACTACTACCTTAAATATGAATTTTTGGAGCCTTGGGTCGAGCCTCCATCAGTACAAAGCATCCCACTTGATTATGGTAGGCCTAGGGTGGTGTAAAGCTTGTGGAACTTGGACTTTTCCACACTTGACCCGAGGTGGCAGCCATCTTTCATATACCGAACAGACGCTCTTGGAATACCTTCTAGATGGCCGAATAATAGTGGTCCATATAATAAGAAAATGTATCCCCAGATGTATTATAATCTCCTGTAAAATTTGGGTCCATTTGAATATGTGGATTTAGAGATATGAATAGATTAGTGAACTATTTTTCTGGGCCGCAGAATCTGGCCCAGAATTTTATCTCTAACTTAGTCCGCCTTAATGACCACCATTTAGGCTGAATTAGCATTGTATCCTGAAAAGTTATTTGTTCTCATACATTTCCTATATAAGCCCACGAAATTTGGGATTCATTGGGCGTATATTTTTGGCCCCACATTATTATCATTGGTATGATGTCCAATCTGACTTCTCCAAAATTGTTTCCTTTCATCACAAAATATCCCCATATTCTTCAATGAATTATCCATTGATCCCTGAATCAAACATGTTCATATTGAAGTGTAGATAAATTTTCCAAAATATAAAATTAAAATATTTATAATTAGATTCCTTAAAATTAGATGAATCATTGGGTACTTTAAATGATGTTAAAAAATGTACCACATAATAGTGCATTTTAAGAAAGAATTACAATCATAATGTGAAATGATGTTCAAAGTATAAAATGAACTAAAATGGTGTTTATGAATAATAAATCAAATGAATATTATATATATTAACAATTAATATTATCCTCATTTAGTGGCTAATCACACCCCCCCCCCAACTTGAGTTTTGCTAGTCCCGAGCAAAATATATCTCAATAATATGAAATTTGAATTCCCTTTACCAAAAACATTTTAATACACAATGATCACCAAAACCCCTTATACCAAAAAATCAAGAAACCCATCAAAATATTTTAATACATGATAGTTTCATAATAAGATCTCAATCCCAAGCCCATTCCTTTGTTCAAATTCATTTCCATATTTCATCCAATATCAATTAAGTATGAGGATGTGTTGTGTATCACAATAGACATGGGGGTTCATCTTTATTCAAGGGGGAAATGATGTAAGTGCTAGGTGGAATAACATTTCAAAATTAAGATGAGTATTCAATTTTTTTTATTATATTTTTTTGTTTTTTTTTTGTTTTTTCAATTTTTCCATGGTAATTGAAATTGCACTCAAAAGAGTCAACCCCTATAGCGAGACTTTGCTGATGACTCCCAGGCTCAAAGACCTTAGGGAACCAAGTGAAGCCCACATACTCGGGCATTATCTAGAGTTAAATCAGTCAAAAACAAATTCAAATTACCAAAAATAGAGATAAAATTACTAACTCTGGGCCAGACAACTATGGAGTCACGATCCCCAAGTGCTGAAAGCCACGCATTAGGTCATTTCATTACTCTACGTGCAAATTTATTGTTTTTTTTATTTTTTTTATTGAATACTCATATTAAAACTAAAATTATCACCAAACCTATGATATTTATTTTGGGGACCCCATGAACTCAAACTAATACCCCACTATCCAAAGGACGTGCATTGTGATCTTTTTTTATTTGGATGAAAATATAGATGATGAAATATCACATTGGACAACCACACTTTCCAAAATCTATGCTCATAAAATTATACAAGGATTAAAATCAGAATCAGGGCATTCTAAATTATTTTATATTCAGTTTCAAAGTTTTCAATGTGTAATATCATGTTCAAAGTTAAAGGAATTTTTCCTTCCATTTACACACATTTTTTTTCAAATCATTTTTTTTCACAAAATAATTTTTTAATTTTATCTCCCCCCCCCAAATTAAAATAACATTGTCCCCAGTGTTTGAAGAAATGAAAATTTAGAAGGAGTAGAGTCAAGTAATGGAATTTAAAAAAGGAAATTGAAATATGAGGATCATGGAATGAAGTCACCTGGTGGTTGAAGTTGAAGTTATTGTTGCTCCAATTTAGTCCTTTGATATCCATGTCACTTGCAGAGTTCCCTAGTAGAAAAAGGAAAAAAAGAAATAAGAAATTAAAAAAAACAATATATATTTATTTATTTATTTATTTATTTATATAATAAAGAAAGTAAAATATAAGTATATATATAAAAATTATATAATAAGGAAGCACAAAAATACATAGGTCAGTGGTAAGCACGCACCCCTGTCTCCCTTCGGTCCCGGGTTCGAATCCCCGCGGCTTCACCGGTTGTGATGGGGTTTTCCCCACGACCTACGATGTGGCCTTTTTTCTATTATTATATTTTTATTTTTATTTTATTTTTTTGTATTTTTATTTTAACCTACAAACACATAAAAATAAAATAAAATAAACTGATGATACATTATCTTCTTTTTAAATTTCTGGGTAAGGTATTACTCAAGGATCACGCCACATGACATGAATGAATATGGCACTCCCCTTTCGTACCCATCCATACTCATAATAGAAGAACAGGTAAATAGTCGATTTTTTTATTAAATATCAAAATGATTAATTAATACTATTTAAAATATAAAGTTTATTAAAACAAAAAAATGATAGGAAACTTGAAAACCATGGGTTGCCTCTCATGCAGTGCTTTGTTTAATGTCATTAGCTTGACTTGGACCCCTAATTGATTAATTATTTTCGTCATCTAAGGTGGGTTCACATAATTCTTCATCAACTTCATGTTTTTGGAATGGTTTAATGAATGGTTTGACTCTATGACCATTAACTTTAAAGGTTTGAACATTGGTGGGATCTTGAATTTCCACAACCCCATGGGGGTACACCTTATGCACTATGTATGGACCTGACCATCTAGATCTTAACTTTCCCTGGTGTAAATGAAGTTTTGAACTATACAAGACACAAATTTTCCCGGTTCAAAATGTTTGACTTTGATATTCCTAGATTGGTAGGCTTGAACTCTAGCTTTATTGATCCTTGAATTTTCATAAGCCTCCATCCTTAGTTCCTCCAGTTCATTGAGATCTAATTTCCTTTTTGTTCCGGCCAATGAGAGGTCGTAATCCATTTTCTTAATTGCCCAAAAGGCCTTATGCTCAATTTCAATAGGTAAATGGCATGATTTTCCATAAACCAACCTATATGGTGACATTCCTAGGATGGTTTTGTATGCGGTTCAATAGGCCCAAAGAGCATCTAAGAGTTTACTTGACCAATCTTTCCTAGATGGTTTAACAGTTTTCTCAAGAATTTTTTTAATATCTCGATTGGCTAACTCAGCTTAACTATTGGTCTATGGATGGTATGCAGTGGACACTTTGTGAGAAATTCCATACTTTTCCATGAGTGATGAGAATGGACGATTGCAAAAATGAGTTCCACGATCACTAATGATAGCTCTAGGAATTCCAAATCTAGAGAATATGTTTTCTTTTAGGAATATAATCACAGTTTGATGATCATTGTATTTTGTGGGAATGGCCTAAACCCATTTTGAGATATAATCAATAGCTAAGAGAATGTAGAGGTATCCCCTATAGTTTGGGAAAGGACCCATGAAATCGATTCCCCATCAGTCAAAGATTTCAATCACTAAGATGGGAGTGAGTGGCATTTGATTCCTTTTTGTGATGGACCCTACTGGTTGACACCTAGGACAGCTTTGATAAAATATTTAGGAGTCCCTTGAGAGGGTGGTCCATAATAGACCACACTAAAGAATCTTAGTAGAAGTTTTCTTAGAGGAAAAGTGACCTCCACATGCCTCACTATAACATAATTTAAGGATGGACTCTTGTTAAGATTCTGGGACACACCACCTTATGACTTGGTCAGGCCAGAACTTATAGAGGTATGGATCATTAAACACATAGTTTCTAATATCAGAAAAGAATTTCCTTCGAGCTTGAGTCCCTAAGAATTTTTGAATTACTCCTGTAACTAAGAAGTTGGCTATGTCATCATACCAAGGGCATTCACTCACATAGTATAGGTGTTCATCAAAAAATGAATCAGACACATAAAGGTAATTTGAGTTGTCTTTGAATTCCATACTAGAGAGGTGATCAGCTACAACATTTTCAACACCTTTTTTATCTTTGATTGTGAGGTAAAATTCTTGTAAGAAAAGGACCCACCTAATCAGTATAGCCTTGGAATCTTGTTTTGGAAGAGGTATTTTAGTGCAGAATGGTCAGTGAACACAGTGATGGGGGATCCTAAGAGGTAAGACATAAACTTCTCTAAGGCAAACACAATATCAAGTAACTCCTTTTCAATAGTGGTATAGTTTATTTGGAAATCATTTAAGGATTTTCTTGCATAATAAATGGCATAAGGAGTTTTATCACAATGTTGTCCTAACACAGCTCATACAGCAAAGTCATTGGCATCACACATAAGTTCGAAAGGAAGGTTCCAATTTGGAGAATTCATAATGGGAGGAGAGGTGAGAGAGGATTTGAGGGTTGAGAATGAACCCTCACAGCTTTCTGTCCAAACAAATGGAGCATCCTTTACTAGGAGAGCACAAAGGGAATGAGAGATTGAACTAAAGTCCTTGATGAATCTTTGATAGAAACCAGCATGTCCTAAGAAAGAGCTCACTTCCTTGACAGTTTTGGGTGATGGAAGGTGACGAATGATGTCAACCTTGGCTTTATCAACTTCAATCCCCCTTCCTGAGACCATATGGCCTAGAACTAGTCCCTCTTTAACCATAAAATGGCATTTTCCCCAGTTTAGGACCATATTCTTTTCTTCACATCTTGACAAGAATCTCTCCACATTCTGCAGACATCCCTCAAATGTCTCCCCAAACACAGAGAAGTCATCCATGAAGACCTCTAGAAAATCCCCTACCATGTCTGAGAATATTCCCATCATGCACTTCTGGAAGGTTCCAGGGGCATTGCATAACCCGAAGGGCATGCGTTTGAAAGCAAAGGTTCCAAATGGACATGTGAATGTATTCTTCCCTTGATCCTCTAGGGAGACCTCAATTTGATTATACCCCGAGTACCCATCTAAGAAACAGTAGAAGGCATGACCTTCCACTCTCTCAGGGACTTGGTCAATTAATGGTAAGGGGAAATGGTCCTTCTTGGTGAATGAGTTTAGCTTCCTATAGTCAATGAAGACCCTCCATCCACTACTCACCCTAGTTAGAATAATCTCTCCATCCTTATTGGTTATCACTGTTATTCCTTCCTTCTTGGGAACCACTTGGATTAGGATCACCCACTCACTCTCAGCTATGGGATAGATGATACTAGCTTTTAACAATTTTAGAAGTTCCTTCCTCACTACTTCCATGAGATCAGGATTGATTCACCATTGAGGTTGATGAAATGAATTTTAATCAGATTCCAAAACAATCATATGAGTCCCGATAAGTGGGCTAATCCCAGGAATATCAGACAGGGTCCAACCAATGGATTTCTTATGTTTCCTAAGGACATCTAGAATCATCCTCTCATGATTGGCTTCAAGAGAAGAATAAATGACAATAGGATGTGTTTGATTGTCCCCTAGGAAGGCATACTTGAGTGCAGTAGGAAGTTCCTTCAATTCAAGATCAGGTTGGTTCAGAATTTCAGAAGAATATTGGGACATTGGATCAATATCAATTTCTTTTTTTAGAGTTTCAGATATAATTTATTCCCCTCATATAGAAGTTTCAACTACAAGATTGGTTTGATCAGATTTAGGGAAGGAAGTTTGATTGGTCTCCATGAATGTGGTTTGCTGAAAGGTTTCACTGATTGTTGGACCTAATACTTCATCATAAGAGCAATTTGAAAATTATTCAAGCCAAGGAGATAAACTTCCTTCATGTGAACAAATGAAATCAATTTCATCCTAACTTAAACATACATCAAATATTTATTCCTTGATGTTCTATGGATTCATTATCAATGCTTCCTATCATGTTTACTTCATGAATGTCCTCATCATCCCCTATTTGTGAGCTTGCATTATAGATTTTCAAGTCTAGACTCATGTTTCCAAAGGTGATGGTCATGATCCCATTTCGGACTTGGATAACAGAGTTGATTGTTGCAAGAAAAGGATGACCAAGGATGATTGGGTTTTGTTCCTTATTTACTAAGTTTGGATGGTTGTCAAGGACAATGAAGTCGGCAGGGTAGATAAAGTTTTCAACCTTTACCAGAACGTCCTTTAAAATCCCCTTTGGAACCCTAATGATACGATCATTAAGTTGAAGTGTGACAGATGTGGGTTGGATTTATTCTAGGCCTAACTGGTATTACACAGCATAAGGGATGAGATTAACACTATCACCTAGGACACACAAGGCCTTGACAACTTTTCTCTCTCCTAGTTCAACATTGATGTAAGGGAAACCCGGGTCTTTCAACTTAGGAGGAATGGTCCCTTGAATGGTGGTACTCACATTAGTAGCCAAAAGGACTTGGTTTTTATGTGAAATTTTTATTTTAAAAGTGCACAAGTCCTTAAGGTACTTTGATTAGGTAGGTATGATTTGGATGGAATCGAGAAGGGGAATGTTCAACTTGACTTGTGAGAAGATTTCCCTCAATGTTTCACTCAATTCAGGCTTGGTTTTCCCCCTCATGCATTGAGGAAATGGTATAGGTTGTGGGTTGTTTGTTAAAGAGTTGTTTCTTTGACAATGTTATCATGTTTTTCAGTTTAATCATTTGGTTCATTTGAATTTTCATCCAAGTTTTAATCTTCATGTGGGTTCTGAATTAGTTGTTCGTGTTTATCAATTGATTTCCCACTTCTTAAAATAGTCACAGCCTTTAGTTGTTCATGAGTTGTTTGAGTACAAATTGACTCTCCCATTGAGGTTGAGGATGGCACCGCCTGAGTAGGAATGGGTGTCTTTCCATTTTTGATGGTTTGAAGTTCTTGTTTAAGGTAAGAGACTTCCGAGTTCATCCTTTCCATTTGTTTTCATAGTTTTTCTAGTAGGATTTGTGGAACAGTTTGGGTTGGTTCTTGAGAAGATTGGTTTATCCCGGGGGGATATTTTGGAGGTGGGATGGTTTGTTGAAAATGGACCGGTGGCTGTTGGTATTGGATATGTTGGGTTTAGAACTAGTTATGGGTTTGGTAGTTCAGATGGGGGTACGAATTTTGTCCCTGTGGTTGGCTAGGTTGTTGGTTATCTCTCCAGCAAAAACCTGGGTGGTCATTATACCTTGGGTTGAATGTGTTTGGGTATTGGGGATTTTGAAAGTTTAGGGAATTGACTTCATCAGGTGGTCCTCCTAGAAGAACATCCTTGATGGATGGAATGGTTGGGCAGTTGTCTATTTTTTGATCATGTTTGTCACAAATTGTGAAAACAGGGTCTACAGTTTGGATTTCATGGATTTTTCTGAGGTATATCTCTTCAACCTTCCAAGTGAGTGATGAGACTTTATCCCTAAGGCTTTCCTCTTATCTAAGTGTATGAATTCCATTAGTTCTTTGTGGATTTTCAGAATAAGGTGAAGTTCCCCATGTTTGGTTTTATTCAGAAAGGTTTTCTAGATACTTGTAAGCATCATTTGAGGCTTTGTTTTTAAAGGTTCCATTACACATCATGTTAGTGAATTATTTGTTCCCCAGACCCAACCCTTCATAGAAAATTCTCACTTGTTTAGGAATAGAAAAACCATGGTGTGTAACCATGTTTAGAGTGTCCTTGAACCTCTCCCATGTTTCATAGAATGACTCTCCCTCTTTTTCAAAAAAAAATTGGATTCTCTTTTTAAGTTCAATTGTTTTGTGGGGGGGAAAGTATTTTTTGTAGAATTCTCTTTGTAGTAGGTCCCAAGAGTTGATGGATGATGGTCTCAAATTGTTTAGCCAATTTTTATATTGATCCTTTAAATAAAAAGGAAATAGCCTCATCTTATATGATTCTAGTTGATGTGGGGGACACATGGTTTCTACAATGTCATTGAACTCCTTAATGTGAAGGTAGGGCATCTCGAACTCCATTCCATGGAATGTGGGAAGGTGGTTTAGGACATGGGGTTTAAAGATTTAGTTGGAATCTCCTAGGGAATCGTGTCTAATGCATGAGGGGGGAATTGGTCCAGGAAGGTGTGAGGTAGTCATTCATGGTTTGATCAATTGCATTCCCCAAGTTTGGGGATCCCTCATTTGGGTTTCCATTTTGGTTCTCACCCGGGTTTATGAGTTGGTTTCTTTGAGGACCTTCCATTGAAATAGGATCAATTTTTGACTCTGGAGTATTAGGAAGATTAGGATCTAATGGAAAGAGTTCCCTTGGTGTACTTGACTCCCCAACCCCAGGACTATCCACCCTAACTAGACGGTTTGATTGATCACGGGTGTAGGAAGACATGCACCAAAAGAGAAAAAAATGAGAAAGGGACAAGATAAGAGATCTTGGGTGAGAATAGAATAAATGGGGGAGAATAGAATGGGTGTTGAGATGAATTACTTGGGTCCCCGGAAATAGTGCCAAAATTTGATTCACACTCAAATTTACCCAAGAGAAGAAGGTAGAATGGTCCTTGTAGTCTAGCTTTGGTTGTTGAATCCTCAGAGACCTAAGAAGTAACCTACAGACATGTACATTCTATGGACTGTTTTTGGATATGAAGTGTCCAAATTGGATTGATTTTAGATTATTTTAAAGGATATATAACATATTTAAGTGAATTAAATTTAAAAGAATGAGTTGATCCTAGGAAATCACTCAGGGTAGATTGGATGAAATTCTTTCTTCAATTATTTCAATTTCTTATATTTGAGATGAGTTAATTTAAGAAGATCAAAAAACATCCACACTTACTGTTTTAATACCTAAACACTTTAATAATAATCACCTATACACTTTAAGGATCAAAGTTTTGAGCACTTCAAGGTAAAGGTTCGAATTAGCACGTGAAGTGTGTGGCCTTAAATTCAACAAGGATGATGGAGTTTAAAAATCATCAAATAAAAATCTCAATTAAAAGAAGTGATTAGAAATTAATATATTGATAAATAACATCCAATCCAGCCACTTTTTACTCCATTGGATCAACCCATAAGTGGATTATCCCTCCATTGATGATATGGTTTTAATGGAAGCGGGAAGTAGACTCATGAGGGAGGAATTTAAGAAGTAAAGAAAACAATAAAAAGAAAATGATCACTCCACCGTTGTGTGAATAATTTAACAAGTTTTGGTGTGAATAAATTCACACCTTTAGGAAAAAGTATCAAATTGAGATGGAGAACAACAGAATAAGAGGAGAAGAAAAACTTTTATTAAGAAACTAGGATGAATTAAAACAATTTACATGTGAAGGAAGAACGTTACAAAGACAAATTGGCAGCATAACATTAAGATGAAAACAAAGCTCAAAGATGATCAACTCCTCCACCAAAACTGCCTTAAATAGAAATTTTGGGAGCCTTGGGTCGAGCCTCCAATAGTACAAAGCATCCCACTTGATTATGGTAGGCCTAGGGTGGTGGAAAGCTTGTGGAACTTGGACTTTTCCACACTTGACCCGAGGTGGCATCCAGCTTTCATCCACCGAACAGAAGTGATTTGAAGACATTCTATATGGCCGAATAAGAGTGGTCCATAGAATAAGAAAATGGATCCCCAGATATATTATAACCGTCTGTAAAATTTGGGCCCATTTGAAGATGTGGATTTGGAGATATGAATATATTAGTGAACTGTTTTTCTGGTCTGCAGAATCTGGCCCAGAATTTTATCTCTAAATTTGGCCGCCTTAATGACCACCATGGAGGCTGAATTAGCATTGGATCTTGAAAAGTTATTTGTTCCTATATATTTTCTATATCATCCCACAAAATTTGGGATTCATTGGGCATGTATGTTGGGCCCCACATTCTCATAATTGGGCTGGTGTCCAATCTGACTTCTCCAAAATTATTTCCTTTCATCACAAAATATCCCCATCTTCTTCCATGAATTCTCCATTGATCCCTGAATCAAACATGTTCATATTGAAGTGTAGATAAATTTCTCAAAATATCAAATTAAAATATGTATAATTATATTCCTTAAAATCAGATGAATCATTGGGTACTTTAAATGATGTTAAAAAATGTACCACATAATAGTGCATTTTAAGAAGGAATTACAATCATAATGTGAAATAATGTTCAAAGTGTAAAATTTAATAAAATGGTGTTTATGAATAATAAATCACATTAATATTATATATATTAACAATTAATATTAGCCTCATTTAGTGACTAATCACCACCTTTCAACATCCATACTGTAAGATCTCATACCCTGATGAGGTATGTTTTTTTAATTTTGGTTAAAATCCTTTTAAAATGGTTAATGGAATGCATCCTAATATTAGGGAAGGTATCAGGAGTTTACTAGAGGTTTGATATGTGAAAAGGATGGAAAAAGGTGCCATACAATGCATGTATCATAGTTAGTGCATGGTTAGTACTAATTGTGCACCATGATCATGTGTTCTAGGTAAGGGGGGTGAACGGCTTATAAACTATGCATGGGGGCCTGAAAACTATGTGAGGTTGGACAGATCCATTTTCCTAGATATCACATATTTTTCCAAACCATGCGAGTGGGCCAGAGGACCATGCGACCCATGCCTCTCATAGACAAAATAGACTACATAGTTGGTGCACATTTTTCCAAACCATGTGGCCTGACCATGCAATCTTTTAAAAGTGGGAAATTGACCATTTTTTCTCTCGACCATTATACAATTTCCCCCCAATTCTCACCTCCATTTCTTCTCTACGGGTAAGGTGTGTGAACCAAACCCTCCCAAATACTCCAAGGGTGTATCTCCTTTGATTCTAGGGAATTTTATGTGTATATTAGTGTGATTGGAAGCCCCATGTAAGTATTAAACTCTATTTCTTTCTATTTTCCATAAGAAGCACTAATTAGTTACTTCTATTATTCCAAATCTTCTTAATCCTATTTTCCATGGGGTTCTTTGTCTTTTCATTTGTGGCCATTTTAGTTCAAATCAAGGTCTGGGGTTGGATGAGTGCTTGTCTTCGAACTTATGGTAGGTGGTTTATAATATTTTTACCATATTATTGATGTTGTTCTTGTGTATATAGTTATTCCATTGCACTGTCATGTTGTTCATTTTTGTCCTATACTAAGAAAAGTAAATTGGACATTAAAATGATATGTTAGACCTCTCATGGACCAGTTGGTTCCATTAATGATTATTATATCGGGCTTAATTCCAATCATGGGGTGTATTAAACCCTTGAAAATAGTGAAATGGGTTATACATGGTAGAATTGAGGGTTTATGAGTTTAGGATATTTATTCTTGTTGTTTGACTTTTTTGGGAATAAAAAGTCTTATGACATGATAAAGGGATAAAATAATAAATAGTTTAAAAGGATTTGTTTTGAAAGAATTATGAAATGGTTTAAAATGTGAAATGGGTTTAAAGGATTTGTGTAATCTAGACCATGGTGAATAATGGAAAATGGTACAATGAAAAAGTGCACCTTTATTGTTTAATATGTTAAATACCTCAAGTATTAGACCTTGAAAATTTATTGTTAATGAAATTTTTTAGGTTGTTGTATATGGCGTCTATGGTTAGGATGTTGGGCATGGCATTCTACATCATTTGTTGGGATGTTGGGCATGGGTTCCACATCATTAGTTAGAATGTTGGATATGGTGTTCCACATCATTGATTAGGATTGTTGGACATAGCATTTTGTATCCCCAATTTGGATATTTGGAATGATGCTCCTTAACTAAAATATATAACCCCTATAATATATGGTTCAAATAACTAGAATGGGTCAAAACATGTTTGATTGGCACTTGTGTCACTTGGAACCCGAGGGACAATGTGGTTAATAGTCAATTGATTAATTATGAAACATGTCTACATTTTACTACCTTTTTAATTTTCATTTTTACTACTGAATACATTATTATTATATGGGATATTTATTTAGACACCATTGTTGGTAGATTACTAAGTTCTAATCACACCCTGATCAGGCCATCGTCAGCACCCAAGTAGATTTCATGTTTGTAGGTCAAGATAAGGTCAAAGGCCTTATGATATATGGCTGAATTCGGACTTTGGGATAAAGCATGGATGAGGGGACCAGATTTGGTATCAAAACCATTTTTGGGGATTTTCAGTGTGTCTTTATTTTGGGTTTACTTTGACACAAAACACTACTATGGAATAATATGTTAAACTGATTTGGTTTGTGAACATTTACCCAATTTTGGGATGTTGTTATGAGATTCATGGATATTGTCAGTTATTGATATTTATTACATTAGGTATTATTCCTTTTCATTTTTGATGTTTTATTACTCTAGTAAAGTGGGTATAGTCTCCCCACATTCCTTATTAGACCATCACTTCTAGTCGGCAGCCTCTAGTATATGGGGAGGCACACCTGAGGTCATGTAACGAACCATATTGGGGCACTGGTTTAGTGGAATCTAGATTGGCATGTTACAAAGTGGTATAAAAGGGGTTTATTTTCTATTGTTTTACTATTTGGAAAATTTATATGGGAGACTAGGATGTGTCGGGCCTTGGAAATGAGCTCATTTGTGGGAGTATCTAACCCATGTGGGGGGGACCCAAGTTCCTAGAGTGGGAATGTTGTTCTTGATATTCACTTGTTACGGTTGGATGTTATTTCACCTTGGGTGATACAATTTTTATGTGATGTTATTTTTTCTGATATTTTACTCATGGGATGGTATGGAATGAGGTTTTTTCATGAATTTATTATTTTAGGAACTCATGGATTTATGTGACATGCATTGTGTTAGGCACACATGGGAAAGAATGTGGTGTGTGTTTCTTTGAGTAGAGTAATTAGGTTGTGGAAAATGAAATTTATTTTCTGTTTATTTATGTTTTTAAATAAAATTTCCTAATAAAGATGTTTCAAACTATTTTAAATTGAAATATGTTAAATGAAATGGTTAAAAAAATTTAAATAGGGAGTTTGTAATTTGGAAGTTTGTTTTACCCTGAGTTAGCCATGGCCCGAGATAGGGATGGTTGAGGGTAGTGACAGTGTTGGGGTTGTATATATTGGCATAGTTTATGCATAGTGTCTTGTTTTTTTATAGTTATAACCCCTCATTTAATTAATTATGTAATTTTATGTTAGGGTCCTTGAAATGTGATTTTGGAATTGTAGAGGGATTCAACCATGATGACACCTTCCAATAGGACGAAAGGAGTGCATCACTGAGAATAAACCTAAAATAACAAGACTAGATCGCCTATTTGTTCTAGGTGATAGGGAAGAAGAGAAGTTTCATAATAATTAAACTCAATTTATGTATTTTATAGAAAGATATCATGTCCATGCTGCACTGAGTGTGTTTGATCATACAAGGGAGTTCTAGTTGCAGCATCCTCTGAAATTTTCCAGAGATAGTGGGATTAAGGCAACTAAGTTCTATATTGAATCTATCCATATGATTCTGGATCACTTAGAAACTTCTCCAGAGAAGAGTTTCAAGTTAATAGTTTATATGTTGTGAGGAACAATGAAGCACTGGTGGGATATTCAGGCTTGGGATGAGCAGTTAGAGGACATGGTATTGAAGGACTTCCTATAAAAATTCATGGAACACTTTTACCCAAAGACCCTGATGTGAGAGAGATCTATGGAGTTTATGTGGTTGAACCAATGGAATATGTTAGTGATGGATTATACTGTCCAATTCATTGACTTTTAGTTCTTTGTTCTAACTTTGGAAGGGGACAAGGAAGCTACAAAAAAATGTTTTCATGATGGGCTTAGATGTGAAATCAAGTATTGGGTGAATATATTTTATTTTAAGAAGTTTTCTAAGGTGAATCAGGATCTCATATCTGATAGAAACCTGAAGGATTCCTATATTGGTGGATAGGTGGTTTCAGTTGGGTGATCTGGTGGTATATCCTTCAATATTAGGAAGCATATTTATGAGTACTTTCACTAAGGTAGTGGCAGATAGAGTGGCTAGGGGAGAGGGTTAGACTCTCATGGTGATGACTGAGTGTTTTATTATCAGTTTGGAATGACTAGTCACATGCATGGTCAGTGTATTTGACCACTAGTGGAGTTTCAGGCATTTGGTAGGATGGGACATGCATAGAGGTTCTACATGAACCCTCAACAGATGGGTAGTGATGGAGGACCTAGGCTGAT
Organism: Viscum album; assembly: GCA_963277665.1. Lineage (NCBI taxonomy): Eukaryota > Viridiplantae > Streptophyta > Magnoliopsida > Santalales > Viscaceae > Viscum > Viscum album. The sequence continues at coordinate 1,649,042,447 of OY728159.1, forward strand.
ACAGAGCATGGGGAGGGGATATTTTACCCTGTATCATCCTGGTAGTTGAAGCTTTGTTGTCCATACCATTCAGGGTGGAATATGTGCTACTTCAGGATAGGAGTGTCCATATTAGAAGAGTGGTGTAGTTCTAGGGACTCAAACAAGTGCCTGAGGTAGAGGGATAAGTAAACTACATGCAGTTCGGCCTACTCCAGATGGTAGTAAGGCTAGACCATCAACTGTATGAGGTATAATTCATGTAGCCTCTATTCTCTCTAGTGATTTATTTGATACGTAATCCTAAAATTCTTTTATATCTACTCAACTTTTGAATGGTTTGGGTCTTACAGTGAAGTTCATGTGTGGGGTTATGTCAATTAACAATCCATTGGGAGTGTACTTAGAAGGAATCTATCCTTGTAAGGGGTGTTCCCTCAATGTTGGTGAGTACCATTTTATTTTTTACTTGTACATGCTTGAGATGTTAGGTTTTTAAATGATATTGGGAATGTAATGGTTCATATCATATCAATACTACATCGATTTTTACTGATGGAGAGTGAATATCACGTCTCTTGAGGGAAACATCTATTTTCTTCATGGGGAATGGGATATTTAGGTAGGGCATGTAGGGTCAGTTCTTCAGAAACTGTGTCAGATCACATCCCAGGTTGTGGGTTTGTTTCTAGATGATAGAGGGTCAAAACAAGATCTCTTCTCTCTTATGGTGTATTAGTTTCAAGATGTGTTTTTTAAGGAGTTATTAGGGCTTCCATTTGAGAGAGATATTGAGTTCACTGTTGATTTGATTCCTAGTGTTGAGTCGGTTTCTATTCCACCTTATAGTATGGAACTAGATGATCTTTAAGAGCTTAAAAATCTACTAGAGGTGTTGGAGGCTAAAGGGTTCATCTGTCTAAGTACGTCACCTTGGGGTCTCCAATTTTATTTTCTGGGAAGGATTATGGAACATTGTGCCTATATTTTGATTACAGAAAATTTAACTGGATGATGATCAAGAACCAGTATCATCTCCCATGTATTGATGGTCTATTTTACCATCTAAGGGGTTATTGTATGTTCTCCAATATTTATTTGAGGTTAAGGTATCATCAGTTGAGGGTGAGACCCTATGATATATCATGGACTTCTTTCAGAAGTAGGTGTGGATTTTATGAGTTTATTATGATGTTGTTTGGGCTAAATAATTCTACTATTATGTTTATGGTCTTGATAATCCAAATATTTCACCCATACTTGGATTAGTTTGTGGTTATCATTGTTGATGATGTAATAATTTAATCCCAAACTCGTGACGATCATGTCAAACATCTTGACATCATCCTGAGTACACTAAGTGATCATTGACTATATGCTAAGTTATCTAAGTTTCATTTCTATATCAACAAGGTATATTTATTGGGCTACATCAAATCTAAGTAAGGTGTTTTAGTGGATCCTAATAAGGACCAAGTTGTTATTAATTAGGAATAGCCCAATAATATTTTTGATATTTGAAGCTTTCTAGGTTTGGTGAGTTACTACCAAAGGTTCATCAATGAATTTTCTAAATTGGAAGCATCACTATTAGGCCTGAACAAAAGGGGTGTAAAGTTTTAATGGTCTAAGTAATGTGATAATGTCTTTGAGGATCTAAATAGATTTTTGACACCTTCACTAATTCTAAACTTACATGAACCGAGTGATAAGTATGCTTTGTATTGTGGTGCATCGGGGATTAGACTTGGGGTGGTGTTGATGTAAGGGTATCGAGTCATGGTGTATAGATCATGGTAGTTTAGGCCACATGAATAAAACTATCCTATGAACAGTCTTGAGTTATCCACTATAGTTTATGATTTAAAGTGTTGGTGTAATTACCTTCTGGGTGGGAGGTTTATTTTTTATATCAACCATAAAAACCTCAAATACATATTTTCTTAACTTGATCTAAATATTGAATAATGGAGATGGGTTTAGTATATGAAATCCTTCAATTTTGAGTTAGTTTATACACTAGGAAAAGGGAACAATGTTACTGATTCTTTGAGTTAGAAGGTGCAGACTCAGATAGTTTATGAGTCTAGTTCTAATTGGAAGATGATTGCATTGTTAATTAAGATGCATATAGGTGTTCATGAGGAGTAGTAAAATTTTTATCTTGTGTCTTTATCAGTCATGTCCATGATTCTAAGACAAATCAAGAAAATGAAATATTAGGATCTAGAGTGTCTAGTGTTGAGGGACATCTTTGATGGTGGGGAGCTACCTCCTGAATAGAATATAGATGATGATGAGATTATCCACATTCATGGTCATGTTATCATACCTACTTGTATGCAAGAGAATATGATGCATGAGTTTTATGATTTAAAGTGGGAAGTGAAACATAGTTTTACAGAAATTAATCATGATATTTATAGACAATATTAGTGGCTAGGAATGAAGAAATGGATTTTAGGATTTCTGATGCGATGCTACACCTAGAAGCAGGTGAAGGGTGAGAATTAGTGGAACACTGGTCTGTTACAACTGTTTCCCATTCTGGAATGGAAGTGGGATGATGTTACTAGGGAATATATGGTGATTTTTCCAAGGACTCCTCATAATAATGATGTGATATGGGTAATTGTGGACTAGTTGAAAAAGGTATCCCATTTCTTTCTAATTTGGGAGACTTTAACCATTTACTAGATTGGTGACTTATATGTTCAATAGATAGTACATTTTCATAGGTTTACTTGGATTATGGTCTTAGATCATGATCCACGTTTTACCTTATGCTTCTAGAAAGGTTTTCAAAGGGGGCTTGATACCTGGGTGCTTTTGAGCACAGCCTTCCACCCACAGATAGATGGGAAATCAGAATGTACTATCCAGGTGCTAAAGGATGTGTTGAGAGTATACATCCTAGATTTTGGTAGGACATGGGAAAATCACTTAGTGCTTATTCAGTTCTCCTATAACAACATTTATCAAGTGACTATTTAGATGGAACTATATGTGGCACTATATGGTATTCTATGTCAATCACCTTTATGTTGGATAGAAGCTGGAGAGTTAGAGTTGTTGGGGCTAAGTCTTATGTAGGAGACATTATAGTATGTTCAGTTAATCCGGAATCATATAGTTAAGGCATAGAGTAGAAAGAAGTAATATACTGACTGATTTCATCTAACTCTTGAATTTATAGTGGGTGACTGTATATTCCTTTGAGTGTCACCAAGATTGGGTCGCCATATATAACGAACCATCCTGGGCTTCCACCAAACCTGGAACCTAACCCAGCCCGCTACAAGCCCTGAAGGGAATTCCCAATCCCCAAAGGCTATAAAAAAGTTCTCAGGTATCACAGTAATCTATTTTTAAATTATTTATCCCAAATTAGAGACAAATAAAGTGGAATAAATAAATATAAGAGCCAAAATGAGTGAACATTTCAAACAATTCATAAGAAACTAAGTCGATCCAACCTATTTTCATAAATACAAGCATCATCCATAAACAAAATATATAACCAAGAATAATATATTCCACACTAACTAAGAATAAAACAACTAAAAACCAATTCAATCTAAGGCCAAACCAACTCTATGCAACCTTTGGTTGCTCACCACCACCCAACTCACCCCACGTAGGCCTCAAAGAACAAAGTAAAGGATACATTTGAAAACCCATAACCTAAAATATATAGGAATGAGCTAAAAAGCCTGGTAGGTCACTAAAACCTGCTAAAACTATGAAATATGTTTCATAAGTAAATTCATCAATGCCAGTTTGAAAATAAAGCTAGAGAGTAGGCATTTACCATAGAACACATGAAGAAACAAACATATTCATAATCACTTTTCAAAATATTTATCTTTGTTTTCCCAAACCGAAAACATGTGATTTGAAAATAAATCCACCGGCCTAATCCATTTCAAAACCACGCAACCATTTACATTTATCCAAAACAACCAATTTTTTATTTAAATGAAATTTTTCACTTTGAAACATTTCACCATCTGAATCCACCTTTAAATCAAAACACCTATTTTGAAATCCACTTAAGGCACCCGCAAATGAGTATTTAAATTCAAAATGGGTTTTCCAATATCTTTTAAAACAAAATTTCCAAAGGAAACGACCCAACACACACATGATTTAATAACTAAAAAGTAGTCACTATATATACATCACAAATCATATATCAATGCAAACAAGGAAAGGTGACACAATAATAAAATCAAGGGAAATGATACAAACAAGCACTATATAAAACACCACTCAATAAAAAACCAACTAATAAATCGAATGTGTCATGGGCTCTACCCTAGGATTCCTAATGTGTGAAGAATTTCTCCATATAAAATTATTCCAACCCATGAACCAGCTACCAGAATGAACTAAAGTTCAATTCACAAGTCATCAAACTAGACTACATAAGCCTCATTATGATTAAAACTTCTCTCCAGTCCATTTATTCCTAGCATGACTAGAGGTACACTATAAACATGTGAACCAACTAGCGTAATAAACTATATTTATCACTTAGTACCTGGGTTCTCATGAACAATAAAGGAAATGAGGTATAGGAACAAACAAGATGATTCTATGCATAGGGAATAACCAAATATACCCTCACCCCCAACACCCAATAATGAATATACCTATATAAAAAATAAACCCACGATATAAAAAATCACATACCACAAAAAGTGTTGGAAATAAGAATCACATAGTGATCAAGAACCCACACAATGGGTAAACAAATACAGGGCAATAAAGGGGTGTCTTTCACATCCACCATTTTAAAATAAAGTTCCAACTATAACTTAAATACCAAAACATGGCTTGGGATGGAAATCCCTTTCACATTTAATAAATCACCATTAAAAACACTCTTTGGAAAATTATATAAATCACCCATTCATTTAAAGTATTTAAAATACACCCTTAAAACAAGGGTATTTCTCTTTAAAACCCAAAATAAGGTCATATAACATCCATTTCCATCAACCCATTTTAAATATTCCATTAAGGAATTTTCTACAAGGTTTAAACCACTCACACATTTCAAATCATCATTTAAAGTGTATTAAAGAAACCCTTCTTAAAATACTTGGATTCCAACACCTCATTTTGAAACCAAAATACCTTTAAAAAATAGTTTTCACTCATTCAAAACCAAAACTTTGTTGAAATCCAATGCACACAAGGAAACCCATTTCAAAAATCCATACTGACATTTCACAAAATCTTAGCACCTTTAAACATTTTATTTCAAACATGAAAACATGGAATTCATATAAAAACCATTTATTACAAGATCAAAACACCGATAAATGGTTTTAAATCACCAAAGAGATATCACATATATTCATACTTTCATAAAAAGTGAATTTAGAAAACACAAGGACACTTTGAATTCTAAAATTAAATAATTTCATAGAAATACCTACTTAGAAGAAGATAAATCCAAGCTAAAATGATTTAGAATGTGTCACCTTCAATGGTGACCACACCCACAGGGGTAGAAACAACATCTACAAACCCTATAAACCAAAAACCACAACATTAGATCCACCTAGAACCCTAAAATTATCCACAAGTTATCAAGGGTTCATGGGGAAACAAAACTAAGAGAAAATAGATAGGTAATGGAATAAGAGAGAAAGAGAGGAATAAATACCTCAAATCCTCTTGGAAGACGCCAAATAGAGGCTAAGAATTAGAGGAGGAGGAAGGTGGAACTCCTAAAAGAGATCCCAAGGGTTGGCTGACACAAATGGGGTAGAATAGGGGTGAAAACTCCTTAAATTATAAGGTAGAAACATGGGAAATTCCTAAAATTTAAACACCTGGATAGGCCATACGGTTTTCTAAACTGTGCACCAATCATGTGCAGCCTACTGCCTAGATACACAGAACCTGAATTGTTTAGCCCCGTGGTTTTAAAAACCATGTAAAAAAATGTACCATTCTCTATCTAAGCCAAAAATATTACATCATTACTCCTAGAGCACCACACGTTTTGGAAAAACAGTGTGCCTCACCTCAGACACACTCAAAGCTCCACACAGATTCTAGGGAGCTCTGTAAAATTTGAAAAATCATATGGAAGATGTATAAAATGGATCTATAAAAATGATAGGACCACCCACATTGGGAACTGAATGGTTAGTATTAACCATGCGAGATAACCATACTCCTACCAAAAATCCTCCAAAAAATTGAAATGCCAGCCCCTGACCAACTGGAACTCAAAATCACTCAAGGAAAAATAAAATAATACAAAATAAACAACACAGTGACACAATGGGTGTCAAAAACTCCCCAACATGCCACTTTCTTCCCCCAAAAATTCATATCAAAGGAAAATATTAGAGAAGAAGTAAGATCCTAAGAGGAACTAACTCAAAGATCCACTCAACACCGATCAACCTCAAATCCAACAACCAAAATCCTAAAGGATTTTTGATATCTCTAATAAAAACCAAAACAAAACATCCAATAAGAATACCTATGAAGCATGGGATACCTAACATGGTCTCTCTACAATTTATATTTCCTCTAACATGGTGGAAAAAAAGGAAAAACCTCTAAGAAATGAATCCTCAAACAACCAAGCAACCATGAGAGAATGAACTCTCAACCCCAAAGTGCCTCCAAACCCAAAGGAAGAACAACCATAAGTAGCCTCAAGATAACAACATGATATCTCACCTTGAGTCACAACACACATGGATAACTTAGGGTCAAAACATATATCACCCTCACATGGTGTATCTAAATGGCCACATCCAAATACTAATTAGTATAACAAACTCAACTGACAAATCACACACCATAGTTACCCAATCACACACCCAAGGGCTTCCTCATATATGAGAAACAAGCACCACTATGCTCAGTAGAATAATGGGCATGACCAAACTCTCCAAAAAGGTCTTATCAAACAAACGAGTCTTGTCTAATAGCTCTCATATCCAATCTCCAAGCCATTTATAAGGGTGAGGGGGGTACTCTGTAAGAAAAATCAGGCCTTCTAGGAAAATACATACAAGTTCATCCATAAAAACCAACCATGAGAAACATTACAAAAAGGAATCATTAGTAAAATTCCAACAAACACATCCAAATATCTAAAACAAAAATTACAACCATGAAATTAAAGGTCCCAAAAACCACACATCCACAAAAGGATCAAACTTGATACCTATTCTGAAAAATGAACTTACAAAACTTATGAAGATGACCCAAATGGACACAATGGAAGAAAAATATAGGAGACTTTATGTAGTGGGGTTTAGAATGCCCTAAAACCCCACATTGCAAGCACACTTGGTATTGTTTCTTCCCACAAGAAAGACTCTTTACTCCAAGATCTAGCTCATCCTACTTCAACTCCTTACTCGTTGGGTTATCCTTATGCCCACCATGATTTTGTTATGCATTGGATGGAACTAAGTTATAACCCACCACAAGATACCTAAAATGGTTAGATTACATTCTCATGGCCTCACTGACAACCTCTTGAAAATATTTTAGGCCCGATGAAATTATATTTAGACCCAAATCTAGTGAATACTACCTCTAAAGAAATGATGTTTCGCAACATTATTGACCACTAGATTTAGATAAAATATGACTAACTTTAAAAAGTGATCAATGTACTCCCTAACTGATTGATCATCCTAATAAAGGATTACAAGCTAAATATCCTTCTATACCTTCACTTCCTTGGGGAAGAACCACAAAACAAACACCATTCTAAAGAACTCCTAAGACATACCTTCACAAAGTTGAGAAGGTTTCATCAACTTCCACCAAACTTGGCTAAATCCAATAATAAATATCTCAACATATCTCACATGTGAAGCTTCAGGTGTCCCAAGAGAATTAAGGATTACCTAAATCTCTTCCAACCACCTCACTACTTACACAGACCCTTGATCACCACTGAACTAAGGTAGATACTAAATCAATAATTTCAAAATAGGGTTAGAGCTCAAGGAAATTCCCAGGTCCACCACTCCACTCAGAGTCTAGGCATGAAATGGAATTTAAGAACATGTTTAAACCATTATAGGAGGCATACTAAAACCAAAAAATATATGAAAAAAATCATGCCTAAAAAACTAATCATTCTACCAATCCAAGAATCTAGCCAAAACAACAATCCCTCAAACAAGGTGCACATTATCACACCAATAAAAGAAACTTTTATTTTGAAACCACCATGTTTGCCTATGAATCTTGAAATCATCCTAAAACAAGGTTCATACTTGAAAACCAATCCAACATAACTTTAAAACAAAACAACCTTGGTGGAACACACACATTTCCCTAAAAATTCAATTCATAAAAAACTCATTTCAAAATACCATTCCATTTTGAAAACTAATCATCCAAAGAATGCTCCTAAAAACTAATTTCCCTTTTCAAAATACCTTTCAATATTATTTCAAAACAAAATCTACTTATTGTTCCTATAATTATTTCAAAATCCATTTTTGAAACCAATTGCTTTCAGGAAAACCCAAGGATGTAAGTTTGAAACATCCAATTTCCAAATACCGTAAGGAAAACATAAATTTTATTAAACATTACATAAAAACAAGTTTGAGAATAAAAATTTAAAAAACCCCATTTATTTTCCAAAATAAGGTTTAAAAAAACAAATTAAATCAATGCACCACACAAGCATTTGAACAAGGTTCACAAGAAGCATATACCAAAAGGGGGAAATCAACACACTCCCCAATCCACCTCCAACAATTGAGATTCAATCTTGGAGAAATACACAATAGGGAGGAGTCAAAACAGTATAAACATGGAATAAATAGTGTTTTGAACACTTTTTTCACACATGTTGGGAAATCATGTGCCAACCAAGAAATACACTCTGTAAAGAAGGTAGACTAAACCACACGGGCACCACATGGTTTCCCAAGTTGTGCGAGACACCCATGCTTCTCAAGTGATCCTCTATTTTTACCCCAAAACCAAGGAGTGACCCCAAATATCACTTAAAAATCAAAGAGGTTCAAAACTTTAATCCACATCAAAATTCATCTGGAACAACTAAAACAAAATTGAATTCACAATTCGAAACCCAACTTCCCCTGGAAAATTAAGGCTCAAGACAAGAAAGAGCTTGCTAGACTCTCCCCACCCTTACCTCTCAAACACCAACAACCTTAGTATCATTTCTACCAAGACATACTCAAATAAAAATGGCTATGAAAAAAATATTAGTCTTCTTACCTAAGAAAATCCCAACCTCCTATGATACCATTTTCTAATGAACCATCTCAGGCTACCACCAAACTCAACACTCAACCCAACCTTCCACAAGGCACGAAGGGAATTCTCAATCCTCATGGGTTAGAAAAAAGTTTTTGGGAATCATAGGAATCCATTTAGGAATTATTTCATCCAAATCAGTGATAAATACAATAGAATAAATAAATACAATATCCAAAATGAATAAACATTCCACAAAGTTCATAACCAACTAAACTTATCCAACCTATTTTCATAAATACAAGCATCATCCATAAAAAAAGATACAAACAAGAAGAACATATGTCACACTAACCAAGAATAAAACAACTACAAACCAACTTGATCAAAGAGTGAACCAACTTCATGAAACCTTCAGTTTCACACCACCACCTAACTCACCCCATGTCAGCATAAATGAAAAAAGGAAAGGATCCAACTAAAAACCTAGAACCTAAAATATATAGGTGTGAGCTAAAAATCCAAGTAGGTTGACACAACCCACTGAAGCTATGAAATATGTTTCATAAGTAAATTCATCAATGCTAGTTTGAAAATGAATCTAGAAATTAGGCTTTCCCCATAGAACACATGAAAAACCAAACATATCCATAATCACTTTTCAAAACATTTATCTTTGTTTTCCCAAACTAAAAATACATGATTTGAAAATAAATCCACCAGCCTAAGCCATTTCAAAACCACACACCCATTTACATTTCTCTAAAATAAACCATTTTTTTATTTAAATGAAAATGGTCACTTTCAAACATTTCACCAGCTGAATCCACCTTTAAATCAAAACACCTGTTTCAAAATCCACTTTAAAGAACCCACACAAGATTATTTAAATTCAAAACAGGTTTTTCGACATCTTTAAAAACACACTTTTCAAAGGAAATGACCCAACACACACATAGGTTGAGAACAATAAATCAGGAACTATATATACATCACAAAGTATATATCAATGAAAACAAGGAAATTTTCCACAATAATAAAAGTATGATAAATTGTACAAACAAGCACTAGATAAAACTCCCCTCAATCAATAACTAACTAAGAAATCAAATGTGTCATGGGATTTACCCTATAATTCATAACATGCAAAGAATCTATTCATATAAGATTATACCAACCTATGAACCAACTACAAGCATGTGATAAAGTTCAATCCACAAGTCATCCAACTAGCCCACACAAGCCTCATTGCGATGAAAACCCCCCTCTAAGCCCTTTATGCAAAGAATTACTAGAGATACACTAGTGGTATGTGAACCAACTAGCATAAAAAACTATATATACCTGTTAGTACCTAGTTTCCCATGACTAATAAAGGAAGTGAGGCATAGGAATAAACAAGATGAGTCTATACACAAGGCATAACCAAATCTAACCTCACCCCTAACACCCAACAATTAATATACCCATATAAAAAATGAACACATGACATAAAAAAATCACACTCCTATATAATTGGGGACTAAACAAGAATCACATAGTGATTAAGAACCCACAAAAGTGGTAAAAAACAAGGTGAAATCAAGGGATTTTTTTTACATCCGCCATTTTAAAACAAATTTCCAATCGGGAATTTAACACCAAAACATGGCTCGAGATTCCAATCCCTTTAAAATTTCATAAATCATCATTCAAAACATTCTTTTGAAAATTATGGAAATAACCCATTAATTTAAATCATTTCAAATCCACCCTTAAAATAATGTTCTTACTCTTTGAAAACCAAAAGAAGGTCATAGGCCATCCATTTCCATCAAACCATTTTAAAGAAGATGTTAAGGAATTTTCCTCAAGGGTTAACCACTCACACACTTCAAATCATACTTTTAAATGCATTAAATAGCCCCTTATTAAAACTCTTAGAGTTTAACACCTTACTTTGAAACCAATTTTTTTTTAAACATAGTTTTTACTCATTGAAAACTAAAAATGGGTCAAAATCCAATGTGCACAAGGAACCCATTTCAAAAATCCATACGAGCATTTTAAAAAATACTAATACCTTTAAACATTCCATTTAAAACATTAAAACATAGAATTAATATGAAAACCATTTATTCCAAGATCAAAACACCAATAAAAATCACCAAGGATATATCACATATATTCATACTTTCATAAAAATGGAATTTAGAAAACACAAGCACACATTGAATTAAAAAATGAAATAATTGAATAAAAATACATACTTGGAAGAAGTATAATGTAACGGTTCATACCTTCCCAGTCCATTACTTTACTATTTTTTGGGTGTTGGAGGTTTTTCAGAGGAGACTTGAGGAGGTTTCATCTAGTTAGAGGTGCGGCAGAGGTGTTGTAGGATATTCACATCATGAATGGTTTACATGACATGAATCAGTGATTTGTGGATTATGAGGATAGATAATTTATGGCTTGTGTTTGGATAATGTGTGAAGTGTGAAATGGATTCATGTCATGAAAGTTTAATTCATTATTAGTAATTAATTTGAGTTGAGGTGATGTGAATTTTGGTGGAAGTTAGAAAAATGGGAATTCACATTATGAATGTGTTACATGACATGAAAGTACCAGGTTTCGAGTTATTTTATAACCATTTAGGCTGATTTATATTAATTTGTACATACCTATCTCTCTCTCATTTCGGTTGAACCCTAGGCACCTCGAGGAGATCTTCTATCCCTATTCTCCATTGCTTTGATCCTTGGGTTCCAATGGATTCCTGTTATTGATATATGGTGATTTCTCCTCTATTTATCATGGGTTTCCTTTATTTATTCTTCAAATATCTTCTACGGTGGTGTGGTGTTGGTTTGGGGTGTGTGTGGGTTGTGTTTTTTGACAACCCTTTGGTGTCGTGTAGGTTGATATGTGATTTATTTATGTGGTGGTGGTTTTTAGGCAATTTCTTCTTTATTCTGCAGTTTCCAGTAAGATTATAAATCTTTCTTGAGGTAGTGAATCATCACTCTCACATATTTATGTGATATGTGTAAGATCTTCATGCTTTTTCTTTCCTTTGGGTGGATACTAAGGGTTGTCTATAATGACCCATACTTTACATACATTGTTATTACTTCAAAATTGAAGCATAATTATTACAACATATAACAAAACCATTAAAGGACCGTATAGGTATAGTGTCTTTAGAAACTGGAAAGCATAAACAACTGGTTCATAAAGCATCTACTTTGCCTCCCATTTATTTCACCATGTCTAGAGTCCCTTTTTGGCATATTCTACTTAATAACCTTCTTCCTGACCTGGGGAAATAAAACATACAAAAGGGTGAGCTCAAATGCTCAGTAAGGGTAAACAAAAGAAATATCAATCACATCATATACATAAGGACATAACTTTTGGAAATCTTAACCTGTAAAAGAGATCATAATTTCATAACATGGGATAAATCATAGTAGTGAAATGTAATCCCAATATTCATAACTTAAAACATGAAACTTTGTGGCATACACACATAATCATTGAGAATCATTTCTTGTTAGTCAAGACTCATTGCCAAGACTATCTTAGTGTACAAAGTCCATTTCTGAACCGAGTTCACTCCTCGTTTCAGTCCTGTTTCACTGAACCGGTTTAACCTGCTGTTCCAGACATGTCTATCTCATGAGATATAAAATCTTTACCCAATTAATTGGAGGGAGATATAGGTCCCACCCATCTCATAATGATACCATTCTTATGTGTGCCACAAAATCATAAACCATACATCATAGCATAACCCATGTAATAAAAATGGGAATCTTTAAACATCGTGACATCATAAAACAATTCATATAAGATAAAAGAATTCATAAAAATATTTCCATCACAACATAATAAAATCCATGTAATAATAGGGATAGAAACAGAACCATTTATTATCTTAGATGGAAAATAATTTTGATAAAACACTTGAACTCCATTCTTGACGAAAATATCCTTTCTACTTCAAAAACATTTTTCCTTTCTTAACATGTCATACAATTTTAAACTAAATAAAGTTGATTAAAAATAAACTTTAAAACTTGTAAAGGAATCTTCTTGGAAATAATGTTTTAAAAATCCATTCATGCCGTATAAGTTAAAAAAACATTCTTCTCGTACTTTTGTCAGAAAAGTCAAAAAAGTACCTCGTACGAAAAACGACAAAAGATTCCTTTAATATCTTTTACTAAAAACTCACCAAAGGGTAAAATAGGATTTAAACAATTGTAGGTGAATAGAAATAATATTACATATTGAGGAAACATGGATGTGTATGATAAAATACACCCTATTAAATGCCAAAGTATAAACAATCTCGGATAAAAATGAGATTGTGATATTTCCCTTACCTTAGGTCCGATATGATTTGTACGTATCCAAACCTCCAGTATAATGATTTAAATAATGTTATTGACTTATTCCATAATCATAATCATTGTTATGATATCCCATATGGTCATATTCTTATATTCTTATTATTAATATGTCATTATAACTTTTTATTCGGGTGTGTTATTACTTTTTGTTCTTATGCGTGTTTTGTCGAATAAATTCTTATTCTTCTCTTTAGGTTATAGATACCTCATTTCCATAATGTTATTAGTGTAATATATATCATATTCATTCATTCAATTCATTTATATAATCATTATTCAATGAAGATCATGTAGAACGAGTCGCATCACATCGTGGAGACGGTATTCCGTACGTACGCACGAGCGATGATATCGTTCCCATGATCATGGAATTGTATTGGAGTGTATGTATACTATTTCATAATCAATATCACTTTAAAATAATCATATATAGTCATTATTTACACCATTATACCCATCCAAGTAAGGTGGTGGTGAAAAATAGATTACACTACGGCGTGGAGACGGTATTCCGTACGTACGCACGCGCGGTGATTTCATTTTCCGTAGGATGGATAGATGGTAAAATAGGGTTGTTTCATACTTATAATAACATATCAGTATATGATTTATACTGATGTTATTACTTAATAATGAAACAACTAAAGAAGAAGAAGTTGAAGAAGAAATAAATATGGAAGAATCGGTAACGGACATTACCTCTTCTTTGAAGTGCTTCTTTGAGACCTTATTTTAGGGCACTAAAATTGGTCTTTGAAGAAGACCAGGACCTCTAGGATGTATCTAGGGAAGTGGAGAGGATAAATTGGTAGGGGTTGGCCGAGATTTAAGGCTCAAAGTGGTGTGAGGAAGAGAGGTAGGAGGTGCCCTTTTATAAGGGAGGAGAGGGGCACCTTTGAAATAACTAAAAATATTATTTTATTATAATGCCAAATTCGGTTTTAAATAGCTCCAAATTGATTTATTTCGAGATAAGGTGGGTATGGGTCGAAATCCTCTCATCCAATAGAATTTATACAAGTTTAGGTTCCTATTTTGACCTTATCATTTAGATTTAACATTAAGTTAAATAATTTTACTTTTACCGTGTCTTCTTGTGTTCTTACACTATAAGGTTAATAAACTTACTATAATAATCCAAACGAACCCCAAGTTGTTTATTATTAATATATATAACCATATATAAGTCATTTGGATAAACCTTATATTTTTATGAATAAAATAACAATTAATAATATAATATTTGTTTTAAAAACTATTTTATGTCAATTTTGACACTATTTAGTAATTGATTTTTGTGAAAATCATAACAGAATGATTAGTTCGAACAATGTTAATTAAGTCAATAATAACATGTAATATTAACCTATAAAATTAGTTTAATTCATAAAAAGTCTCAAATTAAATTTATTTGGGTATTTATAACATCAATTGTGTCAATATTTCATTAATAAGATAACTACTGCATCATCTTTGTGTCATAAATAAATTAAATTATTTAATGTCTAAAATTTACAAATAAAATACCATTATGTAGTAAATCTTTTTATATTTCCAATGAATATTTATAGTCCAAAATATAATTTATATAGCCCCTTATAAAAATTAATTACTAAATGATATTTGTTAATTCCAATTTTGTCTTTACATTAAATTAATTAATCTAATGTGTCATTGTCTTTCATAAGTGGCTCCATTGGGTCCCCAAATCGACCCAAGGATGCCCATGGTCGGCCAATACTCATCCAATAAGGTTAAGACAAGTTTCAAGGTAATTTTGAATTATTATAATATTCTTTTAACCTTGAATTACCCTATTTACCTTTAGCCGTAGTAAATAAAAAATTACCGTAGTTACTATTCATAATATCAAAAAAATAAAATTAACTTATTAACATAATTTGGACCCAATTATTCCAAATACGGAATCCATTTTTCAAAATTCAAAACACAGAAGTTGTAGTAATTAATTTAAAATTAATCCCGTTGTTAAGCAAACAGGTTTTAAAAGTTAAAACATTGCCAAAGATTGAATTTATTTAACCTACGAATTCAATGTAAAATCAAGGATAATGACATAAATTATATTAAATGGTAAAAATATATTCTATTTATACTTTGAAACCATTCAATATTATTATTTAACCACATAATTTATTACGATGAAAAAAATTGTTTTTAATTAAAATATAGCGTGTTTTTACTATTCATTAAAATATGAAAGTTATATGAAAAATTTATCCAAAGTAAATTTTTATATCTTGATTCTAAAGAAGAATTTTATTTTTTCAAATTGAACTTATAAACTTTTCAAAAACTATATTTAATGTGGGTGCGCCATCAAAAGGCGGTAAAACTGCATTTTTTGAAAAAAATACTTATTTTACCCGAAAAATTTATTTTGTTCTCTTAACACATTCTAGAAAATGTATAAGATGAATAATAATGTTATAAAATTAAAAATTAAGTTAATACTATTCATAACGGCTAGTTTTAATAATATTTTATTAGCATATCATTGTTTAGTGAAACTCGGTATTGCGTACGACGCAAGCTATTCAGGAAGGTCGCGATTTCGTGTAAAGCAAGCCAAGCAAGTGTTGTGTGTAGAAAAATATTCCTTTGATGATTTATATAACATAAAAGTCTCGGGTGTTACATTCTACCCCCCTTAAAATGAATTTCACCCTCGAAATTCGTTACTTTGTAACAAACAGATGAGGATACCTCTCCCTCATCATATCCTCAAGCTCCCATGTAGCTTCTTCTAATTGGTGGTTCCTCCATAAAACTTTCACCAATCGAGTGGTCTTGTTTCATAGGACTTTTTCGCTACGATCCAGAATCTCTATCGGATATTCTTCATAAGAAAGATCTTTCTCCAGCGGTACAACTTCTGAGCTGAGTACATGTGAAGGATCAGGTATGTACTTTCTCAGAAGAGATACATGGAACACATCGTGAACTTGAGAGAGATTCGGTGGAAGCACCAATCGTTAAGATACCTTCCCAACATGATCCAGTATTTTTAAAGGACTGATATATCTAGGGCTCAACTTCCCCTTCTTTCCAAATCTCATGACCCTCTTCTAGGGAGATATTCGTAAGAACACTTTATCACCCACTTCAAACTCTAGGTCTTTTCTTCGATTTTTGGCATAACTTTTCTGTCGACTCTGAGATGATCTTATGTGTTTTTGAATAGATCTAACCTTTTCTGCCATTTAATCAACGAGATCAGGTCCTAATAGCTTTCTTTCCCCAACTTCATCCCAGCAAGTTGGAGTCCTGCATTTCTTTCCATAGAGATCTTCATAAGGAGCCATCTGAATACTGGAGTGAAAGCTATTATTATAAGAAAATTCCACCAAAGGTAGGTGTTGATCCCAACCACCTTTGAAATCCATAGAGAAAGCTCTCAACATATCTTATAGAGTTTGAATTGTTCTCTCAGACTGACCGTCTGTTTGAGGATGATAAGCAGTGCTAAAACTCAACTCTGTATCCAGAGTATGCTGAAGACTTTGCCAGAACTTCGAGGTAAATCTCAGATCCCGATCAGATATAATAGAAAGTGGTACTCCATGAAATCTTACCACTTCCTTTACATATATCCTAGCAAGCTGATCCAGAGAGAAATCCTCTCTAATATCAATGAAGTGTGCAGACTTTGTAAGACGATCAACTTTGACCCAGATAACATTATTGCCTTTGGATGTTTTAGGAAGTCCTGTGACAAAGTCCATAGTGATGTTTTCCCATTTCCATTTAGGTATGGGTAATGGTTGTAACATCCCCTTAGACTTCTGTCACTCAGCTTTAACTTGTTGACAAACCAAGTATCGAGAGACATATTCAGCAACATATCTTTTCATGCCATCTCACTAGAAGTACTCTTTCAGGTCCCTATACATCTTCATGCTTCCAGGATGAATAGAGAATGAAGAATTATGAGCCTCATCCAGCAGCTCCTTCTTTAATTCGGGGATGGGAGGAACACAAACCCGATTCCTGAACTTTATTATCCCATCACAATCAAGGTTGAATTCAGGAACATTTCTCACCTTCTTTTGTAACTCGACATCTTCTTTCTGTGCCTCTTTAATCTTCACATGTATAGATGGTTGAACATTCATTTGAGAAAGATACGATTTTTCCCCTTTCATTATAATTCCAAGATCCATCCTTTGTAAATCCATAAATATTGGATCTTTTGTGATCCTCATCATGGATAAACTAGCATGGTCTTGTCGACTTAATGCATCTTCCACCTTGTTTGCTTTCCCAGGGTGGTAATGGATTGAGCAGTCGTAATCCTTAATCAGCTCCAACCATCTTCTTTGGCGTATATTCATCTCCTTTTGTGTGAAAATATACTTTAAACTTTTATGATCAGTATAAATATTACACCTTTCACCATAAACGTAATGCCTCCAAATCTTTAATGCAAAGATTACCACAGCTAAATCCAAATCATGAGTTGGGTAATTTTGCTCATGTATTTTCAACTATCGTGAGGCATAAGCTATCACCATATCATTTTTCATGAGAACACATCCCAGTCCCTTCTTGGATGCATCACTGTAGATCACAAACCTTTCTCCACTACAAGGAAGTGTGAGTACAGGTGCACTGGATAACCTTCTTTTCAACTCCTTGAAATTCTCTTCACATTCCTCCATCCAAACAAACTTAACTCCTTTCCAAATCAACTTGGAGAGTGGATTAGATAATCGTGAAAAATCTTTCACAAAACGTCGATAATATCCAGCCAAACCAAGAAAACTTCGGATCTCGGTTACTGTTGTTGGTCTCGACCATCTTTCGATAACCTCTGTTTTTTCTGGATCCATAGATATCCCCTCTTTTGAGATTATGTGACCCAAAAATGAAACTTTTTGAAGCCAAAATTCACACTTGGTAAATTTGGCATAAAGCTTCTCCTTTCTCAGGGTCTTCAATATAATTCTCAAGTGATCTTCATGTTCTTCCTTGCTCTTTGAATAGACAAGAATATCGTCTATAAAGACTACCACAAACTGATCAAGATAGTCTCTAAAGACTCTATTCATGAGATCCATGAAGATAGTAGGGGCATTAGTAAGACCAAATGGCATCACTATAAATTCATAGTGTCTATACCTTGTACGGAAAGCCGTCTTTGGTATATCCTTACTTTTGACCCTTAATTGATGATACCCTAAACGAAGATCAATCTTTGAAAAGTATTGAACTCCGCGTAGTTGGTCAAATAGGTCATCAATGCGCGGGAGAGGATATTTGTTCTTGAGATTGATCTTGTTAAGTTCTCGATAATCAATGCAGAGTCTCATTGATCCATCTTTCTTCTTAACAAACAGAACAGGTGCTCCCCAAGGTGACGCACTAGGGCGTATGAACCCCTTATTAAGATTCTCTTGGATTTTCTTCTTCAATTACTGCAACTCGATTGGGGCCATTCTATAAGGTGTCTTTGAAATAGGCAAAGAATCTGGTACGAGTTCTATTGAAAACTCAACTTCACGATTCGGTGGAAGACCCGGTAATTCCTCCGAAAATACATCATCAAACTCCCATACAATGGGCATATTCTTAATCGTGAGTTTCTCACCAACCATTTGAGATAAATAACCTTCATTTAGTGGAATCAATACCCATAAAATGGAAGAAATTTCCACTGGAAGGTTATGTTCATCCTTGCATCAATAGACGATCATAGATTGATCTGGAATATGAAATGTGACTTCCCTTCTTTGGAAATTGATATGAGATCCATGTAGAGAAAGCCAATCCATGCCAAGAATCACATCAAATTCCACAATAGGAAGGATCACAAGATTTGCAGGAAGCACTTTCCCATAAACTTCAATCGGAGAAGAATTATAAACTTTTGATGCGACTGTTGTGCCATTAGGGGTTGTCACAGCTAACTCAACATCTAACTGTTGAGGTAATACGGTGATATCCTTAGAAAATTCTTCAGAAATAAAGGAGTGGGTGGATCCAAAATCAAATAAAACATTTTCTACTTTAGAGTGGATGGTAAGTATACCTTTCACCACATCGTTATCGTACTCCACATCGCTGATAGAAATTGCATGTGACTTTCCTATGTCTTTAGCCTTAAGAGTTTGTTGACGTAGACCATCATCATCAACCCTTAGATTTGGGCATTGATTGGCATAATGCCCCATCTCCTTGCACTTGAAACATTGAAGTGTAGTAGGGTCATTCTGTGTATCCCTTCCTTTGTTTTCATCATTAGACATCTTCTTCCCATCATTGCGGCATTCAAATGCCCGATGACCTTCCTTTCCACATTTGAAATATTTACTTGTCCCTTTAAGACAACTCCCTCCATGTTTCTTTCCACACTTTGAGCATAAGTGAAAGCTCATCTTCTTTTCAGTGTGCTCTTTAGATTTTCCTTTGAATTCCATTTTCCTCTTCTTATCAAACCCATATGACTGATGGGTTACTCCAATCTCCATCTCGACTTTGAGAGCACATCAAACGATTTCCTCGTAGCTATTGAAGTCCCTTATGGCTAACGCCCTTCGAAGACTTGGTTTTAAGCCACTAAAGAATCGATCGATATTAATCTCAGGTTAGATAATAATACCAGAAGAGTACCTTGCAAGTCTTTTAAAATTTGCTTCATAAGTACCAACAGATTCATCATCCTTTTGCTTCACTTCAAGAAACTCTTTCTCCATCTTTGTTCGTAGAATATGAGGGAATTACTTATTGAAAAATAAGTTCTTGAACTCGTCCCATTCCATGGACTCAATTTCATCCCTTTGCCTCGTATTCTTAATAAGATTCCACCATTGATCAGCATCTCCTTCCAAACGATACACTGCTAGGATGACTTTATCATGTTCAGAACATTGAAGAACTAAAAATATCTTTTCAGTAGTACTAATCCATTGTTCAGTAACTAATGGATCAGTAGACCCGCTGAAAGAAGGTGGACGCTGCCTCATGAAGGATTCAACAGAATGTTGCTCCTTCCTTTGCTCGTTTGGAAGTCCTGCATGATTCATAGCTTGAGAAAGTTGTGTGAGCATGGCTACAAGATTTTTCATTCCAGCTCCCATAACATTTGGTTTCTCCGGGGGACAATCATTTCATTTCCCATTTCATTCCACATTAACACAGTTCCTTCGGGTTCCAGCCATTGACTAAAACCAAGAAGAATAGTGTTAGCAACACTAATTATAATAGTAAAACCACATAATCAAGAATAAAATTTCACACTTAAGGTCTTATCCTAGGTTATTCATGGTCATTTCTAAAACACTAAGATTGTGTTCTATGCTTAGAATTATCCTTGGGGTTCTTACTAAGGCTTTCACATCCTAGTTTCCAAAGGTTGACTATACCTTTCCTCTGATACCAACTATAACGACCCATACTTTACAAACATTGTTATTACTTCAAAATTGAAGCATACTTATTAAAACATATAACAAAACCATGAAAGGACCATATAGGTATAGTGTCTTTAGAAACTGGAAAGCATAAACAACTGGTTCATAAAGCATCTACTTTGCCTCCCATTTATTTCACCATATCTAGAGTCCCTTTTTGGCATATTCTACTTAATAACCTTCTTCCTGACCTGGGGAAATAAAACATACAAAAGGTTGAGCTCAAATGCTCAGTAAGGGTAAACAAAAGAAATATCAATCACATCATATACATAAGCACATAACTTTTGGAAATCTTAACCTTCAAAAGAGATTATAATTTCATAAAATGGGATAAATCATAGTAGTGAAATGTAATCCCAATAATCATAACTTAAAACATGAAACTTTGTGGAATACACACATAATCATTGAGAATCATTTCTTGTTAGTCAAGACTCATTTCCAAGACTATCTTAGTGGACAAAATCCATTTCTGAACCGAGTTCACTCCTCGTTTCAGTCCTATTTCACTAAACCGGTTTAACCTGCCGTTCCAGCCATGTCTATCTCATGAGATATAAAATATTTACCCAATGCATTGGAGGTAGATATAGGTCCCACCCATATCATAATGATACCATTCTTATGTGTGCCACAAAATCATAAACCATACATCATAGCATAACCCATGTAATAAAAATGGGAATCTTTAAACATCGTGACATCATAAAACAATTCATATAAGATAAAAGAATTCATAAAAATATTTCCATCACAACATAATAAAATCCATGTAATAATAGGGATATAAACAGAACCCTTTATTATCTTAGATGGAAAATAATTTTGATAAAACACTTGAACTCCATTCTTGAGGAAAATATCCTTTCTACTTCAAAATAATTTTTCCTTTCTTAACATGTCATAAAATTTTAAACTAAAAGAAGTTGATTAAAAATAAACTTGAAAAATTTTAAATGAAGCTTCTTGGAAATAATGTTTTAAAAATCCATTCATGCCGTATAAGTTAAAAAAACATTCTTCTTGTACTTTTGTCGGAAAAGTCAAAAAAGTACCTCGTATGAAAAATGACAAAAGATTCCTTTCATATCTTTTACTAAAAACTCACCAAAGGGTAAAATAGGATTTAAAAAATTGTAGGTGAATAGAAATAATATTACATATTGAGGAAACATGGATGTGGATGATAAAATACACCCCAGTAAATGCCAAAGTATAAACAATCTCGGATAAAAATGAGATTGTGATATTTCCCTTACCTTAGGTCCGATATGCTTTGTACGTATCCAAAACTCCTGTATAATTATTTAAATAATGTTATTGACTTATTCTATGATCATACTCATTGTTATGATATCACATATGGTCATATTCTTAGCTTCTTATTAGTAATATTTCATTACAACTTGTTATTCGGGTGTTTATTACTTTTTGTTCTTATGCATGTTTTGTCGAATAAATTCTTATTCTTCTATTTTGGTTATAGATACCTCATTTCCAGAATGTTATTAGTTTAATATATATCATATTAATTCATTCAATTCATTTATATAATCATTATGAAATGAATATCATGTAGAACGAGTCGCATCACATCGTGGAGACGGTATTCCGTACGTACGCACGAGCGATGATATCGTTCCCATGATCATGGAATTGTATTGGAGTATATGTATACTATTTAAGAATCAATATAACTTTAAAATAATCATATATAGTCATTATTTACACCATTATACCCATCCAAGTAAGGTGGTGGTGGAAAATAGATTACACCACGGTGTGGAGACGGTATTCCGTACGTACGCACGCGCGGTGATTTCATTTTCCGTAGGATGGATAGATGGTGAAATATGGTTGTTTCATACTTATAATAACATATCAGTATATGAGTGATACTGATGTTATTACTTAATAATTAAACAACTAAAGAAGAAGAAGTGGAAGAAGAAATAAAGATGAAAGAATCGGTAATGGACATTACCTCTTCTTTGAAGTGCTTCTTTGAGACCTTTTAGGGCACTAAAATTGGTCTTTGAAGAAGACCAGGACCTCTAGGATGTCTCTAGGGAAGTGGAGAGGAGAAAGTGGCAGGGGTTGTCTGAGCTTGAAGGCTCAAAGTGGTTTGAGGAAGAGAGGGAGGAGGTGCCCTTTTATAAGGGAGGAGAGGGGCACCTTTGAAATAACTAAAAATATTATTTTATTATAAAGCCAAATTCGGTTTTAAATAGCTCCAAATTGATTTATTTCGAGCTAAGGTGGGTATGGGACTAAATCCTCTCATCCAATATAATTTAGACAAGTTTAGGTTCCTATTTTGACCTTATCATTTAGATTTAACATTAAGTTAAATAATTTTACTTTTACCGTGTCTTCTTGTGTTCTTACACTATAAGGTTAATAAACTTACTATAAAAATACAAAAGAACCCCAAGTTGTTTATTATTAATATATATAACCTTATATAAGTCATTTTCCCGAACCTTAGATTTTTAGGAATAAAATAACAATTAATAATATAATATTTTTTTTAAAAACTATTTTATGACAATTTTGACACTATTTAGTAATTGATTTTTGTGAAAACTATAACAGAATGATTAGTTAGAAAAAAGTTAATTAAGTCAATAATAAAATGTCATATTAACCTATAAAATTATTTTAATTCATAAAAAGTCTCAAATTACATTTATTTGGGTATTTATAACATCAATTATGTCAATATTTCATTAATAAGATAATTACTGCATCATCTTTGTGTCATAAATAAATTAAATTATTTAATGTCTAAAAATTACAAATAAAATACCATTATTTAGGAAATATTTTTATATTTCCAATTAATATTTATATTCCAAAATATAATTTATATATCCCCTTATAAAAATTAATTACTAAACGATATTTGTTAATTCCAAGTTTGTCTTTACATTAAATTAATTAATCTAATGTGTCATTGTCTTTCATAAGTGGCTCCATGGGGTCCCAAAATTGACCCAAGGATGCCCATGGTCAGCCAATACTCATCCAATAATGTTAAGACAAGTTTCAAGGTAATTTTGAATTATTATAATATTCTTTTAACCTTGAATTACCCTATTTACCTTTAGCCGTAGTAAATAAAAAATTACCGTAGTTACTATTCATAATATCAAAAAAATAAAAGTAACCTATTAACATAATTTGGACCCACTGATTCCAAATATGGAATCCATTTTTCAAAATTCAAAACACAGAAGTTGCAGTAATTAATTTAAAATTAATCTCGTTGTTAAGAAAATAGGTTTTAAAAGTTAAAACATTTCCAAAGATTGAATTTATTTAACCTACGAATTCAATGTAAAATCAAGGATAATGACATAAATTATATTAAATGGTAAAAATATATTCTATTTATACTTTGAAACCGTTAAATATTATTATTTAACCACATAATTTATTATGATGAAAAAAAAATTTAATTAAAATATAGCATGTTTTTACTATTCATTAAAATATGAAAGTTATATGAAAAATTTATCCAAAGTAAATTTTTATATCTTGATTCTAAAGAAGAATTTTATTTTTTCAAACTGAACTTATAAACTTGTCAAAAACTAGATTTAATGTGGGTGCGCCATCAAAAGGCGGTAAAACTGCATTTTTTGAAAAAAATACTTATTTTACCCGAAAAATTTATTTTGTTCTCTTAACATGTTCTAGAAAATGTATAAGATGAATAATAATGTTATAAAATTCAAATTTTAGTTAATACTATTCATAAAGGCTAGTTTTAATAATATTTTATTAGCATATCATTGTTTAGTGAAACTCGGTATTGCGTACGACGCAAGCTATCGAGGAAGGTCGTGATTTCGTGTAAAGTAAGACAAGTAAGTGTTGTGTGTAGAAAAAGATTCCTTTGATGATTTATATAACATAAAAGTCTCGGGTGTTACATTGGCATAATGAGATAATTAATTGACATGTTTAAAATTGATGGGTATATTGATTTATCACACACTTTACTTCTTAATACATGTTGTTGATGTTATTATGCATGCATGTTTCCAATTTTGAAAATAATGGTTGTTGGAAGCCTTATTTTCATTGTAGTAGTTATGAAGTAATGACCCTAATCGTGTGGTTGTGTGATCACACCCTGAATAAAAGGTTAAATAACATATATTTGGATAATAATTGGTTTCCCTTAGACATTTTTTTTGTGTGATAATACCCATGATAAATAAATAAGATATGTGATAATTTCCCTAAATATTTGCGGAATCTAGTTTATGTGCTATTGTGTGTGATTATAATTTTTGTGATGCCCTATGTGGTTTGTGCTATTATAAGGTGATAGAGACAACCAATTGGGCCATGTGGTGTGAGAGGTTGTGATACGGAGGTTGGTTAGCATGGATGCAATGTGGGTAGTTGTGTGATGTGGTGTGATGAGGTTGTGGCATAGTGGTTATGGTGTCATGGTTATGGAATAGTGGTTATGGCCTAGTGTTTGTGGCACAGATGTTGTGGGGTAGTGGTTGTGGCTCAGTGGTTGTGGTGCAGTGGTTGTGGTGCAGTGGTTGTGGCATAGTGGTTGTGGTGCAGTGGTTGTGGCGCAGTGGTTGTGGCGCAGTGGTTGTGGCGCAGTGGTTATGGCACAGTGGTCGTGGTGGTGTAGTGGTTGTGGTGCAGTGGTTCTGGCATAGTGGTTGTGGCGCAGTAGTTGTGGCGCAGTGGTTGTGGCACAGTGGTTGTGGCGCAGTGGTTGTGGTGGTGCAGTGGTTGTGGTGTAGTGGTTGTGGCACAGTGGTTGTGGCACAGTGGTTGTGGCATAGTGGTTGTGAAGCAGTGATTGTGGCGCAGTGGTTGTGGCGCACTAGTTGTGGCGTAGTGGTTGTGGTGTAGTGGTTGTAGCACAGTGGATTTGTTGTTGTATGTGGTGATAGTGTTATAAGGAGGTTTTTTTATGAGATGGATTGGATGATGTGATGAAATGATGATGGTGGATGTGTGGTGATGTGGTGGTGGTTGTGCGAGTTAGGCCAGCTTTTGTGTGGCATGGTTACATTAGTTTTCTGATTAGCCATGGGATAAACTGTGATGATATAAAAAATAAAATAGGCTAGTAAATAAACAAGGTGGAATAAAAATGGATGTTTGATAATTTTTTTAAACTAAACTGGATAAAATAATGAGTAGTTTAATGTGAAATGAAATGGATAATGAATAAAAGTGGTGAAAATTATATGTGGAAAGTGTAATATTGTGTGGCTTGTGTGGTGGTTGTGTGGTGTGTTGCATATAGTAGTGGAAGTGGTTGTAATGATTGATGTATGTTATGTGGTAGTTATGTGGTGTGTTCTAGTGTAGTTAATATGAACCCATAGGTTGGGTATTGTGAGATATCTATATACCATGTATGTTTATCTTATTTTTATACACACCCCACCTAAGTTGGATAGACTTACCAACACTCAGAGGTGCTAAGTTTTGGGTATTTTCCCTAACATCTAGGATGGTAGTGATATGGATGGCTGACTACCCCCTCTCCCCTTCTCTTCCTTCAGTAGTGATGTGATGACTCAGGTGTCTATGGGTGAGATGTGATGTGTTATCTCTGGTGTTTGTGGGTGGGATGTGATGTGATGTGTTGTCCTGAGTGTCTATGGGTGAGATGTGATGTGTTTTAATGTGATATATGGTAGGGTTCATGCATCATAGGAGGTAATGAGGTTGATAAACTTTATGTTCATGATACCCTACTACTCTAGTTTTATTTGTGATGTGATTTGATGTGTGTCCTATGTGTCTATAGGTGATATGTGATGTGATGTGATGTGATGTGTGGCCCAAGTGTATGCAAGCATAATGTGATGTGATGTGATATGTGTATAAGGGATAGGAGCATAGGATGTTTGAAGTTGGGGCGTGAGAGAGAAAAATCAGTGGGGAAGCGGCAATAAGGAACCTTTCTTTATTATGATCTCAATTCTATATTATTATATTGGATGCATGATTTGGTGAGTGATCCATAGTGATTCTTGGTTTGGTTAGATGAAATGTATAAGTGCTTGTTGGTTCTTCTATTTGTTCATTGGCACATTAGCATGCTTTGTCACATGTGCAGTTGAGGCCTTGGTTAGGTCCCTTCAGAGTATACCTGTTATGCTCACCCTACTTATATAAAATGATTTTCAAGTTTCTAGGAGGACTTTAGGGACCGAGTTAGACATTACTAGTTGGGTTAGAGTTGTTGTTGAGTCACTATTGTAGACTTATCTTTTTATTATTTACTTTGGATATATGTATCAGTTTTACTTTATTTATGCATTGTGGGATGGTTTTTAGTTTACCCTTATATTTCCTACTAGATTTTTTTGGTTTTTTTATCCTATATCCTAATCTTGTTTCATTTATAGAGGGTAATGCCTTATATACTATAAGATTTTTAAACCCTTGATACTAGTTTCTAACTTGGGGACTGCAAGAGGTGGGACTCATTGGTCATCATCTCTCTCTCCTCATTGCGATATCTTTTGTGGAATGGGGTTGTGACATAGAATCTAGGACAAAATGCTTTAGTATATGTCACCCTCAATGAAAACCACACCCACAGGGATAGAAATGGCGTCTATAAACCCTAGACACCAAAACCCCCAATAGTAGATCCACTCAGAACCCTAAAATCAACCACAAGGGATTTAGGGTTCATGGGGGAAACAAAAACCAAGATAAAAGAAAGAGGGAAGGGAAGAAGTGAGAAAGATAGGAATAAATGCCTCAATTCCTCTTAGAAATCACTAAATAGAGGCCAAGAATTGAAGTAGGAGGATGGGGGAGCTCCCCCAAGGGCTTCCAAGGGTTGGCTGATGAAAATGGGGGAGAAGAGGGGTGAAAACCCCTTAAATTAAAAGATTAAAAAATAGGAAAATTTTCAAAATTTAAACATCTAGATAGGTCGCACAATTTAACCAAATTATTTTCCAAATTGTGTGCCAACCATGTATAGCCCACTGCCTAGACATAGATAAACTACATAGTTTAGCTATATGGTTTTCCAAACTATACACCAACCATGTTCCAACCTCTGCCTAATCCAAAAATTATGTACACTTACTCCTGGGGTAGTGCACGGTTTGGACAAACTGTGTGCCTCACCTCAGACACACCCAAAACCCTACACGACTTCTAAGTAGGTACACACGATTTGATAAATTGTGCAGAATCTGTGTAAAATAGATCTATAAAAATGATATACCCCCCCACATGGGCACCACACATTTAGTACTAACCATGTGGGATAATTGTGCTCCTCTCAAAAAGCCACTAAAAACTTGAAAATTCGGCCCACGACCAACTAAAATTAAAATCCTCTCAAGAAAAGATAAAATAATAAAAAATAAACAATAAAATGACATGGGTTTGTCACACCATTGAATTTGGAATTAGGGAAATTTTGTGCCTAGATATTTTGGTTTGTTTGAGATCGTGGAGAGGATCATACCGATAAAATATCGGTTGGATATTCCATAATGGTTTAGGGCTATGAATGATGTTTTCTATGTGAAAAAGCTTTGCCATTATCACCCCAAACATTCCCATGTGATTGATGTGGATGATATTGATCTTGAGGCTGATGTTTCCTTTAAGGATCATTTGATTCATATTTTAGATCATAGTGGGAAGACTCTTTGGGGTAAGATCATGCCTTTGGTCTAAGTTTTGTGGTAGCATGGTCGTGTTCAGGAGGAAACTTGAGGGAGGGAAGCTTATATGTGGATCCAGTGATCCGATATTTTTACCTTTGAGCCTTATAATTCTTGGAAGAGTATTACGAGGATGAGTTTTTATAATGTGTGGAGGTTTTAATATCTCTAACCTTAATGATGTATATTTTTATTTTAATTTTTGTTAAACTTCTTTTAAAATGGTTAATAGAATGCCTCTTGGGAGTAGGGAAGGTCTCAGAAGTGTCCCAAGGGTTTGGGACATAAAAAATAGGGGAAAGGGGGTTATATAGTGCATGAAGCATGGTTGGAACACGTTTAGTACTAACCATGCTCCATGATCATTCACCCTAGAGAAGGTGGATTCATGGTTATTAAATCATCCATAGGGGCGGCCTGTGAACCATGTGAGGATGGACATATCCATACACGTGGCTTCTGTATAGTTTTCCAAACCGTTCTATTTTCCTAGAGAACTGTGTGACCCATGCATCTTAGATATAAAAGAGACCTCATGTTTGGCACATGGTTTTCCAAACCATGATACCTAACCATGTGTCCCTTTAAAAGTGGTAAATTTTCCATTTTTCCTCTTGATCTTTATATGATTTTTCCTCAATTTTCACCATTGTTTCTTCTCCAATGGTAAGTGGTGTGAACCAAACCCTCCCAACTCCTACAAGGGTGGTTCTCCTTTGATTATAGGACATTTGAGGTCTCTTTTAGTGTGATTTGAAGCCCCATGTAAGTCTCCAACACTATTTCTTTATATTTTCTAGAAGAATCACTTGGTTTTTTCTTTTCTTCCAAATCTTATGAACTATATTTTACATGGAGTTTTTCACCTTTTCATTTGCAATAATTTTAGTTTGAATTGAGGTATGAGGTTATATGAGTGGTTTTATTCAAAATAAAGGTGTTTGGTCTATAAGATTTTTCCTATGGTCTTGATGTTGTTCTTTATATGTGGTTGTTCCATTGCACCATCGTGCTATACATTTGTGTCCTTGTCAAAGAAAAGTAAATTGGGCCTTAAAATGACATGTTAAACATTTCATGGACCTGTTAGGTCTGTTAATGATTATAAGACTGGTCTTAAGTCCACTCATGGGGTGTGTTAATCCCTTGAAAATAGTGAAATGGGTCGTATATGGTAGAATTTAGGGTTTGCGAGTTTAGGTTGGTTAGTCTTATTGTTTGACTTGTTTGGGAATAAAAAGGTTTATGACATGATAATGGTATGAAATGATAAATGATTAAAAGGGGTTTTTTTGAATAAATGATGAAAGGGTTTAAGATGTGTAAGGGAGATAAAGGCTTTGGGTAATTTATAACATGGTGAATAATAGAAAATGGTTAAATAAAAAGAGGCACTATTGTTGTTTAATATATTAAATAGGTTCAGTGTTAGACCTTGGAAACTATTTTTTAATGAAATGGTTAAGGGTTTTGGACATGGTGTTCCACATTGATGAATAGAGTGGTGGACGAGACACTCCATGCTCCATGGTTAAGATGTTGTACATGGTGTTCCACATCATTGGTTGCAATGTTGGTCATGGCATGCCACATCATTGATTGGGATTGTCGAACATGGATTTTAGTATCCATAGTTTTAATATTTGGACTC
The DNA here is from genome assembly GCA_963277665.1 of Viscum album. NCBI lineage: Eukaryota > Viridiplantae > Streptophyta > Magnoliopsida > Santalales > Viscaceae > Viscum > Viscum album. The sequence goes on from OY728159.1 coordinate 1,649,072,838, forward strand.
ATGATCCTTGCATAAAATATGTGACCCCTGTGATATATGGTTTATATGACCAACATGGGCCAAAGTAGGTTTGATTGGCTTGGGTGTCACTTGGAATGTAACGCCCCGACCCCAGTTACCCAAATTCGGTGCATTATTACATAACATTGGCATGATCACAAAAGATCAAGTCTCGAAATACCGATTAGTTTAGTAGCCTTGGAAACACTAGATACATTCATAAATGTTACATTACATCATAAAGTGAAAAACTACAATAACATAGTCTCCATAGTCCACACCCATATCCCCTTCAGCCTATCCCTTCAGGTCAGTCATAAAATATTTCTTCACATCCTGGGAAAAATAAAACATTGAAAGGGGTGAGCTCAGATGCTCAGTAAGGATAACAATATAGTGGAAGCTTTCATAAATAAACATAAACATTTAAGGCAATGTATAACTAAAACAAAAGCCTTTTAAACTTGAACTTCAACATAATATGGAAAATGTAAAATGAGATAATGTCATTTAGTTATTCACATGGATATTCTACTGGTCGAATAATCACATGCAATATCAATAACCACTTTCATAATGATGGAATGCATAATTCCAGACTATCATAACCACGTAGCCAAGGCCTCGTGCCAAGACTACAAATAAGATTTTGTCAAGGACTCGTGCCAAGACACTATTTTGTCTCGTGAGACCTACCGATGCATCGAGGATCTATAGCGAGCTCCACCCGTCACTTATTAAGTCCAATTCATTCCTTATATGAAAAGTTTTAAACATATCATAAATCATAACATAATCGTATCACATAAAACATGCATAAAGGAAACATAATATTTCCACATTTCAATCACAAGATATCAATACAACACATTGATATAGTAAAAACATTATCAAAAGCATTTTCAATACCAAAATAAAAGAAAATTAAAACATGGTATTTATTTTTCATTTAAAAAAAGTTATGGCTTGTAGAGGAAGTCGAAACTCAAATAATGGTCATAGCGGCGGAGAAGTCGTTGTCGACGCATACGTACGACAAAAAAACATTCCCTTTTTTTGTTTAGTAAAACACTTCGTATAAAAAGATTCCTTTTGAATAAACGTAAAAGTAAAAGGGGTTTATACACCGTATAAAATAAAGTCTTGTATTAAAACAAAATATGCCTCAATCAAAGAAGATTGAGACGAAGTCCCTTACCTCGTGTCCGACTTGACTCGATCGTTCTTTAATCTCATGAATAATAAACTAGAGTTAATTTATACTTGCTTAAGAACCTTTTTAAAGTTCATTATTCCTTTTATATCACTTATTACCATGTTATGAACATTATGTAATTATTTAAGTTAATAACGGTCGTTTTGTCGATCTTTGGTACTTGAGTCAAAAATAAACTTCTTATAATTACAAGTTGTTCATGTGGTGAAATATCCATTATATCTATAATTATATTCATGATTTATATATCATATATATCATATATATATAGTATATACATGAATTTATAATATTACATAACATTTAGAGGTAAGAAATGAAATGCACCGTTCATGGAGACGGTAAGCCGTACGTACGCATGAACGCTACTTTCATTTATATTTCGTATTAAATGGAATTAAATCATAATGATATAAATATATATTATAATTCCAGTATAATATAATATATAATATCATTAACTTCATCATTTATACGTCCCACATATGGCATTAATGATTCAAATCACTTTGAGGGGGCGGTAGTCCGCACTTCCTAAAATGAAATTATCACGTTTACCCATAATGGAAGTCATAAAGGTATGCCATAAATGAAAAATACAGAGGAATAAGGAATAAATAAACATAATATATATCATATATAAATATAGTTACATCTTAATTTCCACCATGAAAGGTGTTAAAAGAAGATTGAAGAATCATCATTTCGTGAGGCAGTAATTCGCCACCGAAAGAAACAATATGTTATTTAACCATTAGACGAAGGTGTGTGTAAGTTTAAATCAAATCCTTCTCATAAAAACATCCTGTTATATTGAATATACTGGTTTTGTTACAAAATAAAGGAATAAAAAGAGTTTAAGGGGTTGGAGAAGCAAAATAAAACAAAAGAACATAAGAGAAGACATTACCTTAAAATCGGGTAACTCTTTTTGATTTGAGCCAAAGGATTCCTTGGGAAGACTTCTTTCTAAAGTGAGGCTTCTAGGAGTAATAGAGGGAATTTTAGAGAGTATTTGGGTAGATTTTGGCCAATCCAAATGGATTTTAAGGTGTGAATAAGGTGGTAGATGTGGGGGCCTTTTATAAGAGGAGAGGAGGGGCACTCTTGGAAAGTCATAAAATGTTACATTATTATGAAGTGCTTTTTGGATTTCAAAGGTCCCACAATTATATATTTCGAGGATAAGGTGATAAGGGTTATAAATGCACCCATACAATAGTTTTTTTACAAGTTTAAGTCTTATATTTTACATTATTTTTTCATTTTATTTAAATCGTTAATTAATGAGGTAATCGCTGCATCATCATGGTGTCATAAAAACTTTAATTTATTTAATGTCTAAAAATTATAAAAAAATTACCATGATGTAGAAAATATTTTTAGATTTCCAATTAATATTTATAGTCAAAAATATAACTTATATAACCCCATGTGGTAATTGTTTTAGTAAAACAACACATGTTTGTGACAATTTTATTTTTACTTTAAATAAAAAGTTATTAATGTCATTTTCTTACCCAAGTGGCTCCATGGGGTCCCCAAATTGACCCATGGATTTTCTTGGTCGGCCATGACTCATCCAATAAGGGTAGGACAAGTGTAAAGGTAATTTCATATTATTATAATATTATATTTACCTTAAATTACACTAATTACCTTTAATCGCGATTAATAAAACTTAAATGTTACTATTCACCAAAAATTATTTTCATCCCATTGAACCAAATTTTACTTACTAATTACAACCATGTATGTCAGATTTTTGAAATTCAATTCACAGAAGTGGTAAAGTTTCATTTAAACGAAAAATTAGTTTTTTAACTACCACTTAGTGGTTTCACTATTCATCAAAAATTGAAGTTTTTCATAAAAATACCAAAAATTAACCCTAAGATATATTTGATATTCCTAATTCAAAAATGATGTCTATTTTACAAAATTCAAAACATATAATTTGAATTAATTAATTTAATAATTAATTCCCGTTGTCACAATAAATAGTGTGTTTTTAAGAAATAATATATATCAAAAGATTGACAATTGTTTATGTCCAATTTCCAAGTGAAATTAATTCTAATGACCGCCATTGGATAAAATGGTAAAAATATATTCTAATTATACTTTAAAACCACTAAATAGTATAATTTATTACTATAAATTATTTTGATTAAAAAAGTTGTTTTTAAGTATTTTTCACTATTCATCGAAAATTGGAAGTTCTCAGAAAAATACCAAAAATCCAACATAGGATAATTTCGATATTCCGAATCCAAAAATGAAGTCCATTTTGAAATATAAAATTTATATAATTTCAAAAAATGGGTATTACTACTCATAATGGTTTACTTTGATTGGTCGCAGTGTGTTAGAATCTCGAACTTGCGTACAATGCAAGCTATTACATTATTGAAAGAGAAGCGCATCATGGAAGCTTGGGGTCTTACATTCTCCCCTCCTTTAATAAATTACGTCCTCGCAGTTTGAAATTGTTCTTCTAAAATAAAAGGTTCAAAGGAGAAAATACCTTTGTGGAAAACCCACATCGGAAATAAAGTTAATAAAAATATAACTTTAAAAGAAAGAAAGAGAAGTAAAAAGGTCACCCGAGATAGCCAATACTAGGATTCTATGAAAACATGGATATGGAGGAAAAACAAACCATCAAGGTTTGATGGAGAGTTGTATAAAATAGGATTAGGAGGAAGTTAACTACAAGAAAATCACAAACTTTTGATTGGTAAAATGGTCTTTGATTCCCCAATAGGAAAAGTTAACCGACAATGTCTTTGTTTTAAGTTACCTTTCATAGAGTTCAAGAATTTATTTATGAGATTTACTTGTCATGTAGAAATTCATTACTTACTAAATTTTTACCACAAACCCATCTTTCACTCCAAAAGATAATAGAACTCAAAAATATTATATTTATCCTAATCGTACAAGGTTCCAATTATTAACACATACCATTTAGATTAAGAAAACTATTTTGTAATAACCAGGGACTTCTTGTAGGCTAGTGGAAGGTAATAAAGGCCTGTCACACTATGGTTGTGGGTTCGATTCCTACAGCTTTGTCCGACGTGATGGGTTATCCCCCGACCTGCAGGTTGTCCTTTTCCTAAAACTATAGTATTATAATATTCCAAAAATAATATTCAGAAATGTTTTAACCTTAAAAATACTATCCAAAGTTCAACTTAATCCATTCCAACCTTTATAGTTATCCAAAATACCTTTGTCCAAACTTTCTCTAAAAGGTCTCTAAATTCCAAAATCAATTGTAAAATCAGATTCCCCAAATAAAGTAGCGTTTCTCTTATTGTCACATACTAAAAATATGATTACCTTCATCATATTAAAACCTTAATGAAAACAACAAGTACTGCAGTACAATCCTTATATATATTTCACATTATTCTTATAACCATAATATAATTCTTGAGTCCAAAAACACAAATACAATAATTATTCAACTTCATCTGTAATAACAGCATAATGTTGGCCTTGATCCCTTGGCCTTTTCTGAGGTAAGTTTCTCTGAGGCTTAGTACATTCATTTTCATAATTCTCCATTTCTCTATAATTGTATCATTCAACATTGATATCCTCTTTCTTTCCCTTGTAATCATGAGCTTGGTGACCTTTTTCTCCACATTTATAACAAACTCCCATTCCTTTTAGGCAAGTACCGGGGTGATTCTTCCCACAATTATCGCATAATGGAAAATCCTTCATTCCCTTTTTCCCTTTATCTGTATCTTGTTCCACCGTTATCTTCTTCTCTTACTTTACTTTGTTTTCATAAGACTTGGAGAATTCTTTTTCTGTCTTGATAGCACACGAGACTATATCTTCATATGTTGAGAAAGATTGTGATACTAATGCTCGACGGAGAAACAGTTTTAACCCATAAAAGAAACGATCAATCTTACTTCTTGGGTTACGTATATAATCTGCAGCATACCTCACTAACCTTGTAAAGTTGGCCTCATACTTTGCGACATTCTCATCCTCCTTTTGTCTCAGACTCAGAAATTTTCTTTCCATATCTGCTCGATGGTCACGAGGAAAGTATTTTTCTAAGAAAATCTCTTTGAACTACCTCCATTCCATATCTAATACTTAATAATCTTCCTTTGTGTTTTAAATTAATGACCACCATTGATCAGCATCTCCAGTGAGGCGGTAAACTGCCATGATAACCTTTTCCCTTTCACTACTCCCCAAGGCATGGAATATTTTTTCTAAGTAATTTATCCATTTCTCAGCTACTAAGGGATTTGTACTCCTATTTAATGTTGGTGGTTGTTTCCTCATGAAGTGGTCTAACATTGATCCTCCACATTGCAGATCAGGGTGATCAATACGGGAAGGTTATTATTCATAACCTGAGTGAGTTGTCCTAGTATGGTGATAAGCTGATCAGCACCAGTTGTATCACCAACTCCATTATAATTATCTTGAGAAGGAGGGAAATCTCTACATGTATTGCATGCATTAATATGGTTTCCATTCCTTCCACTAGGTTCCATTTCTAAACAATGTCATAAACTAGATTAGTTTATGAATCTAAATACATAATAAAACTCTTAACATAAATTGAACTATTTATGGATATAATCCATAATCATAAAAATGTTTTCTTTGAGGAAGTATATACTCATAAACCCTTCATAATGGTTTATAAAGAAAATGAGAATTATCCTAATCATATCCCTCGGGAGTGTCGTAACCAAGAGTGCAGTAAGGCCCATTTTCGTGCACTAGTTCCCATTCAAGTCTAGATAAAAGCGGTGTTTTTAGGTTTTACCCCTAGGTACATCTGTGCTAGAGCCGCCTCTACCTTCTCGTATCCATATAGGGATGTATTGCTCGGAAAACTCACAAAATCTCTATAATACCAAAATTATAGGAAGTTATTCTATACCAATCCTCAAAGTCTATCTTAGGGCTATGTGCTCTAATAATAGTTTGTCTAAATCTAGCATCCAAGGTTAGTACTAAACTACCTATGATACCAACTGTAAAGCCCCAACCCCAGTTACCCAGATTCGGTGCATTATTACGTAACATCGGCATGATCACAAAAGATCAAGTCTCAAAAGACCAATTAGTTTAGTAGCCTTGGAAACACTAGATACATTCATAAATGTTACATTACATCATAAATTGAAAAACTAAAATAACATAGTCTCCATAGTCCACACCCATATCCCCTTCAGACTATCCCTTCAGGTCAGTCATAAAATATTTCTTCACATCCTGGGAAAAATAAAACATTGAAAGGGGTGAGCTCAGATGCTCAGTAAGGATAACAATATAGTGGAAGCTTTCATAAATAAACATAAACATTTAAGGCAATGTATAACTAAAACAAAAGCCTTTTAAACTTGAACTTCAACATAATATGTCAAATGTAAAATGAGATAATGTCATTTACTTATTCACATGGATATTCTAATGGTCGAATAATCACATGAAATATCAATAACCACTTTCATAATGATGGAATTCATAATTCCATACTATCATAACCACGTAGCCAAGGCCTCGTGCTAAGACTACAAATAAGATTTTGTCAAGGACTCGTGCGAAGACACTATTTTGTCTCATGAGACCTACCGATGCATCTAGGATCTATAGCGGGCTCCACTTGTCACTTATTAAGTCCAATGCATTCCTTATATGAAAAGGTTTAAACATATCATAAATCATAACATAATCGTATCACATAAAACATGCATAAAGGAAACATAAAATTTCCACATTTCAATCACAAGATATCAATAAAACACATTGATATAGTAAAAAAATTATCAAAAGCATTTTCAATACCAAAATAAAAGAAAAGTAAAACATGGTATTTATTTTTCATTTAAAAAAAGTTATGGCTTGTAGAGGAAGCCGAAACTCAAATAATGGTCATAGCGGCAGAGAAGTCGTTGTCGACGCATACGTACGACAAAAAAACATTCCCTTTTGTCGTTTAGTAAAAAACTTCGTATAAAAAGATTCCTTTTGAATAAACATAAAAGTAAAAGGGTTTTATACATCGTATAAAAGAAAGTCTTGTATTAAAACAAAATATGCCTCAATGAAAGAAGATTGAGACGAAGTCCCTTACCTCGTGTCCGACTTGACTCGATCGTTCTTTAATCTCATGAATAATAAACTAGAGTTAATTTCTACTTTCTTAAGAACCTTTTTAAAGTTAATTATACCTTTTATATCACTTATTACCATGTTATTAACATTATGTAATTATTTAAGTTAATAACGGTCGTTTTGTCGATCTTTGGTACTTGAGTCAAAAATAAACTTCTTATAATTACAAGTTGTTCATGTGGTGAAATATCCATTATATCCATAATTATATTCATGATGTAGATATCATATATATAATATATATCCAGTATATACATGCATTTATAATATTACATAACATTTAGAGGTAAGAAATGAAATTCACCGTTCATGGAGACGGTAAGTCGTACGTACGCATGAACGCTACTTTCATTTCTATTTCGTATTAAATGGAATGAAATCATAATGATATAAAGATATATTATAATTACAGTATAATATCATATATAATATCATTAACTCCATCCTTTACACGTCCCACATATGGCATTAACGATTCAAATCACTTTGAGGGGGCGGTAGTCCGCACTTCCTAAAATGAAATTATCGCGTTTACCCATAATGGAGGTCATAAAGGTATGCCATAAATGAAAAATACATAGGAATAAAGAATAAATAAACATAATATATATCATATATAAATATAGTTACATATTAATGTCCACCGTGAAATGTGTTAAAAGAAGATTGAAGAATCATCATTTCGTGAGGTAGTAATTCGCCACCCACAGAAACAGTATGTTCTTTAACCATTAGACGAAGGTGTGTGTAATTTTAAATCAAATACTTCTCATAACAACATCATAGTATATTGAATATACTGGTTTTGTTACAAAATAAAGGAATAAAAAGAGTTTAATGGGTTGGAGAAGCAAAATAAAACAAAAGAACATAAGAGAAGACATTACCTTAAAATCGGGTAACTCTTTTTGATTTGAGCCAAAGACTTCCTTGGGAATACTTATGCCCAAATTTAGGCTTCTAGGATTAAGAGAGGGAAGTTGATAGAGTATTTGGGTATAAGTTGGCTGAGCCAAATGTATTTTAAGGTGTGAATAAGGTGGTAGGGGTGGGGGCCTTTTATAAGAGGAGAGGAGGGGCACTCTTGGAAAGTCATAAAATGTTACATTATTATTAAGTGCTTTTCGGATTTCAAAGGTCCCACATTTATATATTTCTAGGATAAGGTGATAAGGTTTCTAAATCCACCCATCCAATAGGTTTTTTAAAAGTGTAAGTCTTAGATTTTACATTATCTTTTCATTTTATTTAAATCGTTAATTAATGAGGTAATCGCTGCATCATCATGGTGTCATAAAAAATTTAATTTATTTAATGTCTAAAAATTATAAAAAAAAATACCATGATCTAGAAAATCTTTTTATATTTCAAATGAATATTTATAGTCTAAAATATAACTTATATAACCCCATTTAATAATTGTTTTAGTAAAACAACACATGTTTGTGACAATTTTATTTTTACTTTAAATAAAAAGTTATTAATGTCATTTTCTTACCCAAGTGGCTCCATGGGGTCCCCAAGTTGACCCATGGATTTTCTTGGTCTTAAATGACTCATACAATAAGGTTAGGACAAGTGTAAAGGTAATTTCATATTATTATAACATTATATTTACCTTAAATTACACTAATTACCTTTAATCGCGATTAATAAAACTTAAATATTACTATTCACCAAAAATTATTTTCATCCCATTGAACCACATTTTACTTACTAATGACAACCATGTATGTCTGATTTTTTAAATTCAATTTACAGAAGTGTTAAAGTTTCATTTAAACGAAAAATTAGTTTTTTAACTACCACTTAGTGGTTTCACTATTCATCAAAAATTGATGTTTTTCCGAAAAATACCAAAAATTAACCCTAAGATATATTTTATATTCCTAATTAAAAAATGATATCTATTTTACAAAATTAAAAACATATAAGTTGAATTAATTAATTTAATAATTAATTCCCTCTGTCACAACAAATAGTGTGTTTTTAAGAAATAATATATATCAAAAGATTGACAATTGTTTATGTCCAATTTCAAAGTGAAATTAATTATAATGACCACCATTTGATAAAATGGTAAAAATATATTCTAATTATACTTTAAAACCACTCAATAGTATAATTTATCACTATAAATTTTTTTGATTAAAAAAAGTTGTTTTTAAGTATTTTTCACTATTCATCGAAAATTGGAAGTTCTTAGAAAAATACCAAAAATACTACATAGGCTAATTTCGATATTATGAATCCTAAAATGAAGTCCATTTTGAAATATAAAATTTATATAATTTCAAAATGTGGGTATTACTATTCATAACGGCTTACTTTGATTGGTCACGGTGTGTTAGAATCTCAAACTTGTGTACAATGCAAGCTATTGCATTATTAAAAGAGAAGCGTATCGTGGATGCTTGGGGTCTTACATGGAACCTGAGGTCTAATGTGGTTAATAAAAAAATGATTAATTGTGAAACCTATCTACATTTTTTTTGCCTTGTTTAATTTTTATTTTTACTCCTTCATACAATTTTATTAGATGGGATATTACTTTATACACCATTGGCGGTGGACTACTGAGTTGTACCCACACCATTCTCAGGACACCGTCAACACCCGAGAAGATTTCATGGTTACAGGTCAAGATATGGGAAAATGCCCTATGATAGATGGCTAAGTTGGGACTTTTGGATGAAGCAGGAATAAGGGGACCAAATTTTATGCTAGAACCCATTTTGGGTATTTTCAGTGTGTATTTAATTTGGGTTTACTTTGACACATAACACTACTATGACATGACATGTTATGCTGATTTGGTTTGTGGTAATTTACCCAATTTTGAGTTCTTGTTATGCATAGATATTATTATTTATTGATATTTATTACTTTGGGTATTGTTTATTTTTATTTATGTTGTTTTCTTACTCTGGTAAATAGGGTATAGTCTCCCCGTGTTCCTTATTAGACCCTCGCTGCTAGTTGGTAACCTTTGGCATATGGGGAGGTGCACCTAAGGTCACATAATGAATCAGCTCAGGGCAAGGGTTTAATGAAATTGAGTTCAAGAAATTACCCATACATATGTGTTTCATATGATATCAATCATTCATCATGCCATGTGAACTCATGGAAATAAAATGGGTTTCATATCATTTCTAAATGATATCACATAGCGTGATATTAAAAGTAAATCAGTTGAGACAAAAAATTCAATCACCTAAAAGGAATATTTCATTGAGGAATTTATAGGGTGATTTATAAATTATAACTCCATAGGATATGGATATTTTATAATTAAATAGGAAAATGGAATTAAAACATAAAAGAGTCTTCAGAAAACATTTCTTAACATTATCACAAAAAGAAGAAGTTATGAGTCGCTTTTGAAAATATCATTTTTTTACAATTGATATAAAATATTTTTCATACATTATTTTGAAATAAATTTCAATATTATATCCATGAAAATATATAAATTTCATCCAATGGAAATGTAGAGTGGAAGATAAAATGTACGATTGGGAAAGGAAATGCCTTTCAAATATTTTTAAAAAATACCTTTATTAAAACCCTCATTATAAAAAGATTGATAAATCTTTCATTTAAAAATAGGTAAATAGAAATTAAAAGATCACATAAAATAATATATATTTATATTTCAAAATAATAAATTAGAACATTGGTGGTATGAGTGAATATGGACATGTAAAAAAGAGAGTTTATTTGGGTGGATGAGAATTATTCTTAATAATGTCATATTTTAAAAGGGAAGGAAATCCATAAATAAAATAATAAATTAAGGTAAAGAATAATTTTAATAATATAAAATATAAAATATTGTAATGGATAAATGACAACATAGGATAAACTTAAAAAACTGTAGTCGATAAAGATAGTTCAAGACTCGATAAAAGTAAATTGAGTCAATGAAAACCCCTTACATTTACTCTCGACTTCCACGAAGGATATTTAAATTCATGTAAAATAAACATAACCATATTAATATATTTTTTCAGAACATTATTCGTGTCTATTACCCTATATAATATTTAATTATATTAATTTATTTATATTTATTAGTTAGTTATATTTTATTTTCATCATCGGACGTTAGCAATTTTGATTGTTTCGTGCATGTTTTAAGAAGTCAATGTTGATTATCATTATTTGAAACCATGTTAATTAGTCCTATATTATAAAAGTAACTTTATTATATTATTTATGATGATTTATAAATTTATAATTTTATTCCATGATAATTTTAGTCACAGTTCGTGAAGACGGAATTAATAACGATCTTATTTCAGTAATTTTTTATGAACAAAATCAGGTATGTTAATAACAAGTAAAATATTAATATAAACTTTTCAAAACCTTAATAATTTCATAAAAATCATTTTAGTTCATCAAATAAATTTTTATAATTTTCCAAGTAGGTTTGTGATGAAAAAATAAATACGTTGTTTCATGAAGGTGGCAGTATGCTCGTACACACAGGCGATGTTTTTGTTTCCATAGAATGACAATAAGATAAAAATTGAATAATTTTTTATAATCTTAATCATGTTATAATTATAATATTTATTTATTAAATACATATTTTAAACCATCCATTTAAGTTAATGATTAATAATAAAACACATCGTTCATGGATGTGGTAGTTCACACGTAACACAATTAATGTTTTAATTTTTCTATGGAAATGAGGAAAGGTGGTTAATGGTTATTCCATATATAAAATTTAAGTATAATAATTTTTTTATGTCATGATATTATAATGGGTAAAATATATTTAATATTAGGTGGAAGAAGAATAAATTGAAGAATAATTATGAAGGAGAAAATACTTACATAGAAGAATTTGATTTATTTTTGGAAACCTTCTTGATTTATAAGGGATTTAGAAAATCTCTAAGGACCAGGATCTCAATATTGTGGATGAAACATATTTGGTAATGTAATGGGTCATATTATAGTGGAGAATTCTAATTTTTTGTGCAAATTTGAATGGGAAGTGGGAAGCATATTTTATAAGTGAAGGGGTGATATTTTTATAAATATAATTTCTTAATATAAAAAAGAAATCATTTTAAAAATTATAAGTGTGTCCAAAGTGAACAATAATTGATTTTAGGATAATTTAAAGTCGATAAATCCCTAAAACACTCATTTGGAAGCATTGTTTTAACATTTTTTAAGTCCTTTACCCCTTATATTTAAATCATTTACCATTCTGACTTTTACTGTGGTAACTAATTTTTACCCAAGTAATTTATTTTTATGCCCAAAAATAAAATAAAAAATATTACATAATTTGATCCATAAGATTCAAAATATTAAATTAATTTTATTAGATACAATTTCTAAAATTGTAAAAAATTAATTCTAAAATAATAAATGCATAACGCATTAAAAAATTAGAGAAAAATATAACTAAAATTCTAGAATGTAAAATATAGGTTTGTAAATTAAACATAATATTTTTAAATATTTAATTTTAATTATAAAATACATATTTTTACAAGTAAATGTGTCATAAATTTTAATTTATGCTTATATCCTAATGATGACATAAAAGTTATGGTATTTGTAAAAATAGTATTTTTCATTATTTACCTAAAAATAAATTTTTTCAAATAAAAAACCAAAAATTCATCCTAAGATAATATTTTTATAATAAATACAAAAATTAAGTTCATTTTTTAAAATTAAGATTCTAAAATTTAGGAATTTAAATTTCAAATAGAAATATAAAATATATTGAAAATTGCTTTTATAGGAAAATGACTTTTTCAAATATTAATTATTCTTATTCTTATTTCTTATAAATTTATAATTAAATTAAAGTTAATATATTATACATATAAAAAATATATTTTATCATCATTTAACTATATTATACTTAGTTTCTTGAAAAAAATGTATAGTGCATAAAAATCCAATTTAAAAAAATACATTTTTAAGCATGAAATGATCTAATTAGTTGTTTAACTATACTAAATTAATTTCATCATTGAATTAATATTAAAAGTGAATTTTATTTTTCTTTATACATATATATATTTCATAATAATATTACCTTTATTTATACCCACCAATTCAATGACTACTTTACAATGATTATATTTATCTTGATAAAATGTTTCATGGTTTGTTTTGGTTATGTGTTGCATGTGAAATAAGATATTTAACATAGTGTTTATTTTAAAGAGGAATATTCACTATTTTCATGGTTATTTACATTCATCATATTACTTCTATATATTTATAACATATTGCTTATTGGATCAGGTGGTAGAAGAATCTGGAAGTTGAAACGTGACATGTTTGAAAGTTTCAAAATGAAAGATCTTAGACAAGGGATGAAGATTTAGAGATGAAGATCAATTGAGATAAGAAATCTATGAATTTTTTGTTTTCTCAGAAGGACTACATCCAGAAGGTGATCCAATGGTTTGGGATGACTAAAAGTAAGTCGTTATCGAATCCTTTTGTCAGAAACTTTAAGTTGTCTAAGGAATAATCACCCAAAACAAAAGTTGAGGCCAAGTACATGGAGAAAGTGTCATATGCATCTACTGTAAAAATTTTGATCTATACAATGGTTTGAACTATTGGAGTTGGTGCCCTAGAACCAACATTTTTAGTACTTTATTACATTTTTTCCTTATTAAATAAGTTTTCTTATCACGTCATGATTATTTTTCTGCATAATATTTCTATGTGATAATTTCCTCAGAATATATGTCGCGTTGAAAGGTCATTGTAGTTCCCCACTATGATGTGAACCTAGAGGTTCCACAACATTATTATTGAACCTTGTTCTATGTCCAAATGTTATTTTCTAATGAGATACATACAATACAAGATATCAGGGGTAGGAGACTCATAAGACATTGAAACACCTTCTTATGGGGTTCACCCTTGGTAATCTCCAAGATATGAGGTTATGAGAACAGGCATGTCAATAGAAAGTCCACATTTTTATATTTCATTGGATGTTCCTATATGTGGACATATGTATTGATCTATATACTTTAATATTATCATTAATGGATATCATGACTCATGTACTTTAATGTATTGATGAAAATTGTGATGGTATATGTTTGTGGAGAAGTAAGATACATTGGGCACATCACGGGTGATATAACATTAATGGATAATGTGAGAAAGGATTTATCCATTTTTTATCTTGAATAAAGTTGGTATCTCAGGTCCCTTTGATATAAATAAAACCACCTACATAAATCCATGGCCATGGTGTTTGATGGGTGAGTTCATTTCCAGAAAGTCAAAGAATCAAACATCGAGCATATAAGTTGATGGAATCAACATCCAACCTGCTTGATTTGAGATATTGTGATAAAAAGATTATATTACATGGTAAACATTCATAGAAGTTTGGACGTAATTGTGATGTCAACTTCTTTATCTATGGATTCCTTGACGTTTTGTTGGACTTTAACCTTGGACTTTAGGCTATTGTGCCTAATGAGACTGAGAAAGTGTCCTGGAGTGTCACACACTAAGTGTATCTGCAATTTCATTTAAATTCTAGTATTTAATTTAACAAGTCATAATAAATAATATTTATTTGGTTTGGTTGATCTCCATAATTTAATCACAATTTATTCGAAAGAATAAGTGAGTTAAATAATAATAATAAATATTTGTTTGTAAGTTTGGTAAATATAATATTTATTATATTTATCTATGAATAAATGAAGTGATATTTATTTTTTAAATAAATATTCATTATTAAAGGATCAATAAATGTGGATGAGGGAATGCAGACCGAGTTTAGTGATCCAGATGGAAATGACATAAATCACATTTATTTATATTCTTTATGTGTTGCACATGTAAAGAGTTTAATAATAATATTTATATTATTATTATTATTGGACATGGGGTCAACTAAGAATTATGGAATTTGGAAAGTGATTGTGTGTGATTTTTCAACCCAAAACCTATTAAAATAAATATCTAATTATATCTCTTTCCTAAAACACAATTGGTGTACACAATGGATAAAGTGAAACTATATCAAGTCCTAGAGATATATTAAGAGATATATAGTGGTCTCATCCCCTCCTATCACAATCTAATGAGATAAAATCAAGGGTTCTTCTTCCATAAAAAAGAATTATGTTGTGGTCAGCTACAAAAAACACAAGTGATCAGGATTGGTCATGCTAGCACTCGATGATTCTACAACATCGTTCAAAGATTATGGTACATGTGTGGATCACCTATAGTGAGATTCTGCACTTGGATATTGCAATGAAATGACAATGAAATGAGATCTATTCCATATATCATCAATAAAGAGATAATTATGAGTTAAGGTGATTCTATATCTGCTTATAAATTAATTATAAATTACATGTGATATCCTCCTCTTCTGGTTCCATTTTTTAATCTAGTCAAGTAATCTATTGTTTTATTTGGACATGACATTTTGATCATATGAAGCAATGATTACACATAATTTATGACTAAAAGTTGAGTTATTCATATTGACATTAGACGCTTATGTTGTGCTTGGAACCTACAAGTGTTATCAGAGTGGTCACATGTTTAATTTATAATTATTTATTATTAATTGATTGATTGCATGTGTTTGAATTTTCTTTTACTAAAATTGATTCACTTTAATATCAAACATCATCATCTCTTCCCTTTCTTCGTTCTCAATAACATAACTAGTGATCGTTAATGATTAAATAGGAAGAATCATTTAAATAACACCATCTGGAGGTACCATAGTTTCTT
The DNA here is from genome assembly GCA_963277665.1 of Viscum album. Taxonomy (NCBI): domain Eukaryota; kingdom Viridiplantae; phylum Streptophyta; class Magnoliopsida; order Santalales; family Viscaceae; genus Viscum; species Viscum album. The sequence goes on from OY728159.1 coordinate 1,649,089,000, forward strand.
CCTAGATAAAACTAGAATACACAACATATACTTTCAGTATATACATTGTGTACTTTTTTTCACATTCGTATCTTTCTCTATTAGGTCAGATCTGAAAAAATCAGATCTCAGATCCAAACTGTTTGGATCGGCATGTAGATCCAGACATGCTGGCACACAACATGAAATAACTACATGTCATGTAACCATTGTACATGATGTGTAGTCATCGTTATCTCATGAATGAGTATATGGGGTGTCCCAATCATGTCATGTATTAGATACACGATATAGGGACTGACATGCCATAAAAATTAGGTTACATTCCATGTATTTTGGACTGCATGTCGTGTGCCTTAAGGTTTTCTGTGGTAGGGAACATGCCCAGTCTCAAGGCATGTGTTACGGAGTTGGGGAGAAGACAGGTACACGATGTGTAAAATACTACATGTCATGTAGTATGCTCCTGGAAGTGTTCCCAAATTTTCATTGAAATAACAATTTAAATGTATAATAAAACCTATTGATTATGTGTTATGTGTTTCATTCATTAGATAGTACACGCTATGTCATGGGATTAACAATTATATATTAATTTAATTTTCATGTTGAAATTTTGAAGAACACGTGAGGTTGCCTCCAAGTACACTTGTGTACTAAATTAATTTTAAATAAAGTTAATTTTGTTTAAAATTATATATGATGGTGAGTTAAGAATGGTTGGATTGAATTAAAATAAATCGAATTAATTAGATTAATTCATGGAACATTATCTTAATTAATGAATAGATCAAAGTAATTGATAACAAGATTGAAAATGTATGTTCATTTCTTGATGCGTGGATGATCATTAGATTAGACTAACCCTTGTATGTGATTAGTTTCTTTTAATTTATTATAGTTAAATTATTATTGATGGCCTACGAGTCATCCCCTTCTCTATATTATGTAAGGGTCTATGTGCCTGTGGTTTATTTTATATAAACCCCCTTTATCTAATCCATTAGATCCCCTCACATGCGTGTGAGTAAAAGCTTATGTAAGTATGAAGCTCCTAAGTGAGTGGAGGCGGCCTGAGTCAAGGAGCCGAGGTGAAACCAATTTAGGTGACACACCAAGATGGAATACTGTAATATGAACCAAGTTGCGGTCCAAGGTGTGTTTTCCACTAGGGTCTAGGGTTGTTTTATCATCCACTAGATAAACTAACCAGCAGAGAATCTCATAATCATGCCACTTATATTTTATTTCTATTAGTTTCATGATTAATTATTTATGGTTATGGATGTTGTGAGATCACCTAATAAATGAATTAACAAAGCATGCAAGATGGAATAAAATATGATCAAATTATGTGTAAATTTTTATCAGACATGGTTAATCACTCAAGTAAAATCCACTTAATATTAACAAGAAATGTAAAAGGATAAAATGGGTTTTACGCATAAAGGATAAAAATACCTCAATTAAAATATTAAGTTGTCTTAGCCTTTCATTACTTAAGTTAGAATTAACCTCATAGTTCAAAGTACTTGACCAACCCAAGTTGGTTCACTTTCAATTATCATGGAAATTTTAGCTTGAAGTTTTGGGTTCACTTAACTTAGTTTAAATCAAGGGTTCACTACCTAAGTAGGACTTTGTGTAACTAAGAGGCAATTGTTTAGGAAATCATAAAACTATATTTCAGGATTGGGGAGTCCACTCAACATATCAAGGAACTATGATTTAATGTTATTATAAACTTATTCCTACCTAAAACCCTTAAAATATCATTTCATTCCTAAGTCTAGGTTATGATAAGGGAATATATATCCTTGCCACATGAATATCTAAGTGACAAATGTATTTCGAAACAAGTGGCGAGGTCTATTGGGTTTCAAAAAATAGTGGGAGATTAATAAGAATTTAATCAATTTTTAAATTTATTAATATGTTTTTATAATCAAAAAAAGTACTCATTATCTACTATTAATTTGTATAAATGTAAAATCAAATGAATTTAACAATATCACTATGGTCTATACTTGATAAGGATAACCTTTTCACTGGTGAAAAATTCCAATTATGGAATAGGCACTTGCACATTATGCTACGCCATGAATGGAAATTATATGTGTTGGAAGACCCACTTCCTGACTTAATTTTTAAATAGGATAATGAGGAAGAAGTATTTGTCTATTTGAATCTTCTATATGATGATATTAATGTCCAATGTTTTATGTTATCCTCCATATCCAATGAACTTATAAATAAATATGAGGATATGGATGCACAGGGTATTATTTCTCACCTTAAGGATCTCTATCAAGAGAAGGTGAGATCATAGAGATATGAGATCTCCAATGTAGTGTTCATATAGCGACCCTGATTTTTCTTACATTAATATTACATCATTTTAAAGATAAACAATGTAATAGAGTTACAAAACCATGATCCAAAGGTTTAGTGTCCTGGGAAAATTAGGACCATACATAAATTTTACATAATAAAACATAAAAATTATTTAATTACTTATTATATAGATTCTCTATGTCCCACATGTTCTCCTTAGTATGGGATAATCATTATAATTATAAGAGGAAGCAATATATAAAGGCATGGAATGTGGCAATGCATAAAAATGAAACATCATATATTAGTGATTAAATACCACACATAGTTGTGAACAAAGCTAAAATCATGTTCATGAATAACATATGTGAATAATCATAACATTATCATTGTGAAAAAAGATAAAATCATGTTCATACATATTTCACATTATCTCATGAGATACATCACATTACCCAATACATTGGGGAACTATATAATTCTAGATGCACCTATCACATTATAACATTTACATAATCATGCATGCCACATAGATCATATAACAATATTTTTCATAAAATAACTCATGAAAAGTAAATGGGTTTCATGATAATTTAATAAAGAACACATTCATGGATAAATTTTTGGGTTCCCAAAATAAAAATGGAATAACATACTTGGTATAAGAATCATCAATCTTGAGTGAAGAAGAAACAATCTCAAGAGAAGTAAAAGATGTGTTTTTAGCAGGAAGAGTTATTTTGAAAAAATGTTTTCATTTTTCATAAAATCAGATTAAAAACATGTATATCCTATAAAAGAAAAGTTAATAACAAAGAAATTATATTTTAGGAATATTAAAAGAACATCCACACTGAAATTTGGCATGCAAGATGTATGAATGATTTCTTCACTTTAATATCCTGGATAATAAAATTAGATATGTTAATTACTAAATACATAACCTATTATACATGTATTTTATTTATTATAATTTTATCATGTTCATTTATGGATATTATTATGAGCTATAGAGTTCAATTTCATCATTTGGGAGTGTTCATTTTCTTGGTTTTCATGATCAGTTCATTTGTATACATGTATGGAAGATCGTGTAAAATGAGAATAATTATCCAAAACTTAAATTATATGTTATTAATGAACTTATAAGAGTTTAAATGGTCTTATATATTATTTTTTTCCAAATATTATGATAATTAATTAGATAAAATGTTAATGATAATCGTTTAGATTAATTTGGCGGTTTTTCAATCATCATGAACTAGTTTTGTTTTATTATTTAATATTATGTATATATGTTAGCTCCATAACATAAAAAAGGTTATAACATAAATTTTAAAATATTTTTAAACCATTATAATGGTTTTACGACCATCCTTGAAGGTGGTAAAGGAAAATGAAAACTTGTCATCCTTGAAGGCGATAAATCAACACCTCATAGATGATGTTTTCATTTTTAGAATAAAAGGGAGAGGGGAAAAGGTTTGATAATTAATTATTACATTAACATAGTAACATTAAAGTATATATAATATACTATATTTATAATTCCACTTGTATAAGTGGAGGTGAGGATGGAATAAGAAAAGAAAAGAAATTGAAAAGAAATTAAAAGAAAATGAAAGAGGATTTTACCTCTTGAATTCTTCTCCTTGAGAACCTCTTTAGGGAAATTATATTTGGTATTTTTTTAGAACAAAGGATCCTATATGTGGGGGTAGATTATTGGTAATAGTATTGGGTATAATTGGGAAAAACTTCAAAGCTTTATAGGTGTGAGGATAAGAGGTGGTGAGGGTGGTATTTATAGGGGAGGGGAGGGGTGTTTTTTTATTATTTTATTCACTGGTTTATTATTTTGGCTCAATGCTATGAATAGTTTTTATTCCCATGAATAAATATAGTAAATAGAGAAGTTTATTTTGAGATTATGGTTCTTACATCATCAATGACTCAAGAAATAGTGAATTTAACTTATAATGTTATATACTGTAAATTATCATATTTTACTATTCATCAAAAATTCAACTATTCTATAAAAATACCAAAAAATTAACATAACCAATTTTTTATGTTTAGAATTCAAAAATGGATTCCATATTATTAAAATAATTTTCTAAATATGAGAAATTTAATTTTTAATTAAAATTATCATTTATTTAAAAAATACCAATTTTAAAATTATAACTAATTTTATGACACCTTGAAAAATTAATTAAGGTCTCATAAAATTATATTATAATCATAAGACAAAAAAATATTAATTTATGAATATATTTTTTGAAAATATATTTTATATTAATTATAAAATTGTAAATAAATATTTATTTTTTACAAAAATATCAACTCTTAATTTATCATTTTTAAAACATTTATTTACTTATAATATAGTATTATTATATGATATTACCATTCATAAGAAGACAACATTTTATTTTTACTTTCATAGGTGAGGTTACTATTATATTGGTCGAATTACTATTACTAATGGTCATGTTACTATTCCAAAGGTCGGGTTATTATTCTATCGGTATAGGTTCCTTAATTTCTTTAAATATAACTCATTTCATTCTTCATTTATTAGAATAAAGTTTTTATTGAGATATCTATTATATGTATGTGTTTTATACCATATAACATAATTATAAGAATGGAAATTCTATTGATAAAATTTTGGGTCGTTAAAGTTCATGTGTAAGCTTGGAGAGTTGGCACCAGCTCAGGCACATGTATTCAAGACAATTGGCTACATTGAGAAAATGGACATCTTAGGTTTTATGATCCCTAATGAGTTGCATATAAATCTCATTTTTTCCTCACTACCCAAAAAATTCTCTAGTTTTATTATGAATTGTAATATGAGCAATAGGGAGAAGACACTATTGAAACTTATTACTCTTATCCACCGAGTTGATAAAGACATGGGGTGTGACAAACCCATTATCCTTATGGTGAATAAGAATAATAATAACAAGGAAAATGGGTCAAAGACTCATCCCAATTCTAAGGCTTCAGAGCACCGTCCTCTAAAAATAATAATATCCAGAGGTAAGGAAAGGAAAAAAATGTGGTATGTTTGCATTTGAAAAGAAAGGCCACCGGAAGATGAACTAAACCCAACCAAATAAGAAACGGGAAGCTTCAAGTGTGTTTGTTATTGAATGTAATCTTTCCATATCTACAAGTTTGGTTTAGATACCACCTCTGGTGCTCACTGTTGTATACAAATACAAGAACCAAGTATATTTTAGAATATTTCTGGAGATTAGGTAGATCTACAGGCTATCAATGGAATGAGTTTGGTTGCTCTATCCATTAGAGACTACCATCTCACATTGCTGACAAGATTAATTTTGGTTTTAAAAAACTGTTATTATGTGACTAGTGTTACCAAGAACTTTATTTTTATTTATTGTTTTGATATGGATGGATTAGTTTTCATCTTTAGAAATAAAGGTTTCTAACTTTATAAAGATATCATATGTTATGGTATAACATAATTAAATAATGGTATTTGTGTATTATATTATGAAAACTAAATATTCTAAATTGATGACAAAACAAACATGTGTGACTCATATAACACCTATTTATAGCATCACTATTTTTTCATGTAAATGAGAAACATTTAACAAAGCTATATCAAAATGTCTACTTAGACTCTTTTGAGCTTAATCCACTTGGAATATGTCATGCTTGTTTACAAGGTAAGATGACCAAACCTCCATTTAGTGGTAAATGTGAGAGATCCATAGAGCTTCTAAATTTGGCACACACTGATGGGTGTGGACCGTTTCAAGTAGAGGCCAGAGGTGGGTACTCAGACTTTATTGATTTTATCTATGAATTGAGTAGGTATGACTATATTTACTTAATTATTTATAATTTTGAATCATTTAATAATTTCAAAGAGTTCAAGAATGAGGTTGAGAATAATCTTGGTAAGAAGATAAAGAAACTTATATTAGATCAAGGTTTTGAATGTCTTAACTAATACTTTATTGACTTTCTATGAGAGTATGGGATTTTATCTCAACTCACTCCACCTTATACATCATAGTGGAATAGTGTTAGTGAAAGTAGGAACTATACCTTATTGAACAAGGTAAGGTTGATGATGTGTCATGCAAGTCTTCCATTATCATTTTGGGGATATACATTACAGACTACATTATACTTACTAAACCAAGTTCCAATTAAAGTGGAAAATGGTATTCCATTCAAGTTATGGAGTGAAAATAAAATCATTTTGTCAAATTTTCATGCATGGTGTTATGAGAATTTTGTTAAGTCTAGATCAAGTAATAAACTAGAACTATAAGGCATGAAGTGTATCTTTATAGGGTATCCCAATGAGATAAGGGATGTTATCTATACAACCCTTCAGACAAGAAAGTAATTATCTCTTGACATACCATCTTTATTGAGAGGGAGCACAGCCTAAAAGAGGATGGTGGGAGTAAGATTGAATTTGATGAATTTTATGCACAAGATACACAAGAGTTGGTACAAGAACCGATTACATAGGTCCCCATAGAAGAAGGTGTTCCTGAAATACAAGTGGTGTGTAGGAGTACAAGAGAGGAGATAGAACCTTATAGATATGGTTTTCTAGTCACTGATGATGGTGACTCATTATTGGTTGAAAATTATTATCTACTTTCCTATAAGGAGGTATTAGAGAGATTATAAGTTATAAGTTGGAAAGAATCCATGAATTATAAGATAAATTCCATCTATTAAAACCAAGTTTGGGTTTTGATTGATCCACTTATTGATTTAAAACCTATTATGTGTAAATAGGTATTCAAAATAAATTTGGATATGAAAATTAAAGTGAATACCTATAAAGAATAGTTATTGGATAAAGGGTTTAGACAACATCAAGGTATTGAATATGATAAAACATTTTCTCAAATTTCCATGTTTAAATCAATCAGAATTTTGTTTGTTATAGCAGCTTACCATGACTATGAAATTTGGGAAATGGGTGTAAAAATATATTTTCTTAATAAGAACCTTCAGGAGGATGTATACATGACACAACTAGAAGGGTTTTTGACTCCAAGAAATTCCAAAATGGTATGCAAGTTACAGAGATCAATTTATGGATTAAAGAAAGAATTCAGGTTAGGGAACATTCAATTTGATGAAGTCATAAAGGAATTTGGTTTCCTTAAGAATGGATGTGAGCCACGTGTTTATAGATGTTTTAGTGGGAGTACAATTTTTTTCATAGTATCATGTGTTGATAACATATTACTAATTGGAAATGATATAACAACCTTACAAAAGGTTAATACATGATTGAGAAAGTTCTTCTCTATAAAGTAATTAGGTGAAGCAACCTACATTATAGGGATCAAGATCATGTGTGATAGATCCAAGAGATGGATTTTATTAATTCAAGGTATATACATTGACTAGATATTGAAGAGGTTAGATATGGAACAATCCAAGAGGGGACTGGTTCTAATGTCACTTGGTATACATATTTCCTAGAAAACGTGTCCTTGAATGCAAGAGGAAAGAGAGAGAATGGGTAAGATCTCATACACTTTCATGATAGGATCTATCATGTATGTCATGTTATATACAAGACTTGATATTACCTATGATTTAATAATGGTAAGATGATATTAATAAGATCAAGGTGATCAACATTGGATTTTTGTTAAGGTTGTCATTAAGTATCTCAAGAATACTAAGGATATGTTTCTATTATATGGAGGAGATGAAGAACTAGTCATCATGGGATATAAAAATGATATTTTTCAGATAGATTATAATGATTTGAAGACACATTCTGGATATTTATTTTATTTCAATGAGTTGTGGGATAAAAGAGTTCAAAGAATCCAGTTGTCACTGATTATACAATAGAGTTTGAGTATATTGTGGCTTATGATGCATCCAAGGAATTGGTTTGGATTCAAACATTTTTTTAAGATCTTGATGTGGTACCTAATAGTAAAGTTCATATCACAGTTTACCATGATAACACTATAGTGGTGGATCTTTGACGCACGCCTGTCGTAGGGCGTGGCAAAAGCAATTTAATTTTCCTAGTGCAGCATAGAAGCTGACCAGGGTCGTCTCACTTGAGGAGATTTCTCAATCGTTTACTTACTTAATCTAATTTAACTAAACTAATTCTTTTTGGTTGTTTTTATTTATTAATGTAATGAAATTAAATAAAAGATAAAACTAACATGCAATGACAAAATGCAATTAATTGAGAAAGAACTTGGCCTTTATGGGTTGGTATGTGGGTTTCATCATTCTCCTTATTGATATTTAAATTAAGTTTGATAATTCAATTATGAGATCTCATTCATGAATTACTATTCTTTTATTTATTGGTGTGAAATCTTGAATGCATTTTGCAATCTTAACTTCACCTCCTCCTATAATCAAGGTTGATAGCACACCTCGATCGAGAGTGTGTCATCTTCCAAGACCTGGCTCCATCGTATGCCATTTCAAACACTGAATGGCTCAACTCCATCGTATGAAGAGCTTGTATCTAGTAGAAGGGAGAGAAAATATTTAATAAAAGAATAGAAATGAGTTTGAGATCAGTGTCGTGGTGGACGATCGCCACACCCGTGCACATCACTCTTACTCATCACAAACTTAATAAAACATAGGAATTTAAGAACAAAATAATTAAAATTTCCACATACCTCCCCCGGGCCAAGTCTCGGGTTAACCCCTCATATTTTAGGGTAATAGGTCACGGTGGAGAATATGAGAAGAATAAAACAAGAAAAGGAAAAAAAGATGAAGAAGAAAACAGGGAGGATGGGTGGACACAAGAATAAAAACAATGCATGAATTTTATTATAAATCTAAATTACAAACTAAAACTAAAATAAGGAAAATAAATTAAATGGGGAAGATTTGTGGCCATCCTCCCTCGGTGGAGATCTCCTCCTTGGTTCCTTGAAGAAATGGATGGAGAATGGGATGCTTTGAGGAGGAGGTGATGGCCTCCTTTTATAGGCAGAATTCGACCCCCGAATGTTTGAGCGTTTTAGACCCCCTTAATGACCTCTTCACGCGTTCCACCCTTCATAAATTATGTTCATAAATCTCTTATCCGTCTCCTCCAAAAATTTCAGCTAATTTTGAAACATTATGTAGGATTTATGAGTTTTTCCTTATCGGTTGTTGTTTCTGGACGAAGCATCCAGGAAGGTTCCTCCAAAGTAATGTCATTCAATAGCCTCATTAATGACCTCCAACATCCTCCAAATTTATTGTAGAGACGTCCCTATATGTCCTAGAGGTATCCCAGGTATAAACACATCATTTGGATATGTTTAGGCCTCGTTTGATGTCCGTTACCTTGGGTGGGTCCATGCTGTCCGCTCGGAAAAATTCCAATCTTCAATGATTTTTTAGACCCTTTAGATGACCGAATCAGCTCCTGGTCCAGAAGACAAAAATGAAGGAAATAAAATAATTATTGTAAAAAAAATTTAATCAGAAAATTTGAAATTTTATTTTTCCTGAAATGAACAAAATACCCCTGACGTAAAGTTATGTCAAAAATCCAGAATTAGTCGTTTTTCACATTTGGGTTCAAAATAACACTAAAACCTAAAAACATGATAATTACCCATTCAATAACACTTTTGTGGGATTATAAACAATGTTTTACAGTATAAAATATATAAAAATGTGAGATTCATCACTCCCCCACACTTAAACATTGCACTCATGGGAAATCATCTTACATCCAAATCAAAATCCACACAATAATCAAAAATGAGAAAATATCAATGATTTTATCCAAAATAGAATTCCATCATGTCTCATATATGAATAATAATTCTCTATTATTTTCATTTCAATCACTAAAATTTTTTCAACCTCATAAATCAATCCATATCCCAATCACAACCTACCTCACATTGAATTTTTTTTGTCACTCTTCACTCAAGAGAAATTGAATCTAGAGTTATACACATACTTGAAAATCGCATGTATCACCATAGGTTTGTGAAAATTATCATTTCTCTACAGCGTTAAACATAAAAATGAATTTAATCATGAGGGCTTTAATTAAAGGTTCAAATGATTTTGTGGCTTAGGGTTGGTGGGAAAATTATTGAAAAAAAGTTTCAGGCTAGAAAAAGGAGGTTTGACTTTTAAGTACAATGCATGATTAATTCAAGTGAAAACACAGGATATTCATCACTCAATACTACTTGTAAATGTGAAAAAAACCCCACCAACTTTTAATGATATGGGACATGATCCAAGAAGTTATTATAATTAATGATATCATCAAAGTTTTCCTTTTTTTTCAAAGCTCCAGAAAGGCACAGCTTTTTTTTCTTTTTTTTTTCTTTTTTTTCTTTTTTTTCATAGAGGATGAGCTGAAAAATTGAATACAATGAATTAATGACAATTCATGCCCTTGATTTTTGGGAGGGACATGAGTCATAAAAGAATGTACAATGAGAATTCAATCTCATCTCCATTTTTTCTTTTTTAGGAGAAATGGATGAACCAAATAAAGCACAACAAAATGATGAAACATGCCCAATTCTCTTGTTATCCACTGCCCAAAGTATTGACACACACCTCACACCACCCATAAATGATACACATACCAATGAACACACACTAAAGGCCCTTCCCCCACACTCAAACTTGAAATATCCATGCAAAAATACTAAAAGTGCGGGTAGGTGAGGAAAAATTGGATTGTAATGTGGCTTAAACCTATAAGGAAATTCATGGCTTCTAAGGGCTTACGGAGGATAAATGTAAAGGTGGGTCTCAGGATAAAATGTGGATAGCCAAAGATATGCCTCAATCATTTCAAATACATTTCATGAAATCCAAATCTTTGGAAGAGAATTATTCACAAATTCTAGTTCTCACACAAAATTCAAGTTTCCCTCAAGAAAGTGTGGGTATTAGGAAGAATATGTAAAAGTGGTTTAGAATACCTCACAGGATTGGAAAAATATTTTTAGTCAGTGTTTCATGGGAATGGATTTCAAAAATCATTCAAACTCATTAAAATGCTTGAAAATCCATTTCAAGGGAAAATAATTCATATCAACAATCATTTAAAATCAATTATTTCAGAAATCAATTCAACTCTTTCAAAATCAATTGATGTGTGAAAAGTGATAAGAATATTCATTAAATCTCAAAATATGTTTTGGACTGAAAAAAAATTAAAGGAGTTTAAAGGATAATCGTAAAAAGTTAACTCCCTTTTGAAATAATGATTCGGTCCTCTTCCTCTAATCCTCAGGGCTTCCTTCTGCCTTCATGATCCTACAAAAGAAAAATTACTAAATTAATCACAAGGATTATTTTATTTAAGCTCAAAATGAAAAGAGGGAGGGGGACACATGGTAGAATATTTCCTAATGCTAAATTTGAAATCTAAATTCCTAATATTTAAAATTAAATTACTATAAAGAAAGTAAAGGATAAATCTTGGTATGATCCCCCAAGTGGGCCCTAGAATCTTTTACTGCCTCCAGAGGGCAGTACCAGCTTTTATCCATAATCTGTTGGTGGATGAAGCTTCTCTGATTTGAACCACCACATGTGGTTCTTCCCAGATTGAAGATATTTGATCTTGTTGAGGAGGACTCCATAGACAGAGTATACAAGATCCTCCCCCTTCGCAATTTGGTACAGCTTGCATGGCGGGGGTTGGAAGAAGTAGGGAACCTCCTATTTATTTGTTGCTACTTGTGCAACATTCCCTTTCCCTTCTTGTGCTCCGCCTAGTAAATATTCAGTGTGTTCAGGGAGCTTTAAATGTTCCTCAATAGGTGCAATTTCTTTTCCTTCATCATCCTCCAAGTCATAATGTGAGATGGCCGAATCTGAAAATTCAAAACTATTAGGGGTGATACTCAAATCATTTTCAATAAAATTAAAAGAGTTTGAGTTTAAGATTGTATCATCTCCCTGAGTCGATTCAACTTTAATATCGTCTTCAATTGAATGTGCCTCTTGGATTCGATCTTCACTGGATGGAGGTAGGTAGTCGGGCTCCTCCACCTCAGGTTTGGATTCAACTTCATGGATGTATTTAGTGAAATCAGGAAAGACTAGTGGCACTTCCTTCTTGGCCTTGAATATTTTTAAGTTAGCTTGGAGTTCATCGACCATGGCCATCAAATCTTACAATGAGATCCATGTTGATATGCCTCTTTTCACTTGCCTGACCGTTATCATCAGTGCATCGGCTCTTCGTTGGAGGGCCTCCTCAGTATAGTCTGTTTCTTCCTCCTGCACCTGTGAGTAATTGTACCATGCATAATAATTTGAATTTGAATGGATCATAGAAAAAAGTTTTTTTTCAGTTTTTTTTTAAAAAAATAATAATGAAAGCTATCTAAAATTTAAAAATAGAAAAATTAAAGTAAACAGCTGATTAGCTCCCCGGCAACGGCACCAGTTTTGACGCACGCCTGTCGTAGGGTGTGGCAAAAGCAATTTAATTTTCCTAGTGCAGCATAGAAGCTGACCAAGGTCGTCTCACTTGAGGAGCTTTCTCAATCATTTACTTACTTAATCTAATTTAACTAAAATAATTCTTGTTGGTTGTTTTTATTTATGAATGTAATGAAATTAAATAAAAGATAAAACTAACATGCAATGACAAAATGCAATTAATTGAGAAAGAACTTGGCCTTTATGGGTTGGTATGTGGGTTTCATCATTATCCTTGTTGATATTTAAATTAAGTTTTATAATTCAATTATGAGATCTCATTCATGAATTACTATTCTTTTATTTATTGGTGTGAAATCTTGAATGCATTTTGCAATCTTAACTTCACCTCCTCCTATAATCAAGGTTGATGGCACACCTCGATCGAGAGTGTGTCATCTTCCAAGACCTGGCTCCATCATATGCCATTTCAACCACTGAATGGCTCAACTACATCGTATGAAGAGCTTGTATCCAGTAGAAGGGAGGGAAAATATTTAATAAAAGAATAGAAATGAGTTTGAGATCAGTGTCGTGGTGGATGATCGCCACACCCGTGCACATCACTCTTACTCATCACAAACTTAATAAAACATAGGAATTTAAGAAAAAAATAATTAAAATTTCCACATACCTCCCCCGAGCCAAGTCTCGGGTTAACCCCTCATATTTGAGGGTAATAGGTCACGGTGGAGAATATGAGAAGAATAAAAGAAGAAAAGGAAAAAAAGATAAAGAAGAAAACAGGGAGGATGGGTGGACACAATAATAAAAACAATGCATGAATTTTATTATAAATCTAAATTAAAAACTAAAACTAAAATAAGGAAAATAAATGAAATGGGGAAGATTTGTGGCCGGCCTACCTCGGTGGAGATCTCCTCCTTGGTGCCTTGAAGGAATGGATGGAGAATGGGATGCTTTGAGGAGGAGGTGATGGCCTCCTTTTATAGGCAGAATTCGACCCCTGAATGTTTGAGCGTTTTAGACCCATTTAATGACCTTTTCACACGTTCCACCCTTCATTAATGATGTTCATAAATCTCTTGTCCGTCTCCTCCACAAATTTCATCTAATTTGGAAACCGTATGTAGGAGTTATGAGTTTTTCCTTCCCGGTTGTTGTTTCTGGATGAAGCATCTAGGAAGGCTCCTCCAAAGTAATGTCATTAAATAGCCTCATTAATGACCTACAACATCCTCCAAATTTATTTTAGAGACGTCCCTATCTGTCCTAGAGGTATCCCAGGTGGAAAAAAATCATTTGGATATGTGTAGGCCGCGTTTGATGTCCGTTACCTTGGGTGGGTCCATGCTGTCTGCCTGGAAAAATTCCAATCTTCAATAATTTTGTAGACCCTTTAGATGACCGAATCAGCTCCTGGTCCAGAAGACAAAAATGAAGGAAATTAAATAATAATTCTAACAAAATTTGAATCAGAAAATTTGGAATTTTATTTTTCCTGAAATGAACAAAATACCCCTGACGTAAAGTTCTATCAAAAATACAGAATTAGTGGTTTTTCACATTTGGGTTCAAAATAACACTAAAACCTAAAAACATGATAATTACCCATTCAATAACACTTTTTTGGGATTATAAACAATGTTTTACAGTATAAAATATATGAAAATGTGAGCTTCATCACTCCCCCACACTTAAACATTGCACTCCTGGGCAATCATCTTACATCCAAATCAAAATCCACACAACAATCAAAAATGAGAAAATATCAATGATTTTATCCAAAATAGAATTCCATCATGTCTCATATATGAATAATAATTATCTATTATTTTCATTTCAATCACTAAAATTTGTTCAACCTCATAAATCAATCCATGGCCCAATCACAACCTACCTCACATTGAATTTTTTTTGTCACTCTTCACTCAAGAGAAATTGAATCTAGAGTTATACTCATACTTGAAAATCGCATGTATCACCATAGGTTTGTGAAAATTCTCATTTCTCCACAGCGTGAAACATAAAAATGAATTTAATCATGAGGGCTTTAATTAAAGGTTCAAATGATTCTATGGCTTAGGGTTGGTGGGAAAATTATTGAAAAAAAGTTCCAGGCTAGAAAAAGGAGGTTTGACTTTTAAGTACAATGCATGATTAATTCAAGTGAAAACACAGGATATTACTCACTCAATACCACTTGTAAATGTGAAAAAAAAAACCCACAAACTTTTAATGATATGGTACATGATCCAAGAAGTTATTATAATGAATGATATCATCAAAGTTCTCCTTTTTTTTTCAAATCTCCAGAAAGGCACATCTTTATTTTCTTTTTTTTTCTTTTTTTTTCTTTTTTTTCATAGAGGATGAGCTAAAAAATTGAATACATTGAATGAATTACAATTCATGCCCTTGATTTTTAGGAGGTACATGAGTCATAAAAGAATGTACAATGAGAATTCAATCTCATCTCCATTTTTTCTTTTTTAGGAGAAATGGATGAACCAAATAAAGGACAACGAAATGATGACACATGCCCAATTCTCTTGTTATCCACTGCCCAAAGTATTGACACACACCTCACACCACCCATAAATGATACACATACCAATGAACGCACACGAAAGGCCCTTCCTCCACACTCAAACTTGAAATATCCATGCAAAAATACTAAAAGTGCGGGTAGGTGAGGAAAAATTGGCTTGTAATGTGGCTTAAACCTATAAGGAAATTCATGGCATATAAGGGCTTACGGAGGATAAATGTAAAGGTGGGTCTCAGGATAAAATGTGGCTAGCCAAAGAGATGCCTCAATCATTTCAAATACATTTCATGAAATCCAAAGCTTCGAAAGAGAATTATTCGCAAATTCTGGTTCTCACACAAAATTCAAGTTTCCCTCAAGTAAGTGTGGGTATTAGGAAGAATATGTAAAAGTGGTTTAGAATACCTCACATGATTGGAAAAATATTTTTAGTCAATGTTTAATGGGCATGGATTTAAAAAATCAGTCAAACTCATTAAAATGCTTGAAAATCCATTTCAAGGGAAAATAATTCATATCAACAATCATTTAAAATCATTTATTTCAAAAATCAATTCAACTCTTTCAAAATCAATTGATGTGTGAAAAGTGATAAGAATATTCATTAAATCTCAAAATATGTTTTGGACCGAAAAAAAATTAAAGGAGTTTAAAGGATAATCGTAAAAAGTTAACTCCCTTTTGAAATAATGATTCGGTCCTCTTCCTCTAATCCTCAGGGCTTCCTTCTGCCTTCATGATCCTATAAAAGAAAAATTACTAAATTAATCACAAGGATCATTTTATTTAAGCTCAAAATGAAAATAGGGAGGGGGCCACATGGTAGACTATTTCCTAATGCTAAATTTTAAATCTAAATTCCTAATATTTAAAATTAAATTACTATAAAGAAAGTAAAGGATAAATCTTGGTATGATCCCCCAAGTGGGCCCTGGAATCTTTTACTGCCTCCAGAGGGCAGTACCAGCTTTTATCCATAATCTGTTGGTGGATGAAGCTTCTTTGATTTGAACCACCACATGTGGTTCTTCCCAGATTGAAGATCTTTGTTCTTGTTGAGGAGGACTCCATAGACAGAGTATACAAGATCCTCCCCCTTCGCAATTTGGTACAGCTTGCATGGTGAGGGTTGGAAGAAGTAGGGAACCTCCTCTTCATTTGTTTCTACTTGTGCAACATTCCCTTTCCCTTCTTGTGCTCCGCCTAGTAAATATTCAGTGTGTTCAGGGAGCTTTAAATGTTCCCCAACAGGTGCAATTTCTTTTCCTTCATCATCCTCCAAGGCATAATGTGAGATGGCCGAATCTGAAAATTCAAAACTATTAGGGGTGATACTCAAATCATTTTCAATTAAATTAAAAGAGTTTGAGTTTAAGATTGTATCATCTCCCTGATTCGGTTCGACTTTAATATCGTCTTCAATTGAATGTGCCTCTTGGATTCGGTCTTCACTGGATGGAGGTAGGTAGTCGGGCTCCTCCACCTCAGGTTTGGATTCAACTTCATGGATGTCTTTAGTGAAATCAGGAAAGACTAGTGGCACTTCCTTCTTGGTCTTGAATCTTTTTAAGTCAACTTGGAGTTCATCGACCATGGCCATCAAATCTTCCAATGAGATCCATGTTGATATGCCTCTTTCCACTTGCCTGACCGTTATCATCAGTGCATCGGATCTTCGTTGGAGGGCCTCCTCAATATAGTCTGTTTCTTCCTCCTGCACCTGTGAGTAATTGTTCCATGCAAAATAATTTGAATTTGAATGGATCATAAAAAAAGTTTTTTTTTCAGTTTTTTTTAAAAAAAATAATAATGAAAGCTATCTAAAATTGAAAAATAGAAAAAGTAAAGTAAACAGCTTATTAGCTCCCCAGCAACGGCGCCAGTTTTGACGCACGCCTGTCGTAGGGCGTGGCAAAAGCAATTTAATTTTCCTAGTGCAGCATAGAAGCTGACCAGGGTCGTCTCACTTGAGGAGCTTTCTCAATCGTTTACTTACTTAATCTAATTTAACTAAACTAATTCTTTTTGGTTGTTTTTATTTATGAATTTAATGAAATTAAATAAAATATAAAACTAACATGCAATGACAAAATGCAATTAATTGAGAAAGAACTTGGCCTTTATGGGTTGGTATGTGGGTTTCATCATTCTCCTTGTTGATATTTAAATTAAGTTTGATAATTCAATTATGAGATCTCATTCATGAATTACTATTCTTTTATTTATTGGTGTGAAATCTTGAATGCATTTTTCAATCTTAACTTCACCTCCTCCTATAATCAAGGTTGATGGCACACCTCGATCGAGAGTGTGTCATCTTCCAAGACCTGGCTCCATCGTATGTCATTTCAACCACTGAATGGCTCAACTCCATCGTATGAAGAGCTTATATCCAGTAGAAGGTAGGGAAAATATTTAATAAAAGAATAGAAATAATTTTGAGATCAGTGTCGTGGTGGACGATCGCCACACCCGTGCACATCACTCTTACTCATCACAAACTTAATAAAACATAGGAATTTAAGAACAAAATAATTAAAATTTCCACATAACTCCCCCGGTCCAAGTCTCGGGTTAACCCCTCATATTTGAGGGTAATAGGTCACGGTGGAGAATATGATAAGAATAAAATAAGAAAAGGAAAAAAAGATGAAGAAGAAAACAGGGAGGATGGGTGGACACAAGAATAAAAACAATGAATGAATTTTATTATAAATCTAAATTACAAACTAAAACTAAAATAAGGAAAATAAATGAAATGGGGAAGATTTGTGGCCAGCCTCCCTCGGTGGAGATCTCCTCCTTGGTGCCTTGAAGGAATGGATGGAGAATGGGATGCTTTGAGGAGGAGGTGATGGCCTCCTTTTATAGGCAGAATTCAACCCCAGAATTTTTGAGCGTTTTATACCCCCTTAATGACCTCTTCACGCGTTTGACCCTTCATGAATGATGTTCATAAATCTCTTATCCGTCTCCTCCCCAAATTTAAGCTAATTTGGAAACCGTATGTAGGAGTTATGATTTTTTCCTTCTCGATTGTTGTTTCTGGACGAAGCATCCAGGAAGGTTCCTCCAAAGTAATATCATTCAATAGCCTCATTAATGACCTCCAACATCCTCAAAATTTATTGTAGAGACGTCCCTATCTGTACTTGAGGTATCCCAGGTGGAAACACATCATTTGGATATGTTTAGGCCGCGTTTGATGTCTGTTACCTTGGGTGGGTCCATGCTGTCCGCCCGGAAAAATTCAAATCTTCAATGATTTTTTAAACCCTTTAAATGACCGAATCAGCTCTTGATACAGAAGAAAAAAATGAAGGAAATAAAATATTTATTCTAAAAAAATTTGAATCAGAAAATTTGGAATTTTATTTTTCCTGAAATGACCAAAATACCCCTGACGTAAAGTTCTGTCAAAAATCCAGAATTAGTCGTTTTTCACATTTGGGTTCAAAATAACACTAAAACCTAAAAACATGATAATTACCCATTCAATAACACTTTTGTGGGATTATAAACAATGTTTTACAGTATAAAATATATGAAAATGTGAGCTTCATCAATCTTTCCAAAGTGTCAAGGTCACACCAAAGGACAAAGAACATATTTCATAAGTTTCATCTCTTGAGGGATTTTTCTCAATAAGGTGAAGTTGTTATTAGCAGAGTATCCACAGAGAAAAACACAGCAGACCCCTTTATAAAGGCTTTATCTCAGCAGAAGCATGAGTATCATCCGAGAGCCAGTGAACTAAAAGATATTGTCAGTTGGCTCTAGTGCAAGTGGGAATCTGTTAGAGTTGGTTTCCTAGAACCAACTTGTTTAGTACTTGATTACATGTTTTTCTTAATAAATAAGTTTTATTAACATATCATAATTATTATTATGCATAGTATTTGTATGTGATAATGTCATTAGAACATATGTCACATTTAAAGGTCATTGTAGTTCTCCACTGTAATGAGAACCTAGAGGTTCCATGATGTTATTCTTGAACCTTATTACATGATCAGATGATATTTTTTTATGGGACACAGACAATATAGGTTATCAGGGGTAGGAATATCATAAGATATTGAGACACCTTATCATGTTGTTCAACCTTGGTAATCTCCAAGATATGAGGTTATGAGAACAGGTGCGTCAATGGGAATTCCACATTTCCATGTTTCATTAGATGTTCCTATCTGTGGTAGTTCGTATTGATATTTAGACTTTAAGATTATCATTCATGGATATCATGAATCATGTACTTTTATGTATTGATAAAAACTATTATGACATATGTTTATAGTGAATTAGGATATGTTGGGTGTGTCCCAAGTGATATAACATTAATGGATAATGAAAGAAATGATTTATCCCTTTGTCTCTTAAAAAAAGTTGATATATCAGTCCATTTGATAGAAATTGAACCGCCTACATAAATCCATGACCATGGTGTTCAATGGGTGAGTTCATTTTCAAAAATTTAGAGAAATAGACATTGAGAATATAGTTTAATAGCACCAACATGTAACCTACTTGATTTGAGATATTGTGATAAAGGGATTGTATTACATGGTAAACGGTCATAAGTGGTTGGACATCATTGTGATTTTAACTTCTTTATCTATGAATGTCTCAGCATGTTTCTAGATGCTAACCATGAACTTTAGGTGGTTGTGCCTAATGTCATTAAGAAAGAGGCTTAAAGGGTCACACACTAAGTGTATCTGCAATCTCAGTTAAATTCTAGTGTTTAATTTAACAAGTTAGAATAAATAAGATTTGTTCATTTTAGGGGATAACCAAAATTTAATCCCAATTTATTTAAAATAATAAGTGAGTAAAATAATAATAATAAATATTTGTTTTTAATTTTGAAGAATATAATATTTATTATATTTATCAATGAATAAATGTAGTGATATTTATTTATTAAATAAATAATCATTATTCAAGGATCGATAAATATGGACATAGAAACACGGACCGAGTTTAATTGTCTAAATGGAAATGATATAAATGATATTTATTTATATTCTTTATGTGTTTTACATGTTAATAATTTAATAATAATATTTATATTATTATTATTGGACATGAGTTCAACTAAGAATTATATAATTGGGAAAGATCTTGTGTGTGATTTTCCAACTCTAAACCTACCAAAACAAATATCTAATTATATCTCTTTATTAAAACAAAATTGGTGTGTACAACGAATATAGTGAAACTCTCTCAAGACCTAGAGAGAGATCAATAGATCTAGAGTGATATCCTCCCCTCCTATCTTAATCCAATGACAGAACATCAAGATCTCTTCCTTTCTTGAGAAGAATTCTATTATAGTCAACCACAAACAATGCAAGCGATCAGGATTAGCCGTGCGAGCTCCTGATGATTTTAAGACATCGTTCAGAGATTGTGGTGTATATGTGGATCAATACTAGAGGGATTCTTCACATGGATCCTGTAGTACAATGAAGGTGTGATTATATCTATTTCAATGATCTTCAATAGAGAGTGAATAATGAGTTAAGATAATTCTCACTACTACAAAAATAGGTTTATCAAGCATTAAGGCTTTAACAATGCTAACTAAAAGCATTGTTAAAGACCCCATTTGTCAGTGCTAGAAAAATCATTTTTAAAGAGGGCCTTTAACAACATGTTTTTTAGAACTATTAAATAGGGTCTTTAACAATTATATAATAAATTCTGTTAAAGGGGGGACTTTATTAGTGCTTATAAAAAAGCACTAATAAATGCCCCCCCCCCCTATTAGTGCTTGTAAAAAAGTACTGATAAAGGGTGGGACTTTATCAGAGATTTTAAAAATAGTACTGATAAAGGAGGGCTTTTATCAGTGCTATAAAAAGAACTGATAAAGGGTATGTTTCGTAAAAAATATTTCATTAAAAACAATCTATTAGTATATAAATAAATTTATATTTATATGAATATAATATATATTTTTTAAATATGTTTTAGATAAGTATAAATAGGCATTTATACTTAATATATAAGATATTTAGTGAAAATGGCTTATAAAATAATTAAAAAATATTATTAATTAATAATTTTCTAATTATTATTGAGTAATAGTCATTTAATAATAGTTGGATGACATGAAAATTAAATAAATTAATGAACGGTCTATGATAAGTTGAAAACATGACTTAAACTTCAAACAGCCATAACTTTTGATCCGGGTATCCATTTGGGATCTACCACATATCAAATTGAAGATTTCGAGGAGATATATGCCCTATTAACTTAGAGTAACTTCTAGTCACATTTTTTCAAGGCCAAAAAAGTCCCATAAGGACTCTAAAACTAATTTTTTAGTTGTGGTATCCCAATTTTTTAATATTTGATGGAATTTCAGCCTCACTTAAGGGGGACTTATTATCTTTTTTCAGTAAGGACTGGATTTATTCTTAGGAGTTACACTCATATTGATATTATGGTTTTTAATATTTATCATTTTTCATAATTTAGTTTTATTTATTATTAAATAAATGCATATTTTATTATATCTTCTTATAATAAATCACTTGTATAAATACATGTATCAACATATTTACATAGAAATGTATTTTTAAATATATAAAATAAATATTTATTATTCATTTTATTTAAATTAAAAAAATTATACATTTTATTTACCCTATATAAATGCGCTAATATGTATATATATACTTGTACAAGTAATGTTTATATATAAATAAGTATGTATTGATGGAAAAAATATGCGTGTGTGTGTGTTATAATATATGTAAATAAATACATATTCTAAAAATGTATTTAAAACAATATATAACCATATTTTACATTATACAAATATATATATAATGTTTATATATACATATATGTGTGTATTAATACATAGATGTATATTTATATTATATTATAGAATATTTAAATGAATATAATATATAATATATTTAAATAAATATAAGTATATATCGCACACACACACACACACATATATATATATTATAAATGTATTTAAAAATAATTATATAAATATATGAATAAAAAATATATGTGTAAATATATATATATATATAAATATCATTAAACAAACAAAAAAATAACATGGTGCAGTGGTAAAAGTGTTTTATCTTCAAAGTAAAGGTGCAAGGTTTGAATTTAGGCGTGTGTAGGAGGCGAGAAATTTGTAAACTGCTATTAAAGGGGTGGTGGGGTGAAAATCACTGATAAAGTGGGGGTGGAGCACTATTAAAGGGGTTATGGAAGCATTGATAAAGGGGGCAGGCACTCATAGAGGTCCAAAAAAATATAATTTCACCCCTTTTAATAGCTCTTTTTGTAAGCGTAGTTAAAGACTACCCTTTAACAGTGCTTTTTTAGACAATGCTTTGTAAGCACTATTAAAACCCAGTTTTACAGTGGTGTCTATATCTACTTATAAATTAATTATAAATTATATGTGAGATCCTCCTCTTCTAGTTATGATATTTTAATCTAGTTAAGTAATCTATTATTTTCGTTGGATGTGACGTTTTGATCATGTGAAGCAATGATTACCGTGATTTATGACTGAGTTGGTCACACCAACATAGAACACTTCTACTATGTCCAAAACCTACATGTAATTAGTCTAACATTTCTTATGTAGTGGGAGTTGTAAGTTGATTCATGTCGAATTTTAGAAAGTTACATTAGGAGGCTATTAAATGGATCTTATAGAATTTGAAATGAATGGAAGGTGCAACCTTGTGTTATGGGAAAAATGATCCTTTGCATAAATATGTTGATATTGACTTCGTTGGAGGCTCATTGTCACGAACCAACCCGGGCCAACCCTGAACAGGTCACCCGAGCCGGTCCGCAGCATGGCCCGAAGGGCGTTCCCAATCCCCACAGGCTGGAAACTAGTGTCGGTCATTGAAATAAACCAGTTGGTAATGATTTGTCCCATAACCAAGACAGATAAATAATCATAAACTGAAAAAATAGATAAATAAAATAAAACAAACCAAACAAACTGGCAGTAGAAAAATGAATAAACGAAGCAACGAGACATACCTCAAGTGATCTCGTGGTCACCACGGAACATAAACTACACTCGCTCCAAGAGCGATCCAAAACTAGAGGAACCTGAAACTGAAAATTAAAGTAGGTTTGAGCACCTATATGCTTAGTAGGAATGCCAAGATACAAAAACACCCTATTCCATTTCCTTTTATATGAAATACAAAACATGCTAGTTTGAAAATATGACATAATAAAATAATGTTTTTCATTCTTTTCAAATTCAAGTAAAAAGTTTGCATTTTCAAGTAAATCATTTCTCGCCCACTACATTTTCAAAATAGGTTGCAATCATGCATTAACGTTTCAAAATGAAAGGAAACCAATTTAGATTAAAATATGGTTTTCACAAATAATACATCAAGTATGAAACAACTGAAATGAAAATTACATCACAAGAATCATGTCGCAAACGAGAACCATGGGAAATCCCTATGGGTAGCTAGCACAAGTGGAACCCTATAGACCTTGTACCTCAGTGAAACGTGGCATAGAAACCATGACCCTCAGAAAACATGTCTTAGAAACCACAACCCTCGGAAAACGTGTCTTAGAAACCACGAACCTCAGTCATTCATATATTTAGTTAGTTTTGTTTTGTCAATACTGCTAGACAGAACCGGGACAAACCCCTGTTGTGTCATCTAGTGTACTAGTTTTGGTCCACCCACCTAGATACCCAGGTTTCCCATTGTGCTATATTTTAAGTGGTGGTGAGTTTTCTTTATCAAGAAAACATATATGTACATAACACTTTCTTTATCCAAATCTCATTCAACCTCTAACCATTGTTCTCCCTCCTTAAGTGAATTCCCTCTCTTTTAAATCACACAATGCATAATCCTTAACATTAGGCACATAATAACACATTCAACATATAAATAATTTTCTAAAACCAAGGGGGTGTTCCTCAAGAGAGGTTTTTTTTTCTTTTTCATAAAACATTCTTAAGGTTCCAAATGAGAATAATTACATAAAAGGAACAGTTTTTACAACTAACCAGCTAAAAAAACAAAAACCTTTTCAAATACTTATTACCAATTTAAAACCATGTAGGAAATCAATTTTCAAGAAAAGTCACTTAAGATGAATGGCATTAGAAATACCTTTCAATTTTTAAAACAAAGGCATAATCATTTCTAGCAACTGCAACCAAATTTCATAGCATGTGTATATAGAATAAATGTAAAATGTATTTTTAAAATAAGAAAGAAATTATGAAATTCAAATTAAAGGCATAGGCATAGGGGACCTACCTCAAACATGTTGCTATTTGTCGACGACCACTCGAACCGACACTTGGCGCATACACGCACATGCCTTTATACATATATATATACACCCCTAGCTGCATTTCACATATTCCCCACACCATGAGGGAATATGTACAAAGAGTTAATATATATATATATATATATATATGTATGTATTACCCTATACATGTACATGTAGGATACCTCGACACCCACAGCTCAAAACCATCATAGCGAGGTCCAACGCACAACACATATAATTCAATAAAACAATTAAACACTTAAACAATCTATAAAACATTTCAAAATAACACATAAAGGGTTTAAACCAATGACACACTCATTTATTATAACACAAGAATCAATCACATAAATCATAATCGTCATCTACAATAGGAGGGTTCAACAAGGGAAGTCAATATCACATCACAAGTGCCAATCGGGCCTTCACCAATTTCATAAACATTTGAAAATCCATTTCTAACAATCTGAAATTTCAAAAACAATTTCAAAGGCATAAACATTTCCAAGCATAAGAACATAAATCAAGGGAAACCCCATTTCCACTTTATAAAGCTAAAACACCCCTTTTTGAAAAGGAAATCCTCTTTAAACACAAAAGAATCCCACTCCTAACCCATTTGGCATAAATCCCAACAATCAAGTGCATTTCACAAATGTTAACATCAATTTGCATTTTTATCAAACATAAAGGATGCATCAATCCCATTTCCATCAGACCACTTTCAAAGAGTCCAACCGAGCATATCCACAATAGATAAACCACTCACACATTTCAAACCACCATTTGAAAGAAAAGTGAAAACCCCATTTTGAAAACATTTAAATCCGCACCTCAATTTAAAACCAAATTCCCATTAAAAGATTTAATAAACCACATAAAAATTTTATGAAACAACTCCAAGAGGTATCACAAGGCTTTGAACATAAACACCCACTCAAAATCCTCTTCTAAGTCCAAACTCACACTAATAACATGAAAAAAATAGAATTTACAGCGCTTGCACAACATAATAAAACACTAATAAAAGACTAAACATGGGTTTTCATCATGAACACACTCTATTCCACATGAACAAGCAACTAAACAAATCCAACACATTATAAAATTCAATAAAACCAAATTTTCACAAAACAAATAAATTAAACAACATGATAAATTAATTAAACAAGAAAATTAATTCCTTAAATAATATTTGAATGAGGAACCACCAATTTTGGTGTAGAAAACTTCACAAAATTGGCATGAAACTCCTGTCACACGACAATCGCACCGCAAGGGGTCTAACGCAAACCCTAAAAACAAAGTATCGAATCAATTACACCAAAAATAAACCAAACAAAATATCAAACCCAAACCACAAATCTACCAATTGGAAGAACGAACAATCATATCAAAACACACCTGTGGAAATTGTGTGAATGGATAACCGAGTAAGGGAGAGGGCCATTGAAGGTGCGTCGCACCAAAAATCCCAGCCGGAAAGGAAGAGCAGCATGGTTCCGAGTGGTTCAAAGCAGCAAGGGGGGAGACACAGTTTGGTTTAAGGTGGAAAGTGGCATGGCTCGGTGGTAGTCGGTCAATGCAGCCATAGGGAAGAGTGGGAGGAGTCTCTGGTCAAGGTGGAGGAACAAGAAGAAAAAAGGCCAAGGGTTTGATGGTAGGGTTTAGGGAAGGAGGTGCGATGCAACGAGATTGATGGGGGGGAAGAGGGAGTGAAAAAGAAAAAGAAAAAAAACAATGATAGAAACAAAAGAAATGGAAAAAAATGAAATGAGATAATAAAATAAAATAAATAATAAATAATAAAAGAAAAGCCTAATAAATCATAACAAATTTAATAATAACAAGTAAACTAAAATAATAAAATCAACCACGATAATGACATTATTTATTGAGTCCATACACTACACACGGTTGTGCGCACAGTCGCACTCCCGTAAAAGAACCCAATTTTTTTTCTAAATTAAAACTGGTTCAAACTAAAGCTCAAAAGTGAGACTCAAAATAATTATATTAAAATAAAGTTTTGGTCAGGGTGTGACACTCAGACACCTGGAAGAGAACAGCTTTATTTTCAATAACCTTTGGAGGAACAATAGTTATTTGGATGTCAAGGCTATGAAATATTGTTACGTTAAGTACAATGAAAGCTAATTATATAGTTTTAACAGAATATGGGAGAGAAATGATTTGTTTGGTGAAGTTTCTGAAGGAGCTCAGAAGAAGTCAGGAAAGAGGATTTCTTTTATATGATTCCAAAGTGTAATTTACTTGGCTAAAAATATAATGTTCCACGTAAGGACAAAACAAATCAACCTTAAGTATCATTTCATTCAGAATTTACTAGAGGATAGGGTGTAAGATTTATGAAAAATAGTGGGAATCCAAAATTTGAAAGATATGTTTATCAAGGTGATAGATCATGAAATACTAGGGTAACATTGTGCCTTAATAGTTATTGGGAAAATGGAAATCGAAAATGGAGGATCACTCCTGCATGTGATTGGATGAGGAATTTTCTCAAGTATGGAGAGTTTTCGAGGTTCCTTGAAACAGATCTTCAAGTGGGAGATAGTTGGAAGGTGAAGTATATTTCAGTTGGTGAGAAGTTCATTCAACATATTAAGGTCACCAAAATTATGGTCATTAAAATTTGAATCAATGTAGTGTGAAAATAAAGGCGATGGGCCTTCTCCAAGGATAGTAAGACCATTTAAAGTTTGCATTTTTTGATGATTGTACAGTGGGAAGCTGAAAGGTATAGAAGTTTAGCAAAGCTAAAGGGTCATAGAGTTGGTAACCAATTTGAGTCTGTTATGTTTAGTGATTCGTGATTTAGGGGAGCATACATTATAGGTTGACCAACTGATATATAAGAAATGGGAAGCAATGGGACCTCAATGTTAAGTATGTGTTCAAGAAGAGATTAAGTTGATTGAAAATCTTTCATGGATTACTTGTACTTTGTAATCCTATTTTTTAATCTATTATACTTCTGATTATTAATGGAAAGTTGTAGTGGTGTTTCTCCCATGCACATTGGACTCACTATCCGAGGCATGTAATCTATTATTTTCTTTCCTACTTTGAATTTCTTTTGAATGCGTTTGTGTTTGTCTTGAATATTTGTGATTTTTATTGGGTGATCAAAGGAAGATTTTGTGTAGTTAGTAAGGTGTGAATTCTACCTACTTCCAGTATACCTAATCATGGATGGAACTTTTGGAGTTTGGTTTTCTATTGTGCTTCAGCATGTGAACTTATGGTGGATTGGTGTTTGAAGTTATGGTAGTTTTATTAGAAGAACACAATGGCTCGGGTATGTGTTTCCCCAACTGTTTCTCCCTTCTTCTTTCCCCACAGTGATTGCACCATAAATATTTAGGTCTCTGCATTCACCAAAATGACCATCACCAAAGCGTGATGGTATTTTCATGAGTCTTTGTATTGTAAAGTATGATTTAGGTGATATCATTGATTATAATTCACCCATACATAAGGGTCACTTTAGATACCCCCCCAGACATAGTGGCACCACTCCCACAAAAATGAGCATTAAACCTTTCCCCGTTTTACATTCAGACTTCAAAAAAACCTCCCTAAACACCACACCTTTTAAAGCAGGCATTTTACACCCCAGGTCCACCACACATCAAAATGGCCAGTTCTACATGACTGAAACCTCAAAACGGCATGCACCATAGCTTCCAAAACAACGAATTTAAGACTTAGAGATCCAAACTTCACCCCTTTCTTCTGAACAACCCCCAAACTTCCACTCGATGCTCCCAAATCCCGAAAAAACATAAAGGTCCGTGAAGGTCTGACCCATTACAATTCATGTTGTTAAAAATAATATTTAACAACATACATATTTTCATATTTTAATCCTATTAATTTCATGTGAATTTACACCACTAATTACATACATGTTGTTATATGTAATAAATAGTAATAAAAAATGTGTTTAGTGACATGCATGATAGTAAAATATTTTATAATACATACTAAATCCTAACATATACTTATTTTGATGATGAAAAACACATAAAATGTACAATTTTTAGAAGAGAGAATTATATTTTATAAAATGTTATCTAATTATATTTTTAGATATGATCTGAATCCTTACTAACTTGAACCACACTGAGGTTTGATACTTAAAACTAAATTATATTTACCTATATATATACACGTAAATAAACATAGAAATATATATATATATATATATAATATCAATATCATTATGTGATATATATTATTATTTATAATTAAAACATAGCAATTTCTCATTATTTCTATAAGTCATTTTCAATCATCAAATAAAAAACATGTTCCCCGTGAGTTTTTTTTATGATTTATCTGAAAAAATATATACTTAAAAATGTGTAGGTTAATTTTTTAAAAAATATGTGTATGAAAGGTGGAAGACCCTCTACCTCCTTTCAGTTCAGTGGAAAGGTGGTAGTGGGCACGCCACCTTCCCTCCCCCCACACTGCTTTTGCCCCGGATCGATGACATGGCAAAGGTGATGAGGGGGTTACTACCTTTCGCCTAAAGATAAAGCGAAAGGTAGCACCAACCTACCGCCTTTGCTTTAACACCCTATAAAAGGGAACCCCCTTCCTCCTTCTCTTCACTTCCAATTCCACTCATCTCTCTACATTCCACTGCTTCTCTCTCTAAAAAATCCATTTTCATGTGCGGTGGATTCGGTGGTCTAAGAGAAGTCCTAGTTTTTTTGTGAAGCGTCATTTAGAGCTATTTTTTTATTTAATTGAAAGTTATTTATTTATTTAATTGAATTATTTTTATTTCTAAATATGTAATTTATTAAGTAGTTTAGTTAGTTCTGAATATTTTATTTATTAATTGGTTTGTTTAGTTATATATAGTTTGAAATAATAATTGTTATTAGTAATGATTAAGTATAGATTGACTAATGAATAACTTAGGATTAAATATTCTAAAATTTTGGTATCATAAATATTATGTGTTTATCTTAGAAATAAAATATATGTTTGGATACAAACAAGTGGATGTAGCTCTGGCACATATGTACCTAGGAGTAATAACTCTATCAAGGTGTTCCAGGCCTAACTTGGGGTGATCTGGTACATGACAATAGGCCTTGCTGAACTCCTAGTTTGACACTCCTATGAGATATGCTTTAGATGACTCATATTTTTTTTATAAACTAATAAAACACCTAAGAAAGGAAAACATCAAATCAGTATATTTATCAATGATGAAATGATAATTATGTTCATATAAAATGAAATGGACAAGGCAAAAGACATTAAATAATGAAATTTATTATTAGTAATTGAATTATTTTAAGTTAGTTTTAAATGTGTTATTTATTAAGTAGTTTAATTAGTTATATATAGTTTACAAATAATAGTTATTATTAGTAATGATTAAGTATAGAATATTTAATGAATAACTTAGGATTAAAAAATGAATACATATTATTAGTTGATAATAATTAACTAATTAATATCATATGATTAATGATTAAATAAAGAATGATTAAAGAGTGATTAAAGAATTATTAACTAATGAATAACTTAGTAATGATTAAATGGTGATTAAAGAATGATTAACTAATTAAAATTTGTACTAAGAAATATTAGTATCATATTTTAGGATATAAGGAGATGTTCTAAAATTTGAGTATCATAAAGATTATATAGTTTATAAATAATAGTTATTTTATTAATGATTAAGTATAGAATAATTGATGAATAAATTAGGGTTTAAAAATTAATACATATAATGATTAGCTAATAATAATTAACTAATGAATATCATATGATTAATGATTGAATAAGGAATGATTCATAATTTCTTTATAAACTATTGAAATACATTTAGGATGATTAAAAATTGTACTAAGAAACATTAGTATCATAGTTTAGGATATAAGAAGATGTTCTAAAATTTTAGTATCATAAAGATCATATGGTCAGACCTCATTATCAATAGTATTCATAGAATGTTTTGGAAACCAAGGTAAAAAAAGAGAACACAAAATTAGTTTATTTATCATTAATAAAATGACAATCATGATCATATAAATTAAAATGGAGAAGAACAAACACATTAAATAACACATGAATTCTTTTTAAATTACAAGAAATACATTTACATTTTTTAGTAGAATATGGTTTGTATGAGATGATCCACACTTCGAATGTGAGGTAAAATCCGTCTTATTTTTAATTGGAATCTTAATAAAATATTCTAAAGGGATGTAATTAACTTTTGAATTTTTAAAATTTTTTGGTCTTCTAATGACATATAAGATGAAATCTAAGATATTTCATTATAAGGCCGAAAGATTTTAAAAATTAAAAAGTTAAGTACATCCTTTTAGAAGATGTTATTAAGCTTATAATTAAAAATAATTTGGATTTTACCTCACATCTAAAGTGAGGATCATATCATCCAAACCATGTTCTACTGAACAATTTCAATGTATTTCTTGTATATTGTAAACTATTCATGTGTTATTTAATGTGTTTGTTATTATCCATTTCACTTTATATGATCATAATTTTCTTTTCATAAATGATAAATTAACTCATTTGATGTTTTCTCTTTTTTTACCTTAGTTTCCAAAACATTTTGTGACTTATATTCTAATAAAATTTTATATAAAAAAACATTAGTATCATATTTTAGGGTATAAAAATATGTTCTAAAATTTCAGTATAATAAAAATTATATGGTCAATCATCATTGTCAAAATTAGTTATACTATCAGAATCTTGATCAAAAAACATTTTTGATGTAGAGAGTCATGTTTTCCTGTGTGTACTGCTATGGGGAGGTTATTTTAACTGAGCAAGGAGCTTATTATAGTACAAAACCAACAAAAATGGTTAGTATATCTGATTGTATAACTCTAAGTGAACTTCAAGATAGAATTCATGGTTCCTTAAATTTGGGACCCGATCAAGAGATCAAGTCTATGATCTATAGAAATTTGCAATTCCTGAATACACTGTGGTATCAAACTTGTCCATTGGTTGCTGAGGCACAGTGGTTCCAAGAAATAAATTTATTTTTCTAATGTTTGGATGGTTCCATGATGAAGTTATATGTTGATTTTTCTACTGTAAAACAACAATGTCTAGTTGTACGAAGACGTAGACTTACAAGAGTGGTTGAAGAAGGTCTACCCCATGAAATTGAGCTTATTCCAAATGATGTAAAAGAGAAAAATCTAGATGATATCCTGAATATACATGTAAATTTAACTTCCAATGAGGATTTTTTTTAATTATGGAATAGATGGTGACAACAGTGCTGACGAGGAGGGAGCAACGGAAGTTGGGGAGGAAGTTTCTAAAAATACATTAGTTTTACAATAGTCTTGACCCACAATAAATCATCCACCACTCTTTGCATCTTGGTCGGAAGCAATGACATGTGTGCTTGAATTCTACTACAATGTTCTCACACCCACAACTGAGTTTCCCAGAGTTATACCAGATATGTTTAGTGAGTTGGACAAAATCTTATATATTGGAAGGTATTTTATAAGTAAAGATACATTAAAAAACATGCTAAAGAGATTTCACATTGAGAGACATTGTATATATATAGCTCAGGAATAAAGTCATTAAAAATATCTCATACGGTGTGAAAATTATGGGGATGATTATAGATTCCTATTGAGGGATATTTTAGACATTTGATTTAGAGGTTGGAGAATATCGAAGATTGAGACAGTTCATACTTTCATTCATCAAAACCTGACACAAGATCATACCTCATTAGATTATAAATCTGTGCCATCCATGATCGTCGAGATGATTAGGACATGATAAGATGTTCCTATAACCCTTTTACAAGCGAGGATACAATAGGATTTCAGTTATAAGATTTGTTATAATAAGGCATGGATGGAGAAACAGAAGGTAATTGTGAAGTTCTATAGTGATTAGGATGATTCGTATTGGATGTTGCCACAATTTTTATCCATACTGATACAGAACTACTAAGTTTTGTTCCATATTCATATGAATGAACATGTGTCCCAAGATAACTAACTTGATCTATCTCGTGTTCAATTTGAACGGTTGTTCTGGGAATTCCTCCCATGTATCTTCATATTTCATTTCAGCAAACAGTTCATATAGATTGATGGAACAATTCTATTCAAAAAATACAAGGGAGTATTATTGATTGTGGCAACCCAAGATGGAAATCATTCACCTCTTCTGCTTTCCTTTTCCATTGTGGATAAGGAAAAGTGTGAATCATGGATTTGGTGTTTGGCATGTATCATCAACCATTTAACAGACATTCTGGGTATCTATTTGATATCTGATCATCATTGGTCAATAAATGAGGCAATCAATGCAGACCCTAATATATATAGACCCCCAAATGCACATCATTGGTACTACATTAGACACATTTCTATAAATGTGTGAAAAACATTCCATAACAAACCTATGAAGAAGGAAATCACGAGGCTTGGTATGTATTTTCTTTGTTATTTTTTACTATTTCAACATAAATATAAAATAAATTTGTGTTAAATATAATCACTTATGTGTATAATATGATCCAGATTAATGGAGGTTTGAATAATGTTTCGAACAAATCTGCAAGGCTAATCAATAAGTGTATGATTATATGATGTAGATTCCAAAAGAAAAATGGGCATTGGAATATGACGGGGGAAGAGGTACAAACACATGACCACAAACACTGTGGAGTGCATCAATGGTGTCTTCTAGGGGCTTCGCAAGTTACCTATAACTTCCCTAGTTCAAGAGACTTTTTATCATTGTGTTAAGTACTTTGTTAATAGAAAGAAACTAGCCTCAGATGAGATTCAGTAGGGGATAAGGTACAGAAGAAACTTTCAATGAGATATTGAAAAGAACATTAAAGAAGCTTCTAGTTATCATGTATGCCTTTTCTGCTGATAAGACTCTCTATTTGAAGTTCAAGAGCATTCGTACCCCATTACAAATAGCATCGATGAAAAAATGGTGTTATTACTGGAAGAGAGGCAATGTCAATGTGGAAACTTCGGGGCCTTATGGTTTCCATGCGCACACAACATCACAACATGTGTCTCTGTGAACATGTCATGGGAAGAATATGTTGATCTATTGTATCGGATAGACACCATTTATAACTGTTATGATGCACCATGGATTCCTATTGGGGATTTTCAATATTTCCCAATTTTTGAAGGCTAGTTGATAGTGATACCTGACATTAACTGGTTGTGTAAATGATGAATACCGAAGAACAGTGGGATGCAGAATGAGATGGATTGGCCTCAAGAACAAGGGAAGAGTTTAAGATTCACCATATGTCATCAAGAAGGTTATAACTAGAAATGATTCCCTAACATTGTTTGGTTAAGTTCACACTCTTAGTCATAATGATGTATTGTCTCCATTATGATATTCGAATATTGTAAATTTTATAGTGTTAATATAATATCCTTAATTTTTTAGAATTTTATGAAATTTTCAAAATATTTTCAAAATTCAAAAGTTAATTACATCCTTTTGGAAGATGTCATTAATCCTTCACTTGAAAATAAGTTGGATTTTACCTCACTTCTGAAGTCAAGCTCATCTCATCCAAACCATGTTCTGTGATAAAGATGATGATGATGAAGATGATGTAAACCCATCACATAACTGAGAAGAGGAATAAAGTGAAGAAATATAATAAATTGAAGATGAGGAGACATTAATTCATAATCAATCTTTCCATGGCTAAAACCATAAAGCAAGAATGTGAGCAAATAATCATGAAATATACCATAATGTGGGAAATGATAAATAAATTACAAAGCACACCATTTTTTAATAATATTTTAGATAACAAAGACAAAATGTATATATATATATAACCATATATTATAGAACACCCTTTTCTAGGTAAAAACATATCTAAAAACACTTTAGAAATATGATTTAAAAAACATGAAGATGTGCCTTTTTCTTTTGGTAAAAAATAACTTCATAAAATAATTTGAATAAACATGGAATGTCTTACATTATACAATTCATAACATTATGATTACCATAATGTTATATTTACATTTTACGCTTATGACTTATTTCATTTTTTTACATATAGATGGAGGATACTATACTACTCACTGAGTAGGATAAACATGTTTCTTTGGCCTTGCTTGAGGGTGGTGATGTTCAATAGATTAGGGTGTGTCGATCACATGGTTTTCATCACACATTGCCTCCACCCACCATTATACCATACCTATGCCATGTCGGCTTCTATGGAATTGTAGTATCTAATTTCACAATTGTCGACCATCAACTGCTTTCTGCCCTCATAGAGATGTGGAGATAAGATATACATGCACTCCACCTACCTGAGGGAGAGATGACCATCACCCTTAAGGATTTGGCAGTCCTTCTCGTGTCTTCCTATCCAGGGGAAATCCATTATTGAACCCACCTCTGCATAATGACATGACCTTGTTTAGAGATTTCTAGGTGTCGACATTTTGGTTGACCCTAGGGCTACAGATAGTGTTTTGATTTCTATAAGTTGGATTGAGGGACACTTTCTACATTTACCTGATGATGTTGACGACCATACTATCATGAATCATGCTCGTGCATAAATATTATAGATCATTAGAGGGACCATGTGCACTAATTTCTCAAATATGCATGTGCACATGATGTATCTAGGAATACTATAGGACTTTGATCGGGTTGGGATGTACAGGTGGGGATCTTCATGATTAGATTACACTTACAGAGCATGATGCATAGCATGATATAGAGACCACAAGGATCTTGGGGGATGCATCATCATTCTTCAGATGTGGGCATGGGAGTGCATCCCCATACTCTTCCCTCAGCTTTCTAGTCAGTCATTGCCTATAGAGGTGCTGCATGACACTCCACATAGACGCTGGTATGATCACTCGTCTATATTGGTTTATAATTCTAGAAGGAGTTATTGAATTTAATTTCTTATTGTTTATCACTTTAAATGTTGTATTTTATAGGTGTACTTAGAAACAAAACTTCAAGAACATTCTGACATACCATTTGGGTGCATATCGTCTCAAGTTGGACAGTCTCCTACCCGACAATGTAAGTATATACAAACTATTATTGTATAACAAATCTAATAATAGCATCAATTTTGGTTTTTAGTAGGGATTTTTTTTGAAAAATCTCACATTTAATTTCAGATTACATGGATTCCATATTAGGATTTATTAGTCCAGTTGTTAGCATACTACACTTATGGACTTCGTGATGTTATGGTTGTAGTTACACTCATTCACTTTCCAACCTAATAGAGTCATGTGCCATTTTGGTTGTGTTTAGCCCATTATATTACCACCGAGACAGTTATAGGATCTTCATGACTTGAAGCTGATGGAGAGGCAGGATGAGGACTAGCACCAATGACATGTAGAGTATCTCAACCTCTGGGGTAAATGAGAAGAGTGTCATATCCAGGGTGTACCTATGATACGATTCCATCTTTTAGAGTAGGTCGAGTATGCTTCATGGTATAGACTGAATTCTATATTGTATCTCACCCTATATGGAATAGCGATTCATGATATGGTAAGTTAATAAATTTCCATTAGTTTGTTTATTGAATTATTTTCTAATTCATTTTGAATCTCTTTACAGTGAACTTGATCAGAGTAAATTATTCTCATGACTTATCTAAAGGAGGAGGGGGCCGCTAGCCAGGCATCGATCCATGCTGAAGCGCTGGAGATGAGGTCATATTATTGTGTGATTCATGAGAGAATCTTTGAGATTCCACCCCAGAGAGTAGAGGTTCCTACCTAGGGAGTGGAGGTTCCTGATCAGGAACCTCCTCCAGTAGTTATTGATGCTGAGGATCCATAACGACGATAACATAGACCGCATCATCCTACACGTGATCCATCACCTGTTCTATAGGTAGAGGTTGACCCTCTAGCAGTCTAGCCTCAACTGATTGTGGATGTACATCAGGTGGTATGGGATCTGTCTTTCTTGATAGGATATCCATAGTTTTCTCCAACTTGGGGTCTAGATCCATCACAGGCTTGGTTCCCCACTGTGATGATGGTGGATCCTTCAATTACCCAAGTGGGAGAAGTATCGAGAGCGAAGTACGACATGCAGTTGACACCTCCTCCCACTAACACATAGGTGGAACATGCTATGGTCAACATTCTAGTGCCCAAGGATCATCCCTCACCAGGTTATCAGACTCCACCCCAGCACAGAATTCAACGATGTTGATATGGGCGTACCCTTCGCAGACCACCATGTGGGATGGAATATCCTCACCATAGATATTGATTGTACTTGTTTATGTATATGTTTTATGTCTATTGAAATGAAAATATTGTTATTACTATCATCCATTTTTACATGTTTAGCTATTGTTTCAGTTTTCATTAATATTTTAGTCACAGTTTATATTTTATAATCTTTCAAATTTGACTGCTTAAAACACAGGAAAACTTATTAAATTTCAGGTAGGTAACTTTAAAATCTTATAAAATATACACTATAAAAACAATCTAAATAAAATTTAAAAAATATCCTAAACATATAAGAATTTATTGAAAATAAAATGAATTTCATAAATATAATAAATAAATGAAAATGAAATGAATGTAAAAAAAGATCATAAATACCATTATAATGGTTTCACTATAAGAAAATCACTTCTTACCAGTGGTTTTTTTATTTTATGATGGTTTAAATTACCTCTACATGGTTATGTGATGATTTTAGAAAATAATCTCTAAATTTGGTTTCAGCATCCAATATGTGGGGCTTATTTTCATTTAGCGGTGTTTTCTGGTAACCGTCGTAGGATGTGTATCTAACGGTGGTTTTCTTCTTTTTCGTGGTGGTTTTCTGGTAAAAAAATAATGAGGATTTAGTGGTGGTTAAAATTGCTAGATAAATTTTTTTAACTGGACAACCGTTTCTAAAACGAAGAAAACCACCATAAGATTAATAGTGCATCATATTTAGCAATGGTTTGGACTGCCACTAAATGTTTATTTACAAAAAAACTCGGTTGAATATTACGCAACCTAGAACTACCTTGAAAAAAAATGCACAGATCCATACATTTCATATTTCAATTAACAAACAACTACACAATCATACACTATAACACAACTATTGCACGATAGGCTGATAGTCACAATTGTTTACACTACTATATGAAACAACAAACAACTACCTGAAAAACTCATAAATTTCATCATTCAATTAACAAACCATTTTAAAACATCAAAATGCAACCCAAACTAATCATTAACCAAAACAACCCAACACCAATGAATCTTTAATGGAAGAACACATGTAACCAACGTGTTGTATGCTTCTTTCACAATAACTCAGCCAAAAATGCTTCCTCCATCAACTTCTAAAAATGAAGATCCTTGGAGAATAGAACTTGCCCCTTGATCTCTAGATGAACACCCTCAATGAAAATAGAAGCTTTCAACTGATCCTATGACACCACCTTTGGAGAAAAGGAAACCAACTCTTTGAAGTGTTCAATATAAGCCTTCATCGTTTGCTGGCCTTACTGGACACTCATGAGCTCTTCCCTTTTCTTCATCTTCACCTCCTCAGGTATACATCATCAGATAAATATGGACTTAAAAACTTCCCATGTCATCCCAACTTGCATCATTGGTAAGGAAAACAACTCACATTCTTCCAAAGTTGGACCCCCAAGCAGACCCAGAACAGCACAAAATCTAACAGCTTTGAGAGTTCCAAACACTCTGAAGACATACTCAACTTTCTCAAGCCACTTCACTACCTCTAAAAAACCTTAATTTCCATAGAAGATGGGTAACAACTGAGGAGAACCAGAAACAGGGTGAGACCCACTAGAAACTTCAGGGGCCTTTCTAGGTGGCATATTCTAAATAACAAAAAAAATATTTACAAATACATTTTTAACATTATTAGTGGATATATAATCTTAAATATATTCATTTTAAAAATGAGTGAAATTGAATAATTTAAAATGAGTAAACTTTAAAAATATTGAAAAAATAGATAATGAATTCCCTTATAATCTTAATAATATTTGTAGAAAGTTGTATAGGTGGTTTGTCTTTATATGCAACACAAATCCTTAAAAAATAAATAATATATTAAATATATTATTTTGGATCATGCATATACAAATAATTAATTTATTTTCAATGGATTATCATCACAAAATTTTTATCAAAAAAATAAAGGCTATTGATGTGGAATTATTTTAAAAAGACAATAGTAAATATATATGTGCTTATGGTCAGAAGGATTAAATATTTATTGTGAAAAATAAAGAACAAAAAAATAAGTTTAGAGACATATGAATATGGTCAGTTTGAAGACACTTTTAGGGAGACTACTAATGACATGATCAAATATACACACATCTCCCCACTTCCATATCATTATCTTCTACAATATTGCTCCAAAAAAACCATGTTTGTGAACATTCATGATGCATAAAGCAACTCACTGCCCTATTTCTAGAATGATCTAAAGCCCAAATGTTGACTGGGTTACAACTTTTCTTGAAAATTATTTTAATGAACTGGTATGGAATTTACTACAAACATAGAGAGACAATTAGAGGCGCACAAACATAAGAGTGGGAGTGGGAGAGGTAGCTTCACCTTTATTAGAGGATTAGGGTTCTACAACCCTATGTTTCTAGTTTTTTTGGATCAGGGGTTACTATAATTTGTTTCTCTACCTTATAAAATAGGGTAGGCTATTTCTGTTTTCGACCCATCGAACATGGTGACAACAAAATTGTAATAGCTTTGATATGTGAAGATGAGGAAGTAGCTATAACTGATGCTATAGAACTCGGTGAACTACCTACAACCTTCCTAAAACCAAACCTAGTGACCATGAATTTAGGAGGGATCTGATATTTGTTGAAACTAGGATTCATGGTCACCATGTTTGGTTTCAGGAAGGCTGGTGGTAGTTTGTCGATTTATATAGTATCAGCTATAGTTACTTCCTCATCCTCACATATCAAGGCTATTCTAAGTCTGTTTTCACCATCTTCGATGCATAGGCAACAAAAATAGCCTACCCTCTTTTAGAAGGTAGGGAAGAAAATTATAGTAACCCCCCATCCAAAAAACTAGGAACATAGGGTTATCACACTACAAGAAAAATGATTTATACCAACAGAAATTTATTGACAAATAATATATCTATTTGTAAAAATGGGTAATTCCAACGGATATTAACTTTTATTGGTATTAATTTTAAGTACCAACACTTATTCTTACCAACATGTATATATGTTGATATTGATCATTCAATACCAACACATCTTCTAGCAACGGTTGAATCTGTTGCTTTATCATACTAATACCATCAATTTTTTTACCAACACATGAATTTGTTAGTAATAATAATATTGACCAAAAAATCATTTACCATCAATAATAAAATATTACAACATTAACAACAAAGATTTTATCAATAACCAATTAATAGAAACCAACTGTTTATGTATTATTATTTTTACGACCAAAGTTAATATCCATTTTTTAGGTCTTATTAATAATATTTCATTCAATCATTTTATTTTTTAATTTTCCCTAAATATAAATAGTGTATATATTTTTTAATGTTGTTAATTTAATAAACATTAAATTTTTTTTTAAAACAATTAAAATAATTACGATATTTCATATATTTATATAAATGTTTGATAATCTCTATATACATGATAGTTTAATTTTTATATTTAAATTTAATAAATATAATAAAATATAAAAAAAATAATTTCAAAAAATTAATTATTTAAATTTAATAATTAAGAAATGTAACAATCAACTGAGTAATATTATTTTATTAATAATTGATATCAACATATTGAAATTTTATTTTATTTATAAAATAAATTTTTTTTTTTATAATTGTTTTACCGTTCAAGCATACATATATTATAAGTTTATTTTTAAATAATGAATGATATTTATTATTATTTTAATTTCATTTGATTTTTAAAAAATACCGCCCATATTGAACCCTAATTCTGCACCCACCTGCTTCCTCTGCAACTACCGCTGCCCTCGGCCATCCCCACCGCCTCCTCCGTGACTCTCTGCTGATACCACTCCCCCACTCGACCACGACCCACCACATTATTTCAGAGACTATCGCGTTATCCTTATCTTCCTCACCAGAAGACCCCTACTGTCCTCGTTTGACCCCGTCGTCACCGACCTTCATCACTCAACTCATGCCATCACCGACCTTCCCCGTTCGATTCCAACCATCCCCGACCTTCCCCACATGACCTTGCCAGCATTGTTTTCGGCCTCTCCCTCTGGCCCAATCGATCAGCAGCGAGGTATTCCCTAGTATTTATTTAGTTTAATCCCCTCCCCTCCGCTAAGATTGAGAATGGGGTGGAGAATTTTGAAAGGATGAAGTTATCCGAGAGATCGAGGTCGTCCCAAGTTCGCATCGAGGAAGATCTCATCACGCCGAAGACGGAAGCGAGGCTGAGTGAGAATTGGGAAAACGAAAAGCCTAAAATGTCCAGATATAGGTGTGATCGATATAAAATGAATAAAATGAATTCGGTTCGTATATAGTCAAGTGGTGTTGAATGAACCGGAGGGAACTAGATCTATTCGTCGTGGTATCTTACCGAGTAAACTGCATCGAACCAAGGATGTGCCGATTGAATCTGACAGTAGCCTTACCAAGGATTGGAATCGAGATGGAGCTTGAGTGAGGTGAAATTTATCAACAGTTACCAAAGCATGATTTTTAGTTGGTAGAAAATGATATCTCGAACAAGAGTTGAAGCTAGATTTGGGGTTTTAGATGTTCCCCATGCGATCACGGTGAGATCCAAATTCGTGACATGTGACTGAAGAATTTGGGAAATACCAAAATTACTGAAATCAGGAATGCATGCCTGAAGAGGATTTTGAAGTCAACTGAGCAATGAATTACTGGATCAGTTTGCCTGATTGAGTAGATTACGCAAGTCATTGAAATTTGGTATCGCTTAAATGAGTTTTAGATAAATT
This sequence comes from Viscum album, assembly GCA_963277665.1. Classification (NCBI taxonomy): domain Eukaryota; kingdom Viridiplantae; phylum Streptophyta; class Magnoliopsida; order Santalales; family Viscaceae; genus Viscum; species Viscum album. The sequence goes on from OY728159.1 coordinate 1,649,130,715, forward strand.
TTTGAAAAGATGAATGCTCATGGGATGCTCCTTGTGCAGGGTAAAAGTTGGCAAGGTGTTGTGCATTCATAGTGCACTGGTTTGAGTATTTAGCGTGGAGGAATGATTTATTTGAGGTAGAGGCAGTGAGGTAATGTTGTTCAAACAGTTCTTGAGTTATGCTTGATAGAGGTGAGTTCAATATGTATATCATATGATCATGGTTGGTTGTGATTCATTATTCATGATGATTAACTAGGGGAATGTGTCTTGAGAATTATTGGAAATTAATGTTCATGTTCATGTGGCAGTTCTGTGAAGAGTTTTTGAGTAGCAAGGACAGTGACTCAAAGGCAAGGAATTAGTTCTTTTATGTGTCTGTCACACAGCAGGGGTGATGTTGAGAGGATACGATCTAGCTGGAAAATAAAATATGTTCTCTATACATTCTAGAGGAAGAGACTGAGGTAAGAGCAGACAACAACTCACATTTAGAGTGGATTCATTAGGAGCACATCATGGAGAGATACAACTTCTTCTAAATGAGATGAAGATTGAAGAAATGAAAAGATTAGTGAATGAATGTTATTTTAAGTTCTTAAAAACATTGATCATTGTATGAAAGGTAAAAAATGAAGTTGTGGGTGAATTGAAGTTGGAAGGAAAAACAGGTCAAGAAAAACTCTTCTTGATATCAATGAATGTTTAGAGGTAAGCACAATATTCATACAATTTTAAATTCTATCAGTGTACGATGAAAAAATTTGAGTGTATGCTTTCATTGTTTCATTTACTCTTACTTAAATTCACTCTCTTATTTCATGATGTGTTACTTAATCTGTAATTTTCTATGGCACCATCAAGAGGCATTCCTCATGCTGTATAATTTGTATTTCTTAATTTTTGTGCATGAAAACACTCCCTCTTCACCAATGTTAGATGGTGACAACCATTCCATTAAAATATTTCATGGAAGGCTATGAACACCGAATATCCAACCACCAATAAATTAATTATAATGACAAAGTAAAATTACATGCATAAATATATATTTGTCATTCTAGTTTCACTATGCCCTAGATTTAGTGATTTTTTATCTTTGAAAATATGGATTTTGAAGCTCATTAGCACCACACTTAACCAAACACGGTGGTTTTCATTATGTATTGTTAACATAAATGAGACAGAGTGGGTTTTTACTTTCAGGTTAAAGTAAATGTGGTTGTATCGACTAAATGAAGAATAAAAACCCAAATTTCTCGGTTCAAATCCTGGTGATTTATTTATTACAAATTGCATATTTTTATAAATTATACATATCTAATGTATGTATCACAAGTTTTTATATACCATCATATGTACAAATTGTATACTTTTATGTATACCATCTTCGTCTATCACCCTTAACATTGCCTTTTCCTTATCGTTTAGGGTTCTAAAAGTGGATTGGAGCGAATAAGAGCATGCTCGACATATGTGGATCTCCAGCCACCATAGATATGGATGCTTTATCGTCTCCTTTATTCACACAATGTATTGATGTTTAAATATTTTTATTTTATATACATATCTTTGTTTCATTAAATATTTGTTTCACTCAATGTATTAATGTATGCATCACAAGTTTGTTCATTTTTTTATCTTATGGTTATTGTTTCCATTGGTAAGATAATTCTTTTGTTGTGGTCACTGGGTGGTATTTTTAACCATGGACTTATTAACATCTACCATGACTAGTAAATTTTTTCACTAATTTTATTTCCTAACGGTTTGGGAACAAAAATGAATTTTAGGTTACTAGTTTAGTTCTTGTCTATTCAAGTTTAATTGTCTCTGTTTTTCTCATTATGCCCATAAATGATGTTTTTTTGGTAAATGGAGACTGATAGGTGTGAACCATTCACACTTATTCATGGATTTTGCGACTTTATCCATGTTTCCAGTATTGATTCACTCATTAAGGATCAAGTTTTAGGTAAGAGCAGGAATGTCCATTGCCCAGTTCAAGCCAGCTTCCATTGCCCAGGTATGCTCATTGCCCAATTTGTGCCCATTGCCCATTGCCCAGTTCATGCCTATTTTCCATTTTCCATTTTCCATTTCCCATTCCCAGTTTACACCCATTACTTAGGTGGCCCATTTCCAGGCCATGGTTGAAGAGGTGTGTTCTCTATCTATTTAAAGGGTGTTAACCACTGGTAAAAGATTTGAATGTTACTTCTAATATGATTCGATCAAAGAGCTTGGGGTTATTTGTCGTTGCTTGCTCGATGATGCTACAAGGGAGAAAGCGCTTGATTTGGATGAATTTCCTATTTTTTTTTTGTTCCATCTGACTTTGAAGTCGGATGCGATGGGTTCAGCTGCAGATCATTTGTTCGCTACATTGAAGATGTGGATCAAAGGCACTGATTGTTGTTGGTTTCTTTTGCAATTCCAGATCTGGACCAAGAATTTGGGCTGTTTTTTCTTATTTAGAATTAGTTTTTTTTATCCAAGGAGGTACATCTTGTGAAGTTATTGGTGGTTTATTGGATCCAAATTCTGAGAATGGAGATTTTAGATTCATATGGGTTCACATTCTGGTTTTATGTTGCAGGTTACTGCCCTCAATAGTCCTCTATTCTAGGATACTGTTCAGTAACATGGAGATTTTTATGTTTCATGTTTTCATTGATTTTGAGCCAAGGTAGAGCTGGTATTGGATGTTTGTGTGCTACAATCAATAGAATTTTAGCTTGAATATTCTTTTTAAGGCTCCAGTAAATATACCATGGTTCAGTGAAAGCTGACTACGCTGACTGAGGTGCATATTTGAGATATTATTCATTACATGTTCAAGATTGAATGTTTGTACTATAGCATGATGTTTGGAGGCCTGATGTTGATTATGTTTTACAAGTCTTCTCATGTTATTAATACCAAATTTGTATGATGTTGAATCCGGCTATTTTTTTAAGAGGTGAAATCGAATGAAGTGAATATGGACAAGAAACATAGATAGGATGTTGCTAATCTAGTGTTAATTGGAAGCATGTTCAGGTGGCTAATTTTTTCAGAGGGTGAAGAAAATGAGACAGTAATGGATGCTGAAAGTCAATAGAAATTAATTTGAGGTGAACTCAAGCTGCTATTCAAGGTAAATTCTAGTAAATTGTTACTGCACTATTACCTGTTGGCCAACTATTTTCTTTATTTCTCTCCCTCTGTTCTAACTACTTTATTCTATTAAAGTGATTCTCTTGTGATGTTCTTTTAATGGTTGTGATTTTTTTTTTCTTCTCCACATGTTGTGTCAAGGTTCATTTTCCCTCACACTATAAGATCTTCATGTTTTTCTAATTTCTATATGGATTGACCAAGCTAAAACCCTTGTAGACACATACCTAGCTATAAATATTTTAGTATCTCGGTGTTATTATCTCTTGTGATTGTTCTAAATAATGAATATTTTTGTTGTCTAGAATTAATACAGTTTCTCACTATGTTATTATCTTTTTTCCCTCTCATATGTTTAATTCATATACAATGGAATGATTTTCGAAAATGAGTGTAATGTTAAAGAAACCTTTATTCAGTATTTAAATTTAAGGTTATTGATAATAATTCTTGAGAATAGTGAGTTTAGATTGGATCATTTTGTTTAGTGATAGCAAGATTAATAGATTAGCTCTCTTTGAAACTGAATTCACTCATTTTGATTACAGTGAAAGATTCAATCCATTTAGCAAAGTGATATACATTATAAATTCTTTTTTATTGCGAATTAAATGGAATTAAAAAGAGGAATCCATTCCCAAATTGTGATTTTGTACTAGAATTGTGTAATGAATCTGATGATCCAAACTACTGCGATCAATCCCTAGCTACTATTGTGATCTTTTTGGATTCTCTTTCCCCTTTAATTTCTAACATGGTTGCATTCCTTTATGAGAATACTATTGGTGTAATTAATTATTTTTCAATAATCTATTGTGTAGGCGAGTTAATAATGTAGGTTGTTTCTTTCAAGGTGGATGTTTTTGTTGGCTCAATGAGGACAAAGCTACACTTTTTAGGGAGTTTTGTTTTTTTCCTGTACCCTTTTTTCCGCTCAATTTCTTAAATCCGTGGCATGAATTTTTTTATACTTTATTATTATTTTTTGGTTTCAATTCATACATATATTTTGATATGATTTGTTGGTATGCTTTTTTGTTTGTGTGTGGTGTAGATATTTTTTTATACTTTATTATTATTATTGGTTTCAATTCATACATATATTTTTCTCTAATTTGTGGGTATACTTTTTGATTGTGTGGTGTAGATCTTGGAGATTAAGGGTATGGCATAACATCAACTTGAGGTTCCTCAATGGTATTGGAGGTGACTTTGTTTCTTCTAGTGGCCTACATGGGGGGTGATGAATGATATTTGGAGGAAGTAACTATTATTCTACCATGGTGAGTGATGGAGGGTTTCAGTCAAGAGATGACTTACGACAATGATGGAGGATTACAGTCAAGAGACAACATGGGTGGTGGGGGTGCGGTGGCGACAACTACATAGATAGATCTTGGGTTTTTGTATTTTTGTGGTCTTATCAATAAAATTCAACTATGTATTGATTCATTTTGTATTAAATTCCATTATTAATATAATTAATCTTTTTCTAAGTTTGAACATGTGTGAAAATCATCTTCAACATGATAATTAAAACAAGCCTATTATATATGATAAATTAATAAATATAATATTAAATGTTAATAGAAATAAAAATTTATAATTTTTATTTAAATGTAATTTATAAACATATAATTTATATTGGTAATATTATTACCAACAAATATATTTGTCATATGAATCTGTTGCTAATCATTTTGACCAACACATATATTATATGTTGGTATTATTATAATAGTAACAGAATTATTTTATCTGTCGCAATAACATTTAGTGACAGAGTTTTTACCGACAGTTTAGTGACAGGACAATTTTTGTTGGTAAAACGTTTTACCAACAGAAAAAACACTTTTACCAACAGATATACCCCTGTTGGAAAAAACTAATTATTTTGTAGTGTCAAACCCTAATCCCCCACTCAAGGTGAAGCTACCTCTCCCACTCTCACTCTTGTGTTTGTGAACCTCTACTTGTCTCTCCATGTTTGCAGCAACTGTCATACCTATTCACCAAGAGAATTTTCAAGCAAATATATAACCCAGTCAACATTTGGGCTTCAAATCATTCTAGAAATTGGACAGTTAATTGTTTTATGTATCATGAACGTTCAAACACATGGCTTGGTTGGAGGAATATTGTCGAATACAATGATCTGGAAGTGGGGTATGTGTATATATTTGAGCATTTCATTATTAGTCTCCCTGAAAGTGTCTTCAAAACTGAACATCTTCAGATGTCTCTAAACTTATGATTTTTGTTTTTCATTTTTCATCATAAATCTTTAATCCTTACAACCATAAGCACATATATATTTACTATTGTCCTTTTAAAATAATTACACATCAATATCCTTTCTTTTTTTTATGAAAATTTTGTGATGATAATCCATTGAATATAAATTAATTAAAACACATAAGTATTACTAAGTAAGAAAAGAGATAAATAGAAGTGAAAAAAACACAAAATAGGTAATTATAAAAAGATTCATATAAGTAATACAAAAGTCAAAGTAAAAAAAGGAAATAAATCATGGATAATATTATGTAAAATAGAAGAAAAAGAAAAATCATACATTTATTAATTTAAAACAGACATAATGGGAGAAACACCCTGGGGTCACTAAGTCTAGGTGAACCTAGTAATTCTCTATCACCATAGTAGTGAGTCCAGAGAGGGATGCGCGAGGGGAACTATAGCATCCCGCCTTTTTATCACATAAACTTTCATTACATTTTACAAAAACTGGGGATCTTTAAGGTTTAGTGTCTTGGAAACCAGGAACTTTAAACATGAAAACATAAAAGATTCTTCTTAAACACTTGAAAGGATTCTCCTCATGTTCATCCTAGGTTCATTACTGCATCTCATAACCTGGGGACATACATCAAAAGAAAGGGTGAGCAGAAGGCCCAGTAAGGGAAACAAGAGAAACATTTTACATGTGAACTTGAGATACTTCAATAAGGTCATGAAAAGAACATTAAGGCATGAGAAAGAAATCATGAGGCATATCATAATAAAAATAGAATTTTTCATAACTTGAAGATGTGGCTGCAACATTTAATATTGAAAATCATTTCGTTTCACCAAGGTCCATCCCCAAGGTGTCATTAAAAATTACCAAGGTTATTCACCAAGGTATCAGTCTAAAAAGTCATCTCTAGAGATTAAGCCTTTACCCAATGCATTGGAGCGCTATCTGGGAGCACCCTTAACATGTCTTTATTATCATGTGAGCCACATATAACATCATCAATAATTTCATAAACAACCCATATAGCATAAAATAAATGGGTTTCATTTCATAATCATAACGTTTTAAAAACTGCTTTAAAGACATGACCTTTATGTCACTTTAAACCCACGGAAAGGGAGAGCGGGTATCATGTATGTAAATCCCAGAATTTAAAATAGAAAAACTTGGTATATATGTGAATACACATAAAGAATATATAGCTTTGAGTATTAACTTCATAAAATAAAATAACTTTAGAAAAAGAGAGAGACATTTTGAGATGGAAATTCTGCAGCATAACAGCTATGTTTTGGGGTTTTAGAAAACATTGAAAAGAGAGGGGACATGGGTCAAACATTCATAAATGACCCATAAAACAGTAGAGGGGTAGAATATAAGGGATTTAATAACATGGTAATGAAATTTGAAAATATACCATATGAAATGAAGAACATGAAAGGAAGACAAAAATAAGATTTCTCTTATGAAAATTCGGCAGCCTAACAGCGTTACATAAACTTCAACCAAAAATGAATTGATGAGATCAAATAGGGTCTCTCATCATATGAACATAAAAGATCAGTATGATAGATATATAGATCATACCACAACATAATAAAAAGGAACTTGCAAGACTTGACATGGAATTAGAACTTTGAAAAGGGAGAAAGGTGCAAGGACCACTTAAAAATTCAGCAGCCTAACGACGCCACTTAAACTTCAAAATACTGAATTGAAGAGATAAAATGGGGTATCTCATAATATGGTCATAAAAGATCAGTATGATAGATATAGAGATCATACCCCAACATAACAAAAAGGAACTTGAAATAATTGACATGAAAGTAGAACTTCAAAACGAGAAGGGTGAAGAACCACTTAAAAATTCGGCAGCCTAACGGCGCCACTTAAAACTTCAAAATACTGAATTGAAGAGATAAAATGGGGTCTCTCATCATATGGTCATAAAATATCAGTATGATATATATATAGATAATACCCCAACATAACAAAAATGAACTTGAAAGAATTGAAATGAAAGTAGAACTTCAAAACGAGAAGGGTGAAGAACCACTTAAAAATTCGGCAGCCTAACGGCGCCACTTAAAACTTCAAAATACTGAATTAAAGAGATCAAATGGTGTCTCTCATCATATGATCATAAAATATAAGTATGATAAATTTAGATATCATACCCCAACATAATAAAAAGGAACTTGAAATACTTTACATGAAAATAGATCTTGAAAAATGAGAAGGGAGAAAGAATCTGTTACAAAAATTTCGGCAGCCTAACGGCGCCACTTAAAACTTCATAAAACGAAATAATGAGAGTAAGAGGGGATATCTCATTATGTGAACATGAAAAGGGCATTAATAGGAGTATAAAATAACACCCTTTAACATAAGAACATGGAGCATAAAAGAAATTACATAAAATAGATTTCTTGAAAAGAAAGAGAAAGATTGGATCCCTTACCTTAAAACGTAACTCTTAAAACTCAAAGGTTGGGATCTTGAGGGCTTGGGGGAACCTTGGGAGGACTCCTTGGGAGGTAATGAGACCAGAACTTCGTTGGGGGAGAGTGGGGAGTCGAATGGATGAGAGGATGGCTTGGTATTTATAGGGAAAGTGAGGGGACAAGGCATTAATGGCCAAGGGACACCTCATTAGTGGTTTTGGAAAAACCATGGGCTTGCCCATGGTATTTTCCTATGGTATTGGCCACTTGGGACACCTCATACCTTATCTTAATATTCATAAGTCGAAAATATTGATTACATACTTAATACATCATTTAATGATGTCATTAAACACCCGTAACTTAAAAACTGTATTTTCACTATTCATCAAAAATTCAACTTTCTCAGAAAAATCCCAAAATTTCACCTTAACCAAATATCAATGCTCTGATTTCAAAAATGAACTCCATTTTATAAAAATAATTTTATAAATATTTTTAATTTATTTTTTAAATAAATACACTATTCACCGAAAATTCATTTTTTCAGAAAAACCCCAAAAATTACCATAACATAATATTGGTGCTCTGAGTTCAAAAATGAAATCCATTTTATAAAAAAAAAAATTTAAATATTTTTAATTTAATTTTTAATTAAAAAACACTATTCACTCAAAAAAACTAATACTTGAATAATAATTTATGAAATCACTATTTAACCATTTTATTGAATCACATTACTTAATCAAGGTGCCTAGATTATATTAATACTTTCTTTAAGTGAGATTACTAATCCATTTGGACACATTGCTAATCCTAATCATAAAATCACTATTCATAATTTACTATTCATCAAAAATTAATTTGATCTTATTAGACTCTAAATTTCGCACTGAGCATAATTGTAGAAGACCATTTTTTGAATATCATTACACATTTTTAATTATTTAAGGTTTACATAAACATTTTTAAAATATCCTTTTTCTAAAATTCATCAAAAATATGCATAATATATTTATCCGGTCATTTGAAAATTCATAAACTTCATCATAAGAAGAAATCCCAATTTTTATTTAAAACAAAGGATTACACAAGGCAGTTACGGTCTCCTTACATAGCCCCTTATCACACCAGCATAGGACCTAAGTGTAAGGTGTGCTAAGATGAGAGAATCTGAGGGAGGCTCACCTAACATCGCACGAGTAGTAATTTATATCAGTTTGAACTTCTCGCAAAGGCGATTCCGTTCTAGCTTCACACGATGAAGTTCGGCTTGGGTTTGGTCCAGAGCAAAGCCCAGTGGTGCTACCTCCTTCCCAAGTTCTGTTAGATGGGCTTCGATCGGTCCAAGACTACTGGGTGAGGCCATCGAATCTTCTTTCTATAATAATTAACCAATATTACTTATATTTAGAGACAATAATCAAAACGTTTAGTTTCCAGGGGTCATATTGACCAATGGTCATATAACAGTCAAAACCCAATGGTCTCATTTTAATTATACTCATGTTATCAAATGAAACATTTTTTTTGAGTATAAAAAACAAAATAAAATAACACATAAAATTAGGAAACAAGATTTATTCAAAATTTCGGGTCGTTACAGGAACCCAGAAGATGGAAGGTGGTGGTGCTCATTTTCATGCATAAAATTATGGATGATTCACACGTAACATAACCCACACATAGATAACTCATGATACATTAATCATTACCCTATTGATTGGGGCCTATATAATCTTAGGGCCACTCCATTCATCATAATACATAATATATATGTGTGTTTCACATGAATATAAAAATAGTCATAAATCAATCAAAAATAATAAAATGATAAATCGTGGAGATAAAATGAGCATCAAATGAAATAAATTAAAACATTAGGTAAAAACACATCAATCATGATAATGAGTCATATAGTATTTATAACATATTTAAAAAGGAGTATATATTTTGTTCAATAATTTACCTAGTCATTAAAATATAAACTTTTCATTAAAATAATTATATTTCATAATATACAATGGTTATATCAAATAATATAAAAAATACATTAAAAATGAATCTTAATAAGAACATAGAGGAAACAAAAGAGTGGTTGCAAAAAGATAATTCATAACTTTATTTTTGAATTTTTTATAAAAATAGAAAATGAGTCACATTAAATAGTTATTTTCAAAAAGGGATTAAAGTATTTTAAATGAAAAATTTAATAATATAACTTCTCCACAATGGAATATTAAAAATAAATAGATTTTATATAGAATAATTTAGGGGGATAAGTCATGAAAAATGTAAATGTTTCCTTTATATACTTCGTATGGTTTGAATTGATGGATGAGTAGGAAGGAAATCATAAATACACTAGTATCCCCTAAAAATAAAGTATAATGAATCCAAAATAATATAAATTAATTATATTATAAATAGTGTAAGAGTATGAAAGAGAGATAAAGAATATATTATCAAGAACTAGAAAGATTTGGAAGACCTCCTACAAACCATATAGAGTATGAACATTGAATATTTATAAGAGGAAATGAGATAAGTAACACCTTAAAAGTAAATGGAAACAATTAAGTTATTGTTATAATATTTTGATTATATTATATATAAGAGAATATGGACCTTAGATAAACAATATATGAAAAAAAGAAGGCTCAAAAAAGAAAATCACTTACCTCGACTCTCGACTTGGCTTAATACATGCATCTTAACCCCTAAATAATCAAAATAATTTTATTAAATACTTATTTTAGAATAAATTTTTATGTATATATGATTTATTATTGTTCATTTATGTTTTATTATAATCATGTTGTTTAATATTTGTGTTTATTTCCTTTATCAGAGGTATGTATGTTTCACAGTTCCAAGGCTGAATCAATTTATAACACTAAATTGGGGTGAAATTGATTTAATTTCATTCCAAAAGTTCAAATGGTTCCAAATAAAAAAAATATTACACTATACTAAATTCAATTAGTAAAATTGTTATAATTTATTTAAGTGTTCATATAGGTGATTTACTGTCCATTTTAAAATTAAAGGGCAACTAGTATGGTCATTGAGAACTCCCATGATACCTTGGTAGAGACCTATGTTTATGGTGAAAAAATATAAAAACCATGGTTTTTTCATATGGTATATACAAATAAATCATGTTCCTTAATTATAATGCTTATAGAGTATGTCATTCCTATCACTAATGAATGGTTTCTTATAAAATACATATTCTAACAAACATCATCCAAAGTTTAACTTAATATTCCGTAACAAACAACTAAGTAGCTATATAATTGAAAATTATAACTACCATTTTTTATTATTGATCAAACCACATGTAAATCTACTTCAATTGGTAGGTTGTGACCACAACGTAGACAAGGGCTCAGGGGGCTCAGGATCTGAGGGATCGACCGGAAAGGGCTTGGCCAGTGAGGGCTTGGAGGGCTCTGGCTCGGGCAATGTCGACGAAGGCTTCGAGAGCTCGGCCAGCGAGGGATTGGAGGACCTGGGCTTGGGAGCCGCCAGTGAGGGCTTGGAGGGCTCGGGCTTGGGATCCACTGCCGATGGCTTGGATGGATAGGGATTTGGCAACACTTGCGGGGGGGGTAGTTAGGGTTCGGGGTCAGGGGAGTCGAGGGATGAGGAGGGGGTCAGGGATAAGGAGGGGTCAGGGGAAAATTGGGTTTTTTTATTAAAAACTGAATATTTTCCAGTGGTTTTTAAAAAATTGTCATGAAATCCTGGATTTTTTTAGAGGCGGTTTACTAAACCGCCGCTAAATAATGATTTTGGTGTAGTGTTTAAAACAATACTAAAATTTATTTTCAATGAAATATTGATGAAGTTGGAACATTATTGATTCAAACTAACCCTAGATATTGAACCCCACTAAGATGAATACTTTCTACTGAGCTCTCTATTACCTTTTTATAGGAAAGAGGGTCATTATTTTCAACCAACAACAAGTCACCATCTTTTGTGACTACAAAAACATATATTTCTGATTTTATAACTTATATGAGGCTCTTATAGTGCTTTTGTTTCAAAAACAACTCTTCTATGAAAAACTATGGAATCTGTTCATGCGCTAACTTTTGTGTATCATGAGAATCAACTTCATCGAAGCCAATATTTCTCTCAATATCCTTACTTAGTATTATCTCCTATTCTAGAAAGGTGGGACATCAGTTGACCCCAATTATTTTATCTAAAGGGTTGTATATATAATATCCTTTAGTTTTCTTAAGATATCCTATAAAGATACACTTCATGCCTTGGGGCACTAGTTTGTTTCATGTTAAGACCTTAAAAAATGTCTCAAATCCCCATGAATGTATGTTTGGAAAAACAAATTCCTTCCAAATCCATAATTGGTATGGGATACCATTTGGAACTTTGGTTGGCACAAGTTTTAGTGTGTATGTTGGAGTTTTTAATGAATATCTCTAAAAGGATAATAGAATACGTGCATGACTCATCATCAACATCACCATATCAATAAAGGTATGATTCATCCTTTCACTGACATCATTCCACTATGGTGTATAATGAGGAGTGATTTGGGAAGGATCCCACACTCCCATAAAAGAATATATTAATTAATTATCCAGTGAGATGAAAGTTGATCTTTGAGAATTTAAGGGCTAACATAAATAAAGTTCTCTTGATGTGGAAGTTGAGTCAGTTCCATAAATATTTGTGGAAGAAGAACCAACTCAAGTTACACAATAACCTCAATGATGTAGTAGGATTCATCAGGAGCCTGAGATATATGAATTTATTATGAAAAATGATGATGAAGTAATGTTCATAGATGATAAACCTACCACCTATTGAGAGTACATTGAGAGATCTAATTCTAATAAATGATTAAAATCCATAGAATCTAAAATGATCTCCATGTACATAAACCAAGTTTGAAACTTGGTGGATGCACATGAAGGGGTGAGACCCATAGGGTTTAAGTGTGGTTTTCACAAGAAAAATAATATGGATGGTAGGGTTTCTATCTTTAAATAATTCCTGGTGAAAAATGTTACAAAAAAATTAATGGTATCGACTATAAAGAAACATTTTCATCTGTTGTGATGATAAATTATATTCAAATATTTTTTTAATGACCTAAATCTCATATACATATTATTACATCATCTTTATAATAAATATCCATATAATACTCCCAAAAATCTATAGGTCCAACTTCTTTAGGAATTGGTTACATTATAAAAACAATAACATAGTATTTTATTTCCATCTCCATAATTTCTCCTAGATCTCACCTTACTCTTACTTCATGGAATATCTTGGAGACATAGAATGGAAACAAAAAGAGAATGATTATAAGGAATCACTTAAAAACATGGAATAAGAGTCAAATATCATAAAGAGCGTGGTAAATATAATAGAGCATAAAGTGTGGCACAAACATAAGACATGCCCTCATAATGTATATATTTATAAAGGATAATAATATTATAGTTATATAATAATGGGAAAAATGGTATTTAACTAAAATAAATGAAGAATAAAACCCTATATAAGTTATTTATAACAATATGAATATAATTAATTTATGATAATAAAGTTTTTATTATTCTCTCTATGATATTTATGTGTTTTATACCATATAAAATAATTTATAAGAAGGGAAATTATATTGATAAAAGTTTGGGTCGTTACAGTTCATGTGCAATCTTAGAGAGTTGGCACCAGCTGGGGAACATATATTCAAGACGATTGGCTACATTGAGCACCCGTAAATCTTGGGTCTTATGATCCCTGATGAGTTGCATACAAATCTCATTTTTCCTCACTACCCAAAAACTTATCTAGTTTTATAATAAATTTTAATATGAGAAATAGAGAGAAGACACTATCGAAACTTCTTACTCTTATCCGCCAAGTTGATAAATACATGGGGTGTGATAAACTTGATATCCTTATGGTGAATAAGAAGAAGAATAACAAGGAAAAGGGGTTAAAGACTCATCATAATTCTAAGGATCTGGAGCACCTTCCTCTAAAAAGAATAAGATACATAGGTAAGTAAAGGAATAAAATGTGGTATATTTTTCATGTGAAAAGTAGGGACACTGGAAGATGAACTGAGCCTGGCCAAAGAAGCAAGGAGAAGCTTCATGTGTGTTTGTTATTGAGTGTAATCTTTCCATATCTACAAGTTTGGTATTAGATATTACCTCAGGTGCTCATAGTTGTATCCAAATATAGTAACCAAGTAGATTTTAGAATATTACTAGAGATGAGGTAGATCTATGAGCTTCCAATGGAGTGAGTTTGGCTTCTCTATCCATTGGAAACTACCATCTCACATTACCGACAAGATTAATTTTGGTTTTAAAGAATTATTATTATGTGACTAGTGTTACCAAGAACTTTATTTTTATTTCTTTTTTAGATGTGGATGGGTTTATTTTCAACTTTGGAAATAAAGGTTGATACCTTTATAAATATAACATATGTTATGGTATAACATAATTAAATAATGTTATTTTTGTATTAAATTATGAAAACCAAATATTGGAAATTGATAATGAAGTAAAAATGTGTAACTCATATAGCACCCAGTTATGCATCACTATTTTGTTCATGTAAACGAGAATCATTTAACAAAGCTCTATCAAAATGGTTACTTAGAATCTTTTGAGCTTAATACACTTGAAAGATGTCGCAATTTTTTACAAGGTAATATAACCAAACCACCATTCAGTGGTCAAGGTGAGAGGTCTATTGAGCTTTTAAATTTGGTACGCATCGATGGGTGTAGACTTTTCAAGTAGATACCAGAGGTGGGTACTCATACTTTATTGTTTTTATAAATGAATTGAGTAGGTATGACTATATCTACTTAAAGACATATAAGTTTGAATCCTTTAAGAAGTTCAAAGAGTTCAAGAATGAGGTTGAAAATAAGATCGGTAAGGAGAAAAAGAAACTTATATCAGATCAAGGTGGTGAATATCTTAACCAATACTTTATCAACTTTCTATGAGAGTACAATATTTTATCTCAACTCACTCTACCCTATACACCATAGTGGAATGGTGTTAGTAAAAGGAAGAACTATACCTTGTTGAACATGGTAAGGTCGATGATGAGTCATTAAAGTATTCTATTATCATTTTGGGGATATGCATTACATACTACATTATACTTATTAAACCAAGTTCCAAATAAAGTGGAAAATGGTATTCCCTTAGAGTTATAGAGTGAAAAGAAACTCGTTTTGTCACATGTTCATGCATGGGGTTGTGAGGCGTTTGTTAAGTCTAGCTCAAGCAACAAACTAGCATCCTGGGGTATGAAGTGTATCTTTATAGGGTATCCCAAGAAGACAAGGGATATTATCTATAAAACCCTTTATACAAAAAAGTAATTATCACTTGACATGTCATATTTCTTTAGAGGGAGAATATCCTCAAAGAGGATGGTGGGAGTAATATTTACGTTGATGAAGTTGATGCTCAAGATACATAAGAGTTGGTGTAAGAAATGATTCCATAGGTCCCCATGGAAGAAGGTGTTCCTGAAACACAATTGATGTGTAGGAGTACGAGAGAGGTGAGAGAACCATAGAGATATGGTTTTCTAGTCACTGATGATAGTGACTCATTATTAGTTGAAAATAATGATTTTCTTTCCTACAAGAAGGTGGTATAGAGATCAGAAGTTATGAGATGGAAAGAATCCATGAATTCTAAGATAGATTCCATGTATCAAAACTGAGTTTGGGTTTTGATTGATCCACCTATTGATGTAAAACCTATTGTGTGTAAATGGTTATTCAAGAGAAAGTGGGACATGAAAGTTAAAGTGAATACCTATAAATCATAGCAAGTGGCTAAAGGGTTTAGAAAATGTCAAGACATTGGCTATGATGAAACCTTTTCACAAATTTCCATGTTTAAATCCATCATAATTTTGTTTGTTATAGTAGCTTACCATGATTATGAAATTTGGAAAATGGATGCCAAAACAATTTTCCTTAACAAGAACCTTCAGGAGGATGTGTACATGACACAACCATAATGGTTTATGACTCTAGGAAATTTCAAAAGGGTATAAAAGTTACAGAGATCCATTTATGTATTAAAGGAATCATTCAGGTTAGGGAACATTCAACTCGATGAAGTTATAAAGGAATTTGGTTTCATTAATAATGAATGTGATCCATGTGTTTACAGGCATTTTAGTGGGAGTACAGTTGTTTTCATAGTATCATGTTTTGATAACATATTACTAATTGGAAAATATATAACAACATTACAAAAGGTTAATACATGGTTGAGAAAGTGCTTCTCCATGAAGGAATTAGGTGAAGCAACCTACATTCTAGGGATCAAGATCACGTGTGATAGATCCAAGAGACGACTTTGATTAAGCCAAGGTATATACATTGACTAGATATTGAAGAGGTTCGGTATGGAACAATCAAAGAGGGGACTGGTTCTAATGTCACTTGGTATACATCTTTCCTAGAAAACATGTCCTCGAATGCAAGAGGAAAGAGAGATAATGGGTAAGATATCATACGATTTTGTGATGGGATTTATCATGTATGTCATGTTATATACGATACTTGACATTACCTATGCTTTAAGAATGGTAAGATGATATCAATAAGATCAAGGTGAACAACATTGGGATATTATTAAGACTATCATTAAGTATCTAAATAATACTAATGATATATTTCTAGTGTGTGGAGGAGATGAAGAACTAGTCATCAGGGGTTATAAAAATGCTATTTTTTAGAAAACTATGAATGATTTGAAGGCACATTATGGATATGTCTTTTATTTCAATGAGCCATGGGCTAGAAGAGTTCAAAATAGCCAGTTGTTGTTGATTCTATAGCAGAGTTCAAGTATATTGTGGCTTCTGATGTAGCCAAGGAAGCAGTTTGGATTCGCACATTTTTTCAAGAGCTTGATGTGGTACCTAATAGTAAGGACTCTATCATAGTTTACCATGATAACACTATAGTGGTGGATCTTTCTAAATATCCAAGGTCACACTAAATGACAAAGAACATACTTCAGAAGTTCCATATCTTGAGGGGTTTTCTCAACAAGGTGAAGTTGTGATGAGTAAAGTATCCATAGAGAAAAACGTGGTGGACCCCTTGATAAAGGATTTATCTCAGCAGAAGCATGAGTATCATACGGGAGCCAATGGATTAAAAGCTATTGTCAATTGTATCTAGTGCAAGTGGGAGTCTGTTAGAGTTGGTTTCCTAGAACCAACTTATTTAGTACTTGATTACATGTTTTTCTTATTAAATAAGTTTTTTTATCATATCATAACTATTCTTATGCATAATATTTGTATATGATAATATCCTTAGAACATATGTCACCTTGAAAGGTCATAGTAGTTCCCCACTATAATGAGAACCTAGAGGTTCCATGATGTTATTCTTGAACCTTAGTCTATGACTGGATGATATTTTTTATGGGACACAGACAATATAGGTTACCAGGCGTAAGAGGCTCATAAGACATTGAGACACCTTCTCATGTTTTTCACCCTTGGTAATCTCCAAGATATAAGGTTATGAGAATAGTATAATCAATAGGAATTCTACATTTCCATGTGTCATTGGATGTTCTGTTCTTGCCCAAATTTACCCAATATTTTAGGTTTAAGTGGTCACTTGTAGTTTTTCTTAGGTTGTCGAATCCTCAGAAACCTAAGAAGAAACCTATAGACATGTACATTCTATAGACTGTTTTTGAATATTAAGTGGCCAACTTCAGGTTGATTTTAGATAGGTTTAAGTGAACACTAAAATACTTAAGTGAATTAAATTTAAAAGGATGATTTTATCCTAGGTTATCACTTGGGGTGGATTGGATGTATTCCTTTTTCAAATATTTCAATTTCTTATATTTGAGATGGGTTCATTTAAGAAGATAAAAAAACATCATCACTTACTGGTTTAATACCTAAACACTTTAATACTAATCACCTATACACTTGAAGGATCAAAGTTTTGTGAACTTCAAGTTAAAGTTTCGTATTATCACTTGAAGTGTGTGGCCTTAAATTCAACAAGGACGAAGAAGTTTAAAGATATTCAAACAAAATTCTCAATTAAAAGAAGTGATTAGAAATTAATAGAGTGAGAAATAACATCCAATCCATCCCCTTGATACTCCCTTGTATCAACCCATAAGTGGTTTATCCCTCCATTGATTCTATGGTTTCAATGGAAGTGGAAAGTAGACTCGTGAGGGAGGAATTTGAGAAGTAAAAAAAAGACAATGAAATAACAATCACTCCACCATTGTGTGATAATTTCACAAGGTTTGGTGTAAATAAATTAACACCTTGAACCAAAGGTATCAACATGATATTAAGAAGAAAAAATAAGAGTAAAAGAATAAATTTTATTAAGAAACTAAGGTTAATTTAACAACTTACATGAGAAAGACAAACTCAAGGCAACAAAATCACAACATAACATTACAATTAAACAAAGCACCCAAGATCCCAAACTCCTCCACCATCACTTCCTTAAATATAAATTTTTGAAGCCTTGGGTTGATCCTATAATATTCCAAGTCTTCTCAATTAATTTTGGTAGTCCATAATTGGGTGGAAAGTTGAGGGAGAGTTTATTTTTCTACCCTTGACAAACAATTTGAGCCAACTTGCACGACTCGACAGATGTGTTCAAAAGAGCATATAGATGGCAGAATTCTGGTAGTTAATAGAAGAAAAATGAATATTAAGATGTACCTAGATATCCTGTAAAATTTAATCCCAAAATAGTTTATGTTTTGGGAGATATGATTAAATTTGTGGGATGTTTTTCTTGGCCGCATAATCTGGCCCAGAATTTTATCTCCAAATTGGGCCACATAAAACTCCATTTAAAACTCCGAATTGGCTCTTGTCACTATTGGATGAAATGTTCCCATTTATTTCCCCTATATTTAGTTCAATTTTTATAATTATTGGGCTTTTATCATGGCCGCTAAAGTCTTTTTATTGGGATTTTGTCCAGTTTACTTGGCCCAGAATGTTGTTAATTCAAGGCCAACTTTGGTGGTCTTTTAATGAGAATATTCAAGTTCTCCAAAAGCATGAATTTTTCCTTATAGCACGGGGGACCTGAAAATAAAATATGAAAATAAAATCAAGACCATTTTTTATTTTAGGAGGTGTTCAAAAACGTACCATGTAATAATGCATTTTAAGAGGGAGTTACAATCATAATGTGAATTAATTTTCAAAGTATAAAACACACTAAAATGGTGTTTATGAATAATAAAGAACATGAATAATATATATATTAAAAATGAATATTATTCTAATTCAGTGGCTAATCACACCCCCCAAATTGAGTTTTTCTAGTCCCAATCAAAAATGTATGAAATTTGAATTCCCTTTTCCAAAACATTTCAATACACAATGATCACCAAGAACCCTTATACCAAAAAATCATGAAACCCATCAAAATAATTTAATACTAGATAGTTTCATAAGCACATCCTAATATCAATCCCATTCCTTTGTTCAAATTCATCACCATATTTCATCCAATATCAATTAAGCGTGATAATGTGTTGTACATTGGAATAGATATTGGGGTTCATCTTTATTAAAGGGGGAAATGATGGAAGTGCTGGGTGGAATCACATTTCAATATTAAGATTAGTATTTTATTTTTTTGTATTTTTTTCAAAAAAAATTCAATTTTTCCATGGTAATTGAAATTGCACTCAATAGAGTCAACCCATGTAGCGAGACTTTGCCGATGACTCCCAGGCTCAAAGACCTTAGGGAACCAAGTGAAGCAAACATACTCGGGCATCATCTCAAGTTAACTCGGTCAAAAACAAATTCAAATTACCGGAAATAGAGATAAAATTACTAACTTTGGGCCAGATAACTATGGAGTCACGATCCCCAAGTGTTGAAAGCCACGCATTAGATCCTTTCATTGCTCTACGCGCAAATTTATTGTTTTTTTATTGAATACTCATATTAAAAATAAAATGATCACCAAACCTATGATATTTATTTTGTGGACCCCATGAACTCAAAATAATACCCCACTATCCAAAGGACGTGTGTTGTGATTTTTTTATTTGGATGAAAATATAAATGATGAAATTTCACATTAGACAGTCACACTTTACAAAATCAATGCTCATAAAATTATACATGGATTAAAATCAGAATCAGGGCATGCTAAATTATATGATATTCAGTTTCAAGGTGTACAATGTGTATTATCATGTTCAAGGTTAAAGATAATTTTCATTCCACACATTTTTTTGTACACACAAAATTAATAATTTTCATTTTTAATTATTTTCACCCCCCCAACTTAGAATAACATTGTCCCCGGTGTTTAAAGAAAATAAAATTTAGAAGGGGGTAGAGGTAGATTAGAGGAGTTTTAAAAGTAATTTGAAATATGAGGATCATGGAATGAAGTCACCTGGTGGTTGAAGTTGAAGTTCTTGCTGCTCCAATTTAGTCCTTTGATATCCATGTCACTTGCAGATTTATCTAGTGGAAAATGGAAAAAAAACAATATATATATATAATAAAAAAAGTAAAATATAAGTATATATACAAAAATTATAGAATAAGGAATCACTATAAGCTGTAGGTCGGTGGTAAGTGTGTGCCCTTGTCTCCCTTCGGTCTTGGGTTCGGGTTCCCATGGCTTCGCTAATTGTGGTGGGGTATGACCCACAACCTACAACGTGTCCTTTTATATATATATATTTTAATTATTATTATATTTTTTTGTATTTTTATTTTAACCTACAAAGACATAAAAATAAAATAAAATAAACTGATGATACATTGTCTTCTTTTTAAATTTCTCAGTAAGGTATTACTCAAGGATCACACCACGTGACACAGATGAATATGGCACTCCCCTTTCATACCCATCCATACTCATAATAGAAGAACATGTCAACAGTCTAATTTTTTTAAATATAAAAATGATTCATTAATCCTATTTAAACAAAAAAGATTCACAATGATTAGAAACATGAAGACCATAGGTTGCCTCCCATGCAGTGATTTCATTCAACATCGTTAGCCCGACATGGATCCTAAATCTATCAATTTTTTCCTGGTTCATAGGTTGGCTATGTTAACTCAACCACTTTTTCCTATTTATTGAATGATTCAATGAATGGTTTTAACCTATGACCATTAACCTTAAAAATGTGACCACTTGTGGGATCCTGAATCTCTACTACCCCATGGGGGTACACATAATGCACTATGAATGGACTTGACCATCTAGACCTTAACTTTCCTAGGTGTAAATGAAGTTTCAAACTATACAAGAGCATGGATTTTCCCAGTTCAAAGTGTTTAACTTTGATATTCCTAGATTGGTAGGCTTTAACTCTATCTTTATTTATCCTTGAATTTTCATAAGCCTCCATCCTAAGTTCCTCAAGTTCATTAAGATCTAATTTCATCTTTGCTTCAGCCAAAGAAATGTCTAAATTCATTTTTTTGATTGCCCAAAATGCCTTATTCTAAATTTCAACGGGTAAATGGCATGCTTTTCCATAAACCAACCTATATGGTGACATTCCTAGTATGGTTTTTAAATCATTTCAATATGCCCAAATGGCATCCAAGAGTTTCTCATACCAATCTTTCCTATAGCGATTGACAGTTTTTTCAAGAATTTGCTTAATTTCCCTATTTTCCAACTCAACTTGACCATTGGTTTGAGGATGGTAGGCAGTGGAAACCTTGTGAGAAATCTCATAATTAGACATGAGTGAAGAGAATGGTCAGTTTCAGAAATGGGTTCCACAATCACTAATGATAGCTCTATGAATTCTGAATCTAGAAAATATATACTCTTTTAGAAATTGAATCACAACTTGATGATCATTGGACTTAGTGGGAATGGCCTCAACCCATTTTGATACATAATAAACAGCTAAAAGGATGTATAGATATCCCCTAGAGTTTGGGAAGGGTCCCATGAAATCAATTCCCCAAAAATCAAATATTTCAAAGACCAGAATGGGAGTGAGGAGCATTTGATTCCTCTTGGTAATGGATCCTAATTATTGACACTGAGGATAACTTTTGCAGAATTTAAAGGAATCATTAGTGAGGTTAGGCCGGTAGAAACCACTTTGTAGGATCTTTGTAGTAGTTTTCTTTGTGAAAAAAGTGGACTTTATATGCCTCTACATGACAAAATTTTAGAATGGACTCTTGCTCAGACTCGGGAACACATCTCCTAATGATTTGATCAGGATGAAACTTGAAGAGGTAAGGATCATCAAACACATAGTGTTTTACATCAGAAAGGAATTTCTTCTTAGCTTGGGTCCCTAATAATTTTGGAATGTCACCTATCACCAAATGGTTTGCTATGTCAGCATGCCATGAGCAATCACTCACATAACAGAGGTGCTCATCAGAAAATGAATCAGTCATAAAAATGTGATGTGAGTTGTCCTTGAATTCCATCCTAGAGAGGTGATCAGCTACTACATTTTTAACACCCTTTTTATCCTTAATGGTTAAATCGAACTCTTGAAGAAGAAGGACCCATCTAATCAATCTAGCCTTGACATCTTGCTTTTCAAAAAGGTATTTCATGGTTGAATGGTCAGTGAAGACAATGATGGGTGATCCTAAGAGATAAGAACTGAATTTATCTAAGGCAAATACAATAGCAAGCAACTCTTTCTCAATGTTGGTGTAGTTGATTTGTGCATCATTTAAAGATTTTATTGCATAAGCAATGACATATGAAGTTTTCTCACACTGTTTTCCTAAGACTGCTCCTACAGTGAAGTCACTCACATCACACATGAGCTCAAAAGGAAGTTTCCAATTTAGAGATTTCATGATAGGTGGAGAGATAAGAGATTACTTGAGTGTAGATAATGATTCATCACAGCTTTCTATCCATAAAAATGGAGCATCTTTCACCAATAGAGCACAAGGTGGTCGATAAATAGAGTTAAAATTCCTAATGAACCTTCTATAGAAACCATAATTTCCTAATAAGGACCTCACTTCCTTAATAGTTTTAGGAGAGGGAAGGCAATGAATGATGTCGACCTTATCTTTATCAACTTCAATCCCTCTACTAGATACCAGATGGCCTAGAACAAGTCCTTTACCATGAAATGGAATTTTTTCAAATTTAGGATGAGATTCTTATCCTCACATCTTGAAAAAATCCTTTCAACATTTAGAAGGCATCCCTCAAAAGTATCCCCAAAGATGGATAAGTCATCCATGAAGACCTCTAAACAATCCCCTCCATGTCCAAGAAGATTCACATCATGCACCGCTGGAAGGTACCAAGAGAATTACATAACCCAAAGGGCATGATCTTGAAGGGAAAAGTGTTGAATGGACAAGTGAATGTTGTTTTCACTTAATCCTATAAGGAGACCTCAATTTGATTATACCCTGAGAATCCATCTAGGAAGCAATAGAATTGATGACCTGCCACTTGCTTGAGGACTTGATCAATAAAGGGCAAGGGGAAATGGTCTTTCTTGGTACAAGAGTTGAGCTTACTATAGTCAATACAGACTCTCCATCCACTACTGACCCTTGTGTGGAGAAGGTCACCATCCTCATTGGTGATCACAGTGATTCCAACTTTATTTGAGATAACTTTAATTGGTCTTACACACTCACTCTCAGTTATGGGGTAGATGATACCTGATTTCAATAACTTAAGAAGTTATTTCCTTACCACATCCATAAGATTTGGATTAAGTCTCCACTGAGGTTGTCGACGTGGTTTGGATTCATATTCAAGAACAATCCTATGAGTTCCAATGAGTGGGCTAATCCCAATAATATCAAAAAGGGTCCATCTAATTGCTTTCTTATGTTTTTATAGGATATCCAGAAGCATCATCTCTTGATTGGCTTCAAGAGAGGAATAAATGACAACAGGAAAGGCTCTATTGTCCCCTAAGAACGCATAATTGAGTGATTAAGGTAAGACCTTAAATTCAAGATTAGATTGGTTATCACTTTCCAAGAAATGATGAGACTTTGTATTGAACTTAGTTTCTTTGTTCAGATTTCTTGATATAATTGGTTCCTTGTGAACAAGATTTTCATCCACTAAATTAGAGAGAGCAATGTCATGAATGGTTATGGACTCAATGTTATTTATTTCAACCATGGTATTATTGATTGGTGATTCTATAAAATCATCAATAGAGCTATCTGAAAGAGATTCAAGCCAAGGAGACAAATTCCCCTCATGTGAACAAAGAAAATCAATCTCTTCTTGACTTAAACATCCTTCAGTGATTCCTTGATGTTACTCAAGTTCACTATCAACACTACCTATCTAATTTACCTCATAGATCTCTTCATCATACCCAATTTGAGAGTTTTCATTGTATATGTTTAGATTAAGGCTCATGTTTCCAAAGGTTATTGTCACGTTCCCATTCCTAACTCGGATGGCTGAGTTGATTGTTGCTAAGAATGGACGACCAAGGATGATGGGGGTTTTCTCCCTAGAACCTAAAATTGGTTGATTTTCAAGAACAATGAAGTCATCTAGGTAAATTAAATTTTAAAATTTCACTAAAACATCATTTAAGATCCCCTTAGGAACTCGAACACTACGATCAGAAAGTTGAAGAGTGACATATGTGGTTTGGAGTTCTTCAAGCCCTAACTGACAATACATGGCATAAGGAATGAGGTTCACACTAGCTCCCAGATCATAAAGGGCTTTGATGACTTTTTTCTCTCCTATCTCAACATTTATGTATGGACATCCTGGATCTTTCAACTTTGGAGGAATGGTCCCTTGAATAGTGGTACTCACATTAGCATCCAAAAGGACTTGTTTTTTATGTGAAAATTTCCTTTTAAAATTGCACAAGTCCTTAAGGTACTTTGATTAGGCAGGAATGGTTTGGATTACATCTAGAAGGGGGATGTTCAACTTAACATGAGAGAAGATTTCCTTTAAAGTTTCATTCAGTTATGGTTTAGATTTTCCTCTCATGCGTTGAGGAAAGGGAGCAGGTTGTTTGATTGTTTGGTGTGGTTATAGTTCCTTCACATTCTCATTGGGTTTTTTACAATCTATGGGTGGTTCTTCATCATTTTCATGAGTTTTTGAAGCTTTTAATGGTTCTAGAATGGATTTTTCAGGTTTCTCAATGGATTTACCACTTCTTAAAATAGTTACTGCTTTGAGTTGTTCATGAGAGTTTTGTGTGTAACTGTATTATCCCCTTAAAGTTGAGGATGGTACCGCCTGAGTAGGCATGGGTGCCTTCTCAGTTTTAATGGTTTGCAGTTCATGTTTAAGGGATGAGAATTCTGAGTTTATTTTCTCCATTTTTTTACACAACTTCTCAAGGATTGGAAGAGGGACAGATTGAGTAGGGGCTTGTGCTAGTTGGTTTATCCGAGGAGGATACTTTGGTTGTTAGATTGGTTGTTTCATGGGTTATTGTATGGGTTATTGGTATTGTATAGGAGGGTTTTGGTATTGGACTAGTTATGGTTGGAATTGGTGATGGTTTTGAAAATTTTGTGAAGGGTAGGGGTTCAGTCCTTATGGCTGGATAGGTTGTTGGTTGGGTTGTTGGTTATCTTTCCAACGGAATCCTAGATGGTCATTGTACTTTGGATTGAAAGTGTTTTGGTACTGTGGATTCTAAAAGTTCATAGCATTAACCTATTCTGGTGGTCCTCCTATAATAACATCTTTAATGGAAGGTATGGTTGGGCAGTTGTTGTTCTTGTGGTCATGTTTGTCACAAATTGTGCAAACAAGGTCAACAGTTTGAATTTCATGGACCTTCCTAAGATCGATCTCCTCGACCTTCCTAGTGAGTGCAACAAGTTTCACCCTAAGGCTTTCCTCTTCCCTAAGTGTGTGAATTCCACCAGATTTGGGTGGCTTCTCATAGTAAAGTGATGTTCCCCATGTTTGGTTTTGTTCGTCCAGTCCTTCTAGATACTTGTAAGCATCATTTAAGGCTTTTTTTAAAGGTCCCATTACACATCAAGTCAATGAATTGTTTGTTCCTCAGGCCCAACCCTTTATAAAAAAATTTCACTTGTTCAGAAATAGAAAAACCATGGCGTGGAACCATGTTTAGAGTGTCTTTGAACCTCTCCCATGTTTCATAAAATGGCTCCCCTTCTTTTTCAAAAAAGTTGTGTATGTTCTTTTTAAGTGAAATTGTTTTGTGATGGGGAAAGTATTTTTTGTAAAATTCTCTTTACAATTGGTCCCAGGAGTGGATTGATGTAGGTCTCATATTTTTTAACCAATTCTTTGCTCGATCCTTTAGTGAGAAAAGAAAGAGCCACATCTTTGTTGACTCAAGTTGATGTGGTGGGAACATGGTTTCAACAATGTCATTAAACTCTCTGACATGAAGGTATGGCATTTCTGACTCCATCCCATGGAAGGTTGGAAGGTGGTTTAGGACATGAGGTTTAAAAATATAGTGGGATTCTCCTAGGGAAGTATGCCTAATTAAAGAGGGTTCATTGGTTCAGGCAGGTGTGAGGTAGTCATTCATGGTTTGATCGACTGCATTCCCTAAGTTTGGGGCTGCCTCATTTGGATTTCCATTTTGGTTCCCACCTGGGTTTATGAGTTGGTTTCTTTGAAGATATTCCATTGAAATGGGCTCAATTTTTGACTCTGGAGTATTAGGAAGGTTAGGATCTAATGTAAAGAGTTCCCTTGGTGTACTTGAATCCCCAACCCCATGACTATCCAACCTAACTAGACGGTTTGATTGGTCACGGGTGTAGGCGAACATGCGCCAAAAGAAAAAAAAACGAGAAAGGGAAAAGATAAGAGAATTTAGATGAGAATAGAAGAAATGGGAGAGAATATAATGGGTGTTGATATGACTTACTTGGGTCCCTGAAAATGGCACCAAAATTTGGTCTCGCCCAAATTTATCCAAGATTTTAGGTTTAAGCAGTCGTTTGTAGTTTAGCTTGGGTTGTCGAATCATCATAGACCTAAGAAGAAACCTATAGACACGTACATTCTATGGACTATTTTTGGATATTAAGTGGATAACTTTGGGTTGATTTTAGACAGGTTTAAGTTAACACTAAAATACTTAAGTGAATTAAATTTAAAAGGATGATTTGATCCTAAGTTATCACTTGGGGTGGATTGGATGTATTCCTTTTTCAAATATTTCAATTTCTTATATTTGAGATGTGTTCATTTAAGAAGATAAAACAACATCATAACTCACTAGTTTAATACATACAGACTTTAATACTAATAACCTATACACTTGAAGGATCAAAGTTTTGAGCACTTCAAGGTAAAGGTTCGTATTAGCATTTGAAGTGTGTGGCCTTAAATTCAACAAGGACGAAGAAGTTTAAAGATCTTTAAATGAAATTATCAATTAAAAGAAGTGATTAGAAATTAATGGAGTGAGAAATAACATCCAATACATCCCCTTAGTACTCACTTGGATCAACCCATAAGTGGGTTAGCCCTCCATTGATTCTATGGTTTCAATGGAAGCGGAAATTAGACTCATGAGGGAGGAATTGGAGAAGTAAAAAAAATACAATGAAATAAAAAATCACTCCACCGTTGTGTAATAATTTCACAAGGTTTGGTGTGAATAAATTCACACCTTGAACCAACGGTATCAACTTGATATGAATAAGAACAAAATAAGAGTATAAGAATAAATTTTATTAAGAAACTAAGGTGAATTGAACAACATACATGAGAAAGACAAACTCAAGGCAAAAAAATCACAGCATAACATTACAATTAAACAAACCACCCAAGATCCAAAAATCCTCCAATAGCACTATCTTAAATAGGAATTTTTGAAGCTTTGGTTAGAGTCTCCCATAGTCCAAGTCTCCTCAATTAATTGTGGTAGGCCATAAGTGGGTGGAAAGATGAGGGAGAGTTGATTTTTCCACCCTTGACAACAATCTGAGCCAACTTGGATGACTCGACAGATGTGTTCAAATGATAATATATATGGAAAAATTTTGGTAGGACATAGAATACAAAAATGAATAGTTGGATGTCCCCCAATAGATTGTAAAATTTCAGCCCAAAATAGTTTATGGTTTGGGAGATATGATTAAATTTGTGGGTTTTTTTCTGGGACGCAGAATCTGGCCCAGAATTTTATCTCCAAATTGGGCCGCATGAAACTCCATTTAAAACTATGAATTAGATCTTTTCACTATTGGATGAAATGTTCCCATTTATTTCCCCTATCTTCAGTTCAATTTTCAGAATTATTGGGCTTGGATCGTGGCCGCTAAAGTCTCTTTATTGGGATGTTGTCCAGTTTACTTGGCCCAGAATGTTGTTAATTCAAGGCCAACTTTGGTGGTTTTTTAATGAGAATATTCAAGTGCTCCAAAATCATGAATTGTTCCTTATAGCATGGGGGACCTAAAAATAAAATATTAAAATAAAATCAAGACCATTTTGTATTTTAGGAGGTGTTTAAAAAAGTACCATGTAATAGTGCATTTTAAAAGGGAATTACAATCATAATGTGAATTAATGTTCAAAGTATAAAATGCACTAAAATAGTGTTTATGAAAAATAAAGCACATGAATAATATATATATTAACAATGAATATTATCCTCATTTAGTGGCTAGTCATGTTCCTATCTACGGACGTGCGTATTGATATTTAGACTTTAAGATTATCATTAATAGATATCATGAATTGTGTACTTTGATGTATTGATAAAAAAATGTTATGACATATTTTTTTAGTGAAGTACGATACGTTGGGTGTGTCCCAGGTGATATAACATTAATGGATAATGAAATAAATGATTTATCCCTTTTGTCTCTTGAAAAAAGTTGATATATCAATCCCTTTGATAGAAATCAAATTGCCTACATAAATCCATGACCATGGTGTTTGATGGGCGTGTTCATTTCCAGAAATTCAGAGAAATAGGAATTAAGCATATAGGGTGATGGAACAGACATGAAACCTAATTGATTTGATATATTATGATAAAAGAATTGTAGTACATGGTAAATGTTCATATGTGGTTGGACATCGTTGTGACGTTAACTTCTTTCTTTATGAATGTCTCAGCATGTTGCTAGACACTAACCTTGAACTTTAAACAGTTTTGCCTAATGTCACTAAGAAAGAGGCTAGAAGGTCACACACTAAGTGTATCTGCAATATCAATTAAATTCTAGTGTTGAATTTGACAATTTCGACTAGATAAGATTTGTTCAGTTTAAGGGATATCCATAATTTAATCGCAAGTTATTTAAAAGAATAAGTGAGTTAAATAATAATAATACATATTTGTTTGTAAGTTTGGAGAATATAATATTTATTATATTTATAAATGAATAAATGTAGTGATATTTATTTATTAAATAAATAATCATTATTCAAGGATCAGTAAATGTAGACGTGGGAACACAAACTGAGTTTAATTATCTGAATGGAAATGATATAAATGATATTTATTTATATTCTTTATGTGTTTCACATGTCAAGTGTTTAATAATAATATTTATATTATTATTATTGGACATGAGGTCAACTAAGAATTATGGAATTGGGAAAGGTCTTGTGTGTTATTTGTCAACTCTAAACCTACCAAAACAAATATCTAATTACATATCTTTACTAAAACACAATTGGTGTGTACAATGGATAGAGTGAAACTCTCTCAAGACATGGAGAGGGATCAAGATATATAGAGTGATCTCCTACCCTCCTCTCTCAATCCAATAAGAGAACATCAAGATCTCTTCCTCTCTCAAAAAGAATTCTATTTTAGTAAACCACGAACAACGCAAACGATCATGATTAGCCGTGCTAGCACCCGATGATTCTGCAACATCGTTCAAAGATTGTGATGTATGTGTGGATCACTACTAGAGGGATTCTTCACTTGAATCCTATAGCGCAATAACAATGTAATGATATCTATTTCACTGATCATTAATGGAGATAGAATTAAGAGTTAAGATAATTCTCCCTGCTACAAAACCAGGTTTATCCAACATCAAGGCTTTAACAATGCTGGCTAAAAGAATTGTTAAAGACATCATTTGTCAGTGCTAGAAAAATCACTTTTAAAGGAGGTCTTTAACAAAATGTTTTTTTAGCGTGGTTAAATGGGGTCTTTAACAACTCTAAAAAACACTGTTAAAGGGGGAATATTTATCAACGCTTGTAAAAAAACGTTGATAAAGGTCCCCCCCCCCCCTTTATTAGTGCTTGTAAAAAAACACTGATAATGGTTGAGCCTTTATCAGAGCTTTTAAAGAATCACTGATAAAGGGTATGCTTCATAAAAAAATATTTCATTAAAAATAATCTATCAATATATAAATATATTTATATTGGTATAAATATAATATATATTTTTTAAATATGTTTTAGATAATTCTAAATATGCATTTACACTAAATATGTAAGATATTTAGTGAAAATAACTTATAAAATAATTAAAAAAATATTATTAATTAATAATTTTCTAATTATTATAGAGTAATAATCATTTAATAATAGCTGGATGACATAAAAATTAAATGAATTAACGAACAATCTATGATAAGTTGAAAACATGACTTGAACTTCAAACGACCATAAATTTTGATCCGAGTGTCCGTTTGGGTTTTACCACATATCAAATTGAATATTGTGATGAGATCTACGCCCTATTAATTTAGGGGAACTTCCAGTCACATTTTTCAAGGCCAAAAAAGGTCCATAAGGACTCCAAAACTAAGTTTTTAGTGGGGGTATCCTAATTTTGTAACATTCGATGGAATTTCAGTCTCATTTAAGGGGGTTTTGTTGTCTTTTTTCAGTAAGGACTAACTTTATTCTCAGGAGTTACACTCGTATTGATATAATCACTACTGAAAAATGGACTTGTACCCATGGTTTTTCAAAACCGTGGGTATAGGTCATCTATACCCACGATTCTGGTCAAAACCGTGGGTATAGATTTTTTTTAAAGACCTATACCCACGGTTTTGCAAACCCGTGGGTATAAGTTTTTTTTTTTCAAGTCGTATACCCACAGTTTTGGCCAAAATCATGGGTATAGGGTTTTTTTCGGAAGACCTATACCCACAGTTTTGGCCAAACCGTGGGTATAGCTTTCCCGGCGGCAAAAAAAATTACGCGGGACAACAAAAATATTTGGTGGGAACACGGTTTGGATTAATATAATAACAAAGATACACATATAGAAACAAGTAATATGTGTAGGTTGGTCGGCCAGGCAGTCTGAATTTGTAAAGTCGGTTGACTGTTTGAATCTCGGTGAGTTTTTTTTCTAATTAATGAGTTAAAATTAATATAAGTGAGTAGATGTATTCATATATATAACAAGATTTATGCAGATCAGTTGGTCAGGCGGCGTGAAATGATAAAACAGGTCGCGTGTTCGATTCATGTCGTTAACATTTTTAGATATGTGGCGCTATTAATGTATTTATATAAATATATATATATATATATATCGAACATGCGGTTGGCTCGGTTGGTCAGAGAGGGCGGATTTTTGGTGGGGGGTTTCGTGATCGAAACTTGGGATTCTCATTTTTTGAATATAAATCCCCACGGTTTGAAAACTGTGGGGGAAGTGTTGTGCCATGCTGTACAGTGTGGGTGGCACCCCTATACCCACGGTTTGTCGTGGGTATAGTCTCAGACCCCTATTGTGATGCCTCTCAGCCCCACGGTTCCCAAAACCGTGGGTATAGGTCGTCTCTCCAATAGTGCATGGTTTTGAAGTTTTATCAATTTTCACAATTTAGTTTTATTTATAATTAAATAAATGCATATTTTATTATATTTACTTATAATAAATCATTTGTATAAATACATGTATCAACATATTTACATATAAATGTATTTTTAAATATATAAACTAAATATTTATTATTCATTTTATTTAAAGTAAACAATTATCCATTTTATTTACCCTATACAAATGCGCTAATATGTATATATATGCCTATACAAGTAATGTTTATATATAAACATGTATGTGTCAATGAACAAATGTGTGTGCGTGTGTGTTCTAATATATGTAAATAAATACATATTCTAAAAATGTATTTAAAACAATATATAACCATTTTTTACATTATACAAATATATATATATATATATATATATCATGTTTATATATACATATATGTGTGTGTATTAATAAATAGATATATATTTATATTATATTGTAGTATATGTAAATGAATATAATATATAATATATTTAAATAGATATAAGTATATATATCACACACACGCACATATATATTTTATAAATGTATTTAAAAATAATTATATAAATATATGAATAGAAAATATATGTGTAAATATATATATATATATATAAAAACAAAAATATTATTAAACAAACAAAAAAACAACATGGTGCAGTGGTAAAAGTGTTTCATCTTTAAAGTAAAAGTGCAGGGTTCGGATTCAGGCGTGTGTAGGAGGAGAGAAATTTGCAAACCACTATTAAAGGGGTGTTGGGGTGAAAAGTGATGATAAAGTGGGGGTAGAGCGTTGTTAAAGGGGTCGTGGAAGCACTGATAAAGGGGTCAGGTGCTCCAAAAAAATATAATTTTACCCCCTTTAATAGCGCTTTTTGCAAGCTTTGTTAAAGCCTACCCTTTAACAGTGCTTGTGTAGACAACACTTTATAAGCGCTGTTAAAACCCAGTTTGTAGTGGTGTCTATGTCTGATTATAAATTAATTATAAATTACATGTGAGATCCTCCTCTTTTGGTTCTGACATTTTAATCTAGTTAAGTAATCTATTGTTTTCGTTGGATGTGATGTTTTGATCATGTGAAGTAATGATTATCATGATTTACGACTTAAAATTGAGTTGGTAATACCAGCACATAATGATTCTACTGTGCCCAGAACCTACATGCACTTGGTATGACATTTCTTATGCAGTGGGAGTTGTAAGTCGATTCATGTCGAATCCGGGAAAGGTACATTAAGAGGATGTTAAATGGATCTTTTAGCATTTGAAGTGAATAGAAGGCACAACCTTGTGTTATGGGACAAATGATCCTTTGCATAGATGTGTTGATATTGATTTCATCAGAGACTTAGACACCCGGAAGAGCACAACATGATCTGCATTTACCTTCGAAGGAACAATAGTCATTTGAATGTTAAGGCTATGGAAGCTTGTTACATTAAGTACAATGGAAGCTAAGTATGCAGTTTTAATAGAAGCTGGCAAAAAAATGATTTGGTTGGTGAAATTTCTAAAGAAGCTCGGAAGAAGTTCGGAAAGAGGTGTTATTTTCTACGATAGCCAAAGTGCAATCTACTTGGCTAAAAATCTAATGTTCCATGTAAGGACAAACACATCAACCTAAAGTATCATTTCATTCAAAATTTACTAGAGGAGAGGGTGTGAGATTTATGAAAAATTGTGGCAAGCCAAAATTCGATAGACATGTTTACCAAGGTGATAGATCATGAAAGCCCAAGGTAACATTGTGCCTCGATAGGGCTTGGGTAGATGGAAGGGGGAAACGGAGGAGCACTCATGCTTGTGATTGGAGGAGGAATTTTCCCAAGTATGGAGAGTTGTTCAGGTTCCCTGAAACAAGTTTTCAAGTGGGATACTGTTGGGAGGTGAAGTCTATTTCAGTTAGCGAGAAGTTAGTTCAACATATTAAGGTCACCAAAATTATGGTCATTAAAATTTGAAGCGGTGTAGGGTGCAAATAACGGTAGTGGGCCTTCTCCAAGGATAGTAAGACCATTGAAAGTTCACATTTTCCAATGATTTTACGGTGAGGAGCTGAAAGGTCCAGAAGTTTAACAAAGCTGAAGGGTCACCGGGTTGGTAACCAGTCTAAGGCGGTCATGTTTAGTGATATGTGATTTAGGGGAGCAAACGTTATAGGTTGACTAGCTGATATATAAGCAATGGGAAGCAATGGGACCTCAGTGTTAAGTATGCATTCAATAAGATATTAAGTGGAGTGAAAATCTTGTGTGGATTACTCGTACTTTGTAATCCTATTTTGTAATCTATTATACCTCTGATTATTAATGGAATTGCAGTGGTGTTTCTCCCGTGCACGTTGGGCTCACTGTCTGAAGCACGTAATCTATTGTGTTCTTTCTCGCTTTGAATTTCTGTTGAATGTATTTTTGTTTGTCTTGAATGTTTGTGAGTTTGCTTGAGTGATCAAGGAAGATTTTGTGCAGTCAGTAGGGTGTGAAGTCTACCTACTTCCAGTATACCTAATCATGCAGGGAACTTTTGGAGTTCGGTTTTTCGTTGCACTTCTGCGTGGGAACTTCTAGTGGATTGATATGCAAAGTTTGGTAGTTTTATTGGAACCACGCAGTGGTTCAGGTATGCGTTTCCCCAACTGTTTCTCCCTTCTTCATTCCCCACATTGATTCCACCGAAAAATATTTAGGTCTTCGCGTTCACCAAAATGACCGTCGCCAAAGCGTGATGGTATTCGCACGAGTGGTTGCATCGTAAGGTATGATTTAGGTGATATCGTTGATTACAATCCACCCATACGTAAGGGTCACTTTAGACACCCCACGACATAGTGGCACCACTCCCACAAAAATGAGCGTTACACCTTTCCCCGTTTTACATTGGGACTTCAAAAAAACCTCCCCAAACACCACGCCCTTTAAAGCAGGCGTTTTACACCTCGGGTCCACCACACATCAAAACGACCAGTTCTACACAACTGCAACCTCAAAATGACTTGCACCATGGCTTCCAAAACAAGGAACTTGGGCCCTAGAGAGGCAAACTTCACCCCTTTCTTCCGAACCACCCCCAAACTTCCTCTCGACACTCCCAAAGCCCGGAAAAACATAAAGGCCTGTGAAGGTATGACCCGTTACAATGTATGTTGTTAAAAACAATATTTAACAACATACATATTTTGCATATTGTAATTCTATTAATTTCATGTGAATTAACACCACGAATAACATGCATGTTGTTATATGTAATAAATACTATATAAAAATAATACAACATTTTACAAAACATCTTAAATGGTGACATATACTTATTATGACGATGAACTACGCATAAAATGTACAATTTTTTAGAAGAGAGATTTATATTTTATAAAATGTCATCTAATTATATTTTTATTTGTGATATGAATCTTTACTAACTTGAATCACACCGAGGTTTGATCCTTAAAACTAAATTATATTTATCTATACACATACATACATAAACACAGAAAAATATATATATAAAATATCAATATCGGCATGTGATATATATTATTGTTCATAATTCAAACACAGCAATTTCTTGTTATTTCTGTAAGTCATTTTCAATCATCAAATAAAAAACATGTTCCCCGTAAAAAAACACATCAACCCGCAGATGCACGCGAAAAGACAACGACCGACTCCCCTTACCGGCGATTTCCCCATTCGCGCAATGCCAAGGAACCTCCCCAAAATTTATCCTTCTCGCCTTCCCGTTTCGCGCGATGCCGAAGAAGCGCTGTCCCTCCCAAAAGTTCTCCCTCTCGCTTTCCCCTTGGCGATGAAACTGTTCCATGACTGGGAGTACTCTCGGGTTCAGAAGCTGCCCATGGATTTATTGGGTTCCGAAGCTGTGAGCGAAGTTCTCGATCTTGATCCTTCACCCCGAGAGATAAGTGGAAGAAGAATCATCTAAGGATGCTAAAGATGAAGCGTCGGCAGATGAGGTAGAGATCCAAGTAGATTGACGGGTCATCATCTCTTTTCTCGGATCCACTAACACGGGGGCATCATTTTTTACTGTGTTTTGGTTTCATTGGATCATTGTAACTGGATGCGTTGCAGTGTGCCAATTTGTGTATTTATTGGTTCTATATGTTGTTTTATCTGTATACAAATTTATTTCCAAGGAATTTATATATTAGGCTATAAGCCCCCAGGGTGCAGTTCCCCTATGGGGTCTCGGCCAGGTCTCGGGTTGAAGTCTCCTCGAGTAATTCCCTTTTGGTAGTGTAGGATTTTGTTGTATTTGGCCCCCCTTCCGGGATCTTTGTAAGTATTTCAGGCTCTAATTTCTCCTTTCACAGCTATTGCTACTTTTTCCTGCAATTTTGTGAGACTGGTCTGGTGTGGAACCACTGAGGTTTCTTCTACAAGATGCTGCTGAGAACAATCTAGAGGGAATTTTAGGAATTCTTTCGGACATCAGTATTGTTGGACACAATCATCAAAGGCAAGTTCAGAAGTTTTTAGTTGCTCATCCATTTAATTGTTACTTTTCCCATGTTAAGTTTTTTATTGCAATTTTTTCGGACTGTTTCATTATTATCAGTCTAGATCTTTTATCTTTTTTATATTTCTTAAAATGACATCAGCATTGATATATCGTTGAAGAAATATAAACCTATCTTAAACATATTGAGCTTGGCATCTGAGTTTTATACTTTTGTGGCCTCTGAATTTTTGTAGAAAGCCAATTAAATATTTTCAATCAAATCTTCTAGTAGTTGATGAGAATCTTTTTTGTAGCTTCAATTGACTGCTGCACAATTGTTTATAAATTTAATAAATCATTGAATTTATAAACTTTTAAAAATCTTTTTGTTAAACCTAGTTTTATTATATTGGGTATTTCTGAGTCCCACATCACAATTCTCCAACATGTATTCCATTTTAGTCATCTATAAAAAAATGTCCCCACCTCACATTGTGGTAATGGGAATTCACCATTTACATGGTATCAGAGGGAAAATCCTAATAATTTCCGCTGCCCTCCCTTCTCTCGGAGAATCCCTTCTGTGCGGCGCTCTTTGCCCCGCCCTCTCCTGTGGTCTCCTGGTTCTGTTCGGCCCTGCCTTCCCCGTTGGCTCCCCGCGGACTCCCGGCTCTGCCCTCCCGTCGGCCTCCCTGATTCAACCGGCCCTGCCTCACCCGCCGCGCCTCCTGATCGTGACGCCGTTGCCCGGTCCCCCGCCTCTCCCGGTCCCGATCCAGTAGGTTCGCCGTCCAACCTCCCCTGTGCGCTGCGCGACTGGGCAACCGCCGCCCTCAGTTGCTCCTCTGCGGCCGTCTTGTCGAACCCCGACGTCGTCCGCGCTGCCCTTATAGTTGGACCACCCGCTCACCAGCCCTCCGCGGCCCAGCTCCCGGCTTGCCGCCTCGTCGCGGTCCTGCTGTAGATCCAGCCTCGACGGCCTTTAAGGGCGTCACCTTCCTCTTCACCGGTTGCCGCCGCCCCTCTTGGCGCCTCTCGGTCCCAACGCGACTCTCTTGCCTCTTTGTGCGAGACGCCCGACGGACCTCTGACGGATCTTCGCCTCCCTTCCATGTGCGTCGGCTCCTCCCATCCAGTGCGCACCCCACCCAGACGGCTCTCCTGACGCCTCTCGTCTGACCTCTCTCGTTGGCCTCCACTGTCCGCTGCTCAACAGTCCCCGATGAATCCCCTCCCTGCGCGCGCTCCACCTGTGCGCAACCCAGGCGCCTTATCCGATCGCGTGCACGACCCGACCCGCCTTCGACGGGTACCGGCCCCGCCCTCCGCGCGGCTTCCCGGTGACGTTCGGCACCGCCCTCTCGCTGTCTCCTGGCATCGATCTGCCCCGCCTCTCATCAGCGGGTCTCTAGGCCCGCCTCCTCGGTCTCCTGGACTTCCCGCCCTCCTCGACGCTTCCGGCCACCGCCTCCGACGGGGTCGCCCGCCCTCCAGCGGCTTCCCGACTTCGTCCGGCATTGCCTCTCCTCGTTGAGTCCCGACCCTGCCTCCTTGCGGCCCTTCCCGGTCCGCCCTACTTGCGGCCTTCCAGCGATCTCCCGGTCACCGCTCTTCTCGGCGCATCCCGGCCCGCCTCCCGCTCTGGCTACCGTCATCGCCACGGCTCCCGTACCACCGACGACCCTTTTCCGGGGGCCTGCTTCCCTCGTGACGTCTATGGTTGGCACTTCCGCCCTCGGGACTCCGACACCATCTCCACGCCGACGCTCCTGCAAGGCCGCCCCCCCCTCAGCTGTCGGCCTTCCCGCACGACAGCCCCACGCTTCATCCCTCCGTCTGTGCGCCCGCCTGAGCAGTTGTCCCATGCTTCGTCACTGGTCTCGAGTACCCGGTACAGACTGGCGCTCTCGCCGGAGGAGATTGCATTTATACAATCTTATCGGGCTGCCTTGCCTCCTTCCTCTTCTCCAGCCACCATTGTTCAGACTGTTGGCCCTGCTGCGGGTATCTCTCCCCCGACCGACAGCTTGGATGCGTGACTTTGGTGCGTCTGAACATCTCATAGGAGATTCTGGTATGTTCATTACCTATCATCCACATATAAGTGCCTCTGAAATTACTGTTGCTAATGGATCGAAAATCCCCATTGTGGGCTTTGACACATGCTCATTGATCCCGTCTATTCACCTGGTTTCAGTAGCTCATGTTCTTGATAGTCCCTTTAATCTTATCTCCATTAGGAAACTCACCAAAGATTTAAACCGTGTGACTACTTTTACTTCTTCTGGTGTTGTTTTTCAGGAGCGGACGACGAATCGGGAACTTGGTCGAGGTCATCTTCAGAATGGGGTGTACATGTTTGATACCCCACCATCTCTTGCTTGCTCTTCCACCTCAGCCTATGCCCTTGACCTTCATTCTCGTCTTGGTTATCCACCGACTTCCATCCTACAAAAGTTTGCCCCCCCCCAATTTAGTCCTCACATTTCCTTCCATTGTGAATCCTGCAAGTTTGCTAAACATCGGGTGACGTATGTTCCTCGATTGGAACCGCGTGCCGTGAAACCTTTTGACCTTGTTCATTCCAATGTATGGGGTCCTTGCAGGGTTCCTAGCCAGTTCGGTACAATTATTACATATCTTTTATTGACGACTACTCACGCATGACATGGCTTTACCTTCTTGGTGATCAGTTTGGAGTTTTTTCTACTTTTCAGACCTTTTATAATGAAATTCATACTAAATTCTCCACCTCTTTTAAATGTCTCCGCTCCGACAATGGACAAGAATATTTATCCACTTTCAGCAATTTCTCAATGATAAACGCGTCATTCATCAAACATCCTGCCCCGACAGACTTAGCAAAATGGAGTGACCGAGCGGAAACATCGCCATATTATGGAGACTGCTCGTGCCCTTCTATTCCACATGAAGGTGCCTCTCCTTTTTTGGTCCGATGCCATCCTGACTGCTACCTACTTCCTCAATCGACTCCTTTCTTCTATCTTTCAGGGGGAGACTTCTTTTCGGACTCTGTTCTCCTCTCTTCCTCTTCACTCACTTCCACTCCGTGTGTTTGGGTGTCTGTGTTATGTTCGGGACACTTGCCCCAACCTTTCCAAATTTTCTCCCAAATCCCTCTGTTGCATATTCCTCGGATATTTCCGCACTCAACGCGGATACCGGTGTTTCTCTCCCGACTTACGGTGATACGTCATCTCTGCTGATGTGTCGTTTGTTGAGGGCTCTTCATTCTCTCTTCCCTCTCCCCATCCAGACACTACCATCGATGATTCACTTCCTCTCATCATCCACCCTCCTCTGGTGTCTCCCCCTGCTGATTACCGGTTTGGTACAGGTCTACTCCCGTCGCTCATTGACTGTGCTTCCCGTCCAGGCTGAGGAAAACACCGTCCCAGCTTTGTCCGATGAACCTGTCCCAACACCGGACGACTTGCTAGAATACTCCTCTGTATACATCTTCATACAGAGGTTTGTCAGCTCTGGAGATGATATCTATTCCCCGTACGGTTGGCGATGCCAAATCTCACCCGGGGTGGCTACAAGCGATGCGGGATGAACTGCAGGTAGGGGTGTAATTTCGGCCCGACCCGGCACGGATAGGGCCGGGCCGGGCCTGCCACGCAAAAAGTCGGGCCGCGGACCACTATTTGGGCCGGGCCGGCTTGGCCCGAACAACTCCATGAGGCGGCCCGAGCCCGGCCTCGAGCCGGCCCAAACCATCGGGTCGGGCCGGGCTGAGCTTTTTCGAGTCGGGCCATGGTGGACTTTTATTATTTTCAAAATAATTGTTTGTTTTAAAACTTTTTTTAAACGTTTTTATTTAAACATTTTTTTGACATTTATTTAAAACGTTTCTTTATTAACATTTTACAGTGGGTAGATATGTTTTTTTTGTCTAAATAGATTTATATATTGTGAATATATATATATTATTTACAAATTGTAAAAAAAATAATGAGGGGTGCGCAACAGTAGTGGGTGAGTTTAAAGCCTTATTATTTAAACGTTTTTCTAACATTTATTTAAAACATTTTTTTACATTTTTTTTAATTATTTATAATTTTTTTAAGCGTGTGTTAATATTTTTTATTTAAATTTTTTTTTACATTTTTTTTAAATGATTAATTCAAAACATTTTTTAATTTTTTTTAAACGCATGCTTTTTACAAGTATTTTTTAAAAACATGTAACTTTATTTTCATATTTTAATGTAAAAAGTATTTTTTATGTGTTTGTTTAAAAAAAATTAATTTAAATGTTTGTTTTAAAAACCTTTTTTAATCATTTTTATTTAAACCTTTATTTAAACCATTTTTTAACACTTGTTTAAAACGTTTTTTTTACATTTATTTTTAGACGTTTAATTTAAAACGTTTTTTTGAACACATATTTTTTACATGTATTTTTTTAAACATTTAACACGTTTTATGTAAAAATATTTTACAGTGGCTGGATATGTTATTTTTTTAAATAGATTTTTATATGTTTATGAATTTATATATATTATGTACAAATTGAAAAAAAAATTAATGAGTGTTTGGGGGGTGCGCAGCAGTGGGTGGTGGGTTTAAAGCGTTGTTATTTAAACGTTTTTTTATCATTTATTTAAAACATTTTTTACATTTTTTTTAACTTATTTATGAAAAGTATTTTTAAGCGTTTGTTTAATTTAAAACATTTTTTTAAACGATTTTTAATTTTTTTGCAGGGCTGGCCTTACCCGGCCCTGTCTGGGCCGAAATTACACCCTTAGGGGGTGTGCAGCAGTGGGTGAGTTAATTTTTTTCTAAATAGATTTATATATGTATATATAGTATATATAATATATGCTAGTTTTATCATATTTAAAAAACAATAACGAGGTTGGGGGTGTGCGAATATCATTGGGTGAGTAGTTATTTTTTTGTTAATATATAGTACGTTATTATATATATATATATATAATAAGAGAAAATTGTAAAAAAATAATTTGGAGTTGGAGGTGCGACGCAGTGGGTGCGACGCAGTGGGCGGATTAATTTTTTTTCTGAATAGATTTATATATAATATATGCAAGTTGCAATATATTTAAAAAAATTAATGAGGTTGAGGGACGTGCACGAACATCATTAGGTGAGTGTTATTTTTTTGTTAATATAAAATAAGTTATTATATATATAATATTAAATCATTGACACACACACAGAAATATATTATTAATGGATTTTTAAAAGCCACACTTAATTGATATATATTATTAATAGCTTTATATATATATATTATTAATGGCTTTGTTTATATATATATATATAATTGGTAGATTTGTTTTTATATATACATATATATAATATTCAAGTTTCATCGTATTTAAAAAAAAATTAGCGCGGTTGAGGGTGTGCGCGAACATCATTGGGTAAGTGTGTTATTTTTTTGTTAATATATAATAAGTTATTGTATATATAATATTAAATCATTGACACACACATATTATTAATGGATTTTTAAAAGCCACACTTAATTGATATATATTATTAATAGCTTTATATATATATATTATTAATGGCTTTGTTTATATATATATATATATATTATATCATATCATATCATTGATATATATATATATATATATATATATATTATTTGTAGATTTGTTTTTATATATACATATATATAATATGTAAGTTTCATCATATTTAAAAAAAATTAGTGAGGTTGGGGGTGTGTGCGAACATCATTAGGTAGGTGTGTTATTTTTTTTGTTAATATATAATAAGTTATTATATATATAATGTTAAATGATTGGTTGTTGACACCGAAAAACGCGTCCCCAAAATTTTTCAAATGCACCCATACATGATCCAAGATCGTAGCCCATTTCGCAAGCTTTGATTTGGTAGGTCATAGGGCTCGAACGGAGTTACGGATTAGGAGTTATGGGCATTTGAAGTTGGGCTGAAAAACTGGTTCGCGAAGCCCATTCGCGAAGCTCCCTCCACGATCACGGAGCCCCGTCGCGAAGCAAGGAGGTGGGACGGCTCCGCGAACCCCTTTGACGTTCGCGACCCGCCGCGAAGCCAGGAGGCGGGATGCTCCGCGAACTCTTTTGACGTTTGCGACCCGCTGCGAAGCTTGGAGGCGGGATGCTCCGCGAACCCCTTTGACGTTCGCGACCCGCCGCGGAGCAAACTCCGTCTTTGCGCCGAGCGAGCTCTGCTTCGCGGCGCCTCTCCCCTTTAAATACCCAGCTCACCCCCCTTCGCAGGAGGCCACTCCGCCCCTTGGGCAGCCGATCTCCCGGTTCGCGGAGCTCCGCTTTCCTTCGCGAAGCAGCTCCGCGAGCAGCTTCCTTCGCGATGCTGCTCCGCGAGTCCATGCTCCTCGAGTCCATGCTCCGCGAGCACCCTTTGCTCCGCGAGAGACCTTTGCTCCGCGAGCCGCCTTTGCTCCGCGAGCCGCCTTTGCTCCGCGAGCCGCCTTTGCTCCGCGAGCCGCCTTTGCTCCGCGAGCCGCCTTTGCTCCGCGAGCCGCCTTTGCTCCGCGAGAGCCCTTTGCTCCGCGAGAGCCCTTTGCTCTGCGAGTCCATGCTTCGCGACGCCATGCTCCGCGAAGATCTATCCTTTGCGATGCTTCTACCTTCGCGCCCACCGGTCCATACCACGGGGGCTGCGCCCCCGCACCCCCGCACCCCCGCTCGGGTCAGTGCTGGGCTGCGGTCCCGGCCCTCCGGGCCGGTCCCTTCGCTACCGCCACTCACCCCATGAAAAATGGAGAGTCACACCGTGAACTTTTCAGGTCAAGATGTTGGCATTTTCCATTGCGCCCTTATGCGCAGCCTCCTTCCACCTATGGAATACCATGATTTGAGAGACTCCTCCGCACACCATGAAACACCTTGAGTCGACATATTCCTCTTGGTTCCATTCCCATGTCGTGAGATTCTCATCATCAATTCCCCGAGTACCTTGAGTCAAACCATTCCTCAGACAACTCCTCCAAACCCTATCACTTGACTCCTATGCCAGGTCGAACCAGAAATGGCCGCCCTTGCGTAAGTCCCAACACTAACTATTGCTAGGCGCCTT
The DNA here is from genome assembly GCA_963277665.1 of Viscum album. Lineage (NCBI taxonomy): Eukaryota > Viridiplantae > Streptophyta > Magnoliopsida > Santalales > Viscaceae > Viscum > Viscum album. Next base: position 1,649,173,895 of record OY728159.1, read on the forward strand.
ATGCCTAACAGTCCTATCTACATGACTATAAACTGTAGTACTCCCTATGTGCCAAACATATGATGCCTCTTACTTTAAACAAGAGATACCTTATGCTCCAAGCATAAGATGCCAAACAGTCCTATCTACATGACTATAAACTGTAGTACACCCTATGTGCCAAACATAGGATGCCTCTTACTCCAAACAAGAGATGCCTTATGCTCCAAGCATAAGATGCCAATAGTCCTCCCTACATGACTATAAACTGTAGTACTCCCTATGTGCCAAACATAGGATGCCTCTTGCTCTAAACAAGAGACGCCTTATGCTCCAAGAATAAGATGCTAACAGTCTTATCTATATGACTATAAACTGTAGTACACCCTATGTGCCAAACATAGGATGCCTCTTACTCCAAACAAGAGATGCCTTATGCTCCAAGCATAAGATGCCAACAGTCCCCTCTACATGACTATAAACTGTAGTACGCCCTATGTGCCAAACATAGGATGCCTCTTACTCAATATAAGAGATGACTTATGCCCCAAGCATGAGATGCCAATAGTCCTCTCTACATGACTTTAAACTGTAGCAATCCCTATGTCCCAAACATAGGATGTCTCTTGCTCTATATGAGAGATGCCTTATGCTCCAAGCATAAGATGCTAATAGTCCTCTCTACATGACTATAAACTGTAGTACACCCTATGTGCTAAACATAGGACGCCTCTTGTTCCAAACAAGAGAGATGCCTTATGCTCCAAGCATAAGATGCCTAATGCCATGATCACAGTGGCGTAATTTCAAGAGTGTTGGAATCCGTTCAAACATTCCATCACTCCACCTCACGCTTTGCGTGTCCTTCATTCGGATCTTCATCCACTTCTATGTCTAAAGGGACCCCCTAACGGCCTGGTCCCATGCCGCATCAGCTCACCTACCGTCCTGGGCCAACGCCCCGTAAGACTTTGGACAACGCTTCGAGTCAGGTCCTGTGTTTCGAACACGGTCAACAGTCGACCCTCATTTGCTTGTCCCCATTTCAGGCTAATGCGACATGGATGCTGTGTTTCGAACACGGTCAACAGTTACCCTCCATCGCCATGCCACCCTCCTTGCGTTCCGAATGTCGGGCATGTGATTCACACTTTTCACCTCCCTTTGTTCGGACTGATTCCAACGCCCTTGACATTATCCCTCTTGTGCACTAGCGCAAAGGCGAAAGCCTCAGCCCACCCGTGGGTTGGGGTGACCTCATGGCCAGACATGAGGAAGACATTACGGGCAGCTTCCTTGCGTAAGCCCCATCCACCATTGCCGCTCTATAGCGGCACCCGGGCAGCTTCCTTGTGTAAGTCCCATCCACCATTGCCGCTCCATAGCGGCACCCGGGCAGCTTCCTTGCGTAAGCCCCATCTACCATTGCCGCTCCATAGCGGCACTCGGGCAGCTTCCTCGCGTAAGTCCCATCCACTATTGTCGCTCCATAGCGGCACCCGGGCAGCTTCCTTACGTAAGCTCCATTCACCACCCTTCATGGACGCACCTTTGCGCTGTGATCGTCAGGTCCTTGCTGCCTCTTGTTTCTCACACCGAGCACGACTCACGTGGGCTTAGAGTAGTAAGCATCGACCATGACATCCTCTATGGGTAGCCTAGAGTGTAAGTCCCACACCCATACCTGAACTATGAGGTCTTTGATCCTTGCCAAGACATGGTACGTAGGAAGCCTCCCTGAGGTTCAAGCCCACCACCCCGGTCGTTCCGTCCTCCTTCACGTCGGTTCACCAACACCTTGGACAGCCTAGAGTGTAAGCCCCAAACACCATCCCGAACTACGGGGTCTTTGATCCTTGCCAAGGCAAGGTACGTAGGAAGCCTTCCTGAGGTTCAAGCCCACCATCCATCTGGCCCCCAGGTCCCCCTTCACGTTGGTTCACCCCCGTCCTGCATGACGTTAAACTGTGGACCTCAATCAGCGGTAAGCCGTTGTTCCCCCATTCAGCGGTAAGCCGTTGTCAACCTCATTCGGCAGTAAGCCGTTGAAGTCCCCAATCGACGGTAAGCCGTCGTCAGATGAACTACGCGAACTTTGATTCCCTGCTATGGGGATACATAGGAAGCCTCCATAAGGTTCAGGCCCAGCACCCATGTCTCTTCCTGATCTATCCCTCGATCCCATGTGTTCCGGGAAGATCATGCCCCAACCCGAAGGTTCTACTTCCTTCGGATCCCATCCATGCGTCCATTCTCACGGGCCGCCTCCTCAGGTGTCCCATCGTCTCACCGAACTACGCGGACTTTGATTCCCTGCCACGGGGATACGTAGGAAGTCTCTTCGAGGCTCAAGACCAACACTACCGTCACCTTCACGATGGTCCCATCTCATTCCCCCTCCATTCTATTCAACTCTCCATCATCCATTCTGATTCTCACCCGGGCTGCCACATCCCGGTGGGATCATGTCATCCATTTCTTCGCTGCTCCTAGCAGTACTTGGGCCGCAATTCACGCGTAAGCCCCGGCACGTCTCCGGGTTGTTGTCCTTTGCGCACACCCCGATTCATCACCACTTCGAACTACGTGGGTTTTGATCCCTGTCGTCTACACAGGGTACGTAAGAAACCTCCATGTGGTTCAATCCCAGCCAGTGATAAACCTTGGTGTTCCCCCCATTCTGGGGTGCACACTCCCTGATCTGCCCTCAGTGATGTCCAGATCAACTTTCACGGTGTGACATCTCCCCTCTACGGGACACACCACCTCTGATCCGTCTATATGGGACGTTCTGATCACCCTCATTCCGTCTCCGCAAGACGTTAAACTCGCGGTCTACCTCGTGATAAACATGAGATTCTCGAGGAAAACCTCGGAAGACACGCCTTAGGCATAACCGCCTCTACTAGACGTTAAACTTGCGGCATACCCTGTGTTGAACATGGGAAGCTGAGGAAAACCTCAGATACATGCCTATGGCATATGATTCCCCACATTCGACGTGAGATGCCTCGGGTTCTGCACCCTTAAGATGTCCTCTTATGAGGAAGAATACTGGTTCCCCAATGTCCACGCATCCAGATATGCCCCGACATGCCTGATGTTACTGTCTACTCCGACAGAAGGTTGCTACCATGTCAAGACCCCATGGAATGTCCTGACGGAAGTAGTGTAATTAACCAGCGTCCACAAAGATATGACACCGGGAACGAGATTCACGAACCACGACTTAATCTATAAGGGAGACCAGGACTAGGTGACGAGTTCTGAGGAGGAATCAACGGAAGGAAGAACCGACATCCCATCATCTCGTTTCGATCAAGGAGCAAACGTCCTTGGATAAGGAACGGATGCTGCCCGCCTTTGGAAAGCGGGAATGCGGGGCAACAGCTACGCGTCCTCCACCGACGGATGCGCGCACCCCAGCTTAAGCGTCGGAAACATTGGTATATATAAATATATATATATAATATGAGAAAATTGTAAAAATAATAATTAGGGGTTGGGGGGTGCGTCGCAGTGGGTGAGTTATTTTTTTTAAATAGATTTAGATATGTATAGTATATATAATATATGCATGTTGCAACATACTTAAAAAAAATTAATGAGGTTGAGGGACTTGCACGAACATCATTAGGCGAGTGTTATTTTTTTATTAATATATAACAAGTTATTATATATATATATATAATATTAAATCATTGATATATATATATATATATTAATAGCTTTGTTTATATATATTCACTATTATATATATATAATTATATATAGTTGTGTATATATATATATACACATTATAATTATATATAATAATAATTATATGTATATATATAATATATTTTTTTTGTTAATATATAATGATATATATACATATATTATTGATATATATATATATATATACAGGATGGTGATAACTTAACAGGCGCAGCGCCTGGACCAGTTGGTCCAGGTGCAGCCTTGGAGGCTTGTGGTAGGGGGATCGAATCCCCCTACCAGCAGTTTCCCCGTTAATTTTTTTTACAGCAGGCAGGGTTCGCACGAGCTAGCGGGCTGGACTTTGCACGGGCCAGCGGACCTGGCTTTTTCGGGCCGGCCCGGCCTGGCCCGCGGACCTTTTTGGATAGGCCTAGGCTCGACCCGCTGAACCTACGGCCCGAGCCCGGCCTGGCCCGACGCGGGCTTTGTCTGGCCGGGCCGCTTGGGCTTTTGGGTCGGGCTTGTCGGGCTTTCGGGCCGCCGGGCTAAAATTACACCCTTAACTGCAGGCTCTGGATGACAACCATACTTGGGATCTGGTCCCCCTTCCAGAAGGCAAACAGGCGGTCGACTGCAAATGGATTTATACGGTCCGTCTCAATGCCGATGACACTCTCTATCGCCTCAAAGCCCGACTTGTGGCGAAGGGCTTTGCCCAGACATATGACATCGACTATTTTGAGACCTCTCCGGTTGCCAAGATGGCATCAGTTCGCTTATCCATCTTTCTGGCCCCTCATCATCACTGAGTGCTTCATCAACTGGATGTTAAGAATGCATTTCTCCATGACTTTTTTGAAGAAGAGGTATATCTGTAGCAGTCCCTTGAATTTCGTGCCTCAAGAGCCGACTCCCATGTCTGCTAACTTCGTCGCTCTCTATATGGTCTCAAACAGTCTCCTCGTGCTTGGTTTGACCGCTTCAGCACCGTCGTCACTGCATTTGGACTCTCTCGCAATATGAAGGACCACACCGTCTTCTACTGTACGACGTCCAACAGTTGCATCCTGCTGGTGGTATATATTGATGATATCATCATCACCTGGAGCGACTCCACTGGAATCGCCCAACTCAATGGGCATCTTCACCACCACTTCCACACCAAAGATCTCGGTCTTCTCACATACTTTCTTGGCATCGAGGTCTCCCATTCTACAGATACCATCTTTATCTGCCAATGGAAATATGCCATGGATCTATTGCAAGATGCGGGTTTGAGTTAGGCAACTGCCGTGGACACTCCTCTTGAACCTGGGGAACATTCTCTCTACGACGACACGACACCCTTTCCTCACCCAGAGAGCTACCGTCATCTTGTGGGCAAACTCAATTACCTCACTATGACATGACTGGACATTGCCTGCGCTGCTGGCAAAGTAAGCCAATTTATGGACCATCCGACCAAATCTCAGTGGGATGCTGTCCTCCGCATTGCCAAGTACATCAAGAAAGACCCTGTCCGTGGTCTTCGGTACTCACATCACGCTTATCTGAATGTTGAGGTCTTCTGTGATGCTGACTATGCTGGTTGCTTTGTTACTCGCAAGTCTACTTATGAGTTTGCCGTTTTCTTGGCAGGTAACCTCATCTCTTGGCGCAAAAAGAACTAAGACTGTCGTCTCCAGATTTAGTGCGGAGTCTGAATACTGGGCCATAACCACGGTCACTACTGAGATCCTCTGGTTTCGTTATCTCCTCCATGAGTTTGGCTTCTCACCGCAGACGTCTGCTCATATCTGGTGTGACAATCAGGCGGCCACGAAGATTGCTTCGAATCCCGTCTTCTATGAACGGACGAAGCATATCGAGGTGGACTGCCACTTTCTTCGCCATCATCTCGAGCAGAACCATACCAGTTTCGGCAACATTTCGACGACGAACCAGTTTGCCGACATCTTCACAAAAGGCCTTTCGAGAGCTCGTCTGGATTCTCTCAGTACCAAGCTGGGTATCCACAGCATCAGCAACCCAGTTTGAGGGGAGTGTGTATGGTCTTGTTTGTTGTCGTCTTTCTTTTGTAGGACTCTTGGTCCAAGCTGGGCATGTTCAGCTTGAGGGGGAGTGTTAAACTCAGTTTTATTATATTGGGTATTTCCGAGTTCCACATCGGAATACTCCACCATGTATTTCATTTTACTCATCTATAAAAGAATGTCCCCACCTCACATTGAGGTAAGGAGAATTCACCATTTACACTTTTAAATAATTAAGTTATCAAGATATTTTGTTTCTTAATAGCTGAACCCTGTTTGAATAAATACTAATGAAATTTGTGTTTTTCATGTAAACTTTTTATTATGATGGATTGGTGTCCCTCACATATAAGGAACATTATTTGGATTGATCTTGATTCAACCACATGGGTAAGACATCCTTGTAGGACTCACTGGGTGAGTTGACATTGAATTTCATAATTTTTAAAATGGGGTACAATCGTGAAAGCGGCACACGACGCAAAGAAGAAAATACAAATAAACCGCTCGTTCGAGGACTTGACCCCGCGACCACGCTCCATACCCCTCCCCACCCTTGCATTGAATTTCATAATCGACAAGGCAATTGTTAATGAAAGTGGTGTTGCTTGGTGAATTATTGTGGATTCATGCATTCCATCTATTAACTGAATCGATACTTGATTGTCCATTCGATATGCAACAAAACAAGTCAGGATTACTTGGAATTTCATGTGCCAAGCTGTTCAGGTATTCCATTCATTAACCGAATTGATACTTGACTGTCCATTCCATATTAACTGAATTGATACTTGATACTTAATCAAGCTGTTTTAAGTATTCCATTTTATTGTTTTAAATAAAAATGCCAAGCATTCTTCACAATTCCTTATATTTTTTATGAGGAAAAACATCAAACCTCCTGATACACTTGCTCCATTATACAACCCCCTATATGTTGAGACAACTCTTGATGTACTTAGTGTATTAGACAGTCCTATTTTGATGACACAACAAGCCAAACATAAATATGGTCCCCTTTTTCATTTATTGCCCCATTCTAACTTTTATGGGGAATGACCATCGAAATGCTCTCTTATACATTTTGTTTCCATGTTATGAGTGTTTCATCAATATTATAGCATCTAATTGTCTTATGCCTTTTAACTGTTGCTTACTTTTATTTTTTACTCATAATAATTGTTTATGTTTTTCTCAAGTCTTGACTGGTGAGAATGAGTGATGATGATGATGAATAGGGCATGGAACTACTTTTTTGAAGTGATGCATTTTTCTTACATTTTAGAGATTCTGAAATGAGTTGGTTATGTGCAGCCTTATCCATCTTGCTTGGTCGTTTACTCTAGTTTTGTTTTTCCAATTTCACGCATGATTAATAAATCAAAAGACTTGACTTGACACAATTGTTGTAACTGACTTCTATACAAGTGTTTCCAGATTTCTTAATGAAGAGCTGTTTTTCTACCACTTATTTAGCGGGCTTTCTTACAGAATTTAAGTGTCAATGTTTTTTTAAATAGAACCGACACCACTTAAATTTTCAAGCCATGTATCACAAGGTATACTTTTTATATTTAGTTTTCAGGACCAGTTTGGCAATTCTTCTTGAAGACTGCTCATTGCACTTAATTATGTGCTTGCATCACCGGTGTACCATGTGAAAATGCTTTTCTGATTAATTTATAAAACATCCTTTCACTAATAGAAACATTCAAAGGAGTATAAATCCCTAAATCCATTGCTTTTATGAATGGCATAAAATCATTTTTTAGTAGGTAATTTGAAAGACCCTTTATTGTTGGAACATATCCCAGCATTGAAAGACAAATGCAATGGATGACTCAAACCACAAATCATTTTCACCCGACCTACCTGTTGGGTCCACGACTAACTTCCGATACTTGGAAGTTATCCATCGGAATTACTGGGCGGAAACAAAATACCAAAATGTGAACCCACGTTGCGTCGTCTTGAACTTGGAAGACACACCGCACCAAGTCACCACACCGCAACACACAACTTTCTAACAAAGATGATTACAATTCGCATGTTCATCTATCAACAAATGATCCATCCCACTATAAAATAGTAGGACCCAATGGTTGCTACCGATCATCGCCGCCATTCGATCTTCGCGGGATGAAGTTTACTTGATTTGATCTCTACGGACAATCTTCTCTTTGGTCAAGATTTCTCACCTCCTCAACTCCTCCATCCGGTGCACGGTGCCTATTTTTGGAGGTACCACAAAGTGACTCTTAACGCGACTTCCTTGATGACTCTTACGTAATTTCCTTTGCCGCAAAAATGTTGAGAAACGACTTACATTTTCATTGGGATGACCCTTTCGAAGTCTCCTCCGCGCTTTACCGCACTGCCTCAAGTTGAGTGATCAAGGGTAAACTCCGCTTGTATCTTTCGACTGTAGGATCCAGTCTATGTCTTCCAGTCCTCTGGACATCAGCCGTCGTCGCTCCACCATCCCATCCATGCATTGGTAGTTAGGCTTTCAGAATTTCTCCTTTGGTAGTCTTGGCATCTGAGTTGGAAAATGATTTCCACAACTAAGCCTTACAATCTCCCACTTGAGAATCATTCTCAAGCTTCACGACCAAGTCCTTGCCAGTGTCCACATACCTCCTTCCGCTCTTGAATCTTTTGTTGCAATCGCATGGTTCCCCCACCATGCTTCCGGCTATCCTAGCTCAATTGAGGTGTAGCACCTCTCAGCACATCCCAGACCACGACCTTTATCGGTATATCTACCGGATTTCGAGCCCTTTCTATCTTCTGCAGATCTAACACTCCACTCTCCATCAACTTCTAGATGTAGTGACACTTCAACTAAATGTGCTTTGTCTTAGAGTAAAACGTTGGATTTTTGGCTAAGTGAATTGCACTTTGTGAATAAAAAAACAGCATCCCATCATCTTGCCTCCTCCCAAGGTCTTCCAACAACCCATTCAGCTAGATCAATTCCTTCCCAGCTTCTGTTAATGCAACGTACTCCGCTTTTGTTGTTGAGAGTGCAACTATTGTCCGATGTTTCGACATCCAACTTACTACCGTTCCTTTGAAAGTGAACACGTATCCAGTGGTGCTCTTCCAAGTGTCTCTATCTCCTCCAAAATCTGAGTCTGTAAACCTTTGCAATGACTGATTCGTTCTGAAGCGAAGTTGCAAACCTTCGGAACCTTGCAAGTACCAGAGAATCCACTTCACAACCTCCCAATGCTCTCTTTCGGGATTTGACATGTTCCTGCTGACAACTTCCACCGCTTGCACAATGCCCGGTCGAGTGCAAACCATGCCATACATCAGGGTTCCAATAGTCGATGCATAGGGAATCTTTGCCATATACTCTACGCCAGCTTTCGTTCATGGGGCCTTCTCCTTGCTCAATTTAAAGTGTCCGGCCAGGGGTGTGGTCATTGGTTTCGCCTCGCTCTCGTCGAAGCACTCCTCCGCTTTCCGGATGGTGTCAGATTGGCTTGGGTAAAGAGTATCGAAACTGAAGTCCCTTACAATCCGCATCCCCAACATCTGTTTAGTCGGACCGAGATCCTTTATCTTGAAACTTTCAGACAATTCGACCTTCAGTTTGTTGATCCTTTCCTTCACCAGTCTTGCAATAAACATATCATCAACGTAGAGAAGTAATATGATGAAACTCATCATGGAACACCTTCCGGTAACAGTAATGATTCACATTGCTCCAGATGAACTTCCACTCCTTCATAAAGTCATTAAACTTTCGATTCCATTGCCTTAGCGCTTGCTTCAAACCGTAAAGGCTTCGCTTGAGGTTGCACACAAGATCCTGGTTTCGATGCTCCACGAAACTAGCTAGCTGCTTCATGTAGATCTCCTCATCTAAGTCCTCATGAAGAAATGTTGTCTTCATGTCCAACTGTTCTAGATGCAAACCCTCCATGACAGCCATACTAATTACTGGTCTGATAGTCGTATGTTTAACTACTAGTGAAAGATCTTTGAGAAATCTACACATTCCGTTTGTTGAAACCCTTTCACGACTAACCGATCTTGTACCTTTGTCTACCATCTGCTTCTTGCTTCAGCCGATACACCCATTTGCTTTGAAGGACTTTCTTCCTAGCGGGCCGCTCCGTTAGCTCCCGTGTTCCGTACACATGGTGAGAATCAATTTCATCCCTCATGGCCAACTTCCATTGATTTGAGTCTTTCATATTTCTGGCATCTTTTGAGCTCTTGGGCTCTTCATCATCTGTAAGAAGCAAGTAGTGAAGATTTACTCCCATTTTTTTGCACTTGGCGCTTAACTTCGGTTGATCTCTGTAACTCCCTCTGTGGTTCAGCTCTTTCCGGTACTGCAACTTCTGGATTTTTATCTTTCAGAGGAGCTCTTTCTTTTGAAACTCTGCCCCGAGCTTCTGTAGTCATAGACCTTTTTGGTACTTCTGGCGTTGGCAACACCATCAGAACTTGATTTTCATCTGCTGTAACTTCTCGATAGTTTGGTATTTTCGGTATTGACGTACTCGCTGTTTCTCCGGAACATTCGTAACCTCCAGACGTCCATTCTGTTGAACTTCAGCCTCTGATGATATTTTGTTCTCATCAACATTCTTTGCTAAGTTCCAATCCTTTCACAGGATATCTTCATTGAAGTTCACATTCCGGCATCTAAAACCTCCTGAAGGTTGTTGCCCCAAGTCAAAAACCAAACTCTTCATCGCCATATCCCACAATCTAACACGCTCGGGACTTAGCTTTTAGCTTGTCCCCTCGACATCAACGTGGATGTAGGTGAGTGCACCGAAGACTTTGAGCTGAGTGAAGTCAACCTTCCTTTCGGATCAACAGACTTCCAGAAGTTCCTGCCTCAACGGAGGGCTTCTGTTGATTAAGTATGCTACACAATTCACCACTTCCTCCCAAAACACCTTGGGGAATCCTGTGTGAATTCTGACAGTCATTGCTTTTTCAACCAACGTTTGATTCATCATCTCCGTGATTCCGTTAATTTTTGGAGTACCTTGTACGGTCTTCTCAAACCGTATGCCCTTTCGCCTACAAAATCTTCAAAAATCCCTACCATTATCAGGCCTTAAGCATTTTACTTTGCATCTGGCCTCCTTTCCCACCATGGCCCTCCATCAGACGAAGATTATGAAAACCTCAAACTTGTGCTTGAGAAATAAGACCCTCACTTTCTGTGTTGTATCGTCGATGAAAGTTACGTAGTAGAGTGATCCTCCATAAAAACGAATCGGAGCTGGTCCCCATATGCCTGTATTAACTAACATTACCTTCGGGTTCTTTGGCGTCCTCTCATCTGTTTGGAAGGACACTTTTCGCTGCTTTCCCAGAATGCATTCCTCGCATTTCTGTTCTCCATGCTTCTGGCCTTGAACATCCTTTTAGTAGTTAGGACTTTCATCCCCTTCTCACCGAGGTGACCGAAACAGACATACCATAACTTCGTGAAAGTTACTTGTTCGACATGCATTCGATACCCCCGTTAGGTACAAAGTTCTGTCCTTCACTGCATTGGCCACAACCATTGAACCATGTGAAATCTTCAACGCTCCATCCACGAACATTGTACAAAAACCCGTGTTGTCTAACTGTCCAATGAAAATTAACTTCTTCCTTAATCCCGAGATGTGCCACACTCCTTGCAAATTCAGCAATCTTTCGTTCCTTGTCCAGATGGAAATGTCTTTCATACAAACTATCTCGAGAGCTTTATCATCCACCAAATGTATCCTGCTGAATATTTTGGAAGTATAGTTCTTCATACTTCCTCTTTCTGATGTTGAGTTAAATGAAACTCCAGAGTCACGCAAGACCCAAGTGAAGTGACGACACTTATGAGTAGACCACTCCCATCTTTTGACACAGGATTTGCGGATCCACTTTCGGAAGCGTATCTTCTGGAATTTAGTCTGCGCTCATTGCAAGGTTTCTTTAGGCAACCTTTCTTCCCACAATGCCAACACTTCGGACCACTTACCGCCGAGCTGCTTCTGCCTCAGCTTCTCCTTTACCTTTCTTATGACCTTTCCATGCTTTGGACCACCCCCTTCAGCACTATATGCATTTCCACAAGATATTTTTATCTCCTTCCGAAGAATTTCTTCGTTCAAAATTAAATCCTTGACGTCTTCAAACACCAGGTCATCACATCCCAAGATTCAGGGAGCGATGAGAGTCACAACAATTCTCATTCCAGATCTCTGAAGTTCCTTCATTGTCTTCAATTGACTTCTTATCATGTTAAAGTAGTTAATATGATCGCCGAAAGACTCCCCTTCCGACATTCTCATGCCGAACAGTCTCCTTAGCAATAACACTTTATTCATCGCCTTGGGCTTCTCATATATGTTAGTGAAGGTCTTCATATGTTCTAATGTGGTCTTCACTTCCTGAATATTATAACCCACATTCTGGGCTAATGACATCTGTATCAACCCCAGTGCTTTCTTATCCAGTTTCCCCCATTCTTCTTTCATTGCTTTCGACTTTGTTCCCGTCAAAGAAAAGCTTAAGGTTAGTAGACAATCCTCCATCTGCATTCCCTAGAACCCAAAATCCGTTCTGTTGAACTTCTCCACCCAGACCTTACTCTCTTCCAACGTCAATCCTTCGGAAATTGTGAACTTCCACCAACTTCTGGTCACCGTAAAATAGAGATTAGGAATCGCTTATCGATATTCTCCTATAAGCCCGAGAGCAGAATGATGTTGTTGAATTGAGCTCTAAAACACCTTGACCAAAGTCTGATTGTCTGGAACACTCCAACTACACTCTGATACTAGTTGTTGGGTCCACGACTAATTTTCTATACTTGAAAGTTATCCATCGAAACTTAATAGGCAGAAACAGAGTACTAGAATATGAACCCATGCTGCAACATCCGGAACTTGGAAGACACACCACACCCAAGTCACCGCACCGTAATGCACGACTTCTGAACAAAGACAGACAAAAACTATCAGAAGACAATGATCGAAGGAAAGGCATGAGAACAACATAAGTTTTAACATGGTTTAGACTTGTATCCTAATCTATGGGGGGGGGGGGACACTGCAACACTTTTTATTCAAGTAAATGGAAGATGATTACAATTCACATGATCATCTATCAACAAATGATCGATCCCACTATTAAATAGTAGGACCCAGATGGTGCTACCGATTGTCACTGCCATTTTCGCGGGATGAAGCCCTTCTAATCCGATCTCTATGGACAATCCTCTGTTCGGTCAAGATTCCCCAACTCCTCCATCCAATGCATAGTGCATGCTTTCAGAAATCCCACAGAGTTACTCTAACGCGACTTCCTTGACGATCCCTATGTAATTTCCTTTGCCGCAAAACCGCTGAGCAATGACTCTTACGTCTTAATCGGGATGACCCTTACGAAGTCTCCTTTGCGTTTCCCCACATTGCCTCCAAGTTGAGTGATCAAGGGTAACTTCCGCTTGTATCTTCTGACTGTACCATCCGGTTTGTATCTTCCGGTCCTCCAGACATCAGCTGCTGCCGCTCCACCATCCCATCCGTGCATGGGTAGTTAGGCTTTTGGAATTTCTCCTTCCAGTAGTCTTGGTATCCGAGCTGGAAAATGATTTTCGCAGCCGAGCCTAACACTACCCTGTTCTAGGTTCAACCACTTTCTTTTTGAAGATTACCAAAAGTAAATAATCCTCAAATGAGGTTTCTATGCTAGATAAAATTCAATGTTTTTCCATTCATTTGTATAGGGAAAGGACATTGCCATGAGTGCTGAGATTTTCTTCCAGAAATTTTGTGAGGGGGTGAAGTACTGTATCACATTCAACGAGCGATTTACGCTAGCAATGCAAGGCTATGATAGGGGCCTCCGGGTACTGAGGCACTACTCAATCTGACTTAACCTTTTGTGTTACATAGTTTTCAACTGAGCCACACATTACATGGTACCATGTTCTTTCTCATGCAGCTGTAGCAGATATCTATCTGAAAAAATAGAAGGAATGATTATGATAATTTAGGTTGTGTTTGACAAAACTTATTGAAAAGTGTTTGCAGCACTTCACTTGTGAGAAGTGACTTTAAATTAGTGTTCCTAAATTGATTATTGATTTTTTTGTTGTTGCATTTTTCAATGATCTTCAGAAATTTAATGTGTTTCATAAATGGAGCAAAGAATATCTATTTTTTCAAACTGGTAAGTGATAATTTCTAGATTGGCTTGAAATAAAGCTTTGTAGATTACTAATGCTTGATAAGCACGTGTTTTCTTTATTTCAAGAATAAAGGATTAGAGAAATACTATTGCTTTTGAATCACTAATACTTGATTCCATGTGCAAGTTACCCTAACTTCTGGGAGCTTTATGTGGAATCCTTGAAAGAAATGGGCGGAAGGGAGATTGTGAAGTTTTCACTTGAATGAGTAACGGATGTACCTTTAAAGGTATTTATCTGACGAAACTGGATTTATTTTTTATGCATTTCTAAGCTAAAGAAACTTTTCTTAATGGATTCCTATCACCAGGCCACGCATCAGCTCCCTCACCACTGCATGTTTTGTTGCAAGTGATTCTATGTGCAACTTGAATCCTAACTAGATGTATTTTAGTAGAATAATTTTAGAATTTCCAATCCATGGGAAAATTTGGTCTGCATTATGCCTACATGGTCATTGTTTGTGAAACCTCTTTTTTGTTAAAAAATTGAAAAGTGACCTAAATTTATCTTTGGGATTTCTTGGAATTTTACACACTATTATTCAAACATGATGAACATGTCTATAAAACAATAAAACAACAATTGAGTGAACATTGTTTGTATTTTGGCGTGCTTAAAGACACAAAATAAATCTTTTATTCCCAGCATTAGTATATAACTAGTTTTTTTAATTGCTATTTGATAGGATCTTGGGCTACTATAGGGTTTGGCGTGCAGCTGTACAGGGAGGTTGGTGTAGCTGTACAGTGAATATTTTTCTTTAACTGCCAGGGGCAGTTTAGTAATGTGCGTAAGGGATTAGCTGGCAGGTTTGTTAGGCAGTGGGTGGGGCTAATGAATGGGTAGTTCTGCTGTTAGGGGAGGGGGTATGATTTGTTTTGCTTTGTAGTTCTGCTGTACAGAAAGTTGGGCTGCTGCCTTGGGCCTCGGAGCAACGTCTCTGAGGAATATCTTCTTCCCTTATCTTCTTCTTCTTACCTTCTTCTTCTGTAATTCTTGTACGAAGTGGCTGTTTTTCCTATAGAAACTTTTTGTTCTCTCTCTCTCTCTCTTGTTCCGCACCCTATCAATTGGTGCTTTCATTGAGAGTTTTCTAGAGAGAGAAACTAGAAGAAAGAGGTTCTTGATCGAAAGGAATCGGAAGAAGACGTTGCAGTTCTCGATTGAGAGAAAACTGAAAGGTGATGTTGCATTTTTTTTTGCCTACACACATGGAGAATAGAATCACAGCAGTTGAAATAACAGTCTCGGAGCGTCGGGAGGCGGGATTGCAACGACTGGAGAACATGCTGCAGGAGATGAAGGCAACAGTGGCGCAGCTCGTTGAGCATCAGACGGAGGGGCAGCGAGTCGCGTCGGCGGAGCAACTGGCGTAGGAGCAGTTTGATTCTGTACCAGTACGGTCAGTTGAGGAAAATTCTGAACCTAGATCCGGTCTTGATGAACACATTGAAGTGAAAGAGGACACAGTTCTAGTTGAGGTACACAAAATCGTTCCTCTCGGGACACTTTTGGGGAACGGTTCGCGTATAGCTTGTGTACAGAATGGTGGAGCATGTATTCAAAGTGGAGCTACTGTAGGGAGCTGCTGTAGGGGGAAGCAAAAGCGATCGAATGAAGCAATACGAATGCAGGCTCAAGAAGACTTTCAGGTTCGATACTGGATGTTTGATTCTATGAAACATATCACTGCTGAAGCCATGCGTAGGGCTGCTGAGGCAATGAAGGGAGGCGAAACTCAGGGCGCTGAGGCAATCAGGCATGCTATGTTTGACATAGATGAGGTGGGCAGTCAGCTATTCCAACATATTGCAAACATATTCAGGCCTGAAGACGACCCTAGGCAGAGTTCAAAGCGAGTTGAGGAGGTCTTTTCCAAGTTTGGAGGAAACCTTCTAGCAAATGGAGGAGCAATGTTGGCGAAGCCACCGCCAGAGCCTCCACCGTGGAAAATGTATTCTTGCGAGGCTGTCCTATTTCTGTTCTTGGAATTACATCAAGTAATTTTCACCTTGAGGACAAGGTGAATCTTCAAGCGGGTGAAAATGATAGGATCTTGGGCTACTATAGGGGCTGGTGTGTACAGGGAGGTTGGTGTGCAGCTGTACAGGGAATATTTTTCTTTAACTGCCAGGGGCAGTTTTGTAATGTGTGTAAGGGATTAGCTGGCAGGTTTGTTAGGCAGTGGGTGGGGCTAATGAATGGGTAGTTCTGCAGTTAGGGGTGGGGGTATGATTTGTTTTGCTTTGTAGTTCTGCCGTGCAGAAAGTCGGGCTGCTGCCTTTGGCCTCGGAGGAGCGTCTCGGAGGAATATCTTCTTCCCTTATCTTCTTCTTCTTGTACGAAGTGGCTATTTTTCCTATAGAAACTTTCCATTTTCTCTCTCTTGTTCCGCACCCTATCAGTATTAAAAAAACAATTTAGAAATACAGGTTTGAACAGATACATCACATTTACAGTAATCTGTACTTATCCTACTAAATGTTTTTAATTGTAGTTGCTTGACTTTTCTTCCCAGGCCAAATTGAACTTTTTAATTAAGCCATCCTCCCAAATTTCCAAAGAGATCACTTCCAACCTCTTTAGTAAAACATCTATCTTCACAAGAAGGAGATCCTTTACTCTCAACTGCCTTCAATGTTTTCTTCACTCTTTCAATATTTAGCCTATTTCATGAATGTTGTGATGGCTGCTACAATGAAATTCATCTTAGAAGAACCCTGGAATTAAACTACCGAATGAGGCCTATTGCAGACTGACTTGGGTTCTTGGGGCTGTCTGTAAGGAGTCCTCCACATATCACGATAAACTTAGTTTTTTCTTAGTGACTCAACTCTTACAAAGCCGCCCCCTCTCTGAATCCTCTTCAATGACTCTATTTTCTTTTGCTACAGAATAGATGAAATTTCTTACACCTTGTGCAATTCTTCTTCTATAGTATCAGTTAGCCAGACACCACTGCTATCCTCTTGAACATCTGGTTGAGGCTCTAGTCTGGTCTCCATTCCAGATTTATCACCAAGGTGTGATTGCTCTAACACTTATCACCTCTCAGTTCCATCACCATTCAATTTTCTTTTGCCTCTTCCTCTTGAGCACAGCTTTGCAACTTGTAATCCTCTACTTTCACATCACCTCTTGCTTCAATTCGTAAACCTGATTAACATCGCCACTTAAGATAGGGTCCTTAGCAATCTAAACATTCTGTTCATGTTCAAGTCTCCATAACCTCATTATACATATAATACCAAGGCAGTATTCATTATGGTGCTTGAATCCATTCCGTTTCTTTTCCTTATTTTTGGACTGACCTGGTTTTCCCTGGCCTTGTGTAGTGCCATCTTCTTGAAAACCACCACCTCTGTATACAACTTTGCTGTGATATATTGTGAATTTCATCTTCACCCATTTAACCAGTTATAAAATGTTGTCACTCTTGTTTTACTTGTAACAGTTTCCCCAAATATATCATACATCATTATATGCATCCTCAGAATTAATATTCTTGGAACTATTTTCAAGATTGTTGCATATCATGCTAAATCCATTGGTACATCAATGAAGTCAAAGCAGACAGGGATTCCAAAATCTGTAGGATTCACAGGAACATTGTGATAGGGCCCGAGACCCGGAGGGTCTCTTTAGCAAAGGGTAAAAGTGTCTTGTGTGAGTTTGTTTGCTAGGGGGAGAATCTGGGGAATGCCAAATTTCTTGGGTGGGGGGGGGGGGGGGGGGAGCTGGGGCCACGTGGAGTAGGGGAGGGGTGGTTATAAGAAGGTGTGAGGGAGGGGGAGATGTAGGAAGGGAATTATTTGTTCAGCCGCGAGGCTTGGGATTCGGCTGTAGCTTGGGCGAGAGTGCAAGGTGCCTCTCGAGTCTTCTCTTCTTTTAGTCTTCTTCTTCCTCCTTACCTTAAATTTTAGTTCCTTCTAATACATACATGCAAGTTCTTTGTTCTCTATCACTTGGTCCGACCTGCTGTTTTTTCCTCACTCCTTGCCGTTGGACCATCTCATTGTTCGGTGGAGGCGCACCTAGCCGGCTCGCATTTCATTGAATTGTCCATTGCTGATTTCTGTCAGCAACAACGCTCGCATTGTCGAACTTCCCATCCGAGGGTGCTGGTGCACTGCCGGAGGCTCACTTGTGAGGCGTACTGCCAGATTTCACCCATTTGTGTCTTTGATGAAGGGGCGATGCGACTATGGAGACTTGACATCAACACCGCCTCGACAATGCGAAATAGCGCTTCGGGCAGCCGGAGTCTCCTCTTGCCACCATGGGTATAACAACCCCAAACTCGCACTCCTAGATCCGGTGCTAAAAACATAATCTTTACATTTCTGGCTTTGATATCGATAAACGTGATCCAATTTCAATTATCCAAAACTTACAACATCAAAAGGAAATATTGGATCACTTACATACCTGATGACCTTTTAGTTTTAAAGTTTTAGACTATTAGTACAAACTCTTTCAAAGTGGACGTTTCCACACAATATCCATTTTTCCAAGAAAACAAGTTCTTTATAAAGACATGCTTTCTTCGCTCAAAGTAACATCCATATCTGGAACTCTGACTTTATTAACTTTTCTAGTCATCCCTAAACCCTGGAAAACATTTTAAAATGTGGGATGAACACAGAAAACTCAACAAGGGACATAAAAGTATGAAATCCGTTAGTCCAGTAAAAAACATGAAAACATATAAAATGTTTACCTTTATCACAATATTTTTTTTGATCGCATGAAATAAATCACATCCACATGAAAATCACACTTTTTTGCTCAAAGAAAACTTTTAAAACCCATAACAAGAAAATAAAAATCTTTATGGGCAACTTAGAACATCATATTCATAACCCGTGTTCAATCTTGTTAGAAATAAATGAAGGCTAGTTAAATCCATAGGTTTCCTTAAACCCTGAAACACATTTAAAAATGTGGGATGAGTACAAAAAGCTCATTAAGAGACATAAAAGTAAGAAATCCACTAGTCCAGTGAAAAACATGAAAACCCATAAAATGTTTACATTTATCACAATATTCTTTTAGCATATGAAATAAATCATATCTACATGAAAAACACACTTTTTTCTCAAAGAAAACTTTTAAAACCCATAATAAACAAATAAAAACCTTTGTACGCAACATAGAACATCATATTCATAACTTATGTTAATTCGTGTCAGAAATAACTGGAGGCCAGTTAAGTCCATAGGAGAAACCACCCCGGTTAACTCGCTCCTTGCCTTTGAAGACAAAGAATATTACCCAATGCGCTGTATCGAGCTCACTTGTTCGTATAAACTGTATCGGGCTCGCCTGTCATCGTCTATAATGCTGAAGTACCATATAATAAATAAAACATTTTAAGCTCGTACCTTTTCATCATAAAACTCTTGAACCCATATGCAAAACACTTTCAGATATCAAAATACCATTTCCTTTTAAAAACCCATTTTCATAACTAAAATACCCAGAATAAAAGGAAAGAGTGTAACATCCCGCCCCTTCTCATTAGCTTGAGTCGAGGTGGAATTGCTACTTGGCCTTAGGCAACATCCCCAAGACGTCAAAAGCTGACATAAATGCGAAGGGCTTCAATACAGTTGGGGGACAATTTGCCCTTTGAAATAAAACAACCACAACTAAGCATACCATAACCAAACCCACTATATGATGCATGATAACAATGTAATAACTCAAAGTAATACTAAAAGACAACAATACCAAACTACACCATAACCAAATCAGAGTACCGAAATGAAAGACTAAACCACAAAGCTCAAAGACTCCAACGACATAAAACCACAGTTCCCAACATGCTTCATGCTCTAACTCCACAATCCATGCCCAAGTATCACGAAGCACCACTAAAGAAGTGTGATACTTTACCTTTACCTGTGTCTCGATAAACAATAGCTGCAAAAACACCAAAGTGCCCAAACATGGGGTGAGTAATGAAACTTAGTAGGCTTTCCCCAAATGACTTCCCTACTCACGCTACTAGGATAGAACATGTTAGCACATTTATATAAAACAATTTATATAAAACACTTTAAACAATTTATATCAAAGCCAAAGAAATTCCAAACCAAAATAGTTTCGAAGGAAAACAAACGAGTCATTCCAACCATTTCATGAATTCATTGGCACTTTTCATTTCATTTCACACGACCACACACACATACTCAACCACATAAGCTTGGTGTTACCATTGACGGTGGAACTTCACGTCCATACTCCGTCCCTTTGATAGTGGTACTTTGATAGGGCCCTTAAATCGAAAATAATCAAAGAGGAGTTTATATTAGAGGAAACTTACCAGGGATTACAAACTTGGAGAAGAGAGGGAAGAAGGGAGAAGACTCAGAGTATCCTTGGGAGGCCCCCTGGCTCACCCGCCCAAGCCCAAGGCCGATAGACTCACCTCCCTCCAGGAGTTCCAGCAGCAAGCGTATAACACCCCAATATTTTATGGTATATTCTCTTAAATACTTTCAATTCATTAGATAACTTATAATACATGCAACACTGAGTCTCTGTGAAATAACACTTTGTTATAAGAGATAGGTATAACATAACCATTAAACATAATTTTTTCGCTTCTGTGATTTGAATTTTGAAAAACGGACATGAACGGTTGCGTTCAGTAAGATATTTAGAGTCTGATAGGATCAACTTAATTTTTGGTGAATAGTAATGTACCCTCATGAATAGTAATTTAACCCTTATGAACAGTAACGTACCCTTATGAATAGTAGCTTGACCCTTATGAATAGTAATGTACCCTTATGAATAGTATTTGACCCTTATGAATAGCAATATATCCTTATAAATAGTACTTGAATAGTAATGCACCCTTACGAATAGTCTTGAATAGTAATTTATCCTTATGAATAGTATTTGACCCTTATGAATAATAGCCTCACCCATGTAAGTAAAAATAGAATTTAGGCACCTTATAAATGAGAGTAAATATTTTAAAAATTAACAATTAATTGTTGGTATTTTTATGAGCAATAAATAATGAATTACAATTTTATAATTAATAGATTAATTTAAAAGATAATTCATTTTTATAAAATGCATTCATGAATCAATATTTTGTTTTACAAGATAATTTTATGTGACCCTAGTTAATTTTAAGTGTCATAAAATCAGTTATAATATTAAAATTGGTATTTTTCGAGTAAATGATGTTTTTAATTAAAAATTAAATTTCTCATATTTAGAAAATTATTTTCTTAAAATGGAGTTCACGCTGAAAAATGGTTTTGATGAATTTTTCAGATTTTTCTAAAATATTTGAATTTTAATGAATAGTTAAAAATACAGTTTTAAGAAAATATAGTATTTTTGTGATAGTGCCAAGAGATATTTGTGATATAAAATTTATTAAACTTATGGAATAAATAAATGATGATTTTATAAGTGTAATATTGTACAGAAATCATTCGGACATGTATGCTATAATTTATTTCATGATACGTATAACAACTATTGTCAGTGCCGACGCAGTGCCTGCGCAACATTGACAATGTCAAATTTGGTTATAAATAATAATTGTGTGATAAAAATTATTTTCATCACTTATTAATTATTATTTATTATTGATGTTTTTGGTTGTTAATTTTGAATTTTAGTGTTATATAACATGATCTTTATCTAAATGTTGTGCGATTCTTGTGCAATGTTAGAAAAGGAAGATTAGCAAATTAAGGAAGTTGTTTTGATATAGATATGTGTAAATAAACTTAATGAATAAATATAAATGATTATTTTGAAGCTATGTAATTTATTTTTAAGATGGTAATTTATTTTTAATTTTTATATATAATATAATTAACATTAATGCTTATGAAATGCTGATGTAGTGCTTGTGCAAGAATAATAAAATTTGTTGGAGTCTGCATCCCACATCGGACTTGAGGTCCGGTGTGGTCTTAATTATTTGTTATAAAAGAACCCCAATGACTCCTTTAGAGAGTACACCTTGGGGGTTCGGTATCTCTTATTTTCCCATTCTACATGGTATTAGAGGGAATCTAATCCCGACCCCCCTCCCGTTTTATTTTTTCTCGTCGGCCTCTAGGGTTTCTCCCGGTTGGGGGGCGGCGGCCTCCATGGCTAGCAAGCCATCGGTATCTCCCGCCGCCCCCCTGCCGACAATCCATCTGGCGGTTCTCCCCCCTGTCGGCAAGCCATTCGGCGGTTCTCCCCCCTATCGGTACCTTCTTCCCGGCGGATCCCTCCCGCTGCCTCCTCTGTGCGCGCCGACGACGCTCCCTGTGCCATCGCGACGGATCCCGTCGCCTCCCGATCGGCCTCAGCCTCTCCCTCCTGGTGATCTCCCCCTGCTGCGCGCGATGGCTGACAGACCGACGCCCGATCCCGACGGCTCCTCCCGATTCTTGCGCGGCTCCCGGCGGATCGGCTCTCGTCATCCCGTGGAATCCCGTCGCGGCATCCCGACGCGGCTCCCGTCCTTCATGCGCACGACTCCCGTCCTCCATGCGCATGACCTCCCATTCGACGGCATCCAGCGTCGCCTCCCTCTACCCAGGCGCTGCCCTCTCCCCACCGCCGTCTCTCCTGCGGCCTCCCGGTGACATCCGACCCCGCCTCCGCCAATCCCGCCCTACCCGGCGGTCTTTCCGGCTCCCTGGCGGTTTTTTCGGCTCCCCGCAACTGCCGGCACTCGCTCCCGCATCTCCCGACGAGAAGAACGGCCGGCTCCCGCATCTCTTGCTACGCACGAACCGCCCTCCCGTTCAAGTGGCTTCCGGCGCCACCTCCCTCCCGATCCAGACTCCTGCTACGCCTTCCCCGGCGATCTGCCCGGCTCCGCCTCCCGTCGCGATCTCGTCCGCCGCGTTGAGTCGCGGCTCCCTCCTGTCAAGGCTCCCGCGACGGAATCATGGCGTGCCTCCTCGCGATTCTCCCGGCGCCTCTGCTTCTCCCGGCTCCGCCTCCTGTGCGAGATTCCCGGCGATAGCGCCTCACGGTCGCGACCCTCCAACGGTGCCTCTCCCCGCGCGACTCACGGCGCTTCTCCCATGCATCATGCCTCTCCCTGCGCGACTCACGACGCCCCTCCCATGCAGCCTGCCCTGCCTCCTCCACTCTGCGCGGCTCCCGCTCCAGACGGCCGTGACTCCTTGATTTTCCAGGCGTCCCCAGCGTCCCCAGCGTCCCCTCCCGCTGTCCTGCTCCCCCGCCGGCCTCCTCCTGCGCTCCTCTTCTGGCAGCCAACCAGCTCCAGTTTCTCCCAGCGGCTGCCCTGCTTCCAGTTTCGGCTTTCCGGCACCTCCTGCGGCATCCCCGCCTCGCCGGCATCTCCCGACGACTCCCGACAGCCGCATCTCTGTTTGCCGGCACGCCCATGCGCTGGCACAACATCTCGACCACCTAGGACCGGGCCCGTTGGCGCCGCCAGTTCCCGCAACACTTCTGCGGAATCCCCGCCTCCCGTCGTTAGCCCTGCAAGTGCGGTTTTCCTGGTGCTAGTATGGATTTCCTGGCGTTTCATCGACCGACCCCACTAAAGCAGCATTCCTGGCGCTCCGTCAACCGGCCGGTCTGAGTGGTTTCTTCTGCTGCGCCCGCGACATCATCCATCCATCATCGTGAGGGGGAGCTGCGCTCGTGAGGGGGAGCTGCGCTCGTGAGAGGGAGCAGCAGCCTTTGCAGCTTTATATTTTATTTCGTCTTGTTTTGTCATCAAGCTGGGTATGTTCAGTTTGAGGGGGAGTGTTTGCACCTTGTTGCTTGCTTTGTTTTTTCTTTATGTGTCCAAGCTAGGTACACCTAGCTTGAGGGGGAGTGTTGGAGTCTGCATCCCACATCAGACTTGAGGTCCGGTGTGGTATTAATTATTTGTTATAAAAGAACCCCAAATGCTCCTTTAGAGAGTACATTTTGGGGGTTCGATATCTCTTATTTTCCCATTCTACAAAATTAAATAAAATGTTTTTAAGTAAAATTATAAGAATTATTAAATGATCCATATTTTGGCTAAAACATTTTCTATAAGTAATTTTGGACCATTATCTATTTTTGATTCGATTTGGGTACACTTTGGACCCACAAGAATCACTTTAAGACTTTTAGAATATTTTATTTAAAAGTAAGACAAGGCGTTCACACTATAAACTATAGTTTTTATAACATTTTTAATGTAATGTTTTCCTTGAGTTTTACTTGAAAAAGAATACTATTTGGAAAGCTAATAAGATTATATTTCTCATAGAATTTTATTTTTAATTTTTTGAAAACATATAATTACCCTAATGACTTTCACAAAGATGATGCAATATTAATTTAATTAATGAATAAATCAAATTAATGATATTAAAAATAATAAAATAAATATAATTTTATATTTTTAAGCTAATTCACGGATTCCATAAATGAATGACATTTCTATGATGTAATATAAAATTTGATTCAATTTTGAAACTTTGTTTTGATGTGTTTAAAGTCTTATTTATGAATAGTTTTTATATTGACAAAATTGTTTTTTATGAATAAAATATTTTATTAAATTATTTAAAAATACCAAAATTATTGAATAAGGCCCAAATGATTAGATTCATTCGACAATGTAATCTCCTTTAGTCTTAGGCCTTTTTGGAAGTCTTGAAACCTATAATATATTTATTATAATTTAATAATTTGAGTAATTTTTAAGTTATCCTCCATCTCACTTATAAAAGGACTATTTCTTTCACGAATATTAATCACCTTGAGCTTTCTTGTTCGGCCAACCTCTGCCAAATTCCATCCTATATATCCCTTAACACATTCTTGTGCTTCTGGTATAACAAAAAGACCACTTCCAGGAGCCTTAAGGAGGTTTTAAAAGAGATATTTTCAGGAGGTAAGTTTCCTTCTTCTCTTTCAAATTCTTTCACTTATTACTTATCCCTACCTATTATCCAATGATTCATGACAACTCCAGTATCAAATATATACTGGAATGTTGTGTTTATGGTATATACATCTTAAAATCTATTATTTTCTTTTATTCTTAAATAACAAAATCGCCGTCCGTGGTGTGTCAATTAACCGCCTTTGTGGATGATGCATTTTCGTTTCATTTTACCACAATCATGAGAAGTTTCAAATCACATGTAATTGTTTAAAATGACCTAAATATATATATGTTATCAATTTTGGATTATTATTTCTTTTTTACGAGAAATGTCACAATAAACTGACCTTTGAAACCATGAAAAGAACGCACCCGAAACAATAAGAAAAACAAAATATTGATAATAAATGGGTGGAAAATGGTATAAGAAAATTATGTATGGTATTATAAACATTAGTTAAGTTCTGTAATAATTTAATAACACTATTCAAATCATATTACAGGAGGTTTGAACAAATTTGAAGGAAGTCGAACCCGAGGTAAGGGATATCTTAACTCAATTTCCATTCATTGAGTTAAATATCTTTGTCATTGGTTATGTTTTTCCAAGGATATGTGTGAATGACCTCTGATTGTTTTATACTATCTATACACTTGTATTGTGTGGGTTTATATTTGTCACGCATAAGTATGTCATTGATTCATCCTTACTTTAATGTATGATTATTGTAAGGGGTTTCTTATCTCACTTTTAATTCTGTGAGATTTTCATTGTTCGCCACTTATTTCTTGCATGTGGTGTATTGTGTACTGCCATTTGATATATATTTTCATGATTCTCTTTATATTCATGGTGTTCTGTGATTCATTTGGTGGTTATTAATTTTTGGTCATAAGACTCGATTGATTACAACGTGGTAAGGGACTTTGTCTCAATTTTCATTTCATTGTCATTTATTTGGTATTGCGCACTTAATCATTCTTATGTGGTGTATCCACTGCCCATTTGAGATCATTTTTCATTTGAAATTGTAAATATATTATATATCCTTATTCTGGTTTCATGGATATGAGTATTGTCTTAAGCCGTATACCTTTTTACATACGATGTTTATTTGGAATGTTGTTTTAACTATGGAAATATTGATGAATCCGTATCCTCTACTCTATACGGATATTGAGAAGGCATATTGCATTTGAATTAAATCTATGTACAAAGAACGCTTTGGACTTGCAGTGACGGGCAGAGCCCGCTATAGCCCCTCGATGCATCGACAGGTCTCATGAGACAAATCAGTTGACAACAAACCCTTTGAGTTTGTTTCCAAAAATCAGACGAGTTTTTACCTATAGACTTAAACCGTTTCGACGGTATAGTGGTATCACGTGCCAGATACATGACGTTCAATTAATAAGCATTCTTTTTATTAATTTTCAGTTATTACTATCTATGTGGTTTTCACTATGACAAAATCTATGGATTCAGTTTCATTCTCAGTTTATTAATGACGTGTGTTTTTCAATTATTCACCATGCCATGTTGACTGCCAATTTGTTTATAATTCAATTATTGTTGATTCATGCTTCTGCTATTTGTAACCCTCATTAAGCATTTGAGCTCACCCCTTTCATTTTTTTTACCTTCAACAGGTTATGATGAGACCATTTATTGAGTTCTCGTGGATGCAGTTTATTAGTTTTTGTTATGTATTGTATTTTGCTATCTTTCCCAATGTAATATGAGTTACATGTATGTATCTAGTTTTTTCAAGACTACTAAACTGATCGTTCCTTCGGGATTTGATTCCTTATAATCATGTCAGTGAAATAAAGTAATGCACCGACTCCGGGCTTCTGGGGTCGGGGTGTTACAAAGCGTGCCCCCTCACTTCCCCCTCCATCCTCTCTTATTATCCAATCAGTTATAACCGAATGGTCCCCACTCCCCACGCCCACACCCCCACTTCCACTTCCCTTTTCTGTTACAGACCTCCACCTGTCCCCCTAACTGCTTCAGTTGGTTTCAGCCCCTGTGGCCCCTAGCAGAATCTATTTCAGCCCTGTGGTCCCCAACATACCCCTTCCCTGCCTTAATCTTATTCCTTACAGAATATACCTGCCATGCACCTTCTTTGCCCCCCCACAGCTCTAACACTCGCCACCCCTTGAAGATCAGTCTTGTCCTCAAAACTGAAGGAAGAGAATTGATTGCGAAGGGTAAACTCATCCTCCCATGTGGCCTCCTCGACCAGACGACCAGCCCACTGAATCAAGAATTGCGGTTGGGCGATGTGATTGTGAAGATGAAGACGGCGGGATAGGACAACCTGGGGTTCTGGAGCATCCAAACTGTCAGGTGCAAGGTCTCATGGCAAAGTGGGGAGGACATCCTGAGTTCCCACAATTGGCTTTAATTGGGACACATGAAAAATGGGATGAATCTTAGTCGAGGAGGGCAAATCCAATTGGTAAGCAACCGACCCAACCCGACTAAGAACGGGAAAAGAGCCATAAAATCGGGCTGCCAACTCCTGGTGGATCCTTTGGGCGACAGATTGTTGGTGATGAGGTCGGAGTTTCAGATAAACCTGATCACCAACTTGGAAAGTAACGTGTTAATGGTGCCGATCCGCAAAGCGTTTCATGTAATCCTGCAAACGGGCCAGGTGATGCCGAAGTTGGCGTAAAGTTTCATCCCGATCGCCCAAAACTGTTGCTACGACGTCCACTCGAACATCAGAAGGTAGGAAATGCAATATAGGAGGCGAGTAGCCATAAACTGCCTCAAACAGAGTGGATTTTATGGAGGCGTGCCAGGTTGTGTTGTAGCTCCATTCGGCTCACGGAATTCAGAAAGACCATGTTCTTGGCTGGTCCCCTGCGAAGCAGCGCAAATAGGTCTCTAGGCAGCGGTTGATCACCTCAGTCTGGCCGTCCGTTTGCGGGTGGTAGGCCAAGCTGAACTTGAGGGTAGTACCATGGAGGTGAAACAACTCAGTCCATAAATTTTTAAGGAAAATGGAGTCACGATCACTCATGATGGAAGCGTGCATGCCATGCAGCTGATTTATCTCTCTGAGAAAAAGCTCAGTAACTGTCCGAGCGGTTAAGGGTGCTTGAGTAACAAAAAATGAGCATACTTTGTCAGACGGTAAACAACAACCAAGATGACCTCATACCCTTTAGATCTGGGCAACTCAGTAATAAAATCCATAGAGATGTCGGTCCACACAGCTGTGGGAATATCCAAAGGTTGTAGGAGGCCGACGGGAGCCAGGGTCGAATATTTGAAGCGGTGACAAATAGAACATTGCTGGAAAAATTCTTTGACAACCTTCTTCATGCCTACCCAATATAAGTCAACTGCCAATTTTCTGTAAGTTCTGTAAAAACCTGAATGTCCCTCCTGCGGAGAGTCATGAAACTCGTGCAGAAGCTCAAGGATCCATGGAGATGAAGCAGGAATCGCCAGCCGACCGTGGTAATGCAGGACGCCATGTTCCAGAGTGAAACCTGGAGAGGCAGAGAGGCCCTCCTGTAGTGCATGGAGCATTCTGCCGAGATAAGGATATGAGGAAACGCCCTCCACCAAGCACCGACCCTCTGTCTAGACGGACTGGGAATGCAACAGCTGAAGTTGAGAGGGAGTCTTTGCTCGGCGTGACAAAGCATCCATAACAGAATTGTCCCTGCCTGGCTTATATTTAATTTCAAACTGATAACCCAACAATTTGGCAATCCAGTTCTGTTGATCGAGGGTATTAATGCGCTGCTGCAGCAGAAATTTAAGACTCCGTGATCAGAAAAAACCGTGAAAGGACGTCCTAACAAGGACGCCAATGCTGGATAGCCAAAATAAGGGCCATAACTTCCTTTTCATATACTGATTTGGCGAGATTCTGGTCGGAAAGAGCCAAACTGAAAAAAGCGATGGGTCGTCCTGCCTGCATAAGGACAACTCCTACACCCCGTCCCGATGCGTCCCACTCGAGCTCAAAATCTTGGAGAAATCGGGTAGGGCCAAGATCGACGCCTCTGTCATTAATTTCTTTAAAAGCTGGAAGGCGTCATGAGCTTAAACAGTCCACTGGAAACCATCCTTACGAGTGAGAGCGGTGAGAGATTGGGCCACCTTGCCAAACCCGCGAATGAACTTCCGATAATACCTGGTGAGGCCAAGAAAACCACAGACACTCTTAACGGTGGTCGGGGTGGCCCGTCCAACATGGCCTGGATTTTACTAGGGTCCACGATCACCCCTGAAGCAGAAATGAGATGTTCCAAGTACTCTACCTCCTGCTGTCCGAATAGGCATTTTTTTTTTCTGTTGACAAAAAACTGGTTCTCATGTAGACGGCGAAACACAACCTCCACGTGATGCAAGTGTGTAGACCAGTCCCTGCTGTACACCAGAATGTCATAAAAAAAAATTAGAACAAATTAGCGGAGC
Organism: Viscum album; assembly: GCA_963277665.1. NCBI lineage: Eukaryota > Viridiplantae > Streptophyta > Magnoliopsida > Santalales > Viscaceae > Viscum > Viscum album. Next base: position 1,649,203,153 of record OY728159.1, read on the forward strand.
AAAGAACAGAATAATCATTTATAGTGGCCTGAAATGTGGATGAGGCATTTGTGAGGCCAAAGGGCATCACTAAGTGTTCATAGTGGCCACTATGCGTTCGAAAAGGTGTATTCTCCACGTCAGACTCCCGCATCCGAATTTGGTGGTAGCCTGCCTTGAGGTCCAGCTTTGAAAAATGGGTTGCCCCGTGGAGTTCATCAAGTGGTTCCTCCACCACCGGTATGAGAAATTTGTTCGGAACCGTTACCTTATTCAAGGCTCGATAGTCGACACACATTTGCCAAGAACCATCTTTTTTTGACCAGCAATACTGGCCTGGAATATGCACTGGAACTTGGCCTAATAACGCCTTGAGTTAGCAGCTCTTGCACCTGTTTTTCAATCTCATTCTTGTGGAGATAAGGGTACCGGTAAGGCTAGACTGAGTTCGGGCCTTGGCCTGGTAGCAGATTAATGGCGCGAGCCCGCTGCCTGTGTGCTGGTAGCCCCCTGGGTTCTGAAAAAACTGATGGAAAACGCAGAAATACCTTGTGCAACTGCTGGTTTTGAGTCTCAGTCAAGGGCGTGATGTTGATACTTTTCTTACCCCCAACAACTTGCTGCAGGTCGCTGTTCCTTTTAGGAACCATGAAACCATTTGAGAAGACCAAGGTTTTAAAGAAGGCATTCCATGGAATTTCCAACACATCTATATGTGCACATCCATGCACATATAGATATGTACACATCACACTTGTATATATACAAGCATTTATAGGAATGCCCACAATCTAAATGAAAGAGCACAAATCAAATGTCACACCAAAGCATAAGAATTCTCTAGTCAAAACCATTAAAACCTCAAAAATGGAAACAATCCAAGTGAACCACAAATCATGCTTAAGACCTAACCCACATAATTTCACCAAATTCCAATCATAATTTAAATCACCAAAATCTCTTAAAGAGGGCACTTAAGCACTTTAGCAAACATCTAGGCCATATACATTTTTTAGCACATTTGTACAATTATTGAAAACCATAGAAAACCCCATTTTCAATTAAACATTCGACTTGAAAAGATTCTATAAACCAATTTATAAATTTAACTACATGAGGGATTCAATTAAAATGAATTTAGAAAGGCTTAAGCATCACATGGTGTGCTCCGAAAAGGAAATGGACAAAAACACCTACCTCAATAATGCACAAACGATTGAATACAGAATGAACATGACTCAAGAACTAAACCACACACCCTAAGAATCAAAGGCATAAGGTTTTAGGACCAAAACATCACATAGGGTTCGACTAACGTGAACCCTAAACATAGGAAGAAGAGGAAACAAGAAAAGAAGAAGAGTAAAGGAAGAATAAAGGCTTACCCGCAAAGCAACCACCAAAATCTTGAAGAAGAAGCCTAAAAAATCGAAGGAGAAGGGGAGGCCACCCCTGGTGCGCCTAGGTCGAGCCGAGCAAGAGGGAGGGAGAGGACCCCTTTGGGTTAAAAACGAAGAAGGGTAAAAAGGGAAAACCTAAAATTTTAAAGTTCTGGACAAGTCGTACGATTAAGCCACACAATTTACCAAATCATGCGTCAACTGTGCGCCCTTCACTCGAAAGACAAACCTCCTTCGCATGGTTTAGAAATTGTGCGCCAACCGTGCAAAATGTGTATGTCAAAATTGCAGACACTCGCACGCTTGCCTCACGGTTTCCTTTAACCGTGTGCAAGTTGTGTGCTAGCTCTCAGACACAGTAAACTCCCACATGGTTTCCCCTAAGCCTCGCACAGTTCAGACTCAACCGCATGCTACCTGTGCGAGCTAAACCCTACAAGAATAAAATGAACTGAAAACACCCATTGCATAAGGCTAGTTGCACGATTTCTCTAAGTTGCGCGCACCAACTGTGCGTAGAGGAAAAAACTACCCAAAAACTCTGAAAGTTTTAGAGGGAATTCAACCCGAAAATCAATGACAAGATTAAAGAACAAAATAATTCTCCACACCATAATACTTTCTGCCTCCAGAAAGTCATCGAGTTTAAAACGAGAATTAAAATTGGAACACTCAAACCCAAAAGAAAGAACTTCCCAGACAATCATCTCTAAACTGAACCAAAACCGGACAAAACTACTGACTTTAGTGTGATCCCTTAATTCCACTAGTCACACCCAACTAGCTCAAGAGAGAACAACAAAGAGATCCATCATGGATCTCCCCACCATTTAGAAACCGATTAACATGGTGGTTCATCTAAGCAAGACACTCAATGAGACCACCACCCAACACGACAAGAGATTCAGCCAAAGAAACTCAAACAAAGCACCAGACCAAACCACAATTCATAATTCCACAAGACACATTTGTCTCCAAACAAGCATGGGATATCGAATCACCCAAAGCAACTCACAGGCCAAGATCAAGAAACAAAACGAAAAACAAAAGGCAAAATAAGAAAGGGATAATAGAGGGTACTTCAAAAGATTGAAGGGGAAATCTACTAAATTCCAGATTCTACAAGGGATTATTTTTCTTAATTTGAGATCCCAACCCATAGAATTTCTGAATACGCCCCAACCGACCACAATGACAGAAGGTCTTCAGAGTACTAGAGCACGAAGGCTTAGAATGCTCGAATCAACCACAATGGAAGCATTCGAGTGAACGCTTCCTTTCAAACGAGGTAATAATAGAAGAAGGAGACTCCTCTACACTTAGTTCCCCTGGTTTGTGCCTCTCACCAGATGGGGAACCTTCACCAACACCAAGGAAGATCGAGATGCCACCCGTCATGGGTCGCTCTCTAGAAACCAACTCAGCCAAAAAATGCCTCATTCACCAACTCTTCAAACAAAACTTTCCCGAATGAAAGAACTCAATCACTGATCTATGAATGAAAACCCTTCACAAAGAGATGAGCCTTTAATGAGTCGCTCAACACTATCTCCAGGGAATAAGGAATAAGCTCTTTGAAGCGATCAACACACTCCTTCACCACCCACTGGTCTTGTTGAATACCCATAATCTTTGCCACTTTCCTTGTCTTCACCTCCTCAAGAATGAAATATTGGACGACAATGATCTTGAAGAACTTCCACATCATCTCACCATATAATGAGGGTGGAACGACTAACTTCTACTGACCCAGTTCTGGTCCCTTGAACAGACCCAAGAGAGCTCTCACCCTCAAGGCTTCTGGAGTTCCCAGGGACTTAAAGATCTTTTCAATTTCCTCTAGACACCCCGTAGCCTCTAGCGGATCTCAATCACCACAAAAGATAGGCAACAACCAAAAAGAGTCCGACTCCACCACTCGACTAAGAGTCTGGGTTGAGTCAACTATTGGAAGAATTCCTTGAAACCTTCGAGACCTTTCTGGGAAGCATACTTTAAATATCATGAAAATATAAAACCAAATCAACATAAAACCAAATCTCAATCGAAACCCAACCAAGATAACATTTTAACTCAAAATACTAATTTCACATACTAAGAAATAATGCAAAACAGAGTTAAATGTCCATTTCAAATCCAAATTTTCACTTTAAAATCCCTTCCAAACACCAAAACCATTTTTAACTCACCCATTTCTATTTCAAAACTCAAATTTCACTTTTTCTTTTAAAACCAAAGTCTCATCACAAAAGAATGCCATTTATATATATTTTAAAAATCCAAATTATTATTTTTCTCTAAAATCAACTCAGACTAACCAAATTCAGACCAATAACATCACATACACCAAAATATCTTAAATACGGGACGAGTGGTTGTGCATGACTTGGTCACATAGTTTAGCAGACTATGTGCCAAGCATGAATCAACTACCGAGAGCCATATTTAACCATGCACTCAGGCTCCACATGGTTCGCTAGGCCATGCGAGCTCATTGTGTGATGCAAGTTCACTCCCATTATCATCCCCCAAAACATGCAAACCCATCAAACAAATCAGGGCACTAACAACATAATTGGCAATCAAAATTAAAGTATCAAAACCCAACAACATTTGGTAACTCTAGGATCATGGTGAGTAAGAGTTCATAATTCTTTTCTCGCACTTACCTCTCGAGTTCTGAAAATCCTAATCTCTAGTCCACCTGACACCCAAATAACAAACCTCCCTTTGATATCATTCTGTCACAAATCAACCTGGGCTAAACCCTGAACTGGGCACTCGAGTCGGTCCGTGATATACCCGAGGGGCATTCTCGATTCCCATGGGCTCATGACAAGCATTATGGTAATCATGATATAAGCACTGACGATGATTTTACACAATAAATAAATAAAAAGCATGAGCTTCCACTAGAAAGTTCAGCATGACCAACCTTTTATTGGCCCACAGTTAAGATGGGAAAATAGCTAGGGGGGGGGGTGAATTGGCCTTTTAAAATCAATTAACAAATTTAAGGATTATATTAGAGTTGTAATGTTAATGTAGTGGAAATTAAAAGAAAAAGAACTTAAGAGTTTTTTATAGTGGTTCAGATCTAAGTGGTCCTATTCCACTCTTCACCTCTCTCATGAATTGAGAGTGATGATTCCCACTATAACCAATATAATGGAATCTTACAATGAATTTTTCCCATTTAGAGTCACAATCCAAATGAAAAGCCTCCCCCCTAGAGGCTTAAACCCAAATCAATCCTACATTTTTCGACCTGGAGGCATAATCCAAATAGTATGCCTTTTTCCCTTGGCAACACAACCAAATGCTTGAATTTTGTTTGGGAGTCACAACCCAATTGCCTATCTTTTAATGGGTAGTATAACCCATTACAATTACACACATATAAAGAAGGATAAGAAGTAGAACCACAGAACCAGATGAATGGATTTAGTGTTTGAGTGTCGAGTCAGTAGTGAAATCTCTAGCAGAAAAGGATCAAATAGTTAAAGTCCACTTGAGATACATAGACAATCATCAAATTTTACAGTCCTTGTATATTTCAAAAATATCCTCAATCTCTTATCCTTGATCTGGATCTTTCGAACTTCATATATCGACTTCATGTAGGTCACTTCGATAATCATATTTCATGTAGGCGACTCTAGAAATTTGTAAACAATTTGAATTATAAATTTTTATACTCAAAACATACCTTAATTGGACTTCTACAGCTCAAGTTATCATCAAAATACGGTAGCAAATTAGTTCTAGAAAACTGTAAAATTCTGACTGAAAACATGCAGTGAATTCAATCTAATTTATGTAATTATAGAGATCAATTCAGAATTTGATTTCTTCTAATTAAATCCATACAATTTTGTTAGCTTTCCAACGCTCACTTAATTTGGAGTTTTTAGCCTAATTTATAGTCAAAATACAGAAGATAAGTTCAAAACTTTACCAAATTTCACTCACGGTAATTTCTCACAATCAATTCTAGACTTATCCAAATTTTCACTCACAGTTAGTTACATACTTTTCTAAATAATACTTTAGAAATAATAATAGAATTTGAAATTCCAACCTCACCAAAACCTTTTACCTTTCCTTTTGAATTATCACCAAATGTAACATTACCTCCATCACACTTATTTAATGAAGGAAATTTTGATATATTAGCAGCTATGTATCTTGAACATCCACTGTCCATGTACCAAACATCTTTTTTGATGCTCCAAAGAAATAGTTCCTACAATAACATATTTAAGATATTTTTGGTACCCATGAAAATTTGGGTTTGATGAGATTAGCATATGAATTCTTAAGAATCCAAACAGATTTAAAACATTTGTTTACAAGAAATCTAGAAGATAATTATTTAGAAATAAAAGCCTTAGTATGTCCTAGAGATTGTGGAAATTTCAAGGAACATTCATTAACATAATGACCCTTCATGTGAGATCTAAAACAAGTAGCAGTAGATGTGCTACCATTGGAGATTTTAATAATTAAGATCTTATACATTTTAGGTAAATTATTATCATAACCGAGACTAGATCTCCTTTTGTTTACTTTATTAAAACTCATCATTTTATCAACGTTTTCTGTACCTTGAACAAAAATGGACCGATTTGATTTTAAACTTTCAACTTCATTTTGAGCAGTTCATTCTCCTTAAGAACATTATCAAAATTTCTTATTTCAACTTAGTGACACTTTGATATGAAATCAACTTCTCTTTTAAATTTATCATTTTCAACAAGTGCATTTTTCATATTTTCTTGTGTAATTTCCAAATCTGTATGTGTATAATTTTTATCATCTGGGATAGATTTCTTTAGATTTTCACTTACCTTAAGAACATCCTTATGATGTATCTTAAGGTTCTTGTATAAACCAATGACTTTCAACTTTATGTTTAAGTATATCAACCTCTTTAAGAAATTCCTCAATAGTAGTTTTTTTTCATATTCAAAATCAGAAGAGGAATAATAAGTAGAATCACTTGCTTGATTTGATGAAGCTATTGAGAACAGGTTTTTCACAACTTTTTCTGAACCAGATTATCTAACAGTACTTGATTCCTCTATACAACTCCATCTGGATGCCATTACCTTCTTTTTCTTTCTTGTATTGCTTCATCTTATTCCTTTTCTTCTTTAGTCTTGGGAAATCGGGCTTGATGTGCCTCTTTTTTCTACACTCATAACAAATTACATCTTGAGTATCATTAGAATTATAATTACATTTATTCTTCTCCTTGTGACCATCCTTCTAATATTCTTTATGGTATCTCCTTAAGTAGCCTTTCTTTCTTCTATATCCACCCTTTGTAACATAAACTGTATCATTCTTGTAACTACTCTGTAACTCAGAATTAGAAGATTAAGTAAATACATTTTATTTAGAAGCAATCCAATTCTTATTTTAATTATCTTCTTTAGGAATATTTTTTAGTTCTAACTCATATTGTAATAATGGTATGATAATCTCATCAAGAATATATTTCTTGAAATCCTTACTTTCATCTATAGCTACCTTTTTAGCATGCCACTTCTTAGGAAGCAATCTAAGTACTCTTTCAACAAGAACATGATTTTCAAGACTCTCTCCTAAATAACTAATACCATTTACAACACTATTAAATATACGAAACATTTGATTAATAGTTTCATCATCAATATTCATCTCTTAACATACCCAACTTAGTTCTGCTAAGTTTATCCGAACCAAGATGTGTAACTTGCAGAATTTTCCAGATGTCATGAGCAGTTTTACATGATGAAACATGACTATAAACATTCCTATTTATTGCAAAATATAATATATTCATAACCTTGTAATTCAGAACATACTTTACCACATCATTGCCAACTAAAGATTCAGGTTCACCTTTGGGAAGCTTGTATGACTTTTTCATAATTTTCCAATGTTTAATGTTAAGTTTCTTTAAGAAAGCTTCCATATGAGATTTCAAATAACCAGTTAGTGCCATCAAAATGAGGTGGTTTTTGAGGTATCAATCCATCATTTGAACTAGTTCCTACCATCTTAAACATGATCTTTTCCCCTTTATAGTTAAGTCAGGAAATGGTTAGCAAACATAAGATATATACAGAGCTAGGGGTCCTACTATGATACCAATTGTTGGTCTGAAGTTAAGATGGGAAAATATACAAGAGTGGGGTTAATTGACCTTTTAAAATTAATTAATGAATTTAATGATTATATTAGATTTATAATGTCAATGCAACAGAAAATAAAAGAAAAAGAACACATGTGTTTTTTGATAGTGGTTCAGATCTAAATGATCATACTCTATTCAATCCTTAGGAACTGAGAGTGATGACACCTATTATACCTAGAAATTATATTTATTGATTTTGACACATATTATAACCAATATAATTGAATCCTATAATGAATTTTTCCCACATGGAGTCACAACCCAAATACAAAGCCTTTCCCCCCTAAAGGCATAAACCCAAATCAATCTTGCATTTTTCTACCTGGAGGCACACCCCAAATAGTCTTCCTTTTTCACTTGGAGGAATAACCCAATGACTAAATTTTGTTTGGGAGTCACAACCTAGTTTCCTAACTTTTAATGGGTAGTATAACCTATTATAATTACACACACAAAAAGAGGATAAGAAGAAGTATAATCACAAAACCAGTTGAACAGATTCAATGCTTGAGTGTCAAGACATTAGTGAACTCTCCTATTGTAAAGGATTAAATAGTTAAAGTCTAGTTGAGAGCCATTGGTGATTGTCAAAATTGTAGCCCTTGTATAATTAAAAAATATCCTTAACCTCTTATCCTTGATATGGATATGTCGAACTCCATATATCGAGTTCATGTGGGCCACTTTGATAATCATATTTCACATATGTGACTATGTAAATTTGTAGATAGATTGAATCATAAATTTATAGACATAAAACATACATTAATCAGACTTTTATAGCTCAAGTTATCATCAAAATACCATAGAAAATTGGTTCTGGAAAACATCAGAGTTCAGAATGAAATCATGTTGTGCCTTCAATCCAATTTCTATAATTATAAAGATCGATTCATAATTTGGTTTCTTCTAATTAAATGTAGATAATTTTGTTATATTTCCAAAACAATAATAATCACTTAATTTGAAGTTTTATAGACCAATTTATAGTCAAAATATAGAAGATAAGTTCAACACACTACCAAATTTCACTCACAGTCAGTTCCAGACTTTGCTAAATTTTTAGTCATGGTCAGTTTTCATGGTCAGTTGTATACTTTGAAATTTTTTCACTAATGGCCAGTTCTCATGATTGGTTCCATACTTTTCCAAATTTTCACTCATTACCGGTTCTCATGGTTGGCTTCAGAAATTGCCAATTTTTCACTCATGACCAGTTCTCACAGTTACTTATCACAGTCAGTACTCAGAGTTAGTACTCGCAGGCAGTGCTCACGGTCAGTTCCAGACTTTTCCAAATTTTCAATTTTTAGACTTTGTCAAATTTTAGTTCCAGAATATGTGAAATGATATTTTAATGTCTCAAATGAATTATTTATCCTAGGAACACTTCATAAAACTTATAGTACATGTTATAAATTATAAAAAATAAATACATTTGAAGCAAAAAAATATTATGTTATGATTACGATTAATCATACTTTAATTAACAAATAATTCAAATTATTAAGACTTTTAAAGGAAATAAAATAAATAAAGCTTGCAATTATCAAAAAAATAAAGTGGTTCAACGAGTTACTCAAAACATGTATATCAGAGATGTAATAAATATAACCATAATTGAAATCTAAAACAATAAAAATAGGACATAACAAAATAAACAACCAATTTATCATAAATAAAAGAACAAAAACAAGATCCAGATATAAAGTGGTCGACTAGGCCGATAAAACTATGATGAAAAAGAAAGAAAAAAACCCCGACATAACCTCTATATGACTTCCAAGGTCACCTTCCATCCATATAACTAACTCGCTCCAAGATAAAACAAGAACCTAAGCCTGAACCTGCAAAACAACATGGGTCTATCGATGCTGAGTGACACAAGTAGGGTGTGAGCATAAATAGCTCAGTAGGTAACCACCATAGAGTCCATACATTTCCTAACTTAAAATAGACTATAAAAACTACTTTGAAAAATACAAAGTCACTTTAAAAAAATACAAATAGAAATTAGGTTTAAAATCATTTTGAAGAAACAAGCACACACTTCCCTTGAAACCAATTCTTTAGACTAAAACATGTTTTTAGAGAAACATTTAATGGTTCACTTAAACCATTACTTTAAAAACACACTTTTAGACAGCCTTGTTAATTTTAAAGATAATAAACAACTCACATGAAAGTAATACAACATGAATAAAAAGATATTTGTTGCTATGCATGTAAACCATTTTCATAGAAATGAGAGTACAATATAAGAGTGAAACCAAAGGCATATCATGAAAGAACCATAAAATAATAAAGCAAATAAGAGTTCAAAAGTAGTAAGTAGGAAAACATTGAAATATACATAATCATGGAAAACTCCTAAACACCACTTGAAAAGACCCTAGACATACTTGTTTCAGAACCACACCAACCTATTGATGCATCCCTATGTAAATGACCAATTGGATTCTCTCAACTAGCCTCACTGGTTGCACTCTCCTATGGATTACCAATATTTTAGTGGATCTATTTTGTTTAATCAAGACTAAATAGTAACCATCTCTCGATCCTCACTAAGACGCCTAGAATCCCATGATGATAATAATAGTGGAAGGTGAGGTTGAATTCACATAAAATATCTTAATTGAGAACCCACATACATCAATTACAATTTCCCAGCCCAACTCCCTACATGAACCCATGTGAAGAACCTCCCTAAATTAAAGGATTTCCATGGAGGTGTATGCTTTCAAGAAAAATATTTAAAGGTACCAACTAGCCCTTGACATTCGAGATTAATAATAAATTTCTAAGAAATGTTTTCTCTATTTTTAATTCATTTTCAAACCCAAGAGAGACATCAAATCATTCATCAAGGTTCCAAACATGCCTTTAGAGAAAGGTTTAGGAAACAAAACATTAAAACCTTCTTGGGAAAACATTTAGGAACTTTGAAACCATTTAATAAGACCAAGGTTTTAAATAAGGCATGCCATGAAATTTTCATTTATATACATGTACACATCTATACATGAACATCCTTGCACATATAGATTTTAAAACATCACACACACACACACACATATATATGAACATCCACAGGAGTCCTAAGGGTCCAAATGAAAGAGAACAAATCAAATGTCACACCAAAGCATAAGAATTCTCATTGTAAAACAATTAAAACCTTAAAAATGGAAATAATGCAAGTGAACCACAAATCACCCTTAGTAACTAAACCACATAATTTCACCAAATTCCAATAATAATTTAAACTACCAAAATACCTTAAAAAGGGCACTTAATCATTTTAACAAACATCTAACACATATATTTTTTAACACACATGCATAATTATTGAAAACTGTAGAAAACCCATTTTTAATTAAACCTTTGACTTGAAAAGATTTTATAAATCAACTTATAAATTTAAAAATATTAGGGATTCAATTTAAATGAATTTATATTGGCTCAAGAATCATTTGGCGTGTTCCAAAAAAGAAATAGATGAAAAAACCTACTTTAATGGTGGGTGAATGATGCGAGGCTTCAAATATAGAATGAACACAACCCAAGAACCAAACCAAACACCCTAAGAATCAAAGGCACAAGGTTTTAGGGACAAAAAATCACCTAGGGTTCATCCAACATAAACCATAGACATAGGAAGAAGAGGGAACAATAAAATAATAAGAGGAAAGGAAGAAGAAAGGCTTACTCGTGAAGGAACCACCAAAAGCTTAAAGAATAAGCCTAAAAAACTGAAGGAGCAACAAGGGAGAGGCCACCCTTGGAACGCCTAGGTAAAGACCAACAAGTGAGAGGGAGAGGACCCCTTTTGAGTTAAAAATGAGGGAGGGTTAAAAAGAAACATCGAATTTTTAAAGTTCTGGCCAAGTCGTATGGTTAGGCCGCACAGTTTACCAAATCACGTGTCAACCAGGTGGAATTTACAGGAAAGATTAACCTTCTTCACATGGTTTGATTGAAAAGTTTACAAAATATTTTTTCAAAATTTCATACTCTTATATGCTTGTCATGTAGTTTCATCTAACCGCGTGCAAGTTGTGCGCCAGCTGCTAAACGCACCAAGATCTCGCATGGTTTCCACTGAGCCTCAAACGGTTCAAACTCAACCGCGTGCTACTCGAGTGAGATAAACCATGAAAAAATAAAATGAAATAAAAATACCCCTTATGTAAGGGTAGTAGCACAATTCCTCCTAAGTCGTTCTCACCAAGTGTGTGCAAAGGTAAATACTGACTGAAAACTCCAAAATCAAAATTTCAGCAGGAATTCAACCCAAAAATCAACAACAAGATTAAAGAATAAAGAATAAATAAAATAATAGTGAATATAAATGTTGGGGTGTGATATTGAATCACCTAAACCACTAGAAACTATGAGTATATTCCAAGGAACACACACACACACACACTCATACCTTTCCACTAATTCATCATCAAATTCTATCCCCTTACCTCGCTATCATAATACAAATACACTCACTAGATATTCACAAAAAAAATCATTCAATCACCCCTCAATCTAGCTACTATCACAACATTGAACACTCCTCATACATGTCTTGGCCACCAACTTAATTTCCTATTCCTATCCACAATTCTACTCACCCCAAATTATCCCACACCAAGAGACCATAGGAGAACCAATTCAAGATTTGATGATCTTGATTGTGCTGTTGTGACATGTCAAATTAGTTATGTTATAAATGGTAAGATATAGTATAGGGTAAACCCTAGGACATTTATTAAGGAGTGTTAAAGGTCAAGAGTTTATTTTAGATAGTTTAAATAGAAACTAAAAGAGGAGTGTGGTTTGAAAACAATTAAAAAAAAGAACTAAAATAAAGCATGTGATATTTGAAGTTTGGAAGAAAGTTTTAAAGGATTATAGAAAAAGTGATCATTGAAAGATTTAGACACATTATGAAAAGTTATTTTTTCTTTTAAATTCATTTGATTTAGTGCATTTCCTTGATTGAGGTTTAATCGAGATCTTGATTATCTTATAATCCTTTGAACCAGTGAACTTAGATGCAAAGATTGGTGTGAAAATCAATTCACCAAGATCTAGACCTTATGAATGATAAAGGATTATTATTCTATCCAATAGGAACAACACAAGTTCCTCACTTGAAAATCACATCACTAACTTGTTATAAAAAAGAGTGTATTTCACTTAAAATAGCAAAACATAATGCTTCGATCAGAACTATATCATAATAAAAACAAAATAAATGTTTTAAAAACTCAAATAAACCAAATCAGTAGTTAAATGAAGTTATTAAACTCCCTTTTTCAAATGGTTTTATATTAGATAAAGTAAATAAAAATTAGGGAAGCTTCATAAAGAAAAATAAAGAAAACGGGATGATCATCCATTTTGAAGAATCATGAAATCCTATAAAGGAAGCTTTGTCAAGAAAACTGAAGAAAATAGTTGTAGAAATCAATAATGCGAAAAATATTAATGATGCGAGTTAAAAGATTCCTTTCAAAATTTTTTATAAAAAGGTAAAAGTTTATAGAAAGTGACCTTAATAAATCATAGAAGTTAGTATAAGGACATCCATGAAACAATATGAAATACACATGGAGAAAAAATATTCTTGCTTAAAAAAAGTGGTAAGGCTGGTTTCACTTACAAACATTATGTGATGAACCAACCAAGGTCAGCTTGAAAAAGCACCCGAACCATCCCATCACATGATATAGGTAAAATAGGATAACAAAAACCAGCCCTGAATATGAGAAAAACAAGACATACAACCAGATTAAGAAGCAGAAATAGACGAGATACCATAAAGGCATACAATACATGCTAAAATAACTAAACTAGAAAGTTAAGTCCCCACGTGACCAACAATCACCTCCAGACCAACCCAAACTGAAAGTAACAACAAAAAGAGAAGCCAACATACTACAATATGATTTTCCCTTTACTCGAATCCTATAATAAAAAATATACAAACACCCAAAGGCACAAGTAGGGTGTGATCCAAAACCTTGTAGGATACCACCATAGTTTCTATACAAGGTCTAATATCAAGAATTCAACAATTCTATCTTTTAAAACAAAACTATTTTTCAAAGAATTTTTATAAATCCAAACAATTTATAAACCATTTCCTATTTTCTCCTTTTGTTTTCATAAAAGTATTTTATATTCTCAAACCAGAAATATGATAAGTAGAAGTGATAAAATAGGACAATATATCCATGCATCAAGAGGAAAATAGGTAAACGCATATCTATGAAACAACCTATCATGTGAATCCATGTGATACAACCTCATATAAAATCCTCTGAGAAACAATCCATGGTAAAAAAATCATGAGATAAATAACCATAAATGTAATAGCACATCACATATGGGTTATGACTTATAGGAAACTGCATACTAAACACTAAAAATCCTAAACAAGCATAACGTTAGATCCAACCAATATTGAGTCCTTCCAATCAATATCATAAAAGGTTACATCCTAGTGATTTAACACACACAAAGGCTACCCATTTCTCTTTTCCGAAACACCCAAGGTTCCTAATGTTTAATTTTCCAATACATTTTTAAAACCATGCTCAAAATGTTATAAAACGTTTTCAAAGCCAATCCAATCCTCTTAAGAGTTTGAAAACTCATTTCCAAATCAAGAAAATTAATTTTCAAAGAAAAACCACCTTTTGAAAACATGTTACTTTCCAATAAATAATTTGAAACCATTTTTCACTTCAAATCAATGAACAACCCAAAGGAATTTATCAAGAACAACATGAAATTCATCAAATTAACCCATTATATAGAAACAACTACCTCAAAATGGTAGAGACCTAGATTATTTCGATAATGGTTATTAGAAAATAAGAGAAACCCCTGAAAGATATGAAACACAAATAAATTTAAAATGATTGATAGAAAAAACTATCCAATCACAAATCCACATCCAAACCACAGTTGCAACCAAAACCAATAAAGAACCAGAAGGATTACATACCCAAAGAGAAAAAATCCAACCAAAATGGTGGTCAATTAATAAACGAAGTGATCCATATGGGAGGGAGTCACCCAAAATTGCCTAGGAAGAGCCTCTAGGTTGAGAGCAAGGAAGCATGTACAAATGAAATAAGAATCTCAGCTGAACCGCTTGCTTAAAACCAACCCTTGGGAGTTGACACAAAGTGTAATCCCATTGCACGTCGTGAAATCCTTGAGTCCCACATATTCCAAAAAACCTATTGTTTTTTATTAAAAACCTGATATTTTTTCATTATAACATGTGTACCCTTTACATATTGTGTATAATTCTCACATTGTGAATTCAATTCACAAGTTCTACCCAAAAGCCATTACACGTCATTTACTCCCATTACACATCATGTAATTGCCCAAAAAACAACAAAATCTATAGGTTTTATGCTAAAAATTCCAAAAAATTCATGAATTCACCATTACAAGTATCCTCCCAATTCTTTCTCATCATTCCACAACCAATGAAAAAAGAAAACCAATACAAATATTAAAACACACCTGACAGAAAGGTAAAAGGACATTACACATCATTCCAGGTAAATTATAAACCAATGGAATATGAAATGGTTAGAATACATGTAAAAAAAAATTACTATAATAAAATAAAATAGATGATGTTTTAGAGATAAAGAATAAATAATTCCCTTAATAAAAATTTAGACACAAATAATCTCGATTTTAAAGTGATATTGAAAAAGAAACCCTTACCTTTACTCCTTACTGTCATGAAAGTGATTTAAACTTCTATATAATAAACATAACCATATTAATAAATTATTTCAAAACATTATCCACATATATTAACTTTTTTAATATTCAATTATAATAATTTATTACACATATATTAGTTAGTTATTATTTATTTTCATCATGAGATGTTAGTAATTTTGTTTATTTCTTACAAGTTTCATAATGGTGATGTCGGATCCTCACGATTTGATGAAAATTTCATAATTCCCAGATTAGTATCAGTTATGGAATCATTATGTTGAAATGATTTAGGCAGAACCATTTCCATTTGATGGAAGGTATGAGTACTATTCACAAAATTGGACTACACAATGAGCATGTTTTGGGTAATTTACAGATAACAATGAGTTACTTTATAATGTCCATTTATTTTTGAATCACCCCTAATAAACATATTCATAACATAAATTACTCTTTAATATTATATATTAATAGTATTTAAGTTATCTTATTCATTCATGTCAAAAATGTTATAGCACCATTCATGTAGGTGATAAAACCAACCCAAACAAGAACATGTTAGAATGAACGAATGAGTAAGAATATGAGTTTATATGGTTTTAATATAATTTCTAAATATCCATAATTATTTTAAAAATACATCATTATTATTTATAATGAGATTCATAATGATTGTATATGAGAAGGTAACTGAAAAAGATGGTGAAGAACTAGATACTTAATTTGATGGAATCTCTCTTCAAAACGGGTTCCTTTGAATTGAAGGATTTATGCCTCCTTGGAACCAAAAGTTATAAAAAGTGTAAGAAGAATTTAGGAGATATAATTGAGATAGTTATTCAAGAGAAAAACAGAGAATAAAATAGGTTTGAAGTGAGTGGAAGAAATCTCCTTTTATATGTGAAAACGAGGGACAGTTCCTTGGAAACTTGAGTTAGGTGAAGGGTAAAGATAGAATCACATGTGAGTTAAGTGAATGAGGTAAGGAAATTTTGGTTATAATTTTAGTATCAAATATAATACCTAAAAAAGGTCTTCTAGAATGAGTTTATATCAATTTAATTATTAAAAATTCAATCCATGTAATTTTACCCCCTTTACCTCTTTTACCTTGTTTAATTATTTACCACGATATTTATTTGTTTACTAAAACTATAAGATGAACCCTATTACATAATTGCAACATGAATATTCCAAATTTAGGCTCAATTTAATCTAATTCAAATTATAAATAATATAAATTTAAATTTTAAATGAAAATATACAATATATAAAAAATAGTTTTTATAGAAAAATATATTTTTAAAAATTATGCGTTCTTATTCTTATTTCATTTTAGTTACTAGTAATTAAATGAGTTATATCATATTTTTTTTATACTTATAAACATTAAATTTTAATAAAACCATCTTTAAACCATGATATATTTAGTTTGTTAAAATCAAAATGCATAATTCATAATAAAGAGAACTTTTAGAAGTGTCTTTTTAAATATTAAATGAATTTATCTTATTTATAACCCATTAATAATCAAAATATGGATGTTTATTAATTTTTTATATATATAAATAATAAATTTCATTAAATTTTATGATCTAAATATGATAAATTTAGTTGTCAAATAAAAATATATATTATATAATAAAAACAATGTTTTTAAATAAAGCATTTTTCATTGACGATGAATTATTAAATTATTTTTCCTTATAACCACTTAATTATTTACTATATTTTATTCAATTAATTTACCAATCATTCCTTGAATTGTTTCAATCTACTTTATTAGAAGTATCCTTAAAAGATACATTATGCAAAATAACAATTTCTTTAAAATAAAATATATTTTAAAAAATGAACCTGTATCTCTTTATTTTATTCCAAAATTATTTATTTTTTGTTAATTACATGTAAAATATTTTATGTGTAACAAATTATTTAATTTTAACTATAAAATACTCAATATACCTATTGGATACTTATATACCCAATGATCTTATATCTAATGACCATATATCCAACGACCTATATCCAAGGTTCATATATCCAACAATAATATATATAACTATTGTATTACATTCCTATATATGTCATTAAATTAATATAACTATCATATTACATTTCTATATATTTTACTTCTTTTCATGGTTATAATCGGTGGTATGATGTTCAAGGAAATTCATAAAGATGAATATTTCATGTTCATGGTCTTTTTATTTACTTATGGTTTTATTCCTCTTATGATTTTCATAACGATACTTCATATTTCATACCCATAATGTATTAATTTTATCTTTTATTATAATATTTTATCTCAATAAAGTATATTACGGTTCGTTTTAGTTCAGTGTTGCATGTGAAATAAGATATTCAACATGTTAAAGGAATTAAAATGTGGGATGTTACATGCACAAAAGGTAAGGATCACCCCAAATATACCAATGAATCTCTTGTTTTTGATAATTATCTTGGTTTGTATGGAAATAAATATGATTAAAAGATGCTACCAAAGTATTTATAATGTAAACATACCATGGAATAACGCCTTACACTTGATAAAATTGATCATACAGAAAGATTTCATTTATGGGAATATAAGTGGAATAGTTAGTGTCTGAGGATGGAAGGATCCTATTGATATGTCCAACCACAACATTCTCCACTCCTTTGTTATCCCTAATTTCTAAATTGAATTCCTAAAGGTGTAGCATCTAAAAAACTAGACATGGTTTGTATTCTAGTTTCTTAAGGAGATATTGGAGGGTTGCATGGTTAGAATACACGATCACTTTAGACCCTAAAAGGAATGACATGAATTTATCAAAGTAAAACACAATTATAAGAAATTATTTTTTAGTTTTGGTGTAGTTTAATTGGGTAGGGTCTAGTGTGGGTGATTTATATTGTAGCACTCCGACCTGAGGACACACACTAGTGCCTTGGCTAGTGCATCACAAGAACTTAGTCATGCCTCCCCATATGATAAAGGATATTGGCTAGAGACAAGGGCCTAAATCATATGTTGGAGTGAATATGACCTTGATATCATACAATAAATAATAAATTAAATAACCAAACACCATTTACATCAATATCATAGTATGCACAAGCAATAAACAAGAATCATGTTACAAAAAAATGAAATGCTGTCATACAAGCATACATCCCAACTGATCACTTGCTAGACCAATTACATATACAGAATAAACAAAAGAAAACCAAATTATACAAGAGGCTTCACTTCCATACCTGAGCCTCATCTCAATACCTATCTCTAATACCCATCGAGCTATCCTATCCTGATCCACTAAACATCCCATGATCTTACCTGTAAAGTTGACATATGGTCTTCTCACACACCAGAGTACCCGTGTAGGATGTGAGAAATATATCATAATAGGATCTCACTAAGTTCCCCTAATATACACCATCATATACATGTATGAATGATTAAAAGAAATAATTGAAATAAATACGTACACACAATCATTTCGGAACATTGTGTGCTAACCAAACCACAATGATTCTATGTGCATTGGATCATCGTGGGATAACTAGACCACCATGATACCTGACTATACCTTCTCCAACCTTAGCCATAATCCAATCATCTTAGGTTACCAAACCCACATCTCTACCCATAACTGGATACTAAGGGTAAGGCATCTCAAAGTCTCAAAAACTACCTGAAATTACGAGGTAGGGTTTTGCTTCTAAGTTCCAAACCATTCCTTACCACTCAAGGGAGATCACCCATTGAGTCCTAAACTATACCTTATTTTAAATACCCTAGATTTTTAGAAAACATATTCTTTCCATAAACTAAATGTTTATAATTCTAAACTTTTTTTCTAAATGGAATTAAAATAGATTAGCTAATAATTCATTTAAGATAACATCACTCTATTCATGCATAGTAAAACGTTATGAAAAAAACACATGGAACTAAGTATTACTCACTATGGATTATTACATCCTTTAAAAGTGCATAAATTAAAAGTGGATAATAAATAGAGAAGAATAAAATCTTCAACACCAGGAGGTCTCAAGATCATCTTCACTCTTGAGGATCACAAATAGCCAAAGAAAACCTACAATGAGAAAGAAAATCATGAAAGGAGAAAACATGTTGCGAGATCTAAATAAAAACTATGAAAATGAGAAGTGCGACTTAATAAGTGAGAATGAAATGCTTGATTCTAGCACATCTATATTTTGGAACAAAATATGTTCATTATAAATATGGTCATTGGAAATATGGTCATTAGAAATATGGTCCTTGAGAATATGGTCATTGGATATACATGTATCCAATAGGTATATTGAAGTTATGTTTTGTTAGTAGTAAATTTTTAAATAGATAACTCACAATGAAATAAAAATATAATATTTAAAATATTATATATATATATATATTCATTACATATTAGTATTAAAATATTATTAATATATTTGATGATATATTTATAAAATTAAAATAAACATTTTAATATAAATGGATTAGTAAAATTAAATTTTATAATATAAATAATTAATTTTAATGGTATTTTGTTAAAGTATATTTTGTATAAAAGTAATATCTTTTTCAAAGAACTATTTTATTAAGTGTTGTATATTTTATACCATTGAATTAAATTGACTACTTTTAAAATATTTTTTTATATGAACTAATATATTAATATTATTTAAATTAGAAATTTATATTATATAATATTAACAACACTTAATGTTTAACAACATTATTTTTTCAATAAAACGGTTTTTGTTATATCTTGTGTTTTCATTTGAAAGATAAATTTATTCATTTTAGAATCTCAATTTTAAAAAATGACTTTCATTTTTGGATTTAGAATAAAAATTTTAGATTAGGATAAATTTTTGGGATTTTCTTAAATAATTGAATTTTTAAGCTAATAGTGAAAAATATAATTTTTACCAAAACTGTAATTTTTTTTGACTTTATAAGCAAGACCTAGAAGTGTATAAGAACTTTAAAATTTTCAAATATTTATTTAATAAGTAAAACTATACATTTTAAAAACAACATGTTGAATTTATAAAACCTATGATTAACATTTTATGAACTTAAATAATATTTTCCAATAAAATAAACCGTTTTTGATCTTTTCTTTTAATTTAATATTTTTTTTGTAAAATTTTGTTTTGGATTTATTTAAAAGCCACATAAATTTTAATTTTTTTAAAAAAACCAATTTATATAATTAAAATCAAGGACATTTATAATTATATCCTACACATAAATTTTATGTTTAAAAATAAACTTTTTCTAAAAATGATTTTTATGCATTACCTGCTCTAATGTCAACATTAATTTTTCTTACACATATAAATTTTATTTTATAAAATGGATTTCATATTTTTAATCAGTAGTTCCAAATAATTTAATAGGGATCATTTTATTTTTAGGCATTAAAATTAAATTACATTGGTAAAAATTAGTGTCACGACCCGCCTTCACCAAAAGGAGGGAAGGGTCAGCAGATTGTCATGCCCTTCTTTAAGTTGAAGGAGAGATAATGACCCCCAAAACCTACCTTCAATAGGTCCTAGAGTGGCGACCAACACCAAGGGTATAAAATTACACACTAAATGGAAGACATTACCCTTTTTTTTCTTTTAATAGGATCGGGAGATAAGATAGTAAATCCCACAACACCAAAATTGAAAGTGCAAATACGGATGAAAAATAAACCATACCCATATGCATGTTCAAAGGTAAAAGATACGAGTCACAAAAATCCAAAGGTAAAAAGATACCAAGAAAAAAAGGGAAACAACAACAGCAACTTCCCCAAGGGTCTAAGCTAGTACGGTCCCGCACGATCCCCGAAGTCCTCCTGGAAACCTGAAAGCAGTTTTATATATGTAGGGTGAGCATACAAGTATACTCAGTAGGGAAAAACCAAAGACTCTCATGCACAAGTGGGGAGACATACTAATTCCCTGTAAGAAAAGAGATAACCAATCACCTAGCAAGGAAACTAACCACCCAAGCCTCACTAAGGCACACTCCCCAAATAACACAAGTCAAGTAATGTATAGTAATAACACATCAATGTTTGGGTACCCCGCACCACTTTCCCACTGGTTATTGAAGACATATTACGCATCAGACCAATCCCGCCATTCTCATCGCAGTCCCACTGCCAAACCCTGCCCGCACACACCTGGGCCACAACCTCACCGTAGTCCCACTGCCAAACCTCGCCCGCACACACCTGGGCCACAACCTCACCGCAATCCCACTGCCAAACCCCGTCCGCACACACCTGGGCTATAACCACTATGCCGCTCACATACACCTGGGCCACAACCACCACACACAACCATACCCGCAAACACCTGGGTCAGAACAACTACTGCCATGCCCAAAGACACCTGGGCCTCATCCTGAAGACACTTGGGAAACAACCTGCCCACAAACACCTAGGCCAACCACCATAACCACCCCACCCGAAGATTCTTGGGCTAATAATGGACCTCAGGCCATCACAGCCTGCCTGAAGATACTTGGGCTATCCGGGAAAGGGAGCAGAAAGGAGCTAATAACCAGCCACTAATAGAAGTGTTGGGAAAAACACCATCCCCCATGAAATGGGGGTGTTCGACACTAAGTTCTCAACTTGGGTGGGGCGCGAATAAGAAACAAAAAAACTACAAGTATATGTATAGGTAACAAGCACTCACCCAATCTAGGTTTTTCTTCATCCAACCTAAAGAAAACTATCCTTACTATTCATTCATAAGAGAAAGGAACAACACCCATGCCCAAGTCACAACTCACATCAAACCAAATCCCCATTTTCCCATCCTTGTTTTCATGTTCAGTAATAATGTTTAAATAAGTTTCTGCACCTATTGGGCAACTAACAACATAAGCTCAAACCAAGGGAAAAAGTTACAGCCAATAGTAATTTAAGAATTCACACCCGGTTCTATGTAAAGTCACAACAAAAAAGGGATAAGGGAGATCCATCAAAGTACTGGAACCAAAGAAAACCCCAAGATATAGCCCCATGCCCCCAAAATTTAGGAGCCAAGGGTTTCTCAACAACAGAGGATCCCACCCCAATTCGTGATACAAACAGAGGATCCCATCCTCACCCACAACACCCCAGCAATCTAAACCCCTATCCAACCGTGGAGGAAACAACCAAACCAATACCACCAACACAAGGCAGACTCAATAGGTATTTTCATATTTAAAAGATTTAATACACTCCATGATTTCAATTCCACTGGGCTTAAACTAGGGTTATCATAGAAAAGGAGTTGATCCTGGTACTTCCGATTTATTTAGCCGAATATACGTAATTAACCAATTTCCTTTACACAGAAAAAGGTTCACAACCAAAATACAATCCATTTAAACATCACAAGGGGTAAGGGTTTATTAGTTCACAGAGAAAGACCACCAAAGGCCATGATTTTTAGTAGGCGTAAGCCCGCACAATTCAGAAATCATTAATCATGAAAGAGGAGAAAAACAGAGCAGCATCATCGATCACACCCCTCCCCTTCATTCTTTAGAATCATTTTATTATCTTCATTAAAGTTTGGTTCATCCAATTCTATAGAAGCAGTAGCGTACCCACCCCGCAAGATAACAAAAAGGAGAGAAGAAGGTGAAATCCCTATCTGATTGATCAAGGATCGATGTTAAGTCCTCGCATGATTAGCAGGAGCTCCTCGCGTGATTCGCCGGGTTACAACTCGTCGGGAGGAAGGGTACTCCGACCGCAGGGTGATCGAGAAAAGAAACGTAGGGAGAAGTCTTTAGGTTATAAAGGCTAATAAGGGCTGAGATACAGTACACTCGGGACGATTAAGATACGAAGAGAAAAACTCGAAACCGCGTATGGAGCGGGATCGTGGGTTGACCACGTGGCTGGGACACCCCACACGTTATTAAAGGGTCCCCGCCTTTCAGGGTGGTTTAAACTGACGCACACCAGGGTACCTCACCAATCATTTAATTAAACGACATTAATGGGAATTAATGGCCTTTAAAACATGCTTAAAGGGGTCAAAATATGGTTTAAAAACCAATTAGCGAAAAACGGAGGCGCTACTGGGAAACCCGTGGGGGCAGGCAAGAGCTACCGGTAGCCGAGAGCTACCGGTTGACGATAGCTACCAGTTAGTGACAGTTACCGGTAGCTGAGAGCTACCGGTTGGCGACAGCTACCGGTAGCTGAGAGATACCAGTAGCCGAGAGCTACCGGTAGCCGAGAGCTACCGGTAGCCGAGAGCTACCGGTAGCCGAGAGGTACCGGCAGCCGAGAGCTACCGGCAGCCGAGTGCTACCGGTAGCCGAGGGCTACTGGTACCCCAAGGTCACCGGTAGGCTAGGTCTACCGGTAGGCCGAGGCTACCGGTAGGCCAAGGCTACCGCTAGGAGCCACCGAGAAGCTGGGATGGCCTTCCAGGCCACTCAGAACACCTCAAATATCATATTTTTACCAAGTAATAGACCCCAAAAACCCAGGCCATTACATCAGATACTTCTCAAACTATTCTCGTCCCCGAGAATATAAGAACAACCCAGAAAGGAGAGAAGTGGGGTCTAAACAACCACCCTCTAAAGATACTTCTCAGGGGAAAACCTCGAAGTTGTTCGAAAGATGGAACAAAACTCTCCCTCTCGAGTTATCAACCATAAGCATTCACAACAAGCACAAGGATCACACTGTCCAACACATGAGTTAGGGAGTCCCCTCCTATATGTCAGGATATTATCCGCTTTGGGCGGCACTGACTCGCCCACACGGATTTAATCGTATCCACATTAATGTGTCCTGATTAGCAGTCAGGTTTTCCCATAATCACACATTCTTACACACACACACAGAGAACAGGGAACATATCATCTAATAGTTAAGCAAAACAATCATTTCATGTATTAAAGCACAAGGTACAATATCTCAAGGATTAGAACAAAAACAACAAGGAAGTCAAAACAGCTCTAGGTATTGAACGTGTAACTGGGCCTCCCACTCCCATGTGCTCTCTTCTAGGCCACCATGCCTCCACAACACACAAACCAAGGGGATAGTTCATCCACGAAGCACTTTCTCCTTATGATCCTCGATCTTGATTGGTCGTTCTATGAAGGTCGCATCGTCTTCGACATCTAACTCTCCCCAATCAATGACGTGGGAGTTGTCGTGTAGATATCGACGAAGCTGGGATACATGGAATACATCGTGTATCCTCAGTAGCGGCGGTGGTAGCGCTAGTTGATAAGCCACTTCACCGACCCGCCGCAACACTTCGAAGGGTCCGATGAACCTGGGAGAAAGCTTACTTCCCCTGCCGAACCTCCACTGTCCATGCTGAGGAGAGACCTTCAAGAACACGTGGTCCCCGACCTCGAACTCCAAGGGTCTCCTCCTATCATCATCATACGACTTCTGCCGGTCCTGAGCCGCCTTCATCCTTTCTCGTATAAGCTGAACCTTCTCTGTCGTGCTCTGCACCACCTCTGGGCCAAGAACACCTGCTTCCCCAACCTCAGTCCAGCACATGGGTGAGCGACACAACCTTCCATATAGGGCTTCGAATGGAGCCATGCCAATGGTAGAGTGATGACTTATTGTAGGCGAACTCTACCATAGGCAAGTGTCGCACCCATGATCCCCCAAAGTCTAGAATACATGCTCGCAGCATATCCTCCAAGGTCTGGATGGTGCGCTCTGTCTGCCCATCTGT
The DNA here is from genome assembly GCA_963277665.1 of Viscum album. Classification (NCBI taxonomy): domain Eukaryota; kingdom Viridiplantae; phylum Streptophyta; class Magnoliopsida; order Santalales; family Viscaceae; genus Viscum; species Viscum album. Next base: position 1,649,228,197 of record OY728159.1, read on the forward strand.
CTGGGGGTGGAAAGCAGTGCTAAGACGTAGCTGGGTGCCAAAAGCATTCTGCAATCCCCACCAGACTTGTAAGGTAAAACGTGCATCCCTGTCCGAGACTATGGAACTCAGAACTCCATGCAACCGCACTACCTCGCCCACATACTTCTGTGCTAGAGCGTCCACTGCACTCGACTCCTTAATCGCCAGAAAGTGAGCTGACTTCGTCAAGCGGTCCACTACTACCCAGATGGTGTCGCAGCCCCCTTGCACCTTGGGTATTCTGGTGACGAAATCCATAGATATTTCGTCCCATTTCCACTCGGGGACATCTAAAGGTTGCAACAACCCGTCTGGAACACAGTGTTCAGCCTTTACCTGCTGACACACTAAGCACTTGGCCACAAACTCTGCCACTGCTCGCTTTACTCTGGGCCACCAAAGCTGTCTCCTCAGACCCTGGTACATCTTGGAAACTCCTGGGTGTACCGCTAGGGGTGAGTTGTGGAACTCACTAAGAACCTTGCCACACATCACCTTTGGAACAAATATCTTTCCCTGGAAGAGCATCCGATTTTGACCATCTTCCGTCTACCCTTCCGGAGGATCGCCCTGGTCAACTCGGTCGCGCATCACTTTGCACTCTGGGTCTCCCCACTGAGACTCCTCCACTTTCCGCAACAGAGAAGACTACACTGTCATCTGATACAGGCAACCTCTACCACTATCCATCCTCGCATCGAGGTGCAAGGCAGCCAACTCCTCCATCGCCTTCCAAGCATCTGCCGACTCTCAGACCACATCCTTCTGCGACCTCCTGCTCAAAGCATCAACCACTACATTCCCTTTTCCTGAAGTGAAGGAAATCTCGAAGTCGTAATCTTGGAGGAACTTCATCCACCTTCGCTGCCGTAAGTTTAGGTTCCGCTGGGAGAAGATATACCTCAAGATTCTGTGATCCGTGAAAACCACAAAGTGTTCTCCGATGAGGTAATGCCGCCACAACTTTAGTGCGAAAACGACCACTGCAAGCTTCAGATTGTGGGTGGCATAATTACGTTCATGAGTACGTAGCTTCTTAGACCCATAAGAGATCACCCCTTGTCACCGCATCAACACACATCCGAGGCCTTGCCCTGAAGCATCACAAAACACCTCATATGCTGCCCCTTCTTCTGGTAGTCTCAACATTGGGGCACTAACCAACTTCTCCTTCAGATAACTGAAGGCTGCCTCGCACTGCTCGCTCCACACAAAAACCTGGTCCTTCTTGGTCAAGGCCATCTAAGGTGCCGCAACTCGAGAGAAGTTGGGTACGAACCTCCGGTAGTAACCTGCCAGCCCGAGGAAACTACGAACCTCTGCCACGTTCTTGGGTGCTGCCCAAGAAACAACCGCCTCAACCTTTGATGGGTCCACCGCTACCCCTTGCTTGGACACTACGTGCCCAAGGAAGTGTACTTCTCGCGTCTAGAACTTGCACTTCGACAACTTCCCATAGAGTTGGTGCTGTCGGAGGACCTCCAAAACCATCCTTAGGTGCTCAACGTGGTCCTCCTATGATCTTGAGTATATCATGATGTCGTCAATGAACACAACTACGAACCGATCCAGATACTCCTGGAAGACGTAGTTCATAAGCCCCATGAACACAGCCGGAGCGTTTGTAATGCCGAAAGGCATGAATACAAACTCGAAGTGCCCATATATGCACCTGAAGGCCGTCTTCGAGATGTCGCCCTCCTTTACCCTCAACCGGTGATACCCAGACCGTAGGTCGATCTTCGAGAACCATCCTGCCCCTTTCAGCTGGTCAAAGAGATCGTCTATCCTTGGAAGAGGGTAGCGATTCTTGACCGTTACCTGATTCACCCTCCTGTAGTCTATGCATATCCTTAGACCGCCATCCGCCTTCTTCGCAAACAACACATGAGCACCCCACGGTGACGCACTCGGTCGAACAAAACCCTTCTTCATCATATCATCGATCTGAATCTGCAACTCCCGTAGCTCCGAAGGCGCCATCCGGTAGGGAGCCATCGAAATCGGATGAGCACCAGGCTGCAAGTCTATCCCAAACTCGATGTCACGTCGAGGGTGTGGAGTCGTCACCTCCTCAAGGAAGACGTCCATAAACTCACTGACGATCCCTGGTACTTCCACCATCTCAGCATCCACTGACTCTACTGATAGCTCGACTAACAAGGAGAGGAGGGGTTTCTCTCGCCTGCTGCCCTTCTAGCCACTCTGCTTGCCGGTGAAAGTAACACGTCGGCCACCCAAGTCTGAGAACACAACCCTTCCTCGGAAGCAGTTGATGATGGCACACACAGAGAACAACCAGTCGATGCCTAGGATGACATCATATGGCTGTATCTGTAGCAGTAGTAGATCCCTGACCGACTGATGTGTCCCTATCATCAGTCTGCATCCTCTACAAACATATAACAAGTCGGTCGGACCTCCGACTGGTGTGCTCAGTACCAGGGGCACTAGAAGTCTCTCAGCATCTAGACCCAGAGCACGGGCCGGACCGAGTGCAACAAAGGAGTGCGAAGCCCCGGTATCGAACAAGGTGTAAGCGAGGGTACTGAACAAACTGATCGTACCTCGAACAACCTCCGGTCCCGCTGTAATTGTTGCCTCTGCAGCGTGCAAATGTCCATGCCTAGCTCCTCTGCCCCTCGGCTGTCGGCTGACTCCCCGACCATGCCCTGGTTTGTAAGAACCCAGTTTTTGCTGTGAAAGTCTTTGGAATATTCTTGATGATATTCCAGAGCATCTCCTTCAGACGGCGTGCGATTCCGAGCCCTGGAGTGGTCGGAGTGCGTTCACACTGGAAACACAAAATAAATGGGATAACTCCTAAACGGTGCATCAGATCAAAGATTCGAGTGTATGGATGGGTTCGGAATGGGGTGTTTACCATAAGAATGACATAAAACATGTCGGCGCGAGATGTTTGGACCCCTCGCTCGCTTTCGGAACGTTGAACAGATAAATTAATTAATTAATTTATTCGTTTAATGGTGAAACTCAAGTATCTCTTAAACGGTGGCTCGGATTGGAAAACCGAGGGAACTGTTGAGTTCGGAGTGTGCCGTTTACCCTAAGAGGGGTGTAAGTTTCGCGGGCGCGGGCCGTCTGTGAAAAATGGCCCCAGGGGCGTTTTCGTAATTTGGCGGCCTCGGGCGCTAAGTTTAATAACTTTCGAACGGGGTCTCGGATTAAAATTCCGAGACCGTCGTTGTGCTCGGGAGGTGGTGTTTACCCTAGGGGGAGCTTAATCTTGACCGCACCATAGGGTTTGGACGCGGGTGTTTTAGGGGTCGGGACTTTTAATTTAAGAGTTTATTTATTTAAACTCTCCCCTCCTCCCCTTCCTCCCCATTGAACCCCCTGGCGAAACCCCTCCCCTCTCCTCCTCCAACTCCGACGAGGAGACTCCAGCGAGGTGCGGTGATGCCGGCAGATCGTCGCGAAGCGACGGGCTACGCCCACGAGGTAGGATCTTGCTTCATTTTTAAATTCCCGCACCTCCATTTGAACTCAATTTGCTGCATGAATCTTTTGTTAAATCTTCGATCAAAGCCCATATATGCGTAGTAGAAATTATAATCTGCCCAACGCATTTTTTCGGTTCTAAAATCTGAGACCCGACGCGCTCGCAATCACCCGCCGAAGGCTGCGGGTTCTGGTTGTTTTTCTGGCCGGTTCACGGCGGCAGGACCGGGCGTCGGAGGCGGCGGTCCGCGGAGCCTGCGGGCGAGTCGGCGGTTCACGACCGCGGGTGGTCGGCGCGAGCTCCGGACGGCGGCAGCGACGTGAGGCCGAGCTCCGGACGGCGGTCAGCGGCTGGTGTTGAGGCGGAGCGGCCGCGAAGGCGGCTGTGGGCGCGACGACAGGCGTCGGCGGTGCGAGGGGGCTCCTTGGGGCGGGCGACGCAGGGGGAGACGGGCCGGCGTAGCCGGCCGGTTGCTGTGGAAGCCGAGGTCGCGCGGCGACCTCGGGAGATGATTCGGACCCGACCAAATGGCCGGGTTGACTTGGGAAAAAAAGGGGGTCCCTCAGGACCCCGCGACATGCTAAAAAAAACAATATTAATAAAAATAAATAATTAATAAGTTTTTAATAATAATAATAATATTATTATTAGGAAAATGATTTATATCTAATAAATCATGCGTCGGATTCGCGCGCCGTCAGCGGCGACACATTTTTTGAAACAAGAAGAACTTCTTGAGATGGTTTTGGGTGATTTTAATCCCCGAGACAGGGGCCTCGGAAGCGCGACACGCCGTCAAACGATTGAGCGCTTTTTCCGGGGATTTTTGTTTTGTACGGCATGGACGCGTCCGACGTCCGTTTTGAACGCCGTCAGTGGCGTTGGAACCCTGGCGCCGAGGCAGAGCTTTCCAGAGTGGTTTCAGGTGTTGAGGCCGAAGTTGAGGCGCGGGCCCCACGACCCGTCTTTTGAGCTGCGCGCAACGTTTAGCAACTTTTTCATCGGGCGTTCGTTCGGGGCGAGTGAGCAGTCGTTTTTGGGTGGTTTTCCGAGGGGATTGCAATGGTGCAATCCGCCCGCTTTAATTCCGCACGATGGTGCGGGCCCCACGAGGGCCGTTTTGGCATTGACGGTGATTTTCCAGCTTTATCACCGGGTGTCCGTTTTGGACAAGTGATTAGTCGAACTTGTGTACTTTTTTGAGAGGATCGCAACGGTGCGATCCGTTGGCAGCGCTTCGGGACCGGGGTGCGGGTCCCACGTGGTACCGCTCGTGCGCGGTAAGCCGAAATGCATCTTTTTCTCCGGATACCTGTTCCATGCAAGTAAGCAGTCAATTTGACGTGCTTTTCCGAGAGCATTGCGATGGCGCAGTTCACCCGACCTTTTTCGGGGACGTGGTGTGGGTCCCACCCAACCTGACAACGGTGAATAGTACCTTTTTCACCGAGTGTCCATTTTGGGCGATTGAGCAGTCAATCCCGTGTGTTTTTTCGAGGGGATCGCAGTGGTGTTCCCCGTTTGTTTAGTTTCGGGATCTTTGGGTGGGCCCCACACGGGTTGGTTACGGTGAATAGTACCTTTTTCACCGGTTGACCGTTTCAGGCGAGTAAGTAGTCTATCTCGCGTGTTTTTTTGCGAGGATTACAACGGTGCGATCCGTTTGGTTGTGCGGAGCCTCATACGCGATCTTATTAAATGTGGAAATATGAAAGGTGCCCCGGTGGCGGTTCCTCTACCATGTTCGTAGTGGACCCATGGCATGTGATCTCGTGCACTGCTGGGAGAGTGATGTTGGTGGCTAAAGAGATGTGGTTGGGTGTGCCCCAGTCGTTGAGGCGACAAGTTGGAGATGTTACGTCACGCCTTCGCGTTGACGTTGGGTGCTGGGTGCACGATAGCCCTTGGGCTGAAAGCGAGGTATACTCTGGGAGTATACGAGAGCTCTTGGAGGTACGCGTGGTTTGTACCTGAGACGTTCGTGCGCTTGGTTGGGGTTAACTTGGGGCCACACATCGTGTGGGCCCCAGGTGCGTGCCGAGCTCTGTTTTACGTACTTTGACCTCTCACGACGTAGAGGGTCCCTCTGTGCTCGTTTGTTTGACTAGCAGGGTGGAGTTTTTCCCTTGGCTCTGTGCTCGTTTGTTTGACCAGCAGGGTTGAGTGGTCTCCCCCTGGTTTCATTCTCGATGGATCGGCCGGTAGCGGTGCTAGTGACACCCAGTGATGGGGCAGACGCTGAACCTCTGTTGGGTGAGTTGTTCTGGAGTTGGGTGGTTGCGCGATACCCACTCCGTGTTCGGTTGGCCAGTGTTCTACCCTCCAGCAGAGACTGGGCAGTGGGTCACCCGACGACCTCTTAGGGTCTACCCTCCAGCAGGGCTGGGCAGTGGGTCGCCCGTCGTCTAGTTCCTGGTCTACCCTCCAGCAAGGCTGGGCAGTGGGTCGCCTGTCGACTTATTCCAGGTCTACCCTCCAGCGGGGCTGGGCAGTGGGTCGCCTGATGATGTATTAAGGTCTACCCTCCAGCGCGGCTGGGCAGTGGGTCGCCTGATGATGTATTAAGGTCTACCCTCCAGCGGGGCTGGGCAGTGGGTCGCCTGATGATGTATTAAGGTCTACCCTCCAGCGGGGCTGGGCAGTGGGTCGCCTGATGATGTATTAAGGTCTACCCTCCAGCGGGGCTGTGTAGTGGGTCACCTGATGATGTATTAAGGTCTACCCTCCAGCGGGGCTGGGCAGTGGGTCGCCTGATGATGTATTATGGTTTACCCTCCAGCGGGGCTGGGCAGTGGGTCGCCTGATGATGTATTATGGTTTACCCTCCAGCGGGGCTGGGCAGTGGGTCGCCTGATGATGTATTATGAATTACCCTCCAGCAGGGCTGGGTAGTGGGTCATCCGTTGGCATTCCAAGCTCAGTCCTTTCTACTAGGCTAGCCTGTGGCTTTCCTCCGTGATTACCGGAGCGGGACCCTTGGTTATACGGGTCAGTGTTGTGATGGCTTTGACTTTGAGACCTCTCGACTGCGGGGCAGTGACGAGGCATGGTTTGACTTAACCCGGAGCTCTTAAGTACGAGGGGCACTTTCCCCCACCGAGACGCGTCCTTGTGACGCGACCTAAAACCGTGCGGACGAGTCAGTGCTGCCCAAAGCGGATATTGTCGAGGTGCGGTGGTTTGAGCCCCTTGACTTGTAGTTCGGGGCAGATGTGCGGGATGCTGGGCATCGATGGAGTTTACTTCTGGGACTGTTGGCGACTCACTTTCTTGGGCTGAGATACGGGATGGAGATCCCCTTACGATCTTGTTTGGGATTCTTGATTGAGCATAAGGATATGGATATACCTTGTTCCAGTACCCACTTCTTGGGTTCGGTTACTCTCCTTCCAGGAGAGGCGAAGACGCGCGGGGTATGCCACGTGCTTTCCGTGTCTAGCTTCTCGTGGTTGGACGAGTCTACTGTCCTGCTATAGGTAGCGAAGACTCGACGGGAAGTTCATCTTCTCACCGTTTCCAGTTCCTTGTGTCTGGACGAGTCTACCTTCTTTCCTCTTGTTGGGTTGAGCTGGACTCTTTACTGCACTCTCTGTTATACTCCTTTACTTTTCCTGTTCGCTCTACTGCTCACCCTTCGGTACCTCCTTTGCTGCTCCCTCGAGCCTTCGGGGTATCCTACTGAGTATTTTTATACTCACCCCTGCTTTGGCTTTGCCCGCACTTGGTGTGCCCTTGCAGATGACAGACATGTTGGTCGTGACTTCAGTGGAGCATAGGAGCTTGGGAGCTTGGACCGCATGCGGTGGTCGTAGCCGGGTTCCAGGCGGGAGACCCGTCAGCTGTTTCTTTTGTTTACCTGTTGCCGGGTTGTGGCACCTTTTTTTGGTTGGGCGCGTGTTTTGCCCCTTTTTCCTTTTCAGCACTTTACTTGTACTGTTTAGAGGTCGATGTACTCTTGTGGTTATTTATAGCAGCTGCACTTTACTCTGCTTGTCTTTACTTTTACTCTGCACTTCTGCATTGAGTGTGCTGTGTGTGTGTGTGTACAGGTACTTAGGCAAAGGCCTCCCCGAGTTGTTGTGGCTTCGGTGCTGGTCACCAGCCCTTGGCCTATGGAGGTGGGCTTGGGGTAGTTGTGGCTCGAGCCCGGGTAGGGTCGGGTCGTGACATGGTTGAGGTCCCTGAGGAGCGCCCTGAGGTCGGCCTCCCCCTGCAACATCTGCCCTCAGAGGAGCGGGAGCTCACTAACCCTGCTGCTGCTGGAAAGGCCTGGCTGGAAACTGCTGCTGCTGAGGTGGGTGCTGAACCTTCCCACCACCACCATACTGTACTCAGTCCAGGCACTGATTCCGGATATGTACATGGCTCCCACAGACGAAGCACCTCGGTCCTAGGCCCGAAGGGAAAGGGCGAGGATCGGGGGACCAAAACTAGAACTGCTGCGCCCTGCTCCCTGCTGGTCGGAACCTAGAGGGTCCCGATGCTGGAGGTCTGGTGCTGACGGCCTTTCCCTTTGACGATCCTCACTGAATCCCCTCTCGTGACACACCGCCTAGCGTGTTCATCCTCTCCACCACCTCTTCCTTCTTCTGGACCTTCAAGTATGTCGGCAAGGTGAAGGGGGTAACAACGTACTAGAGGGAGGGTCAGAGCGCCTCCTCAAAACGTCTCGCCCGAGACTCCTCATCTGGAAAGAGGTCCAGAGCAAAGCGGAGGAGGTCCTTGAACTTGATCCCCAGCTCCCTTACCGACATACTCCCCTGCTGGAGGGAGAGTAGCTCCTGCCTCTTCTCTGCCTTCATCGTAGAAGAGAGGAATTCCGCTCGGAACTCCTTCTCGAAATCATCCCATGCCACCTCGGCCTCTCTCCTCTCCCCCAGGTAGAGCGTCCACCACTGACGCACTACTCCCCGCATCTGGCTGATGGCCAGAGGAACCCAATACTTGGTCGGAGCTCGAATCAAGCCGAAAGCTACCACCAGCTCCTCTAGCCAACTTTTTGTTTTCACGTCAGAGGTGCTGCCCTCGTACTTCTCGAGGGTCTGTCGCTGGAAGGCTCGAAGCGTCTTCTGCCACTGGTCGTACTCCTCCTCTCGATCAGCCCCCTGCTGATCGGCCAAGTCAACATCCTGGGCCTCGGTCACTCATACAACTCGTGGTCGTCTCCTAGGTGCCATAACTGCAAGGTAAACAAAGAATGCCTAAGCCCAAGTAGTGCAAAATATCGTTCTTAAAAATTTCTTAAACTTCTTATTCATTTCAATTTCCCAAAACACCCCAGAAACACGAGAACACAAGTCATTATGATGCACATACCTTTCCTAGGGTCTCTACCCTACAATCAGCGTGGCCTCACTTGATTGTTCGTTAGGTCCAGAGTCCTTGAATCGGATCACAGGGGGCCCTAAAATCTCGTGCCCTAGCTGGTCTTCCCTGGCCTAATTCATGTACCAAGGTCACCCAACACTGTTTCCCTACCATCCCATGCAATCCTCACTGTGCCTAACCCCAGGCTCCATCCTATCTCTCAAACCCCTCCTCTAATACCATTCAGTCACGACCCGCCTTCACCAAAAGGAGGGAAGGGTCAGCAGATTGCCAGGCCCTTCCTTCTTTAAGTTGAAGGAGAGATAATGACCCCCGAAACCCACCTTCAATAGGTCCCGGAGTGGCGACCAACACCAAGGGTATAAAATTACACACTAAATGGAAGGCATTACCCTTCTTTTCTTTTAATAGGATCGGGAGATAAGATAGTAAATCCCACAACACCAAAACTGAAAGTAAAAATACAGCTGAAAAATAAACCATACCCATATGCATGTTCAAAGGTAAAAGATACAAGTCAAAAAACTCCAAAGGTAAAAAGATACCAAGAAAAAAAGGGAAACAACAACAGCAACTACCCCAAGGGTCCAAGCTAGTACAGTCCCACACGATCCCCGAAGTCCTCCTGGAAACCTGAAAGTAGTTTTATATACGTAGGGTGAGCATACAAGTATACTCAGTAGGGAAAAACCAAAGGCTCTCGTGCACAAGTGGGGAGGCATACTAATGCCCTATAAGAAAAGAGATAACCGAGCACCTAGCAAGGAAACTAACCACCCAAGCCTCACCAAGGCACACTCCTCAAATAATGCAAGTCAAGTAATGTATAGTAATAGCACATTGATGTTTGGGTACCCCGCGCCATTTTCCCACTGGTTATTGAAGACATCCTACGCATCGGACCAATCCCGCCATTCTCATCGTAGTCCCACTGCCAAACCCCGCCCGCATACACCTGGGCCACAACCTCACCGCAATCCCACTACCAAACCCCGCCCGCACACACCTGGGCCACAACCTCACCGTAGTCCCACTACCAAACCCCGCCCGCACACACCTGGGCCATAACCACTATCCCGCCCGTAGACACCCGAGCCACAACCACCACACACAACCATACCCGCAAACACCTGGGTCAGAACAACTGCTGCCACACCCGAAGACACCTGAGACTCATCCCGAAGACACTTGGGAAACAACCTGCCCGCAAACACCTGGGCCAACCACCGTAACCACCCCGCCCAAAGATTCTTGGGCTAATAATGGACCTCAGGCCATCACAGCCTGCTTGAAGATACTTGGGCTATCCGGGAAAGGGAGCAGAAAGGAGCTAATAACCAGCCACTAATAGAAGTGTTGGGAAAAACACCCTCCCCCATGAAATGGGGGGTGTTCGGCACTAAGTTCTCAACTTGGGTGGGGCGTGAATAAGAAACACAAAAACTAAAAGTATATGTATAGGTAACAAGCACTCACCCAATCTAGGTTTTTCTTCAACCAGCCTAAAGAACACTATCCTTACTATTCATTCATAATAGAAAAGAATAACACCCATTCCCAAGTCACAACTCACATCAAACCAAATCCCCAGTTGTCCCATCCTTGTTTTTATGTTCAGTAATAATGTTTAAATAAGTTTCTGCACCTACTGGGCAACTAACAGCATAAGCTCAAACCAAGGAAAAAAGTTACAGCCAACGACAATTTAAGCATTCACACCCGGTTCTATGTAAAGTCACAACAACAAAGGGATAAGGGAGATCCCTCGAAGTACTGGAACCAAAGAAAACCCCAAGATACAGCCCCATGTCCCCAAAATCCAAGAGCCAACGGTTTCTAAAAAACAGAGGATCCCACCCCAATTCGTGATACAAACAGAGGATCCCATCCTCACCCACATCACCCCAGCAATCTAAGCCCCTATCCAACCGTGGAGGAAACAACCAAACCAATACTACCAACACAAGGCAGACTCAATAGGTATTTTCAGATTTAAAATATTTAACACACTCCATGATTTCAATTCCACTGGGCTTAAACCGGGGTTATCATAGAAAAGGAGTTGATCCTGGTGCTTCCAATTTATTTAGCCGAATATACGTAATTAACGAATTTCCTTTACACAGAAAAAGGTTCACAACCAAAATACAATCCATTTAAACATCACAAGGGGTAAGGGTTTATTAGTACACAGAGAAAGACCACCAACAGACATGATTTTCAGTAGGCGTAAGCCCGTACAATTCAGAAATCATTAATCATGAAAGAGGAGAAGAACAGAGCAGTATCATCGATCACACCCCTCCCCTTCATTCTTTAGAATCAGTTTATTATCTTCATTAAAGTTTGGTTCATCCAATTATACAGAAGCAGTAGCGTACCCACCCCACAAGATACACAGAAAGGAGAGACGAAGGTGAAACCCCTACTTGACTGATCAAGGATCGACATTAAGTCCTCACGTGATTACCAGGAGCTCCTCGCGTGATTCACCGGGTTACAACTCGTCGGGAGGAAGGGTACTCCGACCGCAGGGTGATTGAGAAAAGAAATGTAGGGAGAAGTTTTTAGGTTATAAAGGCTGATAAGGGCTGAGATACAGCACGCTCGGGACAATTAAGATATGGAGAGAAAAACTCGAAACCGCGTAAGGAGCAGGATCGTGGATTGACCACGCGGCTGGGACACCCCACACGTCATTAAAGGGTCCCCGCCTTTCGGGGCGGTTTAAACCTACGCACACCAGGGTACCTCACCAATAATTTAATTAAACGACATTGATAGGCATTAATGGCCTTTAAAACAAGGTTAAAGGGGTCAAAATATGGTTTAAAAACCAATTAGCGCAAAACGGAGGCGCTACTGGGAAACCCGTGGGGGCAGGCGAGAGCTATCGGTAGCCGAGAGCTACCAATTGGCGACAGCTACCGGTAGCTGAGAGCTACTGGTTGGCGACATCTATCTATAGCCGAGAGATACCGGTAGCCGAGAGCTACCGGTAGCCGAGAGCTACCGGTAGCCGAGAGCTACCGGTAGCCGAGGGCTACCGGTACCCCAAGGTCACCGGCAGGCTAGGTCTACCAGTAGGCCGAGGCTACCGGTAGGCCAAGGCTACCTCTAGGAGCCACCGAGAAGCTGTGATGGCCTTCCAGGCCACCCAAAAAGACCTCAAATATCATATTTTTACCAAGTAATGGACCCCAAAAACCTGGGCCATTACAATTAGTTACCACGATAAAACCAAAAATGGTAAAAAGTGAAAATTCTAAGACTAAAGGACTTAAAAACTTGTTTAAAACATGTGTGAAAATGAATGGTTTAGGTATTATCAACCTTATATCATCCCTGTAACGTCCCAGTTCCGGAAGCCACCCAGAGGCGCCCCGTACCCGGTTGGTCACATGGCCTCAAGCGCATTTCCATGAACGCCAGAGGCTGCCAACTAACAGCGAGGGCCTTGGGTGTGATAGCAGGGAAACTATGCCCTCATTGGCAGAGTACACAACAAAAGTAAAAAATACATACAATAGCAGAAGCAGGAAATATCCAACAATAGTAAACAAAAGAAGACTGAAATAATGAAACAACTGGAGCACATATATATAAATGATGCATGATACATATGTCTAGGAAAATAGCCAAACAAGTCACAATGCTGGAATTCAACAGAAATAAACCAAAGTGCAAAAGAAAGCAGATAAACTCCTCAACATCGCAAGCCATAGCTTGGTCCCATGCTCTCCAGCTCCACAGCAAGTCAGGTACTTGAAGTAGCATGGCGCTTTCCCTTATATATACCTCCAACAATATAATCTATTTGGGCCCAAAATCATGGCCCAAATAGGGTGTGAGACTAATCATAGTAGGAAACCACCAAGAGATCCATGCCTAACAGTCGATGAGTATATGACTGGTAATATTAGGAAATAGTAAAGAGGAAGGTACTCAACAGTAAACAATCCACAGTTCAGTATCAAGCAATAACTAACAAGTAGGTAAACAAACAGGTAACCCTCTGGAAAGCACTCTCAATCTAACCCCTCTGGTCCTACCTAACAAATACAAGCAACCCTATAGACAGTACACTCAGTCTAACTCTAACACCCTGATATTTTATGAGAAGTATATTTTTTTATGTATTATTTCATACGCAAAGGAATCTTTCATTGCACACAACACTAGCTTGGCTTGCGTTACACACAATCGCGACCTTCCTCGATAGCGTGTGTTATACGCAATACCAAGTTTCACTAAACAACGATATATTATTATAATATTATGAACTAGCCATTATGAATAGTATTAACTGAATTTTAAATTTTATAACATTATAAATCATCTTACACATTTTCTAGAATGAGGTATGAAAACAAAATCAGTTTTTCGGATAAAAGAAGTATTTTTCAAAAAATGCAGTTTTACCGCCTTTTGATGGCGCACACATTTTAAATCTAGTTTTTGACATGTTTATAAGTTCAATTTGATAAAATAAAATTATTCTTTAGAATCAGGATATAAAAATTTACTTTGGATAAATTTTTTCATATTATTCTGGTAACTTTCATATTTTGATGAATAATAAAAACACGCTATATTTTAATTAAAAATAACTTTTTTCATCGCAATAATTTATATGGATAGATTATCTTTTCAATTGGTTTTAAAGTGTAATTAGAATATATTTTTACTATTTAATCCAATGTTGGTCATTGGAATTAATTTCACTTTGAAATTGGACATAAACAAGTGATGATATTTTGATAGTTATTGTTTCTTAAAAACACGCTATTTGTTTTGATAATGGGAATTACATTTAAAATTAATTAATGCCACTTCTATGTTTTGAATTTGAAAAAATAGACATCATTTTTGAATTCGGATATCAAATATAGCTTAGGCGGAATTTTTGGTATTTTTCTGAAAAACTTCAATTTTTGATGAATAGTGAAAACACTGAGTTTTTGGTTAAAACCGACTTTTTATTTAAATAATCATTTATTTGATTTAAATTTATTTTAGGTCAAAATAGATACATAATACTTATATAATTTCAATGAAATTCATTGGAATCATTTAATAATAATTTTAGATTTATAAAAAATTGTATTGAACTTTTCACCGTCTTTTACCCACCTCCTAGGAGATTTTGCAATTGTTCATAAAACTTAATTTTACCGCTTCTGTGAGTTGAATTTCGAAAATTTGAGAGACACAGTTAATATCAAGGAGTAAAATGTGGTTCAATTAGATAAAAATAATTTTTGGTGAATAGTAACTTTTTACTTTTATTTACCACGGTTAAAAGTAAATAAGGTAATTCAAGGTTAAAAGAAAATTATAATAATTCAAAATTACCTTAACACTTATCCAAACCTTATTGAATGAGTAATGGTCGACCATGAGCATCCTTGGGTCGATTTTGGGACCCCATGGAGCCACTTATGAAAGACAATGACACATTAGATTAATTAATTTAATGTAAAGACAAAATTGGCATTAACAAAAATTCTTTTGTAATTAATTTTTATAAGGGGCTATATAAATTATATTTTCGACTATAAATATTCATTGGAAAGCTAAAAAGATTTCCTACATGTTGGAATTTTTTTATAATTTTTAGACATCATATAAATTAAATCATTTATAACACAATAATGATGCAATATTTACCTCATTAATAAATGATTTAAATAAATAAGATTATAATGATTAAAATATTTTTCAAAACATGTCCAATTCTGATTGGATGATTTTATTTTAACCATGAGTCATCTTATCTTCATCTTTAATGATTTTTGAATCTTTTGAAACCGAAGACAAGTTTATAATAAAATAATATTTTCACACTTTCCAAAGGTGCTCCTCTCCTCCCTTATAAAAGGGCACCTCCTCCCTCTCCTCCTCACACCACTTTGAGCCTTCAAGCTTGGCAAACCCCTGACCATTTCACTTCCCCACTTTCTTAGAAACCTACTAGAGGTACTGGTCTTCTCAAAAGACCAACTCTAGTGCCCTAAGCGAAAGTTTAAAGGAGGCACTTCGAAGAAGAGGTAATACCTTCTACCGTTTTCTTCAAGTTCCATTCTTCTTCTACTCCCTCTTCTTTAGTTGTTTCATTATGAGGTAATAACATCAGTATCCCTCATATACTGATATGTTATTATAATATGAAACAACCCTATTTCACCTCTTATCCATCCTACGGTAAACAAAATCACCGCGCGTGCGTACGTACGGAATACCGTCTCCACGCCGTGGTGTAATGTGTTTTCCACCACCACCTTACTTGGATGGGTATAATGGTGTAAATAAATAACTATATATGATTATTGTAAAGTGGTATTGATTCTGAAATATTATACATACACTTCAATACAATTCCACGATCATGGGAACGATATCATCGCTCGTGCGTACGTACGACCTACCATCTCCACGATGTGATGTGACTCATTCTATATGATCTTCATTGAATAATGATTATATAAATGAAATGAATGAATGAATATGATATATATTACACTAATACCATTTTGTAAATGATGTATCTATATCCTATAAAGAGGAATAAGAATTTATTCGACAAAACACGCATAAGAACATAAAGCAATAAACACCCGAATAACAAGTAGCAATGAAATATTACTACTAAGAAGATAAAAATATGACCATATATGATATCATAACAATGAATATGATTCTGTAATAAGTTAATTAACATTATTTAAAGCATATTACAGGAGGTTCAGATTCATACGAAGCATATCAGACCTAAGGTAAGGGAAAATCTCACAATCTCATTTTTATCCGAGATTGTTTATACTTTGGTATTTACTGGGGTGTATTTATCATCCACATCCATGTTTTCTCAATATGTAATATTATTTCCATCCTCCTACAATTGTTTAAATCCAATTTTACCCTTCGTTGAGTTTTTAGTAAAAGATATGAAATGAATCTTTTTTCGTTTTTTGTACGAGGTACTTTTTGACTTTTCCGGCCAAAGTATGAGAAGAATGTTTTTTTAACTTATACGACATGAATGGATTTTTAGAACATTATTTCCAAGAAGCTTCCTTTACAAGTTTTTAAGTTTATTTTTAATCAACATCTTTTAGTTTAAAATTGTATGACATGTTAAGAAAGGAAAAATGTTTTTGAAGTAGAAAGGATATTTTCCTCAAGAATGGAGTTCAAGTGTTTTATCAAAATTATTTTCCATCTAAGATAAAATATGGTTCTGTTTCTATCCCTATTTTTACATTGATGTGATTGTTTTATGATGGAATTAATTTTATGATGTCTTTTTATCTTATATGGGTTATGTTATGATGACATGATGTTTAAGAATCCCATTTTTATTATATGGGTTATGCTATGATGTATGATGTATGATTTTTTGGCACACATAAGAATGGTTTCATTATGAGATGGGTTGGACCTATATCTTCCTCCAATGCATTGCGTAAAGATTTATATCTCATGAGATAGACATGGCTAGAATGAAAAGTTAAACTGGTTCAGTGATACAGGACTGGAACGAGGAGTGAACTCGGTTCAGTAATGGAATTTGTCCTCTATGATGGTCTTGGCAATGAGCCTTGACTAATATGAAGTGATTTTCTATGATTATGTGTGTATGCCATAAAGTTTCATGTTTTAAGTTATGATTATTTGAGATTACTTTTCATCACTATGATTTATCCCATGACATGATATTATGACCTCTTTTGCAGGTTAAGATTTTCAAAATGTTATGTTCTTATGAATATGATATGACTGATATTTCTTTTGTTTACCCTTACTGAGCATTTGAGATCACCCTTTTGTATGTTTTTTTCCCAGGTCAGGAAGAAGGATATTAAGTAGAATATTCCAAAAAGGGACTCTAGATATGATGAAATAAATGGGAGACAACATAGATGATTTATGAACCATTTGTTTATGTTTCCCAGTTTCTAAAGACACTATACTTATACGGTCCTTTCATGGTTTTGTTATATGTTGTAATAAGTATGCTTCAATTTTTGAAGTAATAACCATGTATGTAAAGTATGAGTCGTTATAGTTGGTATCAGAGGAAAGGTATAGTCAACCTTTGGAAACTAGGATGTGAAAGCCTTAGTAAGAACCCTAAGGATAAGTCTAAGCATATAACACAATCTTAGTGTTTTAGAAATGGACATGAAAAACCTATGATAAGACCTTAAGTGTGAAATTTTATTCTTGATTATGTGGTTTTCCTATTATGATTAGTGTTGCTCACACTATGATTCTTGGTTTTAGTCAATGGCTGGAACCCGAAGGAACCGTGTTAATGCTGAATGCGATGGGCAATGCAATGATTGTCCCCCTGAGCAATCAAATGTTATGGGAGCTGGAATGCAAAATCTTGTAGCCATGCTCACACAACTTTCTCAAGCTATGAACCATGCAGGACTTCCAAACGAGCAAAGGAAGGAGCAACATTCTGTTGAATCCTTCATGAGGCAGCGTCCACCTTCATTCAACGGGTCTTCTAATCCATTAGTAGCTGAACAATGGATTAGTACCACTGAAAAGATATTTTCAGTTCTACAATGTTCTGAACATGACAAAGTCATCTTAGCAGTGTATCGTTTGGAAGGTGATGCTGATCAATGGTGGAATCTTATCAAGAATAAGATGTAAAGAGATGAAATTGATTCCATGGAATAGGACGAGTTTAAGAACTTATTTTTCAATAAGTACTTCCCTCATATTCTCCGAACAAAGATGGAGAAGGAGTTTCTTGAACTGAAGAAAAAGGATGATGAATCGGTTGGTACCTACGTAGCAAATTTTACAAGACTTGCAAGGTACGCTTCCAGAATTATTATCCAACCTGAGAGTAAAATCGATCGATTCTTTAGTGACTTAAAACCAAGTCTTCGAAGGGCGTTAACCATAAGGGACTTCAATAGCTACGAGGAAATTGTTCGATGCGCTCTCAAGGTTGAGATGGAGATTGGAGTAACCCATCAGTCATATGGGTTTGATAAGAAGAGGAAAATGGAATTCAAAGGAAAATCTAAAGACCACACTGAAAAGAAGATGAGTTTTCCTTTATGCTCAAATTGTGGAAAGAAACATGGAGGGAATTGTCTTAAAGGGACAAGAAAATGTTTTAAGTGTGGAAAAGAAGGTTATCGGGCAGTTGAATGTCGAAATAATGGGAAGAATATGTCTAATGATGTGAACAAAGAAAGGGATACATAGAATGCACCTTCTACACTTCAATGTTTCAAGTGTAAAGATATGGGGCATTATGCCAATCAATGCCCAAATCCAAGGGTTGTTGATGATGATCGACGTCAACAAACTCTTAAGGCCAAAGACAAAGGAAAGTCACATGCAATTACTATCAGCGATGTGGAGTACGATAACGAAGTGGTGAAAGGTACACTTACCATCCACTCTAAAGTAGAAAATGTTTTATTTGATTTTGGATCCACCCAATCTTTTATTTCTTAAGAATTTTCTAAGGGTATCACCGTATTACCTCAACAATTAGATGTTGAGTTAGCTGTGACAACTCCTAATGGCACAACGGTCTCATCAAAAGTTTATAGTTCTTCTCCGATTGAAGTTTGTGGGAAAGTGATTCCTGCAAATCTTGTGATCCTTACTATAGTGGAATTTGATGTGATTCTTGGCATGAATTGACTTTCTTTATACGGATCTCATATCAATTGCCAAAGAAGGGAAATCACATTTAATATTCCAGATCAATCTATGATTGTCTATCGATACAAGGATGAATATAACCTTCCAGAGGAAATTTCTTCCATCTTATGGGTCTTGATTCCAATAAATGAAGGTTATTTATCTCAAATGGTTGGCGAGAAACTCACGATTAAGAATATGCCCATTGTACGGGAGTTTGATGATGTCTTTTCGGAGGAATTGTCGAGTCTTCCACCAAATCGTGAAGTTGAGTTTTCAATAGAACTCGTACCAGGTGCTTTGCCTATTTTAAAGACACCTTATAGAATGGCCCCAATTGAGTTGCAGGAATTGAAGAAGCAACTCCAAGAGAATCTTGATAAAGGATTCATATGCCCTAGTGCGTCACCTTGGGGAGCACCTGTTCTGTTTGTTAAGAAGAAAGATGGATCAATGAGACTCTGCATTGATTATCGAGAACTTAACAAGATCACGATGAAGAACAAATATCCTCTCCCACACATTGATGACTTATTTGACCAATTACGCGGAGCTCAATACTTTTCCAAGATTAATCTTCGTTCATGGTATCATCAATTAAGGGTCAAAAGGGAGGATATACCAAAGACGACTTTCTGTAAAAGGTATGGACACTATGAATTTATAGTGATGCCATTTGGTCTTACTAATGCCCCTGCTATCTTCATGGGTCTGATGAATAAAGTCTTTAGAGACTATCTTGATCAGTTTGTGGTAGTCTTTATAGACGATATTCTTGTCTATTCAAAGAGCAAAGAAGAACATGAAGATCACTTGAGAATTGTATTGAAGACCCTGAGAAAGGAGAAGCTTTATGCCAAATTTACCAAGTGTGAATTTTGGCTTCAAAAAGCTGCATTTTTGGGTCACATAATCTCAAAAGAGGGGATATCTGTGGATCCAACAAAAACAGAGGTTATCAAAAGATGGTCGAGACCAACAAAAATAACTGAGATCCAAAGTTTTCTTGGTTTGGCTGGATATTATCGATGTTTTGTGAAATATTTTTCATGATTATCTAATCCACTAACTAGGTTGACTCGAAAAGGAGTTAAATTCGTGTGGACGGAGGAGTGTGAAGAAAATTTTAAGGAATTGAAAAGAAGGTTATCCAGTGCACCTGTGCTCACACTGCCTTGTAGTGGAGAAAGGTTTGTGATCTACAGTGATGCATCCAAGAAGGGATTGGGGTGTGTTATCATGCAAAACGATATGGTGATAGCTTATGCCTCACGACAGTTGAAAATTCATGAGCAAAATTACCCAACTCATGATTTGGAGTTAGCTGCGGTAATCTTTGCATTAAAGATTTGGAGGCATTATCTTTATGGTGAAAGGTGTGATATTTATACTGATCACAAAAGTTTAAAGTATATTTTCACACAAAAGGAGCTGAATATGTGCCAAAGAAGATGGTTGGAGCTGATTAAGGATTACGACTTCTCAATTCATTACCACCTTGGGAAAGCAAACAAGGTGGCGGACGCATTAAGTTGACAAGACCATGCTAGCTTATCCATGATGAGGATCAAAAAAGATCCGATATTTATGGATTTACAAAGGATGGATCTTGGAATTATAATGGAAGGGGAAAAATCTTATCTTTCTCAAATGAATGTTCAACCATCTATACATGTGAAGATTAAAGAGGCACAAAAAGAAGATGTAGAGTTACAAAAGAAGGTGAGAAATGTTCCTGAATTCAACCTTGATTGTGATGGGATAATAAGGTTCAGGAATCGGGTTTGTGTTCCTCCAATCCCCGAATTAAAGAAGGAGTTGCTGGATGAAGCTCATAGTTCTTCATTCTCTATTCATCCTGGAAGCACGAAGATGTATAGGGACTTGAAAGAGTACTTCTGGTGAGATGACCTGAAAAGAGATGTGGCTGAATATGTCTCTCGATGCTTGGTTTGTCAGCAAGTTAAAGCTGAGAGACAGAAGTCTAAAGGGATGTTTCAACCATTACCCATACCAGAATGGAAATGGGAAAACATCACTATGGACTTTGTCACTGGACTTCCTAAAACATCCAAAAGCAATAATGCTATCTGGGTTATAGTTGATCATCTTACGAAGTCGGCACACTTCATTGCTATTAGGGGAGATTTCTCTTTGGATCATCTTTCCAGGATATATGTAAAGGAAGTGGTAAGATTGCATGGAGTACCACTTTCCATTATATCTAATCAGGATCCGAGGTTTACCTCGATGTTCTGGCGAAGTCTTCAGTATACTCTAGATACAGAGTTGAGTTTTAGCACTGCTTATCATCCTCAAACAGACGGTCAGTCTGAGAGGACAATTCAAACTCTAGAAGACATGTTAAGAGCTTGCTCTATGTATTTCAAAGGTGGTTGGGATAAACACCTACATTTGGTGGAATTTTCCTATAATAATAGCTTTCACTCCATTATTCAGATGGCTCCTTATGAAGCTCTCCATGGAAAGAAATGCAGAACTCCAACTTGTTGAGATGAAGTTGGGGAAAGAAAGCTATTAGGACCTGATCTTGTTGATGAGATGGCAGAAAAAGTCCGATCTATTCAACAGCACATAAGAGTAGCTCAGAGTCGACAAAAAATTTATGACAACAACCGAAGAAAAGACCTAGAGTTTGAAGTGGGTGATAAAGTGTTCTTATGAATATCTCCTTGGAAGAGAGTAATGAGATTTGGGAAGAAGGGAAAGCTGAGCCCTAGGTATATCGGTCCTTTAGAAATACTGGATCGTGTTGCGAAGGTAGATTATCGATTGGCGCTTCCACCGAATCTCTCTCAAGTTCATGATGTGTTCCACGCATCTCTCCTGAGAAAGTACATACCCGATCCTTCACATGTACTAAGCTCAGAAGTTGTACCGCTGGAGCAAGATCTTTCTTATGAAGAACAGCCGATAGAGATTCTGGATCACAGCGAAAAAGTTCTACGGAACAAGACCACTCGCTTGGTGAAAGTTTTATGGAGGAACCACCAATTAGAATAAGCTACATGGGAGCTTGAGGATATGATGAGGGAGAGGTATCCTCATCTATTTGTTACGAAGTGACAAATTTCGAGGGCGAAATTCATTTTAAGGGGGGTAGAATGTAACACCCTGATATTTTATGAGAAGTATATTTTTTTTATGTATTATGTCATACACAAAGGAATCTTTCACTGCACACAACACTAGCTTGGCTTGCGTTACACGCAATCACGACCTTCCTCGATAGCGTGTGTTGTACGCAATACCGAGTTTCACTAAACAACGATATATTATTATAATATTATGAACTAGCCGTTATGAATAGTATTAACTGAATTTTAAATTTTATAACATTATAAATAATCTTACACATTTTCTAGAATGAGGTATGAAAACAAAATCAGTTTTTCAGATAAAAGAAGTATTTTTCAAAAAATGCAGTTTTACCGCCTTTTGATGGTGCACACATTTTAAATATAGTTTTTGACATGTTTATAAGTTAAATTTGACAAAATAAAATTCTTCTTTGGAATCAGGATATAAAAATTTACTTTGGATAAATTTTTCATATTATTCTGGTAACTTTCATATTTTGATGAATAGTAAAAACATGCTATATTTTAATTAAAAACAACTTTTTTCATCGCAATAATTTATATGGCTAGATTATCTTTTTAATTGGTTTTAAAGTGTAATTAGAATATATTTTTACCATTTAATCCAATGTTGGTCATTGGAATTAATTTCACTTTGAAATTGGACATAAACAAGTGATGATCTTTTGATAGTTATTGTTTCCTAAAAACACGCTATTTGTTTTGATAATGTGAATTACATTTAAAATTAATTAATGCCACTTCTATGTTTTGAATTTGAAAAAATAGACATCATTTTTGAATTCGGAATATCAAATATAGCTTAGGCTAAATTTTTGGTATTTTTCTGAAAAACTTCAATTTTTGATGAATAGTGAAAACACTGAGTTTTTGGTTAAAACCGACTTTTTATTTAAATAATAATTTATTTTATTTAAATTTATTTTAGGTCAAAATAGATACATAATACTTATATAAGTTCAATGAAATTCGTTGGAATCATTTTATAATAATTTTAGATTTATAAAAAATTGTATTAAACTTTTCACCGTCTTTTACACACCTCCTAGGAGCTTTTGCAATTGTTCATAAAACTTAATTTTACTGCTTCTGTGAGTTGAATTTCAAAAATCCAAGAGACGGTTAATATCAAAGAGTAAAATGTGGTTCAATTAGATAAAAATAATTCTTGGTGAATAGTAACTTTTTACTTTTATTTACCACGGTTAAAAGTAAATAGGGTAATTCAAGGTTAAAAGAAAATTATAATAATTCAAAATTACCTTAACACTTGTCCAAACCTTATTGGATGAGGAATGGCCGACCATGGTCATCCTTGGGTCGATTTTGGGACCCCATGGAGCCACTTATGAAAGACAATGACACATTAGATTAATTAATTTAATGTAAAGACAAAATTGGCATTAACAAAAATTCTTTAGTAATTAATTTTTATAAGGGGCTATATAAATTATATTTTCGACTATAAATATTCATTGGAAATATAAAAAGATTTCCTATATGTTGGAATTTTTTTATAATTTTTAGACATCATATAAATTAAATTATTTATGACACAATAATGATGCAGTATTTACCTCATTAATAAATGATATAAATAAATAAGATTATAATGATTAAAATATTTTCCAAAACATGTCCAATTCTGATTGGATGATTTTATTTCGACCATGAGTCATCGTATCTTCATCTTTAATGTTTTTGGACCTTTTGAAACTGAAGATAAGTTTATAATAAAATAATATTTTCACACTTTCTAAAGGTTCCCTTCTCCTCCCTTATAAAAGGGCACCTCATCCCTCTCTTCATCACACCACTTTGAGATTTCAAGCTCAGCCAACCCCTGTCCATTTCACTTTCCCACTTCCTTAGAAACCTACTAGAGGTACTGGTCTTCTCAAAAGACCAACTCTAGTGCCCTAAGAGAAAGTTTAAAGGAGGCACTTCGAAGAAGCGGTAATACCTTCTACCATTTTCTTCAAGTTCCATTCTTCTTCTACTCCATCTTCTTTAGTTGTTTCATTATGAGGTAATAACATCAGTATCCATCATATACTGATATGTTATTATAAATATGAAACAACCCTATTTCACCTCTTATCCATCCTACGGTAAACAAAATCATCGTGCGTGCGTACGTACGGAATACCGTCTCCATGCCGTGGTGTAATGTGTTTTCCACCACCACCTTACTTGGATGGGTATAATGGTGTAAATAAATAACTATATATGATTATTGTAAAGTGGTATTGATTCTGAAATATTATACATACACTTCAATACAATTCCACGATCATGGGAACGATATCATCGCTCGTGCATACGTATGGCCTACCGTCTCCACGATGTGATGCGACTCGTTCTATATGATCTTCATTGAATAATGATTATATAAATTAAATTAATGAATGAATATGATATATATTACACTAATACCATTCTGTAAATGATGTATCTATATCCTATAAAGAGGAATAAGAATTTATTCTACAAAACACGCATAAGAACATAAAGCAATAAACACCCGAATAACAAGTAGCAATGAAATATTACTACTAAGAAGATAAAAATATGACCATATATGATATCATAACAATGAATATGATTCTGTAATAAGTCAATTAACATTATTTAAACCATATTACAAGAGGTTCGGATTCATACGAAGCATATCAGACCTAAGGTAATGGAAAATCTCACAATCTCATTTTTATCCGAGATTGTTTATACTTTGGTATTTACTAGGGTGTATTTATCATCCACATCCATGTTTCCTCAATATGTAATATTATTTCCATCCTACTACAATTTTTTAAATCCAATTTTACCCTTCGGTGAGTTTTTAGTAAAAGATATGAAATGAATCTTTTGTCATTTTTCATACGAGGTACTTTTTGATTTTTCCGGCCAAAGTACGAGAAGAATGTTTTTTTAACTTATATGGCATGAATGGATTTTTAGAACATTATTTCCAAGAAGCTTCCTTTACAAGTTTTCAAGTTTATTTTTAATCAACATCTTTTAGTTTAAAATTGTATGACATGTTAAGAAAGGAAAAATGTTTTTGAAGTAGAAAGGATATTTTCCTCAAGAATGGAGTTCAAGTGTTTTATCAAAATTATTTTCCATCTAAGATAAAATAGGGTTACGTTTCTATCCCTATTTTTACATTTATGTGATTGTTTTATGATGGAATTAATTTTATGATGTCCTTTTATCTTATATGGGTTATGTTATGATGGCATGATGTTTAAGAATCCCATTTTTATTACATGGGTTATGCTATGATGTATGATTTATGATTTTGTGGCACACATAAGAATGGTTTCATTATGAGATGGGTGTGACCTATATCTCCCTCCAATGCATTGGGTAAAGATTTATATCTCATGAGATAGACATGGCTGGAACAGAAAGTTAAACCAGTTCAGTGATACAGGACTGGAACGAGGAGTGAACTCGGTTCAGTAATGGACTTTGTCCTCTATGATGGTCTTGGAAATGAGCCTTGACTATTATGAAATGATTTTCTATGATTATGTGTGTATTCCACAAAGTTTCATGTTTTAAGTTTTGATTATTTTGGATTATTTTTCATTACTGTGATTTATCCCATGACATGATATTATGACCTCTTTTGCAGTTTAAGATTTTTAAAATGTTATGTTCTTATGAATATGATATGACTGATATTTATTTTGTTTACCCTTACTAAGCATTTGAGATCACCCTTTTGTATGTTTTCATTTCCCCAGGTCAGGAAGAAGGATATTAAGTAGAATATGCCAAAAAGAGACTCTAGATATGATGAAATAAATGAGAGACAATGTAGATGATTTATGAACCAGTTGTTTATGTTTCCCAGTTTCTAAAGACACTATACCTATACGGTCCTTTCATGGTTTTGTTATATGTTGTAATAAGTATGCTTAAATTTTTGAAGTAATAACCATGTATGTAAAGTATGGGTCATTATACTAACCCCTAGTTCAACTTAAGCATAGACTCTCTGAGGAATCACTCACCATTAATTCCCCCTATAGTCTCGTATCGCAACTAAAGGTACTCTAGGGAAGCACTTACATCAAATTCCCTCTATGGCCCATGTCGAGGAACTACATACACTCTAAGGAAGCACTCAACGTCAATTCCCCCTGTTATCTTACATCGTAAATTATAAAGACACTCTGGAGAATCCCTCAACATCCATTCTCCCTATGGTCTATACACCAGGTTCTCACAGCCCTGTGTAAGTCAAGCAAGTGTAGCAGTGCGTAACAGCCAAGGTAAACCTAAAGAAATACTTAGCTAGCATTCTACAACACTACAACATAATAGAAGAATAGTCACACCATCCTACAATACTTGGCATGGGAAAGTAAACAACAGCCTAACAGGAAATCAAGACCAAAAGGTCCAAACAGGAAAAACATGCATGGGAAATACATCCAAAGCACAAAAATTCACCCTATTCACAAACAATGAACATCTACTCAGGCATACCAGCATAGCAGAGAAACATTAGGGCTAAAACGGTAAACGCACAATACCCCGTTCAAGGGTATTGGGAAAATTTGCACATGAAACTCAAGGAATTTAAACAGAAAAAAACCTACCTCAGGGTTAGGAGATTGCTATAAGTGAACCTCGAAGCTTGAATCTCCTTATAACATAGAAGATCTACAAAAAAGTCTAAAACGTTCAACCCACAATAACTTGGAAAAGAAGAGGAATTATGAAACGAGGCTCTAGCAGAAGAGAGAACTCACCGATGCAATTCCAACTCAACTGAAGGTGTTCGATTCAGAGGACGCACGGAGGCTCGGGGGCTCGTCAAAGATCTGTGGCCGTACCCTCACTCTCGGATGAACCAGACCTATAAGAAGTCAGTTCTGTCCGTCAGACGCATGCGTTTAATGAAAAAAAACAAAATACACAGTGTGTACTTTTGGAGTACATGGTGTGTACTTTTTGTTTCCGTACTCCACATTAGGCGGCCTTCAGGTCATCACACATGGCCGTGTGCAAGTCCGCTACATGGACAGCACACGACTACCCGCGGTAACCGAGTACATGACGTGTACTCATAAAGCACACGACCTGTACTTCACAAATTTCCAGAAACTCCTCTTTTCTCAAAAACTTCAGGAAAAGAAAAACATACCAGAAAAGAAGATCTGGGTTCTAACAAACTTGCCCACCTTAAAGAAATTCGTCCTTGAATTTCCCTAGCACAGCGTAGAAGAAGAAACTCCGAACATCTCCAGCCACTGTGATCGTACATCAGCCTCCTTCTCCCAAGTCTCGTCCTGTACTCGCCCATGCTGCCAAAGCACCCATACCAGAGGAACAGACTGGCCACGGAGAGCCTTTGTACTTCGATCCACAATCCAGATAGGATGCTCCTCAAAGGATGCATCCACTTACAACTCAACCTCCTTGGGTTGAAAGATATGAGATGGGTTTGAGAAGTAACGCCGAAGCTGAGAAACATGGAAAACATCATGCATATCCTAGTACCTCTGAGGTAACTGTAACTGATAGGCAACTGGCCCGATTCTCTCCAACACATCAAACGGCCCGACATACCTCGGAGAAAGCTTACCTTGTCTCCTGATCCTCTTGTGTCCCAACTTCAGTGTGACCACGCAGGAAAACCTGATCCCTGACTTTGAACTCAAGAGGTTGTCTCCACTGATCAGCATAAGACTTCTGTCGAGACTGTGCAGTAGCCATCCTTTTCCGAATCATCTCAATCTACTCTGTGGTCTCCTGAACAAGATGAGGTCCCAGCAAAGCTGCCTCTCCTACCTCCAGCCAACATAAGGGTGATCGGTATGGCCTACCGTACAAAGCCTCATAAGGTGCCATCTGAATAGTTTCTTGAAAACTATTGTTGTAGGAAAAATCCACAAGAGGTATATACTTCTTCCAAGAACCTCCAAAATCCAGGATGCATGCTCGGAGGATGTCCTCAAGCACCTGAATCGTACGCTCAGACTAGCCATCTATCTGGGGGTGGTAAACTATACTCAAAAGTACCTATGTACACAAAGCCTTCTGAAGCCCCTGCCAGACCCAAGAAGTAAAACACATGTCCCTGTCTGAAACAATAGAGTGTGGAACTCCATGCAGATGTATAATCTCTCAGATGTACAGCCATCCCAGCTCATCAACACTAAAGGTCTCCTTGATCGGAAAGAAGTGAGTGACCTTCATGAGTCTGTCAATGACAACCCAAACTGTGTCATTCCCAGAAGGTGACCTTGGCAACCCTGTCACGAAATCCTTCACGATGTCATTCCACTTCCACTTGGGAATGTGTAACTGCTATAAAATCCCTGCTGGTCGCTGATGCTCCGCCTTCACCCGCTGACAAGTGGAACACCTCATGACGAAACCAGCAACGTCCCTCTTCATACCTGGCCACCAATACTGACGGTGTAGATCACGATACATATTGGTGACGTCAGGATGAACTGTCCAAACTGAGGAATGAAAGTCCTACATCAGCTCCTCGCGTATATCTGTTGCCACCCACACGCGTCCATGGAAACACAAGATCTCATCCTCGCCTATGGTCCATCTAGGAATAGGGTCCTCTCCTGACACGCTCTCCCATAGGACCATGCCTTCAGAATCTAATAGCTGCCTCATTTGAACTCGATCCAAAAGAGTAGAGGTAACAACTATAGAAGATAGAAAATTTTTCCCCTGTCTGTCGTGCACCTCCAAATGCATCAAAGAGAATAGAGCCATAAGCTTCCACTCACTGCTGGCCTCCTGAACTACCTGTATCTGAGTCCTCCTGCTCAATGCATCAGCCACTACGTTGCCCTTCCCATGCGTATAGGCAAGCTCAAAGTCAAAAGACTGAAGGTACTCAACCCACCTTCGTTGTCTCAAATTCAGATCACGCTAAGTGAAGATGTACTTGAGACTCTTGTGGTTAGTGAAAACCACAAAATGCTCTCCCATATGGTAATGTCTCCAACAACGTAAGATATGAACAACAACTGCCAACTCCAGATCGTGCGTCGGGTAATTCCTCTCGTGTGGCTTCAACTGCTGAGACTCGTACACAACGACTCCATCACCATGCATAAGTACAAATCCCAGCCCGATACTTGAAGCATCATAAAAAACAGTATAGCTCTTGCCCGACTCTAGAAATACTAGTATAGATGCTGAATTCAATATCCCTTTCAGCTCCTGAAAGGCTGAATCACAAGAATCTGACCATAAGAACTTTGCACCCTTCTTGGTCAGACCTGTGAGTGGTGCTACTAAGCGTGAAAAGTCCTTTATGAAATGTCTATAGTATCCAACCAGCGCTAGAAAACTCCATACCTCAAATACGTTCTTTGGCTGCTCCTAGAAAACTACAACTATCACTTTCTCTAGGTCTACTGATACTCCTGCCTCTGAGATGACATGACCCAAGAAGTGAATCTGATCCATCCAAAAGTGGTATTTTGAGAGCTTAGCATATAACTGATGCTACCTCAGTGTACTCAAAATGATTTCAATATGGGTAGCATGGTCGTTTCGAGTGTGATATTACACCAAGATATCGTCCATGAAGACCACGACGAAGGAATCCAAGTATGGATGGAACACTTAGTTCATAAGTGCCATGAAAACTGCAGGCGTGTTCGTGAGGCCGAATGGCATGACCATATACTCGTATAGACCATACCTACTCCAGAATGATGTAAGAGGTATATCAGATGGTCTAACGTACAACTGATGATAACCGGATCTCATGTCAATCTTAGAGAACACTCGGGCTCCTCGAAGTTGATTAAATAGATCATCAATACTAGGCAAGGGATATTGGTTTTTGACTATAAACTGGTTTAGCTTTCAATAATCCACACAGAGCCTAAGTGTACCGTTTTCCTTCTTCGCAAACAGGACAAGTGAACCCCAAGGAGAAGTACTGGGTCGGATGAAACCCTTTTCCTACAACTCCTCCAACTACTTCTTGAGCTCCTGTAACTCTGGTGTAGCCATCCTATAAGGAGGAATGGACACCAGTGCCGCTCCTGGAACAAGATCAATAGAAAAGTCTACCTCACGCTCCATAGGTAAACCTAAAAATTTCTCTGGAAATACATCTCTAAAATGATCCACCACTGGAGAAAAGTCTAACTGTGAAGTTTCCTAACAGGTGAGAAACTGGTGGTGCTGCTCCCGAATGAGGAGTCATAGAAGAACCCCTGTCACCAGCTGCTGGTGAAAAGATCTGACAGAAGCGCTAAAGGTGATCCAACTTGCTGCATGATCAGCACTCCACTGGGTCTCTCGGGCAGTGTGGCCTCGTATGCCCGCTCCTTCTGCACTGGTATCACACCACCTAGCTACTAGAAGAAGTGTCTCGCCTCCTCAGATCACCACGCAAAGACTCCCTGTGGCGCTTCCTACCGTCAGTAGGAGGAATGCTAACTCCAGATGCCGAGCAGCCCTGGCTCACAACTTCGGAATCCCTCAGATTACGCTCCGTGATCAGCACCTGGTTGACGATAGAAGTGATAAAAGTCAACCGGAATATGTTCAACTGCGATTGGATGTCATGCCTTAGACCATCCTCAAACTTTCTTGCCACGAATAACTGATCACCTCCTAAAATAGGCGTGAAGCACTATAGCTTGGTAAAGCGGGAGGAATACTCCATAACAGAAAGAGTACCCTGCTCTAGACTCATAAACTCTCAGGCTAAATTAGCCCTCAAGGTCTTTGGATAGAAGTAGTCATAGAAGACGCACTGAAACTCATCCCACATCCTAACCTGCTGGCATCCCACCTGTGAGATCACATCCCACCACCTCTTGGCAGAGTCCCGAATCATATAGGTAGTGAGATTGACCCTCCTCTCTGGAGGCGTCTCTAGATGCTCAAAGATCGTCAACATGGCTTCGAGCCATGACTCTGCAGCCTGGGGTCCTCCATCCCCTAAGAAAGTGGGATGCTGCTGTTGCTGGAAAACCCACGTCAAATCAGCCATCGACGGGGCAGGAGGCGGCGCTCCCTGAAAGGTCTGAATCATCCTCATGAATCCTTCCCTAAACTATGCATCAACACTGGTAATAGGTATAATTGCTGGTTCCAAGACCGGAACAACAAGAGGATCTGCGGGAAGTCCCCGATCGGCCATGTCTGGTGTCTGATCACCGCCTGGAAACTGGCGTACAACCGAAGGACGTATCAGTGGCATGAATCTACAAGGTCAAGTGCACAACTTAGATCAAGATCATCAAGGACTGAAAACTAGAAGCATAAGAAGGGAACAAGAGAAATAAAGCATTCAAGTTTTACAAAACATGACTACACGACATGTACATTTCCCACACAGCGTGTACTTGAATCCTCTTCCCTTGCTTGAGTCCTTCTACACGGTTAAGCCACACGGCTCTCTAAGACAAGACTACACGGCATGTTCAAGGCAGACACGACATGTACTAGACAAGTTTTACTGGCCCGTGTTGTTAGTGACACAACCTGACACACGACTCACACTACACGACATGTTTCGAACGGACACGACATGTTCTTGAAGGGATAACACCGACCCATGTTGTTCGTGACATGGCCGGGTACCTAGGTCAGACTACATGGCATGTTCATTTCAGACACGACACATATATCTTAAGGTCTTATCTATCCGTGTTGTTGGTTACACGGGCAGACATAGGGTCGACACAACACGACGTGTTTGACTGGTACACGACGTGTTCCCACTAGACTTTCCCCATCCCGTGTCTCTGCCCACATGGCCTATGACACAGTTAGAGACTACACAGTGTGTACATAAGGTACACGACGTGTACTTAAGAAAAACAATTTCTTCCCAAAAAGAAGAATATATGGCGTGTGCTTAACACTACACGGTGTGTATTTTGGGTTTTTTAGACAGTAAGCCTCAAAAACTACTCTGGAACCCAGAAAACACTAAAACAAACACTGAAAGTGCCAAATTTCGATCCGTGAGGGCCCATACTCCCCGTGAATCAAATATTGGTATCTTAAACAAGTTATAACAAGGTAACAAGTCAATGATCCACCAAATTCCAGTCCATGAGGGCCCATAACACCTCAAGAACCAAATTTTGGTGTTAATTCAAAGAAAACCTTACACAAACAATACCCTATCAAATAGTAGGTATTTTATCAAGGCATCTATCACAAAAACATGCATATTCTACACAACATCTATCAAAACAACATGAAATCGCTAATGCATCCTAATTGACATGGCAAGAATGCATGACATGTGATTTCTAGCAAATGACTATATGATGCATGAGATGGAATACCCTCATCTCATCGGGCTGCGACAGAAATAGAACCCCAATAACATAAATAATAACCAGCACAAAAACATGCGAGTCATATAACGGTGAAAATCAAGGCGACCATAAACTTGAAAAACCATAAAATTGTATTAACAAGGTAAATTGGTTTTTCCCTGTACACGGGTTAGCTACTCCTAGGCACAGTTTATTACCAAGTACCTATTCTGTCATATCCCTGACTATAGGCTCCAAACATTAAGTCAAGAGAAAAGAATTCCTTTGATACCACTTTGTAATGTCCCGGTTCCGGAACCCATCCAGAGGAGCCCCGAACCCGGTTGGTCACATGGCCTCGAGCACATTTCCCCGAACGCTAGAGGCTACCGACTAGCAGTGAGGGCTTTGGGTGTGATAGTGGGGAAACTATGCCCTCATTGGCAGAGTACACAACGGAAGTAAAAAAATACATACAATAGAGGAAGCAGGAAATATCCAACAACAGTAAACTGCGGGATACTAAAATAATGAAACAACTAGAGCACATATATATAATTGATGCATGATACATATGTCTAGGAAAACATCCAAACAAGTCACAATGTTGGAATTCAACAGAAATAAACCAAAGTGAAAAAGAAAGCAGATAAACTTCTCAGCATCCCAAGCCATAGATTGGTCCTATGCTCTCCAGCTCCACGACAAGTCAGGTACCTGAAGTAGTAGTGCGCTTGCCCTTATCTATACCTGCAATAATATAATATTTTTTGGCCCAAAATCATGTCCCAAACAGGGTGTGATACTAATCCCAGTAGACAACCACCACGAGATCCGTGCTTTACAGTCAATGAGTATATGGTAGGTAAAAGTAGGAAATAGTAAACAGGAAGGTACTCAACAGTAAACAATCCACAGTTCAGTATCAGGAAATAACTAACAAGCAGGTAAAAAAATAGGTAACCCTATGGGAATCACTCTTAGTCTAACCCCTCTGGTCTTACCTAACAAGTATAAGCAACCCTCTGGGAAGTACACTCAGCCTAACCCCCTGGTTCAACTTAAGTATAGACTCTATGAGGAATCAATCACCGTCAATTCCCCATATAGTCTCGTATCATAACTAAAGGTGCTCTAGAGAATCACTTACGTCACATTCCCTCTGTGGCCCACGTCGAGGAACTAAAGACACTCTGAGGAAGCACTCAACGTCAATTCCCCCTGTGGTCTCGCATCGTAAATTATAAAGACACTCTGGAGAAGCCCTCAATGTCCATTCTCCCTATGGTCTATACACCAGGTTCTCACAGCCCTATGTAAGTCAAGAAAGTGTAGCAGTGCGTAACAGATAAGGTAACTTTAAGAACTACTTGGTTAGCATTCTACAACACTACAACATAACAGAACAATAGTCACACTATCCTACAATACAAGGCATGGGAAAGTAAATAGCAGCGTAACAGGAAATCAAGACCAAAAGGTCTAAATAGGAAAAACATGCATGGGAAATACATCCAAAGCACAAAAATTCAACCTATTCAAAAACAATGAACATCTACTCAGGAATACCAGCACAACAGAGAAACATTAGGGCTAAAATGGTAAATGCGCAATACCCCGTTCAAGGGTATTGGGAAAATTTGCATATAAAACTCAAAGAATTTCAACAGAAAGGCACAAACCACCTACCTTGGGGTTAGGAGATCGCTATAAGTGAACCTCAAAGATTTAATCTCCTTATAACATTGAAGATCTACAAAAAAATATAAAATGTTCAACCCACGATAACTTGTAAAATAAGAGGAATCATGAAACTAGGCTCCAGTAGAAGAGAAAACTCACTGATGCGATTCCAACGCAACTAACGGTGTTCAATTTGGAGGACGGACGGAGGCTCGGGGGCTCGTCGAAGATCCACGACCATACCCTCGCTCTCGGACGAACCAGACCTAGAAGAAGTCGGTTCTGTCCGTTAGACGCGACACCAGTGCGTTTAATGAAAAAAACAAAATACATGGCATGTACTTTTGGAGTACACGGCGTGTAATTTCTATTTCCGTACTCATCATTAGGTGGCCTCCAGGTCATCACACATGGCTGTGTGCAAGGCCGCTACACGGCCAACACATGACTACCCGCGGTAACCGAGTACACGACGTGTAATCATAAAGTACACGGCGTGTACTTTAAAAATTTCCAGAAACTCCTCTTTTCTCAAAAAATCCAGGAAAAGAAAAACATACCATAAAAGAAGATATGGGTTATTACAATCCCCCACTCCATTATTTTCCATTTTGGATCCATCTGACATGTTTAACATGTTCTCTCTTTATATTAATTGGTTATAATTATAAAAATACCAATATCACCACTTATAAAAGGGGACTCTTAGCATCCCTTCAAGACTAACCTAAAAATTCATTTTCCTCTAAAAAATTAACCCTTTTTTCCTTCCCCTAGAATCCTATTACTTTTTATAGAGATTATTTTCACAAAATATTGGCCTAATAACTTCATTTCTAATGAGTCTTCTAAGGGAAATCCCAAGTCCTCAACATGACTTTTTCCTCCTTAACTTCTTTTTCTTTTCATTTTTACTTTCCCAAAAATAATTTTCTAATTCCTATATAATTACATTTTTATTTTTTTATACTAAATTTTATTTTTATAATGTAATAACTATTAACCACCTTTCCATTTTCTATTAATAAAAATAAAATCATCATTCACACATTATGTGGTCTACTGCCTCCACAAAGTGACAGCTTCTGTTTTTTTCACCCCTACCTCTATTCACTGGTTATAAATATAAAATTAAAGAATAAATTTGAAATATATAATATAATTTTGATAATTAAGAGGCAAATTATAACCCACCTTCATTCCATCTCATTCATTGGGGAATGAAAACTTTAACCATGTGTTGTGTGGGTTACTGCCTCCATGAAATCACGTATCTCATTTTTCATATAGTTTCTTGCTTATTTATTAAAATATATTAAAATATGATTCAAAACCTTAAAATTATATAAATAATATAATTATTATTTTTTTAATAATGATATTATTCCAAAATAAACCAATTTCATAATCATAATCATCCATTAATTATGATATGTTCATTTTTCTGTCAGTTTAACCGTCAAAGAGAGAAATGCTTTAAAATAGTACCATGGGTGATTATGATAACTCAATTACTGATAATATATGATATAAATAAGTAAATAGTTTTTTTATTTTGGTTTTATAATCGTAATATTAATATTAACTCATTAATTAATATACCACTATTCGTTTGTTAAAAAACACTGAAACAAACTTGTCGCCAATTTCGTCTACAAGAATTGTAACCAAAACTGTCATAGAATGAAATTATAACATTGTAAATAATCATAAACCATAAATTATAGTACCTTTTATGATATAATGATGATGAAATTTGGGAGAAAAATGAAGAACAAAAACATTATTACAAAACTAGTTCAAAACAATCAAGATTACTCACACCCGATATTGAAAATAGATAATATATAACTAATATAAATGTAGAGAATAATTATAAATGAAGTTTATAAAAGGTTATATATATGAATAATTTTCTAAAATTGGTGATTAATATAGTTATTTTTATTATACAAGATATTCCAGTGCTTTAGTGGAAGTTAGGAATTAAGGTAAGAGGTTATTTGTCTCAAATTTAATTTCTTGAGACATAATTCGTATTGTCCACCATGATATATTTAATATGGTTATATCAATACCTAATTATTTTATTTTAATATATTCATGTAATTCATGGGGTTTAAGATCCATATCATGTTCTTTCATTAAATGGAGAATGATTTAAACTATATCAAGTTTATAAGGTTTTATTTGTCTCTATTTCCAATTCCATGAGGCATGTTTGATCATGCACAACATTATTTATTTTATATGGTGTAATCACCATGATATTAACTTAAATTATAATTAATAACTCTCATTTCATGATATTTTAATATCCATTTCATGAAAACCCTATTATGTTCTTTTGATTCCCATGTTACCATCACCATAAGAGTTTCTTTTTCAATCTCAATTTCAAATCTGGATTATTTTTGAAAGATAATACATCTAGAGAATTTTATTATCTTCCTTTATAAAACCCTACATAATTTTATTCTAATTTTATTATTTTTGGGGTTTTAAGTGTATTCTCACTATTTCATTTTCCCTCTTGGATCATTATTTACCCGTTATAAGGAAACTGACCCCATCTCTTATTCTTAGTCGAGAACCTCCCTTTTTTCATGTATATATTCATTGGGTAATTTTATAATTTTATATATGCCTCAATAATTCATTAATTCCATTTTATACTACTTTAAATTCTTTAAAAGTTTTAAAGAAAATTTTAATGTTTTTTTGTAAGGGTCATTTTCATGAAAGTGTGAAAAAAACCTCTTTTAACATTTTTCATGTGAATATATATTTCTACTACCTTTGTCATTTTTATGATGCATTATATCTATGTTTTCATGGATTATAAGAGAAATTATTTTTATCCTAGGTTTATATAATATTTATTTTAAAATTATTTCAAAAGATCAATTATATTTCTTATTTCCAAAGTGATTTTTCTAAAACTCATACAAAGTATTTTTCATCTAAGTCATTTTACTTTGACATATCTTATGATTCATTTAGGATATTTTTAAATGTTACCATCCACCTTATTTCTATGGATAAATTATGTAATGTTATTTTTTATTAAAGATATGATCCATCACTTCCTTTTTCTTTCCTAACCATCCACCATGAATCAATATAACTTTTATTGCAATGTCTTTGATTTGTGAATACTATATTTTCCATTTCTTTGATTTAAGGGTGTTCACCTAGATTCTATACATCGATTGATTAAGGAAATTATCGACTCAACCGTATACCCTTAATCTATATGGTGTTAATACTATATGATTTATTATCTTGATTGAAGGGTATTTACCTAGGTAGTTGCTGAATGTATTTGGATACCCATTTATTTTCCATAGATTTACCATGTTATGATTATTTATGGAATTATGAATGACTTCCTTATGTGAATCCATTTGAAAAGGATATGACACTCATTTTCTTTCTCTAAGTTCTTTATGTTGTGAGGAATAAAACCCATTTTTCTTTCCATGGTTCTTTATAATGAAATGAATAATTGATTTCAAGTGGCACACATAAGTATGTATGAATGTCAATTGGGTTCCCATATCACCATATAATGTATTGGTTAAGGATTTATTTTTAATTATAAAATTATTCATGAGTATGTTTTAGTTTCTTGTATGTGTGGACACTGATGGAATGGATCATGAAAGTAATGTTCCCTATACTAAAGTTTGTATCATATTTGAATGATGTTCTACATTCTTATATTATTCTCTCATGGATCATGTTTATTGACTCATGTTTCCACACTCTCCTGATTTATTTCTTATGTTATGCTATATCGTATTCCATGAATCATGTTTTATCATCTAATATTTATTGGGTATGATTTTATTATGTATCTTGATTATACCCATATTCTTATTTTATGCTCACTTATGATATTTGATTGTTATCTCTCATGTTTTCCTTATTGAGCATCAAATCTCTCTATTTTCTTATGTTTCCATTTCCCCAGGTTATGAAGATGATTATAACCTATGAGAATTCTAAAAGGAGTCTAGTGTGGCTAAATTATGGAGAAATGTTCACAAGTATTGTAAAATATTTTTTTATGTAGCCAGTACTCAACGACACTAAACCTTCAATTCTTGGGATTGTGAGAATATTTTTTGAGATGTAATTTTTAAATTATGGGAATGATGTAAAAAAAAATGTTTATCTTGCATTTCTATAGTTGGTATTAGAGTAGGGTTTAGTTATTTTTTAAGATTAGTGTAGTTATTTTTGGGATTTGGATAAGAGAACTTTAGTGAGAACCATAGGGATAAGTATAATAGATAACTATAAATATTGGATAACATCCCAATGTTTTGGTAAAGTAGATATTGTGTGGTTATTATAGCAATTACATCTCTGTATGGATACTGAAAAGTGGACGTGACTGTGATACATATGCACCTAGGGGTAATCACCTTGAAAAGGGCTGGTTGAGTATCAATTCAATATTCAATTTAGTGCATGATGACTGGGACTAAAACTACACACTTGGATATAAAATCCTAAGGGATATGCTTTGGTTAATTCACATCCTATTTATGAACAATTATGAAGTATTTGAAAACATTTAGGTAAAAAAATATATTAGGGAATGCAAATGGAAAACTTAGATTAAAACATAAAGATTCATGATTTAAGGAACATATTAATTGATATGCGATTTTATGGATAAAGGGTAAGTCAAAATTTGAGAGCATATATTTCATTGATTTAAGGGTTTAGTTGTAAGAAAGTTCAAGGTAATTTTTGGACATTTATTTTTTGGATTAGACTATGAAGTACAAGAGAACCAAACTTAAAGTAAAGTATATTGATCTGAAAGTGTTAAAGGATTAAATGAATGTTTCATTAGAGAAGACATATTTGGATAGAGTTTTGATATTCATATGATAATTTACTCTAATTTTATTGATAACCATTTTGGGTTTTAGTATTTGATTGAAAGAGGATCATAAAAATGAACTTAAGAATGGTATTTATCTAGAAACTACTATGTATCATAACTGAATAAGGGAGCATAATTAAATGGTTAAAAATATTTGTATATTTCTATTATGATAGAAAAGGTGAGTATCCTAGTCTTACATAAGGTAATGAGGTTGATATCATAATAGAAACTAAATCTTGATATTATTATCTATTTTCATTGGTGATTAGTACTTATCGATGGTATTCTGGTATATTCTAAAAGTTATGTGGATTATGTGAAATATCTAAGGATTGTTCTTCAATAGTTTTTTTGTAAAGGTTTAGAAACATATATTTAATTGTATTAATAACCATAAAAAGTGATTTTATGACAAGATTATATTTTTGGGGATAACCATTAAGGAATATGTGATTGAGGGATGTATATCTCTTAATTTTTTTATACTCTATGTTGATATAATAAAGGGTTGATTGATTTTGAAAAAAATTAAGTTAGACAGTGTTGAAAACATTGGAGTTGATAATTAATTCATGAAATTCTTTTTGATGTTCATCACATTTTTAGGATTTTGGTATATATTGGATGGTGTGTGATTTTATGACCTAATGATTAATACTGTTTGATGGTTAAAGATAGTGTTAATTTTTGGATGAATATATGGTTTCAATGTGGTTTAATGTCTTGGAGATTCAGATGGTTTTTTAAAAGGTATATTTTGGAGAATTCATGATTAGGGAATATACACACTTGAGTATATGATTGTATAGAATATTAATTTTGTTTGGGTAAAGATAAGTAACATAATATATCCTAAGAGAGTAATCTAGACATCATATTATAAATTATATCCCAAATGATAAATATGTTAAGAATACCCTCACATAATTCATCAGTGAGTAATAATTAAAATTACGAGGACAAAATTTATTTAAGGGGGATAATGTAAGGCCCCAAGTTTTTAAGAAGAATATTCTTTACATAAGCTATATGTTTATAATTATAAACATTTTTTTCTAAATAAATTTAAATATATTAGGTAATAAGTCATATAAGGTAGGAATTAAACTAACAATTTATTCATTTATAGTAAAACATCACAACAAAAACACATGAAACTAAGTATTACTCACCATGGATTATTACATCCTTTGAAAGTGTATAAATTTAAAGAAGACAATAAATAGAGAAGAATTAAATCTTTAATACTAGGAGATCTCCCAAATCATCTCCACCCTTGTGGATTTCCAATAGATAAAGAAAACTTATAATGAATAAGAAAATCATGAAAGGATAAAACATGCTATGAGATATAAATGAAAATTATGAAAATAAGAAGTGTGACTTAAGAAGTTAGAATAGAATGCTTGATTCTAGCATGTCTATATTTAGGAATGAAATCTGGCCATTATAAATATGGTCATTGAAAACATGGTCATCGAAAATATGGTTGTTGAGAATATTATCATTGAATATACATGTATCCAATATGTATATCAAAGTTGTGTGTTGTTAGTAGTAAATTTAGACTTAGATAATTCATAATGAAATAAAAATATAATATTAAAATATTATAAATAAATAAATAAATAAATATATTTATGCATTATGTATTAATAATAATAATATTATTAAAATATGATACGATATATTTATAAAATTAAAATTAATATTTTAATATATATGGATTAATAAAATTAAATTTTAGAATATAAGTAATTAATTTTAATGGTATTTTGTTAAAGCATATTTAGAATAAAAGTAATATTTTTTTAAAGAACCGTTTTATTAACTGTTCTATATATTATCCCAATAAATTAAATTGAATTTTTTTAAAATATTATTATATTTGAACTAATATATTTATAATATTTAAATTGGAAATTGATATGATATAATATTAATGACACTTAATGTTTAGAAATATAATTTTTTTTCTATAAAATCATTTTTTCTTTATATTTAGTATTTTTATTTAAAAGATAAATTTATAAATTTTAGAATTTAAATTTAATAAAATGAAAATATTTTTTGTAATTATAATAACAATATTATATTAGGATAAATTTTTAATATTTTCTTAAATAATTAATTTTTTGGGTGAATAGTGAAAAATATAGTTTTTACCAAAACTGTAAATTTTATGACTTTATAGCCCAGAATTAGAAGTATATAAAACCTTTTAATTGGTAAATGATATATTAAATTATTAAAACTATACATTTTAGAAATACTAATTTGAATTAAGAAAACCTATAATTAACATTTTATGAACTTAAGTAATATTTTCCAATAAAAGAAACTATTTTTGAACATTTCTTTTAATTAAATATTATTTTTTTAAATTAAGTTTTATATTGATTTAAAATACACATAAATTTTATTATTTTTATAAAAAATCAATTTATATCATGAAAATAAAAGACATTGATAATTTTATCCTATACATAAAGTTTAAGTTTACAAATACGCTTATCTAAAACAGGTTTTTATGCGTCACATGCGCTAATGTTAAAATTAATTTTTGTTACACATAAATTTTATTTGATAAAATGGATTTAATATTTATCATGAACTATCTCAGGTAACCTGGTAATGCGATAATAAAGCCGACCCTGACATAGCCCAAAGGGCGTTCCTGATCCCCATAGGTCGGTGACTAGCACCTGGAATTATACAAAATGAAAGTGGGAATGATTTTTCTACTAGTATTGTAGAAACAAGATAAAAAGACAATATGAATACAATCGTAACTCCACTATAAGATTTGTACCATAATTTAAACAGGCATAAACAAGCCAAATTACTACAACAAAGTGCCAAAAAAATAGGAAAACAAACAATCCAAGTCCTAACGAACATAACTCTCCAAGTCCACAAATCAAAAGTTAGAACCACCTCCAATCTAACGAACCAATCTTGACGTACATAGAAATTAAATTTATTTTGAGTAATACTTAATACCTTACACAAATAGATTCCCAAATACCATATTAGTTTAGTGTATTTGGAAAATCAGAACTCATTCTTCTATCTTGGTGAAATATCATCAACATCTCCCATAAAGATTTTTACCATTGGTCTTCCTATCTAAAACCTTTATTTATATCCTAGGGAAAAGAAAAAATATGAAAAGGGTGAAATAAAATGATCATTAAGGGTAATCATGTAAAACATCATACAAAACATAAACATAAGAATGTAAAAACATGAACATAACTTTTGAATATCAAAATCTTGAGTTATGAAATAAATCTTGGCAGTACATAAGGCATAAATCATAAAGGAACATTAATGATGATAACATTTACTTTGAATAAAACATGAAATTGTGGAAAACACATAATCATAGAAAATAATTTTGATATTAGCCAAGGCTCATAGCCAAGACCATCATAGAGGACAAAGTCCATTACTGAACCGGGTTTACTTGCCATTCTAGCCCAATATTACTGAACTTGATTTATTTTCTTTTCTATTCATGTCTATCTCATGAGATATAAATATTTACCCAATGCATTGGAGGGAGATATAGGTCCCAACCATCTCATAATTAAATCATTATTACATGTTCCACAAAAACATAAACCATTCACAATAGCATAACCCAAGGGACAAAAAATGGATTTCTTAAACATCATTCCATCATAATCCATATAAAATAAATGGATTTCATAAAAATAATTCCATCATAAACACAATCAAATAAAAGTAATAATATGGATAGAAACATAACCCTATGTCATCTTATATGGAAATAATTTTGATAAAATACTTGAAAGTAATTCTTGAAGAAAATATCCTTTCTTCTTCAAAAACATTTTATTTTCTCAAAATGACACACAATTTTAAAAGAAAATAATTTAATTGAAAATAAAATTGAAATATTTTAAAGTAAGATTCATAAAAATAAATAATTATGAAAGTTTAATAATCCATTCATGCTGTATAAATTAAAAAAAAATTCTCCTCATAGTTTTGCTGGAAAATTCTAAAAAGTACCTTGTACTGAATAATGAAAAAATATTCCTTTCATACTGTTTAGTAAAAATTCACAAATGGGTAAAATTGACTTTAAAAAATTATATAATAATATAAATATTATTAAATATTTATGGAACATGGATGTGGATGATAAATATACCCCAGTAAATATTTACGTATAAACAATCTTGAATAATAATGAGATTGAAAAATTAACCCTTACCTTAGGTCCGATATCATTCGTATGTATCCAAACCTCCTATATAATTATTTAAATAATGTTATTTAATTATTTCAGAATCAGAATCATTTTTATGATATCATATATGATTATATTATCATCAGTTTGTTAGTAAAATTTCATTATCACTCATTATTCAGATATTAATTTCTTTATGTTCTTATACAAGTTTTGTCAGATAAGTTCATGTTCCAATTATTATGTTATAGTTATATAATTTATATAATTATATTATTATAATATATATCATATTTATTCATTCCATTCATGTATATAATGGTTTACTTAATATCATGAATAATTAATCACATCGCATCGTGGAGACGGTAGACCGTACGTACGTACAAGCGATGATATCATTCAATTAATGGTTAAACAATATGAAATTGGATGGTATATTAATTATATAGAATAATTATAATGTTATATTAATTATTTTAATCCATTATAATCATCATTATACCCATCCAAATTAAGTATTGTTGAATAAAAAATTACACCACGGCGTGGAGATGGTAAACCATACGTACGCACGTATGGTGATATTGTTATTCATAGGATAGATAAAAGGAGATATAAGGTTGTACCATAATTATAATAACATCTTAGAATTTAGAAGATACTCAATTTATTACTTGAGTATGGAAATGATATAAGAAGAGGTAGTGTTACATACAAAAATTATTTTAAAGGTATTTTTAATTTAATTTCCATTCATGCCTTGTTTTGGGGGTTTCCCAAGCTTTTATGAAGGAATGAGTGAGTTTTCATGAATTGGGCCAAACCGTGAGCCCAATTCCAGATTTTAAAATAAATTTTGATTCCTTTATAACTCCTTCATTTTTCAACATTTTTAATCTATTCCAATTCCTAATTGTCATCCCCTGACCTATTAACACCACAATATTAATTTGGACCATTTAGGAATCTATACTCATGGTGGATATGAGTTTTTATTTAAGGTATTGGGCCAACCCAAAATCCCATTTTCTGCATTAAAAATAATTTTTAAATCTTTAATATATCCTTCAATTTTTACGTTCTTTCAGTGATTCCAACTCTCACCCGAGCCCACATACCTAAGGCACGCCCCCATTCTCTTCTCTCACAATTTGGAGCTCATTAGAATCTCAAAATTGGTCAAAATGTCTCTAGATTTCAGAAATTTCTTAGATTTGGAGAGGTAAATTGATCCTTTCATAACTCCTTCTATTTTTACTATTTTCCCCCATTACAGTTCCTACATGATCTCCTCATCCTTTTTCTAACCTCCCTTGAATAGATGGCTGTTTTAAAATTCAGATAATGGTGTATTTTGGGCCGTTTTCTTCAAGATTGTTTTGAGTAAGTGTTTCTCTCTTCAATTCCTTCCTTCTCCTTAGGGTTTCCTCCCTATTTCATTATGTTATAAAATGTCCAGAAGTTAGGGTTTGAACCTAGGGTTTGATTTGGTATCTTTTTGGATAAATATTGTGGTCTAGTTCTGGATTTATCTTCCTTGTGGTGCGGTGGTGGTGCAGTTGATGTTTCGCCCCATGTTTTGAGGGATTCAACACTTTCGGTAGGTGGTTTCATGTGTAAAAAATTATTGATGAGTTAGCTTGTTGTATTTACTAATTTTTCATATTCCTCATATGTTGGATGTGGTGCGAAAATTATTTATTATTTATTTGGTTAAGTGTTTAATTTTATAGTTGCATTTTAGCTTGAAATTGGGTGTTTTCATGTGTTACTCATGGGGTATTATTTGGGTGTATTTTATAACATATGGAATTGGATTAATAAATATTTTTTGGCCTGCCAATTCTGGTTTGGTAATGTATTAGTGTCATGTGGGCCTAAAAATAGGGTTTTTGAATAGGTTTTATGTGTAAAACATTATTATACTTCTTGAGATAATTTTATGAAAATGTGTGTTTTCATTTGGATCTTTTGTGGTATTATTCAAGGTGATTTTATAAAACTTGAAAGTGG
This sequence comes from Viscum album, assembly GCA_963277665.1. Classification (NCBI taxonomy): domain Eukaryota; kingdom Viridiplantae; phylum Streptophyta; class Magnoliopsida; order Santalales; family Viscaceae; genus Viscum; species Viscum album. The sequence continues at coordinate 1,649,272,931 of OY728159.1, forward strand.
TTTTATAAATGTCTCCAGGGATTCAAATTATGTTTTGGATAGGAATTGGTATGGTTTTTGGTCTTAAATGGAAGTTTTGAAATGGGTTTTGTGTGCAAGACATATTTACACCACTTGGGTTATTTTTATGAAAATTGTAAATGTTTTAGTTGGTTAAACAAAGTATTAAAATGGTGCATGTGTACTGTTTGGTGTGTGTGTTCACCTATTGTGGGTTTTTGAAAGGTGAATTGATGTTTTAATATGTAAAAAATTTTTAGAATGTTTTTTAAATTTTTGAAATGTTTTATTAAGTTGTGATGTTGGACCGAAACTTGTTTGTGGGCTGTTTCGTGTAAGTTTGATGATAAAATGATTTTGAAGGTAAAGAGGGTATTTTGTAAAAAGTAAGTGGGATGTTATGTGAGTTGTAATATATTGGAATAGTTTTATAAAATTGTTTAATGGATTTGTGGAAGTGTTAAAGAAATGTGAAAAGTTTTGTGGGCTATTTTGGTGTGAGTCGGATTTCAAAATCAATTTGAATGAAAAGTGGACTTTTGTGACTTGTGTAGTATACATGTGGGCTGTTTCACTACAAGAAAACCACCTCTTAGCGGCATTTTTTTTTCATATAGCGGTGGTTTAAACCGCCGCTATATGGTTTGGCGGTGGTTTATAGAAACCTCCGCTAAACTGGGCGTCGACAATCTATTAGCGGAGGTTTTATGCATTTTTCAGTGGTCAAAGAAAAGCGTCGTAGTACCTCATTTCGCAGCGGTTTTTGGTAAATTTAGCGGCAGTTTTACGGGCTATTTAATTAGTGGTGGCTATAATCGCTGCGAAATTCAGGCGTGTCATGCACCCGCTTAGCGGCGGTTAAAACTGCTGCTAATTCCGGAGTGATTTCGCGGCGGTTTTAACCGCCGCTAAATGTATAAGTGGTAAAACATTAGCGGCGGTTAAAACCGCCGCGGAATGCTGACCCGGAAAAAAAATAGCATTTCTGCTTATACTGTACCACTGCCCTGGAAAACAAACCAAACAAGAAACCATTTATCATGCCAAACATTCTCAACGGGAAGGAATTCATCATATGTTTCCACAAATATATGTATTCTCCCAAGCATAAAAATATTTCATAGGCCAATTTCTACCTCACCATGGGCTAGATAAATAGTTTTGGTTCCTAGAAACCATCAACTAATCAACTCACTATGGAATTATGGTTTATGGTACATGATAAACTAAAAAATATATGTCTCCTCGTAATGATGAATATCATGCACAACTATCAAAGAAGAGAAGGTTTGGTGTTACACCCAACATGGTTAACATCACTACTAACACAAGTACTAAAAAAATTCATGGTTTTAATCACACCCAACACAACTATCAAATAAGAGAAGGTTTGGTGTTACACCCAACATATATACATGAAGATAACAATGGTTAACATTACACCCAAACCATATAATAAATAATAACAATAGTTGGAATTACATTCAACCCTTGTAACTAACAAGAACACTAGTTTTAATTGCACCCAACCCATATAAGAAGTCATAGGAATATTTGGAATTATGCCCAATCTATGTAAAAACCAAGATAAATTGTCAGAATCATGTATAACCTACATAACCACAAAAATTTGGTTGGAATCACACCCAACCCATAAACCAATAAGAATGATAGTTTGCATCTTATACAACTTATTATAAAGTGTTCAACATGGTTAAAAAATAGCCAACCTATATAGCATGCCAAAGAAATGGTTAGCATTATGCCAAACCTAATTAACAATATAGAAACATCATTGGAATGAAACCCAACTAAAGGACCAAGTAATAACAAGAATTTAATTACACCCAACCAAAAATATACATCATTTTACTCAAGTCACTCTTACTTGGATAAGATCTCCACTATCAATTGTGTTGTATATAATTCACCATCATTGAGGAATTTATTTAAATAACTTTTAAGATATTATCATTTCACATTAATACATACCCCTCTTGGTTATCATTCCAAGTTCCACCACCAATTTCAATTTAATTCATGGATGTACATGATTAATAATTATAAACCAGAGGACCTTAAACAACCCTAACAAACCTTTCCTGAATCTCATCTATGAGGAAATCTAATTTTGTTCCATCCTGATCCATTGTTACCTTCCCTTATACACTTGTGCATCAAACAACACATACAACATATATATAATAAGGAGAAAATTTATGCACCACCTACGCAATATTCATAAACACCCTTTCATTTAATGTTGATAAAAAAGTTGATCCAATTCAATAAGAATACCTAAAGCATACAAAATACCTAAAATTATGGATTGAGAATGAAACACAAGATAACATCAAATGAAACAAGAGATTGGGGGTCACATGGATTTATACTTATAGTTTACAGATGATCAAAATTGAAAATATTTGATTCCATAAAGGATTAAAGTGTATGGATCAAAATGTGCCAAAGAAGAGAGGGGAGGGATCACTACTAGTCGTTTTTCCTATAAGGAGGAGGAACGAGGATTAAATGGGTTGATGTTCAGTCAGAATAAGAACCTTTAAAACATCATTGTTATAAAATACTTTGTATCGAGGATTGACATTATGGTTCCAGGAAATAAGGTCTCTCCAGTCTACCACATAAGAATACATTTGAGAAATAGAGGACATATTTAAAGAGAATAGATAATATATTAGAAGATATGTAATCATTAAGAGAGAATCAGTTGTGCTAATTAAACAAAATAAGTGCATAACATGGAAAACATTACGTGGACCACATGATCCATTCTAGGTCACGAAAATCACATAACCCATAAAACATATTTTGATCACATGATTTTTCTTAATACATATAATCATGTTACCATGTGAAGGTCACATGAATCACATAAAGATTAGTAGATCATGAAAAAATCCTCAAGAGACAACCGAATCACATAAGATAGACTAATGGCCAAGGGTGTGCATCAAAGTTCAAATAAATTACCATTGATTAGTTCATGGATTGATCAAGTGAGATATTTAGACAAGGTGATCACACAAATAGGTCAAGTGACATGATCACATGATTAGGCCTCTTATATGGTTCTTGTTATGAGGTCATGCAAAGTTGTCTTGCAAAACAATCGCACGAGAGAGGAGGTTTTGAGAGCTATGGAGCTTCATGTCACCAGTCAAATGACCAGCCTCTCACCCCCTATTTATAGGGAAACTCAAGGAATACGAATGGACTTATAGAAGACCAAAAGATGTTTTGAATTCCAACCAGAGAAATCATAAGAGACTCATGAAGTCATTTCCTACCTCATAACTGAGTCCTTGTTCCTTTGAACATCACTTTTGTGGGGGGGGGGGGCATTTTTTGACGCTAGCCAAATGAGCATTGTATATTTTAGGAACAAAGAAATACCCAAAGCATAGGTATTAATATATACCCTAAGGAAAGAAAATTCTAGCATGTATACATATAGATTAATCACCTAGGTCACAAGGACCATGTGAACTTCAATGAGGCTCATGATCACATGACCCTAGGAACATCATGCAAAGGGGTTATGCAATTCATGTGATCTGTTCCTGATCATGTGAAGCCCCATAAAATAGCCCAATTAATCATGTAAAACCCCTCTGATTATTCTTTTTTATCATATGACATGTCATCTAACAATCTCCCAATATGTTCATAAAATAAAATTTAGAAAATAGGGAAGCTTCATGGGAAGGGATTTGCATTGGTTTTCATGTGATGTGGTTACGTGCCTCATAAAAACTATTAATGATCATGAAAATAACCTCAGAAAACCATCTTGATCTAGTGATATCCATTCAACATGGCTGTTTGGACATGCAACACCCTAATGAGTCCAATTCCCAATGCTGAATTTACAACATAAACATCAAATAGCCTATTACCATAGATCATCTAACCAATGAAACAAACACATCATTCTCTTTACCACCTAAGGTTATTGTGATCATTAAAGGTTATCCACTGAAGCTCCTCCAAGACCAATGGGTTTTTAAAGGTTCTATACACCACACATGTTATATATACAAACCAAATTTTCCCATATTTGTTCAACACATCAACAATACTACTCATGGTCCGATGATGCATCATCACCCTCTCCACCTCCATCTCCTGCTGCCACCTGTAAGAACATTATATTGAAAATTAAATATTGTTTCATATTTATAATTAAACTTAAAGCCAATAAAAATTTTCAAACTAAATGATTTTGATTTTTTGTGATTTACCTGCTCACCACCACTCGGTGCACTACCACTGGGGGCATATCTGCTCATCTGCTGATATAAATCAGTCAACGCTTTCTGCATAGCGGATATCTGATCCCCTTGGTCTTGAAATATGGCTCGTAGAGAAGAAATCTCCCTCTGAGCATCTTCAGGTATGGGTTGACCATAACCAGGAGTAGATGCGGATTGAATCCCTGATGGCCTGCTAAAGACCTCAAATGGTACGGGTCCCAAACCCATCCCGTGCACTCTACCAGGATGCTCCTTCCCAAGGACTTGAGCAACCGGGTCATCCTGGGAGACTGAGTAGGACTGCCCAGGATTGGCATCCCATAGTTCTTTAATTTTTACCTATAAATCAAATATCAATACATATTAACACAGTAAAAACTGATAATAAGTTATTATAATAAAAATTTAACTTCATACCCCAACTTCTTTGGTAGGCTCATTAACAAAAGAGCCATCTGATTTCTATGAACATCCAACCACAGTTCAGTCCAGGAGGCTTCGTGCCCTAAACTCTGTGACTGCATTAAGAAAAGATAAATAAAAAATTCAATATATTAAATAGATAATATTTTATTATAAATATTTAAACTATTTAAAATATTACCAATGACATTCGGCTTCTAGAAAAGCTTTTTGAGCTCGCCGTGTGAGGGATGACTTGCTTCGCCCTGTTTGATGCATTCTGTCGTGAGAGATCCTGAAATAAATAAAATGCAATTTAACAGTAATGTATCCAATGTCATTTCCTCTTCATAAACATGTATTAATGTAAAATGAGGATAATATAATAATATATATTTCAATACCATCCGCTTCTCATCACGATGTCTATCAACAAAAACTTTCCACTGCTCTTTCAGTACCCCACTGGGTAGCTTGTCATACATTTGTTCCAAGGTCAATGAAGTATCATTGATATCACACCACAATCTCCATTTGAAATATTTCCATTTTTTGCCAAGATTTTTCAAAGTCCACTTCCGTGCTATCACATCAGCAATTGTGAAGTGGAAGAACATCTGTATACAGAAATTCATTTTGAACATATTAGTAACATGACATTCAATTAAACCATAATGTAATAAAATTACCTTTATTTGAGAATCGAAAACTTCATTTTTCCAGTTTGGAGGCATATGTCTCCAATCATCATATGAAATGGGAAGGGAAATGGGCTCCGCTGCCAACTGACCTATAATCTGGCCAAGTAACCCCGCGACATCATCCGTAGGGACCCCATAAGAATAAAATGGCACAACTATCTTTTCACCATTCAAGTTCCAAACATCTGAGCTTTTTAAGTGTTTCTCCACGGTTTCATTTTTGTCATCTTCAATGAGCAAACAATTAGTATAAAAAAATGCAATAAATTTATTTAATTAAAATTTATACCTATGACTGTGACCCTCCAGTATGTCCGGGATGAACTGGAAGGGGTCTATCGCCGCCCAACTGATGAGGAACCTGTAGGGGGAGTCGATGACTCATCCTATAATGGGAGGCCCTCTGATAGTGTGAGAGATGGTGCAGGGGGAGATGGTGCGGGGGTGTAGGCAGCTGGTGCCTCAGATGTTGTGGGGAGTGACCCAGATGGATCGACATCCGTCGCAGAACTAGAAGAAATAGTATACCGCTTCCTCCTTGGTATTACTGTCATTAAATCAAATAAAATTAAGTTCAGAATATATATTTCAAAAAAATTATGCAGAAAAAAAATTAAAAATGATAATAGATACCCAGTACTAATAAACAAAATATATATAACAATGATAATGAATGACTGCAGAAATGAAACAAGTGGTTGCTGCATGAATGAATAATTGTACATACAATCATTTTCCCTTTCAATCATGTCAGTTTCCTACTCCATTGCTTCATCCACTTCATTCATCCTTGCAAGACTAATATTTTCAATATCATAATGGACAAATAATTCTGCTTCCTGTTGTTGATGAAATTCAATTTCAGAGGTCAAATCTTCCACTTCATCACCCATATCATACAAATCTCTTTGTATTACGTGAGTAACTACACTCCACCCTTCATCCACAACATCATTCACATAATATACCATTTTTTCTTGCGATGCAAAGACATATGGATCATGAATTTCATGATCACCAACATCCATCAAGTGAGAGAAGTTCACAGAAGTAAATTGCAATGAATCTCTTTTAACACCTCTAATAATATTGACCCATTTGAATTTGAATAAAACAACAGAAAAATGTCCATGGTAGTTTAATTCAATAATATCATGCAGCTTTCCATAGTATCCCACTTCAACAAATGTAAATATACCACTATTCTGTGTTTTCAAACCCACTTCTCGATCAACTGTACGAAATCTAAAGCCATTCACATTATAAGCGTCGAACTTTCTAACTTGCTTTATAGGACCTCTAGCAAGAAACTTCAAATCTTCTAACAAGTCTGCTCGAGTATCAGTATTCATGATCTGAAAAAGAAATATAATTTAATATATTTAGAAATTGTATGTGTCAAACTAATATTCATATTTATTGCAATATTTATGAACTTACACGTCGTGCAAACCATTCTACAAGCTCTTTATTCACAACTTTCGTTATATCTTTCTCATTTCGTGTTCGGACTCTCATTCGTCTCTTTGTTTGTATCCTCAACTCTTAAATAAATGGATCTGCAATTTCACTATTCAACAGAACATATCTATGTGCCTGTAATAATTCCAATTCTGTCAGTGTCACATTTGAGCTCCTCCCAACTGATCGGCCAATAACAGGAAATATTTTTGATTTTTGATGCATTTGAGATTGAGTTGATATGTTTTTAACACGTCCAACTCGATTAAATCTTGTCTCAATATCATCTAAATACCTGGAACAAAAGGTAAGACATTCCTCGGCCAAATAGCCTTCAGCAATAGTGCCTTCTGGTTGAGCTTTATTTCTCACGTATGATTTCAAATTCCCAAGATATCTGTGAAATAAAATAATAATATTATGCATTTATTTAAATGTCAATTTTTTTAACATAACTAGAAAACATATAAATAAAATACCTCTCAATTGGATACATCCATCGATAATGAATGGGGCCTCCTAATTTAGCTTCTTCAACCAAATGCACAGTTAAATGCATCATGATAGTAAAAAATGATGGAGGAAAGATCATCTCCATTGCACAAAGAGTCAATACAAACCTCTCCTGGAGGTTTTCAAGATGAAATGGATGTAAAAATTTCTCACATAATTGCTTGAAAAATGTGCAGAATTGGAGTAGAACAACAATAACTTTTTCAGGTAATAATGTACGCAATGCCAATGGTAGTAACTGCTGTAACAAAATATGCGAATCGTGACTTTTCAATCCATGTAACTTACGATTCTTCAAGTCAACATACCTCGAGATGTTACTTGAATACCCATCAGATACCTTCACATTCTTTAAAATTCGAAGGAATGTATCTTTATCCCTATTTTTCATTGCGAAAATGGCCAGAGCATACTTTTCATTCTCATCTGGCCAAAGATCGCGTTTTATGTTCATTACTTGTAAGTATTTGCGAGCATTAAGATGATCCTTTGACTTTCCATGCTCATTAAGTAATGTGAAAATCAAATTATCACAGACATTCTTCTCAATATGCATCACATCAAGATTGTGGCGCAACAAATTAAATTCCCAATACGAAAGTTTGAAGAATATACTTTTTTTCTTCCATTGTTGTGTTCTGATTTCACTTGATGATGCACTTCGGACCCGTTTTCCGCTATCATTCAAATGATGAACCTTCCCAAATTCCGTTTCAACATTTTCAAGCTGTGTTAATATTTCAGAACCGGTTAACAACTTTGGAGGTGGTCTACGATCAATGAAACCATTAAATTTTGATTTGTTCAGCAGATTCAGCAGAAATCTATGAGATGCATCGAGAAATCTTTGATGGCATAAGAAGCACCATTTTCTACTATGAGGTAGCCGTTTGAGCTCAAAATCAAAGTTACAAACGGGATAATCCAAACCTGTATAAGTGTTCCAACCAGATAAATTCCCAATCCCAGGGAAGTCACTAATGGTCCATAGTAAAGCAGCATGCATTTTGAACATTGTTTTAGAAGAAACATCAAATGTCTCAACACCGTTACTCCATAACTCCTGCAATTCTTCAATCAAAGGCTACAAGTATACATCAACATCATTTGTAGGCATTTGTTTTCCATGAATAATCATTAAAATGATAAAAGATGATTGTTGCATACACATCCACGAAGGCAGATTATAAGGGATCAAAACAACTGGCCAAATGCTATAACTTGTACTCAAAGTCCCAAATGGGTTGAATCCATCGGCAGCCAATCCCAATCAAACATTCCTAGGATCAGCTGAGAAATCTGGATGTAATGAATCAAATGTCTTCCATGATTGGGAATCTCATGGATGTCTCATTAACCCATCATTTTTATTATCTACAGAATGCCACTTCATGTGTTCGGCGGTTTTCGATGACATGAATAATCATTGCAATCGAGGCTTCAAAGGAAAGTAACGCAAAACCTTTGCAGGTGTGCTCCTTTTCTTCTTTTTCTCCATGAAATTATGTTCATTCAGACTTCCAACATCACCATTTTCCTTTCATCTAGAAGAAGAACATTTCTTGCAATTCTATCTACTTGAATCCTCTCCCCAATAAAGCATACAATCATTGGGACACGCATGTATTTTTGTATAATTCAGACCAAGCTTGTTAACAACTTTTTTCATATCATAAACAGATTCTTGGATTTTTGCTTCAGGAAATGAATCATGTATCAATTCCAATATCATGGACATTGCCTTATTTGTAATTCTACATAGACATTTGATGTGATACAACTTCAGCAGAAATGAAAGTTTTGAATATTTCAAACACCCACAATAAAACTCTTGATTTCCATCGTCAAATAAATCATGAAACACATTTTCATCAGTGAAGTTTTCTCTTAAATTTGGCTCCACAGAATCAAGAGGAGGATCCAATGATATGTGACAATCTTGATCTGCCTGGGTTACAGTCTCAATAACATCACTTGTCACGTTGCAATTTGTAGCACCCTCTTCTGGTTGTTCTGATATGTTTTGATGCTAATAGTGGTGCCTTGCAGTGCCGAATGCATTATTTATTAGGTTTTGCATTTCATTTTCCATTTTCGACGAACTTGGGACCTCATTATATGGATTAACATTAGTGCTCAATCTTTCTGTAATGTTCGATTCTCCATGCCAAATCCAACAAAAATATTGATCAGGGAATTGCTTCATTATTAAATGTTCATAAACCTCATCTCTCTTCAACCATGTTCTAAATTTACATTTAGGACATGGACATTTTATTCTCCCTTCAACGGATCGATTAGAAATTGAAAAATCTAAAAACTCATTCAAACCCTTAACATACTGAGGTGTGTTCCTCGGTAATGTGATCCAACTTTTATCCATGTATATCACAATGTGCCTACACAATAATAAAAAAAATTAAAACACATAGTTACTACTAAATAGAGAAATAGATTCATATATACGATAGTATAATATTACAGAAACATAATATAATAAAGATGATCCCCTGAGTTAGATATGAACCCTTAGTGTTTGGGATAGTGGAAGTTTCTTTGGTAAAGAGAAACAGTGTGCTAACAACGTGGTAGCTACTTTACCATGAAAACCAAAACACATTGTTAATTTGGAATAACCCCAACCTAAGTTCTCTATAGAGTCTTCATATAAAACTCTAATATCGAATACATCTATTATAAATAATTTGTACTTTATATTTTCATTATTTATTTGTGAAATATTTAAATCTAATCCAATAGAATCTCATTTAAATGATGCTAAAAATATTTTGAGATATTTAAAATGAACTATTTTCCTATATCTAATTTTTTCAAAATCCTCTAATTTTAATTAAAATTTATATTTGGATACATATTTTGTTCGGTGTAGACTGGATATAAAGATAATGTTAGGAACCAGTAAAATTCTTTCCAAATCCTTAGTATCATGATATAGTAATGAAAAACACATTATATAAATATCTAATACTAAAGTTGAATATATTATAGCCATATGTTTCTATGCATAGGTGTTATGAATGAAACACACCCTAACTAATTTTGGATTCAATTTTAATTAGGTTTAAATCATATGAGACACAATATTTCAATAAAAATTTCAAAAAGATTGATAAACCATTATAGGATTAAACACATATATTTAACACATAAAAGAGAAAGGTTTGAATATGGAGAACCCTATAATGATGAAACTAAAATGGTTGATGAATATCATAGTTTTGAAATGCAGCAAGACTTATTTTATTCTATTCGCTTGCACTAAACTAGTTCTAAAATCCTTACACATGAATTAGATTATTTGGATAAAATATCTTGAGAGAGTTTTTACAAGCTAATGGATAAAGTTTATTTTTTGAGGAATAATTTATTTGAATTAATATCTGAAACAAGTAATATCTAAGAAATAGAAGTTTCAAAGTTTGATATTGGTGAGTTTAATTTGCTGTTTCAATCACTTTTGGAAAAAGTTTTAAAATATTATTCTAGAGAAGCATCAGGATAGAATTTTATGTACTAGGTTTCAAAGGAATAATCGTTTTAAGGAGTTTCCACCGCTATAAATACACTCCCTTAGGTACAATACCTCATGATATAATAACATACATGTCTTTAATCTATCCACAAGTGAAGAGATCACTATTAATGAACAAAGTAATTAATATCTAGGAAGGACTTCAACCTCTAGGTATATATTTGAAAATAGAGCAATAAGATACCACTTATCACTGGCCTCTCAAACTGATCATTCATGATTCCTTTTACTTTGACAATTCAATACTTTATTTCCCTTCCCATGAGTATATTCATGATCAAAATAAATGGATTTCATGTTCTAAAAAATCATCACTTCAAAAGGATTAAGTCGCATGGAGTGAATATATACTTAAGGATTTTGTGGACATTATACACCACAAAACACTCACCGAGATAATAATTTATCCTAAAACATAAGGCATGAACTAAAACTACCTGATCAGGATCATAAATCAGGTAATTCACCTCATGTGGTTTAAATTGATGATAAAAATGCACCATGAATTAATCATCCTACATCATAAATGCTTCGAGACTGGTACATGGTGTATCACAATATACAATATAGCTTATTACTAGCTCTAAAATTACCATTATTATTGATGTTATAAATATGACTTTCAAAAATGGAAAGGTTGTCTCAAAGGATTGTAATTATATATACTACATTTTTTTCTTATTAAAACCCTAATACGTTCTTCTAGGTGTCAAAATTTAGAATAATGATTCTGTAAAAGCCATCTCACCCCATGAAATTTCATATATAAAAAATGATAATGGGATTATCCATGGTAAATAAATCTCTCAACTTATCAAGGTAAACTAATACACCATCATCCATGATGATGTGACCAAGGAAGTGTACATTATTGATCCAAAAGTGGTCTTTTAAAATAATAGAATATTGTTTTTTGATTCATAGTTTATTCAAAGTGGTCTCATGATTGTTATAGTGGTAATCTAAGTAATGATAATACTCCTAGTTTACCATTATTAGTACCACAAAAATGAAAACCAATAAAGGTGGAAAGCCCTATTAATCAAATCTATGATAATAGTTTGTGTGTTAATGAGACTAAATAGCTTAACATGACATTAATAGTGACTGTACCTACTATAATACATTATATGAGTAATATCTAAATGTTTAACATGTACCTAGTGATATCATAAACAGACATCAATTTTTGAGAATACTAGAGATCCTTGAAGCTGTTAGAATGTTAACTAATATAAGTAATTGATACTAGTTATCCAAGAAACAATAATAATAAAAAAAACTAAATAATTAGAAATCAAACCCTACTGTTTGTATAGGTCGCCGGGGAAGCAGGGTCGCCGGGGTCGCCGGGGTCGCGGGGGGCCGGGGTCGCCGAGGTCGCGGGGTCACCGGGGAAGCAGGGTCGCCGGGTTGCAGGGTCGCCGGTGTCGCGGGGGGCCTGGGGTTGCAGGGGAAGCGGGGGGCCGGGGGAGCACGAGGGTGAGAAAGAGGGTCGGGGTGGGGGAAGGGTCGGGGCTGTTAAAAAAAATAAAATGTTTTTCGGTGGTTTATTATAAACCACCGCGAAACCTTTTTAAAAAAAGGTTTAGTGGCGGTTCCTAGAACCGCCGCTACAAAACCGCCGCTAAACGACAATTTTGTTGTAGTGTTTGGTGAATAGTTCCCAATTCTTATTATATGTTACCCAGGAACTTGTTCCATCCTGTGGGGATCGGGAACGCCCTTTGGGACTTGTCATGGGATGAGTTTGGTGTCGAGTTCAGTGGATACCAGATTTGGTTCATGACAAAATGGTATCAGAGGAGGTTCATGTTAACTCTTTGGGTCACGTTATTTGGGGAACAGTCGGGATAATATGAATTTATGATTATCGAGAATTGTTATTCTGGTTATGGGTAGTGTTCCTGATCACCACACCTCATGATGGGATTCATGTCAGTAGGGGAATTCAGGAATTATCTAATTCCTTTGGTTTTCTTGGTTTGATGATGACTAGGGGAAATGAAAAGAGAGTTGAGTTAATGGTCTCAGTGAGCTCACAGGGCCTGGAAAGCCATGTGGAGCTGGGGATATTCCCTAGAACACTCTCTGTGATGGTGAAGTGATTGGAATATGGATGCTAACCATATGTCCAAGTCACCCACTGAAACTAGTTTCCTCTCGCATTGTCTTGTGTTCATTAGTTTTGAAATCTTGGAACTTTGGTTTTAAAGTGACTTGGTTTTAAAAAGTGTAAAGTTTTTTTTGAAATAATTTTCAAATAAATATGGAATGGTTTGACTTATGAAATGGTGGAACTGAATTTTTAGAATTGTTTTGAAATGAAAAATGGTGTTCTTACACCTCTTTTGAAAGTAGAAACTATACTGAAGTTGGTTTTGAAAAAGTGTTTCCAATAGAGTTTTATAAACTATCAAAGGGTGTTTTAATGGGATGAGATATTATGAAGTTGATGTGAATAACATGAAAGTGAGATCTTATCTAAATGGTGGTGTCTTTCTAAAAAGTTTAGTAAAATGTGAATTGGGATTTTGATCTCCTGTTTAGCGGTTTTGAGAAAAAGGATGTGTTGGTTGACTGATTTGGTTTGGAAAAGTGGAAAGAATTTTTGTTTTAACCATTGGTATTTCCATGAGCGACCACATGAATAGGGTTATATGGGTTAATGGATGGTTGATGACATGACTGGATGAGTTCCATGACAGATATGAGGAGGGTGCCTAGTGTGGCACAAAAACATGAATGTGTGAGGCCCATGGGGTACCATTGGTGGATACGCTAACCACTAAACCGTTTGTTTTCAAAGAAATGTTTTTAAAGGAAAAACATGATGTATTTATGAATTGTTTGGGATGGTGTATATTAATTATTTTTGGAAAATGTTGATGTTTTGGGATGTTTTGATTCCAAAAACCCGTCCTGTTCGAACCATGTTTTGGGTTTGTGTTTGGTCAGTAAGCTAGGTAGAAGGACCGGTTAGTAGTCTCCTATGAGATATGTTTCAGGACCCCTTTACTGTGGTTCCCTTCATGTTTTTGGATCTGGTTTATTTCATGTTTTGACAAATGGACTAGCTCAGTTGGGTCCTTGGGTTCTTTTGTTGGATAAGGTACGCCGCCATTAAGGGTTAATACACAACTGAAGTGCAACCCAGATTGTTTCACCATTGGAAAATCCTACAGTTGATCAATATAAGGAATCTTTTATCAATAATTTTTGATTGATTCTACACCCATTAAATTCTTTTATTTGTGGATCCTATTGTAGTGGGAGAGTGCCTGTGGAAGGTTAAAAGATACCTTAGTTTCTTAAGTTTCCTGATTCTTCGAAGGTGGAAGTAGTCTGGGGTTGTTAGTGTGGATGAGTGTATTGATGGTGTCTAAGAGGGCCTCTTGGTTATTCATAGTTTCTTTGAAGCAGGAGTTCATGTTAAACCACCATTTTTGGGATTCTGGTCATGAGAGGTAATTGTGGCCACTTTTTGGAATTGTGTGTTGTTTAGGGACTTAGCATAAGGTAACGTTCCATGTATTGTTTCTATTAGTCACAATGGTCATGTTCAGTGATTCCTTGTGATTTCTTGTGCTTGTTTGACTATAAAGGTGAGAGTCATGCAATCCTTTGAGATTATCTGTTATGTTGGGAGAATGTATCCCTTGGAAAAACTTCAAAATCATCCATTTTAGAGGAAGGTGAGTATAGGTGTTCTTTACTTCTATTGTTTCTCACCCGAAGAAACATGGTGTGATGTGTGTGCATATTCTAATCCCTTATTTAAGTGAAATATTAGGTTAGGGTAAAGTGAGTTTGGAATGTGTTATGTCTTGGTAATCTTATCAGGGATTGCGTTGTAGTTGTTTGTATCACCAGAAGAAGAATTTCTATTCCGGTGGTTTCCAAAGCCTAACTATGAGGCCGAAGATTCTTTAATAATTTGAGCTCCATCCATAGGTCCCGGAGAGAAGATGACACGTAGTTAGGGGAAATCCTAGGGTTATTTAAAACCTTGTACAAAGTCCTATCCTTAGTATGAAAGATGGGAATAGTTCAAACCTCTTGTGTCTTCATGGTTGAGAATATAGTTTTTTCATGATTAGTAGTGGCCATGTGCTAGGAATCCATGTGGAAAGAATGATCCCCATGTTTAGTGCATGGTTTCCCAAACCATGCAGACTAACCATGCGACCTACCCAACTTTTTAAATTTTGGGGTCTTTCTGTGCCTACCCATGCTGGTTGTTAAGATGGTATGTTCTTATGGTGGGGATACCCACTATGAGTTTCATGTGTGTTATTTTGGAAATGTCTAATGGGAGTCTACCCCTTGTACTGGAAGTCCGTTCGGGCCTCCCCCTATTAGTGTCTCGATTCTGTCTTGGGAAATTTTGAGTTGTCTCTTATGGTGGGAAGCCCATTTGTGTCTCCCCATACTAGTAACTCAAATTGGTCCTTGGTCTTGTATTGGTAGTAGGTAGTATTTTTTTGAGCCATCTAACTACCTAAACCTTCCTTGGGTAAACATTGGGAGTGGAGAATTCCCAATGGCCTGGTTAAAGCAAGGTAAGTGTAACCTTGTTCGTTGTTGCTGTTCGTTTGGGTAAATTGCTGGAATCCTGTTTGGATAGTGTTTGAGGAGTTTTCTTTGGGATAAATTATGTATATACTTGATTGTTTCATTAAATTGGTGTATGTTTGGTTTGTGATAGAATTCATTCCTTAATTGATCACTGGAGGTGTTTTGGCCTTTGGGGGTGAAACCTGGTAAGAGAGTACCTCTTGGTTTCTCAATTGGGTTTGGTTGTTGCTTTGGCCTTGCTGTGACTTTCCAGGGTGGAAAGTTTTCATGGTGTGAAGAATTTTCAAATAAATAAATTATTTTAAAGTTATTTTTAATTTAATTTCCATTCATTCCTTGTTTTGGGGGTTTCCCAAGCTTTTATGGAGGAATGAGTGAGTTTTCATGAATTGGGCCAAACCGTGAGCCCAATTCCATATTTAAAAATAAATTTTGATTCCTTTATAACTCTTTAATTTTTAAAATTTTTTAATCCATTCCAATTCATAATTGTCATACCCTGACCCATTAACACCAAAATATTAACTTGGAACATTTAGGAATCCATACTCATGGTGGATATGGGTTTTTATTTAAGGGATTGGGCCTGCCCAGAAGCCCATTTCCTGCATTAAAAATAATTTTTAAATCTTCAATATATCCTTCAATATTTATGTTTTTTAGATTATTCTAACTCTCACCCAAGACCACATACCTAAGGAGCGCCCCAATTCTCTCCTTCCACAATTTGGAGCTTATTAGAATCACAAAATTGGTCGAAAATTATCTAGATTTCAGAAACTGCTCAGATTTAGAGAGGTAAATTGATCCTTTCATAACTCCTTATATTTTTACTCTTTTCCCCCATTCTAGTTCCTACATGATCTCATAATACTTGTTAAAACCTCACTTGAATAGTTGGCTGTTTTAAAATTCAGATATTGGTGGATTTTGGGTCGTTTTCTTCAAGATTGTTTTGAGTAAGTGTTTCTCTCTTCAATTCCTTCCTTCTCCTTAGGGTTTCCTCCCTATTTCATTATGTTATAAAATATATATAATTTAGGGTTAGAACCTAGGGTTTGATTTTGTGTCTTTTTGGTTAAATATTGTGGTCTAGGGATGGATTTATCTGCCTTGTGGTGCGGCAGTGGTGCAATTGATGTTTCGCCCCAAGTTTTGAGGGATTCAACACTTTCGGTAGGTGGTTCTATGTGTAAACAATTATTGATGAGTTAACTTGATTAATTTAATAATTTTTCATATTACTCATATTTTGGGTGTGGTGTGAAAACTATTTATTATTTATTTGGTTAAGTGTTTAATTTTATAGTTTCATTTTAGCTTGAAATCGGGTGTTTTCATGTATTACACATGGGGTATTATTTGGGTGTATTTTATAACATATAGAATTGGATTAATAAATATTGTTTGTCCTACCAATTATGTTTTGGTAATGTATTAGTGTCACGTGGGCCTAAAAAGAGTATTTTTGAATAGGTTTTATGTGTAAAACATTGTTATACTTCTTGAGAGCATTTTATGAAAATGCGTGTTTTCATTTGGATCTTTTGTTGTATTATTCAAGGAGATTTTATAAAACTTGAAAGTGGTTTTATAAATGTCTCTAGGGATGAAAATTCTATTTTGGATAGGAATTGGTATGGTTTTTGGTCTTAAATGGGGGTTTTGAAATGGGTTTTCTGTGCAAGACATATTTACACCATTTGGGTTATTTTTTTGAAAATTGTAAATGTTTTAGTTGGTTAAACAAAGTTGGAAAAGGGTGAATGTGTACTATTTGGTGTGTGTGTTCACCTATTGTGGATTTTTGAAAGATTAAGTGATGTTTTAAGTTGTAATTTTTTTTAAAATGTTTTGTAAATTTCTGAAATTTTTTATTAAATTGTGATGTTGGAGCGAAGCTTGTTTGTGGGCTGTTTCATGTAAGTTTGATGATAAAATTATTTTGAAGGTAAAAAGGGTATTTTGTAACAAATGAGTGGGCTTCTATGTGAGTTTTAATATATTGGAATTCTTTTATAAATTTGTTTAATGGATTTGTGTAAGTGTTAAATAAATGTGAAAAGTGTTGTGGGCTATTTTGGTGTGAGTCGGATTTCAAAATCAATTTGAATGAAAAGTGGAATTTTGTGACTTGTGTAGTATACATGTGGGATGTTTGGTAAATTTGTGATATAGAAATGATATTTTAATGTGCAAAGTATATTTATTTACTTGTTGAACTTGTTTGAGCACAAAGGGAAAACCCGGGTATCTAGGTGGGTGGACGTGCACTAGTATGCTAGTAAATCCGTGGGGTTTGGCCTCAGTTTCACTTAGAAAGATTGACACTTACAACTCTAACTAAACTATGATGATGATGATTTGGGACCACTAGGTTATGGGTATGTTCCCTACTAGTGGCTCGTGCATGAGAAAGGATATTTTTTATGGTTACTCTCACCAAGATACGAGGTACCTAAGACCCACAACTAGCTAGTGCCTAGGGGTTATTTCCTATTGCTTGTGCTCATTAGATCTTTTATACTTACCGTCGGCATACTGTATATTTGGATGTTAAATTTGAGTAGCATTGGAATTTATTTTAAAAGTTTTTATTCTTTAAATTATCCCACTTGAAAACTTATATTTTTAGTTGCATCTTTTAGAAATTCTAACTAGAAATTCCATATTTTTGAAAACTTGCATGATTTTCATCTTTGAATGTTTATCACATGGAATATCTTAGTGGTGGTATCCTACTAGGCATTGGATCACACCCTACTTACACCATTGGGTGTAAGTAGACTTGGTTATTTTTGTTTTCTTAGGTTGTGTACAGTTTTTAGTGCCATTGGTTCGGGTTTCTAGCAGGTCCTTGGTGGTGATGTCTTGTGGGGATGGCTTGAGGACGGTGCCTCTTTCCATCTGGAGGTTCTTGGGATGAACTTTTTTGATTTTTTTACCTTCTAAATGGTCTTTAAAAATAGTTTTAAGTTATGCAATTTGGTTCTGATTTTTTTAAAGTCAGTTTTAGTTGAAAAATCCAGATTTGTTTTATTTAGTTTGTTTGTTGTTTAATGATTATAAACTCAGGTAAATCTTTCCCAATTCTCATTATATGTTACTCAGGAACTTGTGCCAAACCATTGGAATCAGGAACACCCTTTGGGCCTTGTCACAGGATGGGTTTGGTTCCAGGTTCGATGGTGACCAGATTTGGTTCGTGATAGGTAGTAGAATGATAAAAAAATTTTAAAAGAGGTGATAAAACAATTACCTCTTTTTCGAGTATCTCCTTTTGATTTGCACAAAAGGTATCCTTAGGATGGATTTATTCCCAAAGTGTGGTCTCTAAAAGGAATTTAGGGTTTTTGGATCATATTTTAGAAGAATTTGGGCGAGCCAAGGGGCTTGAGAGGTGTGAGTAAGTGGGTAGAGGTGGTGACCTTTTATATGAGAGAGAAGGGGCACTTTAGGAATGTCTTGAAATATTATTTTATTATAAATTGATTTTAGAATCATAATAGCTACAAAGTGATAAATTTAATGGATAAGATGAGTATGGGTCTAAATATTCTCAACAAATAGGTTTTATACAAGTTTAGGTCACAAATGTAACCTTATCTTTTGGTTTTAACCCTTAGTTAAATAAATTAACTCTTAGCACGTCTTCTTGTATTTTTACACTATATGGTCAATATAGTTACTATAAAATGCCAAGAGAACCTCAAGTGAATCATTAATGACATTTTTAACATTATATAAGTCATTTTTCTAAATATTAAATTTTTATGACTATTATATCATTTAATAAAATAGTATTTTTTTAAAAACTCATTTATGTCAATTTTGACTCTATTTAGTAATTGATTTTTGTTAAAGATATAAAAACTTGATTGATTAAAAAAACCACATTAACTCAAATATAACATGTCATAATCATCCAGAAAATTAGTTTATGTCATAAAAAATTTCAAATTACATTTATTTTAATATTTATAATATCATTTATTTGAATCTTTCATTAATAAGGTAATCACTGCATCATCATTGTGTCATAAATAAATTTATTTATTTAATGTCTAAAAATTATAAATAAAATACCATGATGTAGGAAATATTTTTAGATTTATAATAACTATTTATATTCAAATATATCAATTATATAATGCACCTTAAATTTTTTTAGTAAAAAGATATAAGTTTATGTTATATTTCCCTTTACTTTAAATTAATTATTATAACATGTCATTTTCACACCCAAGTGGCTCCCAAATTCCAAAAGTTTGGCCTAAGGATTGTTTTGGTCTCCCATGAATCATCTAATAACATTAGGACACATGTTAGTTTTTTATATTATTATAATATAATATTTACCCTTATTTACCTAATTTACCCTTTAACTGTGTTAAATAAAAATAACTACTGAAGTTACTATTCATAATATCCAAAAATAAATGATAAATATTTAAAAAATTTGGAAATTTTGATTAAAAATATAGAATCCATTTTTTCAAATTCAAAACACAGATGTTTCATTAATTAATTTAAAATTAATTCCCATTGTCAAAACCAGAAAGCGGGTTTTTAAGAAGTAAAACCTATCAAAAGATTGATATGCGTTTATGTCCAATTTAAATGTAAAATTACTTCCAATGAAAAAAATTAGATTAAATGATAAAAAATAATCTAATTACACTTTAAAACCAATAAAAAATATTCCAACTATATAAATAAATTAGACGAAAAGATAGTTTTGAATTAAAATGCAGTATTTTTCACTATTCATTAAAATATGAATTTCATCAGAAAAATACCAAAATTTTAACCAAGGTAAATTTTGATGTCCCATTTCAAAATAATAAGTTTATTATGTCAAATAGAACTTATAAAAGTTTAAAAAACTAGATTTAAAATTGGTTCGCCATCAAAAGGTGGTAAAACTGCATTTTTATAAAAACACTCATTTTATACGTAAAATTGAATTTGTTTTTATATCATGTCTATAAAACATATAAGATGAATTTTGAGCATTAAATTTAATATATTATATATATATTTCACTAATAAAATCCATAAAGAGTGGCTTTATTATTTTATAGACTCACTTATTTTCATTTAAATAGTTTTTTAGAAGGAAGTTAATACCATCCAAACCCACCATTATAATGACTAGTTTATAATATTTAGTTATAACTTATAATAAGTCTTTATTGAAATTAATTCTATAAAAATAACTTGAAATTTTGTTTAACACAATCCAAGAATAGTGTTGCGTATACCACAAGCTAATATGGTGTTGCGTATAGTGCAAGATAATCTTGGTGTAGCGTACAACACAAGACATCAAAGAAATTAAAAAGAATATATCTCATGAAATATCAAGGTGTTACATTCTACCCCCCTTAAAATTAAAATTTACATTAAAATTAATTGGGGTTATAAAAGATTTACTACTTAAAAGTTTCTTTCATAGAAACCCACATCGTAAAAGGGAATATTAAAAATCATTTTAAAAAGGAAAGTTAGAAACAGAACAGTTACCCAAAGAAACTCATCCCTGGGTTTCCACATAGGAAAACATAGGTGGGAAGTGAAAAAATGGATATAGAAGAAAAATATAACCATCATGTTCTAATGGATAGTGATAGAGAACAAGGTTTGGAGAAAGTTAACAACCATAAACCCATAAATCTGAAATGATTTAAGGGACCATCTGATTCATTAGATAAGAAGGTACTAAGATAACTTTTTTGGTTTTCCAGATCCTTTCCCTAAAGTTGAAGAAAATAATAAGAAATACTTACTTGATTTCAATACAATATCACCATTGGTCATTCCTTGAACAATTTACACTTCATCTCCAATTCAAAGAAATGAAGTTGAATTTTTCATTCTTGAAGTGTTAGCAGATCATGTGATCCATAAATATAATGACAGGTCATTACATCTATCTCAAAAAAGGTTAGTACATGTTATCAAACATGCATAAATACATATATGGTGAGATAATAATTTATTCTAACAAACTTCATCTGATGAATAATTTAAACTTTCCAAAAAATTGATAACCTTACAATCCTTCTGAAAGATAAAAATTCAAAACTATAAAAAAGGTTCACAAACTCAGCTTAACATTTATCCCCAATATATCATAAGGTATATATGGTTGGTCACATTCCAAAAATGTGAATAATTTCATCATGTATTCTCTTGAGTCACGGTAACAACCTGAATTACCAGATATCCTTATTAAAAACATGCATGTTTCCTCGTTACAAAACATAGTGGATTATTCCTTAAGTCCCAAAAAGTTGTATAATTCATCCATGATAGCATAATAATCTTATCAACAACTCCATAATTAGTTCCCAAGAAACAAAATAATCCAATTTACTTATTTAAATCCAACACATCTTTATCCAAACATCATTATCTTAATATAAGGTACATATTAAGGGTTATCTTTCCCTTAATCATGTGTTATCTAAGTATATCACCTTACCCTTAAATCACTTTTTGGATGCTTAGAAGTATTCAACATATCATTTCCAATCCTTAATGAAAAAATTATACAGAAAACACTTATATATTTCATGATTCATATAACATAATATTTGAATTCCAAAATATATACACCTCAATTATCCAACTTTATTATTAAACCATTACTTAGGATCCATTATCTTCATCTTTCTTAAAATATGAATCATGTATTAAGGTTTCTCAGCCTCAAGATTCTTAGGTTAAATGTAAACAATATTGTAAGAAAATCATATACCTTTCACATGTCATTTACAATCTCTTTATCCTTAGTAGTATGACTAATACTTGTACCATCTTCATGATTCTGTTCATGATGTTTCCACATAGGAAATCAATCTTCATAATTCCCATACTTTTCGCATCTGAAACATTCAATGGTTAACTATGTTCTATGTAGTTATGGATATTGACTAAGACTATAAAGCCAAGTGTGAGAAATATATATTAGAGATTAGAAACACATAAGTAAGGTAAATTAATCATAATATTTCAATCTATGATATATTCGGTTTAACCCTAGGTTATTCATGATTATCACAAAAACCCTAGGATTGTAACCTATACTTGACTTATCCTTATGAAATCTGTAGAAATATCCTTAGAAATATATATAGGGATATCACTAAATTTTTCACATCCTAGTTTCAAAAGGTCAACTAAACCTTCGCTATGATACTAACTCTAAAGACCTAAGCTTGACGTACATAGACATTACATTTCTTTTGCATAATACTTAATACATTACACAAATATATTCCAAAAAACCGTATTAGTTTAGTGTCTTTGGAAACTCAGAACTCATTTTCTAGGTCGGTGAAAGATCATCAACATCTCCCATAAAGATCTTACCCATTAGTTTTCCTACCTAAAACCTTTATTTATATCACGAGGAAAAAAACATATGAAAAGGGTGAGCTTAAATTCTCAGTAAGGGTAATCATGGAAAACATCATACAAAACATAAACATAATAACTGTAAAAACATGAACATAACTTTTGAATATCAAAATATTGAGTTATGAAATAAATCTTGGCAGTACGTAAGGCATAAATCATAAAGGAACATTAATGATGATAACATATCATTAGTATAAAACATGAACTTGTGTAAAACACATAATCATGGAAAATCATTTCCATATTATCCAAGGCTCGTAGCTAAGACCATCATAGCAGACAAAGTCCATTATTGAACAAGGTTTACTTGCCGTTCCAACCCTGTATTACTGAAATAGATTTACTTTCCATTCTAGTCATGTTTATATCATGAGATATAAATCTTTACCCAATGAAATTTAGGGATATATAGTTCCCACCCATTACATAATGAAATCATTCTTACATGTGCCACAAAAACATAAACCATTCACCATTGCATAACCCAAAGAACAAAAAAATGGGTTTCTTAAACATCATTCCATCATAATACATATAAAATAAATATATTTCATAAAAATAAATCCATAATAAGAACAATCAAATAAAATTAATAATAGGGATAGAATCATAAACCTAAGTCATCTTAAATAGAAAATAATATTGACAAAATACTTGAAATTAATTCTTGAGGAAAATATCCTTTCTTCTTCAAAAACATATTCTTTTCTCAAAATGCCACATAATTTTAAAATAAAATAATTTAATTTAAAATACACTTGAAATATTTTAAAGGAATATTAATGGAAAAAAGTATTTATGAAAGTGTAAGAATATATTCATGTTGTATAAGTTAAAAAAACATTCTCCTCGTACTTTTTCTAGAAAAGTCTAAAAAGTACCTCGCATCGAATAACATCAAAATATTCCTTTCATACTATTTAGTAAAAATTAAACAATGGTTAAAATTGACTTTAAAAAATTGTAAAATAATAGAAATAGTATTATATATTTAGGGAACATGGACTTGGATGATAAATATACCCCAGAAAATATTTACGTATAAACAATCTCGGATAATAATGAAATTGAAAAATTAACCCTTACCTTAGGTCCGATATCCTTCGTATGTATCAGAACCTTCTTTATAATGATTTAAATAAAGTTATTGAATTATTTTATAATCATAATAAATTTTATGATATCATATATGATTATATTATTATCCGTTTGTTAGTAACATTTCATTGTCACTCGTTATTCAGATATTAACTGCTTTATGTTCTTATGCAAGTTTTGTTGGATAAGTTCATGTTATAATTCTTAGGTTATTGTTATATAATATATATAATAATATTAGTATAATAAATATCATATTTATTCATTCCATTCATGTATATAATTGTGGTTTAATGAATATCATGTAGAATGAATCACATCGCATCATGGAAACGGTAGGCCGTACGTACGCACGAGCGACGATATCATTCACTTAATGGTTAAATGGTATGAAATTGTATGGTATATTAATTATAAAAAATACTAATTATATTATATTAATTATTTATATCTATTATACTCATCATTATACCCATCCAAATTAAGTGTTGTTAAATAACAAATTACACCACGGTGTGAAGATGGTAAGCTATACGTACACATGTATGATGATATTGTTATTCGTAGGATGGATAAAAGGAGTTATGAGGTTATAACATAATTATAATAACATATAATCATGTATAAGATACTTGATTTATTAATTTATTATGTAAAAAACATAAGAATAGGAAGCAGAAGAAGGAAAGAATTTTGAAAGAGGTGATAAAAAATTACCTCTTTTTTCAAGTATATCCTTTTGATTTGCACAAACGGTCTCCTTAGGATGGATTGATGAAAAAAATGTGGTCTTTAGGAGGAATTTAGGGATTTTGGGAGATTATTTTCGCATAATTTTGGTGATACAAGGGGCTTGAGAGGTGTGAGTAAGTGGGTAGAGGTGGTGACCTTTTATAAGAGGGAGGAGGGGCACTTTAGGAATGTCTTGAAATATTATTTTATTATAAATTTATTTTCGAATTATAATAGCTATAAAGTGATATATTTATAGTATAATAGAAGGATGGGTTGAAATAATATCAAACAATAGGTTTTAGACAAGTTTAGGTCACAAATTTAACCTTATCTTTTGGCTTTAACCCTTTGTTAAATAAATTAACTCTTACCATGTCTTTTGGTATTTTTACACTATATGGTCAATATAGTTACTATAAAATGTCAATAGAACACCAAGTGGATAATTAATGACATTTTTAACATTATATAAGTTATTTGGTTGAATATTATATTTTTATGAATATTATATCATTTAATAAAATAGTATTTTTTTAAAAACCCATTTATGTCAATTTTAATACTATTTAGTAATTGATTTTTGTTAAAGATATAACAACTTGATTGATTCTAAAAAAACATTAAATAAAATATAACATGTCATAATAATCCATAAAATTATTGGATGGCATAAAAATCTTCAAATTACATTTATTTTAATATTTATAATATCATTTTATTTGAATCTTTTATTAATAAGGTAATCACTACATCAACATTGTGTCATAAATAAATTTATTTATTTAATGTATAAAAATTATAAATATAATAACATGATGTAGGAAAAATTTTTATATTTATAATTAATATTTATATTCAAAGAGATCAATTATATAACCCCACCTTAAAATTGTTTTAGTAAAAAGATACATGTTTATGTTATATTTCCCTTTACTTTAAATTAATTGTTATAACATGTCATTTTCACACCCAAGTGGCTCTCAAATGCCAAAAGTTTTCCTAAGTATTTTTTTTGTCGAAAATGACTCATAAAATAATAATAGGATAATTTTTAGGGTAGTTTTTATATTATTATAATATTATATTTACCCTTATCTACCTAATTTACCTTTTAACCCTGGTAAATAAAAATAATTACTGAAGTTACTATTCACAATGTCCAAAAGTAAAAGGTACCTATTTAAAAAATTTGGACCTTATGATTCCAAATATGGCATCCATTTTTACAAATTCAAAACAAAGAATTTGTATTAATTAATTTAATTTTTTTTCCCGTTGTCAAAATTAGAAAGCAGGTTTTTAAGAAGTAAAAACTATCAAAAGATTGTTATGTGTTTATGTCCAATTTAAATGTGTAATTACTTCCAATTAAGAAAATTATAATAAATGATAAAAAAAATAATCCAAAATAAACTTTAAAACCAATTAAAAAGATAATATAATATATAAATAAATTAGACAAAAAAATAGTTTTGAATTAAAAAGCAGTATTTTTCACTATTCATTAAAATATGAATTTCATCAGAAAAATACCAAAATTTAAACCAAGGTAAATTTTGATGTCACAATTACAAAGAGGAAGTTTATTATGTAAAATATAACTTATAAAAGTGTAAAAAACTAGATTTAAAATGGGTTCACCATCAGAAGGTGGTAAAACTGCATTTTTAGAAAAACACTCATTTTATTTATAAAATTGAATTTTTTCTTATATAATGTATCTAAAAAATAGAAGATGAATTTTAAACATTAAATTTAATATATTTCATATATATTACACTAATTAAATCCATAAATAGCGATTTTATTATTTTATAGACGCACTTATTTTCATTTAAATAGTTTTTTAGAAGGAAGTTAATACCATTCATACCTGCCATTATAATGGCTAGGTTATAATATTTAGTTATCACTTATAATCGGTCTTGAATGAAATTAATTATATAAAAATAACTTTAAATTTTGTGTAACACAAGCCAAGAATAGTGTTGCGTATATCGTAAGCTAATACAGTGTTGCGTATAACGTAAGCTAATCTTGGTGTAGCGTACAACACAAAACATCAAAGAAATTAAAAAGAATATATCTCATTAAATATCAGGGTGTTATATCAAAGTTTTACTTTACCTCTATTTGAACCTATAAATAGATAATATAAAAACAATTGAAGTCATAGGTAGGGTGTGAGCTAAAATCCCATTAGGGTCTCACCAAGAATTATATAATAAGATGCCAATATTAAATTAAAAAAATAAAGTGATTTCAAATTTAAAATAAAAAGTTTTTAAATTTAAAAAGAATATTTAAACAAATCAATCTTTATATTTTAAAAGATGGAAATACATTTCAGGTGATGGAAATAATTTAAAAAAATTGAACTTTTCACAAATGGCTTAAATAAACACTTTTATATAAATCAGTTTATATAAATTAGAAGGCATGTAAAATAGTTTACAGTAATGGAATATATTCATTTGAAATACAAAAAAGTGAGCTATATGGTCATATTACTAAGAAAGTATTAAATTTCCAGGATAATGGACTCCACACTCAAGGTAACACGACAATATGTATATATGTCCCTTTGAGCTTAGGTTAAAGAGGACTCATCACCATCTCCTAAGGGATGTGATGTGCTAAATTTATGTTTTGGAATGCTGTAAATTGTAGAGTTCCATCTAATAACTCACTAACTACCTAAGTCTCACATATGCTCTAATAAAAAATCAATGATGGGAAATTTACTTTAAGCAACCTTAAAATACAATTTATCCCATTCTCCATTTTTAATGTGCCAATTTTCCATTTAAAAACCATAATAGTTTTTTAATAAAAGACATCCCTTTTTACCAATATAAAACACTAATGTTTCCTTCAAAATCATTTAATAGATTTTCATAAATAAGGATTTGAAATCAATTCACAATTCAATTCCACAATCCATTTTCAAAATTAAATTCAACAATTTAATTTCAAACAAATTCTATTAATTTTTCAAAAAACCCCCCCAATTCAATGGAATTGTGGTTTTTCATAATTTTCCATCAAATCCAAAATTTAAATTAAATAATTTAAATCTCACTAATTTGCATAAACACACCCCAATTCAATGGAATTGGGTGTTTTACCAATATCATTCTAAAAACCCATTTTAAAACCCTAATTAAATGGAATTGGGTTTTCCTAATAAACCAATTAAAATACATTTAATTAAAATAAAAAAATTAATTTAATTCAAAAAAATTAAATTAAAAAAATAAATTTAGGATTAACATAAATTGGGCATCATTATGGAACCACCTACCTTGGGATCAATGGATCTCAATTCACCAAACCCTAATTGAGATTTGTCAATGAAGAATGATGATCACATAATCCAGGAAATGAAGATCAAACCTAGGTTTAAGATCCCAAAAAAGAGAGTATTAGATCTAAAAAGCAACATGGGGATCCACAAAAATCTAGGGAAGAGAAGAGATATCATAAGAGATAGAGATCCGGGTGAGGAAACTAATTGGGAGAAGATCAAAGGGCGTTCCTCAAGCTTTGAATCACTTCCGGGAGGGATATGAGGGGAAAAATAATCTTCTTAGGATATCCAAGGAAGGAATAAATAGATTATGGGTAATCTAATAATTTTTAATCAAAAATAAGATTAATTAAAAACACATACACACGGTTTCCTGGGTAGACCCACATGGTTAGACCAAACTGTGTGGCCTGGCCATGTACCCCTTTAAATGGGATACATGATTTCTCCTAATAGGGAGTATGGTCGGACCAACCATGTTCCAATCATTCAAAACCCCATTACCTAGGTTTTAATGGTTTGGATTGAGAGGGTGCATGGTTTGGGAAAACTATGCACCAACAGTGCACTAGCCCAAAAATTTGAAAACTTTTAAAATTTCAACCCAAAACAGCCCCAAATGAAACCCAACTAAAGAATGGTAAAAAGAGGGGTTTAGGAATACCTAAAAACAGTAACAGGATATTACAACCTCCCCACTATATAAAATTTGTTTCCCCATAAAACTTACTCAGAAGATTACATACCAAAAAGAAAAGGCCACTTCTTTCTCATCAATGCCTCCCTCTCCCACATCTCAGGATTATCATAACCGTGCTACCATTGCATTCAAACCAAAGGTATCATCCTCTATTGAAGTGCTTTGGTTTCAAAATCAACTATCCTAACTGGTCATTTAGTCACAGATAAATCAAGTTCAAATTCAAGATTATGCCAGCTTAGAACATGAGATGGATCAAATATATACTTTCTCAGTTGAGATATATGGAACATGTTATATATCAACACCAGCTTTAGTGGAAACGATAAATGATATGAAACTTTCCCCACCTTCTCAATAACCTCAAAAGGTCACACAAAATGAAGATAAAGTTTCCCTTGCCTCCCAATTTGTTAATGACCCAACTGAGGTGAAACTTTCAAGAACACCTGGTCACCAACTGAGAACTCCAAAGGTCTACAATGATGATAATCATAATACTTGTAATAGATCAATGCTATTTACATCATCTAATGAATCAACTAAATATTTTAGGTCATCTCTTAGATCAGGATCAATCAAACCAAGGAAATTTCACCAATATCCGACCAACACAACTGAGATTTGCAAGGCCGGGCATACAAGGACTCAAAAGGATCCATTCTTATAGCGAACTGGTAACTATTATTATAAGAAAAATCAACCAGCACAATTTTATCATCCCAAGCTTCACCAAAGTTAAGAACATAGGTGCATAGCATATCCTCAAGAATATGTATAGCTCTTTTTATATGTCCATCCAACAATGAATGGTATGCCACGCTCAAATGGACCTAAGATTTCAGTTCCTCTTGAAGGAATCTAGAAAATCGAGAAGTGATCTGAGGATCTATATTAGAGACTATAGCAGTAGGAACTCTGTGCAAACAAAAAATATCTTTAACATAGATATTTACCAACTCCTCAATTTTGGTTTTGTCATTAATGGGTAAAAAGTGAGCCAACTTGGTCAGCCTATTGATTACAACCCATATCACATTCTTCTTTATTTGGGTATGTGGAAACCTAACCACAAAGTCTCTTAAGATCTCATCCCACTTCCAAGTCAGAACTAGAAGTGGCTGAAGCAAACTTGAAGCTTTTCAGTGCTTATCCTTAACCTGTTGTCATGTATAGCAATGAGAGACAAACTCTGTAATGCCCCAACTCATACCTAGACACCAGAACTAATGCCTCATGTCATAGAACATATTTTTGGTTCTTAGGTGCACAACCCACTGGGAGTTCTAGAAATCCCCCATAACAGATTTCCTTATTGCTAATGGCACAATAAAGCGATTCTAATAGCATAGAATTCTCTCCTTGGAGAACGATCACTCAACAAATATCTCTCCACTATAAAGAGAGTATCTAGTTATACAAAACTCATTATCAAGCTGCTAATCGTAAAGAATCATCTTGAGAAGAGTGGATGTCAAATGAACACTGGCCAAAGAAACTTTAGCTCTTGATTCCTAGACTCTAATATGCAACCGTGAAAAGAAATCCATCAGGTTCCAGTCTTCTGAATATTCTTTCATTTCCTGGATCAGAAGTTTCCTAATGAAAGCATCTATGATGACATTCCATTTCCCCAAGGTATAGGCAATTTCAAAGTTGAAAGATTGTAGGTATTCCAACTAATGCCTCTAGTAGAGATTCAATTTTTTTGAGAGAAGATATAACTCAAGATCTTGTGATCTAAAAACATGGTAAAACTTTCTCCATAAAGGTAATGCTACCAACTCTTAAGCACATGCATCACAACTATGAGTTCAAGGACACGTGTTAGATAATTTTTCTCATGTGGCCTAAGATGATGAGATCCATAGGAAATGACATGGTTACCTTTCATAAGAACACAACCCAAACCTAAACCCGATGCATCAAAAAAGGCCACATAGACCTACTCGGCCTCCAAAAGAGTCACCATCAGCACAATATTAAAAATATGTTTCAATTCAACAAATTAACTCTAAAATTTTTCATCCCAATAAAACATTACTTCCTTTCGAGTTTGTTCATTCATCGGAGAATCCAACTTTGAAAAGTCCTTAATGAACCGATGATAATACCCATCAAGACCCAAGAAGCTCTGAATATCAAAAAAAATTCATGGTTATTCCTATGTGATAAGAGCATTTAACTTCTCAGGATCAACTAATATACCATGTTTTGACACCACGTGTCCCAATAACTTCACTCACCGAATATAGAAATTAAATTTGGAAAGATTTCTATAAAGTAGGTGATTTCTCACCAACTTTAGAACTATTATCAGATGATGCACATGTTCCTCCTCAAACTTAGAGTAAACAAGGATGTCATCCAAAAACACTACCATGAAGTTATTGAGATACTCATAGAAAATACTATTCATTAAAGCCATAAATACTATAAGAGCATTGGTTAGACCAAAGGTCATAACAAGGTACTCATAATGGATGTACTTGCTCCGAAAGGCAGTTTTCTGAATGTCAAATTCTTTTATCCTCAACTGATGGTAGCCAGATCGAAGATCAATCTTTGAGAACCAATTTTCCCCTTTCAACTAATCAAACATATCATCAATCCGTGGTAAAATATAATTTTTATTTATCATAACTCAATTTATCTTTCGATAATCCACACAAAGGCATAGTGAAATATCATCCTTCTTAGAAAATAGAATGAGTATTGTCCAAGGTGACACACTCAGGTGTATAAATCCTTTCTCTAGAAGATCATACAACTGACACTTCATCCTTTTCAACCCAGTTAGTTCCATGCAGTAATAGGGAATTGAAACTGGTTGAGTACTAGGAACCAAGTCAATAGAAAAATATACCTCGCTTAATAGTAGAAAAGTAGATAATTCCGAAGAAAAAACATTGGTAAAATTGATGAAAACTGGAGGGAGATCACCGCTAAAAGATTCCCTCCCCATATAAAAAGAAAAAAATGATATTACTTTCCCTAAATATGGATAAGAAGGTCTGGCTCTACTCAACCTTGGGTCTCATTCTCCTTAAAGAAAACGACACACACCGCTTGGTGTAGTAAAGGATACCTATTGAGGATAAAAATCAATCCAATATTTATTAGAAATGATACAATCCATCCCAAATATAAAATCAAGAGGTTTCATTTCGAGAACGAAAAAACTCTAACAAATATCAACATCTGAGAGAGAGAAAATACAAGTGGGATTATGAAGATCCTACTCTCTTTTCATACCAAGGGGTGTAGTAATATCCATTGCACAAGATAAAATATCTATAAGAAAATTTATCAGATTAATAATATGGGTTGAAATAAATAGATGAGATTCACCAATATAAAATAGAGTAGTCACTAGTGATGAAGCTAGAATAACGGTACCTCTCATAGTCACTAGACCCGTATCTTCTTCCTCTAGAGACTCTTCCATTGTGTGAAGAATATTTGTACCATATACCTATATCTAGAACCCTTTTTTACATAAAGCATCTAACTATGTCATAGTTCTAGAAGGTACTGATGATCCCGTGCCACTATGTGGAGTGGAATAAACATGGAAGAATTTCTATAAGTGTCCTGAATATCCACAATAACCAATACCTTGGGTGCCTCAGTACATACCCTCTTTGAATAACCTATCTTACCACATTGGTAGAAAAATAAAGGGCCTCTACCATGCACTACAAAAGGTCTAGAATGAAATTACTATCGAGAACCACTATGAGAATCATCCTGATTCATCTTTCCTTTAAAAGAACTCACAATTCCACTGGGAGAGAAAGAAGTTTCCAACAACCTTGATTTTACAGCTATGTATATTTCAACCATTATCTATCTATCTAGAACATTAGAATAAGAAGGAATCTTTAGTAAGAAAACATGAAAATGAATATCCTGATGAAGTCCCAACTCGAGCCTTCGAGCCTTCATCTTCTCATTCGATACTGTTTTAGGTGAGAAATGAATGAGCTCAATAAAACAGTTTTCATACTCTGTCTTGGTCCTTTCAGCCTTCTCAAGTTTGAAAAAATCTATAGCCTTGTCCAACATAATCAAATCTGGATAGAACTGGTTGGTGAAAGTAACTTTGAATTATTTCCACCCTAAGAACTCATGTTTCTTTGACATCACCGTAGTGTCCCACTACCTCCTATTCATTCCTTCCAGCATGAAGGTGGCACACTTTACCTTGATTTTTTACAAGGTCTCAAAAAACCCAACTAAATGCTCCATCCTACTCAACCATTCCTAAAACTTTTTAGGATCATTTGATCCTTTGAATGGTCCTGGATTCTGGTGAAGAAACTCTTGAGAAAAAATCTTGAGAATTCCCATATGAGGTTCCACAACTGGAGCCTGAATAGGAACTGGAGGTGGTACCTATCCTATAGCTTAGAAATTGTGCATGATCACCTCAATTAGACTCGTGTCCATGAAAGGATTTTCTCGTGGAGGTTTAGCAGTAGCTTCATACCAGATCTGATTTGTACGTCTCCTCGAAGGCATGATGCTACACAATGTTAGAAAAAAATTAAGAAGAATCAGATGAACACTCAAAAAAATAAAAAATGTAAATTAATCCCAACAAATAGATAAAAAATATTTGAATTTCAGTATATCCAAATAAAAAACAGGGAAAATAACAAAACTAATCCTCAAGATGTCCTTCCCTAACCACCCTTGGTGACTTAAGGTTTATTACAGTGAGATCTATCTAGGAACTAAATCACAACTACCTTCTAAGTCCTGAAAAGATTTCACAATGAATATTGAATTCAATATAAAAGCTCAACTTGATTTCTAATACAAAATTTTCATGAACTATCCTAGGTACCCTGGTAACTTGATAACCAAGTTATCCCTGACATAGCCTGAACGACATTCTCAATCCGCACGGGTCCGTGAATAGCACCTGTTATCATAAAAAATGATAGTGGGAATTATTTTTCCACTATCATTGAAAAAATAAGATAACAAGACAATATAAATAAAAAAGTAACACCATTGGTAGAAGTTTACTAGAATTCAAATAGGCGTAAACAAGACAAATTACTATAGAAAAGTACCCGAAAAACCAAAAAGATAAACTACCCAATTCCTAATTGACATAACTCTCCAATTACAAAGATCAATAACTAGAACCACCTCCTAGTGGTGCTTTATCCCTGATTTAACCTAGAATGAGATAATCTACAAACACCCAAAGGAACATGTAGGGTGTGAGATAAAATCCAAGTAGGGTCTCATGAAGGATTCCATAATAAGATTCCAATATTAAATTAACCAAATAAAGTGCATACAATTTTCAAATAAATATTTTTTGCATTTCAAAAGAATATTTAAACAAATCATGCTTTACATTTAAAAATATGGAAATACATTTTAGGTGATGGAAATACTTTAAACAAATGGAACATTTCACAAATAGATTAAATAAACACTTTTATATAAAATATTGTATATAAATTATAAGGCATGTAAAATAGTTTACACCAATGGAATATATTCATTTGAAATACAAATAAGTGAGAAACATGGTCATATTTCTAATAAAGTATGGAATTTACAGGCTAAGGGACTCCACACTCAAGGTGACACGATAATATAGACATACGTCCCTTTGAGATCAGGTCAAGGTGGACTCATCACTATGTCCTAAGGGACGTAACATGCTATATTTATGTTTTAGAATGTTTTAAATCATATAGTTACTTCAAATAACTAACTAACTACCTAAGTATTTCATGTTCTCTAATAACAAATCAATGATTGGAAATTTACTTTAAGAAACCTTAAAATAAAATCCATCCCATTCTCCATTTAAAATATGCCAATTTCCATTTAAAAAACATAACAAGAAAAAACATTCCTTTTTACCAAGATAAAACCCTAAGGTTTATATTAAAACCATTTTAATCCATTTTTATAAATAGGTATTTGAAATCAATTCACAATTCAATTCCATGATCCATTTTCACAATAAAATTCTACAATTTAATTTCAAAAAAAAATCCATCAATTTCATAACAATCCCCCAATTCAATGGAATTGGGGTTTTTCAAAATTTTCTATCAAATCTACAATTTAAATTAAAAAATTTAAATCTCACCAATTCCCGTAAACATACCCCAATTCAATGGAATTATGGGTTTTCCCAATATCATGACAAAAATCCATTTTAAAACCCCAATTCAATGGAATTAGGTTTTACTAACAAACCAATTGAAATCCATCTAATTAAAATAAAAAAATTTCATATAATTCAAACAATTGAAATTAAAAAAATAAATTTAGGGTTAACATAAATTGTGCATCATGACATAACCACCTACCTTGGGATCAACAAATCTCAATTTACCAAACCTTAAAAGGGATTTGTCAATGAAGAACAATGATCACATAATTCGATAAATAAAGATGAAACCAACGTTTAAGATCCCAAAATAGAGGGTATTAGATCCAAAAAGCAACACATGGATCCGTAGAACCCCCTAGAGGATAAGAGATATCATGGGAGATAGAGATCGGGTTGAGGAAACTAACAGGGTGAAGATTGAAGGGAGTTCCTCAAGCTTCGAGTCACTTCCGAGAGGTATACATGGGGATAAAAACTATTATTAGGATCTTCAAGGAAGGGATAAATTGATTATGGGTTGTACTAGTTTGTCAGGCACCTAAAAGGAAGTTTTGGGAATTTTTAATCAAAATTCGTTTTAATTAAAAACCCATACACACCGTTTCCTGGGCAGACCCACACGATTAGACCAAACTGTGTGGCCTGGCCATCCGCACCTTTAATTGGGTCACACAGTTTCTCCTAAGAGGGTACATAATCTGACTAACCATGTACCAACTATGAAAAACCCCACTGCCTGGGTTTTCATGGTTTTACTTGAGAGGGAACACGATTTGGAAAACTTGTGCCAACCATGTACTAGCTCATAAATTTGAAAACTTTTACAATTTAAGCCCAAAAAACCCCCAAAAAAATCCCAACCAAATAATTGTAAAAATAGGGGTTTAGGAATACCTAAAAATAGTAACAGGATGTTACAATATTTTCAATCACTTTTTCTAAATTATTTAATAAGGTTTATTTTATTTTTAGGCATTAAAATTAAATTATTTAGTTAAATATTTGTTACCACAATTAAACCAAAAATGATAAAATTGAAAATTCTAAGACTAAAGGACTTAGAATTTGTATTAATTAATTTAAATTTTTTTCCCATTGTCAAAATTAGAAATCATGTTTTTAAGAAGTAAAAACTATCAAAATATTGTTATGTGTTTATGTCCAATTTAAATGTGAAATTACTTCCAATTAACAAAATTAGATTAAATGATAAAAAAAATAATCCAAATAAACTTTAAAACCAATTAAAAAGATAATATAATATATAAAGAAATTAGACAAAAAAACAGTTTTGAATTAAAATGCAGTATTTTTCACTATACATTAAAATATGAATTTCATCAGAAAAATACCAAAATTTAAACCAAGGTAATTTTTGATGTCCCAATTCCAAAGAGTAAGTTTATTTTGTAAAATATAACTTAAGAAAAGTGTAAAAAACTAAATTTAAAATGGGTTCACCATCAGAAGGTGGTAAAACTGCATTTTTAGAAAAACACTCATTTTATCTGTAAAATTGAATTTTTTATTATATAATCTCTATAAAAAATAGAAGATGAATTTTAAACATTAAATTGAATATATTTCATATATATTTCACTAATGAAATCCATAAATAGTGATTTTATTATTTTATAGACTCACTTATTTTCATTTAAATAGTTTTTTAGAATGAAGTTAATACCATTCATACCTGCCATTATAATAGATAGGTTATAATATTTAGTTATCACTTATAATCGGTCTTGAATGAAATGAAATATATAAAAATAACTTGAAATTTTGTGTAACACAAGCCAAGAATAGTGTTGCGTATATCGTAAGCTAATACAGTATTGCGTATAGCGCAAGATAATCTTGGTGTAGCGTACAACACAAGACATCAAAGAAATTAAAAAGAATATATCGCATTAAATATCAGGGTGTTACATCAAATTTGTAATTTACCTCTATTTGAAACTATAAATAGATAATATAAAAACAATTGAAGTCATACGTAGGGTGTGACCTAAAATCCCATTAGGGTCTCACCAAGAATTCCATAATAAGATGCCAATATTAAATTAAACAAATAAAGTGATTTCAAATTTAAAATAAAAAGTATTTAAATTTAAAAATAATATTTAAACAAATCAATCTTTACATTTTAAAAGATGGAAATACATTTCTGGTGATGGAAATAATTTAAACAAATAGAACTTTTCACAAATGGCTTAAATAAACACTTTTATATAAATCAGTTTATATAAATTAGAAGGAATGTAAAATAGTTTACAGTAATTTAATATATTCATTTGAAATAAAAAAATGTGAGCTACATGGTCATATTACTAAGAATGTACTAAAGTTCCAGGATAATGGACTCCACACTCAAGGTAACACGAAAATATGTATATATGTCCCTTTGAGCTTAGGTTAAAGAGGACTCATCACCATCTCCTAAGGGATGTGATGTGCTAAATTTATGTTTTGGAATGTTGTAAATTGTAGAGTTCTATCTAATAACTCACTAACTACCTAAGTCTTGCATGTGCTCTAATAAAAAATCAACGATGGGCAATTTACTTTAAGCAACCTTAAAATACAATTTATCCCATTCTCCATTTTAAATGTACCAATTTTCCATTTAAAAACCATAATGGGTTTTTAATAAAAAACATGACTTTTTACCAACATAAAACACCAATGTTTCTATCAAAACCATTTAATCCATTTTCATAAATAAGTATTTGAAATCAATTCACAATTCAATTCCACAATCCATTTTCACAATTAAATTCAACAATTTAATTTCAAACAAATTCTATTAATTTTATAACAAACCCCCCCAATTCAATGGAATTGTGTTTTTTCATAATTTTCCATCAAATCCACAATTTAAATTAAATAATTTAAATCTCACCAATTCGCATAAACACACCCCAATTCAATGGAATTGGGGGTTTTCCCAATATCATTCTAAAAACCCATTTTAAAACCCTAATTCAATGGAATTGGGTTTTCCTAATATACCAATTAAAATAAATTTAATTAAAATAAAAAAATTAATTTAATTCAAACAATTTAAATTAAACAAATAAATTTAGGATTAACATAAATTGGGCATCATTATGGAATCACCTACCTTGGGATCAACGAATCTCAATTCACCAAACCCTAATTGAGATTTGTCAACGAAGAACGATGATCACATAATTGAGGAAATGAAGATCAAACTTAGGTTTAAGATTCCAAAAAAGAGAGTATTTGATCCAAAAAGAAACATGGGGATCCATAGAACTATATGGAAGAGAAGAGATATCATAGTAGATTGGGATCCGGGTGAGGAAACTAACAGGGAGAAGATCAAAGGGCATTCCTCAAGCTTTGA
This sequence comes from Viscum album, assembly GCA_963277665.1. Lineage (NCBI taxonomy): Eukaryota > Viridiplantae > Streptophyta > Magnoliopsida > Santalales > Viscaceae > Viscum > Viscum album. Next base: position 1,649,311,208 of record OY728159.1, read on the forward strand.
ATCACTTCTGAGAGGGATATGAGGGGCCAAAAACTCTTCTTAGGATATCCAAGGAATGAATAAATAGATTATGGGTCATCTCAATTAATAAAGGGCCTAAAAGGGGGGTTTGAGAATTTTTAATCAAAAATAAGATTAATTAAAAACACATACGCATGGTTTCCTAGGTAGACCCACATGGTTAAACCAAACTGTGTGGCCTGGCCATGTACCCCTTTAAATTGGCTACATGATTTCTCCTAATAGGGAGTATGGTTTGACCAACGATGTTACAATCATTCAAAACCCCATTACCTAGGTTTTAATGGTTTGGCTTGAGAGGGCGCATGGTTTGGGAAAACTATACGCCAACCGTGAACTAGACTAAAAATTTTAAAACATTCAAAATTTCAACCCAAAACAGCCCCAAATGAAACCCAACCAAAGAATGGTAAAAAGAGGGGTTTAGGAATACCTAAAAACAGTAACAGGATATTACAACCTCGCCACCATATAAAATTTGTTTCCCCATAAAACTTACTCAGAAGATTCCATACCAAAAAGACATGGCCACTTCTTTCTCATCAGTGCCTCCCTCTCCCACATCTCATGATTATCATAACCGTGCTACCATTGCATTCAAAACAAAGGTATCATCCTCTCTCTAAGTACTTTGGTTTCAAAATCAACTATCCCAACTGGTCATTTAGTCACAGATAAATCAGGTTCAAATTCAAGATTATGCCAGCTTAGAACATGAGATGGATCAAATATATACTTTCTCAGTTGTGATATATGGAACATGTTATGTATCAACATCAGATTTAGTGGAAGTGATAAATGATATGAAACTTTCCCTACCTTCTCAATAACCTCAAAATTTCACACAAAAATGAAGATAAAGTTTCCCTTGCCTCCCAATTTGTCAATGACCCAATTGAGGTGAAACTTTCAAGAACACCTGGTTACCAACTGAGAACTCCAAAGGTCTACAATGATGATAATCATAATACTTGTACTGGATTGATGCTATTTACATCCTCTAATTAATCAACTAAATATTTTAGGTAATCTCTTAGACCGGGATCAATCCAACCAAGGAACTTTCACCAATATCTGACTAACACAACTGAGATCTGCAAGGCCGGGCATACAAGGACTCAAAAGGATCCATTCTTATAGCTAACTGGTAACTATTATTATAAGAAAAATCAACCAGAACAATTTTATCATCCCAAGCTTCACCAAAGTTAAGAACATAGGTGCATATCATATCCTCAAGAACATATATAGCTCTTTTTATATGTCCATCCAACTATGAATGGTAGGCCATGCTAAAATGGACCTGAGATTTCAGTGCCACTTGAAGGAATATAGAAAAGCAAGAAGTGATCTGAGGATCTATATTAGAGACTATAGCAGAAGGAACTCTGTGCAAACAAAAAATCTCTTTAACATAGAGATTTACTAACTTTTCAATTTTGGTTTTGTCATTAATGGGTAAAAAGTGAGCCAACTTGGTCAGCCTATTGATCACAACCCATGTCACATTCCTCTTTCTTTGGGTATGTGGAAACACAACCACAAAGTCTTTTGAGATCTCATCCCACTTCCAAGTCAGAACTAGAAGTTTCTGAAGCAAACTCGAAGCTTTTCGGTGCATAGCCTTAACCTCTTGTCATATATAGCAATGAGAGACAAACTATACAATGACCCACCTCATACCTAGACACCAAAACTAATGCCTCATGTCATAGAATATATTTGTGGTTCTTAGGTGCAAAACCCACTGGGAGTTCTAGAAATCCCCCATAATAGATTTCCTTATCACTAATGGCACAATAAAGCGATTGTAATAGCATAGAATTCTCTCCTTGGAGAACGATCACTCAAAAAATGTCTCCCCACTATAAAGAGTGTATCTAGTTATACAAAACTCATTATCAAGCTACTGATCCTAAAGAATCATCTTGAGAAGAGTGAATGTCAACTGAACACTGGCCAAAGAAACCTCAGCTCTTGATTCCTGGACTCTAATATGAAACTGTGAAAATAAATCCATCAATTTCCACTCTTCCGAATATTCTTTCATTTCCTGGTTCAGAAGTTTCCTAATCAAAGCATCTATTATGACATTCCTTTTCCCCAAGGTATAGGAAATTTAAAAGTTGAAATATTGTAGGTATTCCACCTAATACCTCTGGTGGAGATTCAATTTTTTTGAGAGAAGATATAACTCAAGATCTTGTGATCTAAAAACATGGTAAACCTTTCTCCATAAAGGTAATGCTACCAACTCTTAAGAACATGCATCACAACTGTGAGTTCAATGTCATGGGTTAGATAATTTTTCTCCTATGGCCTAAGTTGACGAGATCCATAGGCAATGACATGGTTACCTTTCATAAGAACGCAACTCAAACCTAAACCCGATGCATCAAAAAAGGCCACATAGACCTACTCGGCCTCCAGAAGAGTCACCATAGGCACAATATTAAAAATATGTTTCAATTCAACAAAATAACTCTAACATTTTTCATCCCAATAAAACATTACTCCCTTTCAAGTTCGTTCATTCATCGGAGAATCCAACTTTGAAAAGTCCTTAAAGAACCGATGATAATACCCAACTAGACCTAATAAGCTCTGAATATCAAAACAAATTCATGGTTATTCCTATGTGATAAGATCATTTAACTTCTCAGGATCAACTAATATACCATGTTTTGACACCACGTGTCCCAATAACTTCACTCACCAAATATAGAAATTACATTTCGAAAGATTTCCATAAAGTAGGTGATTTCTCAGAAACTTCAGAACTATTATCAGGTGATGCACATGTTCCTCCTCAAACTTAGAGTAAACAAGGATGTCATCCAAAAATACTACCATGAAGGTATTGAGATACTCATAGAAAATCCTATTCATTAAATCTATAAATACTATAAGATCATTGGTTAGACCAAAGGTCATAACAAGGTACTCATAATGGATGTACTTGCTCTGAAAGGCAGTTTCTTGAATGTCAAATTCTTTTATCCTCAACTGATGGTAGCCAGATCGAAGATCAATCTTTGAGAACCAATTTTCCCCTTTCAAATAATCAAACATATCATCAATATGTGGTAAAATATAATTTTTATTTATCATAATTCAATTTATATTTCGAAAATCAACACAAAGGCATAGTGAAATATCATCCTTCTTAGAAAATAGAATGAGTATTGTCCAAGGTGACACACTCAGGTGTATAAATACTTTCTCTAGAAGATCATCCAACTGATACTTCATCCTTTTCAACTCAGTTAGTTCCATGCGATAATAGGGAATAGAAACTGGTTGTGTACTAGGAACCAAGTCAATAGAAAAATATACCTCCCTTAATAGTAGAAAACTAGATAATTCAGAAGAAAAAACATTGGTAAAATTGATGAAAAATGGAGGTAGATCATCGCTAAAAGATTCACTCTCCATATAAAAAGAAAAAATGATATTACTTTCCCTAAATATGGATAAGAAGTTCTGACTCTACTCAACCTTGGGTATCATTCTCCTTAAAGAAAATGACACACACCACTTTGTGTAGTAAAGAATACCCATTGAGGATAAAAATCGATCCAATATTTATTGGAAATGATACAATCCATCCCAAAGATAAAATCAAGAGGTTTCATTTCGAGAATGAAAAAACTCTAAGAAATATCAACATTTGAGAGAGAGAGAAAATACAAGTGGGACTATGAAGATCCTACTCTCTTTTCCTACCAAGGGGTGTAGTAATATCCATTGCACAAGATAAAATATCCATAAGAAGATTTATCAGATTAATAATATGGGTTGAAATAAATAGATGAGATTCACCAATATAAAATAGAGTAGTCATTAGTAATGAAGCTAGAATAACAGTACCTCTCATAGTCACTAGACCCGTATCTTATTCCTCTAGAGACTCTTCCACTGTGTGAATAAGCTTAGTACCATATACCTATAGCTAGAACCCTTTTTTATATGAAGCATATGACTACATCATAGTTCTAGAAGGTACTGATGATCCCATGTCACTATGTGGAGTGGAATAAACATGGAAGAATTTCTATAGGTGTCCTGAATATCCACAATAACCAATACCTTGGGTGCCTCAGTACATACCCTATTTGAATAACCTATCTTGCCACACTGGTAGCAAAATAAAGGGCCTCTACCATGCACTGTAAAAGGTCTAGAATGAACTTGCTGTCGAGAACCACTATGAGAATCATCCCGAGTCATCTTTCCTTTAAAAGAACTCACAATACCACTGGGAGAGAAAGAAGTTTCCAATAACCTTGATTTTACAACCATTTATATTTCAACCATTATCTATCTATCTAGAAAATTAGAATAAGAAGGAATATTTAGTAAGAAAACATGATAATGAATATCCTGATGAAGTCCCAACTCGATCCTTCGAGCCTTCATCTCCTCATTCGATACTATTTTAGGTGAGAAATGCATGAGCTCAATAAAAAAGTTTGCATACTCTGTCATGGTCCTTTCATCCTTTTCAAGTTTGAAAAAATCTATAGCCTTGGCCAACATCATCAAATCTGGATAGAACTAGTTGGTGAAAGTAACTTTGAAGTCTTTCCACCCTAAGACCTTATGTTTATTTGACATCACCATAGTGTCCCACTAGCTCCTGTTCATTCCTTCCAGCATGAAGGTGGCACACTTTACCTTGATTTTGTACAAGGTCTCAAAAAACCCAAACAAACACTCCATCCTACTCAACCATTCCTCAAACTTTTTAGGATCATTTGATCCTTTGAATGGTGCTGGATTCTGGTGAAGAAACTCTTGAGAAAAAATCTTGAGAATTCCCATATGAGGTTCCACAACTGGAGCCTGAATAGGAACTGGAGGTGGTACCTATCCTATAGCTTAGAAATTGCGCATGATCACCTCAATTAGACTCGTATCCATGAAAGGATTTTCTCATGGAGGTTTAGCAGTAGCTTCCTACCAGATCTGATTTGTACGTCTTCTCAGAGGCATGATGCTACACAATGTTAGAAAACAATTAAAAAGACATCATATTAACACTCAAAAAAAAATGTAAATTTATCCCAACAAATAGATAAAAAATATTTTAATTTCAGTATCTACAAATCAAAAATAGGGAAAATACCAAAACTAATCCTCAAGATGTCTTTCCCTAACCACCCCTGGTGACTTAAGGTTTATTACGGTGAGATATGTCTAGGAAATAAATCACAACTACCTTTTAAGTCCTGAAAATATTTAACAATGAATATTGAATTCAATATAAAAGCTAAAATTGATATCTAATACAAATTTTTCATGAAATATCCTAGGTACCCTGGTAACCTGATAACCAAGATATCCCTCACATAGCCTGAACGACATTCTCAATCCCCACGGGTCCATGAATAGCACATGTTATCATAAAAAATGAAAGTGGGAATGATTTTTACACTATCGTTGCAAAAATAAGATAACAAGACAATATAAATACAAAAGTAACACCATTGGGATAAGTTTACTAGAATTCAAATAGGTATAAACAAGACAAATTACTATAGAAAAGTACCAGAAAAACCAAAAATACAAACTACCCAATTCCTAATTGACGTAACTCTCCAAGTCCAAAGATCAACAACTAGAACCACCTCCTAGTGGTGCTTTATCCCTGATTTAACCTGGAATGAGATAATCTACAAACACCCAAAGAAACATGTAGGGTGTGAGATAAAATCCAAGTAGGGTCTCATGAAGGATTCCCTAATAATATTCCAATATTAAATCAACCAAATAAAGTTCATACAATTTTCAAATAAATATTTTTATCATTTCAAAAGAATATTTAAACAAATCATGATTTACATTTAAAAATATGGAAATACATTTCAAGTGATGGAAATACTTTAAACAAATAGAACTTTTCACAAATGGATTAAATAAACACTTTTATATAAAATAGTTTATATAAATTAGAAGGCATGTAAAATAGTTTACACCAATGGAATATATTCATTTGAAATACAAACAAGTGAGAAACATGGTCATATTTCTAAGAAAGTATGGAATTTCTAGGCTAAGGGACTCCACACTCAAGGTGATACAATAATATAGACATACATCCCTTTGAGATCAGGTCAAGGAGGACTCATCACTATGTCCTAAGGGATGTGACATGCTATATTTATGTTTTAGAATGTTTTAAATCATATAGTTCCTTCAAATAACTCACTAACTACCTAAGTATTTCATGTTCTCTAATAACAAATCAATGATTGTAAATTTACTTTAAGCAACCTTAAAATAAAATCCATCCCATTATCCATTTAAAATATGCCAATTTCCATTTAAAAAACAAAACAAGAAAAAAAATTCCTTTTTACCAAGATAAAACCCTAAGGTTTATATTAAAACCATTTTAATCCATTTTTATAAATAGGGATTTGAAATCAATTCACAATTCAATTCCATGATCCATTTTCACAATAAAATTCTACAATTTAATTTTAAAAAAAACTCATCAATTTCATAACAAACCCCCAATTCAATGGAATTGGGGTTTTTCAAAATTTTCTATCAAATATACAATTTAAATTAAAAAATTTAAATCTCACCAATTCCCGTAACCATACCCCAATTCAATGGAATTATGGATTTTCCCAATATCATGACAAAAATCCACTTTGAAACCCCAATTCAATGGAATTGGGTTTTCCCAACAAACCAATTGAAATCCATTTAATTAAAATAAAAAAATTTCATATAATTCAAACAATTGAAATTAAAAAAATAAATTTAGGGTTAACATAAATTGGGCATCATGACATAACCACCTACCTTGGGATCAACAAATCTCGATTTACCAAACCTCAAAAGGGATTTGTCAATGAAGAACAATGATCACATAATTCAATAAATAAAGATGAAACCAAGGTTTAAGATCCCAAAATAGAGGGTATTAGATCCAAAAAGAAACACATGGATCCATAGAACCCCCTAGAGGATAAGAGATATCATGGGAGATAGAGATTGGGTTGAGGAAACTAACAGGGTGAAGATTGAAGGGCGTTCCTCAAGCTTCGAGTCACTTTCGAGAGGGATACATGGGGATAAAAACTATTATTGGGATCTTCAAGGAAGGGATAAATTGATTATGGGTTGTACTAGTTTGTCAGGCACCTAAAAGGAAGTTTTGGGAATTTTTAATCAAAATTCGTATTAATTAAAAACCCATACATACAGTTTCCTTGGTAGACCCACACGATTAGACCAAACTGTGTGGCCTGGCCATCCGCACCTTTAATTGGGTCACACAGTTTCTCCTAAGAGGGTACATAGTCTAAATAACCATGTACCAACTATGAAAAACCCCACTGCCTGGGTTTTCATGGTTTTACTTGAGAGGGCACACAATTTGGAAAACTGTGTGCCAACCATGTACTAACCCATAAATTTGAAAACTTTTACAATTTAAGCCCAAAACAAACCCAAACAAATCCCAACCGAATAATTGTAAAAATAGGGGTTTAGGAATACCTAAAAATAGTAACAGGATGTTACAATATTTTCAATTAGTTTTTCTAAATTATTTAATAAGGTTTATTTTATTTTTAGGCATTAAAATTAAATTATTTAGTTAAATATTTGATACCATAATTAAACCAAAAATGATAAAATTGAAAATTCTAAGACTAAAGGACTTAGAAAAATATTTAAAACATGCATGAAAATGAATTTTTGAGGTATTATAGACCTTATATCATCACTAACTTCATTATTGTTGATTTTTGGATCTACATGTCTTATTTAACATATTATCCCTTTAATATCCATTTCATGAAAACCCTCTTATTTTCTTTTGATTCCAATGTTACCATCACCGTAAGGGTTTCTTCTTAAACCTAAATTTCAAATCAGGATTAGTTTTGAAAGATAATCCATCTAGGAAATTGGTATGCTATTACTTTTTAAAACCCCACATTATATTCTCCTATTTTTATTTTCTTGTAGTTTTATATGTCTTCTCACTATTTCAATTTTCTTCTTTCCTCATTATTTAAGCATTGTAATAGAATTGACCCCATCTATTCTTCTCATAGAGAAATATACATTTTTCCATGTCTATATTATTTGGATGATTTTGAGAATTTCCTTATCTATGCCTAAATATTTTATTATGGTAATTTTCTACTACTTGAACTTATTTAAAAGTTTTAAATAAATTTTTAATTTGTTCTATTTGGTTCGTTTTCATCAAAGTGTGAAAATCATACCTGTTAAAGTTTTTTGTGTAAACACATATTTCAACTAACTTTATCATTTTATATGATTATTTATGTATATGTTTTCACAGTTTATAAAATAAATTATTTTTCTTCTAGATTTATAAAATATTTATTTCAACATTATTTCAAAATATCAAGGATATTTATTATTTCCAAATTGATTTTTATAAAACTCTTAAAAAATCTTTTTCATCCAAGACATTATCCTTAGACATATCTTATTCTTGATCAAGGATGTTTTTTAAATGTCTCCATATACCTTATTTCTTTGGATAAGTTATTTAATGTTGTTTTCTATCAACGATATGATTTATTACTTCATTTTTCTTGCCTAACCATCAACTTTCAATAAGAATAACTTTTGTTCTAATGCCTTTGACTTGTGAATAAACTATTTTCTATTTATTTGATTTAAGGTTGTTCACCTAGATTCCTTACATCAATTGATTGGGGAAATTATTGACTCAACCATATAACCTTAATCTATATGGTGTAAATACCTTATTCTTTATTATTTTTATTGAATGGTATTTACCTATAAAGTTACTGAATATCTTTTGATACCCATTTAATTTTCATGGGTTTATAATATTATGATTATTGATGGAATTATGAATTATTTCCTTATGTGAATCCATTTTAAAAGGATATGAAAACCATTTTATTTCCATGGGTTCTTTGTGATATGTGGAATGAAACCCATTTTTATTACCATGGGTTCTTTATGATGCGATGAATGATTGATTTCAAGTGTTACACATAAGTATGGATGAATGATAGGAGAGGACCTACATTTCCCTCCAATGCATTGGTTAAGAATTTTTTTTCTCATGATAAAAGTATTCATGAGTATGATTTAGTTGCTTGTAAGCATATTCATTGACAGTGTGTCTCTTGAAAGTAATTTTTCCTATACTAATGTGTGTACCATATTTGAAGGATGTTATACATACTTATATTATGCTCTCATGAATCATGTTTATTGACTCATGTTTCCACACTATATTGATTTATTTATTATGTTATTACATGTCATATTCCATGACTCATGTTTTATGATATAATATTTATTGGGTGTGATTTTATTTTGTATCCTGATTATACCCATATTATTATCTTATGATCACTTATGATCTTTGATTGTTATTGATCATGTTTACCCTAACTGAGCATCTGAGCTGCCCCCTTTCTTATATTTACATTTCCCTAAGTTTTGAAGATGAGTATAACCTATGATAAGTATAGAAGGAGTCTAGTGTGTCTCAATTATGGATAAATGGTCCCAAATATTGTAAAATAAAATTGTTTATATAACTAGTCCTTAAAGACACCAAACCTTCCCTTCTTGGGATTGTGTGATTATTTTGTGAGATGTAATATTTAAATTATGTAAAATAAACATATGTTTATCTTAGGTTGCTATATTATCACTCAAGGTAGGGCCCCATATTATGCCCTGACCATTTCCTTAACACTCAAGGAAGGTCTTACATCACATCATAACCACAACAACCTTTTCACTTAAAACTACACATTATAGTTCCTTCTAACTCAAAGAGAGTCCATTATCTTGACCATTAACTTATCACTCAAGGTAGGTTCCTATATCTCATCACAACCTAACAATTACCATCTCACTAATGGTATGGTTCATCCAACACCTACTCACTCAAGGTGTATCTATTATCCTGACCATTACCCTATCACTCAAGGTAGGGATTGATATCACATAACAACTATTACTTTTTTCACTCAAGGTAGGGTTATTCCAACACCTTATCACTGAAGGTGAGGCCAGGCTTCGAGATCTATTTTCAGTCATGTAGAGATCCATTTTCTACCATAAGCACACAACCAAAACATGCATGCAATAATTAGAAGGGCATGTATCCAATCTCACAAACTCACCATATCTTCACTAGGGAACTATTTACTAGAGATCTAGACCCACACCTCAACATACCTTGTCATCAAACTATCCTCCTAGGAATATCACCTCAATACCATATGGGCCACACATTACCATCATGGTGGTCCTCTTAAAATTATCTTCTTTCCCTTCAAGACATCCACTAGGGGTCCTTCAGAGATCTCATGGTCTCTGCTTGCTGGCACCTAGACACATCTAATACTATATTTGGAACCGTGGTGTGTTTCCACAGCACAAAGGATTTCCCAAATTAAGGATCAAGATGCTAGTCTATATCTATTTTGATACTCACATCCCCACCTAGTTATATTAACTAGGGACCATACCATTCTCACTCCCTAAGGCCCTTGGAAACCCTATGCCAAGCTATCGACAATTACCATGAACCACACTTGAGTCTCATTTCACATCTCTATTAGGAGACCTGTAATCCCATCACCTAGAGGAAAACCTATCCATCACACCCATTTAGTCTCAAAGGACTAATCTCACCAATATCACACACTAACCCTCAATACACCCTTAAGAGGGTGATCCTATAACAGCCCGAGATTTTATAAAAAAATATTCTTTTTAATTTCATTAATGTCTTGTGTTGTACGCTACACCAAAAGGAGCTTGTTCAACATGCATCATTGACTTACCTTTCATTACACGCAATCGCGACCTTCCTTGATAGCGTGTGTAGTACGCAATACCGAGTTTCACTAAACAACGATATGTTATTAAAATATTATTAAAACTAGCCGTTATGACTAGTAATAACCACCTTTTAAAATTTTAGAAATTTTAGATCTCAAAATGGACTTCATTTTTGGATTCGCAGTATCGAATTTAGCCTAAGGTGAAATTTTGGTACTTTTCGGATAACTTTCATATTCTGATGAATAGTGAAAATTACTAAATTATAATTAAAAACAACTTTTTAATCGAAATAATTAATAGTGATAAATTATTAATTTGAGTGGTTTTAAACTATATTTAGAATATATTTTTACAATTTAATACAATGTTGGTCATTGGATGTAATTTCTCATTTAAACCAGTCATAAACAAGTGTCAATCTTTTGATAGTTATTATCTCTTAAGAACACGCTATTTGTTTTGACGACGAGAATTAATTTTTAAATTAATTAATGCAACTGATATGTTTTGAATTTGATAAAATAGACATCATTTTTGAATTCATAATATCAAATATAGCTTAGATCTAATTTTTGGTATTTTTCTGGAAACTTTCATTTTTTTGATGAATAGTGAAACCACTAAGTGGTAGTTAAAAAACTGATTTTTTCATAAAACTTAATTTTACCGCTTCTGTGAGTGGAATTTCGAAAATCCGAGAGACACGGTTAATATCAAGGACTAAAATGTGGTTCAATGAGATGAAAATAATTTTTGGTGAATAGTAACTTTTTACTTTTTTTTACCACGGTTAAAAGTAAATAGGGTAATTAAGGGTAAAAATGAGATTATTATTACCCTAACACAAGTCCTAATTATATTGGACAAGTGTAATTCGACCAAAAACAACCTTAGGAATAAAATATGACCATTTAGGCCCACTTGGATTAGATTAGGACATTTATTATTAATTTATTTAAAGAAGGGTTAAAATAGTTAAAATCAAAGTTTAATAAGTAAATAATTTTTAATATGGGTTTATACATAAGATAAATTCGACTATAAATATTCATTAAAAATCTAAAACTATTTCCTACATAATGGTATTTTATTTGTAATTTTTAGACATTAAATAATTTAATTTATATATAACACAAAGATGATGCAGTAATTATCTTATTAATGAAATACTAACATAATGGATATTATAAATACCTAAATAATTATAATTTGAGACTTTTTATGAATTAAACTAATTTTATAGGTTAATATAGCATTTTAGGATTAAGTTAATCAACTTTGGTAGAAGTAATCATTCTATTATGAGTTTTAAAAAAATCAACTATTGAATAGTGTCAAAATTGACATAAAATAGTTTTTAAAACAAATATTATATTATTAATTGTTATTTTATTCCTAAAAATCTAATGTTAGGCCAAATGACTTAGATAAGGTTATATATATTAATAAAACACAACTTGGGGTTCTCTTGGATGTATATGGTAAGTTTATTAACTATATAATATAAAAATACAAAGTGACATGGTAAATGTCAATCTAATTAACTAAGAGTTAAAACTAAAAGATAAGGTTAATATAGGAACCTAAACTTGTATAAATTATATTGTATGAGAGAATTTAGACCCATACCCACCTTAGCTTCGAAATAAATCAATTTGGAGCTATTTAAAAGCGAATTTGACTTTATAATAAAATAATAGTTTTAGTTATTCCAAAGGTACCCCTCTCCTCCCTTATAAAAGGGCACCTCCTCCCTCTCTTAATCACACAACTTTGAGCCTTCAAGCTCGGAAAAACCCTGAAAAATTATCTTCTCCACTTCCCTAGAAATATCCTAGAGTTTCTGGTCTTCCTCAAAGACCAATTTTAGTGCCCTAAAGGGAGATCTCAAAGAGGCGCTTCAAAGAAGAGGTAATGTCCATTACCAATTCTTTTATCTTTATTTCTTCTTCCACTTCTTCTTCTTAGGTTGTTTCATTATTAAGTAATAACATCAGTATCACTCATATACTGATATGTTATTTTAAGTATGAAACAACCCTATTTCACCATCTATCCATCCTACGGAAAATGAAATCACCGTGCGTGCGTACGTACGGAATACCGTCTCCACGCCGTGGTGAAATCTATTTTCCACCACCACCTTACTTGGATGGGTATAATGGTGTAAATAATGACTATATATGACTATTATAAAGTGACATTGATTGTGAAATAGTATACATACACTCCAATACAATTCCACGATCATAGGAACGATATCATCACTCGTGCGTACGTACGGAATACCGTCTCCACGATGTGATGCGACTCGTTCTGCATGATCTTCATTTCATAATGATTATATAAATGAATTGAATGAATGAATATGATATATATTACACTAATACCATTCTATAAATGAGGTATCTACAACCTAAAGAGAAGAATAAGAATTTATTCGACAAAACATGCATAAGAACAAAAAGTAATAAACACCCGAAAAACAAGTAGTAATGAAATATTACTAATAATAAGCTAAGAATATGACCATATATGATATCATAAAAATAAGTATGATTCTGTAATAAGTCAATAACATTATTTAAATCATTATACAGGAGGTTCGGACACGTACAAAGCATATTGGACCAAAGGTAAGGGAAAATATCACAATCTCATTTTTATCCGAGATTGTTTATACTTTGAAATTTACTGGGGTGTATTTTATCATCCAAATCCATGTTTCCTAAATATGTAATATTATTTCCATACAACTACAATTGATTAAACCCAATTTTACCCTTCGGTGAGTTTTTAGTAAAAGATATGAAAGGAATCTTTTGTCGTTTTTCGTACGAGGTACTTTTTGACTTTTCCGACAAAAGTACGAAGAATGTTTTTTTAACTTATACGACATGAATGGATTTTTAAAACATTATTTCCAAGAAGATTCCTTTACAAGTTTTCAAGTTTATTTTTTAATCAACTTCTTTTAGTTTATAATTGTACGACATGTTAAGAAAGGAAAAGTGTTTTTGAAGCAGAAATGATATTTTCCTCAAGAATGGAGTTCAAGTGTTTTATCAAAATTATTTTCCATCTAAGATAATAAAGGGTTCTGTTTTTATCCCTATTATTACATTGATTTGATTATGTTGTTATGGAATTATATTTTTATGAATTCCTTTATCTTATATGAATTGTTTTATGATGTCACGATGTTCAAGAATCCCATTTTTATTACATGGGTTATTCTATGATGTATGGTTTATGATTTTTTTTGGCACACATAAGAATGGTATCATTATGAGATGGGTGAGACCTATATTTCCCTCCAATGCATTGGGTAAAGATTTTATATCTCATGAGATAGACATGGCTGGAACGGTAGGTTATACCGGTTCAGTGAAACAGGACTGAAACGAGGGTGACTCGGTTCAAAAATGGACTTTGTCCACTAAGATAGTCTTGGAAATGAGTCTTGACTAATAAGATATGATTCTCTATGATTATGTGTTTATTCCACAAAGTTTCATGTTTTAAGTTATGATTATTGGTAATTCATTTCACTACTATGATTTATCCCATGTTATGAAATTATGCTCTCTTTTGCAGGTTAAGATTTCCAAAATGTTATATTCTTATGAAAATGATGTGATTGATATTTCTTTTGTTTACCCTTACTGAGCATTTGAGCTCACCCTTTTATGTTTTCTTTTCCCCAGGATATAAAGAAAGGTTTTAGGTAAAAAAAAGGAAGATCTTTTTGGGAGATGTTGAAGATCTTTCACCATGATTAGAAGATTATATTCTGAGTTTCCAAAGACACTAAACTATTATGGTCCTTGTGTGTTTGTTTTTATTATGTATTAATTATTCCGCAAAAGTAATGTAATATTCATGTACGTCAAGCTTCGGGTCTCTACAGTTGGTATTAGAGGAAAGGTTTAGTCAACCTTTGGAAACTAGGATGCGAGAACTTTAGTGAGATCCCTAGAGATATTTCTAAGGTATGTCTAGGGATGTACCTAAGGTTAAGTATAAGTATAGGTTATAGTCCTAGAATTACGCTAACGATCATATAATTAAACCTAAGATGTTAGATATTGAAGGTACTCACCCTTTATTATGTTGTTTTCCCTAGCATGATTTTTGCCTCTCACACTATTCTTTTTGAGTTTTAGACGATGGCTGGAAGCCGAAGGAACCGTGCTGATCAATGCAATGGACAATGCAATGATTGTCCTCCTGAACAAGCAAATGTTATGGGAGATGGAGTGCAAAATATTATTGCTATACTTACACAAGCTATGAATCATTTTGGACTTCCAAATGAGCAGAGAAGGGAACGATATTCTATTGATTCCTTCATGAGGCAACGTCCACCTTCTTTTAGTGGGTCTTATGATTCACTTGTTGCTGAACAATGGATCAGTACTACTGAAAAGATATTTTCAATTCTTCAATGTTATGAACATGATAAAGTCATCTTAGCAGTACATCGTTTGGAAGGTGAAACTGATCAATGGTGGAATCTTATCAAGAATACGAGGCAAAGAGATGAAATTGAGTCCATGGAATGGGACAAGTTCAAGAACTTATTTTTCAATAAGTACTTCCCCCGTATTCTTCGAACAAAGATGGAGAAGGAGTTTCTTGAACTAAAGAAAAAGGATGATGAATCTTTTGGTATATACGAAGCGAATTTTACAAGGCTTGCAAGGTATGCATCTGGATTTATCATCCAACCTGAAAGTAAAGTTGATCGATTCTTCAGTGGCTTAAAACCAAATCTTCGAAGGGAATTAGCTATAAGAGACTTCAGTAGCTATGAAGAAATTGTGCGTTGTGCTATCAAGGTAGAAATGGAAGTTGGTGTTACTTATCCATCTAGTAGTTTTGACAAGAAACGAAAGATGGAGTTCAAGGAGAAATCTTAGAATAATGGTGAAAAGAAGATGAATGTTTCCTTATGCTCAAAGTGTTGAAAGAAGCATGGTGGAGATTGTCTTAAAGGGACAAGTAAATGTTTCAAATGTGGAAAGGAAGGTCATCAGGCGTTTGAATGCCACAATGATGGGAAGAAGATGTCTAATGATGCAAACAAAGGAAGGGATACACAGAATGAACCTACTACACTTCAATGTTTTAAGTGCAAGGAGATGTGACATTATGACAATAAATTCCCTAATCCAAGGGTTAGTGATGATCGACATGAGCAACCACTTAAGGCAAAGGACAAAGGGAAGTCACATGTGATCACAATTGGTGATGTTGAATATGACAACAATGTGGTGGAATGATTAAGTGTTTATGTAATGGGATTCCAAAATAATGTTGAGTATTGGAATATTTATGTATTGGTCTATTGTGGTTTTCAATAATTTTATGGTACCGGTAACCATGGAAAGTGATTGAGATATTTTTGAAAAAAATATGATATGCGCATAATGAAGGGAAAATGAGAAAATGAAATATTTGATAGTATTCATGAGCTCATGATTGATATAAGGACTAAGTGATATCATGGTTTGAGCATATAGAATTTTTAGGATTTTGGTATATGGAAAGTGTTAACTTTTAACTACATTAATGTTTTCACTAAGGTTCAATGGGTATTCATTTTTCAAGAGAATACATGATTAGGGCATTCGAATGTTTGGAATGTGACCAACAAGACATATCTCATGATATATGGGGATAAACGATGGTATTAACATGCTTGTTATATGAACTCTTTGGTAATCATTTTCACTATAATATGAAATTGGACAGCAGTATTATGGATAAGCCTAAAGATTGGAATGGACTATGTTGGACATAAGTTAGTATTGTTTAAGGATAAAAGTTTTTTTCGATATTATTGATGGGATGTTATAGTAATGTAGTTTTAGAAAAAGGACAACCTGCTGGACGGGCGACAGCCCATCGCGTCGGACAAGGCTGTGGGAATCGAACCCACAACCGAACTGCGACTGGCCTTTATCGCTTACCACTGGCCTACAAGAAGTCCCTGTTTAGTAGAAAATAGTTTTATTATATTAAGCAGTATGATATATGAAGTATAAGTCCATTTTAGGAACTATATATGATTAATCTCACTATAGATGGACTTATGTATTTTTTGATAACTTTTCTAACCTTTTGTTTGAGACAGATGGAATGACGCATCATTCTATCACATGATCTGCTAACACATCACGAATGACAAATTCAACTTCATTTCCTTAAGATATGAAGTGGAAATTGTCCAAAGAATGACAAACGGCGAGACTATACCAAAATCATGAAAGTATTTCTTCTAATTCCAATTTCATCAACTTTAGGGAAATGATCTTGAAAACCAAAAATGTTGTCCTAGTGCTCTTATATCTGATGAATTAGATGGTACCTTAGATCATCACAAATTTATGGCTTTGTGATTGCTGGATTTTCCATAGCCATGTTCTCTACCACTCTCCATCAGAACATGATGGTTAGATTTCTCTTCCATATCCATATTTTCACCTATGTGGAAACCCAATGATTAGTTTATTTGGGTAATCGTTACATTTCATACTTTAGTTTTTAAAGCCAAGTTTTGGTATTCCTTTTTACGATGTGGGTTTTTATTAAAGAAACTTTCGAGTAGTAAACCATTTATAACCCCGACGAATTTTGGGGGTGAAATTCATTTTAAGGGGGGTAGAATGTAACAACCCGAGATTTTATAAAAAAATATTCGTTTTAATTTCATTAATGTCTTGTGTTGTATGCTACACCAAAAGGAGCTTGCTCAACATGCATCCTTGACTTGCCTTGCATTACACGCAATCGCGACCTTCCTCAATAGCGTGTGTAGTACGCAATACCGAGTTTCACTAAACAACGATATGCTATTAAAATATTATTAAAACTAGCCATTATGAATAGTAATAACCACCTTTTAAAATTTTAGAAATTTTAGCTCTCAAAATGGACTTCATTTTTGGATTCGGAGTATTGAATTTATCCTAAGGTGAAATTTTGGTACTTTTCGGATAACTTTCATATTCTGATGAATAGTGAAAATTACTAAATTATAATTAAAAACAACTTTTTTAATCGAAATAATTAATAGTGATAAATTATTAATTTGAGTGGTTTTAAAGTATATTTAGAATATATTTTTACAATTTAATACAATTTTGGTCATTGGATGTAATTTCACATTTAAACCAGTCATAAACAAGTGTCAATCTTTTGATAGTTATTATCTCTTAAGAACACGCTATTTGTTTTGACGATGTGAATTAATTTTTAAATTAATTAATGCAACTGATATGTTTTGAATTTGATAAAATAGACATAATTTTTGAATTCATGATATCAAATATAGCTTAGATCTAATTTTTGGTATTTTTCTAGAAACTTTCATTTTTTTGATGAATAGTGAAACCACTAAGTGGTAGTTAAAAAACTGAATTTTTCATAAAACTTAATTTTACCACTTCTGTGAGTGGAATTTCAAAAATCCGAGAGACACGGTTAATATCAATGACTAAAATTTGGTTCAATGAGATGAAAATAATTTTTGGTGAATAGTAACTTTTTACTTTTTTTTACCACGGTTAAAAGTAAATAGGGTAATTAAGGGTAAAAATGATATTATTATTACCCTAACACATGTCCTAATTCTATTGGACAAGTGTAATTTGACCAAAAACAACCTTAGGAATAAAATATGACCATTTAGGCCCACTTGGATTAGATTAGGACATTTATTATTAATTTATTTAAAGAAGGGTTAAAATAGTTAAAATCAAAGTTTAATAAGTAAATCATTTTTAATATGGGGTTATACATAAGATAAATTAGACTATAAATATTCATTAGAAATATAAAAATATTTCCTACATAATGGTATTTTATTTTTAATTTTTAGACATTAAATAATTTAATTTATTTATATATACAAAGATGATGCAGTAATTATCTTATTAATGAAATACTGACATAATTGATATTATAAATACCTAAATAAGTATAATTTGAGACTTTTTATGAATTAAACTAATTTTCTAGGTTAATATGACATGTTATTATTAAGTTAATTAACTTTGGTCTAAGTAATCATTCTGTTATGAGTTTCAAAAAAATCAACTATTGAATAGTGTCAAAATTGACATAAAATAGTTTTTAAAACAAATATTATATTATTAATTGTTATTTTATTCCTAAAAATCTAAGGTTCGGCCAAATGACTTAGATAAGGTTATATATATTAATAAAACACAACTTGGGGGTCGCTTGGGTGTATATTGTAAGTTTATTAACTATATAATATAAAAATACAAAGTGACATGGTAAATGTCAATCTAATTAACTAAGAGTTAAAAATAAAAGATAAGGTTAATATAGGAACATAAACTTGTCTAAATTATATTGGATGAGAGGATTTCAACCCATCCCCACCTTAGCTTCAAAATAAATCAATTTGGAGCTATTTAAAACCGAATTTGACTTTATAATAAAATAATAGTTTTTGTTATTCCAAAGGTACCCCTCTCCTCCCTTATAAAAGGGAACCTCCTCCCTCTCTTCCTCACACAACATTGAGCCTTCAAGCTCGGCCAACCCCTACCAAATTATCTTCTCCACTTCCCAAGCAATATCCTAGAGGTTCTGGTCTTCCTCAAAGACCAATTTTAGTTCCCTAAAGGGAGATCTCAAAGAGGCGCTTCAAAGAAGAGGTAATGTCCATTACCGATTATTTTATCTTTATTTCTTATTCCACTTCTTCTTCTTAGGTTGTTTCATTATGAATTAATAACATCAGTATCACTAATATACTGATATATTATTATAAGTATGAAACAGCCCTATTTCACCATCTATCCATCCTACGGAAAACGAAATCACCGCGCGTGCGTACGCACGGAATACCGTCTCCACGCCGTGGTGAAATCTATTTTCCACCACCACCTTACTTGGATGGGTATAATGGTGTAAATAATGACTATATATGACTATTATAAAGTGAAATTGATTCTGAAATAGTATACATACACTCCAATACAATTCCAAGATCATAGGAATGATATCATCACTCGTGCGTACGTACGGAATACCGTCTCCACGATGTGATGCTACTTGTTTTACATGATCTTCATTTCATAATGATTATATAAATGAATTGAATGAATTAATATGATATATATTACACTAATACCATTCTGGAAATGAGGTATCTATAACCTAAAGAGAAGAATAAGAATTTATTCGACAAAACACGCATAAGAACAAAAAGTAATAAACACCCGAATAACAAGTAGTAATGAAATATTACTAATAATAAGCTAAGAATATGACCATATATGATATCATAAAAATAAGTATGATTCTGTAATAAGTCAATAACATTATTTAAATCATTATACAGGAGGTTCGGACACTTACAAAACATATCGGACCAAAGGTAAGGGAAAATATCACAATCTCATTTTTATCCGAGATTGTTTATACTTTGAAATTTACTGGGGTGTATTTTATCATCCACATCCATGTTTCCTCAATATGTAATATTATTTATATCCACCTACAATTGTTTAAATCCAATTTTACCCTTCAATGAGTTTTTAGTAAAAGATATGAAAGAAATATTTTTTCGTTTTTCGTACGAGGTACTTTTTGACTTTTCCGATAAAAGTACGAAGAATGTTTTTTTAAACTTATACGGCATGAATAGATTTTTAAAAACATTATTTCCAAGAAGATTCCTTTACAAGTTTTCAAGTTTATTTTTAATCAACTTATTTTAGTTTATAATTGTACGACATGTTAAGAAAGGAAAAGTGTTTTTGAAGCCGAAATGATATTTTCCTCAAGAATGGAGTTCAAGTGTTTTATCAAAATTATTTTCCATCTAAGATAATAAAGGGTTATATTTTTATACCTATTATTACATTTATTTGATTATGCTGTGATGGAATTATATTTTTATGAATTCCTTTATCTTATATGAATTGTTTTATGATGTCACGATGTTCAAGAATCCCATTTTTATTACATGGGTTATTCTATGATGTATGGTTTTTGATTTTTTTTGGCACACATAAGAATGGTATAATTATGAGATGGGTGGGACCTATATCTCCCTCCAATGCATTGGTTATAGATTTTATATCTCATGAGATAGACATGGCTGGAATGGTAGGTTATACCGATTCAGTGAAACAGGACTGAAACGAGGGTGACTCGGTTCAGAAATGGACTTTGTCCACTAAGATAGTCTTGGCAATGAGTCTTGACTAATAAGATATGATTCTCTATGATTATGTGTGTATGCCACAAAGTTTCATGTTTTAAGTTATGATTATTGGGATTTCATTTCACTACTATGATTTATCCCATGTTATGAAATTATGCTCTCTTTTGCAGGTTAAGATTTCCAAAATGTTATGTTCTTATGAAAATGATGTGATTGATATCTCTTTTGTTTACCCTTACTGAGCATTTGAGCTCACCCTTTTATGTTTTCTTTTCCCCAGGATATAAAGAAAGGTTTTAGGTAAAAAAAAGGAATATATTTATGGGAGATGTTGAATATCTTTCACCACGATTAGAAGATTATATTCCGAGTTTCCAAAGACACTAAACTATTATGGTCCTTGTGTGTTTGTTTTTCTTATGTATTAAGTATTCAGCAAAAGTAATGTAATATTCATGTACATCAAGCTTAGGGACTCTACAGATCCTCATCATCTGTGAGACACACAACCATATTACCATCCCATTAGGCTTAATCATCTCATGACTGCCCATATTTACCTTGTGAAATAAACCAGGCTACTCAAAACTCATCCCAATCCCCAGTTTCTATCCTGAACCACTCAAAATATTAACTAGTACCTCCACCCCTTTTTGGCATAGTTTTATTAAAAACCGTCGATAAATAAAGTGTAAGAGTGCACTTGTTCTATATCTAGGAGGCTCAATGCTAATCTATACCTTTCTTCAGGGATATCATCGTCCCTACCCTTATACTATGTTCCATAAAAATAGGTAGTTATGCACACTCATTCATAAAAAAACATATAAATTTGTATTACAGGGACCACCTATCATGAATACAATGTTACCACCCTCATGATTCTCTTTACAATCTCAAATAAGATATTCCATACATTATCCAAGATCACATCAAAACTATATATTCTAACTCAAAACACTACATCTAAATAATTAATTATTAAACTTTATAATCAATTATTCAATTTAATCCAAAGAGGAATAATATTCATAAAACTCACCAGGAATCATCACAACCATAAGAAACCTTGAGAATTAATCCTTATGGGATCTACTTTATCTAATATGAGAAAAATTCCCATAAAGCTGGGATTATTACACTATGCTATTTTTAAATCATCACTGAAACCCTATCCAAAATGTAACACCCCGAGATTTTATGAGATATATTATTTTTAATTTCTTTGATGTCTTCTATTATACACTACACCAAGATTAGCTTGTACTATACGCAACACCGTATTAGCTTGCAGTATACACAACACTATTCTTGGCTCGTGTTACACACAATTTCAAGTTTGTTTTGTGGAAATTATTCTACGCAACATTAAGTATAGATTTTTTTTAATGTATAAATGAAATAAGTTTTGATTATGTTATACGCAACACCATACGAAGCTTTCACTACACGCAGCCCTGACTTGGCTTGCATTACACGCAATCAAGACCTTCTTCAATAGCGTGTGTAGTACGGAATACCAAGTTTCACTAAACGAGATATTATTATAATATTATTATGAAGTACCCATTATGAATAGTAATACCCACTTTTTGAAATTTTATAAATTTTATATTTCAAAATGGAATTTATTTTTGGATTCAGAATATTGAAATTATCCTAGGGTGAATTTTTGGTATTTTTCTGAAAACTTTCAATTTTTGATGAATAGTGATAACACTGGGTTACTATTTAAAAACCGAATTTTTATTTAAATAATTATTTATTTTATTTAAATTTATTTTAGGTCAAAATTGATGCATAATAACTATATAAGTTCAATGTAATTCATTTGAGTCATTTTATAATAATTTTAGATATATAAAAATTTTATTGAACTTTTCACCGTCTTTACCCACCTCCTAGGAGAATTTGAAAATTTACATAAAACTTAATTTTACCACTTCTGTGAGTGGAATTTCAAAAATCCAAGAGACATGGTTAATATAAAGGAGTAAAATTTGGTTAAATAAGATAAAAATAATTTTTGGTGAATAGTAACTTTTTACTTTTATTTACCACGGTTAAAAGTAAATAAGGTAATTAAGGGTAAAAATGATATTATTATTACCCTAACACATGTCCTAATTCTATTGGATAAGTTTAATTCGACCAGAAACAACTTTAGGAATAAAATATTACCCTTTAGGTCCACTTGGATTAGATTTGGACACTTATTATTATTTTATTTAAAGAAGAGTTAAAATAGTTAAAATTAAAGTTTAATAACTAAAACATTTTTAATATAGGGTTATAAATAAGATAAATTCGACTATAAATATTCATTATAAATATAAAAATATTTCCTAAATAATGGTATTTTATTTATAATTTTTAGACATTAAATAATATAATTTATTTATCACACAATGATGATGCAGTAATTACCTTATTAATGAAATATTAACATAATTGATGTTATAAATACCCAAATAAATGTAATTTGAGACTTTTATGAATTACACTAATTTTATAGGTTAATATGACATGTTATTACTGATTAAATTAGCTTTTTTAGAACTAATCATGTTGTTATTATTTTCAAAAAAATCAATTACTAAATAGTGTCAAAATTGACATAAAATAGTTTTTAAAACAAATATTTTATTATTAATTGTTATTATATTCCTAAAAATATAAGGTTTATCCCAATGACTTATTTAAGGTTATATATATTAATAATGAACCACTTGGGGTTATTTTGTCTTGTTATAGTAATTTTATTAACCATATAGTGTAAGAAAACAAGAAGACATGAAAAGTTAAATTGTTTAACTTAGAGTTAAATCTAAATGATAAGGTTAAAATAGTAACCTAAACTTGTCTGAAACCTATTGGTTGAGAGGATTTCTACCCATAACAACTTTATTTTCGAAATAAATCAATTTTTAGCTATTATAAACCGAATATGACTTTATTATAAAAAAATATTTTAAGTTTTTCCAAAGGTGCCCCTCTCCTCCCTTATAAAAAGGGCTCCCCTTCCCTCTTCTCTTCACACCCTTTTGAGCCTTGAAGCTCGGCCAAACCCTGCCAATTACTCTTCTAAACCTCTCTAGTTATATCATAGAGGTTCTGGTCTTCTCAAAATACCAAATCTAGTGCCCTAAGAAGAAGTTTAACGGAGGTGCGTCGAGGAAGAGATAATCTCTTCTACCGAATCTTTCAATTTTCTTTCTTCTTCTACTTCCTCTTCTTTAGTTTTTTCATTATAAAGTAATAACATCAGTATTAATTATATATTTATATTTTATTGTAAATATTAAACAACCCTATTTCACATTCTATCCATCCTACGGAAAATGAAATCACCGCGCGTGTGTACGTACGGAATACCGTCTCCATGCCTTGGTGTAATCAGTTTTTCCACCACCACCTTAATTGGATGGGTATAATGGTGTAAAGAATAACTATATATGATTATTATAACATCATACTGATTCTAAGATATTATATCATCCACTCCAATTCTATTAAATAATTATGGGAATGATATCATCGCTCATGCGTACGTACGGACTACCGTCTCCACGACGCGATGTGATTAATTCTCCATGTTAACCATTCAAGAATAATTATAAAGTATATATAATGAAAAATAATGAAATATATGACATGATAAAGCTACTAGATTTATGTATATATATATATGTCATCTACTTACTTCCATTCAAGTCAATAAGGAAAGGAAAACAGTGTTCATGCGTACGTACGAGCTACCGTCTCCATGAACGGTGTATTTCATTTCATTTATCTATATATTATATATATATATACTGAACATATATGATATATAAATCATGATTTACACTCTGGAAGTAATTAAATCATTATATAAGTAATAATAATATCAATAACAACAAGTCTAAACACATACGATAAATAAAACAATTTTACCCAAAATGCTACTTTAACATGGAATTTACAAAAGAACGGATAATATAAAGTCATAAGTGAACCATATATGATATCATAACAATGAATATTATTCTGTAATAAGTCAATGACATTATTTAAATCATTATACAGGAGGTTCAGATACGTACGAAGCATATCAGACCTAAGGTAAGGGATAACTTTTCCAATAACATTTTTATCCGAGATTGTTTATTCGTAAGTGTTTACTGGGGTTATATTTATCATCCATGTCCCTGTTTTATAATAATGGTTTCATGTATGTTTAAATGTTTTTACCCATTTTTTACTTTTACTACATGGTATGTAAGGAATCTTTCTTTTTTTACCATACAAGGTACTTTTTGAATTTTTCAAAAAAAGTACAAGAAGAATGTTTTTTAACTTATATGTCAAGAACAGATTTTTACGGTTTCATAACACCTTATTTTCATGAAGTTTACTCAACAATATTTCATTGTTATTTTCAATAAAATCCTTTTCTTTTAAAATTGCATGGAATTTTTTGAAAAGAAAATGATTTTAAAGAAGAAATGATATCTTCCTCAAGAATTATTTTCAAGTGTTTTATCAAAACCATTTTCCATCTAAGATGACATTACTTCTTATGTGTATGTTTCAAGTATAATATCTCTATGATTTATATGGTTTCACTTTTCTTATGATGAAATGATATCAATTTGTTTTATATGGAATATGTTATGATGGGATGATGTTTATGAAACCCATTTTTATTCTTTGGGTTATGATGAATGATTTATGTTTATATTGTGGCACAAGTAAGAATGATTTCATTATGAGATGGGTGGGACCTATATCTCCCTCCAATGCATTGGGTAAAGATTTATATCTCACGAGATAGACATAGCTGGAACAGTAATTTAATCCGGTTCAGTGATACATGACAGGAACGAGGAGTGAACTCGATTTAGTAAGGGACTTTGTCCACTAAGATGGTCTTAGTAGGAATGCCTTGGCTACTATAGGAATCATATCATGTGCTTAATGGTTTTCCACAATTAAATGTTTTATTCCCATTCTATTTTATCATGATTAATGTTCTTTTATGACTTATAACTTACGTACTTCCAAGATTTATTTCACAACTCAATATTTTGATGTGTAAACTTTATGTTCATGTTTTGAAGTTCAAATGTATATGGTTTGTTTTATTTTCTCCATGCTTACCATTACTAAGCATTTGAGCTCACCCTTTATATGTTTTCCTTTCCCCAGGATATAAATAAAGGTTTTAGGTAATAAAACAAAAGGGGAAGATCTTTATATGAGATATTTAAGATCTTTCACCATGATTAGAAGATTATGTTTCGAGTTTCCAAAGACACTAAACTATTACGGTCCTTGTGAGTTTGTTTTTGTTATGTATTAAGTATTCTGAAAAAGTAATGTAATGTCCATGTATGTCAAGCTTTGGGTCTCTACAGTCAGTATCAGATGAAAGGTTTATTTAACCTTTGGAAACTAGGATGCAAAAACATTAGTGAGATCCCTAGAGATATTTCTAAGGTATGTCTAGGGATGTCCCTAAGGTTAAGTATAAGTATAGGTTATAGTCCTAGAATTACGGTAACAATCTTATAATTTACCCCTAAGATGTTATATATTGAAGGCACTCCCCATTTATTATGTTGTTTTCCCTAGCATGATTTTTTCCTCTCACACTATTCTTTTTGGGTTTTAGATGATGGCTAGAACCCGAAGGAACCGTGTTGATCAATGTAATGGACAATGCAATGATTGTCCTCATGAACAAACCAATGTTATGGGAGATGGAGTGAAAAATATTATTGCTATACTTACACAAGATATGAATCATTCTGGACTTCCAAATGAGCAGATAAGGGAACAATATTCTATTGAGTCCTTTATGAGGAAACGTCCACCTTCTTTCAGTGGGTCTTCTAATCCACTTGTTGCTGAAAAATGGATCAGTACCATTGAAAAGATATTTTCCATACATCACTGTTCGGAACATGAAAAATTCATTCTGGCTATTTACTGTTTAGAATGTAAAGTAGATCAATGGTGGAATATAATTAAGAATACGAGGCCCCGAGATGAAATTGAATCCATGTAATGGGATGAGTTCAAGAACTTATTTTTCAATAATTACTTCCCTCATATTCTTTGAACAAAGATGGAAAAGGATTTCCTTGAGCTTAAGCAAAAGGATGATGAATATGTTGGTATATATGAAGTGAATTTTACAAGGATTGCAAGGTATGCATCTGGCTTTATCATCCAACCTAAAAGTAAAATTGATCGATTCTTCAGTGGCTTAAAACCAAGTCTTCGAAGGGCATTAGCTATAAGATACTTCAGTACCTATGAAGAAATTGTGCATTGTGCTATCAAGGTAGAACTGGAAGTTGGTGTTACATATCCATCTCATGGTTTTGACAAGAAACGAAAGATGGAGTTCAAGGAAAAATCTTAGAATAATGGTGAAAAGAATATGAAGGTTTATTTATGTTCAAAGTGTGGAAAGAAGCATGGTGGAGATTGTCTTAAAGGGACTAGAAAATGTTTTAAGTGTGGAAAAGAAGGTCATTGAGTAGTTGAGTGTCTAAGTAATGGAAAAAGGGTTGCTAATGATGTGAATAAAGAAAATAATGTAGAGAATTATCCACCAACACTTCAATGCTTCAAGTGCAAGGAAATGAGGCATTATGATAATCAATGCCCTAATCCAAGGGTTAATGATGATCGGCGTGAGAAAACTCTTAAGGAAAAGGATAAAGGGAAGTCACATGCAATCAATATTTGTGATGTTGAGTATGAAAATGATGTTTTGGAATGATTAAGTATTTATGTAATGGGATTTCAAAATAGTATCATGGAATCTCATTTATGGTATCGTGGAATTTTGGAATATCTATGTATTGGATTTCAATAATTATATGGTACTGGTAACCATGAAAAGTGATTGAAATATTTTTGGAAAGAATATGATATGCGCATAATGAAGTGATAAAGAAAAAATAAAATGAGGTCATGACTGATATAAGGACAAAGTTATATCATTGTTTGAGTATATAGAAATTTTTGGGATTTTGGTATGTGGAAAGTGTTAAATTTTGACAGCATTAATGTTTTCACTAAGGGTCAATGGGTATTCATTTTTCAAGAGAATACATGATTAAGGTATTCAAATGTTTGTAATTTGACCAACAAGATATATCGTATGATATATTGGGGATAAATGATGGTATTCACAAGCTCGGCAGATGACATTTCTAGTAATTGTTTTCTTTATACTATGAGCTTAGACAGAAGTATTTTGGATAAGCCTAAAGATTGGAATGGATTATGTTAGACATAAGTCAATATTTTTTAAGTCTAGAATTTTTTTTGATATTATTTATGGAATGTTATAATAATGTAGTTTTAGAAAAAGGACAACCTCCAGGACGGGCGACAACCCGTCGCGTTGGACAAGGCTGTGGGAATCGAACCCACAACCGAAGTGCGACATGCCTTTATCGCCTACCACTGGCCTACAGGAAGTACCTGGTTAGTAGAAAATAGTTTTATTTTATTAAGCAGTATGATATATGAAGTATAATTCCATTTTAGGAACCGTATATGACTAATCTCACTATAGATGGACTTATGTATTTTTGATAACTTTTTCTAACCTTTTGTTTGAGACAGATGGAATGACCTATCATTCTATCACATGATCTAATAAAAATTCACAAATGACAAATTCAACTTCATTTCTTTAAGATATGAACTGGAAATTATCCATGGAACGACCAACGATGATATTGTACCAAAATCAATAAAGTATTTCTTCTAATTCAAATTTCTACAACTTTAGGGAAATGATCTTGAAAACCAAAAATGTTGTCCTAGTGCCCTTATATATGATGAATTAGATGGTACCTTAGATCATAAAAAATTTATGGCTTTGTGATTGTTGGATTTTTCATAGCCATGTCCTCTACCACTCTTCATCAGAAGTTGATGGTTATATTTCTCTTCCTATCCATATTTTCACCTATGTTGTCCTATGTGGAAACCCAGTGCTGAGTTACTTTGGGTGACTGTTATGATTCTAAATTCCCTTTTTAAAATGATGTTTTAGTACTCCTTTTTACGATGTGTGTTTCTATGAAAGAAACTTTCAAGTAGTAAACCATTTATAACCCTGACGAATTTCGAGGGCGAAATTCATTTTAAGGGGGGTAGAATGTAACACCCCGAGATTTTATGAGATATATTATTTTTAATTTCTTTGATGTCTTCTATTATACACTACACCAATATTATATTATACTATACGCAACACCGTATTAGCTTGCAGTATACGCAACACTATTCTTGGCTCATGTTACACACAATTTCAAGTTCGTTTTGTGGATATTATTCTACACAACATTAAGTATAGATTTTGTTTAATATATAAATGAAATAAGTTTTGATTATGTTATACGCAACACCAAACAGAGCTTTCACTACACGTAGCCCTGACTTGGCTTGAATTACACTCAATCAAGACCTTCTTCAATAGCGTGTGTAGTACGCAATACAAAGTTTCACTAAACGAGATATTATTATAATATTATTATGAAGTAGCCATTATGAATAGTAATACCCACTTTTTAAAATTTTATAAATTTTATCTTTCAAAATGGACTTCATTTTTGGATTCAGAATATCGAAATTAGCCTAGGGTGAATTTTTGGTATTTTTCTGAAAACTTTCAATTTTTGATGAATAGTGAAAACACTAGGTTACTATTTAAAAACCGACTTTTTATTTAAATAATTATTTATTTTATTTAAATTTATTTTAGGTCAAAATTGATACATAATACCTATATAAGTTCAATTTAATTCATTTGAGTCATTTTATAATAATTTTAGATATATAAAAATTTTATTGAACTTTTCACCGTCTTTTCCCACCTCCTAGGAGAATTTGAAAATTTACATAAAACTTAATTTTACCACTTCTGTGAGTGGAATTTCAAAAATCCAAGAGACACAGTTAATATCAAGGAGTAAAATGTGGTTCAATAAGATAAAAATATTTTTTGGTGAATAGTAACTTTTTACTTTTATTTACCACTATTAAAAGTAAATAGGGTAATTAAGGGTAAAAATGATATTATTATTACCCTAACACATGTCCTAATTCTATTGGATAAGTTTAATTCGACCAAAAAAACCTTAGGAATAAAATATTACCCTTTAGGTCCACTTGGATTAGATTAGGACACTTATTATTATTTTATTTAAAGAAGAGTTAAAATAGTTAAAATCAAAGTTTAATAACTAAAACATTTTTAATATAGGGCTATACATAAGATAAATTCAACTATAAATATTCATTATAAAGATAAATAAATTTCATACATAATAGTATTTTATTTATAATTTTTATACATTAAATAATTTAATTTATTTATGACACAAAGATGATGCAGTAATTACCTTATTAATGAAATATTAACATAATTGATGTTATAAATACCCAAATAAATGTAATTTGAGACTTTTTATGAATTAAACTAATTTTATAGGTTAATATGACATGTTAGTACTGATTCAATTAAATTTTTTAGAACTAATCATGATTTTATAATTTTCACAAAAATCAATTACCAAATAGTGTCAAATTTGACATAAAATAGTTTTTTAAAACAAATATTATATTATTAATTGTTATTATATTCCTAAAAATATAAGGTTCGGGAAAATGACTTAGATAAGGTTATATATATTAATAATGAACCACTTGGGGCTAGTATGTCTTGTTATAGTAATTTTATTAACCATATAGTGTAAGAAAACAAGAAGACACAGTAAAAGTTAAGTTGTTTAACTTAGAGTTAAATATAAATGATAAGGTTAAAATAGTAACCTAAACTTGTCTAAAACCTATTTTTTGAGAGGCTTTCGACCCATCCCCACTTTATCTTCTAAATAAATCAATTTTAAGCTATTATAAACTGAATATGACTTTATTATAAAATAATATTTTACGTTTTTCCAAAGGTGTCCCTCTCCTCCCTTATAAAAAGGGCACCCCTTCCCTCTTCTATTCACCCCATTTTGAGCCTTGAAGCTTGGCAAAACCCTTAAAATTAATCTTCTCAACCTATCTATTTATATCATAGAGGTTCTGTTCTTCTCAAAAGACCAACTCTCGTGCCCTAAGAAGAAGTTTAAAGGTGGTGCGTCGAGGAAGAGGTAATCTCTTCTACCGGCTCTTTCAAGTTTCTTTATTCTTATACTTCCTATTATTTAGTTATTTCATTATAAAGTAATAAAATAAGTATTAATTATATACTTATATGTTATTATAAATATGAAACAACCCTATTTCACCTTCTATCCATCCTACGGAAAATGAAATCACCGTGCGTGTGTACGTACGAAATACCGTCTCCACGCCGTGGTGTAATCAGTTTTTCCACCACCACCTTACTTGGATGGGTATAATGGTGTAAAGAATAACTATATATGATAATTATAACACAATACTGATTCTAATATATTATATCATCCACTAAAATTCTATTCAATAATTATGGGAATGATATCATCGCTCGTGCGTACGTACGGACTACCATCTCCACGACCCGATGAGATTCATTCTCCATGTTAACCATTCAAGAATGATTATAAATTATATATAATGAAAAATAATGAAATATATTACATGATAAAGATACTATATTTATGTATATATATATTTCATCTACTTATTTCCATTCAAGTCAATAAGGAAAGGAAAACAGCGTTCATGCGTATGTACGGCCTACCGTCTCCATGAACGGTGTATTTCATTTCATTTATCTATCTATTATATATATATATACTGAATATATATGATATATAAATCATGATTTACATTCTGGAAGTAATTAAATCATTATATAAGTAATAATAATATCAAGAACAACAATTCCAAACACGTATGATAAATAAAACGATTTTACCCAAAATGCTGCTTTAACATGAAATTTACAAAAGAATGGGTAATATAAAGTCATAAGTGAACCATATATGATATCATAAAAATGAATATGATTCTTTAATAAGTCAATGACATTATTTAAATCATTATATAGGAGGTTCGGATATGTACGAAGCATATCAGACCTAAAGTAAGGGATAACTTTTCCAATCTCGTTTTTATCCAAGATTGTTTATTCGTAAGTATTTTCTAGGGTTATATTTATCATCCATGTACCTATTTTATAAAAATGGTTTCATTTATGTTTAAATTCATTTTTACCCATTTTTTTTACTTTTACTACATGGTATGTAAGGAATCTTTCTTTTGTTTACCATACGAGGTACTTTTTGACTTTTCTGGAAAAAGTACGAGAAGAATGTTTTTTTAACTTATACGGAAAGAACAGATTTTTACGGTTTCATAACGTGTTATTTTCATGAAGTTTACTCAAAAATATTTCATGTTTATTTTCAATAAAATCCTTTTCTTTTAAAATTTTATGGATTTTTTTGAAAAGAAAATGATTTTTAAGAAGAAAGTATATTTTCCTCAAGAATTATTTTCAAGTGTTTTATCAAAACCATTTTCCATCTAAGATTAAATTACTTATTATGTGTATGTTTCAAGTATAATATCTCTATGATTTACATGGTTTCAATTTTCTTATGATGAAATGATATCCATTTTTTTATATGGAATATGTTATGTTGGGATGATGTTTATGAAACCCATTTTTATTCTTTGGGTTATGATGAATGATTTATGTTTATATAGTGGCACTAGTAAGAATGATTTAATTAAGAGATGGGTGGGACCTATATCTCCCTCCAATGCATTGGGTAAAGATTTATATTTCATGATATAGACATGGCTATGATGGTAAGTTAATCCAGTTCAGTGATACAGGACATGAACGAGGAGTGAACTCGATTCAGTAAGGGACTTTGTCCACTAAGATGGTCTTGGCAGCAATGCCTTGGCTACTATAGAAATCATATCATGTGATTAATGGTTTTCCACAATTAAATGTTTTATTCCCATGCTATTTTATCATGATTAATGTTCATTTATGACCTATTCCTTATGTACTGCCAAGATTTATTTCACAACTCAAGATTTTGATGTGTAAACTTTATGTTCATGTTTTGAAGTTCAAATGTATATGGTTTATTTTATTTTCTCCATGCTTACCCTTACTGAGAATTTGAGCTCAACATTTATATGTTTTCTTTTCCCTAGGATATAAAGAAACGTTTTAGATAAGAAAACAAAAGGGGAAGATCTTTATGGGAGATGTTGAAGATCTTTCACCACGATTAGAAGATTATGTTCCGAGTTTCCAAAGACACTAAAATATTACGGTCCTTGTGTGTTTGTTTTTGTTATGTATTAAGTATTCTGAAAAAGTAATTTAATTTCCATGTACATCAAGCTTTGGGTCTCTACACAAAATCACCACAAATTAGATGGATTTAAGGAAAAAATAATAGAAGAGGAAGATGGAGTAAATCACCTAGAAACCACTATGGAACACCATAAGAATGATCTTGCATCAATGGGGAGGAATAAGAGGAAGAAGAATGGGGAGGATCTATCCTAATGTCCCTACCCTATGTCTGCGTGTCCTACAACTTAAGGGGTATAACCACAAAATTATAGGTCCTCCCCTGATTTTAAAAGTGATCTTGATGGTTGGTCACAACATGATCGTGAGGGCCATGTTGCAACACACCTTCACCTCACCGTGTCACGATGCAACCCTTCCAGGTTGTAGAGAATCAAACTAGGAAGAGTGATTGGCCCTTATCTTGCCTCTATCATAACATTTACTTTCCTATGACATGACATGAACACCCCTAGATTGGGGACCCAATCCTCGACCAACACCATCACGACACAACAACTCTAGGTTGCAACAAAATGCACATATACATTGCGGGGCCTAGAAATATAATCCATTTCCTCCCCTCTCATAGTCTGATGCCTCTAACTCCTATCCATGAGACACCCCTTGAAGAATTCCATCACAACATGACTTTAGGGTTGCAACATGACCTGCTACTACAAAAAAATTTCAAGAAAGGGGTCATCCTGATCCAACTCCAACATTCACCCAAGAACCCTAAATATATTTGGACCTCAATAAACATAAAAAATTATCTCAATGAGATATTTAAACCCATAAAATTCTGACTAGAGTCCCAATTTTAAGACCTTCCCATTCCCCAAGATCAAAAATTCAAATTCTATCTAAATAAAACAACCCAAAATCAATAGGTCATTACAAACTACCAACCACAACAATTATCATCCTCAAGAAGTTAAAATAGTTCTACAACCACAAACCCTAATCTACCATGGTCATTGATTCACCACTAAGTCACCATGTTCTACCCTAAAATTCCAAACATGTTTCTATTATGAAACTCCAAACACCAGGTGAATTATTCACCAAAAGCCAAGCTACCCACTCACCATCATCATAAACACTGAGATGGAATTCAACCATAACTGTCTATCCCAAAACACCAAAACACCAATAACCGACTCATCCATGTGACTATATTTATATCTACTATTAGACTCTGCTCATATGAGATATTTACACATCATGATGCTCCCCACTATAGGAATCACCTATAAGGAACACACTTCTAGTGGTCTATGTTCAATGCGGTTTCCACATTATCACACTCAATTTTATGTAATGTAACCACTAATTACTCCACTATATTAATTCTTCTAAAAACTCTTGGTTATATCCATTTGTGAACTATAGTATCTCCCAATAATTATTCTTTAACTCTTAGAGGTATTACATGATTTTCTAATTGTTCACACAAAAGTTTGAATTCGACACTAAATGTCATTCCACGGTTGGATCCTAAACCAACCTCACTAGCCATTATACTCTCACCCTGAGCATGAACTCACCTATGATCCAACTCACTCTTAGATCAAATAAACCACATCCCAATCCCAATGATGGAATCCATACCCCATGCATCACCACATCCAAATCCCAAACTTTTTTTTCAAGAAACCAAATCACATCGGGTCTTCCTACCCACATGCATCCCAATGTCATCTCGAACATCTCTCAAACCAGTGTCACCACATCCATGAAACTTCTGAAATGATTTTTTACACCCTAAACTAATTCAATGCTCCCAACTATGAGAGTATCCTCATTATCACCTTACTTAACTCAAACATTCAATATTTATGGACCATGCTCCATCTATTACCAAATGTAATATCTGGAGATGATTGAATTAATCATACCTTAGTGGCAATTTGAAACATCAATTACCACACATTCTCATCTTATTAAATAAATTACATTCCAATATTAGCTTAAATTCACCCACATTGAAGGTCACACCCTCCAATAGCCAATGGTTCACTCCCCACTATTTGGAATCCCTTACACTACTACTCGAGTGCAATTCTCAATAAGATCCATCATCATATGCATGTTTCCCCTTATAATCTATGATCATTATACCTAAAAACTTGTGTCAAAGACCATCTCAAATTTAACATACCATGGTATTTCCAACCATATACAATTTCACCACCTATCATAGGGAAAAATCTCTGATCCTAACCCCAAACATCAAGCCACCATGACCATATGAATTATTCCAATTCCATCAATACTTGAACCATGTGCGGGTCCTAAATAATCCATAATCCAAATAGTCACCACACATAACTAGCATTCCCTCACCCTCAAACAATAAGTATTTTACCAAAAATACATACTGACACTTACTATCCTCTTCCCAAGGAAGAGTCAATATCTAAAGAACCTTATCACCATTTCTTACTCATTTTCCAACTCAATATCATCCTAACCCAATAGGCACACACTCCCATACTATCCAGTCACACAAACTGAATAACTCTCCCATGAGTCATTTCATGTTAAACCTTGTATCATATTCCTAATAACTGACCATGATTATCATACATATCAATCTTATCTAACAAGTTTGAGGCATCTCACTCATTCCATGGCTAACCAGACGATCACCTTCCACCTGGGAATTTTTCTAAAACCACAAATGTATACCCACACTCTAGCCATCCTAGAACTAATAATTTAGGATAACGACCCCCTAGGGATAGGTATATGATCAATATTTACCTTTTAAACCTGATATAACTATCTTGGGGTGCTATATAAGATATTTTTTTCCTAATATAGTACAATAGATGACTAGGGCCATCTCACTTGAGAAGATTTTATAGTCAATCACCAACCATTCCCAATTCAATTATTATATTTTTTAGTGTTTCCTATTTTGTAAAAGATAATGAAATATTGGGGTTTTGTTTAAGCAATGAAAAACTATAAATTAAACACTCAAATTAAATATAGATAGAATTAATGTTGTTAGAAAGAAAGAAAATACTCCCAATAGAATCATCTTGAGGAAACCTTTATTTTCTCATGGTTATCCTCAAATCTACCTAATAAACACATTACATTGTATGTGTGGACACATTATTCTACATAAATTGTACATATACGATGTACTCAATAATTTATAAGTACATTACATATGCACATCATCCATTGAGTTAAAATAAAGTAGTTGAAGAAGCTATACCTAAGATAATTGTAGTGGGACCCCACTAACAATCATCCTCAATATAACCTAAAGTAGATAATAAATATTTAATATGAATTCATAGAGACTTGGGTTTAATATTTTATTCATCCCCTGAGAGGTTACTTAGGTTAATAACTCATTATATTGAGTATTATATATTGTAGTGAAGAATTAATGAGGAGAGACAATGAGAGATAGAAGCGAGAAAGATAAAAAAATCAGAGATATTTTTTTTATTAAAACCATGAAGCATGAGATTACATAATGAAATAAAATAAAATAATAAAAAAAAGTAATATAAAATTATAGCATAAATCTAGTGTGTGATTCCTTGAAAAACTCCATACTATATGAATCCCTTATTCAAAGGTGAATGATAAATATTTTTAGAGTGGAGGGGAGGCTAGTGTTATAAATGTTATCAAAAAGGAAAGTAAAAATATATTGAAACTAAATACTAAATTTTATAATATATATTTTACTATAATAATTACCAAACTAGAGGTTTATCTAGTTGAATGAAATCTTCTTTGTTTGAGTCCTCTTACTCTTTTTGAAATTTTATCCTAATACCAAAAAGTATGTAAATGTTATGGACTGATCATTGAAGTGATGTCTAGATTGATGAATCCAGTATAACATTGAATTTAGGGACCATAATTTCTATAAAAAATTATGATCTAGCTCAAGATTATAAAATAAAATATATATCCCAACATTTTTGTAATTTTTAAAAAAAAATTGAATTTAAAATTTATAACATATAATATTTTATAATAAAAATAATTGAGTGAAATTGAAAGGGAATAACTATAATTTATATATAGTTTCCAAATTCATTCTCTAATTAAAAATTCCTATTAAGCCATCTATTAAAAAGTATGTATTTACAAATTAATATCAAGGATGAATAAAAATTACTAAAAATAAACGATTAATCCATTTTCAAAATTCAACTGAAATTATTCTTATAATATAAAGATTTAATAATCACCCTTAAATTAGTAAATTTATGGGATTTAAAAATTTTTAATTCAAAGTAAAATTAATGAAAATATTAGATCTATTAATTACCCACACTTAAACATTGCACTCTTAGGAAATAAAAATAGTTCAATTAACAAAAATTATTATCTTTCCTTGGTACAAACATACAAACTAGAAAAGAAGAAAAACAAATATTTATCCATTATTGAAAATATCATGCCACCTCTATAAGTCATATCCATTTCCCACTTCAATTAGAGTAAAATTTAAAGTTCTATTTTTTTGAATATAATGTAATTTAGTGGAATTAATATTTTAACAAGTGGCACTATAAACAATTTCTCTTTTCTAAGTTCCTCATAACAAAGCTCTATTTTCCACATCCATGATACAACCCAAATGAAATTATTATAATTTAATTTTTCCTTATTCATCTAGTGTTAAATATCCCCTCACCTAAATCCATTCCTTTTTGATAATTTAGGCACTAATTTTTTTCTTTAATTTTTCCATTTTCCATTTTTTTTTGTTTTTAGCATCTACATATCTCAGAACTTCAAATGGGATCCTATTTTCCCATTTTCTATAGTTTTAAAGGACTTATATGAATGTATTTTTAGTTGGATCCCTAAGGTTTTATTTTTTAAAATAGAAAAGTTACTCAATATAGATTTTAAAATCCTAGTTTTATCATGTTATAATTTTTATTCTACTTAATTCTTTTCCATTAACAATACTTTTCCAAGTTCTAATTTTTTTCCATGAAATTAGTGTTATAACTTTCTCAGAAATAATATAAGTTCAAAAAATTAACATTCAATGAAACATTTAAAACTAACCCATCATTTTTCCATAGTCAAGATGAATTTTAAATATCAATTACCTAACTTAAAAACATACCAAAAATTTAAAGTAGAAAACAAAAAATTACAATATTAAATAGATTGGTACCACTCCCCCACACTTAAACTGTTACTACCCCTTTTTAATTCAAAAAATGATCTTATTATCTTTTAATAAAGAATTTGATTTTGTAGTAAACAAGAAAAGAGAGAAATGAATTATACAACCTGAATTATTGGAAGAGGCATCCATTATTTAAGCTCCTATATATTTACCACTAATAACCTATAAATAAAATAAAGGAATTAAACATGATAAATTTACTAAAATCAAAAGAAAAAGAAATATAAATAGAAATAAAAGATAAGGGATAAATATTTGTTTGGGACCTCGAGTGGGTACTAGAGTTTTATTACCCCTATCCAAGTAGTTCTTGTGGTTATCCAAAATCTAATAGTGGATGGGGTTTCATTAATTTTAAAGACCACATGTTATTTATTCAAACACTATTTAGTTTGGACTTCATATAGAAGATCCCATTGATATAGTATAACATATCCATCCCTTTATAATAAGGTATAACTTATATGGTGTGGGAAGAAGAAAAAATTTGGTCCTATTTTTTTTAGCCACAACTTATTTGGACACTTTTTTAAAATCTAGATATTGCTCATAATATTCTATATTAAAAGTTTTATTAAAGGGGAATTCAGTGAATATTTATATTTGAATGAAATTAAACTAGTATGAATTTAGATCTAGTTATCCTTCATTAATAACAACTTTACAAGTTGTTACTTCCTGTACATACCTAATAAACTCTTCATATTCAAATTCCAACATCACATTTTCTTTAGAGGATACTTCCTTAAATTACTTTTCACTATCCAAGTAAGTGTATAGATCATCTAGATATTGAATTTTAGAAAAGAAAGATAGAGACAGTGATTCCAACAAATATAATTTCATAACCTATCCCACTGGGTCCCTCTTGGATCATAGTATGCTTAGAGTGACACCTAAATCCCACCTCTAATAGGCTAGGGTATGGTGACTAGTTCTGAGTAGACATATCACACACATGGGAGGCTTATCCTAAAGTACTGTACATATGTACACATTTCTATATACTGATGTAATGTAAAAGGTAAATAATTAATACTATAAATGCATGAAAAAAATCTAGTCCCATGTTAGAGTATGAAAAAAGAGTATAGAAATATATAGAGGCCAAATACAATCCCACCAATACTATAAAATATCCCAACCTTCTAAAAAAAGTGGACAACTACCAAAATGATACTATGGGAACCATCCATAGTTTGTCTTTCCCAACTCTTCCCCAACCACTTCTGGTCCACTTAAAACTCCATTGAATGTATTTTCATTGCATAATACATTACATGTGTTGGAATATCCCATGTAGGGGTGAGTATAAACATACCCATTATGACACCCCAAAATTACCAAACATAAAGAATCAAAGAGGGAGCCATCTCTAAATCACAAAAGAAAAGAGGATAAATAAGGTAACCCAGATATACTCAAAGGAAGTCTCCAAGTCTCAAGGTGAGATTTATCCTCACTCCTAGCCTTGGGATTCTGGTCAAGGCTCTAGGAAAACACTTGTCCAAGAGAACTCACTTATCAGGTCTCACTATATTGATTTCACTCATTTGAGGGGTCATAATCATCTGGCCTTTCCATGATGAAGGAATAACTTATAACACATAAGATATTTATACATAGGTAAGGGATCATGCCTAGTGCCTATGGGTTATACCTAACCCTATTCAGGATAACTCACTAGGAAGGGGATTTCATGCCCTAGATGTTGGATATGTGATACCTGACCCAACCTAGAGAGGATAATGAGAATGAGGATCCAACCCTAGGCCTCATAGAGGGGTAGGTACTCTAGTATATCAAGGGGATATTACATCCCATGATAAGGACTAGATACCACACTAACCACTCATGAAGGTGGACTGAGGAAACTCACCCCAGAACAAGGGAAATCACCCATACTGAAATGGAAAGAGGGAATTCACCCATGCTAAAACTGAAGATGTATTGAGGGGATCAATGGATATAACCTACCTTGAAATTAGTACTTGATGTGTTCTAGGGAAACATGATGCGTCCTTCTAAGTTTGGTCCTCCCTATGTCTGTGTCCATGTACTCTACACATGTCTATATACTCATCCCATGTCCATATATACTGGCCATGTCTATGCCCATGTACCTAGGATGGTACAAACTAAGATATCGGACTAGGGGTCACATGAAATGTAGAAAAAGTGAATTAATGTGTGATATTTATCTTCCATGTAAACCTTATTCATTACATAAAGGGGTCTACACTGTGCGTGTTCTTCCAAAAAACACATTGTGTTGATTGCAATTTTATAGAAATTTCATATCCTCACATGTCTTCTCTCCTAACACCATCACCTCCTATTAGACTATAATTTTTATCTATAATGATCAAAATCACATTCACCAACCCCAAATTGTTTTTAGTGGCTAGATTTTGGTAATCCTTTAATTAGAAATCACCCATCATTGCACCTTTGAAAATACCCACTCAATCCGGCTCAAGGAACCACCATTTCCCATACCACCATTGGATTCCCATCACCATCACCATATTTATTTCATGTCTTTAATCCCAAAAACAAACATGAAACATCGATCCATTATGCTAAAGAGTGATTTCACAATGATAAAGTTATATGGTATAATAAAATTATTAGTCAAATGAATATTGATGATGAATGTGTGCAAAATGGAGGGAGAAAGGCACAAAACACAAAAAAGTGAGCATCAAATGAAGGTTGTGTTCAGTTTCTATTGTTGATGGAATATGAGGAATGATGAATCCTTGGGGTTCTAATGAATTAATAATTCTTAATTCCAAGAATAGAAATAATCAATGAAAATTTCAACAAAATGACCCATGACTTAAATTATAAAAGAATTAATTAATTTTTATAATGGAAAATTAAAAATGGGGAAATAATATAATAAAAATAAATTCCCCATCATAGATTGGACCGATCATTAGAGGATAATTCATCTAAAATAATTTAAGTTGAATAATTCACTATGTTCATCATTAGATAAAACAATTTCCACCTCCAATCATCATTGATCAATAACCCTGTAGTTATCCTCCAATAGTATCCTCCACAACCCTACACTAAAATCTCTAGGGTTATGCGACTAACCCTAGAGATGAGTTATAAGAGAGTTTATATAGAAATTTTCTAGGTTTAAGGGATTAATTAGAAAATTAAATCAATTAATTTATTTAATCAATTTTATTTAATCTAACATCCATTTATGATTTCAATTGACTGAAACACCTAGTGATGATAAAAATTATGTCACACCTGGGGTAAAACTCACATTCTAGAAAAAATGGTGGCCTCAGTTTTCCCATCCAAGACTACATTTAGGACATATTCCATTATTTTTGAAAAATGAACATGCATGATATATTATATTTAATATTTTTAATATATAAATACTAAGGATCCATGGGGACTGAAATTCCATGTCTTCTCCATGCATTACTCTGAAAATATTATTTAAAATATTCCAAAGTAATATAAAACAAAATCAGAGTCGTTATATTCTCTCCACCTTCATATATTTTCATCCCAAAAAGAAAAAACATACTCAAATATGTGAGTAATAATATCACATCTAGTTATATGGTTTCTAATTGCTCTCTTGAAGGTTCTCATGATAGAAACAAACATTCACCAAGGGAATCACTCACTCATAAAGGATCTTCTCTTGTTGATCTTTGATTAACACAAGGTAATATACAAAGGTAAATCTATCCTCAATTTCCAGCTCTCCCTAGTTGGTAACGTGTAATAAGTCATGAATGCATATCCTAATAAGTGACACATTAAGATGTCATGATCCCAATATAACTGTGATGGTAAGGCCAATTGGTATTCCACCTAATTGACTCTATGTAGTATCTATAAAGGGATAATGAATCTAAAAGATAGCTTGTCACCTCAGCCAAATATTTATAGCTCTCATTGAGGTGATACCTTTAAGAATACATGATATCCCTCATCAAACTCCAATGGAGTCTATAATTGGTCCACATAGGACTTTAGATGGATCCTTATCCACTCTTATATGATTTTTACCTTTACTATTGTCAGATTTACTAACTTTAGGCCCATAAGTGCTATGTCCCTTGGCCCTATCCAGTACATTAGTGACCTACAAGGTTTCTCGTATAGGTACTCAAATAGTTCCATGCCAATGGTGGAGGGATAAATAATATTATAATAAAACTGCACCAAGGATATATGATCCTCCTAGCTAAGTCCAAAGTAAAACATGTAAGCCTATAACATGTCCCACATAACCTGAATAGTTTACTATGTCAGGCCGTTTGTCTTAGGGTGGAATGCCATGCCCAAATGCAACTAAGTCCTAAAATACTCATATAATCCTCTTTATAATTGAGATGTGAAGTTATAATCATAGTATAAAATGATCATTAAGGGAACTCCATGAAGCCAAACTATATCCTATACATACTAGTGTTCTAAAATATCTATTTAATTCTGCTCTAGGTTGGCTGGGAAGTGGGATAACTTGGTGAGTTGGTCCATGATCACCCATATATAATTGTGACCTCTAGAAGATCACATAAGTCCCATAAAAAAATCCATGGATATACCATCCCACTTCATCTCTAGAACCTAAATGGGTTGGGATAAACCCATTGGTACTTGATTCTCATCCTTAACTTATTGGAAAGTGAGGAATCAAGAGATAAAATCTGCTATTCCCCACTTCATCCCAGGCCACCAAAACTGACACTGAAGGTCCTGGTACATATTCACCACTTATGGATATACCATTAAGGGGGATTCATGAAGCTACCTTAGAGCCTCCTCCTGTAGTGTGATCGGTACCATCATCCTTACTCAGAAAAAAATTACATGCTTCCCACATTCATAAAATCCATTAGAATCACGTCTTATAGATTTTTGGTCATGCAGGACCTTATAATTGATATATCCAAATTGAACTTCCCTAAAGCACTATAAAATTAGTGGGGTTACAACCATATATTAATGATATACTACTCCACCCTCATCTATAAGGGTCAACTATAAAGAGGCTAATTGCTATATTTCCTTTCTTAGAAACTTTGAATGAGATTTCTTATTAAGAGAATCTTCAACCACATTTCCTTTCCTGGGAGTATAGACTATCTCAAAACCATATTAATGCAAGAACTACATACATAACCTCTACCTTAGGTTAATATATTTTCAATAGAATATATATATAGATATTATTGTAGTTAGAATATATGATGAATCACTATACCATAAGATATTTTCACCTAGACATTAGGGAGAAAACTACTTCTACAAGATCCAAATCATGGTTTTCATAATTCTATTTATGGGATCTCAATTACTGAGACCCATAAGAAATCACTACCTACCTATAAATTAGAACAAACACAAGCCTAACTCTGGAGATATCATAGAATTCCACATACTCAACACCCTCCTTTAGAAGTCTCAATATGGGGGTGCTCATCAACCTCTGCCACAACTCCTGAAAAGTATGTTGATACTTCTATATCCACACCAAAGGCTGCCCCTTTCAATTCAAGGTGGTAAAAGGTGCCAAAATCTTAGAGAAATAATGCATGAATCTCCAAACCAACTCAATAAAGTTTTGTACCTCGGTTACACTCTTGGGTGGTTTCCAAGTTAGCACTAATTTGATCTTTACTGGGTCAACTACCACTCTGTTCTCTTAGATGACATGTATCAAGAAGTAGATATCTCAAATCCATAACTGAGACCTCAATATATTTCCATAAATATGGTTCTCTCAGAGTATGTTTATTTCTATAATCAAATGTCTCATATGATGCTCCTCCGATGTAGAGTACATGAGGATGTTATCCATGAATACTTCCATAAATCAATCTAAGAATAGATATGGTTCATGAGTCCCATGAACACCACTGGGTCATTTTTCACATCAAAGGGAATCAAAAAATACTCATAGTGAATATATAATCACAAAAATTCCATCTTTGGTATATCCTACTCTCGAACTCAAAGA
Source organism: Viscum album (assembly GCA_963277665.1). NCBI lineage: Eukaryota > Viridiplantae > Streptophyta > Magnoliopsida > Santalales > Viscaceae > Viscum > Viscum album. The sequence goes on from OY728159.1 coordinate 1,649,355,810, forward strand.
TGGAAATAACCTGATTTGAGGTCAATATTTGAGAACCACTTTTCCCTTTTCAATTGGGTGAAGAGTTTATCAATTATCATAAGTGGGTTCTTATTCTCTATAGTCACTTGATTCAAGAAACAATAATCCACTCATAACCTCAATTTCTCATCCACCTTCTTGGCTAAAAACACTGGGGATGCCCTGGGGACACACTATTTCCAATTAATCCCTTCCTCTAAAGTTCCTCCAACTATACCTTCAACTTTCACAAAATTTTTGGGGCCATCTGATATGTTGGTGTAGATATCATGGTAGTCCTTAAGCGTAGGTCTATGAAGAAGTAGATCTCTATATGGGTAGGTAAACTCAACACATCCTTAGGGAATACATCCCCACACTACTCCACTGCTATATAAAATTGAAGGAAAATAGTGTTTAATACTCCAAGGGTCATACTAGAAAACTAATGAGAAATAAAATGTATCCTCCTATATATGATCCCAACCTACTATTCATGAGATTTTTTCTTACCAATAAAGAAAAAAAATCACCCCATTAACCTAGAAGAATCATATCATCTAAATGAAATAGTCAATCCATGAATGAAATTTAGAAAGACAATCCATACCTAGGATGAAATCATAAGGAATCATCAAAACTATGAAGAGATCCCACATGAATCTCTTGTTTAGCAAGTGTTGTTTTCAAAAATACTTTATTTTATTAGGGGGAGATTTTTGAGAACAATACTCTATCTTTTTATGATGATTTTGATGCTCACAAATACCCTTATTTGTTATTTTAATGATTTTATCTTAAGTGTATTTTATGAAATTAATATTCTTTATTTATTTATTTTGGCATAATATTAAAGAGATTTAATCCACATGGAATATTTGAAAAAGTGTTTGGAAATAATTTTAGCACATTATCATGTTTTGGAAACACTGTTCATGATCTATGTGTTCAGAAATCACTTTAGCGTGTTCTGGAAACACTGTTCATACCCTATGTTGAGGAGCATAGCGTAAGGATGGAATTCTTCATTTACTTTACAGGATATCAAAAAAGTATGGTTAAGTAACCATACATTATCAACAAAAGTATGGTTAAGAAACCATACGTTATCAACAGAAGTATGGAAGAAGAACCCTACATTTGGAAGGAACCTTATGTTCAGGATATCAGAAAAGTATAAAAGAAGAACCCTACATTTGGAAGGAACCTTACATTTATGACATAAAAAAAAGTATGGAAGAATAACCCTATGTTAGTATGGAACATTATGTTTGTTTCTCAAAAGTATGGTTCATCAACCATACTTTTGTAAACAACCTTACGTTGTATCAAAAAGTATGGATTATGTACCTTATGTTAAAAGTATGGATTATATACCGTATGTTTGAGAGTTGAAGAGAAAAGTATGGATGATCAAACTTACTTTTGAAGAATGGATGATCAACCATAAGTATTGAACCTTATGTTTAGAGAATGTATGCTATGCAGTTTAAGCCTACGTTTGGCATTGGAGATTTAAATTATGACTTTATCGAGCAATAGTCTTTATACGGATTATCAGGCTAATTTCAAGCCAGATTAAAAGCCCAATTTTAAAGAACATATTTGAATGATTCAAATCTATTTATTTATGATTAAAAGGATTGATTTAAGAGGATATTTTCATACAGAATATTCATGGGAGTTACGACTGCTCTGTTATTCAAACATTTGAATATCGTGACTCTAAAGGTGACATTTTTAGATCTAAATTTGAAAGAAAAACGTTATTTTTTATTATATATATCTTTGATATTATATATTACATAAAGGAGGAGAATCATCGAAAAGAATATCAGGATAACAAGCTCTCAAGTTTTTCACTGCTACAGTTTACAGAGATATATGAGTCACACAGATCTACTGCTACCAAGATCTATCAATCTCTATTTTTATGAAGAAGAAGAAACATGTTGAAGATTCACCGATTCTACATAAATTATATATTGTGAATATACTATTGTTGAAGTTTCTAAATTCATTTCAAGATCTGATGCAACTGAATCATCTCAGAACTACTTCTACCTGAAGATCATTCTTTCTAAGGACGATGATCCATCAGCTATCAGTTGTGTGTTGTTGCAATTGTGAAGAACAACTGGAAAGTATTTTTAGACAAATACTCTTTATATTTTGAGTAATCATCTTCTTGTTCTAAACTGTGTATTCTATTCTATATATGAACCAGAAGGATCTATTTTATCCTTTACTTGTAAAGGTTTCAACTGCCTGCACTCAGTTGTGGACGGTCTATTGATAAGAGGACCAGATAGTGAAAATCACCAAGCTCGTGGAGTAGAGCATTGGTGGAGTAGACTAGGGGCCTTCTGTTCCCTAAACCACTATACATACTTGCATTATTTAACTATTTATTTTCCACTACATAAACTTTCTGATAAAGATAAAAGGACAGTCTTGACCATCTTTACGATTCTTTAAGAATTTATAAAAGACACAATTCACCACCCTCTTGTGCTTATTTGGTATAACCCGATCCAACAATTGGTATCAGAAGAGAAGCTTTTGTCAAATCTATAACAAGATTAAAGTTTTTGGATTATACAAAGCACAATGGATGATACACGAGAGGGTATGTTAATGGTTCGAGCTCCCTACTTCAATGGTGAAAATTATGGATGATGGAAATCAAGGATGATCATTTACTTAAAGAACCTTGGATATAGAGTCTGCTAAAAAATTCTAACACCCTATGTGATTCCAGAGAAACCTGAAACATGGAGTGATGATACAGAAGACGAGTACGACATAAACTCAAAAGATATGAATGCTATCATCTATGGTCTTGGACTAGATGAATTTAACAGTGTATCTCAGTACCCGATAGCTTATAAAATATGGCAGACGATTGCAGTTGCCTATGAAGGAACTGAAAATGTCAGATAGATGAGGTATTCCACTACTAAATTAAAATTTGACACATTAAAAATGTTTAAAGGAGAAATCATCACCCAGATGAATGGAAGGATTACAGAAATTGTTAATAATATCACTTCCTTGGGTGACCCTATCAAACAATAAGATTAGGACCTGAAAGTTCTAAGAGTATTACCACCTAAGTATAATGGAATTTCGGATGCTATTAGGCAATCCTCACCAGTTAAAGATCTTATAATTAGAGAGTTAATTGGAACTCTTATGATGTATGAAGATGAGATGGAAGATGAAGAAAATGAGCATACAGTTTTAATCAAAAGAGAAAATACTACGTTGAAGGTAACATCTCAAAAGAAAATTAGAAAAATGAATAATGAAATCAAAGTGAAATTAGAGAGTTCTGATTCATCAAATTCAGATGTGGAATTGGTTCAAATATCCATAAAGTTCAGTAATTCTACATAAAGAATAAGGGATTCAGAAAATCCTTCAAAAAGGATGAAAAAGAACTAAGGGAAGTCAGATGCTATGAATGAAAAATATGGGTCACATTAGACCTGAATGTCCTAAATTAAAAGGAGAAAAGAAAAAGAATTTTTTCAAAAACAATGATTATGAGCAAAAAGACAAAAGAGCAATATAAGCTACTTGGAGTGTTTTGAAGACTCCAGCATCTCATCAAAGTATGACTCAGAAAAAGAAGAATCAAATCTGATAGAAAACATGTTCTTTATGGTAGAAGATTATGATGTACAATCCTATTACTCATCTGATTTGGATTCTAGTTCTAGCTGTTTAAATGATAAACTTGTAGCCTACTACAATATGCTGGAAGAGAAATATGATTCCTTATTTAAGAAGCATAAATCTATGAAAAATATTCACGCTACTATTTTAGGAGAAAGATACACTCTACTAAAACAACATCAAGAGTTAACTGAAAAATATAACTCATCAAACACAAACTGTACAGATAATGAAACTAAAATAAAAACACTGCAAACAAAAGTAGAAACATACAAAAGTGTAGCTCTTGTTTTTACAAAAGGAGAAAATATACTAAATTAAATTCTTTGAAAGAATGTGATTAAAAAGGAAAGATATGGAATAGGCAGTAAAGGTGAGAAACCCAAACTGTATAAGAATTATTTTTTTCCAAATATAAAAGGTAAAATTTTCAACTACTGCGGAACAAAAGGTCACATATCTAAAAAATGTTATTTAAGGCAAAAAAAAATAAGTGGGATTAAGAAAGCCTTTTTTCAAGCATTTTATATGATTATATTGATTATAGAAAAAGAAAGCAAGTCTAGATTCCCAAGTCTTTACTGGATAACACTACTGGACCCAACAAAATATGGGTACCAAAACTAAACTTTGTTTAAATTCCTATGCAGGAAGTAGGTCACAAAATCTGAACTGAAATATGGTATATGGACAGTGGATTCTCCAGGAATATGAGTGGAAACTCATCAAATTTCAAAACCCTAACTCAAAAGGATGGTGGTCTAGTCACATTTGGTGACAATGCCAAAGGTAAGATAATTGGCATTGGAACTGTTAGAGATCCAGAAGCAGTCTCAATCAATAAAGTAATCTATGTACAAGGATTGAAACACAATCTAATAAGTATCTCTCAAATCTGTGATGATGTATATTTTATTGATTTTTCTAATAACTGATGTTCTATTTTAAAGATAAATTGCTTAAATTTAGAGCACCTAGAATTGATAATATTTATACCCTGTACTTAAATTCCTTGTGTAAATAAAAAGTAAACTGCTTAACTACTAAGATAAATGAATCTTGGATATGGCATAGAAGACTTGGATATTTCAATATATATGCTTTACATAAGTTATCTAAGAAACAACTAGTTTCTGATATTCATAGTCACAAATTTGAAATTGATAGATTCTGTGATGCATGTCAACTTGACAAGCAGCACAAATCATCCTTCAAATCTGTTAACAAAATTTCTACATCTAAACCTATAGAACTTATCCATATAGATTTGTTTGGACCTTAAAGAATAGAAATCTTGGCTGGTAAATTATATGTATATGTTTTAGTTGATAACTCTTCTATATTTACTTGGATTCATTTTCTAAAATATAAAAATGAAGCTTTTACTAAATTTGAAAGTTTTTGCAAAGTTTTTCAAAATGAAAAAGGTTTTAAAATAATTTCATTAAGAAGTGATCATGTTAGAGAATTTGAGAATTTGGAATTCAATTCATTTTGCTCAAATATGGGTATTAAACACACCTTCTCTACACCAAGAACAACTTAAAAAATGGAATTGTTGAAAGAAGAAATAGAACTATTTAGGAAATAGCCAGGACTATGCTAAATGAATAAAATCTTCCTACCTGTTTCTGGGAAGAATTTGTAAGTAAAACCTACTATATAATGAATAGAGTTTTAATCAGACTAATTTTTAAAAAGACACCATATGAACTCTGGAATAACAGAAAAGCTAAAGTACATTACTTTAAAGTTTTTGGATGCAAGGTTTACACCTTAAACACTAAAGACAATCTTGGTAAATTCGATCCAAAATATAATAAAGGCATTTTATTAGGATATTTTTCTACTTCCAAATAATATAGAGTTTTTAATAAAAAATCAAGGATTTTTGAAGAATCAGTTTATTTGAAATTTAATGAATCTTATCCCTTTGAGAAAAGGAAAGAAAAAATTGATGAATCTGACTCTAATGATAACATGAGACTTGAGAACTTAAAAGATTAATTTGAAAAATATTTAAATGAAATTCAGTTCAGTTCAGAAGAAAATGATATTGAAGAACCTAATAGTGTACTACCTAGATAGTCTAGAACCCTAAATAATCACCCTTTAGAAACTGTTATAGGAGACCTAGACACTAAAATAAAAACTAGAATAAATGTAGGAAATCTTATTGAATTATCTTCCTTTCTATCCCAATTAGAACCTAATACAATATAATAACCCTTAGTTGATGAAAGTTGGATGATAGTAATGCAAGAAGAACTAAACCATGTCAAAAGAAATGAGGTTTGGAAATTAGTTGAAAGACCACAGAGTTATCCATTTATAGGAACTAAATGATTATTTAGAAAAAAACAAGATGGTCAAGGAATAATAACTAGAAATAAATCAAGACTAGTAGCTAAAGGATATAATTAGGAAGAAGGTATAGATTATTATGAGACCTTTGCACCTATAGCTATATTAGAAGCCATTAGGATCCTTTTAGCCTATGTATCTCATATGAACTTTAAATTATTTCAGATGGATGTTAAGTCTAAATTTTTAAATGGTTATTTATTGAAGGAAGTTTATGTTGAGAAACCTCCTAGTTTTGAGAATTCACAAAAACCAGATTGTGTTTTTAAACTTATTAAAGCTCTTTATGGCCTTAAACAAACACCTAGAGCTTGGTATGAAAGATTAATTTCTTTTCTTTTGAAAAATTATTTTACTGTTGGGATGGAAGATCCAACATTATTTAAGAAAATAGTTAACTCTAATATTTTATTTGTTCAAATTTACGTTGATGATGTAATTTTTAGTTCAACAAAAAAAAACTTTATCATGAGTTTTCAAATTTAAGGCAAAAAGAATTTTAAATGAGTATGATGGGAGAATTAAATTTCTTTTTAGGACTTCAAATTTATCAAAAGGATTTTAGAAATTTTTTATTTCAAAGAAAATACAATTCTAATTTACTAAATAAATTTGGACTTGAAAAGAATAAGAGAGATACAACTCCTATGTGTACTAATATAAAAATTGATTTGGATGAAACTAGAAAATTAGTTGACAACAAGTTATATAGAGGTATGATCGGTAGTTTATTATATCTTACTACTAGCAAGCTAGATATAATGTATTCAGTATGTATTTGTGCTATATTTCAATCTGATCCTAAAGAATCTCACTTAAGTGCTGTCAAAATAATTTTTATATATTTAAAAGGAACTATTTTTTAATCTCTTATATATCCAAAAACCTAAGATTTTAATTTAATTTCATATTCAGATGATGAATTTGGAAGCTGTAGATTAGATTGAAAAATCAATTCTGGGACTTAACACTTTTTAGGAAAATCTTTAGTGTCATGGTCTAGTAAGAAACAACACTTAGTTTCCCTGTCAACAGTAGAGATAGAATATGTATCTGTAGGTAGTTTCTATGCACAAGTTTTGTGGATAAAAAACACTCTCATGAAATTTGAACTAAATTTTAATAACAAACCTATTTTATGTGATAATACAAGTGCTATAAATATTTTAAAAAACCCTATTAATCATTCTAGAACTAAGTATATTGATATCAGATATCATTTTTGAAGAGATTATATTCTTAAAAAAGGATATATTCTTAGAATTTGTAAGTACTGAAATTAAATTAGATGGTATTTTTACTAAACCACTTCCCAGTTTAAGGTTTTATTTTATTAATGGGGAGATAGGTTTATTTATTTTTAAATGAAATTTTAATTTTAATTTTTCTTATTTAATTATTATATTTTTTTTAAAATAAATTTAATTACTTGTGTTTAGAATAATTTAAAATTTCATCTGTACTGCTTTAAATTTTTTTCACATACGTTTTTACTTTTTAATAATGTAATAATTACTATGTATGTAATGACACGGGAATCAAGGATGTTAGAAACCGTTTCAAATTCGAAACACGTTCATTTTCTCAAAACCTTTCGAAACACTGAAAACCTTACCACTCTTGTTTACCTAAACCCGAATTTGAAACACTGAATATTTTTCCGGGCGGACAACGTGGACCCCACCTACATAACAGAAGAAAAATTCACTCTAAACACCTCCAAATGTGGTGATTATACTTGGGGATGAAAGATAACTAAAAGGGGCGTTAAAAAAATAAGTTACATGGTGTTTTGAATCCATTAAGGCAGCAATTGAATGACATATTCTTAAAGGCAGTTGCATGGATCCTTCATCGAGAAAAAGAAGCTGCCAATGAAAAAATCTTAACTCCTACAAAATGTGACCAAATGAGCTTCAATCTGGAGGGTGAACGTCCAACACATTATTGAACAACTTTCATGAAGGGGTCCATGCATTATTCAGCCAAGTAATGGGTCAAAAATGTGACAAATTGTAGAGAATAGAAATCTTCCTATAAAAAGAGAGGAGCTCCTACCTCTAAAATCATTCCAATCCTTCCGAACACCATCCGGGGCACCAAGGAGAGGAGGTCAATGGCTATTTATATTTTTATTCTTTATTTATTTTAGTTTTATTTTATTTTTCTTTTCTCATGTAATGCATTTATATTTTTATTAAAGTGTTTCTACCTTCTTTTCCATCATTTTTCTTTTCCAACTTTAATCTAATTTATATCTCTCTTCCATATTTCCATCGTGATATCTATACACTTAGACATGGAAAGTGACTAACTCGAGGCTTGAACCTAGGGGAGGTTTCATGGTGTTCTTCATTATTGTGATTCAAATTGAAAATATTTGAAATCTATTTGTGGTGGAGGTGAGAATATTGCACGAGTGCGGCGATCTTCCACCACAACACTATTTACAAATCTATTTATTTTTATTGATTAACAATTTTACCTCTTATATATTATGAAAACCATTCATATGGTGGAGTTGGGGTTTCCATAAGGGATGAAACAACATTCGGTGGAGCCGGGTCTTGTAGGAATAACATTCTTAGTTGAGGTGTTACCCTACTTGATTACTGGAGGAGGTATGGTTTGGTGTACCGGACACATGCTAAAATCACACACTTAATAAATCAATAGAGAGTAATTAATTAATGAGGTTTTACTAAATGAATTACCAAATTGAATTTAAATAACAAATACATAATGAATGAACCTATATTATCCAACCCTAAGACAAAGACCTTTCTTCCCTGATTTAATTCTGTTTTCATTTAGATTTGAACTCATCATTTCATTAATTTAATTGCATGTTTTCCAAAACCTTTTAAAAAATAGTTTTCAAGAATTAATTAAAAACCAAAAAAAATTAGAATAGGTGAACTAGAATAAGTGATTGAACTGACTGCAATTCTCCTCAAGTGAGACAACCCTAATCAGCCACTATACTACATTAGGAATATAAATTTGCTTTTTTCCACACCCTACGATAGGAGTGCGTCAAAACTAGCACCTTTTCCGGGGAGCTAAGTAGTTATTTCGATCAATTTTTCAAAATTCACATTTTTTTAAATATTTTACCTTTTTTAATAAAAAAAATCCAAAAAAAACTTTTTCCATGATGTCTTCAAAATCAAATTATTATGCATGGAATAATTAATCATAGGTGCAGGATGAAGAAATAGACTATTTTGAGGAGGAACTACAACAAAGGGGGGACTCTCTTATGATAATTTTCAAACAATTTCAAAAATTCCAAGAGACATGGATATCACCACAAGTTTTGATGAGCATGATAAAAGAACTCTAAATTGACTTGCAACGATTCAAGTCCAAGAAAGAAGTGCCCCCAGTTTTCACTAAAGACATCCAATAAGTAGAGGCCAAACTCGATGTGGAGGAGCCTGACTACCTGCCTCCATCATCAGAGACTTTACTCCAAGTGGCACTTACCACCGAGGATGAGATTGAACCAGAACTAAATCAGGGAAATGATCCTTCCATGAACTCTACCTTTTCTAATTTCATTCAATATGATTTGAGCATAAATCCTTATAATTTTTAATTTTTAGATTTAGTCAATCCTCACCTTTCCTTATAAGAAGATGAAAAAAATGCACCCATTGAGGAACACTTGATGCTCTCTAATAACATTGAACATTCATTTGAGGGAGTAATGGAAGAGAAAGAGAACATTGCACAAGTAGAAACAAAGGAGGAGGAGGCTCCGTACTTCATCCTACCCCCGCCATGCAAGCTATACCATATTGAAAAGGGGGCATATCTAGTGTACTCTATCCATGGAGTCCTCCTCAATAAGAATGTAGATGTGGATACTGGGAATAGCCACATGTGGTGGTTCAAGTCAAAAAAGATCCACCCACCATTAGATTATGGATAACAACTGGTACTGGCCACTGGAGGTAGTAAAAATTCAGGTCCCACTTGGGGGATCATACCAAGATTTATCTTTTAATGCTTTTTATATTTCAATTTTTTTAGATGAGTCCAACATATGGACCACTCCTCCTTATTTTATTGATCTTTAATGACATTATACTCATTCTTAAGTGAGTAATTCTCTTTTTTAGGTTCATATATGGGAAAAGGAATCCTTAAATAGAGGAAGAAGACTAAAGATTTAGTTCAAAAGGGAGTTCATTTTTAATGTTTAATCTTTTAAAATCCTTACATTTTTTGGTCCAAATTTTTTTTGTGATTTAAAATTAAAATTGCCTGTCCACACTTGAATTATTACTTTACTTGACTTATCTAGGAGACATGAGTTTTGTAGGAACCATATGATGCCATGTTTTATATTTCAATGTTAATGATATTGAATGAGTAAAATGTAAAATTGAATGTTTAAAGTGAAGCATGTATATTGAAATTATGACTCATGATTTAATGGAATTAGTTGATTTATGTAAATGAAATCTTCCTACCATTTTTCATACTTTGAATTTCTAAAATTCATGTGAATTTATTTTTTTATTATTAATCATGCCATGAGTGATTATCCAATATCATATGTCTCATTATATAAAGTATTTTTAGACCAAGTAATTCCTATTTATTCTTGAGCATATTTCTTGAGTGATCTTGGGACACGTCATCGACCAAAACTTGCATTTGAACTTATCAAAGCTATGACTGTACACAATCACATTTAAAATGATTGAGACATCTTAAAAAATACCTTATACTTAATGAAAACCTTTACATAAATCCTTCTTTTAGACCATAGAGACCATGAATGAACTTTATAGGGATGATCCATGTTTCAATCCATTTTTATCCATTCCTACCCTACTCTTGGTATTTGCATGATATTTTAAAAATAAAGTGTGGGGGTGAAGAGAATCATTGTGGAAGGGATGTTATACATTGTAAGGAAAAATTGTGGGGGTGATATTGTGGGAATTGTAAAAGGTTATGGAATCATTCATTGTATTTCATTGTTTTTCCCACTTGAATTTAAAAAAAATAAAAAAATGATAAAAAGAACCAAAAAAATGAGAAAAATGGGTTGTGATTTGGGAAAACAAAAAATCACCATTTTCCAGACCGATGATCCTCTTATCATATGTGGTTAGGTGATTGATGCGAGGTTTGATCTAATCATAACTTTTGAAAAAAGAAAAAAAAGTAATATTTAAAAAAAATCAAGAGGGTGCATTAATCATTAATTATGATTTACTATGATCATGAACATACTTTGAGTTTTGGGGGAAGTGGGTGTTGGTACATTGAAGGGGAGAATTTATTTACACTTTTTGATATCATGCATTCTACTTAAGAGATAAACCTCCTCCTTGAGCCTTAATTTTTAACATCAAATCCTACCAACCTGAATCCTCAAAGTTATTTGAATCTCTATTGAAAATTCCTCATGATTTTATATGCCTTTTGTCTTTACAAAGTGAAGAAAGTAGTTCTTTTACAATATTATGGATAATATGCATGTTCTCATGATATGAGAATAAATCTACTTTAATTATATCATTAGAGATGAGAGTTAAAATTCAAAGGTGAGGTAAATAATGATGTGTCATGTTTAATAATAATGAATTGAGAATCTTGAATGAATGAAAGATGAAGTTTCATCATTTTTCAATGAGGAAAAGTAAAATATATGAATTAATTATTTCTTTAAAAATTAGAAAATTAAACTTATATTTTATGTCGATTTTTAAAAATTTGATTTTACATTGATTTTTTTTTGATTTTATTACTTTGAAATTTGAATATTGGTAATATTGGTGTCCTCTGAATTCCATGTTAAGATTTTATGCTTGAGGGGAAACATGGTTTAAGTGTGGGGGTATTTGACAGAGAAAATTTATGTGTATATTTTTAATGAAATAATAATGAATTGTTGATGTTTTTAAATGAAAAAACCCATATATTTAAATGTTTTATTAAAATAATGAGCAATTTGAATTGTAGAATAAAAATGAGCTAAATTGTGAAAAGTGCTTAATTATGGATTTTTGATAGATTTTTACGTCAAGGGTATTGTGGTCATTTCCTGAAAAATATAATTCAAACTTTTGTGATTAATTTTTTTAGAATAATTATTTAATTTTATTCATTTTTTTCTTCTGGAACAGGGGCTTAATAGATCATATAGAGGTTATAAAAAACCAACGAAGTTGAAGATTTTTCCGGGCAGACAACATGGACCCCACCTCCATAACGGAAGCAAAATTCACTCTAAACACCTCCACATGCAGTGATTCTACTTGGGGATGAAAGAGGACTCAAAGGGGCATTCAAAAAATAAATTATATAGTGTTTTGAATCCATTAAGGTGGTAATTGAATGACATATTCGTAAAGGAAGAAGCCTGGATCCTTCATCCAGAAACAGAATCTGCCAATGAAAAAATCATAACGCCTACAATATGTGACCAAATGAGCTGAAATTTGGAAGGTGAATGAAAAAAAAAATTAACGAAAAACTTTCGTGAAGGATTTTATGAGTTATTCTGCCAATTAATGGGTTAAAAATGCAACATCTTGTGGATGAAAGAAATCTTCCTATAAAAGGAGAGGATCTCCTACCTCTCAAATCATTCCAATCCTTCCCAACACCATCCGGGGCACCAAGGAGAGGCGGCCAAGGGCCATTTACATTTTTCTTCTTTCTTTATTTTAGTTTTATTTTAGTTTTCTTTTCTCATGTAATGAATTCATATTATTATTAAAGTGTTTCCATCTTCTTTTCCACTATCTTTATTTTCCAACTTTAATATAATTTCTATCTCTATTCAATCTTTCCATCATGATCTCTATGTACTTATACATGGAAAGTGACTAAATAAAGGCTTGGACCCAGGGGAGGTTTCATAGTGTTCTTCATTATTATGATTCAAATTGAAAATATTTTAAGTCTATTTATGGTGGAGGTAGGAATATTGCACAGGTACGGCGATTGTCCACTGTGAAACTATTTCCAAATCTGTTTCTTTTCATTGATTAATAATTTTCCCTCTATTCTCTTAGGAAAACCCTTTATATAGTGGAGTTGGGGTTTCCATAAGGGATGAAACGATGTATGGTGGAGCCTGGTCTTGTAGGAATAACATTCTCGGTTGAGGTGTTACCCTAGTTTATTACTAGAGGAGGTGTGGTTTGGTGTGCCAGACACATGATAAAATCACACACTTAATAAATAAATGGAGAGTAATTCATTAATAAAATCTCACTAAATTAATTATCAAATTTAATTTAAATAAAAAATACATAATGAATGAACTTGTGTTATCCAACCTAGGACCATGACCTTTCTTCCCTGATTTCATTCTGTTTGTATTTAGATTTGAATTCTTCATTTCATTATTTTAATTGCATGTTTTCCAAAACCTCTAAAAAAATAGTTTTCAAGAATTAATTAAAAACTAAAAAGAATTAGAATAGGTGAACTAGAATAAGTGATTGAACCAACTGCAATGCTCTTCAAGTGAGACGACCCTGGTCAGCCACTGTGCTGCATTAGGAATATAAATTTTCTTTTTTCCATGCCCTATGATAGGAATGCTTCAGCAAGCCCTCGCATTTCAGAATCTCAAGAAAACTTTCAATGGAGAAAATACAGATTTTCTATATGAGTTATAGCTTCATCACCTTTTCAAATCTGTTTAGTTCAATCTTGGAGGTACAGATGACGCCATATTTGAGAAAATTGAAGATCATGATTTTTCAATTTCATTTGTGGAAATAACTAGAATCTTAAAATTCCCTCATGAGGAAGTTTATCATTTCAACTTAAAGAATATTTGAGATGATGAACATAAGTCAGAGGAAATTATGTCATTTTTATTTGTTTCTACAAGTATAAGAAAAATGTTAGTGAAGGACTTGGAACCAGATTAGAAGATTCTTGTTAAGTTTGTGCAAATAGGGATTTCACCTAGGATGTCAGAGATGGAGAAAATTTTGTTTCCTAATATGTACATAATTTTTTTTCTTATGAGTGAAATCAAGTTGAATTTTACAAGATATATGGTAAGATATCTCAACTACTTCTGTAAAATAGAGGCTAGAATGAACTTCTATCCCTATGGAAGGTTCATTTCCAAATTACTTTTTAAGTCTTATATAGTGAGTTTAATAGATTCTGGAGTAAGATGCCATCAGAATAATGTTTTCAATGCTGGAACTCTAAGGAAGATTGGCTTTTTCTAGAGTACTTGGAAAGGCAAGCTTATGCCTGTTGGAGCTGAGGAAGACCAAGACTCAGCTCAGGGGGAGAAACCTGATAAATCTAAGGAAGGCATGGAAGAATATAGAGAAATTGAAACTTCAATAAGATTAATATTTGAAGTATTCAATCCACCTACTGATGAGGGAAATCAAGAGGTACTTTAGAGGAAAAGACATCAAGTGGCTAAAACAGGTGAGGATCCTGTTCAAGAAAATGCTGATGCAACTGAAACTCTTCAGAGCTAAAAATTTATTAGAGAATCTACAGTACAGAAAATTGAACCAACAGTTTCTCAGATTGAGGTGACTTCTCAAGTGGAAAAAGAAATTGTGCCTCAAACTGTTGAAAAGACCAGATAATTTGAAGTGGCTAGACCTGAATCTTCTCAAACTGTACAACCTACTACGATTTTTCAAGAGGTATTATCTCAAGATGAACCTATATTAGAGGATCCAGTCTTGGAAGAAATCAATGAAGAAGATGCTCAGGAGGAGCAAGAACCTATTAATATGAATCAAGCAGAAAACCTTTCTGAAATTCACACTGAAATTATTAATGAATATTTTTTGTGTGGATGATTCAGGGAAGGATTTGAAGGAATAATCATCAAAGAATCCAATACAGAGAGACGATAAAGAGAAATAAGATGCTGGATCCCTACCTTTAGTTCTATTAAATACAGTTGAAGCTCATACTGAGAATCAATCACAAGGTGCCTCTGATTCTGTGAATGTAGAAGATGAGGAGCTGTATAGAAAGTTAACCAAAGTTGAATCAAAAAATGTTTCTTTGAGAAGAGAATTGGAAAAGGAAAATCATATATTTCAGAAATTGAAATCCACTTCTATTTCAAAACAAGAAGTTGAAGTTTTTAAGAAGAATATGTTTCCTAAAGTTGAAAATTTGAAATCTGAGATGGTAATGAAGTCAGATTTGTAAGATTTTAATATTTTCATAGAGAAACAATTCGCAACTATCAGGAATAGTCAAACATGTACCTCAGGTACTTCTACTGATATGATAAGAAGATTTCAGGCCATTACAACAGTAATGAGAAATATTAATGATAGATTTCAGGATATTTAGTGAAACAATGCTCCATTTTCTGTCTTGTTAGACAACCAAAATCATCTTATTGTGTAGTTAACTTCAAATGAACCTGGAATAATAACTTTTTCGAATAAGTTCATAGATAATTTAACTCTTTTTATGGAAAAGGAAGAAAGGTTGCATGAGTTCTTTAGAGTCAATTTGATTGAGGATATTCATCCGACTCAAGAGGGAAGAGATCTTATTATCCAATTAGGAGATGGATTAATGATAAGGCTGAGGAATTAGTTAACATAAATCAAGGAAGTAATCTAGAGAAGATGAGACCAGTTTCAAACCTTTGTTTAGCCAAACCTTTATTCCCATTATCATTACTGTACTTGTACTTATATTTTCAATAAAATATATTTGTATCCCATGTTTATGTGTTATTAGTTTTTTTATTGTATTTTCAATATTATAATGTCTGTAATCTAGCTTCACATATTGATAAATAGTTTATCATAGCATTTACTTAAGTTCAGTGCTATATTAAAAAGTTTTATATTCCTTATTCTATCATTCTTCTTGATATCAAAAAAAGGGAGAGAAATTTGGATAAAGACAATATTTTATTTTTCAAATTTTATTTTAAGATTTTTAATATTTTACTCAAGGGGAGAAAATAAATTTTATTTTTATTTCTTTCTTTAAAAATGAGAAATACAAATAAACATGAAAGGAGAAATTTTTGGATAAACAAAAAACATTATTTTCTTTATTTATAAAGGAGGAGATATTATTTTACTTTATAAAGGGGGAGAAAATGAATTTTTTTAATGTTTATATATATATATATGTAACTATGGATAACCCAATTTTTATTTCTTGTTAAAATAATTTTGTTAAAATTAAATATTGTTTTTATCTTTTCAAAATTCTAAACTATATGCAATTAATTTTGTAAGATAATTTAATTGGTTATTTCATGGGTTTTGTGATCATCAAAAAGGGGGAGATTGTTGAGAAAGTGTTGTTTTCAACAATACTTTATTTTATTAGGGGGAGATTGTTGAGAACAATACTCTATCTTTTTATGACGATTTTGATTCTCGCAAATACCCTTGTTTGTTACTCTAATGATTTTATCTTAAGTGTATTTCATGAAATTAATATTCATTATTTCTTTATTTTGGAATAATATTAAAGCGTTTTAATCTGCATGGAATATATGACAAAGTGTTCAGAAATCGTTTTAGAGTATTAGCATGTTCTGGAAACACTGTTCATGCTTTATGTGTTCGAAAATCACTTTATCATGTTCTAGAAACATTGTTCATACTCTATGTTGAGGAGCGTAGAGTAAGGATGAAATCCATCGTTTAATTTAAGGGATATTAGAAAAGTATGGTTAAGAAACCATACATTATCGAAAAAAGTATGATTAACAACCATACGTTATCAACAAAAGTATGGAAGAAGAACCTTATGTTTGGAAGGAAACTTACGTTTGGGATATTAGAAAAGTATGGAAGAAGAATCCTACGTTTGGAAGGAACCTTACGTTTGGGATATCAGAAAAGTATGGAAGAAGAACCCTACCTTAGTATGGAATGTTATGTTTGTTTCTCAAAATTATGGTTCATTAACCTTACTTTTGTAAACAACCTTACATTGTATCAAAAAGTAAGGATAATGTACCTTACGTTTAGAAGCTGATAAAAGTATGGATTATATACCATACATTTGAGAGTTGAAGAGAAAAGTATGGATGATCAAACTTACTTTTGAAGAATGGATGATCAAACTTATGTTGTTAACCTTACATTCAGAGAATGTATGCTATGAATTTCAACCCTACATTTGGCGTCATAGATTTAAATTATGTCTTTATCGACCATCGGTCTTTATACAGATTATTAGGTTGATTTCAAACCAGATTAAAATCCCAATTTTAAAGCACATATTTTACTGATTCAAATCCGTTTATTTATGATTCAAAGGATCGGTTTAAGAAGATATCTTCATGCTGAATATTCAGGGGAGTTACGACTGCTCTGTTATTCAAACATTTGAATATCACAATTCTAAAGGCGAAATTTGTGGATATAAATTTGAAAGAAAAATAGTATTTTTTATTCTATATATCTGTGATATTTTTTATTACATAAAGAAGGAAAATCATTAAAAAGAAGACCAGGATAACAAGCTCTTGAGTTTTTCACTGCTACAGTTTACAGAGATATACGAGTCACACAGATCTGCTACTACCAAGATCTATAAAACTCTGTTTTTTTGAAGAAGAAGAATTTTTTTTAAGATTCATTGATTCTAAATCAATTATCTATTGTGAATATACTATTATTGAGGTTACTAAATCCATTTTAAGATCTTATGTAACTGGATTAGCTTAGAACTACTTCTACCTAAAGATCATTCTTTCTAAATATGACAATCCATCGACTGTTAGTTTCATGCTGTTCCAACTATGAAGAACAACTGGAAAGTATTTTTAGATAAATACTCTTTGTATTTTGAGTAATCGGATTCTTGTACTAAGCTGTGTATTCAATTATGTGCATGAACCAGAAGGATCTATTTTAGCCTTAACTTGTAAAGGTTTCAACTACCTGCACTCAGTTGTGGACGGTCTATTGATAAGAGGATCAGATAGTGAAAATTACCAAGCTCATGGAGTAGAGCGTTGGTGGAGTGGACTAGGGGCCTTCTGTTCCCCGAACCACTATACATCCTTGCATTCTTTAACTATTTATTTTCCGCTGCATAAACTTTCTGATAAAGATAAAATGATAGACTTAGCTATCTTCACGATTCGTGAATAAGTTGTAAAAGACACAATTCACCCCCTCTTGTGTGTATTTGTTATAACTCGATTCAACAACTCTCCCCTTTTTGAGTGAAGTCACACTATCAAAAAAAGTTTATGATTGTTGAATCTCCCCTAAAAGGAGTGTCTAATTGCAAAGGTTGATCCAAAGTCTCAACGAAAATCTCCAGGTCTTGAATAAGGGATGTGGAATGGAAAGAGTGTCTTGTGACCATGTCTATAAAAACCACACCTAAAGTAGAGAAGTCATGAATTATATCACAGATCATACCTAGTGCCTCTTGGTTATAAGCCTACAATACCTATAGTTGTTCATGTACCTAAACAATAGATCCCTAAGACTGGTGTAGACCACATGGTGATGGAAGCGTTGGTAAAAAATCATAACATCAACCACATACCACAAATATTATAACCCCTCTTCCACATCTACCACCATGTAGATCTCCCTACTCAAGGCACTACCTTTTCCTTGGTGGATCATCGACCATATCCTCATCTATTGTACACCGGGTCAGGAAATCACATATGATATGGCCTCTCCCATTATATTAGAAGAATTTCATATCCATTGGATGAATATAATCTCCCTAAGAGCCCTAAGCACCTGACCCTATGCTGTAAGACTACCTCCAAAACTGCCTCACATGATTGGATCCTTGAATATTATGTTGACTAACATTTTATGAGGTATTTTCTCCAGGGTGTCCATTTCTAGAACCAATAGTTGATGAATGATCTGCTAAGAAGTTCTCCATAACCAATTCACTCTCTAATACCCTAATATAAGAAGGGATTCAAAGAGATAACACTCTATCTTAGATATCTTGATGAAGGCCACACTAAAAGGTACATACTCAAAAGTATCCATATGAACCATATCCATTTAATACCATGATAGGTTAGTGAACCCCTACATATACTCTATGAATTTTATGTTTCCTTTATAGAGCTCTAGATTCTCCTAGATACACACTTCCCACAACATTGATAGAAAAAACTCCTCTTTTAGGAGGCACTCAAACTCTATCTAAGTGAGAGTAACCTCGTTGTATATCTATATCATCAATCTCCACCATATCTCTACTGTTCCATGGAGAAAACTCTCCACAAAGACCACCATTTAGTTAGGAGGGGTCTTAAAACAGTGTAATAATCACTCTACCACCTTGAGAAAGACCTCTATTTCATAGGGTTATTAATCTCCCCAAAACCTGAGAAGTCTTTTCCTATAGAACTCATAAATCACACTCATCTTATACAGATCATCATCTGACACTACGAAAACATTGAGCTTCTCAATGGGTGGAGGTACTATTAACAACCCACCTAGAGGAACCACCTCCTTTATAGGTCCCTAGACCAAAGCCAAAAATCTAAGTGGATCATCATTGTGATCCTTCTATAGAATCCTAGCTAGATGTTATCATGGAGGCATCCTACAATAGTCAAGATACACCATGGAAAAGAGAGAATATCTGGGGAGATAACTCAAGAGGGACATGGAAACCAAAACCCATTCATATAAAATGAATATACCAATATTTTTTCTATAAATAGTACCTATATGTACTGAGTTAATAATAAGGTTATTTGGGTCCTAGTGAATGGATACGTGAGCCACCACACCATCATTGGGTCCCCTAGCCAAAAATCTGAACTCGGGAAACTTAAATACTATTTCCCTAATTACTAAACCAATCCTCATTGCTAAAATATATCCAAAATCTAGTCCTAAGACAACATATGCTCTAATACCACCTTTTCAAGATCCAACCCATCGGGGCCCACATGACCAATAATAAACTAAGAGTGACACCCCAAACCTGCCTCTAATAGGATAGGGGTCGGATAATAGTACTGAGTAGGCATATTACACACCTAAGAGGCCTTATCCTAAAGTACCTATACACATGAACACATCTCCATACACTATTACAATGTAGAAGGTAAATAATTGATACTATAAATACATCCACAACATCTAGTCCCACATTATAGTATGGTAAAAGAGTATGAAAAAGAAAGGGGGACAAATACAATCCCACAAATACTATAAAGGATTTGGACCTGCTAACAAAATGGGACAACTACCAAAAATAAAATTCAAGTTCCATCTATGGTCCATCTAACCCAACTAATCCCCACATACTTTTGGTCCACCTAGAACTCCATAAAAGGCCTATCATCTATATAAGACATGATAAGTGTGGGAAGAACCCATGTAGGGGTGAGTATAAACATACCCAGTAGGACACCTTGAAACCACTAAACAAAAAGCATAAAAGAAGGTGAAAACTCTAAATCACAAAAAAAACTTAATAAACAAGGTCACCTATATATTCTTAAAGGAAGATTCTAATTCTCAAGATGTGGCCTGTCCTCATTTCTAGCCTAGGGATTATACTTGAGGCTCCAAGGCAACACTCATATGATAAAATCACTCATCAAGTCTTGCTATAATGATGGAACTCATCCAAGATTTCATACTTATCATTCCTTACCATGATGAACAAAAAATTAGAACAAATGAAATTTCAATACATAGGTAAGGGATTATGCCTAGGGTTTATGGGGGATACCTAACCCTATCTAGGATAAATGACTAGGAAGGGGATCATATGACTTGTATCTCATATGCAGGATACCTTACCCAACCTAGGGAGGATGATGGGAATGAGGATCCAACCCTCGGTCTCATGGAGGGATACCTGCTCCATTCCATTTAGGGGATCTTACTTCCATTTATTAATACTATATATCATACTAAAACCACATGAGGGAAGACTAAGGAAACTCACCCCGGAACAAGGGAACTCACGCATACTGAAACAAAAAGAGGAAACAAACCCAAGCTAAAACTAAATATATACTATGGGGATTGATGGATCTAAAATGACCTAAAATTAGGACATGGTATGTACTAGGGATACAAAACATGTACCTCTAATTCCGGTCCTACCAATGTTTTCATCCTTGTACTCTGCCCATATTTGTGTACTTGATCCATGTATGTGTATACTGCCCATATCTGTCCCCTTATACCCTGTATGGTACATGCTGAGATATCAACCAAGGGGTTACACAAAATTTAGACCAAGTACATGGATATATGATATTTATCTTCTATGTAAACCCCAACCACCTCATGAAGGGGTCTACATAGAACATGTTCTTCCAAAATACATTTCATGTAGATTGTAATTTCATAGAAATTATAGATCATCATGTGTATTCACTCTCAACACAATCACCCCATCCTCCTCTATAATTATTTTCCATAATTCTACAAATCACATTGAACAATCCAACATCATCACTAGTGTCAGAATTATGAACACCCTTTTCTCAAAAACTACCTGTCATTGCACCTCAAAAAATACCTACTCAATCTGGCTCATGGAACCACCGTCACCCATACCACCATCAAATTCACATCATTACTTCCATGCCTCCATCATGTTTATAATACAACACCAAACCCATGACATCAATCCATAGTTACAAAGAGATATTTCACAATGATCAGGTTCCATAGTATGTTCAAATCACCAATCAAATGAATAAAAATGATAAACATGCATAAAACGGAGAGGGAATTGCTTGAAACACCAGAAGTGAACATCAAGTGAAGTCTATATTAAGTTTTGCATCATTGAAAAAATCCCAGGAATGAGGAATTTTTGTGGTTTCAAATAATTTCAAATTCTTTATTCTAGGAATAAAAATAATCAATAACAATTTTAACAAAAATGATCCATGAATTAATTTCTAAAATAATAAATTCATGATCATAATAGAAAATAAAGAACTTGGAAATAATGTAAAAAATTAAAATAACCTAGATTTTTAGATCGATTTTTTAGGAGAATACATCAAAAAATGTTGAATATGAATAATTTACTAAATTTTTCATTAGCTCCAAGAATTCCCACCTTCGATCGTTGTTTATAAACAATCTCATGGTTTTCCACCAATGGTATCTTATTTGAACCTCATTTCAAATATCTAGGGTTATATGAATAACCCTAGAGATGATATATAAGAGGGTTTATATATACCATTTCTAGTTTTAGGTGATTAATTATAAAAATAAATCAATTAATTTTTTTAATCAATTTTATTTTAATCTAACATCCACCCATGATTGTACTTAACTGAAACAACTAGTTTTGAAAAAACTTATATCAAACCTAGGGTAAAACCTACATTTTGGAAAAAATTATAGTCCCAATTTTACCATATGAGAATCTATTTAGTATATATTCCATTATTTCTATAAAACTACATGTGTGTGATACATTGTATTTAATACTTTTAATATATCTATATTGAGGCTCCATGGGGTCTAGAATTCCATGCCGAATACATAAATTACTCCAAAAATATTATTTAAAATATTTCGAAGTATCATATAGAAAAAATACATTCATTACATATAAATAAAATTTAATTGATTCTAATGAAAGGTTTACTCCCTCAAGTGATTTGACCTCTAGCTCTCATTCTTGACTGCATGCCTCTTGAAGTGTTTCTGTAGGAGAGGGAAGAGGGTAATAATCCAATGTAGCCTCAACCTATTCAATATAATCTTGTAATATTGGAGGTATAAACTCTTTTTATACCTCAAATAATTATTTATGTAACTAAATAAATTAGTGTGATAATTCAATGATCTTCGTGGCTAAGGCTTCCAAAAATGGTTGTTTGAGGCCCCCCTTTAAGTCCTCTATGAGCTCCTAGAATGGATTATCCTTATAGTTAGATTTATAAAAACCCCACACCTTACTAGAAAAAAAAATTAAATTATCTCTTTTATCATTGATGTTGAGTTAACCTTTTTATGAAATCAAAGAAAAAGTATTTAAAAATAATAAAAGTAATATTAAGTAACCAATTTCTTAGATCCCCAACAATGATGCTAAATTTTTACACACTTATTATGAGATGGTAAAACATATTATTTTTTACCTAATGAAACATAGTGTCTAACCATGGTCATATCACTTGAGTATATTTTTCATTTAATCACTAATTATTCTTAATTTATTTATTATATTTTTGGGTGTTTTCTATTTTATAAAAGCTAAAGAAATATAAGGGTTTTGGTTATGAAATAAAAAACTAGAAATTAAATTTGAAAATAACATAGATATAGAATTAATGCATTTAGAAAGAAATGAAATACTCCTAAGAGAATAATCCCAAGTGAACCTTCATTATCTCATGGTCTGACTCAAATATACTTAATGAACACACTCTATTATATGTGCAAACATCCTCTTCTGCCCCGATTTTGAATATATAGTGCACTAAATAATTGAAAGGTATACTGTATGTCCAGATACTACATTAAGGGAAAATAGATAAATTGAATAAGTTACAAATAATATAATTATATTGGGACCCCACTACAAATCTACCTTAAGATAACCTTAAATAGATAAGAAACATTTAATAGGAATGCAGAAAGACTTGGGTTTAACATTAGATTCAACACTAGATTCATAACTTGGGAGGTTCCTTGGGTTAGTTACTCATTATCATGAGTATAGAATATCATAGTGAATAATTAATCAGTAGAGTAAATTAGAGAAAGAGAAATGAATGATATAAAGAAAAATTTTATAAACTATAAACATGCAATTACAGAATGAATAAAAAAAAATATAGAACAAAAATAATCTAAAATAAAAGTATTTATCCAAAATTATCCAAATTTAATAACTCCCTATTATATGGATTCTCTATATAAAGTTGAAAAATACATATTTATAGAGTGGAGGGGAGGCAACCATTATGAATCTAATAAAAATGGAAAGTAAAAATTGATTCAAATTGAATCTTGAATTTTATGCTGCATCTTTTACCATTATATATTGAACTTTATGTTTATATAGTTGAATGAAATATTCTTTTGTTGAGTACTATAACTCATGTTAAAATTTCGTCCTAATCCAACCACAGATGAAAATGTTATTGCCCGATCATTAAAGTGATGTCCAGATTGACAAATATAGTTCTACATGACTTTAGGTCCCATTAAATCCATGAAAAATTACAATCCAAATAAATATAATCAAATAATATATATAACAACATATTTATAATTATATAAAAAATTTCAAATTCATATTCAACACATAGAATATTTTATGATAAAAATACTAGAGTGTAATTGAAAGGGAAGAATAAGAATTTCCATGTAATTTTTGAATTCATTATCTAATTAAAAATAAATATTAAATCATCATTTAAAAATATGGATTTAAAAATTAATATCAAATATTAATAAAAACTCTTAATAATCAATGATTATTCCAATTTTACAATTCAACCCAAATTATTCTTATAATCTAAAAATTCAACAATCACCCTTAAATTTAAAAATTAGTGGGATTTAAAACATTGAAATTCAAAGTAAAATTAATAAAAATATTATCTATATTAAAAAACAACCTCAAATTAAGCATAAGTTATTCTACATACCTTTCCCAAACCCTCTTAGAAGAATATATATCCTTAATGCAACCCATGCCCATTCTTGAATCATGACCTTCCTTAACCCCCTAAGGGTCACTACAAATCCCTTGCACAAAGGGACTGTGTAGCTGATACTAGATAATGATTCAACATATTATCTATATAACCAACCATCATAAAGAAAATAAAATTTCTTAGTTGAGTAGAATTCCACTAATAGGTTATATGGGGAAACACCATATAAGTTGTTATAGATACTTTAAATAATTGAACCCTTCTATCAGTAAAATCAATGAAACATTAGAACACATATGTCATGTGAATCCTATGTGATGAATATGATGTAATAAGATTATTATTTCCACTATGTTCCATAATTCAAACTAATGAAATATCATTCTTTGGTAAACACATAATAATTAAATTAAAATCTCAACTATAATAGAAAAAACCAAGAAAAAAATCCCATAACCCTGGTAACCTGGATTTTCCCTCAAAAAATTGTTCATGACCCACTAATCCATGGTATATAAAAAGACCTAACATGTACCTATTATCTATTTAACATATCCCAAAATAGTATGAAAAAGTAAAATATTCTTTGATACCACTTTGTAATTCCTTATCCCAAGGGCACTCACCAGTGCCCCAACTGATGCCTCATGGGACCTTAGGTGTGTCTCCCCACATGATATAGGTTGTTGAATAGAAATGAAAGACTAAATCATACCTTATAGAGTATATAACCTTGATAAAATATCCATTAATAACAAATAAAATAACAAAACATCATCTATATCAAATATTAGAGTACACAAAAGAAATAAAAAAGAATCCCACTATAATAAAATGAAATGCTATCATACAAGAATAAATTATAAATAATAATCCAATGGTCCGAACACATATAAAAAAGAAAAAAAGAAAATAATACACAATAAGGTCTATTGAAATATTCTATCCTCAACTCAATTCCCATCTCCAATACCCATTGATTATCCCCAACATGATCCACTGCACATCCTGTGCTTTTCCCTATAAAGTAGACATAAGGTTTGAACATGCACCAGAGTACCCATAATGAGTATGATAAATATATCTAAGTATGTTCTCACCAAGTTCCTATTATATACACCATAATATATGTGTATGCATGAGTAAAATAAATAACTGAAATAAACTTTCACACACAAGTATGCATTGGAATGTCATGTGCTAATTGAGCCACCACGACTCTATGCACACTGCGTCATGATGTGTGGATTATGAAACTATAATAATTGAACATTAATAAATTTTCCTAAATTATAATTTAGTCATATTTTTCTAATAAACCCACATCCTACCTTATACCCAAAGACTTAGGGTAGGGAATTTTTAAGTCTCGACCACTATTTGAAGATACAGGGTAGGGTCCTACATCCAAGTCCTCAACCATCCATTATCAATAAAGGGAGGTCACCCATTAAGCCCTGATATATAACTTATCACTCAAGGGAGTCCCCCCTATAATGTACCAAATAATACCTTTTCACTCAAGGTAGGGTCTCACATCATGTCCAAACTGAACCAACCTTATCACTCAAGGTTTTCCATGTGAGTACCTTATCACTCAAGGAAAGACCATTATCCTGACTGTTACCTTATCACTCAAGGTATGGTCTAATATAACATCATAACTTAATCTCTACCTTCTCACTCAAGGTATGGTTTAACTAAAATCTTCCCACTCAAGGTGGGTACATTATCCTAAAGACTACCTTATCTCTCAAAGTACGTCCTGACATCACATAATAACCACTATATTCTCACTAAAGGTTGGGTTTTTCCAACATCTTATCACTCAATATGAGGATAGGCCACATGATCTATGATATAATACACCAAGATTCATTGCCTATCTAAAGAACACAATCACAAATATGCATGTAAAAACAACAAGGGGATGTATCCCATCCTATAAGATCAATGTGGAACTACTTTCTTAAGACCTAGCTCTACACCTCAAAATACCTTATAGGCCATCCATCCTCATAGGATAATCTTATCAAGACCATATCATTAAAAAATTCCCATCATGCTAGTTCTACCAACATTCTTGTCTAACCCATATGGGCATCCACCAGGGTCCTTCAGATCCATCACAATCTCTCCTCACTGGAACCTATCCACATCCAATACCATATTTGATGCCTTAGGGTGTTTCCAAAACCTATAGAATCTCTCTAGCCATGAATCAAGATTCTATTCTGTCTCTCTTTTAATACTGACATCACAATATGGTACCGCTAACCAGGGACCATTCCAAGCTACATAACCTAAGGCCCTTGGAAACCCAATGCCAAGCTCTCTATAATTCATGCAATCTAAAACTGGGACTCATCTCATATATTTATTAGAAGATATATTAGCCCATAATCTAAAGAAAAACCTCTCCATAACATCCCATCTAATCCCATAGGAAAAATCCTTTCAATGGTGAACATCGAACCATAATCCACCCTCAGGAGGTTGCTCCTCACTAGGAATTAGACTTATATTCATCTTACTAGTATCTCTTGGAATAAGCCTCTCATGCCCTCCTGACTATCCCTAGGGAACGAACCTAGGCTACTTGAAACTAATCTTGATCCCTATAACCTATCTTGAACCTCTCATAACCTACTACCCTTATATACAAATTCATAGTGAAAAACCATGATACCCAAAGTGCAAGAATGAACTTATTCCATATCTAGGAGGTTTAGTTCCATACTATCTCTTTATCTAGGTTACTCACGATCACCTTTCCTTTACTTGATCCCATAAAAACATGCATGCATACACACTCATGCATAAAAAATCATATAAATTTGTATTATAGAGACCAACTGTAACAGACCAATATTTTAAAATATATTTTTCTTTAAATAATTTTATTTCTTTGATAGCTTGCATTATACACAACACCGAGTTTAAACAAACCATGATATACTATTAAAATATCATTCTTTAAAGTGACAGTTATCACTTAGCCGTAAGATTAGTGGGTATGAATAAGATTAACTGAATTATGAAATATTTATATAAATTTCATAATAAAATCAAATTTATTGATTTATTCTTTATAAATAAGTATTGAATTTTTATAATTCATTTTATGCTCCAAAAATACATTTTCCTCAAAAACAATTTTCATTGTTTTTTTGAGAAAATATTATAAATAATTTATTTAATTTTTTTAAAATGTATTTGATAAAATTAAATTAATTTTTTAAACCATTATATAAAAATTATATTATGGTGAAAATTTTATATTCTTTTAAAAAGTTTGATTTTCCAATGATTAGTAAAAGATGCTGATTTTTATTAAAAACTGTATTTAGTTTTTACGTAATTATAAAGTAAAATTATATTTTAGGTTTAGTTTTAAAATTTAATAATTTATTTTTTATTTAAAATAATACAAATATGTTTTTGAAATGAAATTTATACTTGAATTTAGTATAAAATCACTTTATACTTAAAATATACAGTTTTCTGAAAATTATTTTTCATTACATTTTGTTGATTTAATTTTAAATTAAATTATTATAATTATTTATTTTTAATATTAAAAAATGGATTCCATATTTGGAATCATGAGGTCCAAATTTGGTAAATATGACCCTTTTATTTTGGTCAATATGAATAGTAACTTTAGCAATTTTATTACCACGGTAAAGGGTAAATCAGATAACTAATGGTTAAAAATAATATGATAAGGACTATAAAATAACCCTAAAACATGACTTAATTTTATTTTATGAGTAAATTTAATCCATTCTCATCCAATATTTGGTTATATGCCATTTTTTCCATTTTAATTTGATTATAAACTTTATACTATTTTATGTAAAGAAAAGTAAAAAATGTCACACTCTTATTTTTAATAACTATAATATTTTTAACATGGTGAAAAGAAGAGGATATTTTCAATTATAAATATTAATTTAAAATAAAAATGATTTATATTCATCATGGTAATTTAATTTTAATTTTTAGTAAAGAGATAATTACGTTAAACGCTGACACATCACCGATACAGTAATTATTCAAATAATGGAATAATCAAATAAATGATATTAAAAATATTAAAAGTAATATAAAATTAAAGAAATAATATAATAAATGAATTATATATATTAATATAAAATTTCTGGGATGTATTAAAATATTTTTTTGAATTCAATTGTTTTATTGATGTTACTAATTTTAAAGTAATGAATAGTTCTAAAATGACATTAATAATATTTTGTAATAAATAATATTTTATTAAAGGATATTAAATTAATAAAAATATTATATTAATAAAAATTAATGTGATATGGTTTAAAAAATTAACCATGGTCCATTTATTGGTCGTTTTTTGTTTTATAGTAACATAATTAACCCTAAAAGGGTTAAAAACTTTAACATTAGAGTAATTACGAAAAGGGTTAAAACAAAAAGATAAGGCAAAAAATTTGATCCAAACTTGTGAAAATTTTATTGTATGATATAATTTTACCTCATAATAATATTATATTTTAATATTATCATTTTTTTTCAATTTTAAAATCAAAATTAATTTATATTAATTTAATATTTTAAGAAATTCCAAGAGTGCCCCTCCCCTCAATTATAAATGGGCACCCTCATTTCATTTCTTTACCCCAATTTGAGCCTCATATATTCAATATAACATTCCAAAATCCATTATCAAATTAATTATAAAGATTTTAGAGAAACTGGTCTTCCAAAAAGATCAACCCTAGGACCTTTAAGTGGATATCTAAAAAAGTTATTTCCAAAGAGTAGAAATCACCATAACCGATCACTTTATTTTTAATTCTTCTTTTACCACCTCTAAATATATGGTATTTATAATAAAATAATAAATTAAATATCCAAAATATAATTAATTATTATTATTATTATTAAACCACCATTATCCACCCTTATTCCAACAAATGGGAAGTGAAAGTATCGCTCATTTACATACAACTTACCATCTCCACATAACAATACCATTCATTTTCATCACAATATTTTATGAATGAATATTATGATTTGTTTAATGTTTATATATAATAATTATGAAATAATTATACCTATGTAATGGTAATATCATATCTACCTTCTTACCTTCCAAAACTGTTGGAAAACAATAACATTGTTCGTGCGTATGTGTGGACTACCACCTCCATGAAGTAACGTGATTCATTTTTCATTCCCATTTTAATTGGATGATAATAAGGATTAATTTAATGAATATATATAATAAATATTATATAATAATTATTCATTAAATTTTATTTATTATTTACCTTACTCTCATTCCATCCGTTGAAAAATGATAACAACATTCTTTGGTACTAACGACCCACCGTCTCCATGAATATAGTAATTAATTTTTAGATATGTACTTTCAAGAATGATTAAAAACATGTATATAATGAATATATATGATTTTTATTTCATGAATAAAAATACGTATATTATGGAACCATGATCATATTACAAGTAACAAAACCACTGAACTAAAACATACATGAAAAACAAAGAAGATATCACATTAAACAAAGGTTTTAATAAGGAATTATGAACAAAAAGGTGACAAAAGGTTATAAGTAAATAATATATAGTATTATATATATTATTATGGTTATATAATATATTTATAATAAATCTATATTTATTATACAGTAGATTCCAATGCATATGAAGGAAGTCAGACATAAGGTAAGGGATCTTCGTCTCACTTTTATTTATATGAGACAAAATCCCCTTGTTTCTTTTATTTGGTATATATAATACCCATGAATTTATTTTATGATTATTATTATGAAAATTATTATCATTTAAATATCTATAAAATTTTATTTATTTTATGGGTATTTTGATTCTTATGTTACCAAAGTAGTAAGTAATTTATATTTCGATCCTATTTTAATTAGGATTGTTTATAGTTGAATTTCTATTAGAGGAAATTATATGATCCTTATCCCATTAATCCATTTAATTTTTCTTATCCTATAGTTATTTATGAATAATAAATATTTTACTTTCATTTCCCTCTCTTTAAAATACTCAATATACTGAACAAACATTAAAAAAAAACTGACTTTATTTATCTCTTCGGTCAAAAATACCTTTTCTTCCATATCCATGTTTTATAAAAATGTTTTAAAGAAGTTTTTTAATATTACCCTATAAATTTTAAATTCATTTTTACCCATTTTTTCCTTTTTAAAAAATGTTTTAAAAGGAATCTTCTTGTCATTTTCTGAATGAGGTTCTTTTTGACATTTTTTACAAAAGTGTAAAAGGAATGTTTTATTTTAACATATATAGAATGAATGGAATTTATTACTGTACTGATCAAAAAATTATTTGAAGATCCCATTAAAAGTTTCCAAGACTATTATCAAAGAATATTTTTCCTTAATATTTATAATTTTTTTATATTTTAAAAAGTTTTCTTCAAAGTGAAAAAGATATTTTTCTAAAGAAACTTTCTAGTTATCTTTTAATAAAGTTATTTATATATGATAACACCATTTGATGTTAATTATGATTTACTTGGAATATGATCCAATTACAATATCAATATTATTTCTCTTGGTGGTTCATTATTATGATAATGAGATGGTTACAAAACCCATTTATTTTTGTGGGTTATGCTGCTTTTTTTTGAGGCTCAAAAGGCCTCTTTATTATAATTAGAAAAAGAAAAGAAAGCAACGTCAGAGGAACAATCCAGTACGCATAACCATTACAGGATCTCAACCCATTTTTGAACATGTAATCATACTATGGAAATGAAGTCTTCCACCCCTGCTACAGGAATGTCGTCCCCTCTTCGAGGTCATGACTTGTATCCACGGACCACCACCGTGATCATCTCCAAGTTGCTCGACACCAATATCAGTATTTGTGTATTCATCTTTGGCCACTCCATCCCTTTCATTCCCATCATCATCACTAATAACAGGAGTAAGAATATCAAAAGGGTTATAAGTACGTACATTTCGTTTTTTCCTGGTCTTCAAATCTTGGGAAGTGGTGCTATTCACAACTATCCTCCCACGATCCTCCAGAATTTGAGTATGAACACTTGGAGCAGTATGATCCTTGCTGTGAGGATCCAAAATCTGCAATCCAAATTTAGCAGCCTTCACAGTAGAATGTACCTCTCTTACTGTAAGATCTAAAGGAGGCAGTGCAGGTGGAACCATCCCATTGTGCTCTTGTCCAAGTGACTTAGAATAATCCAAAGAAGAACTGGATATTGGCAGGGGGATGACTGTCTTAAAAGTACCCAAACCAGAACATGAGGTTGGAAGGGGTCCATGTGATTTGCAGACATCCAAACCAGCACCAGAAATGAAGGCTGGTAGGGTTCTGAGTGAGTTGGAAGCATCCAGACCAGAATTGGAAGCTGGAAGGGGGCTAAGGAACTTGGAGGCACCCAAATTAGTACCAGAACTGGAGGCAGACGGGGGTCCAAGTGACTTGGAGACCCCCATACCATAACTGCAGGCTGTCATGGAGCTGACCTGAGGATAATCCTTCAAATAAGCAGAAGTTTTAACCTTTATTATGTAAAGGGATGTATTAGAATTATATAACCCTCTAATGAATTGGGTAAAATTTTATATCTCTTGATATAAATATGGAAAATAAGTCTATGTGCTTGATCCATTATGGGAAACAAGTTAATGCACTTGATCCATTATTGGAAACAAGTCAACGTGTTTGATCCATTATGGGAAACAATTATATGTGCTTGATCCATTATGGTAAATAATTCTATTTTTTTAATCCATTATGAGAAATAGGTTTTGAGGCCTCATCTATTATGATTTGATGGTTTAGTAGTTAACCTTGACATGTGAAATGTTTTTTATACTTAAAATGGTGCCAAACTTCTATGAAATTAACTTATGGTTCATGATTGATTTATTATGTTTTCTCACTCTTATGAATCATGTATTTTAAAATGATAAGGATTTATTCCAGGAATCATGATTTTTATTTTTTGATAGATTATGTGTGAACTTTGTAAGTTATGATCATGATATCATACCCTTATGATTATATTATGATTTAATATGATCATCGATTGATATATCCTATGTTCACCATTACTGAGCATCTACTATCACCCTTCAATATATTTACTTTCTTGAGGTTATGAATAATGGTTTAAGTAGGGTTTATCTATGATGATTACTAAATGTTAAGGTCTTTATGGGAGATGTTGAAGATATTTCACAAGATAAGAAGATTTTGTATCTAGTCTCCAAACATATATACTAGAACTTTAATGTCCTCAGGCATGTGTTTGTGAAATTTATTGAATATTCATATAAAAATATGCATATTAATGTATGAAAAGGCTAGGTATTTACAATTGGTATCTGAGAAAGGTTTAATTAACCTTCTAGAAACTTGGATGAGATAACTTTAGTGATATTCTTGTAGACAAGTCTAATTATAGGAAAAAATATTAAAGTTTTGGCAATAATCATGAATGAGCTTGGTTAAACCTAAGGTGTATTAAAAAAAGGTATCATGATTTAGACATACTATAAATGATTTTTCATGATTATGTGGTTTACCACTATGATTATTATTTCCCAAACTATGATTTTTGGTTTTAGTTAATGTATGGAACCTGAAGGAATAATTTTAATGATGAATACTATAGAAAATTTAATTATTTTCATTCCGATCAACCAAATGTTATGGGATCTAGAATGAAAAATATCATTGCTATGCTTACCAAAATTTCCCAATATATGAATCATACTAAACTTCCAAATGATAAAATAAGGAAACAACGTTATGTTGAGTCCTCCATGAGGTAATGTTTACCTTTTTTTAGTAGGTCCAATAATCCACTAGTTAATGAGCAATGGATCAGTACCATTGAAAAGATATTTTATATTCTCCAATGTTCAAAACATGAGAAATTTATTCTGGTTGTTTATCATTTGGAAGATGAAGCAGATCAATGGTAGAATCAAATCAAGAATACAAGGAAATAAGAATAAATTGAATTCATAGAGTGGGATAGATTGAAGAGATTATTTTTACAATAATTACTTTCCTATTATTCTTCGTACAAAAATGGAGAAATAATTTCTTTATCTAAAACATAAGGATGATGAATCCATTGGTACCTATGAGAAAAATTTTATAATACTTATGAGGTATTCTTATAGTATTATCATATCACCTGAAAGTAATTTTGATCGATTCTTTAGTGTCTTAAAACCAAGTCTCTGAAGGGATTTATCCATAAGAGACTTTAGTAGATATGAATAAATCATTTGACATGATATCAAGGTGGAAATGGAAATTATAGATTCCCATTATTCTCAAGGTTTTAATAAAAAGATAAAAATAGAGTCGCATGAAAACTCTAATAAATCACACAGTGTAAAGAAAATTTATCCATATACATGCCAGAAATGTGGGAAGAAACATCAAGGGAATTTATTTAATTTAACTAGGAGGTAATTTAAATATTTAAGGGTGGTTCATAAAGCCTGTTAATGTCAAAAGGGGATGAATAGGATGGATATTGTAGTGGAAGAAAAAAATACATCAACTAATACCCACACTACAATGATTAAAATGCAAGGAATATAAGCATTATTACAACTAGAGAACATATTAAAAGGTTTCTTATGATCAACATCAACAACATCTTAAGTACAAAGACAAATGGAATGCTTAAAAAATCACAATAGTTGATGTGAATATTGATAAATTGGGAATGATTATCCTCCACTTCAAGGTTAGGGATTTCATGTTGAATTCCATGTGAATGAACCCCATGAAAATATTATTGTTCATCCTTTAGTGAAATTTTATATTATTATGATCATTTATTACCACCCTATATTTAGATTATGGAATAATAAAATCACCTTTTATATTATAAATTAACTTATGATTATCTATTGGTGCAAGGATGAACTTAGCCTTCTAATGGAAATGTTTTTGGTTAATATAGAAGCTTATTTAAGGAATAAAAGGTGAATTATCTTTTGGAAGCATAAATGATTTTATTATAACTTAATTCTGGGAAATGATTAGTGTATATATATTTTGGAATGAAACTTTATGATTGATTAAAATAATTTCAAGTTAATATTTTAGTTGATCATGGATGTGGTCAAATCAATCCAATCATTGGTATTTAATTTTAGACAAACATATTTTGAAGGATCATTAAGATTAAATATTTATGGGATGGTTTAAGTTAAACTTTGGATAAATTTTTAGTGATTAAAGTATTATTTTTACATATTGTATAACCTGTGATAAACATTTTGGTTTTGGTAAATATTTAGAGTCTAAAGGAATGACTTATAGATATTATGATTCATTAAACGTACTTCAGGTATGAAAAACTCACCTCAAATATCCATTTCCTAGTGTAAGAGATGAAGTGAAAATTGATTAAATCACAACCAATGGATGAGATTGTTCTTATGAGATAAAAAGAAATACAATAAGTTTATTTTATAGAATGATTTATATAGATAATAAAAGAATCCTTGAACTTTTGGAAAAGAACCTTGAAATAAAAACATCATCCGTTTAATTTATTTTATAAGGAATCAATGGTATTTTAACTCATCACATATTTATGGTTTTGTGGCATTAAATTTCTGATGAGCATGTTATATATCCATCTATATTATTACTTGAGAGTTAGTTTTATATTCCATGTATATATTTAAAATTCCTACCAATGTTCTTCTTATCAAGGAACCTTATTATTAGGTTATTTTAGGTAACCTTTATGTTTCCCTGTTTCCCTTTTTATGGGAATTTTTATTATTCTTTTTTACGATGTGGGATTTTGACAAATGAATTTTCAAATATTAAACCTTTTATAACCAAGAAAAATTATGAGGGAACAATTTATTGGGGGGGGGATGTAACACCCTGAGATTTTGGAATATGTTTTTCTTTAAATAGATTTATTTCATTGATATCTTGTATTATACGCAACATTTAGTTTAAACAAACCACGATATACTATTAAAATATCATTCCTTAAAGTGACAGTTATCGCCTAACTGTTAGATTGGAGGGTATAAATAAGATTAACTGAATTATGAAATATTTATATATAGTTCCTAATAAATACATATGTATTTATTTATTATTCATAAATAAACACTCATTTTTTATAAAATTTATTTTATGCTCCAAAAATAAGTTTTCCTCAAAAATAATTTTATTTCTTTCTGTGAGAAATTATTATAATTTGTTTAAGATTTTTTTAAAAATTTATTTTATAAAATGGACTTAATTTTTTAAATAATCATATCAAAATTATCATATGGTAAAAATTTGATATTATCTGAAAAGTATTTATTTTTTAATGAATAATGAAAAATATTATTTTTATTGAAAACTATATTTACTTTTAAAGTAAATATAAATTCAAATTATATTTTTGGATTAGTTTTAAAATTCAATTAGTTACTTTTAATTTAAATTAATACAAATATATTTTTTGAAATGAATTTAATTCTTGATTTTAGTATAAAGACACTTTATACTTAAAATATGCATTTTTCTAAAAAATTATTTTTATCTCATTTTATCAATTTAATTTTATATTAAATTATAAAATGTATGTTCCTTTAATATTAAAAAATGGTTTCCTTATTTAGACTAAGTATTTCCAATTTTTTTTAATAGTTCCCTTTATTTTGATCAATATGAACAGTAACATTAGTAATTTTGTCACCATAGTAAAGGGTAAATTGGGAAATTAATGTTTAAAAATAATATGATAGGGACTATAAAATTATCCTAAACCTTTAATTAATTTTATTTTATGAGTCAATTTCATCCATAATCATCCAATATTCAGTTATATATCCTTTTTCCCATATTATTGTGATTATGACCTTTATAATATCTTATGTAAAGAAAAGTTAAAAATGTCACACTCTTGTTTTTAATAACTATAATATTTTTAACATGGATAAAAATAGAGTATATTTTTAGTTAAAAGTATTAATTTGAAATATAAATTATTTATATTCTTCATGGAAATTTAATTTAATTTTTAGTGAAGAAATAATTACCTTAAATGATTACACAACTCTGATGCAGTAATTATTCAATTAATGGAGTAATAAAAAAAATTATATTAAAAATATTAAAAGTGATATAAATTGAAATAATTAACATGATCAAAAAATTTTATAGACTAATTTAACATATCATGGATTCACTAATTTTTTTTGAATTTCACTTGTTTTCTTGATGTTATTAACATCAAAGTAATGAATAGTTCTAAAATGAAATTAATGATATTTTATAATAAATAATATATTATTAAATGATATAAAATTAATAAAAATATTATATTCATACAAATTAACGGGATTCAATTTTAAAAATAAACTATTTTACATTTTTGGGTCTTTTTTAATTTCATAGTAGTATTATTAACCCTTAAAGGGTATAAAGTTTTAGTATTATAGTAATTATCAAAATCGTTAATAAAAGGATAAAAAAAATATGAGGGTAAAAATGTGATCTGAACTTATCCAAATTTTATTTTATGAGATTATTTTGAATCATAATCATCTTATATTCTAATATTATCAATTTTTATCCATTTGAACATAAATATTAATTTATATTAATTTAATATTTTGAGAAATTCTTAGAGTGATCCTCCCCTCAATTATAAAAGGGCACCCCTCCTTTATCTTCTTTACACTAATTTGAGCCTTATATATTGACTATAAACTTAAAAAATATATTATAAAGTTCCTTATAAATATTATATAGGTTATATTATTCCCAAAATACCAACCCTATGATCCTTAAGTGGATATCTAATGTAGTTCTTTCAAAGGATAGGTAATCACCTTAACTGATCACTTTCTTTTTTAATTATTCTTTTAACTCCTATAAATATATGGTATTTACAATAAAATAATAAATTAAGTATTCTAAATATAATAAAATATTATTATTTTTATGAAACCAAAATTATCCACCCTCATTCTAACAAATGGGAAGTGAATGTATTGCTCATGCGTACATATGACCTACCATCTCCACATAACGATACTATTCATTTTAGTCACCATATTTTATGGATGTGTATTATAATGGGTTTAATGATTATATATGATAATTATAAAATAATTATAACTATTTAATCGAAATATAATATATACCTTATTACCTTCCAAAACTGTTGGAAAACAATAACGTTGTTCGTGCGTATGTGTGGACTACCACCTCAACGAAGCGATGCGATTTGTTTTTCATTTCTATTTTAATTGGATGGTAATAAGGATGAAATTAATGAAATTAATGAATTTATATGATATATATGATATAATAATAATTCAATAAAGGTTATTTATTTTTTACCATTCTTGCGTTCCATCTTTCAAAAAATGAAAATAGCGTTCATGCATACGTACAACCTATCATCTCAATGAACAATGTAATTAATATTTATATATATACTTTCATGAATGAATAAAGTAATATATATAATGATTATATATTATTTTTATATCATGTTTAATATTATGTATAAGATGTAACCATGATCAAAGTACAATGACCAAAACTAGCAAACCAAAAAATACTTGAAAAACTAAACATATATTACCCAAAATAGTGATTTTAGTATAAAATTGTTAACAAAAGGGTGATAAAAGGTTATAAATAAATAAAATATGGTATTATATATATGATTATGTTTATATAAAAAATTTATAATAATTAAATATTAATTGTATTGGAATTTCCAAGGTATACCAAGGTTGTAAAACCTAAGGTAAGGGATCTTCATCTCACTTTTATTTTTTTGGGAAACAATATATATTCACCACTTGTTTATTATATTTGGTGTATATACTACCCATTATTATTTTTTATTATTATAATGAATATTTTTAGTGTTTAAATATCCATATAAGGTTATTTATTTCATGGTGCTTGCGATTCATATATTACCGAAGTCATAATGGATTTGTGTTTCAATACTATTTTAATT
Organism: Viscum album; assembly: GCA_963277665.1. NCBI lineage: Eukaryota > Viridiplantae > Streptophyta > Magnoliopsida > Santalales > Viscaceae > Viscum > Viscum album. Next base: position 1,649,394,527 of record OY728159.1, read on the forward strand.
AGGATTGTTTATGGTTGAATTTCCATTAAAGGAAATTATAAGATCCTTATCTGATTAATAAATTTATTTTTTAATAATAAAATTTTTTCCTTTCATTTCCTTCTCTTTAAAATACTCAAGATATTAAATGAACATTTTTAAGGAAGACCAAATTCATTTCTTTCTCTTATCAAAAATCCTTTTTATTATATGTCCATGTTTTCTAAGTTTTTGTAAAGAAGGTTTTTAATATTTAACTATGATTATTTAAATTAATTTTTACCCATGTTTTACTTTTTAAAAAATTGTTTAAAAGGAATAATCTTTTCATTTTCTAAATGAGGTATTTTTGACCTTTTTTACAAAAGTGTGAAAGGAATATTTTATTTTAACATATAAAGCATGAATAGAATTTCCTACCATCATGACCAAACAATGATTTAAATCTATTATTACAAATTTCCAAGTTTATTTTCAATGAAAATGTTTTTCTTAATATTTTGAAATTTTTTTATATTTTAAAATTGTTATTTTAAAGTGGAAAATATATTTTCCTTAATAAAATTTCCGTCAATCCTTTAAAGGAGTTCTTTATCTATGATAACATCCAATGATTTTACTTATGATTTACTGTGTATATGATCTAATGATACCATCCATATTATTTATATGGGTGTTTTATGATTATGATGATGATATGTTTATAAAACCCATTTCTTTTTATGAGTTATGATATGTTTAATTGATGAAATGCTTATGAAACTCATTTTATTTTCATGGGTTATAATGTGATGATATGATGAATGTAATTATGATCTTATGGAACACATATGTATGGTCTTTATTATTTTAAGTGTGGGATCATAATTATACATACCTCTAATTCATTGAGTAAATTCTTATATCTCATGAGATAACTATGGGAAACAAGTCGATGAGATTGATTCATTGTGGGGAAAAAATCAATGTGATTGATCCATTATGGTAAACAAGTCGATGTTATTGATACTTATGGGAAACAATTTGTTGTGATTGATACATTATGGGAAAAAAATCTATGTGTTTGATCCATTATAGAAAATAGGTGTTGTGGCCTTTGGTTTAGTAATGATTTCAGCCCACCATAAGGACTTCAGGACACCTCAAGGATTTTGGGCCACCTGAAATTGTTCTTAATGGACCATTCATACTCTATAAGGAACAAACTCTAGATGAGGATTTCGAGCAAACGTATTCACCAAAGCAGAAGCTAATGGATGTGGAAGAAAGAGAGGATATATCATTGCCATCTGGACCAGCCTATACATGAAAAAAAGCCTAATCGAACAACCATGCGAAGGTGGAGAGATGATATCATAATGAAAAATCTAGGTAGGAGTGGTTCAATGTAGTTATAATCTGAATATTTCCTCTAAGACCTATGAGTCATGTAATCTCTAAGCCTACGGGCCTTGTACGGGTTCCCCCTCATCCCTTGAAGGGGGGGGGGGGGGTTATCAAAAATCAATAAAAAGAAGGCCTTTGTGCCATTAGGGGTTATACTTATGATGGTGACACACTTCTATGACATGGACTTATGGTTCAAGATTTATTTATGATGTTTTATCACTCTTATGAATCATGCATTTTGAAATGATAAAGATTTATTCCATGACCCATGTTTTTAATTTTTTGATATATTGGGTGTGAAATTTGTAAGTTATGATCACGATATCATACCCTTGTGCTTATATTATGATTTTATATGATAATCGATCCATATCTCCTATGTTTACCATTACTGATCATCTTATATCACCCTTTCTTATGTTTCCTTTCCCCAGGTTATGAAGTATGGTATTAAGTTAGGTTTTTCTATGAGGAGTACTAAATGGAAATGTATTTATGGGTGATGTTGAATATCTTTCACGAGATAAAGAGATTTTATATCTAGTCTCCAAATACACTAAAACTTTAAGGTCCTTGAGTGAATGTATGTGAAATTTATTGAATATTCATCTAAAAATATGTATATTAATGTATGATAAGCCTAGTAATTTATAGTTGGTATTTGAGCAAGGTTTATTTAACCTTTTGAAAACTAGGATGAGATAAATTTAGTGAGATCCCAATGGATTTTTTTAATTATAGGATAAAATCCTAAGGTTTTGGTAACAATCATGAATGACCTAGGTTAAAACTAAGGTGTTTTATAACATGGTGTCATGATTTAAGCATTTTATAAATGATTTTTTATTATTATGTGATCTCACACTATGATTATTATTTCTCATAGTATGATTTATGGTTTTAGTAAATGGATGAAACCCGAAGGAATCACGTTAATGGTGAATTCAATAGAAAATGAAATAATTGTCCTCTTGAGAAAATAAATGTTATATGTGATGGAATGAAAAATATCATTGCTATCCTTACACAACTTTCCCAAGATATGAATCATATTTAAATTTAAAATGATAAAAGGAGGGAACAAATTTTTTGTTGAGTCCTCTATGAGGTAATGTCCACCTTTTTATTGGTTCCACTAATCCAATAGTCACTGAACAATGGATTATTACCATTTTAAAGATATTTTTTTTCTAATGTTTAGAACATGAGAAAGTTATTTGGGATATTTATCATTTGGAAATAGAATCAGATCAATGGTGGAATCTAATAAAGAATATGAGGAAATATGAAGAAATTGCCTCCTTGGAGTGGGATGACTTTAAGAGATTTTTTTTCAATAAGTACTTTCCTCATATTATTAATATGAAAATGGAGAAATAATTGCTTGATTTAAAGAAGAAGGATGGTGAATTTGTTGGTACCAATGTGGAAAATTTTATAAGACTTGTGAAGTATGATTCTTGTATTATCATCCAACCTAAAAGTAAGGATGATGGATTCTTTAGTGGATTAAAACCAAGTCTTCTAATGGAGTTATCCATAATAGACATCAGTAGATATGAATAAATCATTCAATATGATATCAAGGTTGAAATGTAAACTAAATATTCCCATAATTACCATGGTTTTGATAAGAAAATAAAGATCAAGTCTCATGAAAACTTGAATAAATCACATGGTGGAAATAAATTTGAGCCATCTATAAGATATAAATGAGAACAACAAGGTATTTTCTTGAATGGAACTAGGAGATGCATTAAATGAGTAAGGGTGGGTTATAAATCCCATTAATGTCAATAGAGGCTAAATAGGAAGGATAATGTGTTGGAAGAAAAGAAGATGTCAACTAATGTACTAGCCACACTCCATTGCTTCAAATTCAAGGAATATGGTCATTATGCTAACTAGAGAACGAATTTGAAGGTTTTTGATGGTCAATATAAATAATCACTTAATCCCAATGATAAAGGGAATGATTATGTAATCATAATAGTTGAATTGAGTCATGATAATTAGAGTACACTTATCCTCTACTCCAGGGTTGGGGATTTCATGTTGAATTACATGTGAATGTGCCCTATGAAAATATTATTGTTCATCCTTTAGTGAAAGTTGACGTTATTATGAGATTTGATTACCAATATCTATTTAGATTATAGAATAAGGAAATCACATTTGATATTCTAAATCAACTTATGAGCATCTATTGGTGCAAAGATGAACCCATAATTCCAATGGAATTTTTTTGGTTAATATAGCATCTTATTAAAGGAATAAAAGGTGAATTATATTTTAGAAGCATATATGGTTTTATTATGACTTCATTTTGGAGAATGATTAGGGTATATATATTTTAGAATGAGACAATATGAGTGATTAAAATTATTTCAATTTAATATTTTAGTTGAGCATGGAAGGATATATTGTAAAATCATTCCAAACTTTGGGATTAAATCTTTTCCAAACATATTTTGAAGGAGACTTATGGTTAACTATTTATATAATTGTTTAAATTGAACTTTGTATGAGGTTTTAATATTAAAGTATAATTTTTATATATTCTATAACATATGATAAGAATTTTGTTTTTGGTAAATATTTATAGGATAAATAAATGACTTATAAATCTTATGATTCCTTAAAAGTTCTTCATGTATTAAAAACTCATCTAGAATATCCATTTCCTGGTGTAAGATATCTAGTATAAATTTATCAAAGAACAAACAAAGGATGAGATTATTTTATGACATAAAAATAATTAAGTTTATTTTATATCATGATTTATCTGAATAATAAAACAATCCATTGAATTTAGGAAAAGGAACTTGAAATAAAATTATCATCCATTTACTTTTATTTTTGAGGAATTAGTGGTATCTTAACTCATCACTAATTTATGATTTTTTAGTGGTTAACATTCTCATGACCATGTTATCTATCACTATATATTAGTACTTGGGAGTTATATTTATTTTCCTTTTATATATTTTAACTTCCTATCAATTTTATCCTTATTCAAGAATAATAATTTATGTTATTTAATGTAACCTTTATGTTTCCCACTTTCCCTTTTTAAGGGAAGTTTTATTATTCTTTTATATGATGTGGGTTTTTGATAAAGAAATTTTCAAATATTTTACCTTTGATGACCAAGAAAAATTGTAAGGGGAAAATTTATTTAGGGGGGGATATAACACCCAAAGATTTTATAATATTTATCTCTTTAAATATTTTTATTTCTTCGATATATTTTATTGTACACAACACTAAGTTTATAAAAATTGTGATATACTATTAAAATATTATTCTTTGAAGTGATAGTTATCACCTAGATTTTAGATTGATAGGCATGAATATGATTAAATGAATTATGATATATTTATAAAAAGATCCTAATAAATATAAATTTATTTATTCATATTTCATAAATAAGCACTTAATTTTTAGAAAAGTCATTTTATACTCCAAAAATAAGTTTCCATAAAAAATAATTTTTATTATTTTTTTGAGAAAATATTATAATTAATTATTTGTAACTTTTGAAAATGTATTTTATAAAATTAAATTCATTTTTTAAATCATCGTTTCAAAATTATAATATAGTGAAAATTTGAGATTTTTCTAAAAAGTTTTATTTTTTAATGAATAGTGAAAATACTATTTTTTATTAAAAACTTTATTTTATTTTAAAGAAATTATGAATTAAAATTATATTTTGGGATAATTTTTAAAATTAAATTAGTTAATTTTGATTTTAAGTAATAAAAATATAGTTTTTTAAATGAATTTTATACTCTAATTTAGTATAAAGACACATTATACTTAAAATAACCATTTTTCTGAAAAAATATTCTTGATCGCATTTTATTATTTTAATTTTAAAGTAAATTATGAAACTTATATGTTTTTAATATTAAAAAATGGTTTGGAAATTTGGAGGCAGTAGGTTCAAATTTTGTAAATATTTCCCTTTTATTTTGGTCAATATGAATAGTAACTTTAGTAATTTTGTTACCTCAATAAATGGTAAATATGGTAATTAATGGTTAAAAATAATATGATAAGGACTATAAAATGACCCTGAAACTTTTATTAATTTTACTTTATGATTAAATTTCATCCATAATCATTAAATATTTGGTTATATGTCTTTTCTTTCTATTTTGATGTGATTATGTCCTTTGTAATATTTTATGTAAAGAAAAGTTAAAAATGTCATACTCTTGTTTTTAATAACAATAATATTTTAAACATGGTGAAAATATAAGATATGTTAAGTTATAAATATTAATTTAAAATATAAATGATTTATATTCATCATGGTAATTTAGTTTTAATTTTTTGTACAAAAATAATTAACTTAAATGCTTACACAACGCCGATACAGTAATTATTCAGTTAATGTAATGATCAAATAAATGATATTATAAATATTAAAAGTAATATTAATTGGAATAATTAATGTGCTAAATTAATTTTATGGATGAATATAACATGTCTAGGATGTATTAAAATATTTTTTTTTTCAAATTTATTTTTTTCATGAAGTTATTAATGTCAAAGTATTGAATAGTTCTAAAATGGCATTAATGATATTTTATAAAAATTAATATATTATTAAGTGATTTAAAATTCATAAAAATATAATATTAATCCAAATAAATAGGATATTATTTTAAAAATCAACCATGGTCTAATTTTTTGTCTTTTTTAATTTTATAGTAACATTATTAACCCTTAAAGGGTAGAAAACATTAATATTAAGGTAATTATCAAAATGGTTAACGAAGGGTTAAAAAAAAGATAAGGGTAAATTTTTTATCCAAACCTGTAAAAATTTAATTTTATTAGAGTATTATTACTTATAATCATCTTATATTATAATTTTATCAATTTTTATCTATTTAAATATCAAAATTAATTTATAATAATTTAATATTTTATGAAATTCCAAGAGTGCTACCCTTGCAATTATAAAAGGGCACCCCTCCTTTATCTTTTTTTGCACCACTTTGAGCCTTCTATATTGAATATAAAATTATAAAATCCCTTAAAAATATTCTATAGGTTCTGGTATTCCCAAAAGACCAACCCAAAGATCCTTAATAGGAGATCTAAAGGTTTTCTTTCAAAGAAGAGGTAATCATCTTAACCGATCATTTTATTTTTAATACTTCTTTTAAATCCTATAAATATATGATATTTATAATAAAATAAAAAATTAAGTATCCTAAATATAATTAAATTTTATTATTATTATGAAACTACCATTATCCACCCTCATTATAATAAATGGGAAGTGAAATTATCACTCATGCGTACATACAACTTACTGTCTCCACATTACAATACTATTCATTTTCAAGACCATATTTTATGGATGTGTATTATGATGGGATTAATGTTTATATATTATAATTATGAAATAATTATACCTCATTAATGATAATATCATATCTACCTTATTACCTTCTAAAATCATTGGAAAACGATAACATCATTCGTGCTTACATGTGGACTACCACCTTCACAAAGGGATGTGATTCATTTTTCATTTCCATTTTAATTGGATGGTAATAAGGATGAATTTAATGAATATATATGACATATATGATATAATAATTATTCATTAAATTATATTTATTATTTATTTTTCTTTCGTTCCATCCGTTGAAAAATGAAAATTGCGTTCATGTATATGTACGACCTACCATCTACATGAATGGTGTAATTAATTTATATATATATATATATAATCATGAATGACTAGAAAAATGTATATAATGAATATATATTATTTTTATATCATTATTAAAATTCTATAGATTATGTAACCATGATCAAAGTACAAAGTCCAAAACTACTGAACCAAAACATACTTGAAAAACGAAGTAGATGTCACCAAGAACAGTGTTTTAATAAATAATTATTAACAAACAAGTGATAAAAGGTTATAAGTAAATAATATATGGAATTATATATATTATTATGATTCTATAATATATTTATAATAAATATATATTTATTATATAGGAGGTTCCAACACATAATGAGGAAGTCAGACCTAAGGAAAGGGATCATCATCTCACTTTTATTTATGTGGGATAAAAACCATATTAACCAGTTGTTTATTTTATTTGGTGTATATACTATACATAAATTTATTTTATTATTATTATCATAAAAATTATTAATATTTAAATATCCATATAAGTATATTTTTTTCATGGGGCTTACAATTCATATGTTACCAAAGCAGTAAGGGATTTATGCTTCAGTTCTATTTTAATTGGGATTATTTATGGTTGAATTTCCATAAGATAAAATTATATGATCCTTATTTGATTAATACTATAAATTTTTATTCTCCTATATTTATATCTTAATAATGAACAAGATCTTTTCATTTACATCTCTTTAAAATTTTTAAGAGACCGACCTAACATTTTTAAAGAAAACCGAATTTATTTCTCTTTTATCGAAAATTCTTTTTCTTAAATGTACATATTTTATAAAAAAATTTTAAATAAGGTTTTTAATATTATACTATAAAATTTTAAAGTCATTTTTACCCATTTTTAAATTTTTACATTTTTTTTAAAACAAACATTCTTGTAATTTTCAGAACGAGGTAATTTTGACCTTTTTTACAAATGTGTAAAAGGAATGTTTTATTTTAACATATAAATCATGAACATAATTTACTTACATCATGAATGAACAATGATTTAAAGATACCATTACAATTTTCTAAGGTCATTTTAAAAGAATTTTTTTACTTAATATTTGTGAAATTTTTATGTTTCAAAAAGGTTATTTCAATGTGAAAAGGATATTTTCCTCAAGAAACTTTCTTGTGATACTTTAAAGGAGTTATTAATCTATGATAAAATCCTTTTATGTTACTTATTATTTACTAATTATATGATCCAATGATACCATTATTATTATTTCTCTGGGTGGTTTATGATTTTGATAATGAGATTTATATGACACCCATTTATTTTCATGGGTTATGTTATGTTGAGTTGATGAAATATTTATGAAACTCATTTTATTTTCATGGGTTATGATGTGATGATATGATTAATGTTATTATGATATTGTGGCACTCATATTTATGGTTTTTATTATATTAAGGGTGGGAAAATAATTATATACCCCTCTAATTCATTAGGTAAAGTTTTATATCTTATAAAATAATTATGGGAAACAAGTTGATGTGCTTGATCCATTATGGTAAACAAGTAGATGTGATTGATCCATTATGGGGAAAAAGTAGACATTCTTGATCCATTTTAGAAAACAATTCGATGTTCTTGATCCATTATGGGAAACGAGTCAATGCGTTTGAACCATTATGGGAAATAGGTTTTGAGGCCTGATCCATTACGATTTGGTGGTTTTGGTAGTTAACCTTAACATATGAAATGGTTTATATAATTATGAATATTCTATACTTCCATAACATGAACTTATGGTTCATGATTTATTTATGATGTTTTATCACTCTTATGAATCATGTATTTTGAAATAATAAAGGTTTATGCCATGGCTCATTTTTTTGATTTTTTGACATATTGGGTGTGAAATTTGTAAGTTATGATCATGATATAATATCCTTATTATTATATTATTATTTCTTATTATAATCAAATGATATCACCCATGTTCACCCTTACTAATCATCTAAGCTTACCCTTTCTTATTTTTCCTTTCCCCAGTATATGAAGAATCATTTTAAGTAGGGGTTGTCTATGAGGAGTACTAAATGGGAAGGTCTTTATGAGAGATGTTGAATATATTTCATGAGATAATAAGATTATAAATCTAGTCTCTAAAGACACTAAACATTTATAGTACTTAGGTTTTTATTTGTGAACCTTATTGAATATTCATATAAAAATATATATATTAATGTATGAGAAGGTCGGACCTTTATAGTTGGTATTCAAGCAAGGTTTGGAAACTAGGATGAGATAACTTTTGTGAGATACCTATGGATAAGTCTAAAGTTTCGGTAATGATAATGAATGACATAGGTTAAATATAAGGTGTCTGTTTCGTGCGGAATCCGGGGATGACCTCCCGGACGGGAGATTCAAACGTTCCGATCGGTTTCTAACGGGTTTGTTCGTAGAACCGGAAACATCCAATGATTCCACATCCGTTTGGACCTACTTTCCAAAGGCAGGCGCTCATTAGCTTGTGGGCTAATGAGGCTTAGGAATTTGCATTGGTCGAGAGGATGGGAGGTCGGACTCATCACACCTTTTTGAGGGGAATTATTGTCTACTCCGGGACTCTCTTTATAGATTTAAGTTAAGTTCGTGAATCCTTATTACATTACCAAGTATAAAATGAGTTTTCCTTTAATTTTAACAATCAATGATCAAGTATGCAAGAAATTTAGAGAATCTTTTATATGTATTCGAGGTTCTTCATCAATAGAGAATCATCTATATTTGTTTAGAGATTCTTGGTCAATGGTATCCTTCAAAACATTTATATAAAAGTCTCTTGGTCATTATGATGACCAAGCTGGTTTTAAAGCCACTCAGTGGGGCACTTGAAGTTTATCGTCATTCAGAAGGACAGGGATTATTTCAATGTTGGGATCGAACCCATAAATGGGTTACCTACGTATCCTTTGTTTTGAAAAAAAAAGGAATCAGAACCCACGTAGTTCGAGGAATGGGATATGATGTTTTATGATTGATGGCTCAAAGATGAATGTCATAATTACTTTTACACTCTAAGCTCACGTGAGTCATGCTCGGTGTGAGAAACAAGAGGTATTGGTAAAATTTAGACAATTGTGCCATAAAAGAGGCAATCATAAGAATTTGTTTTGGGGCTTATGTATAGATGACTTCCCAGATAGGCGAAGGTTTAGGATTCACTTTTAGGGAGAAAATCCAAGAACAGGGTCCACAAAGTTATATGTGCTTCATGGAGATTTGAATACTCTAATCTTGGGGCTTACTCCTAAGGAGGATGCCCAAGTTAGGAGGGGACTTATGATTGGGTTTTATTCCTGAAAAGGAAACCCAAATCAAAGATAATTTGTGACTGGTTAAGAGAAATTTTAAGAGACTTGGGGCTTACTCTTGAAAAGGAAGCCCAAGATTTATGACTAGGATTTATTCCTGAGAAGGAAGCCTAGGTTAGGGGACTTGGGGCTTACTCCTGAAAAGGAAGCCCAAGGTTATGACTGAGTCTTATTCCTGAAAAGGAGACCCAGGTTAGGGATTAAGGTTTGGGGCTTACTCCTGAGGAGGATGCCCAAGATTAAAGGACTTGATTGGGGCTTATTCTTAAGAAAGATGCCCAAGATTTATGACTAGGACTTATTCCTGAAAAGGAAGCCTAGGTTAGGGGACTTGGGGCTTACTCCTGAAAAGGAAGCCCAAGGTTATGACTGAGTCTTATTCCTGAAAAGGAGACCCAGGTTAGGGATTAAGGTTTGGGGCTTACTCCTGAGGAGGATGCCCAAGATTAAAGGACTTGATTGGGGCTTATTCTTAAGAAAGATGCCCAAGATTTATGACTAGGACTTATTCCTGAAAAGGAAGCCTAGGTTAGGGGACTTGGGGCTTACTCCTGAAAAGGAAGCCCAAGGTTATGACTGAGTCTTATTCCTGAAAAGGAGACCCAGGTTAGGATTCTCTCATCTTAAAGGATGAGGTTGAAATGAATGAACTCTCAATCTTTGGTGACATAAAGATGTTTAAATCACTGGGTGTTTGAGAGGTATTTCACAGAATTCTTTTCAGATAAGGATGTTAAATCAAGAAATCATGCCATAAATGGCTTTTGAAGAGTATCTTGAAGACTGAATCTTGAATAAGAAGGGTGAAATGGCTTAAGAGGGGTAAAAATGGGCAAGATGGGCACCCAAAAACAAAAGGGGCGCGCAAGTCTTGAAGGTCGCGCAAGTCCTGCATCGGCGCGCAAGTATTGGTCGCGCAAGTATACTTGCGCGACATGAGGGATACTTGCGCGATTTTCAACCAGAGTTAAAATACTTGAGCGACTCTTTATTAAACCCTTCACCATCCTCTTGAGGTTCTTCCAGAAGAGGGACGCGCAAGTTATATTGAAGGAATTAAGTTGGCGCGCAAGTGTTTGATAAGTTTCAACACTTGGGCCTTCCTTCTTCTCTTTAGATCTTCCGTTCTAGGTAAGAGATTACCTTAGAAGTGTTCCGGAAGCTTTGAGAAGAGACTTGGGCGTCTGGAGCTTTGATCCGAGTTTCTGGAAAGAGATCCTCTCGAATGGGGGGCCCACAGGGTCTATTTATAGGCAAAAGAAGACCCTGGGCGGTTACTGGGCGGTTACCAGATATGTCGCGCAAGTCCCTTGCACGACCATGAGGAGTCGCGCAAGTGTTGAGGCGGCGCGCAAGTGTACTTGCGCGACCAAGAGGGAACTTGCGCGACCTATGGGCAATGTTCTCCTTTTTCATCCCTTTGTCGATTTTTGATGTTTCTTCAAAGGATTTAATCACTTTGAGCTCAGATATTCCCTTTTCCGATCTTTAGATTATGTGACGAAAGGAGCGTCAACAAAAGTCCCCCCTCAGAGTTGGATCCGGAAAGAAATGAGGATTTGACTCTGAGGAAGTCGAATCCCTCCAAAGGAAAAGGGAGGCGCGCAAGTCTCCAGTGCACAGAAGTCGGCGCGCAAGTGTGCATCGCGCAGGCCTTAAGCACTCTGGATGCGGCGCGCAGATAGGCCCTCTGGCCTATAAATATGCCGCTTCCGGCCGTAGATGGCATCTGACCCCGAATTTCTCGAGCTCTCGCCGCGCAAGTCTTCCTTGCCGCGCAAGTCTCTTGTTTTCGCTGTTTCTTCGCTGCCGCGCTACTCTCAAGGTAATAGGGCTTGCGCGGTAATACTTGCGCGACCAAAACTTGCGCGGCACCTGTACCACTTGCGCGACATCTCCATACTTGCGCGCCTTAATGCCTTAGCCATTTTTTTCAAATTCTTTCACAAATTTTATGAAAAATAAAACCCATTTAAGAGTTTAATTTATTCAACTCCTGTGCAGATTCAATGGCTCTTAGACCTGGATTACTTGATGAACTGGCTAGCAAGCGGATAGATGATATGATGAATATCATTGGCCCTGATTACTATACTGTCAAAAACAGCACTCTTCCAGATTTGGCTAAGTATCTGAAGAAATATCATCACGACTTTCCTCACTGCACTTACCTACCTTTGTATGGTCATGGTCATCTGCAAGAAGTCATTATTCCTGAAATACAGAATTATATTCCATTTTCTTGGTTTCAGAATTATACCAATTTTGCTTCAGCAAATATCTCAGGCGGAGGATCATTTCAAACTGCTGGAACAGTGGAGAAGGCTTATGTGATGCATCATAGCCCTTGCACACCAGATCTGAAAAAACATACACCTGAGCTTCAACCACATTGTCATCCTTCAATCTTCCGAAATGCTCAGATGGATCAATCCAAAGGCTGGAAGAAAAGTTGGGATTTCCGTCCTGGGGGAGGTGTGAAACCAACTTGGATGTGGGTATACTGGGTGCGACAGACTTGCGCAGAGTTTATTGATGATCTGAAGAGAGCTGCAATATATGAGGCTGTTTGGGTTGGGCAAACATATATTTACAGACATGATATCTTCGTGCCAGAGATACTCAGCCATTGGAGTCCAGCGACCAATTCTTTCCACTTGACTCATGGAGAAGTAGGTATCAGTTTGTGGGATGTCCACAAGATTTCAGGAGCTCCAATCTTGGGCGATATGTATGATGAATTCATTCCTCCCAAGGTGACTTGGAATGATCCAGAGAAGACTCCTGCTTTGGCTCGAGAATTATTCAAAATCTTTCACAAGCTCAAGAGTTCAGAGACCTCATTAACTCATTTCAGAAAAGATATCCATCCGGAAGAATGGATGAAGGTGTTTCTTACTGAGAAGAAAGGGATGGAGCCAAAGGAAAAAGGATCCAAGAAAAAGAAATCCAAGGATACCCGGCCCAGAAATCCTACCACTTGCCCAAAACCTGAGAAGAGAGGAGCTCCTGGCACATTCTGGCCAACTCTAGAAGCAGGAGAGTTTGAAAAATGGGGCTATGAAGTGAATCAAAGAATTCCAAAGAAAACTCGTCTGGCGGGTTTCTTGGCAATGTGGCTCAGTATTTATCTCTTGCCGGTCAGGGATTCGAAGGGAGGCGTTAGGCCAGGGACCTTCGTCATTGCGGCCAAGTTGGCTGAGGGAAAAATGGTTGGGTTAGCTACCCCCATTTTAGCAAAGATCCACAGGAGTTTACTTCACGTCTTCCAGGGTAAATCTCCTTTAAGAATAGTGGGACCATTCCAGGTTTTGTGGGGATGGATCGCCACTCACTTCAGGACTTACAATGTACAGAATGGATTACAAATTCCTGGAAGCTCTTTCAGACCGTCAGTGCAAGCATTCTTTGGAATTGCTCCATTAGATGTCAATGGTTATGACATAAAAGTAAGACTAAGCATGTATAAGGAATTCAACTTCTTTCCTTATGGAAGTCCGCCATCTGGGCGGTTTGTTGATGATGGGAAAGCCCCTTTGGATTTGAGGGCATACATGCTAGCTTGCAGGGATGGCGTGTTAGTAGCCAGGATTGATGGAGAAATCATATGCGAGGCCTATGCTCCATATAGATTTGCACGCCAATTCAAATGTTTGCAACAGATTGTTGTATCCCCTCCAGTACATGTCAGGTTAGAGCAACATCCGATGGTTGCTCGACAACTATGGTTGCTGACATCAAGAGAGAAGACTGGGGCAGTATTTGATCTACCAGTTGAAAAAGCGGCACATTATCTGACTACTTTTTATGCCGAACACTGGATAACATCATACCCTAAAGGGATATTGAATCATCCTGTATATCAAGTGGGAAAGAGGAAGAGGACTGTAGAGAAAGAAACTCTTCCTCATGAAGGTGATGCTTCTCCTCCTGAAATAGGTTCAACAGACTCCTCCTCTAGAACTAATTCCTCGGATTATCATGATGGGGATGATGAGGCACAACCGGCAGCAAAGCGGTTTCATGCCCGATATAATCCTCCGGCCAGAGTTAAAAGACCCACTCCATCAGCTCCTGGTGAGTTATTTGATTGTAATAACTTCAATCACTGCTACTTTATAAAGTAATAAGTCTCACTTTCTTATTCTCTATCTGTAGTTGCAGGAATCGGGAAGAAATTAAAATCAAAAATTGTAGGACCTTCCTCACAGCCTTTATATCTAAGACCAGAGGCCGTTCAGCTATGGCAGAGCTTATACTGTGATACTGAGACCGCCTGGCTGGATTTGTGTGAGGGCCTACAACTTCCTGGGATAGGATATCTTCTAGCTTCAAAAGACCTTCAATACGGAGATAACCCCAATGAAGTGCGAGCTTATATCAGAGAGCTGGAAATGCTCATATATGCCACTGATAATTCGGTTCCTATCACCAGGCGGGTGAAGGAAATGATTGATCGTGGCACCACTAAGGGGGTTGGTGGTTCTGGAGATGAGGAGTGGCAAGAGTACGTGGCTCCTAAAGATGTAAGTTTTCTTTCCTTATTTTCTTTGCAACTTGATTTCAGTTGAAGCTTTGTTACTTAAGGAAGTTATTTTCTTCATCTTGCAGCTTGCAAAGAAAGAGACCGGGGTTCCTTCGCCACAATATAGCCCTGGTGGTACTGCTGTTGGGGCTGCTGCTGATTCTCCTCGCGAACCAGGCGAGATATCTCCAGGCCAGCAGGCCATGAATGAGGCACTGGACATAGCCTTTCATTCGCCAATCCAAGTGCCAATAAAGGAGACAGATGAAACTCCAAAAAAGCAAAAGAAGCCAAGGCAACGAAGGAGGAAATCCTTAGCTAAACGTTTCATTAGCAGTGGTAAGTCCTTCGAACAATCATGATTTTATACCCATAATCATATGGTTACTCATATTTCTGAGGATTGCAGGGGCTTCTTCAATTTCCCCCTTGAGGGAAGGGACTGATCCTTCTTCAAAGGCCGTGGAGGGTGCTGTAGAACAACCACAGACTCAAGCTGACTTGGTAGCTCCTGGAGAAGAGCTGCCATCCATTCCCAGTATCCCTCCCACTACTGAAGATGCTGTCCAGGGTCAGGGGTTGCAGGACATAAGTCAGCAAGAAGACATAGAAAATGCTCCCACTGGTGAGACTAACCAAGATTCTGAAGTATCATTGGATGAAATGATGAATCAAGGAATGACTTTTGAAGAATTTTATGATCATGCTAGATTGTCATGTGATTTAGAAGACCTTGGGCGTGAGTGTTACCCTTCGCCCAAATTTTTCTTTTAAAAGAAAATATTTCTAACCATGATGTAAAATAATATGCAGTTTCTTCCGTAGAAGCTGCTGAACTGCCAATGCCTGAAGAGGGTGTAGACACTGATGTCAACCCTATCATTGCAGAAACATTAGCTCAAGTAGAGCTAAATCCAATAAACTCTCCTGAGACCCATCTTGAAAATCCTGTTGAAACCGGGAAAGATGGGGAGAAGTCTTCTCATGTTGCTGAACCACCATTGGGTAAGGGATAACAATATTTGTGATTGTACTTTATTTGCAAGACAATCCATTCTTTTGTTATCCTTTAAGATTCAACTAAAATATTTCAATTGATCATGTAGGGCCATCAACTGTAATGGCTAGATCCGGAGATGAGGCTTCAGCCTCTGCCCCAACGGGAATTGAAAGTGAAGAAGCCCAAGTCAGAGGGGAAAGAGCAGAACGAGGCACTTCCTTAAGCATGTTAATTCCAGATTACATACCCCCTTCTGACGAAGATGTTGAATCAGATCCAGAGATGCTCAAAGCGTTCAGCTTTTCACGACGTAAGGCGTGGAACAATATATGGAACATCATATCGGGGGTGCCCTTAGAAGAGCTACCATCAAAAATTTCCCGATTGTCATCCCAATTTGTTATAATGGGACTTGGTGGTTTTGGGTATGAAAAGATCCATGCTGCAGTGAAACAGATTATCTTCAGGAGGGAGCAAATGAAGACAAGTCGCGAAGATTTGACCAGAGTGAAATTGTCAGTCAACATAGGCGAATTTGAGGCTGCGATATCCCAGGCTGAAGCTGATTATGTTGTCAAGATGAAGGATCTGAAGCAAAAAATCAAAGAAAAGGTCGTCCAGCAGGTGCAACTCCAGCAACAGTTAGATGCTGTTACTGGGGAACTTGATCAGCTTAATGAATCATTGGATGAAACTCATATAAATGGCATGAAAGCCATTGCAGATGCTAAGAAGGCACTTCAGCAAGCTGAAAAGAGTGAAGCTGGTCAAGTGCACGAGCTTCAAGCAACTGTTGATAAGGCTCAGGATGCTATACATCAAATGAAGACTTTTGTTGACAATCTCCTGTAATTTCTTGAAAAAGAGAAGAGATTCCAATCTGTGGATGTCCTTCTAACTCTTGTGTATCAATGAAAAACACTTTTGTCTTCAATCATTTGTACTTGCATTCTTCCATTACCTGCTTCAAATTTACTTAAGCCAATGGGCTTAGTAAGCATAGTTTGATTTTTACTAGGATTATTACAAATAACCCTACAAACTTTGAATCTTTTAACTGCTCAAATATTAGCTAAATCATACAATAAATGTATATTTAGTGAGCTGGAACTTGACTTTTATTCATAGTTCCTCTGTCTTTTGTGTGGGCAGTTTAAAGTCATGCACGCCGGACATAAAGGGGCTAATGTTTAAGGTCGAAATAGCTTTGACCGAAAAATGGATTAAAATGGATTCAATTCCTTGATAATTTATCTGAAAACAAATTACCATACTCAAGTATGAGAGAAAATATGTAAACTATGACTTAAGAATATTTGAATCTGAGGAATGATATGAAAAAGAGCTAAAAGGCATTAGAAAAAGTAGTTTCCAAGAATGAAGTTACTATTATTTAACAAAACCCGTTAGGGGGTTGAAATATGCAGGGCCACCTATGGGCATTGGCTGCATAGTCAAATAAAATAGCATCTTTTGGCTGACAAGTCTATTATGTGGACTGTTTATGCAAGGCCACCTATGGGAACGTGCTGCATAGTCAGGCAAAAGAACTCTCAGAAATTTACTTTCCTAGTGCTAAAAGCCAGTGAAAGTTTATGGAGATTCAAATTTTCTAAAGCATAGAGTTTGTTGTATGGAAAGAGGTACTTGAATATGGAAAGGATATTTCCAAACAAGAATATCAAAGAACTGGATGAATATAACTCCTACGAAGGTCTGACCCAAACGTAGGGAAGAAGAATAAACCATAGACTTGAATATTTTTAGATCATGAAAAAGGATATGGGACAAATACGTTAAGGATGGCTATTTTTGCGGATCCCTACATACTGTCGTTTAAGACAGATAAGGACAAAAGAGGCATTCTCCCCAAGAATGAAGTTACTATTATTTAACAAACCCGTTAGGGGGTTGAAAACATGCAGGGCCACCTATGGGCATTGGCTGCATGGTCAAATAAATAGCATCTCTTGGCTGACAAGTCTGTTATGTGGACTGTTTATGCAAGGCCACCTATGGGCACGTGCTGCATAGTCAGGCAAAAGAATTCTCAGAAGTTTGACATTTTTGTCACTATAAGTCATGAAAAGGGTTATGAAGATCTGAAAATATTTAAGGTTAGGATTATAATACATAAAGATGGGTATTTTCTAATGTATATAGAGATACATAGGTCAATGAAAACCATAATCATGTTGTGGCTGGGTCCTGAATTGAAACTTGGACTTCACTACGTATCTCATAAGAATGAGAATCAAGCCATACGTAGTTCTTGAAATGCAGTTTAACGTCGTGCAGGACGAAAGTATGAGTGATCTTAGTTTAGGGTCATAGAATTCGGACCATAATAATGAATACACAGTGTGTGTTTTCATGAGGACTTTTCAGCCAAGGGACTGAAAGTAAAATTTGGGGTTAGGCCCAAAAGACTTGGGACTGGATTCGAGGGACACTCGAATGTTCCTACGTATCCCATAAGGATGGGAATCAAGTCCACGTAGTTCTAGATCTACCCTTTGTACAAATTTGGTTCGTACATGTGAAGGGTGAAAAGGGGACTTTAGTGCAATGATGGTTTTAACCTAAAAAAGTTTAGGCATTACCATGTATGTACGTAGTCTTTTGAAAAAATGAAAACCATGATTGAAAAAAGAATCAATGTTAATAATGGTTCCTTCTCAAATGAGGAAATCAAAGAATATTGTAGTTTATTGTCGTACCGGACAAAAGTGTTGTATAGTTTAACGTCATATAACAAGGACGAAAGTGAATCAATGTAAAGATATTGATTCCAGGGGTGGTTTCACAAATCATCATCATATGAGATGGTGGTGAACCAATGTGAAGAGATTGTTTTTGGGCTTGAACCTTGGGAGGTTGCCTACATACCCAGCCTGGAGGGCAAGGATCAAAGTCCGTGTAGTTCAATTAAAGAATGAATCAATGTTCAAGTTGTTCTTGTGGACAATGATCTAAAAAATGTTGTTGGGACTTACACATGGTTAGTGGCCCAAAGGGAGTGTTATGATTGATGTTCGCTCTAAGCTCACGTGAGTCATACTCGGTGTGAGAAACAAGAGGTAATAACAACCTTAACGATGCACAGTTTAATGTCATGTAGGACATATCAAGGACTTTCTGTACAGTTTAGCGTCATGTAGTTAGGACGATGGGGACAATACAGTTTAACGTCATATTGGACGAAAGGGGGATTGTGCAGTTTTAATGTCATGCTGGACTTTTGATGATTATATAGTTTAACGTCTTTCCGGACGTGAGGGACTTTTATACAGTTTAGCGTCATGTAGTTAGGACGTCACAGTTTAACGTCTTGCTGGACATATTTGCAAATAGTTTATGGTCGTATACATGGACCAGGAATGATGCAGTTTAAAGTCATACGGGACCATTGTTGTATAGTTTAACGTCATATAGCAAGGACGAACTGGTGCTGTACAGTTTAAAGTCATGTAGCTAGGACTAAGGTGAACCAATATGAGGATATCAGTTCTGGGGATTTTTTTTTACAGTTTAATGTCATGCTGGACGATGAAAGCGCCACACAGTTTTAATGTCATGTTGCTAGGACAAAATATAGTTTAATGTCATCTCGGACATATACAGTTTAGTGTCATGTAGGACAAAATCAGGGACTATGCAGTTTAAAGTCTTGTAGTTAGGACTATTGGTGCTGCACAGTTTAGTGTCATGTTGCAGGGACATAAGTGTGAATAGTTTAAGGTCATATGCATGGACCGTACAGTTTATCGTCATGCTGGACGTATTATAGTTTAATGTCATCTCGGACAAAAGTGTAACACAGTTTAATGTCATGTTGGACGAAGTTGTAGTTTAAGGTCATACCGGACCTTGTTGTAGTTTAAGGTCATACTGGACCATGGTGTAGTTTAAGGTCATACCGGACCTTGTTGTATGAACCAATTGTAAGTCTTGGTTCTGGGAACAATATTTTGTGTTTATACAAAATACTTCTTCAGAAATCTGGCATTAGTTGGAGTCGTGATGTGTTCTCCATCCATTGAAATCAGAGAATACGCCCCGTTGGAGTAGACCTTATGTACTGAATAAGGTCCTTCCCATTTTGGTTCAAGCTTGGGAGGCTTCTTTCCTGGTATCATTGGTGTTCTGAGAACCAATACCAATTCTCCCTGAATGAATGAACGAAGACGAACTTTTTTGTTAAAAGCTCGTGCTATTCGATTCTGATAGATTTCCAAGTGGTGCAAAGTGCACAATCTTTTCTCATATAACTGTTCCAATTCATTCAACCGCTTTTGGGATTGCTCATCTGTTGATAACTGATCACAAATGGCTATTCTGAGTGAGGGCAATTGAACTTCAATTGGCAAGACTGCTTCTGTTCCATATACCAATGAATATGGAGTAGACCGCGTTGCATTGCGAGTGGTAGTCCGATAAGCCCATAAAGCATGATAGAGTTTATCAGGCCATGACCTCTTATCTTTATCCACCATCTTTTGCAGTATATTTGAAAGAGTCTTGTTGAAGGCCTCTATCTGGCCATTAGCCGCTGCATGATATCGAGATGAATGGTTGGACTTAATGTTGTATTCTTGATACAATCTCTTTACCTCAGAAGAACAGAAGTTGGTGCCGTTGTCTGTCAATATGGTATGAGGGACACCAAATCTAGTAATGATGTTAGACTTGATGAAGCTAACAATGCATTTAGAACTGACTTCTTTGAGAGGTACTGCCTCTGCCCATTTGGAAAAGAAATCAGTAGCAGTAAGAATGTACTTAAACTGCTTGGCCGTAGCTGAAGGGTAAGGTCCTACCACATCCATTCCCCATGTGGCAAATGGCCATGAGTATTTAGCTGTATGAAGCAACTCTGGAGGTTGATGAATAAAGTTGGCATATACTTGGCATGAATGACACTTCTTTGTGAAATTAACACAATCTTGTATCATTGAAGGCCAAAAGTATCCAAGCCTTCGAATTTGATCAGACAGTCTATGTCCAGACTGGTGGGCACCACAGACTCCTGCATGCACTTCTTTTATGATAGCCATTGTCTCTTCACCATCAATACATCTGAAGAGAACTCCATCAAAACCACGTTTGTAGAGAATTTTCTCGAGGTGGTTTGGACCATCATAAAGAGTAAAATTGACCACACGTCGCCGAATTTGTTCTCTCTCGGCTCTATCAGGTGGAAGTGTTCCATTTTGAAGGTATTCCCTGATAGGTGACATCCATCCTGTAGTATGACCATATGGTTCAGGAATGAGACTAATTTCATTAATTTCCTCTGTTCTGACTTGAACATAAGGTGAAATTGCACGACGGTGGGCAATACCGATGGTTGTCTCGTCCCGATTTGGATCTGCTAAAGCTGTGGCTATATTAGCTAGTGCATCAGCTTGAGCATTTTGTGATCTTGGGACATAAGAAAATGTCGGTTCTGAAGGGAATTCCGACATTAACTCTCTGACGTAATCATACAAAGGGATTAATTCTTCTTTTCTGATGGCATAATCCCCATTGACTTGTTTGATTACCAGGTCTGAATCACCTTTCACCTTTAAGTGATTCACTTGTGCTTGAAGTGCTAACTCCAAGCCTACAATGAGAGCTTGGTATTCAGCTTCATTATTGGTACCACCTTCCCACAACAAAAAGGAATAAGGTAACACTGCCTTATCTGGAGAAATGAGCACAATTCCTAAACCAACTTTGTTGAATTTAGGATTTTCCATTTTCTTCCCTGTTGGACTTCTAGAAGCACCATCAAAATACATTTCCCATGTTTGAGGATTCTCTTGAATAGAAAAAACTTCCTCATCAGGGAGTTCGATATCTGAATATGTGTCTTCCACTGAAGGGTGTTCAGCCAGGAAATCAGCCAGAGCTTGGCCCTTAATTGTCTTTTGAGACACATACTGGATGTCGAACTGCTGTAGAATAACCGCCCACCTTGCCAGACGTCCTGTAAGCATTGGACGACTAAGGATGAATTTGAGTGGATTATTACGAGATACCAATTGGACCTCGTGATGTTGCAGGTAGTGTCTCAGTTTCTGAACTGCAAAGATTAATGCTAGGCAGCACTTTTCAATACTCGAATACCGGGTTTCTGCTTCAAGCATAGTTCTACTGAGATAGTAGAGACTATTTTCATTCCCAGCATCATTCTTTTGAGCGAGAAAGGCACCCAATGATCGCTCTAAAGCTGTCACATAGAGGATAAGAGGTCTACCCTCAACAGGTGGCATGAGTACTGGTGGACTTAAGAGGTATTTCTTGAGAACATCAAATGCTTCTTGACATTCTTTAGTCCACTGGTAAGTGACTCCTTTCTTCAATAATTTGGTAAAAGGTAAACTTTTGCCTGCCAAATTGGCGATGAAATGCCGAATATAGGCTAAGTGTCCTTGAAGTCCTCTTAATTCTTTCAAATTCTGAGGAGGTGACATACCAAGGATTGATTTGGTCTTCTCAGGATCGACTTCAATACCACGATGGCGTACAACAAAGCCGAGGAATTTTCCTGAGGTTACCCCAAAAGCACATTTTAAGGGGTTCATCTTCAAATTATGTTGTCGAAGCTTGTGGAATATGATTTCCAAATCAGCCAAGTGATCAAAACGTTGTTTGGATTTAACCACCAGATCATCTACATAGCATTCAACAAATTTCCCTAGAAAAGGTTTGAAGATACGATGCATGGCGCGTTGATATGTTGCACCTGCATTCTTTAAACCAAAGGGCATCACCCGGTAACAAAACACACCTTGAGGAGATCTGAAGGCTGTATATTCCTCATCTTCTGGGGCCATTCGGATCTGATTATATCCAGAATATCCATCCATGAAAGAAAGTACTTCATAGCCAGCCGTCGCATCAATTAAGAGTTCTGTAATCGGAACTGGAAAATCATCTTTGGGACAATACCGATTAAGATCTCTGAAATCGATGCAAACCCTAATTTGTCCGTTCTTTTTCTTTACTGGGACAATATTAGCCAACCACTTGGGATATTGAACTTCTCTGACGAAGTTAGCTTTGATAAGCTTATCCACTTCAGCCTCGATTTTGGAAGCATAGGTTGGGTGTGTTCTTCTCGCGGATTGCTTGAATCCTCGATGTTCTTTTGGCAAACCCAAATGATGGGTGGCAACATCAGGATCAAGGCCAGGCATCTCTGTATAATTCCAAGCAAAAATATCTTTATTTTGCTTTAGAAAAGAAATATACATCTCTTGTTCTTCAAGGGTCATGGCCGCACTAATTAAAGTGGGGCGTGGATCTTTCTCTGTACCCAGATTTACTTCTCTGAGTTCATCCACAGTGGTAGAGATACCCTCTTCAAATGCTGGAGGAGCATCTCTAAGATCTTCCTCTTCCTCTTCATCATGTGTTATTTCTTCCGTTTCTACTTGCAAAGTAGATGAAAAAACGAAATTCTCATGATCATAAGAGATGTCAAAATTTTCACATCTTGAAGAAGAAGCTTCCATTTCCGACCCTATTGATGAAAAAGGGTCTTCTTTGGGAAATAAAGAGGAGATGATGGATTGAGAATCGACATCAACATTCACCTCTGGTGTTGCTATAACTTCTTATGGCCTGATTAGCGAAGTATAGACTTGTCGGATTTCAGCAGACGAAATGAAAACGTCACCACTTATGCTTTCATCACTGCTTGGTAAGTTACCAATTTCTCCCATGTTGTCTGGCTCGATTGCCGTAATTGACATTATGGATCTTTCCATAAGAGTATTTTGATTTGGGCCTATTTTGTCAATTTGACTGATAGGTAACACATAATCTGTACTCACATGTGAAAATGGATTTATTGGAATTTTTTCCAAACCATATGGAGCATTAACTTTGGTAATTTCCTTCATTGTAGATTTTTTTCTTCCCTTCATGTGATAAAATTCCGCCTCAATGTATTGAGACTCACATGTCTTGAACGGGGCCTTATCACCATACAATGTTCCAACTTGACCATCGAAACAGTATTTGAGACATTAATGGTATGATGACGGAATAGCTGCATGCTGATGTAACCAGGGTCTTCCAAGAAAGATATTGAAAGCTGAGTCTTGATCAACAATCATGAAATCTGAATTGGAAACAAGATCTCCAAACTGAGTTCTGAGCGTAACTTCTCCCAGTGGTTCTTGTTCATTTTTATCATATCCTTGCAACATCATGGTAGAAGGAGATAAATCAGATTCCGTGAGGCCCAATCGACGAAGTGTGCGAATGGGCATGAGGTTGACTCCTGAACCATTGTCAATAAAAGCTCTTCGAACATCTATACCATTGACTTTTCCAGATAGGTACAAAGGTTTTATGTGCCCATGCACAATATCATCTTCATCTTTATCAGTAAAAGATATCACTGCATGGCATTCTGCAGGATTATTCTCTATGTGATAAATTTCAGCTGTAGCAATTTCAGCTTCAAACTCCTGAGGACTTGACAAAGCTTCGATGAGTGCTTCCCGAAGATCTTTTGATAGATTCAAAGCATCCAAAATTGATAATTTGGCTGGTACTTGGGCCAAGTGTTTCAATATATCATACTTTTGATCTAGAGGCCTGCGTTTCCCAATAGGAATATGCGGTTTAGCAGGTACCTTGGAAGCAGATGCTTTGGAAGTTGATGCCTCTTGTATTGAAGTTGGCAACATCTTTGGTTTTGGAAAATTAGACTGATTAGATCCATTTACTTGCTGAGATAAAGAAGATGGAACATTTAATCGGTCTTCCAAAATAACTGTGCCGAAGCTGAGTTGGCCATTGGCAGAAGAACTTGCTTGTTCTTTTTGAGCTCGCTGAAGGGCTCTACCACGAGTTTCTGCTGCATATACAGTGCTAGCAGGGGTAGAATTAGAGTAGTGGCTTAGAAAAGATCCACGTCTTCCCTTATATCCTGAACCTCTAGAACTTCCTCGGGTTCTTTTATTTGATACAGGGAATTCAGGCTCATCAAGACTGGAATATGAATCTGTTAATTGAATCATATTAACAGAACCAAAGATCAATTCTTCGTCTGATAAAGACTCTGCCAAGTTAGCCTGTTTAGGCTGTGCCGTTTGGTGGGACGGTTCCCGTTGCTTTGAAGTAGATGGCATGAAATCTGCTAGAGTCAAAGACAATTTAGGCTTTTATACATACTCATCTTCTTCTGATTCCTCTTTCTTCTTTGAATTGCTCTGCCCTTTTGAGGATTTGTCTTTTGATGGAGGCTTTACTGCAGCTTTTATAGGAGACACAATTGGCTTCTTCAATTGTGTTCGCAAAATGGAATGGGTCCGATTGATTGTCTTTCTGACCATCCAATCATCATATTTTTTCGCAGTTTTGCTTTTGACTTCCTGCCACTCGCCTCCTTCCTCTGGATCTGTAGCGGTAATACACGCTACATGAGCTGAAGAACCCTTCAATTTGACTTGTCCCAAGTCGACCATCTTTTGTAGGAGGTCTTTAAAGACAAAACACTCCTGGATGGGATGCCCCAACATTTGATGAAAGGGACAATAATTGGGACGGTCTTCATCTCCTTCCTTGTTTGGTCTCTTCGGCACTGGTAATTGAACCAAATTATTCTCCAGAGCTGAAATGAAGTAACCAGGAACTTGCTCACTTCGGAAAGAGTATGTTTTACTCTTCATATCCTCAAATTGTTTTCGTCGTTGATCTTTTTGATCATTTGGACGAAACAACCTTTGTTGTTGGCGTTCAGGAGGTGGAGCCCTTCGAGAAGATGAAGGTTTTGAAGTAGAAATAGGTACAGGTGCCTGTTTAAGCATAACTGTAGCAGTTTCTGCTTTACCCATTCTTCTTCCTGGGGCTGATGGAATTATATGAGATTTAACCTTAGCCTGTATAAGGGAATCTTCAATCTGTTGAGCGATTGAAGTAAGGTCTCGAAACCCTCCTGTGTATTTCACAGGGATCAATGGCGTGCGTAATTCGTCACGCAAATTTGCCACACAGATTGGCAACAATTCCTCCCGAGGGAGTGATAAACTCAAGGAATACGTTAATCCCTTCCAACGAGCAATGAAATCAGAGACTCTTTCATTCTCCCTTTGCTTGCAGTTTGTAAGATCGAAAACTGTCGTTTTTGGCAAAGTTGAGCTGAACTGAAGAAGGGATTTTTGACGAAGATCCTCCCATCCGATGACTGACCGGGATTTCAAGCTTGTATACCAGACAAAAGCTGGTCCTTGCAAGGTTCGCACGAAGCATCTGAGTTTCACTGCTTCTTGTTGCTCTGGAGTTCCCATCATAGGATCACAACAAGACACGTAATGCGTCAAATGCTGTTCAGGGTCACCTGATCCATTGAAAGTAGGGAAAATAGGGTTTCCAAAACTGGATGGAGGAGAAATTGAATCTACCCATTCAGGGTAAACTTTCTTTTCAGGTTGAACTTGCGCCCGTTTCCCTTCCATAGTTTCTAACCGAGCTGTTAAGGACTCAATAGTAGTTATTAACTTTTGAGAAACGTCAGGTTGAACTTGGTTTTGGGTAGGTGCAATGAATGGAGCTTGGACAGCCGTGGAGGTTGGTGCTACAACTAATGGTAGTGCTGCCAACCGTTGTTGCGTTTGACCCGTAGGATTAGACCTCTGTGGGTGTACTGATAAAGGAGGATATTCCTGATCCATCTCAGTAGTTACAACAAATTCCTTCGGCTGTCGAACTTCAGAATTCTTAAGAAGAAGACTACTCTGAAGTAGTTCTGCATTCAACCTTCTTAATTCTTTCATTTCTTCCTCCTGTTGTGCAAACCTTTGCTCTAATGAGAGCGATTGACCTCCTTCAGAGGAAGGGTGATAAGTAACCTGATTCTTTCCTTTCCCCTTATTGGATCCTTTTCGGAGAGGGGGAAGTGGGTTACTTGAAGGAATACCCAGATTTTGGGTAAGCCTTTGATTACGTGTGCGCACACCTTCTTCATTTAGGTCTGTGTGCGCAACTTCTTGAGCAGGAACCTCTTCGTCTGATCCCTCTGATTGAGCCTCATCTGGTGAATCAGCAGCAATAGCGGTGATGACATTAATGGATGCATATTTCATAGAATCCTTTCTATCAACATTTCTGTGATATTGTCTTCTTTTATGTCCATGATAAGGCATGGCATTCCGTTGACTTGATCCCTCAGGAATTTCTTGGAGAACCGTCACTTGGAGAGAATCTCCTGACATCTTGGCTCTTCGTTCCTCTTGAGGCTTATTCCCTAATCGAGAGAATACTGACTTTCTCTGAGGGAGGGATTGAAGATTTGAAAAAGTCCCCAGTCCGGTGGACTGGGGGTGTTCCTGTTGCTTCTGCTCAACTCCTCGAATCCCATTCGTTGATTCTGAAGGTTGGGTTAGAGAAGTCCCCAGTCTGGCAAGCTGGGGTGTCTCTTGACATGCTATGTCTGAGATCTTCTTGAAATCTCTCTTGATCTTGCGGATCTTAGTTCAGAAATTAGCTGGATGCATTAACCTGTATCCACTTTTATCACCTGGTTCAACAGACCGTTGGATGATTTCCGAAACTTCTGTCATTTGATGACGTGTTTGCTCCAAACGAGAGGCTTGTGCAATATTCTCGCCTGCTTGATGTAGGAGCAATTCAACAACCTGTTCTCTATATACTTGATTTTGAGAGGAACTAGTTGAAGCTTGATCTCGAGCAAGATTTTGATTATGAACAAAGCCCATTGACTGTGGCCGGCCATGGGCAATAACATTGCATGAGACCATTTTCGGCGGGCTCTGCTGACCGGAAAGCACTGTGAAATGTAGTGCTCCGTGAACACCCCATCCTCTGATATGAACATTAGATGGAGCATTGGAAATTAACTGACTCAATCTTCTTAGTGCGCCAAGGCATGAACGTTGAAGGGTTCTCTGTTGCTTTTCAGCCTTCGGATACCGAGAGACTGATAGAGATGCCAAATCAATCTGGCGTTGTAACCCTTCTATTATCTTAAGATGATTTTCATATTCATCGTAAGATAATACCTTCTTCTTTAATTGACAAAGAGTTTTCCATATGTTGAGACGAATATCATGGATTCCATCATCCGTCAACATCTTTGGAATGTCATACTGTGAATCAGCCAAAGGCCAAAACATGACTGGTACTTCACCTTTTGCCAGTTTTTTCCTCATGTTCAGCATTTCCTCTTTATCATTAAATGAAGATTCTTCTACCTGTTTGGACCAGAGTTGGTGTTTCCTTGTTGCTTCATCGGATTCAACAAGATTGGTAGAGGAATCACTATTCATGCTGGAAGATGAATGACCCAGGGAAGGTTCGGAGAATAACCTGAACCCCAAGCTATCTTCTGATGGAGAAAGAGTTTCACCTGCCGATAGTAAAACTTCAGACATGACTGGTTTTACGTTTGCAAGTGCCTCGAGATAGGAGGTCTTTCTCGTCACTACATTGCCTTCTGAAGAATTTTCGAGACAATGTGAATCACTACTGCGGAGAGGACTTTCGCAGCGAAGTTCATCACCATGAGGAGGACCTTCATGATGGGTTATAGCAAAAGATGAGATCTCTTGCTCCTTGGTCTTCTGACCACACAGAGGGTTCCTGTGGTTCTCATCTGAAGAAGAAACTTCAAGATTGACCGAATTTTCATGAATCAAGTCTTCATGAGGAAGTGTCTGTTGAAGACCTTCGGGATTAATGTTCCTGTTATTGGGAACTGAGGGAGTAGAATCTTGAATTCCGACAGATAAATGTCTGAGGGCTTCAAGAACTCCAGCATCGAGCAAGGCCTTGTTGCAGATTGGCCTTTGATCTCCTGACTGTGCTGGGCGGATCTTTTTCTTAGATGCCTTCTTACTCGCTTTAGAAATCACTTGATGACGAAAGTGATTGCTCTGAGCAGGTGTATGTGCCTGATCAGGAAAGATGGTCAGGTTAGGCTGACGATCATCGCTCAAATCAGGTGTATGTGCCTGACTTGGTTGTCCATATGATATGGGGGAGTAGGCCCCACAACCCTCTTGGACTGGAACAAATGTGTGTGTCTGTTCCGGAGTGAATTGTTGATGTGTCACTCCACTGCTAGGGATAGATTTATGTGTCTGTCCCTGAGATGATGCTGAAGCTGTTATGATATCCTGGCAAGCATCCAGAATATGAGCAGGAATTTGCTTCTGCTCTTTCACCATTGACAAAATATGTTTGGTGACTTCAGCTGCCGGAACAGGGATATACGTCCATTCCGGGCTTGGAGTAGGTGTATGTGCCTGCTCATGTCCTCCTTTTCCTGTCAGTGAATCCTGACAGTACTCAAGTGTGGAGGTAGAGAGTTTAGTCTGCCTCCTGTTTGTCGTCGGGACTTTCCGACTGACTTCTCCGTGCGCTACCAAGCGAGACTGTTGGTAGGCTTGATTAGTATTAGCAGGTGTATGTGCCTGCTGATTACACTTCGCCAAACGCGGTTGACGAGATCCATCATATGTAGTCAGACGAGCCTGCTGACTAACTGCTGATGTATAAGCAGGTGTATGCTCCTGCCTATGGTACTCCGCCGGAATTGCCTGGCGGGATCGGCTTGATGCTGCCAGACGAGTCTGCTGGACAGCGGGATTAAAACGGGCAGGTGTGTATGCCTGCTCATTGTTTGCCACCAAGTTAGGTTGGTGGACTTCTCCGGAGATGGCAGGGATGACAACCTGCCTATTGTTAACCGGATTCCGTCTCTGGTGATTCATCTTGCCTGCTCGGGTTCGAGGAACCTGAGCTGAATGCCTGGAGACGGTACCCTCATCATGTTGAGGGCGCACTACCGCACGAGTCTGGCGGCGATTGTTGATGGGAGCCCTTGAGAAGGACTCCTGTCTTTTTGAATTAAGGTCCTGCGGGACCTGCTCATTCACTTCCTCGGAATAAGGGAGTGAATGGAAATTGCGTTCCGGGGATAACGACCCGAAATGGTTGGAGACGGTAGTCAGCACCGTCTGCTTCTTGATTGCTGGTCACCGTTGTCCGGACGACCAGGTAGAATTGTTAACTTGGAGGGCTTGACGAGCGGCCTCCAGAGTTGGGATAGTACCGTTGCGACGGTACTCTTTAACCAGTGCATTAGAAACACAGCGTTGAAGACGCTGAGTTGGTGATGTCATCCTCAGAGCGGATGACGTTCCAGCAGGAGTAGCAGTATTGGTTTTCACGGCAGCAGACCTCACAGTAGAGGTGTTCCCAGCAGCAGTATTCACAGGGGTGAATTTAAGGAAAGCCATTTTTTGTAGAAGATCTTGAAAAAAGAGTGCCTGTTCCATGTAACAGACATAATCAAGATGAATCCGGCTACTGCATCTTTTGGATGATCATATGTCAATGATTGCCTTGTTGGCCCAAAGGGCCTAACAGATAAGAAGAACATCACTTTAACTTGGTTAAGGATTCACGTCGGGTTCACCATTTTTGTTTCGTGCGGAATCCGGGGATGACCTCCCGGACGGGAGATTCAAACGTTCCGATCGGTTTCTAACGGGTTTGTTCGTAGAACCGGAAACATCCAATGATTCCACATCCGTTTGGACCTACTTTCCAAAGGCAGGCGCTCATTAGCTTGTGGGCTAATGAGGCTTAGGAATTTGCATTGGTCGAGAGGATGGGAGGTCGGACTCATCACACCTTTTTGAGGGGAATTATTGTCTACTCCGGGACTCTCTTTATAGATTTAAGTTAAGTTCGTGAATCCTTATTACATTACCAAGTATAAAATGAGTTTTCCTTTAATTTTAACAATCAATGATCAAGTATGCAAGAAATTTAGAGAATATTTTATATGTATTCGAGGTTCTTCATCAATAGAGAATCATCTATATTTGTTTAGAGATTCTTGGTCAATGGTATCCTTCAAAACATTTATATAAAAGTCTCTTGGTCATTATGATGACCAAGCTGGTTTTAAAGCCACTCAGTGGGGCACTTGAAGTTTATCGTCATTCAGAAGGACAGGGATTATTTCAATGTTGGGATCGAACCCATAAATGGGTTACCTACGTATCCTTTGTTTTGAAAAAAAAGGAATCAGAACCCACGTAGTTCGAGGAATGGGATATGATGTTTTATGATTGATGGCTCAAAGATGAATGTCATAATTACTTTTACACTCTAAGCTCACGTGAGTCATGCTCGGTGTGAGAAACAAGAGGTATTGGTAAAATTTAGACAATTGTGCCATAAAAGAGGCAATCATAAGAATTTGTTTTGGGGCTTATGTATAGATGACTGCCCAGATAGGCGAAGGTTTAGGATTCACTTTTAGGGAGAAAATCCAAGAACAGGGTCCACAAAGTTATATGTGCTTCATGGAGATTTGAATACTCTAATCTTGGGTCTTACTCCTAAGGAGGATGCCCAAGTTAGGAGGGGACTTATGATTGGGTTTTATTCCTGAAAAGGAAACCCAAATCAAAGATAATTTGTGACTGGTTAAGAGAAATTTTAAGAGACTTGGGGCTTACTCTTGAAAAGGAAGCCCAAGATTTATGACTAGGATTTATTCCTGAGAAGGAAGCCTAGGTTAGGGGACTTGGGGCTTACTCCTGAAAAGGAAGCCCAAGGTTATGACTGAGTCTTATTCCTGAAAAGGAGACCCAGGTTAGGGATTAAGGTTTGGGGCTTACTCCTGAGGAGGATGCCCAAGATTAAAGGACTTGATTGGGGCTTATTCTTAAGAAAGATTCCCAAGATTTATGACTAGGACTTATTCCTGAAAAGGAAGCCTAGGTTAGGGGACTTGAGGCTTACTCCTGAAAAGGAAGCCCAAGGTTATGACTGAGTCTTATTCCTGAAAAGGAGACCCAGGTTAGGGATTAAGGTTTGGGGCTTACTCCTGAGGAGGATGCCCAAGATTAAAGGACTTGATTGGGGCTTATTCTTAAGAAAGATGCCCAAGATTTATGACTAGGACTTATTCCTGAAAAGGAAGCCTAGGTTAGGGGACTTGGGGCTTACTCCTGAAAAGGAAGCCCAAGGTTATGACCGAGTCTTATTCCTGAAAAGGAGACCCAGGTTAGGATTCTCTCATCTTAAAGGATGAGGTTGAAATGAATGAACTCTCAATCTTTGGTGACATAAAGATGTTTAAATCA
Source organism: Viscum album (assembly GCA_963277665.1). Lineage (NCBI taxonomy): Eukaryota > Viridiplantae > Streptophyta > Magnoliopsida > Santalales > Viscaceae > Viscum > Viscum album. The sequence continues at coordinate 1,649,426,599 of OY728159.1, forward strand.
CTGGGTGTTTGAGAGGTATTTCACAGAATTCTTTTCAGATAAGGATGTTAAATCAAGAAATCATGCCATAAATGACTTTTGAAGAGTATCTTGAAGACTGAATCTTGAATAAGAAGGGTGAAATGGCTTAAGAGGGGTAAAAATGGGCAAGATGGGCACCCAAACAAAAAGGGGCGCGCAAGTCTTGAAGGTCGCGCAAGTCCTGCGTCGGCGCGCAAGTATTGGTCGCGCAAGTATACTTGCGCGACATGAGGGATACTTGCGCGATTTTCAACCAGAGTTAAAATACTTGAGCGACTCTTTATTAAACCCTTCACCATCCTCTTGAGGTTCTTCCAGAAGAGGGACGCGCAAGTTATATTGAAGGAATTAAGTTGGCGCGCAAGTGTTTGATAAGTTTCAACACTTGGGCCTTCCTTCTTCTCTTTAGATCTTCCGTTCTAGGTAAGAGATTACCTTAGAAGTGTTCCGGAAGCTTTGAGAAGAGACTTGGGCGTCGGGAGCTTTGATCCGAGTTTCTGGAAAGAGATCCTCTCGAATGGGGGGCCCACAGGGTCTATTTATAGGCAAAAGAAGACCCCGGGCGGTTACTGGGCGGTTACCAGATATGTCGCGCAAGTCCCTTGCATGACCATGAGGAGTCGCGCAAGTGTTGAGGCGGCGCGCAAGTGTACTTGCGCGACCAAGAGGGAACTTGCGCGACCTATGGGCAATGTTCTCCTTTTTCATCCCTTTGTCGATTTTTGATGTTTCTTCAAAGGATTTAATCACTTTGAGCTCAGATATTCCCTTTTCCGATCTTTAGATTATGTGACGAAAGGAGCGTCAACAGTGTCATAGAAGAAGGTATCATGATTTTTAAATCCTATAAATGATTTTTCATGATTATGTGGTTGCCCACTATGATTACCATTTCTCACACTAAGATTTTTGGTTTTATTCAATGTCCAAAACCAAAAAGAATGATGTTAATACTGAATTTGATAGAAATTGAAATGATTTTCCTCTCAGGAAACCAAATTTTATAGTATTTAGAATGAAAAATATCATTGCTATGCTTGAGTAAATTCCTCAAGCTATGAATCATACTAAACTTCCAAATGAGTAAAAGAGGTAACAATGTTATGTTGAGTCCTTAATGAGGTATATTCATCTAATGAAAATATATTTTCATTGAGTAATGAATCAATACCATTGAAAAGATATTGATACACTAATCCACTAGTCACTAAGTAAGTATAAATACCATTGAAAATATATTTTCCATTCTATAATGTTTAGAACATGAGAAATTTATTTTGTATGTTTATTTTTTGGAAGGAGAAGCATATAAATGGTGGAATATAATAAAGAATATGATGTAATAGGAAGAAATTTACTCCATATATTGGTAAGAATATAAGATATTATTTTTCAATAAGTACTTTCCTCATATTATTCATATGAAAATAGTGAAAGAATTAATTGATCTAAAGTAAAAGGATAATGAATCAGTTGGTACCTATGAGGTGAATTTTATAAGACATTCAAGGTATGATTCTAGTATTATCATCCAACATGAAAGTAATGTTGGTTGATCATTAAGTAGATTAAAACCTTGTATCCAAAGGGTGTTAGCTATAAAAGACTTTAGTTGATATGAATAAATTATTTGATGTGATATAATTATGGAAATGGAAATTGGAGATTCCTATCATTCCCATGGATTTGATAAGAAAAGGAATTCCAAGTCCTATAAAAACTTGAATAAATCACATAGTGGAATGAAATTTCGTCCATATACATTCTAGAAATGTGGGAAGAAGCATCAAGGGATTTTTTTGAATGTAAATGGGAGGTTATTTAAATGTGAAAGGGTGGTTCATAAAGCTTGCGAATGTTAAAAGGAGATGAATATGATGTATAATGTTGTGGAAGAAAAGAAGAAGTCAACTAACACAAAACCCAAAATCCAATGATTCAAATGAAAGGAATATGGGAATTATTCCAAACAGTACACAAATTCTAAGGTTTTTGATGACCAACATCAACAACCTCTAAAGATTAAGGAAAAGGGAATGCTTATGCAATCAAAATATTTGAAGTGAATCACGATAATTAGGGAAAACTTATCCTCCACTAAAAGGTTAGAGATTTTATGTTGAATTTTGTATGAATGTTCCCTATTAAAATCTTATTATAAATCCTTTAAAAAAATTTGATGTGATTTTTAGCACTGATTACCACTCTCTATTTAGATTCTGGAATAAGGAAATCACATATGATATTTTGAATCAACTTATGATCATATATTGGTGAAAGGATGAACCTAAAATTCCAATGGAAATATTTTTTGTTAAGATAGGAGCTAATATAAGGAATAAAAGGTGAATTATCATTTGGAAGTATATACGAGTTTAATGTGACTTAATTTTGGGAAATGATTAGGGTATATATATTTTGGAATGAGACTTTATGATTAATTAAAATTATTTCAAGTTAATATTTAAGTTGATACTAGAAGGATATGTGGTCAAATAATTACAATATTTGGGATTTAATGTCACAACCCATCCCTCAGGGCCCATGCCGTGACTACCCCAAGCCCACCTTATATAGGCCAAGGGCTGACGACTAGCACTGAAGGAATATTCCCTAAAACTGGGAAGGCATTGTCTTTATATCCTGTAAACACACGCAACCAAGCACATAAAAAATTATGAACACGAGTAAACTGTATAGTAAAAGTGTGAGTACAGTAATTAAAAGGGGAAAAAATCAAGCCCAACTGGAAAGTACAAGAAAACTGAAAAGTACAAGTAAACTGGAACAGATCCTATGAACACCCAACAAGGATCCTACTTGAAGGGTAGGTACAACTATCGAATGGTCGTCTCTATGGTACTCCTCATATAATGTCCACTTCTGAGCTACCTCCAGTCTTGGTACCCTCATCCTCAGTCAGTGCTATCCATCGTCTGCACCAAAAACAACAAGGTGCGGGCATAGCCTGTGCAGGGGTGAGTATAACGATACTCAGTAGGGACCTCGAGACCCTCAAGGTCTCACAAAATCCAAAAAGTATAAACCAAAAAGCATAAAATCAACTTAAAACCCTAATTAGGTATATGCCCATACATATACCTATGTTATCAATTATAACCATCTCCATCATGAAGAAACACAGGGTCCAACTCAAAATCCCAAAGCTCAACTATTACATAAAGGAAGGAATACCACGAAGGTAAGTACCACATAGGTATGCCACATAGAATAATACCACCAAGGTATTACCACAAAGGAAAGTACCACATATGTACGAACTCATCTCACACCAGGTATAACTTAGGTATAGTAGTAGAGATGATTAGATGTATCTACTAATTCATCTTAGTCTGTTAAAAGGTATACCCACGAAGGATCCTAAATCATCATCAGACCCAAAGAGGATCTTAGTACATTGTCAGACCCACACAGGATCCTAGTACCTCATCAGAACCAAATAGGATCCTAGTACATCCCCAGACCCACATAGGATCCTACTACCTCATCAGGCCCACACAGGATCCTAGTATATCGTCAGACCCACACAAGATCCTAGTACATCATCAGTACATCATCATAACCACACAAGATCCTAGTACATCATTAGTACGTCATTAGACCTACACATAATCCTAGTACATCGTCAATACATCGTCAGACCCACACAAGATTCTAGTACATCGTCACAGCCAGATACAGGGTTCCCGCACTAAGCACACTTGTCTTCAGGAGAGTCTGCTCCTCAAGCTACTGGATGATACTAAAACTACAATTAATTACCATTAAGAAGTATCCCAAATGACCGCTATGTAATTGGGGTCTCAACATAATAGACAGTGCGTCAATCGGACGCTCGGTCTGTAAGTTATTATCCTTTTAGTCCCAAGGGCCTGGTCGGATTTGTGCTCGATCCAACCCGACTGTACCCCAAATTTATCCAAATATCAAGTGGGGTATATAAAAAGGACCTTCTCACCCTAAGGTTTCCGGTGCTACAGACGGTTTATCAAACGGACGCCCGGTGCCAAAGATATGACCGTAAGAGCGAAAATGGGTCGAAGTTGGTTTGGGTCTGGTCCGACACGGTCAGATCGACCCGGCCCGACCTAGCCTAGGACGACCCAGTTTGGGTAGACCTGGCCCGACCCGTTGGGTCCGGTCCGGCCCGCAGTGCATCCCGGCCCGCGCTAGGTGGCCTGGCCTATGCTGGGTGGTCCGGCCTGCGCTGGGTGGCTCGGCCTGGCGGCCCGTAGTGCGGGGTGGTCGCGGTGCGGCAGGGTGGCCGCTGTGTGGCGGGGCGGCAGTCTGCCGCAGCTAGCCGGATGGCCAGCCGTCCTCTACGCGGGGCGCGGTCGCGCGCTGTACCTTCACCGGCGGTTGGCTCGGCCAACTTTCCTCCTTTCTTCGCCATGGAACAAGCTGCGTCACCTTGTTTGTTGGGCGGCACGGACGCGCGCCGCTGCCCCCTTCATGAAGCTAGCCTCCTATTGTCATCTTCCTCCATCACAAAGATTTCATCAAAAACCACAAGGGATTGCGGAGAGGTCGAGCCCTGTTTATTTGGACTACACCTTCCGCGTTAGAGCGGTAGCAAGTGGTTCACAAATTTTGAATCCTGAAGAACATCAAGAATGGGTAAGAGAGGTATTTAAAACATCAAACCCTACCTCAAAGGTTTGTTGTTGTGTTGCGAGATGAAAATGGTGAAGGAAAAGAAAGAGCTGGCGTTCGTTGCTTCCACAATCACGCTTCCAAAGTTAGCTCGTGCATCATCCTCTTCCTTGATTTTAAAGAATGTTCTTTGATGGAGATGATGTTCTTAATTTGGAGGAGAAGTTATTCGTTGGAGAGGAATGGTTTCTCCACAGCTTTCTCCCAATTCTACGCACGTATCCAACCAATCCTCTCAAAGAAAAGAGGTTCCAATATAAATTAAATTATGTAGATTAATTTATGTTGGCATAATTAAATGTTGAAACATTTAATTAATTTAAGTTGGCTCCAAAAATTAAATGGGGAGTTGGCCTAATTAATTTATTTGAGGAAGTCCAAGAGTTATCTCCCATTAAAGGGGGTTCGGGTGGTCCCCACTGCTAGAATTTAATTTGGGGGGGGGGGGTTCTAGTTTGGGTGGTCCCCACCTCCATAACCCATGTATAGAGGTTTCAAAAACAAAAATAAAAATGTTAAACATTTTATTTTTCTTATTCCATGAAAATCACGAAAACTAACTTTCACCCTCGACCAACTGCGGTCGAGGTGAAAGTCTCCTTAAGTGAATACCAGTGCTGCGAGTTCAACTGTGTCCTCATATTTCAATTATGAGCACCGGTTCAAAAGTTACAAAAACCCGCTTGCTCATTTACTGAACGTACAAAAAAAATCTCATAAATTCATTTTGGGTACATCGGGCCTCAGAATCACGCGCCGTCAATTTTCGTGGACTTGTAAAATTCACATATAATAAAAAAAATTACAAGGAAATTTTGGGTCTTTATATTATCCCCACATAAGGGCTTTGCATCCCTGAAAGCCACATCACAAAACTAGGAAAACAAGTGGGGGTACTGAGCATGAATCTGAGACTCCCGTTCCCATGTGCTCTCATAGAGGTTCCTGTGCTGCCAGCGAACGCGCACCAGAGGTATCGACTGCCCATGAAAAATCCACTCCTGTCGTTCCTCAATCTCTAATAAACCTCTGTAAATGTTGCCCCATCATAGACGTCCATCTCACCGTGGTCGATGATGTGATAAGGTCCATACACGTATCTCCACAGCTGGGATACGTGAAAAATGTCATGCACCCGGTGCAACTGAGGGGGAAGTTCTAGGCCGTAAGTGTAGAGACCCGGAGCCTGACGTACATGGAAATTACATTACTTTTGTGGAATACTTAGTACATAACAAAAAAAACACACCCAAGGATCGTAATAGTTTAGTGTCTTTGGAAACTCGGAACGTAATCTTCTAATCGTGGTGAAAGATCTTCAATATCTCCCATAAAGATCTTCCCTTTTTTTTATACCTAAAACCTTTCTTTATATCCTGGGGAAAAGAAAACATAAAAGGGTGAGCTCAAATGCTCAGTAAGGGTAAACAAAAGAAAAATCAATCACATCATATTCATAAAAACATAACTTTTGGAAATCTTAACCTGTAAAAGAGATCATAATTTCATAACATGGGATAAATCATAGTAGTGAAATGTAATCACAATAATCATAACTTAAAACATTAAACTTTGTCTCATACACACATAATCATAGAGAATCATTTCTTGTTAGTCAAGACTCATTGCCAAGACTATCTTTGTGGACAAAGTCCATTTCTGAATCGAGTGACCCTCGTTTCAGTCCTGTTTCACTGAACCGGTATAACCTACCATTCCAGCCATGTCTATCTCATGAGATATAAAATCTTTACCCAATGCATTGGAGGGAGATATAGGTCCCACCCATCTCATTATGATACCATTCTTATGTGTGCCACAAAATCATAAATCATACATCATTGCATAACCCATGTAATAAAAATGGGATTCTTAAACAACATGACATCATAAAACAATTCATATAAGATAAAGGAATTCATAAAAATATTTCCATCACAACATAATCAAATCCATGTAATAATAGGGATAGAAACAGAACCCTTTATTATCTTAGATGGAAAATAATTTTGATAAAACACTTGAACTCCATTCTTGAGGAAAATATCCTTTCTTCTTCAAAAACACTTTTCTTTTCTTAACATGTCATGCATTTATAAACTAAAAGAAGTTGATTAAAAATAAACTTGAAAACTTGTAAAGGAAGCTTCTTGGAAATAATGTTTTAAGAATCCATTCATGCCGTATAAGTTAAAAAAACATTCTTCGTACTTTTTTCGGAAAAGTCAAAAAGTACCTCGTACGAAAAACGACAAAAGATTCCTTTCATACATATTACTAAAAACTCACCGAAGGGTAAAAATGGATTTAAAAAATTGTAGGTGGATGGAAATAATATTACATATTGATGAAACATGGATGTGGATGATAAAATACACCCCAGTAAATACCAAAGTATAAACAATCTCGGATAAAAATGAGATTGTGATATTCCCCTTACCTTAGGTCCGATTTGCTTCGTAAGTGTCCGAACCTCCTGTATAATGATTTAAATAATGTCATTGACTTATTACAGAATCATATTCATTGTTATGATATCATATATGGTTCACTTATGACTTTATATTACCCGTTCTCTTGTAAATTCCATGTTGAAGAGCGTTTTGGGTAAAATTGTTTCATTTGTCGTCCGTGTTTTGACTTGTAATTATTCATATGATTACTTAGATCATGATTACTTAATTCCAGAATATAAAACATGATTTATATATAATATATATTCAGAATATACATATATATAATGGATCGATAAATGGAAAGAAATACACCGTTCATGGAGACGGTAGGCCGTACGTACGCATGAACGCTGTTTTCGTTTCCTTATTGAATTGAGTGGAATTAAGTAGATGACATACATATATATACACATAAATTCAGTAGCTTTATAATGTCATATATTTCATTATTATGGCTTATATATACTTTATAATCATTCTTAAATGGTTAACATGGAGAGTGAATCTCATCGCGTCGTGGAGACGGTAGTCCGTACGTACGCACGAGCGATGATATCGTTCCCATGGTCGTGGAATTGTGTTGAAGTGTATGTATACTATTTCAGTATCAATATCACTTTATAATAATAATATATAGTTACTCATTACACCATTATACCCATCCAATTAAGGTGGTGGAAGAAAATAGATTACACCACGGCGTGGAGACGGTATTCCGTACGTACGCACGCGCGGTGATTTCCTTTTTCCGTAGGATGGATAGAAGGTTAATTAGAGTTGTTTCATATTTATAATAACATATCAGTATATAAGAAATACTGATGTTATTACTTTATCATGAAACAACTAAAGAAGAAGAAGTGGAAAAATAAAGAAATTGAAAAAGATCGGTAATGGATATTACCTCTTTTTGACGCGCCTTCACTTAACCTCCACTTAAACAAAAATGGATGGTCTTTGAAGAAGACCAGGACCTCTAGGATGATACTGGGGAAGTGGAGAAGAGATTTTGGCAGGGTTTGGCCGAGCTTTAATGCTCAAATTGGTGTGAGGAGGAGAGGGAGGAGGTGCCCTTTTATAAGGGAGGAGAGGGGCACCTTAGGAATATCTCAAAATATTATTTTATTATAAAGTCAAGTTCGGTTTTAAATAGCTCCAAATTGATTTATTTCGAGGCTAAGGTGGGGATGGGTCGAAATCCTATCAACCAATAGGATTTATACAAGTTTAGGTTATTATTTTAACCTTATCAATTAGATTTAACTCTAAGTTAAATAATTTTACTTTTACCGTGTCTTTTTGTTTTCTTACACTATATGGTTAATACACTTACTATAACATGAAAAACGAACCCCAAATTGTTTATTATTAATATATATATCCTTATCTAAGTCAGTCGGCCGAACCTTAGATTTTTAGGAATAAAATAACAATTAATAATATAATATTTTATTTAAAAACTATTTTGTGTCAATTTTGACCCTATTTGATATATGATTTTTGTGAAAGTCATAAAAGAATTATATGTTCGAAAAAATTTGATTAAATAAACACTAATATATCATAGTAACCTATAAAATTAGTATAATTCATAAAAAGTCTAAAATTACATTTATTTGAGCATTTATAACATCAATTATGTTAACATTTCCTTAAAAGGGTAATTACTGCATCATCGTTGTGTCATAAATAAATTAATTTATTTAAAGTCTAAAAATTATAAATAAAATATATTTATGTAGGAAATCTTTTTATCTTTCTAATGAATATTTATAGTCGAATTTATCTTATTTATAACCCCATATTAAAAATGTTTTAGTTATTAAACTTTGATTTTAACTATTTTAACTATTAATTAAATAAAATAATATTAAATGTCATAATCTAATCCAAGTGGACCTAAATGGTCATATTATATTCATAAGGTTGTTTTTGGTCGAATTACACTTATCCAATAGAATTAGGAAATGTGTTAGGGTAATAGTAATATCATATTTACCCTTAGTTACCCTATTTACTATTAACCGTGGTAAAAAAAAGTAAAAAGTTACTATTCACCAAAAATTATTTTCATCTCATTGAACCACATTTTAGTCCTTGATATTAACCGTGTCTGTAGGATTTTTGAAATTCCATTCACAGAAGCGGTAAAATTAAGTTTTATGCAAAATTCAGTTTTTAACCTACCACTTAGTGGTTTCACTATACATCAAAAATTGAAGTTTTTCAGAAAAATGCCAAAATTTCACCCTAAGCTATAATTGATATTCCGAATTCAAAAATGATTTCTATTTTACAAAATTCCCAACATATAAGTTGCATTAATTAATTTTATAATAAATTTCCGTTGTCACAACAAATAGCGTGTTTTTAAGAGATAATAACTATCAAAAGATTGACACTTGTTTATAACTGGTTTAAATGTGAAATTACATCCAATGACCAACATTGTATTAAATAGTAAAAATATATTATAAATATACTTTAAAACCACTCAAATTAATAATTTATCACTATTAATTATTTCGATTAAAAAATTTGTTTTTAATTAAAATTTAGTAATTTTCACTATTCATCAGAATATGAAAGTTATCCGAAAAGTACCAAAATTTCACCTTAGGCTAAATTCGATAATCCGAATCCATAAATGAAGTCCATTTTGAAAAATAAAATTTACAAAATTTCAAAAGGTGGTTATTACTATTCATAACAACTAGTTTTAATAATATATTAATAGCATATCGTTGTTTAGCGAAACGTGGTGTTGCGTACAACACACGCTATCGTGGAAGGTCGCGATTGCGTGTAATTCAAGACAGGTCAGATATGTGTGTTGTGAAAGCTCCTTTTGGTGTAGCGTACAACATAAGACATTTGTGAAATTAAAAAGAATATTTTTCATAAAATTTCGGGGTGTTACATTCTACCCCCCTTAAAATGAATTTCGCCCTCGAAATTCGTCGGGGTTATAAATGGTTTACTATTCGAAAGTTTATTCAATAGAAACACACATCGTAAAAAGGAATACCAAAACCAATCTTTAAAAGCAAAGGTATGACACGTAACGGTTAACCAAATAAACTAATCACTGGGTTTCCACATAGGTGAAAATATGGATATGGAAGAGAAATCTAACCATCATGTTCTGATGGAGAGTGGTAGAGAACATGGATATGGAAAAGCCAGTAATCACAAATCCATAGATTTGTGATGATATAAGGTACTATCTGATTCATCAGGTATAAGATCACTAGGACAACATTTTTGGTTTTCAAGATCATTTCCCTAAAGTTGAAAATTTGAATTAGAATAAATACTTACTTTATTTTGGTACAATCTCACTGTTGTTCGTGCCTTGAACAATTTCCACTTCATCTCTTAAATAAATGAAGTTGAATTTGTTATTCGTGAAGTGTTAGCAGATCATGTGATAGAATGACGGGTCATTCCATCTGTCTCAAACAAAAGGTTAGAAAAAATTATATACATAAGTCGATCTATAGTGAGATTAATCATATATGGTTCCTAAAATGGACTTATACTTCATATATCATACTGTTTAATATAATAAAACTAGTTTCTACTAAACAGGGACTTCCTGTAGGCCAGTGGTAGGCGATAAAGGCCAGTCGCACTTCGGTTGTGGGTTCGATTCCCACAGCCTTGTCCGACACGATGGGCTGTCGCCCGTCCTGCAGGTTGTCCTTTTTCTAAAACTATATTACTATAACATCCCATCAATAATATCGAAAAAGCAAACAATACTAACTTATGTCCAACATAATCCATTCCAGTCTTTAGTCTTATCCATAATACTGCAATCCACTCTTAGATATTTAATACCATCGTTGATCCCCATATATCATAAGATATATCTTGTTGGTCACATTCCAAACATTCAAAGGCCTTAATCATGTACTCTCTTGAATACCCATTGAACCTTATTGAAAACATGAGTGCTGTAAAAAGTTAACTCTTTCCACATACAAAAATCCAAAAATTCTATATAATCAAACCATGATATAACCTTCTCCTTATATGAGTCATGAGCTCATGAATACTATCAAACATTTAATTTTCTCCTTATCCCTTCATTATGCGCATATCATCTACATTCCAAAAATATCTAAATAACCTTTCATGGATACTGGTAACATTAATCATACACTTTCAAAACTCAAGGAAAGGAAACAGTGTAACAATCCTTAGATATCTCTTTATTCCATAGTACCATGAGATTACTTATACAACATTACACATGATAAACATGTAATCATTCCACTACATTCTTAAACCATTGACTGAGCTTCAACAATTCTTTCATCTCACATATCATTTGTAGTCTCTTCATCATCATCCACATAAATACTACCCATACAACTATACTGATTCTCTTCATGAGACTTTCACTTAGGGCATTGGTTTGCATAATGCCCGTACATTCCACATTTAAAACATTTAACCATTGTTGATGTCGTAGCAATACCATTATCCTCATCCCTAGTGTTAACTGAACCTTTTCCTTTGCACTTACTGGCTTTGTGTCCTTCTTTTCCACACCCAAAGCATCGTCCAGTTCCTTTGAAACATTCTCCTTGATGCCTCTTCCCACATGATTTACATAGGGGAAATTGAACTTTCTTTCCTCTATGATCATCATGAAACTCCATCTTTCTCTTATTAGCCGAGCAAGGAAACTTACCAAATTTTACTTTATTGATCATATTATGAGATTGCTGATTCGGCATAATAATGATGTTTGGACCTCCAAATCCCATTTCATTTGGTTTCTCATGAAGAATATCATTCCATTGTCCATCATATCCTCCATTATCGTGAAGCATCTTGTTTCCAGCCATTTTCTAAAACCCAAAAAGAATAGTGTGAGAGGCAAAAATCATAATAAAGGGGGAGTATCCTCAATATATAACTTCTTAGGTTAAATTCTAAGATCGTTACCATAGTTATAGGACTGTATCCTATACGTATACTTATCCTTAGGGACATCCCTAGACAAACCTTATAAATATCTCTAGGGATCTCACTAAATTTCTCGCATCCTAGTTTCCAAAGGTTGACTAAACCTTTCCTCTGATACCAACTGTAGAGACCCGGAGCTTGACGTACATGGACATTACATTACTTTTGCGGAATACTTAGTACATAACAAAAAAAACACACACAAGGATCGTAATAGTTTAGTGTCTTTGGAAACTCGGAACGTAATCTTCTAATCGTGGTGAAAGATCTTCAATATCTCCCATAAAGATCTTCCCTTTTTTTTACCTAAAACCTTTCTTTATATGCTGGGGAAAAGAAAACATAAAAGGGTGAGCTCAAATGCTCAGTAAGGGTAAACAAAAGAAAAATCAATCACATCATATTCATAAGAACATAACTTTTGGAAATCTTAACCTGCAAAAGAGATCATAATTTCATAACATGGGATAAATCATAGTAGTGAAATGTAATCACAATAATCATAACTTAAAACATTAAACTTTGTGGCATACACACATAATCATAGAGAATCATTTCTTGTTAGTCAAGACTCATTGCCAAGACTATCTTAGTGGACAAAGTCCATTTCTGAATCGAGTGACCCTCGTTTCAGTCCTGTTTCACTGAACCGGTATAACCTACCATTCCAGCCAGGTCTATCTCATGAGATATAAAATCTTTACCCAATGCATTGGAGGGAGATATAGGTCCCACCCATCTCATAATGATACCATTCTTATGTGTGCCACAAAATCATAAATCATCCATCATTGCATAACCCATGTAATAAAAATGGGATTCTTAAACAACATGACATCATAAAATAATTCATATAAGATAAAGGAATTCATAAAAATATTTCCATCACAACATAATCAAATCCATGTAATAATAGGGATAGAAACAGAACCCTTTATTATCTTAGATGGAAAATAATTTTGATAAAACACTTGAACTCCATTCTTGAGGAAAATATTCTTTCTTCTTCAAAAACACTTTTCTTTTCTTAACATGTCATGCAATTATAAACTAAAATAAGTTGATTAAAAATAAACTTGAAAACTTGTAAAGGAAGCTTCTTGGAAATAATGTTTTAAGAATCCATTCATGCCGTATAAGTTAAAAAAAACATTCTTCGTACTTTTGTCGGAAAAGTCAAAAAGTACCTCGTACGAAAAACGACAAAAGATTCCTTTCATACATATTACTAAAAAATCACCGAAGGGTAAAAATGGATTTAAACAATTGTAGGTGGATGGAAATAATATTACATATTGATGAAACATGGATGTGGATGATAAAATACACCCCAGTAAATACCAAAGTATAAACAATCTCGGATAAAAATGAGATTGTGATATTCCCCTTACCTTAGGTCCGATTTGCCTCGTAAGTGTCCGAACCTCCTGTATAATGATTTAAATAATGTAATTGACTTATTACAGAATCATATTCATTGTTATGATATCATATATGGTTCACTTATGACTTTATATTACCCGTTCTCTTGTAAATTCCATGTTGAAGAGCGTTTTGGGTAAAATTGTTTCATTTGTCGTCCGTGTTTTGACTTGTAATTATTCATATGATTACTTAGATCATGATTACTTAATTCCAGAATATAAAACATGATTTATATATAATATATATTCAGAATATACATATATATAATGGATCGATAAATGGAAAGAAATACACCGTTCATGGAGACGGTAGGCCGTACGTACGCATGAACGCTGTTTTCGTTTCCTTATTGAATTGAGTGGAATTAAGTAGATGACATAAATATATATACACATAAATTCAGTAGCTTTATAATGTCATATATTTCATTATTATTGCTTATATATACTTTATAATCATTCTTAAATGGTTAACATGGAGAGTGAATCTCATCGCGTCGTGGAGACGGTAGTCCGTACGTACGCACGAGCGATGATATCGTTCCCATGGTCGTGGAATTGTGTTGAAGTGTATGTATACTATTTCAGTATCAATATCACTTTATAATAATAATATATAGTTACTCATTACACCCTTATACCCATCCAATTAAGGTGGTGGAAGAAAATAGATTACACCACGGCGTGGAGACGGTATTCCGTACGTACGCACGCGCGGTGATTTCCTTTTTCCGTAGGATGGATAGAAGGTTAATTAGAGTTGTTTCATATTTATAATAACATATCAGTATATAAGAAATACTGATGTTATTACTTTATCATGAAACAACTAAATAAGAAGAAGTTGAAGAAGAAAGAAATTGAAAAAGATCGGTAATGGATATTACCTCTTTTTGACGCGCCTTCACTTAACCTCCACTTAAACAAAAATGGATGGTCTTTGAAGAAGACCAGGACCTCTAGGATGATACTGGGGAAGTGGAGAAGAGATTTTGGCAGGGTTTTTCCGAGCTTGAATGCTCAAATTGGTGTGAGGAGGAGAGGGAGGAGGTGCCCTTTTATAAGGGAGGAGAGGGGCACCTTAGGAATATCTCAAAATATTATTTTATTATAAAGTCAAGTTCGGTTTTAAATAGCTCAAAATTGATTTATTTCGAGGATAAGGTGGGGATGGGTCGAAATCCTATCAACAAATAGGATTTAGACAAGTTTAGGTTATTATTTTAACCTTATCAATTAGATTTAACTCTAAGTTAAATAATTTAACTTTTACCGTGTCTTTTTGTTTTCTTACGCTATATGGTTAATACACTTACTATAACATGACAAACGAACCCCAAATTGTTTATTATTAATATATATATCTTTATCTAAGTAATTTGGCCGAACCTTAGATTTTTAGGAATAAAATAACAATTAATAATATAATATTTGATTTAAAAACTATTTTGTGTCAATTTTGACCCTATTTGATATATGATTTTTGTGAAAGTCATAATAGAATTATATGTTCGAAACAAGTTGATTACATAAACAATAATATATCATAGTAACCTAGAAAATTAGTGGAATTCATAAAAAGTCTAAAATTACATTTATTTGAGCATTTATAACATCAATTATGTTAATATTTCCTTAAAAGGGTAATTACTGCATCATCGTTGTGTCATAAATAAATTAATTTATTTAAAGTATAAAAATTATAAATAAAATATATTTATGTAGGAAATCTTTTTAGCTTTCTAATGAATATTTATAGTAGAATTTATCGTATGTATAACCTAATATTAAAAATGTTTTAGTTATTAAACTTTGATTTTAACTATTTTAACTATTAATAAAATAAAATAATATTAAATGTCATAATCTAATCCAAGTGGACCTAAATGGTCATATTATATTCATAAGGTTGTTTTTGGTCGAATTACACTTATCCAATAGAATTAGGACATGTGTTAGGGTAATAGTAATATCATATTTACCCTTAGTTACCCTATTTACTATTAACCGTGGTAAAAAAAAGTAAAAAGTTACTATTCACCAAAAATTATTTTCATCTCATTGAACCACATTTTAGTCCTTGATATTAACCGTGTCTGACGGATTTTTGAAATTCCATTCACAGAAGCGGTAAAATTAAGTTTTATGCAAAATTCAGTTTTTAACCTACCACTTAGTGGTTTCACTATACATCAAAAATTGAAGTTTTTCAGAAAAATGCCAAAATTTCACCCTAAGCTATAATTGATATTCCGAATTCAAAAATGATTTCTATTTTACAAAATTCCCAACATATAAGTTGCATTAATTAATTTTATAATAAATTTCCGTTGTCACAACAAATAGCGTGTTTTTAAGAGATAATAACTATCAAAAGATTGACACTTGTTTATAACTGGTTTAAATGTGAAATTACATCCAATGACCAACATTGTATTAAATTGTAAAAATATATTATAAATATACTTTAAAACCACTCAAATTAATAATTTATCACTATTAATTATTTCGATTAAAAAATTTGTTTTTAATTAAAATTTAGTAATTTTCACTATTCATCAGAATATGAAAGTTATCCGAAAAGTACCAAAATTTCACCTTAGGCTAAATTCGATACTCCGAATCCATAAATGAAGTCCATTTTGAAAAATAAAATTTACAAAATTTCAAAAGGTGGTTATTACTATTCATAACAACTAGTTTTAATAATATCTTAATAGCATATCGTTGTTTAGCGAAACGTGGTGTTGCGTACAACACACGCTATCGTGGAAGGTCGCGATTGCATGTAATTCAAGACAGGTCAGAGATGTGTGTTGTGAAAGCTCCTTTTGGTATAGCGTACAACACAAGACATTTGTGAAATTAAAAAGAATATTTTTCATAAAATTTCGGGGTGTTACATTCTACCCCCCTTAAAATGAATTTCACCCTCGAAATTTGTCGGGGTTATAAATGGTTTACTATTCGAAAGTTTCTTCAATAGAAACCCACATCGTAAAAAGGAATACCAAAACCAATCTTTAAAAACAAAGGTATGAAACGTAACGGTTAACCAAATAAACTAATCACTGGGTTTCCACATAGGTGAAAATATGGATATGGAAGAGAAATCTAACCATCATGTTCTGATGGAGAGTGGTAGAGAACATGGCTATGGAAAAGCCAGTAATCACAAATCCATAGATTTGTGATGATATAAGGTACTATCTGATTCATCAGGTATAAGATCACTAGGACAACATTTTTGGTTTTCAAGATCATTTCCCTAAAGTTGAAAATTTGAATTAGAATAAATACTTACTTTATTTTGGTACAATCTCACTGTTGTTCGTGCCTTGAACAATTTCCACTTCATCTCTTAAATAAATGAAGTTGAATTTGTTATTCGTGAAGTGTTAGCAGATCATGTGATAGAATGACGGGTCATTCCATCTGTCTCAAACAAAAGGTTAGCAAAAATTATATACATAAGTCGATCTATAGTGAGATTAATCATATATGGTTCCTAAAATGGACTTATACTTCATATATCATACTGATTAATATAATAAAACTAGTTTCTACTAAACAGGGACTTCCTGTAGGCCAGTGGTAGGCGATAAAGGCCAGTCGCACTTCGGTTGTGGGTTCGATTCCCACAGCCTTGTCCGACACGATGGGCTGTCGCCCATCCTGCAGGTTGTCCTTTTTCTAAAACTATATTACTATAACATCCCATCAATAATATCAAAAAAGCAAATAATACTAACTTATGTCCAACATAATCCATTCCAGTCTTTAGGCTTATCCATAATACTGCAATCCACTCTTAGATATTTAATACCATCGTTGATCCCCATATATCATAAGATATATCTTGTTGGTCACATTCCAAACATTCAAAGGCCTTAATCATGTACTCTCTTGAATACCCATTGAACCTTATTGAAAACATGAGTGCTGTAAAAAGTTAACTCTTTCCACATACAAAAATCCAAAAATTCTATATACTCAAACCATGATATAACCTTCTCCTTATATCATTCATGAGCTCATGAATACTATCAAACATTTAATTTTCTCCTTATCCCTTCATTATGCGCATATCATCTACATTCCAAAAATATCTGAATAACCTTTCATGGATACTGGTAACATTAATCATACACTTTCAAAAATCAAGGAAAGGAAACAGTGTAACAATCCTTAGATATCTCTTTATTCCATAGTACCATGAGATTACTTATACAACATTACACATGATAAACATGTAATCATTCCACTACATTCTTAAACCATTGACTGAGCTTCAACAATTCTTTCATCTCACATATCATTTGTAGTCTCTTCATCATCATCCACATAAATACTACCCATACAACTATACTGATTCTCTTCATGAGACTTTCCCTTAGGGCATTGGTTTGCATAATGCCCGTACATTCCACATTTAAAACATTTAACCATTGTTGATGTCGTAGCAATACCATTATCCTCATCCCTAGTGTTAACTGAACCTTTTCCTTTGCACTTACTGGCTTTGTGTCCTTCTTTTCCACACCCAAAGCATCGTCCAGTTCCTTTGAAACATTCTCCTTGATGCCTCTTCCCACATGATTTACATAGGGGAAATTGAACTTTCTTTCCTCTATGATCATCATGAAACTCCATCTTTCTCTTATTAGCCGAGCAAGGAAACTTACCAAATTTTACTTTATTGATCATATTATGAGATTGCTGATTCGGCATAATAATGATGTTTGGACCTCCAAACCCCATTTCATTTGGTTTCTCATGAAGAATATCATTCCATTGTCCATCATATCCTCCATTATCGTGAAGCATCTTGTTTCCATCCATTTTCTAAAACCCAAAAAGAATAGTGTGAGAGGCAAAAATCATAATAAAGGGGGAGTATCCTCAATATCTAACTTCTTAGGTTAAATTCTAAGATCGTTACCGTAGTTATAGGACTGTATCCTATACGTATACTTATCCTTAGGTACATCCCTAGACAAACCTTATAAATATCTCTAGGGATCTCACTAAATTTCTCGCATCCTAGTTTCCAAAGGTTGACTAAACCTTTCCTCTGATACCAACTGTAGAGACCCGGAGCCTGACGTACATGGACATTACATTACTTTTTCGGAATACTTAGTACATAACAAAAAAACACACACAAGGATCGTAATAGTTTAGTGTCTTTGGAAACTCGGAACGTAATCTTCTAATCGTGGTGAAAGATCTTCAATATATCCCATAAATATCTTCCCTTTTTTTACCTAAAACCTTTCTTTATATCCTGGGGAAAAGAAAACATAAAAGGGTGAGATCAAATACTCAGTAAGGGTAAACAAAAGAAAAATCAATCACATCATATTCATAAGAACATAACTTTTGGAAATCTTAACCTGCAAAAGAGATCATAATTTCATAACATGGGATAAATCATAGTAGTGAAATGTAATCACAATAATCATAACTTAAAACATTAAACTTTGTGGCATACACACATAATCATAGAGAATCATTTCTTGTTAGTCAAGACTCATTGCCAAGACTATCTTAGTGGACAAAGTCCATTTCTGAATCGAGTGACCCTCGTTTCAGTCCTGTTTCACTGAACCGGTATAACCTACCATTCCAGCCATGTCTATCTCATGAGATATAAAATCTTTACCCAATGAATTGGAGGGAGATATAGGTCCCACCCATCTCATAATGATACCATTCTTATGTGTGCCACAAAATCATAAATCATACATCATTGCATAACCCATGTAATAAAAATGGGATTCTTAAACAACATGACATCATAAAACAATTCATATAAGATAAAGGAATTCATAAAAATATTTCCATCACAACATAATCAAATCCATGTAATAATAGGGATAGAAACAGAACCCTTTATTATCTTAGATGGAAAATAATTTTGATAAAACACTTGAACTCCATTATTGAGGAAAATATCCTTTCTTCTTCAAAAACACTTTTCTTTTCTTAACATGTCATGCAATTATAAACTAAAAGAAGTTGATTAAAAATAAACTTGAAAACTTGTAAAGGAATCTTCTTGGAAATAATGTTTTAAGAATTCATTCATGCCGTATAAGTTAAAAAAAACATTCTTCGTACTTTTGTCGGAAAAGTCAAAAAGTACCTCGTACGAAAAATGACAAAAGATTCCTTTCATACATATTACTAAAAACTCACCGAAGGGAAAAAATGGATTTAAACAATTGTAGGTGGATGGAAATAGTATTAAATATTGATGAAACATGGATGTGGATGATAAAATACACCCCAGTAAATACCAAAGTATAAACAATCTCGGATAAAAATGAGATTGTGATATTCCCCTTACCTTAGGTCCGATTTGCTTCGTAAGTGTCCTAACCTCCTGTATAATGATTTAAATAATGTCATTGACTTATTACAGAATCATATTCATTGTTATGATATCATATATGGTTCACTTATGACTTTATATTACCCGTTCTCTTGTAAATTCCATGTTGAAGAGCGTTTTGGGTAAAATTGTTTCATTTGTCGTCCATGTTTTGACTTGTAATTATTCATATGATTACTTAGATCATGATTAATTAATTCCAGATTATAAAACATGATTTATATATAATATATATTCAGAATATACATATATATAATGGATCGATAAATGGAAAGAAATACACCGTTCATGGAGACGGTAGGCCGTACGTACGCATGAACGCTGTTTTCGTTTCCTTATTGAATTGAGTGGAATTAAGTAGATGACATAAATATATATACACATAAATCCAGTAGCTTTATAATGTCATATATTTCATTATTATTTCTTATATATACTTTATAATCATTCTTAAATGGTTAACATGGAGAGTGAATCTCATCGCGTCGTGGAGACGGTAGTCCGTACGTACGCACGAGCGATGATATCGTTCCCATGGTCGTGGAATTGTGTTGAAGTGTATGTATACTATTTAAGTATCAATATCACTTTATAATAATAATATATAGTTACTCATTACACCATTATACCCATCCAATTAAGGTGGTGGCAGAAAATAGATTACACCACGGCGTGGAGACGGTATTCCGTACGTACGCACGCGCGGTGATTTCCTTTTTCCGTAGGATGGATAGAAGGTTAATTAGAGTTGTTTAATATTTATAATAACATATCAGTATATAAGAAATACTGATGTTATTACTTTATCATGAAACAACTAAAGAAGAAGAAGTTGAAGAAGAAAGAAATTGGAAAAGATCGGTAATGGATATTACCTCTTTTTGATGCTCCTTCACTTAACCTCCACTTAAACAACAATGGATGGTCTTTGAAAAAGACCAGGACCTCTAGGATGATACTGGGGAAGTGGAGAAGATATTTTGGCAGGGTTTGGCCGAGCTTGAATGCTCAAATTGGTGTGAGGAGGAGAGGGAGGAGGTGCCCTTTTATAAGGGAGGAGAGGGACACCTTAGGAATATCTCAAAATATTATTTTATTATAAAGTCAATTTAGGTTTTAAATAGCTCCAAATTGATTTATTTCGAGGCTAAGGTGGGTATGGGTCGAAATCCTATCAACCAATAGGATTTAGACAAGTTTAGGTTATTATTTTAACCTTATTAATTAGATTTAACTCTAAGTTAAATAATTTAACTTTTACCGTGTCTTTTTGTTTTCTTACACTATATGGTTAATACACTTACTATAACATGACAAACGAACCCCAAATTGTTTATTATTAATATATATATCCTTATCTAAGTCATTTGGCCGAACCTTAGATTTTTAGGAATAAAATAACAATTAATAATATAATATTTGATTTAAAAACTATTTTGTGTCAATTTTGACCCTATTTGATATATGATTTTTGTGAAAGTCATAACAGAATTATATGTTCTAAACAAGTTGATTAAATAAACACTAATATATCATAGTAACCTAGAAAATTAGTGGAATTCATAAAAAGTCTAAAATTACATTTATTTGAGCATTTATAACATCAATTATGTTAACATTTCCTTAAAAGGGTAATTACTGCATCATCGTTGTGTCATAAATAAATTAATTTATTTAAAGTATAAAAATTATAAATAAAATATATTTATGTAGGAAATCTTTTTATCTTTCTAATGAATATTTATAGTCGAATATATCTTATGTATAACCCCATATTAAAAATGTTTTAGTTATTAAACTTTGATTTTAACTATTTTAACTATTAATTAAGTAAAATAATATTAAATGTCATAATCTAATCCAAGTGGACCTAAATGGTCATATTATATTCATAAGGTTGTTTTTGGTCGAATTACACTTATCCAATAGAATTAGGACATGTGTTAGGGTAATAGTAATATCATATTTACCCTTAGTTACCCTATTTACTATTAACCGTGGTAAAAAAAAGTAAAAAGTTACTATTCACCAAAAATTATTTTCATCTCATTGAACCACATTTTAGTCCTTGATATTAACCGTGTCTGTCGGATTTTTGAAATTCCATTCACAGAAGCGGTAAAATTAAGTTTTATGCAAAATTCAGTTTTTAACCTACCACTTAGTGGTTTCACTATACATCAAAAATTGAAGTTTTTCAGAAAAATGCCAAAATTTCACCCTAAGATATAATTGATATTCTGAATTCAAAAATGATTTCTATTTTACAAAATTCCCAACATATAAGTTGCATTAATTAATTTTATAATAAATTTCCGTTGTCACAACAAATAGCGTGTTTTTAAGAGATAATAACTATCAAAAGATTGACACTTGTTTATAACTGGTTTAAATGTGAAATTACATCCAATGACCAACATTTTATTAAATTGTAAAAATATATTATAAATATACTTTAAAACCACTCAAATTAATAATTTATCACTATTAATTATTTCGATTAAAAAATTTGTTTTTAATTAAAATTTAGTAATTTTCACTATTCATCAGAATATGAAAGTTATCTGAAAAGTACCAAAATTTCACCTTAGGCTAAATTCGATACTCTGAATCCATAAATGAAGTCCATTTTGAAAAATAAAATTTACAAAATTTTAAAAGGTGGTTATTACTATTCATAACAGCTAGTTTTAATAATATCTTAATAGCATATCGTTGTTTAGCGAAACGTGATGTTGCGTACAACACACGCTATCGTGGAAGGTCTCGATTGCGTGTAATTCAAGACAGGTCAGAGATGTGTGTTGTGAAAGCTCCTTTTGGTGTAGCGTACAACACAAGACATTTGTGAAATTAAAAAGAATATTTTTCATAAAATTTCGGGGTGTTACAGTAAGCCACCTCGCCAACTCTACTGAGGACCTGGAAGGGTCTAATAAAACTCAGAGATAAATTTTCACCCCATCCAAATCTCTGAAAACCTCGTTAAGGTGAGACCCGTAAAAAGACGTGGTCACCATCCTCGAACTCCAGAGGTCTTCATCTCTTACTGGCATAAGACTTCGGCCTACTCTGTATAGTCTTCATCAGCTCTTGGATGATCTGCACATTCTCTGTGGTAACCCGTACCATCTCTGGTCCCATTAGTGCTGACTCCCCTGGGTCAGTCCAGCACAAAGGTGACCTACAAGGTCGGCCGTACAAAGCCTTGAGAGGTTCCATTCCAATGGTGGAGTGATAGCTATTGTTGTATGAAACCTCCACCAAAGGCCAATGATCCTCCCAGCTATGACTTAAGTCAAGGATGCAAGCATTTAGCATGTCCTCAAGGGTCTGAATGGTCTGCTTAGTCTGACCATCCATCTGAAGATGGAAGGTGGTGCTCAAACAAAGCTGGATCCCGAAAGCATCCTGCAACCCCTTCCATAGCTGGGAAGTGAAACGTATATCATGATCGAAGACAATCGTCGAGGTTACTCCATGTAGCCGCACAATCTCCTGCACATAGAGGCATCCCGAGCTCTCTACTGAACCCTGCTCTCTGATCGATAGTAAGTGAGCTGACTTAGTGAGTCATTCGACAATCAACCAGATAGAATCATGACCTCTGGATGTAAGTGGAATTCCTGTCATGAAGTCCACGGATATCCCTTCCCACTTCCACTCCGGGACTTCCAAAGGCTGAACCAAGCCTATTAGTACCTGATGCTCCGCCTTCACTTGATGGAAAGTAAGGCATCGAGAGACAAACTCTACTACTGCTTTATTCATTCCCAACCACCAGTGCTGTCATCGGAGATCCTGGTACATCTTCGCCACTCTTGGATGTACCGCTTAAGGGGATGTGTGGAAATCCCTCAATAATTCCTCCTGAAGTGACACTAGTACCATGGTAAGTCCTATGAAGAGAATGGCATGCTCCCCACCTTCAGAAAATCCATCAGGTGCCAGTCCTATGGATATCTGAGCATGTCGAGCCTCGTAGTCAGTGTCCCCATGCTACGCCTTCCTGACTTGCTGAAGTAGTGGCGGAGAGACTGTAAGAGACTAAAGGAAAGATGCTCCATCTCATTCCACAAAGGATATCTGTAAAGTGGCCAGATGCTCCGTCACCTCACCTAGCAGCTATATACCAGATCTCCTGCTGAGTGAATCTACTACAACGTTCCCCTTCCCAAGAGTATAGACTATATCGAAGTCATAGTCCTAGAGGAACTCAATACAACGTCACTGTCTCAGGTTCAAGTCCTTTTGAGAGAATATATACCTGAGACTCTTGTGATCCAAGTAGACTGTAAAACAATCTACCATCAAGTAATGTCACCACATATTCAAGGTAAAGACCACTACTACTAAATCCAGGTAATGGGTAGTGTAGTTCAATTCATGTTGTCTCAAATATCAAGAACTATATACAATCACTGACCACTCTTTCATCAGGACACATCCGATCCTATTCCCTGATGCGTTGTAATAGACTACGTACCCTACACCCTCCTCTGGTAGCCTCAAGATGGGTGCACTAGTCAGCCTCTACCTCGGCTCTTGAAAACTCCACTGGAATCTCTCTGACCAAACAAAGGGTTTCCCCTTATTCTTCGACGCTGATAAAGGTGCTGCAACTCTGGAGAAATCTGGCATAAACCTATGGTAGTATCCAATCAAACCCAGGAAACTCCGTATCTCCGTCACACTCCTGGGTGGATCCCAAGAAAGTACCGCCTCAATCTTTGCTGGATCCACTACAACTCTAGCCTCCAATATGACATTTCTCAGAAACTGAACCTCTCGGATCCATAAATGGAACTTCGAGAGCTTACCATAAAGCTGGTGCTCTCAGAGTGTGTCTAGTACCACCTACAAATGATAGGCATGCTCTTCCTCAGTAGCCGAGTAGATCAGAATTTCATCGATGAAGACTACTACAAAGCGGTCAAGTTATGGCTAAATGATCCTATTTATGAGTCCCATGAACACTACTAGATCATTGGTTACACCTAACGGCATAACCAAGAGCTCATAATGGCCATACCAACATTTTAAAGCCGTCTTCTGCACATCCTTGTCTCACACTCTAAGCTGGTGATAACCTAATTTGAGGTCTATCTTCGAGAACAACCGTGCTCCCTTTAGCTGATCAAAGAGGTCGTCAATCCTCGGGAGTGGGTACGTGTTCTTCATGGTCACCTGGTTTAGGTTTCGATAGTCAAGACAAAGTCTCAAGCTCCAATCTTCCTTCTTGGCTAACAAAATTGGGGTTTCCCAAGGAGAAACACTGGTCTGAATGAATCCCTTCCCCTATAAGTCCTCCAACTATACCCGCAGCTCACGAAGCTCTGTGGGAGCCATCTGATATACTGGTGTAGATATCGGTGCCGTCTCAGGGTACAAGTCAATGTAAAAGTCCACCTCTCTATGAGGAGGTATACCCATAACATTATCTGGGAAGACATCTGCATACTGGTCCACCACTACAGGATAACTCAGACTCTCCACATCAACCACTCTGAGGGTAAGGATAGAAAATTGATGAGTGATCCGCTACACTATCCTCCGGGTGAGTCAATCCTGTGCTGAAAAGGCTCCCTTCTCATCGATGAATGTAAAACTAGTCCCATCCGTGCAGAGACACCACACTTTGTGCCTAATACAGTCAATCTGAGCATGGAATGTAGATAACTAGTCCATACCCAAGATTAAATCATAAGGCCTCAACACCACTACTAGAAGATCCCCCCGAATCTCTCGCCTCCTAGAGTAATCTCACACTACCGACACCAGTACACAATCGTCGAATCTACTCCCGTAAGAGTCTCTAGCCATAAGGATCGAGCTAACAGATCCGTCAGAATCTCCGAGCTCCAAATGAGGGCAGTGGCAATAAAATAATGACTGACACCTGTGTCTATAAGTACTACAACTAAGGTGGAGTAGACACAGATCGTACCTTGTATCATCTCCGGAGCACCGTGATCATTGGCCTCAGCTTACTGGAGCTGAGCTCGCCCCTGTGCTTCTGCTCCCTGTGGTTGGGGTGGACCTATTGGTGGTGGTGGTAGTAAAATCTCGAATTGTCTCCCACCACCAACTACATGACCAGATCCTATGCCACGCCCGCTTTCTCCTTGTGGACCTCCTCGGTCGAACCTCTATCTCTACCTGGGCGGTCCCTCAACCATCTGCTGATCATCCATACAACGGGTCAGACAGTCACGGGCCATGTGACCCTGCTCACCGCATGTGAAACACTGCCTGTTACTCGGATGAATGGCTCTATCTCCGGTACCCCACACAACTGATCTTGAGTCATGCAGATGTCCACCTATAGGTCTGGTCCTCTTGGATCTCTATGACATCTGTCTGCTGATAGCTGTAAAAGACTATGCTATGTGATGTCTGGTGGTGGGTCTCACTGCTGGTGACTGCTTAGTAAAGAAACTATCCACTAAGAGGGCTTGCTTTAACACCCCTGCCTGTTTTGAGATGCTGATAGAAACCATCAAAGCCCTGATCTCTTAGTTGGGTCCCTGCTCAAATGTCCGAGCCCTGAATAATGGGTCCCAGACTATATCAGTGGAGTATAGTGAGTGGTCAATAAACTTCGCTGAGTACTAAGCCACAGTCATGCTGCCCTACTGCAGATGAAGAAGCTTCTTTATACGCACTGCACGAAGGGTCGTTGGGACAAACTCTGCCCGAAACAGGCTCTCGAAGTCTTCCCAAAGAAGTTTCACCTCATCATGAACCTGGAGCATCAAGCTCCACTATCTGCCTGCTGCTGCCTATAGAAGACTGGCGGTAAGTATCACTATGAGATCAGCTGGTGTCCCTACCAGTTAGAAGACTCTCACTATGACATCCAACCAATCCTCAACTGCCTATGGGTCCGTCTCTCCCCTGAACCTGGCTGGCCTTTGGGAATGGAACTCCTTCAACGTGCTCAAGAGGTGTTCACCCTCTACTGCTAGGGCTGCTGACATCGATGGCCCAACGGGTAATGGTATTTCTATTGCATCCACTAGTGCATCTATTGGAAAATGGACCTATACTGAGGGCTCATCGATTGGTGGGCTATCAGTGCCTACTATACCCAGAACCCTAGTTGGGTGTCTGCGTGGAGGCATCCTGAAAAGAAACAGGTGTGCCATAGTCAAAAAATCATACATGGTGAGATAAATCAAAGATATCACAAAGAAAACTCTTGAAAACACACATGAAATCAGTGTTTTCATGCACTGAGTTGGAAATCAAAAGTCAGGGTCCTGGTGTATGGATACGTCGGCCGCCACACCAACACTGGGTTCTCTAAGCTGATAACCACACTCAGTACACTTACCACTATTTCTGTTGAAAATATCAGAGTCCTATGTTCTATGGTAGAACCAACTCCTATAATACCAATTTTTCCCGACCTGTCCCCCAGGACCCGTGCTATGACTACCCCAAGACCACCTTCCATAGGCCAGGGGATAGCGACTAGCATCGAAGGCGTATTCCCTAAAACTGGGAAGGCATTTCTTTTATATCCTGTAAACACATGCAAACAAGCAAACAAAAAATTACAAACATGATTAAAATGTATAGTAAAAGTGTGAGTACACTAAGAAAAAGGGGCCAGAATACAAGCCCAACTGGAAAGTACAGGAAAACTAAACAGTACAAGTAAACTGGAACAACTCCTGTGAACACCTGCCATGGATCCTACTTGAAGGGTACGTATAGCTCTTGAACGGTCATCTCTGTGGTATGACTCATCTAATGTCCACCTCCGATCTACCTCCAGTCCTGGTACCCTCGTCCTTAGTTAGCGCTGTCCATCGTCTGCACCAAACACAACATAGTGCGGGCATAGCCCGTGCAAAGGTGAGTATGTCATGACCCGTCCCCCGGGGCCCGTGCCATGACTACCCCAAGCCTTCCTTCTATAGGATAGGGGCTGACGACTAGCACTAAAGGCGTATTCCCTAAAACTAGGAAGGCGTTGCCTTTATAACCTTTAACACAAACACCAAGCATAGAGAAAGATACAAACTCAAGTAAACAGAGTGAGTACAACAAGTAAAAAGGGGCCAGAATACAAGCCCAACTGGAAAGTACAAGGAAAACTAGGAAGTAAAAGATAACTGATAGGTGAAAAGTAGCTCCTGGATCGTCCATCACGGATCCTACCAGAAGGGTAGGTACAACTCACGAACGACTGTCTCTATAGTTCGCCTCGTCTAACATCTACCTCCGAGCTACCTCTAGTCCTGGTACCCTCTTCCTCAGTCAAAAATGTCCATTATCTTCACCAAACACAACGAAGTGCGAGCATAACCCGTGCAAGGGTGAGTATAACGATACTCAGCAGGGACCCCGAGACCCTCATGGTTGCACAAAATCCACAAAGGATAAACCACAAAGGAAGGAAACAACTGATAAACCTAATTAGGTATATTCACATACATATACCTAAGTTATCAAGTAAACCCATCTCAATCATGAGGAAAACACAGAGCCCAACTCCAAATCCCCAAGATCAACTGTTCCACAAAGGAAGAAATACCACGAAGGCAAGTACCACACAGGTATGCCACACAGAAGAATACCACCAATGTATTACGGCAAAGGTAAGTACCACACAAGTACATACTCAACTCACACCAGGTATAACTTTAGTATAATAGTATAGATTATTATATGTAACTACTAAATCATCTTACTCTGTTAAGAAGCAGACCCACGAAGGATCCCTAAGTGCTGACCCACACAAGATCACTCGGTGTTGTCCCACACAGCATCACTCGGTGCTGACCCCCAGAGGATCGCTAGGTGCTGACCCACACATGATCTCTTGGTGCTGACCCACACATGATCTCTCGGTGCTGACCCAAACAAGATCGCTCGATGCTGACCCACACATGATCACTCTTCATTCTTCACATCACAACTAGATACTGGGTTCCCGCACTATGCTCGCCTGTCTCCGGGAGGTTCCACTCCCCAAGCCACTATTCGATACTCTAAATGCCACGAATTCTTAAAAAGAATTATCTTAAAGGATCACCACCTCATAAGGGTCTCAATGCAACAAACGGTGCATCAATCGGATGCCCGGTCTGTAAGTTATTAGCCTTTTTGTACCGAGAGCCCAGTTGGATTCGTGCTCGATCCAACACAACCATAATCTAACTTTACCCAAATCTCCAATGGGGTATTCTCAAGGTACCTTATCACTTCAAGGTTTCCAGCGCCGCTGGTGGTTTGTCAAATGGACGTCCTATGCCAAAGTTATGACCAAAATAGCGTAAAAGGGTTGTAGCAGGCCCGAGTCCGGTCTGACCCAGCCTAGGACGACCCGGTTTGGGTCGACCTGACCAGACCCACTGGGTACGAACCGACCCGTGTGGAAGCCTAGCTAGGAAGTATAGAAGCCGCGGTACCGTGAGGGCAGGGAAGTCATGGGGTGCCACGGTGGGGCTGCGGGCGGTGAGGCCGCGGGGCGGCACGAGGGCCGCGGGCGGCGAGGTCATGGGGCAGTGATGGACACAGATGGTGTGAAGGGGCTGCGAGATGGAGGAGGCATGGATGACATGAGGGCGTGAGGCAGCGCCGACCGCGGGGTGGCGGAGCCGCGGGTGGCACGAGGGCATGGGGCGGCGTTGGCCGTGGACGGCGGAGGCCGTGGTCAACGGGGGCCGCGGGTGGCATGAGGGTCGTGGGTGGCACTGTTATCTTCGTCGCGGTCGGTGGTGGTTCCAGCCACCGTTCTTGTTTTCCACTGGTTCCAAACTCCGACACCAGTTTCTGTCACCATCGCGAAGAAGACGCAAAAGAAGAATGACGGAGGGGTTGGGCCATGTTTGTTTGGCCCGCACCCTCCACGTTAGGGTGGTAGCAAGCAGCTCAAAAAAATCAAGAATCAAGAATCTTCAAACTCTACAATTACATAAGAATCGTGAATCAACTTGTTTAGGTTGATCCGTGTTCACCATGCTTTCCAAGAATGAGGAATTTCATGAATTCAATAACAACCCCTACAAAGAAGGTTCGTTGACAGAGGCTGCAAAGAAGGAGACGATGTCATTGGGGATAGTCGGATGTCGATGACGTCGGAGTTTCCTCGATCGTCAGTTTGTTCATTGTAGGAGATGTTCCTCGTTGGAGTTCTTCATTGGAGAGCTTTCTCCAAATAGTTCTTCTCTCCACAATTCCACCAAAATGAAAGGTATCCCACATAATAGAACAAGTTATCTATTATGTTTGTTGGAATAATTTCAAAATAACTTAATTAATTAATTGATGGGTTGGATTAATTAATTAAAGGGGAGAGTTGGCAAAATTAAGTGGGGGAGATCAAGAGGTTTCTCCCCATTAAGAGGGAGTTCAGAGGGGTTCAAGGGGTTTTAAGTCTCGGGTGGTCCCCACCACCATAACCCACATGTGAGGTTAGGTTCAGGTGGTCCCCACCACTATATCCTATGTTGAGAGGTTTTAGTACTGGTGGTCCCCACCATTAAAACATCCACATGGAAGGTTTCAACAAAATAAAAATAAAAACATTGCACATTTTTATTTTATTTTTATTCTTTCATGAAAAACAAAAAAACTATCTTTCACTCTCGACCCACTGCGGTCAAGGTGAAGGTATCCTTAAGCGAATACTGGCATCATGATTTCAACGATGCCATCAGATTTAAATTCTGAGCACTGGTTCAAAAGTTACAAAAACCCACACCTATATTTACTGAACTTACCCGAAAAAAAGTTCAGAAATTCATTCCGGGAACACCGGGCCTAAAATTCACACTTCGTCAATTTTCGCGGACTTGTAAAATTTCCATTTGATTTAAAAAAATTTACATGGAAATTACTGGTCTTTACATTCTCCCCACCTTAGGGCTTTACATCCCTATAAGCCACAACTCAAAACTAAGAAAACAAGTGGGGGTACTGAGTAGGAATCTGAGCCTCCCACTCCCATGTGATCTTATGGAGATTTTTGTGCTGCTAGCGAACGCGCACCAAAGGTGTCGACCTCCAATAAAGGACCCACTCCTATCGATCCTCAATATCTACTGGAACCTCCGTAAAAGTCGCCCCATTGTTGACGTCCAACTCACCATGGTTGATGATGTGAGAAGGGTCATGCACATATCTCCTCAACTGGGATACGTGGAAGACATCGTGCACCCGGTGCAACTGAGGTGGAATAGCTAAGCGGTAAGCCACCTCACCAACTCTGCTGAGGACCTGAAAGGGTATGATGAACCTTGGAGATAACTTGCTGCCTCGACCAAATCTCTATAAACCTTGTCGAGGTGAGACCCGCAGAAATACGTGGTTTCCACCCTCGAACTCCAAAGGTCTCCGTCTCCTATAGACATAAGACTTCTGCCTGCTCTGTGCAGTCTTCATCCACTCCTGGATGATCTTCACTTTCTATATGGTAGCTCATACCATCTATGGTCCCACTAGTTCTGACTCCCCTAGGTTAGTTCAGCACAAATGTGATCTGCAAGGTCACTCGTACAACGCCTCAAAAGGTGTCATCCCAATGGTGGAGTGATAGCTGTTGTTGTATGCAAACACCACCAAAGGTAAGTGATCCTCTCAACTACGACTGAAGTCGAGGACACAAGCAAACAATATGTCCTCGAGGTTCTAAATGGTCCACTCAATCTGGCCATCCTTCTGAGGATAGAAGGTGGTGCTCAAACGAAGCTACATCCTGAAATCCTCCTGCTACCCATTCCATAGCTGGGAAGTTAAACGTACATCACGATCAGAGAAAATTGTTGAGGGAACTCTATGTAGACACACAATCTCCTACACATAGAGGCATCCCAAGCTCTCTACTAAATCCTGCTCTCTGATCGGTAGGAAATGGGACAACTTGGTGATTCGTTCGATGATCACCCAGATAGAGTCATGGCCTTTGGATGTACGTGGAAGTCCCATCACAATGTCCATGGATATCCCATCACACTTCCACTCTGGGACCTCTAAAGGATGAACCATGTCTACTGGTATCTAATGCTCTGCCTTCACTTGCTGACAAGTGAGGCACTGAGAGACAAACTCTGCTACTGCTTTCTTTATTCCTGGCCACCGGTTCTATCGTCGAAGATCCTGGTACATCTTCGCCACTCATGGATCTACCGCTAGAGGGGCTGTGTGAAACTCCATCATCACTTCCTCCCAAAGTGACACTGGTACCATGGTACGTCCTTTGAAGAGGATGACATGCTCCCCACATTTAGAAAATCCATCAGGTGCCTATCCTATGGATATCTTATCACGTCGTGTCTTGAAGTTAGTTTCCCCATACTGTGCCTCCCTGACTCGCTGAAGGATGAGGGAGTGACTGTAAGAGACTGAAGAAAAGATGCTCCATCCCGATCCACAAAGGATATATGCAAAGCAGCCAGCTGCTCAGTCACCTCACCTAGAAGCTATATACCAGATCTCCAATTGAGTGCATCTGCTACAACATTACCCTTCCCAGGAGCATAGAATATCTCAAAGTTATAGTCCTGGAGGAACTCAATCCAACGCCGTTGTCTCAGGTTCAAGTCCTTCTAAGAGAAGATATACCTGAGAATGTTATGATCAGAGTACACTGTAAAACGTTCACCCATCAGATAGTGTCGCCAAATCTTCAAGTCTAAGACCACTGCTCTTAACTCCAGGTAATGGGTATCATAGTTCTTCTCATGTCGTCTCAGCTGTTGAGAACCATATGCGATCACTGCTCCCTCCTGCATCAGGACACATCCGAGTCCGATACCTGATGCGTCACAGTAGATTACGTACCCTAAGACCTCCTCTAGAAGCCTCAAAATGGGGGCACTAGTCAGCCTCTGCCTCAACTCCTAAAAACTTTACTGGCATATCTCCAACCACACGAAGGGTTTCCCATTCTTCATCAACACTAATAGAGGTGCTGCAACTCTGTAGAAATATGGCACAAAACTCTAGTAGTATCCAGCCAAACCCAGGAAACTCCATACCTCTGTCACACTCCTGGGTGGCTCCCAAGAAAGTACTGCCTCAATATTTGCTGGATCTACTGCAACTATAGCCTTTGAAATGACATGTCCCAGAAAGTGAACCTCTCGGATCCAGAACTGGCACTTAAAGATCTTAACATAAAGCTGGTGCTCTCGGAGTATGTCCAGTACTACCTGAAAAATGGTAGGCATGATCCTCCTCAGTAGTCGAGTAGATCAGAAATTCGTCGATGAAGACTACTACAAAGCGATCAAGGTATGGTTGAAAGATCCTTTTCATGAGTCCCATGAACACTGTTGGATCGTTGTTTACACCGAATGGCATAAACAAGAACTCATAATGGCCATACTAACATTTGAAAGCCATCTTCTGCACATCCTCATCTCGTACTATGAGCTGGTGATAACTTGATCTGATGTCTATCTTCAAGAACCACCGTGCTCCCTTCAACTGATCAAATAGGTTTTCAATCCTCAGAAGTGGGTACTTGTTATTCACGGTCACCTGGTTCAGGCACCGATAGTCGACACAAAGTCTCAATATCCCATTCGCCTTCTTGGAGAACAAAATCAGGGCTTCCCAAGTAGAAACACTGGGATAAATGAACCCTTTCCCATGCAAGTCCTCCAGCTATACCTGCAACTCACGAAGCTCCGTGGGAGCCATCCGATATACTGGTGTAGATATCAGTGTCGTCCCGGGGTACAAGTCATTGTAAAATTCCACCTATCTATGAGAAGGTAGACCCAAAACATCATCAGGAAAGACATCTGTATACTAGTCCACCACTACAGGATAGCTCGAACTCTCCACATCAACCGTTTCGAGGGTAAGGCTAGCCAACATATGAGTGATCAGCTGCACTCTCCTCCGGGTAAGTCCATCCTATGCTGTAAAGGCTCCCTTCTCGCTGGTGAATGTAAACCTGGTCCCATCCGTGTGGACACACTGCACATTATGCCTAATATAGTCAATCTGAGCATAGACTATAAATAACTAGTCCATACCCAAGATGACATCGTAAGGCCTCAACACTACTACTTGGAGATCCCAGTCGAAACTCTCACCTTCTAGAGTAATCTCACAATACTGGAACCAGTGCGTAATCATTGAATCCCCTCCCATAGAAGTCTCTAGATGTAAGGATCGAGCCAATGGTTCCGTCGGAATATCCAAGCTCTGAATGAGGGTAGTGGCAATAAAATAATGACTGGCACCTGTGTCTATAAGTACTACAGTTAAGGTGGAATAGACACAGATTGTACCTCATATCATCTCTAGAGCACCATGATCGTAGGCCTCAAATACCTAGAGCTGAGCTTTCCCCTATCCACCTGCTCCTTGTGGTCGGGGTGGACCTCCTGGTGGTGGTGGCAGTAACATCTCGAATCATCACCCACTGCCAGTTACACGACCATCTCCTCTGCTACGTCCGCCTGCTCCCTGCGAACCTCCTCGGTCGAATCTATGTCTCTACTTGGGTGGTCCTTTGACCATCTAATGATGATCCATATGGCGGGTCAGACAGTCACGAGCCATGTGACCCTGCCCGCCACATGCGTAACACTGCCCGCTCCTGGCATGACTGGCCCTGCCTCGTTTGCCCCGTACAACCGACCCCGAATCTTGTGGTCGTCCATATGTAGGTCTGGTCCTCTTGGACCTCTGCAACATCTATCTGCTTCTAGCTTTAGAAGAATATTCTACGTGACGAATGGTGGTGGGTCTCACTGTTGGTGACTGCTCAGCAAGGAAACTCTCCAATAAAAGGGCTATCTCAAACACCCCCGCCTACGTCGGGATGCTAAGTGAGATCATCGAAGCCTTGATCTCTCGCCTGAGTCCCTACTCGATGGTCCAAGCCCTAAAGAATGGGTACCGAACCATATCAGTGGAGTATCATGAGAGGTCAGTGAACCTCGCTGAGTACTGATCCACAATCATGATGCCCTACTGCAGATGAAGTATCTCTTGAATGCGCATTGTGCGAAGAGTTTTTGGAACAAAATATGCTCGAAACAGGCTCTCGAAGTCTGTCCAGAGAAGCGTCACCTCATCATGAACTTGGAGCATCAAGCCCCACCATCTGCCTACTACTGCCTATAGAAGGCTGGCGTCAAGGATCACAATGAGATCAGTTGGGGTCCCTACCAGTTGGAAAACTCTCACCACAACCTCCAGCCAATCCTTAGCTACTTGTGGGTCCATCTCTCCCCAGAACATGGGTGGCCTCTAGTGCTAGAACTTGTGCAACAAGCTCAAGCGGCATACACCCTCTGCTGATGGAGCTGTTGGCATTGGTACACTAATGGGTAATGGTACCGCTGGTGCCTCTACTGGTGCCTCTACTGGAAGAAGGCCCTACACCGAGGCCTCGTCACTCAGTGGGCTATCAGTGCGTACTATATCCTTAACCCTAGATAGCTATCTGCATGGAGGCATCTTGAAAAGAAATAGGTGAGCCACAGTGAATAAGTTATACCTGGTGAGATGACACAAAGAGATCACAAAGAAAACTCTTCAAAACACATACATAATCAGTGTTTTTGTGCACTGAGTCAGAAATAAGAAGTCAGGGTCCTGGTGTATAGATACGTCGACCACCGTACCAATACTGGATTCCCTAAACTGATAACCACACTCACTACACTTAACACTATTTCCATTAGAATAAATATCAGAGTCCTATCTTCTACGGTAGAACCGACTCCTCTGATACCAATTTGTCACGACCCATCCCCCAGGGCTCGTTCCCTGACTACCCCAAGCCCGCCTTCCATAGGCTAGGGGCTGGCGACTAGCACCGAAGGCGTATTCCATAAAACTGGGAAGACATTGCCTTTATAACCTATAACACACACCACCAAGAACAAAAGCAAGATACGAACTCAAGTAAACTGAATAGTGAATAGAGTGAGTACAATAAGTAAAAAGGGGCCAGAATACAAGCCCAACTGGAAAGTACAAGGAAAAATGGGAAGTACAAGACAACTGATAGGTGAAAAGAAGCTCCTAGATTGTCCACCATGGATCCTACCTGAAGGGTATGTACAACTCATGAACAACTGTCTCTATGGTTCGCCTCGTCTAATGTCCACCTCTAAGCTACCTCCAGTCCTAGTACCCTCATCCTCAGTCAGTAATATCCATTGTCTACACCAAACATAATGAATTACAGGCATAACCCGTGCAGGGGTGAGTATAAAGATACTTAGTAGGGACCCCGAGACCCTCAAGGTCTCACAAAATCCACAAATGATAAACCAAAAAAGAAAAAAACAAATGATAACCCTACTTAGGTATATGCCCATACATATACCTTAGTTATCAAGTAAACCCATCTCAATCATGTGAAAAACAGAGAGTCTAACTCCAAAGCCCCAAGCTCAACTATTTCACAAGGGATGAAATACCATGAAGGCAAGTACCACCCAGGTAAACCACATAGAAGAATACCACCAAGGTATTACCAAGAAGGAAAGTACCACACAGGTACATACTCAGCTCACACCAGGTATAACTTTAGTACATTAGTAGAGATGATTATATGTAACTACTAAATCATCTTACTCTGTTAAGAAGCAGACCCACAAAATATCCCTAAGTGCTGACCCACACAGGATCACTCGGTGCTGACCCACACAAGATCGCTCGGTGATGACCCACAAAGGATAGATAGGTGCTGAACCACACAAGATTGCTGGGTGCTGACTCACATAGGATTTCTTGGTGCTAACCCACACAGGATCGCTCAGTGCTGACCCACACAGGATCACTCTTCATTCTTCACGTCACAACCAGCTACTGGGTTCCCATACTATGCTCACTTGTCTCCGGGAGGGTCCACTACACAAGCCACTAGGAAATACTCCAACTACCACGAAGTTTCATGAAGAAATATCTCAAAGGACTTCCACATCATAGGGGTCTCAACGCAACAGACGGTGCGTCAATCAGACGCCCGATCTGTAAGTTATTCGCCTTTTTGTCTCAAGGTCCCGGTTGGATTCGTGCTCGATTCAACCCAACCATACTCCAATTTTACCCAAATCTCTAATGTGTTATACTCAAGGGAGATTATCTCTCCAATATTTCCAATGCCGCTGACGGTTCATCAAATGGATGTCATGTGCCAAAGTTATGGCCAAAATAGCGTAAAAGGGTCGTAGTGGGTCCGGGTCCGGTCTGACCTGACCCAACCTGACCTTGGATGACCCGGTTTGGCTCGACCCGGCCCGACCTGCTGGGTCCCTCCCAACCCGTGTTATGGCCTGGACTACTGGGTGGTCCAGCTTGCTGGTTCGGCCAGGCGGCCCGCGCGGGCAGCGCAGAGACCGCAGGCGGCAGGGCCACGAACGACGCAAAGGGGCCACGGGCAGCACAGTGTGGCCATTGGACGGTGGAGCCATAAGTGGGGTGTGGGCACGGGGTGGCGCAAGTCGCGGATGGAAGAATCATGGGGTAGTGGATCTATGGGCGGCGCAAGGGAGTGGGGTGGCGGAGGCCATGGACGGTGGAGGCCGCAGTCAGCGGTGGCCGCGGGCGGTGCGGTGGCTGCAGGGTTGTACCGTTGTCTTCATCGTGGCTGGCGGTTGCGCCGATCGCTATTCTCGTGTTCCACCGGTGCCAAACGCTGGCACCGGTTGCCATCACCATCACGAAGAACACACAAAAGAATAATGACAGAGGGGTCGGGCCATGTTTGTTTGGCTCTCACCCTCCGCGTTAGGGTGGTAGCAAGCGGCTCAACAAAATAATGAATCAAGAATCGTCAAACTCTACAATTTCATACGAATCGTGGATCAACTCATTTAGGTTGATCCACGTTCACCATGATTTACAAGAATGAGGAATTTCATGAATTCAATAACAACCCCTACCTAGAAGGTTCGTTGACGGAGGCTTCAAGGTAGGAGACGATGTCATTGGGGATAGTCGGACGTCAGTGATGTCAGCGTTTCCTTGATCGTCAGTTTGTTCGTCGTTGGAGATGTTCCTCGTTGGCATTATTCATTGGAGGGATTTCTCCCAATTGTTATTATCTCCCCAATTCCACCAAAATGAAATGTTGTCCACATAATAGAACAAGTTATCTATTATGTTTGTTGGCATAATTTTAAAATAGCTTAATTAATTAATTGATGGGTTGGCTTAATTAATTAAATGGGAGAGTTGGAATAATTAAGTGGGGGAGCTCAAGAGGTTTCTACCCATTAAGATGGAGTTCAAAGGGGTTCAAGGGGTTTTAAGTCTCAGGTGGTCCCCACCACCATAACCCACATGGGAGGTTAGGCTCAAGTGGTCCCTACCACCATATCCTATGTTGATAGGTTTTAGTACAGGTGGTACCCACCATTAATACATCCTCATGGAAGGCTTCAACAAAAGAAAAGAAAAATGTTACACATTTTTATTTTATTTTTACTCTTTCACAAAAAATACAAAAACTATCTTTCACTCTCGACCCACTATGGTCGAGGTGAAGGTATCTTTAAGCGAATACCGGTGTTGCGAGTTCAACGATGTCCTCAAATTTCAATTCTGAGCACCGGTTCAAAAGTTACAAAAACTCGCCCGTACATTTACTGAACGTACCCAAAAAAAAGTTCAGAAATTCATTCCGGGCACACCGGGCCTCGAAATCATGCGCCGTCAATTTTCAAAGACTCGTAAAATTCCCATTTAATTAAAAAAATTTTACAAGGAAATTACAGGACTTTACAGAGTATAACGATACTCAGTTGGGACCCCGAGACCCTCAAGGTCTCACAAAATCCACTAAGGATAAACCACAAAGCATGAAATCAACTGACAACCCTACTTAGGTATATTCCCATACATATACCTAAGTTATCAAGTATACCCATCTTCATCATGAGGTTACACAGGGTCTAACTCAAAATCCCAAAGCTCAAATGTTCCACAAAGGAAGGAATACCATGAAGGCAAGTACCACACAGGTACGCCACACAGAAGAATACCACCAAGGTATAACCACAAAGGAAAGTACCACATAGGTACGGACTCAGCTCACACAAGGTATAACTTAGGTATAGTAGTAGAGATGATGAGATGTAAATAAAAATTCATCTTACTCTGTTAAGAGGTAGACCCACGAAGGATACTAAATCATCATCAGACCCACAGAGGACCATAGTACATCGTCAGACCCACATAGGATCCTAGTACCTCGTCAGACCCACACAGGATCCTATTACATCATCAGACCCTCACAGGATCCTAGTACCTCGTCAGACCCACACACGATCCTAGTACATCGTCAGACCCACACAGGATCCTAGTACCTCTTTAGACCCACACACGATCCTAGTACATCGTCAGACCCACACAAGATCCTAGTACATCGTCAGTAAATCGTCATACCCACACATGATCCTAGTACATCATCAATACATCGCCAGACCCACACAGAATCCTAGTACATTGTTAGTACGTCGTTAGACCCACACAGGATCCTAGTACATCGTCACAACCAGCTACAGGGTTCCCGCACTAAGCTCGCTTGTCTCCGGGAGAGTCCGCTCCTCAAGCTACTAGTTGATAATCCAACTGCCAAAAAGTCCCATGAAGAAGTATCCCAAAGGACTGCCATGTAATAGGGGTCTCAACGCATTAGACGGTGCATCAATCAGACGCTCAGTCTGTAAGTTATTAGCCTTTTAGTCCCGAGGGCCCGATTGGATTCGCGATCGATCCAACCCAACTATACCCCAACTTTATCGAAATTTCAAGTGGGGTATACCAAAAGGACCGTCTCGCCCTAAGGTTTCCAGCACCGTAGAAGGTTCATCAAATGGATGCTCGATGCCAAATATATGGCTGTAAGAGATAAAATGGGCCGAAGTTGGTTCGGGTCTGGTCAGACCCGGCCCGACCCGGCCTGGGCCGACCCGACTTGGGTCGACCCAGCCCGACCCGACTTGGGTCGACTCAGCCTGACCTGCTGGGTCCGGCTCAGCCCACGGTGTGGCCCAAATTACTGGGCGGCCCGACCCGCGGTGCGGCTTGACCTGCTGGGCGGCCTGACACGCTGGGTCCGGCCCGAATTACGATGCGGCCCGGCACGACGGCCCGCGGTGCAGCGGGGTGGCCGCAGAGCGGCAGTCTGCCACGGGTGGCCAGATGGCCAGCCGTCCTCTCTACGCGGTGCGGTCGCATGCTACTCCTTCACCAGTGGCCGGCTCGGCCGGCCGTCCTCCCTTCGTCGCCGTGGCACAATCCGCGACCCCTTTTTCACCGGGCTATGTGGATGCGTGCTGTCGCCCCCATCTTGCGGGAAGCCTCCGGTTTCTATCTTCCTCCATCATAAAGATTTCATCAAAAACCACAAGGGATTGCAGAGAGGTTGGGCCATGTTCGTTTGGACCGCACCCTCCGCATTAGAGCAGAAGCAAGTGGTTGAGAAATTTTGAGTTATGAAGAACATCAAGAATGGGTAAGGGAGGTATTTAAAACATCAAACCCTACCTCGAATGTTTATTGTTGTGTTGCGAGATGAAAACAATGAAGGCGAAGAAGGTGCCGACGTTTGTTGGTTCCAAAATCATGCTTCTGAAGTCGGCTCGTGCATCGTCCTCTTCCTTGATTCTGAAGAACATTCTTCGATGGAGATGGTATTCTTCATTTGGATGAGAAGTTTTTCATTGGAGAGGAAGGGTTTCTCCACAACTTTCTCCCAATTCTCCACACTTCACCAAACAACCCTCTCAAAGAAAAGAGGTTCCAATATAAATTAAATTATGTAGATTAATTTATGTTGGCATAATTAAATTTTGACATATTTAATTAATTTAAGTTGGATCCAACAATTAAATGGGGAGTTGGCCTAATTAATTTATGGGAGGAAGTCCTAGAGTTATCTCCCATTAAAGGGTGTTTGGGTGGTCCCCACCGCTAGAATTTAATTTAGGGTGGGAGGGTTTCTAGTTTGGGTGGTCCCCACCTCCATAACCCATGTAGAGAGGTTTGAAAAAGAAAAATAAAAATGTTAAACATTTTATTTTTCTTATTCCATTAAAATCACAAAAACTAACTTTCACCCTCGACCAACTGCGGTCGAGGTGAAGGTCTCCTTAAGCGAATACCGACGCTGTGAGTTCAAAGATGTCCTTAGATTTTAATTCTGAGCATCAGTTCAAAAGTTACAAAAACCCGCTCACCCTTTTACTAAACATACCCAAAACAAAAAGTTCATAAATTTATTCCGGGCACACCGGGCCTCGGAATCACGAGCCATCAATTTTCAGACTCATAAAATTCCCATATAATTATAAAAATTTACATGGAAATTCCAGGTCTTTACATTCAATTTTTTTCAAACATATTTTGAAGGATCCTTAAGTTTTACTATTTATGAAATCGTTTAAGTTGGACTTTGGATGAGGTTTTAGAGGTTAAAGTATGATTTTTCCATATTGGATAACTAGTGATAACCATTTTAGTTTTGGTATATATTTAGAGGTTGAAGTAATAAATTATAGATCTTATGATTCTTTAAAAGTGCTTTATGTATAAATAAATCATCACGAATATCCATTTCCTGGCATAAGTGGTAAAGCGGAAATTGATCAAAGCACAACCAAAGGATAAGATTATTCTTATGACATAGAAAGAAATCAAGTAAGTTTTCTAGAATGCTTTATTTGGATAGTAAAAGAATCCCTCAAATTTAGGAAAATGACCTTGAAATATTTTTTTAATATTTTTTTACCTTCCTTTAAAAGGAATCAATGGTATATTAACTCATCAAAAATTTATGGTTTTTTGGTGGTTATCCTTCACATGACCATGTTATATATCACACTCTATTAGTACATAGGAGTTAGTTTTATCTTATATGTCTATATTTTAACTTCCCACCAATGTTATACTTATCTGGGAAACAGATTTTATGTTATTTTAGGTAACCTTTATGTTTCCCTATTTCCCTTTTTAATGGAAATTTTAGTATTCTTTTGTATGATGTGACTTTTCGATAAAAGAAATTTTAAATACTAAAACTTTGATGTCCAAGAAAAAGTATGAGGGAATAATTTATTTGGGGGGGATATAACACCCAAAAATTTTATAATATGTTTCTATTTAAATAATTTTATATCTTCAAAATCTTACATTACAAGCAACACTGAGTTTAAAAAACTGTGATATACTATTAAAATATTATTCTTTAAAGTGAAAGTTATCACCTAACCATTAGATTAGACGGTATGAATATAATTAAATAAATTATAAAATATTTATATAAAGGTCTTAATTAATAAAAATGTATTGATTTATGTTTCTGAAATAAGCACTCAATTTTTAGAGAAGTCATTTTATGCTCTAAATATAAGTTTTCCTCAAATTTTTTATTGCTTCCTGTGAGAAAATAATATAATTACTTTTTGGAACTTTTTGAAAATTTATTTGATAAAATTAACTTAATTTTTTAAATCATTATATCAAAATTATCTTATGGTAAAAAATTTATATTTTTATGAAAAGTTTGATTTTTCAATGAATAGTGAAAATATTAATTTTTATTGAAAACTGTATTTTATTTTAAATTAATTATAAATTAAAATTATATTTTATGATTTTTTAGAATATAATAAATTCATTTTTATTTAAAACAATACAAATATTATTTTTGAAATGAATTTGATACTTTAATTTAGTATAAATACACTTTATACTTAAATAATCATTTTTTCTAAAAAACCATTTTTCATCACGTTTTGTTGATTTACTTTTAAATTAAATTATTCCACTTATGCGTTTTGAATCTTAAAAATGTATTTTATATTTTGGATCATGATATATAATTTTTTTAAATAGGTCTCTTTTATTTTGGTCAATATGAATAGTAATTTTAGTA
Organism: Viscum album; assembly: GCA_963277665.1. NCBI lineage: Eukaryota > Viridiplantae > Streptophyta > Magnoliopsida > Santalales > Viscaceae > Viscum > Viscum album. The sequence continues at coordinate 1,649,469,421 of OY728159.1, forward strand.
ATCTTATTACCACGGTAAAGTGTAAATCAGGTAACTAGTGGTTAAAAATAATATTATAAGGACTATAAAATGACCCTTATGAGTCATTTTAATCAATAATCATCTAATATTCAGTTATATTGCCTTTTTTCTATTTAGATGTGATTATCACCTTTATAATATTTTATGTAAAGAAAAGTAAAAAATGTTACACTTGTTTTTAATAACTATAATATTTTTTAAATGTGTAAAAATAAAGGATATGTTTGGTTATAAATGGTAATATTAAATACAAATGATTTATAATTATCATATTAATTTAATTTTAATTTTAGTGAATAAATAATTACCTTAAATTCTTACACAATACTGATGTAATAATTATTCAATTAATGGAATAATCAAATAAATGATATTAAAAATACTAAAAGTTGAATAAATTGAAATAATTAATGTGATAAATAAATTGTATAGATGAATATAATATTTTAGTGATGTATTAAAATATTGATGTTTTTGAATTTCATTTGTTTTCTTGATGTTATTAAATTCAAAGTAATGAATAGTTTGAAAATTACATCAATGATATTTTGTAATAAATAATATTTTATTAAATACTATAAAATATATAAAAATATTATATTCTTCCAAATTAATGATATATATTTATAAAAATTAACCATGGTCCATTTATGGGTTGTTTGGTATTTTTTAGTAACAGTATTAACCCTTAAATGTTAGAAAAATTTAATATTATGGTAATTTTTAAAAGGGTTAACAAATAGTTAAAACAAAAAGATAAAGGTTAAAACTTGATCCAAAATTGTCCAAATTTTATTTTTTAGGACCCCAGAACACCCTAAGAGGGGATGGGTGAATCAAGGTGTCAATTTTTTCTTTTTAAAGTGACGGATCTTATTCCCACATTGGTAAAAACCTGATAAACATATCTAATGAGAATGTGTAGTAAACAAACAACGACCTGGAAAAAGAGAACACAAAAATTTTAATTCACTAAGGGCTAGTCCAAGGAGCATCCATCAACAATGTTTTGGTTGTACCTAAATCAAATAATCTTCACTAGTTGTAGAAAACATAAGTTTAGACACAATCACTATGTTCTAGGAACACTACCATTGCATGATTTTTGGGATAACTCACTGCGTCCCTCAGAACACTTCAGTCGACTCCCCCTAGCTCTCTATCTTGGGAGGGATCCAAACACAGTTTATGGACTTCTAGGTCCCTTTATTTTCATGAAATCACGCATCCTCAACTGTAGATACATGATCTATTGAAGTTCCATTTTTACCCATAGAAGAAATCCACTTTTCATGCAATGTTAGTTTACAAAAATTACTTTTGTGAACTGTTCCACTGCGAAGTGCCTTGCTTCCTCTATGAACTATGTTTCACCACATGGTGCGAGTTATTTTTAGAGCACATCTCCTTCTACAGACCATACCTACTTCGGGGATTTATTCCTCTTCCACGGACCATCTCTCCTCCATGGATCTTTATTCCTTTATGGGCTATAGTGCCCTGCAGAACCCCTTCTGTGAAATATCTCCACAAAACTATTCTCCTTTTGCAGAGTGCTCCCTCGCTAACCTCTTCCTTCATGGAATTTTGTTCATGTGAACCACTTCAGACATCATTGAATTATTCACAAAGAAATAATGATTTCTAATGAAAATCAATCTACTTAATGAGGGGATTTACGGTCCTTATATATGTAAATACATCCAAAAATCTCACTAATCCAACTTCCCCAGAGTTTCGATGCGGTATCACCTTCACCGTGGACTTTTCTCCCCCCTTAACTATTTTTCCCTCTGTTTTCCACATAGAGCCTTTCTTTCCTTGCGATGGACAATGCCTTCCGCAAACGAATCACCGCCTCTCATCTGTAAGTGACGTGCCTCCAGTGAAATGATTTCCTTCCACAATATGCAAACCTTCTCGCAAACTTTTTCCCCATTCGGTCTATTTACTACACTTCATGGTCTATATAACACTACTATGTAGAAATACTTACTTGGATGATTTCCTTTACTATTCTGCATACTCCCTTTACAGTCCACAGACTATGATTCACAGTCCACGAACTATGTTTTATGGAAAAACATATTTTTCCAAAAACCAAACTCTCAATTTTATGGCCTAAAAAATTGGAAAACATCGAGAAATGACACCACCTTAAACAATGATGTTAGTCTGTATTGTAAGATCACTAATCTTGAGAAATAATTGATCAACCCACTGTGTATTTACAAAAAACACAAAACAAAATCCATTACCATAAAATAATAGCCTTGGGTCCAAAATTTTCCTTCTTTGGGTTTTTTTGCCAATCTGCAGATAAATTCAATAAATCATCAACCACTATCAAAACCTGATGTGCAAGAAACAACTCACCCAACACTCTAAGTATATGTGATCAATGATCGATATAGACAACAAGATGGGAATCGTGAATTGGGTTCTACTGTCTCTAATTATGTCACAAAATCATTGCATTCCCCAAACTATTTCTTCATAACACTTGATTCTCATCATTTTATAAAAGCATTACATAGTTTGTCAAAAACCGTAAACTACTTTCTCCATTATCCACTCTCCTACATCCATAAAACCACCATAAATTTTTCATCCCCCCTTTGTACCATTGAATTTATCTATTCTACCCTATTAGCAATAAATCCAAATAACCTGTAAGTGAACTTTTAGATCACAAAACACACCCCCTGGATCGTATCTCCCCCCATAAACCTGCATCACTACCAAAAATAGATTAAAATAGTTAACACAACTAGGGAGAGGGGAAAAATATATCCTTATAATTCACTGGGAGGTGTTTGAACACTAAGGTTCAACCAATTTTTCTAAAACACTTGTTCTGACAATGGATTGGTCAGTATGTCAGCCACTTGGTCATCAGTTCCAACATAACAAATTTTAATAATGCCTTTTTCAACATTTTCCTTGATGAAGTTATATTTGATTTCAATGTGTTTCATATGAGAATACTGAATAAGATTATTTCTAATATCAATTTCACTCTTGTTATCACAATAAAAAACCATTGGATATTTCGCCTCATCACCAATATCAATCAATTGTTGCTTCATCCAAAGTAGCTGAGTGCAAGCCTTTGTAGTGGAGATATAATCATCTTCAGTAATACTAGGATAAGTGATTTCCTATTTCTTACTCAACCAACCCATACATTTATTGTCAATAAATAATGCTCCAACACTTTTTTAATATCTATCTACCACATCTCTAGCCCAATTAGCATTAGAAAATGCTTATAGTTTATTATCTCTTCCTTCAGTAAAGTATAAACCATAATTGTGAGTACCATTAATATACCTCATGATTCGTTTAACTAACACCATATATTCTTCCTTCATATTACTTTGAAAGCGTACCACTAAGAACATTGTAAAGACAATATCTAACCATGTTTTAGTTAAATATAGTAAGTTTCTGATGATTCACATATACACAGTGGGATCTACAAAAGTCCCATCCTCATGATTTCTAAGTTTAGTTACAACTAAAATTAGACTCTACATTAGTTTAGAGTCATGCATATTGAATTTCTCTAGCAACCCTATTGCATACTTTTCTTGAGAAATAAAAGTGTAGTATTTATTCTAAATCACCTGTATCCCTAAGAAGTATGTGATTTCAACAATCATAAAAATTTCAAATTCTGATTTCATGTGATTGAAAAATCCATCCACTAATCCCTGCCTGCTTCCACCAAATATAATATCATCTACGTAAACCACTACCATGAATTGATCTTTATGATAATTATTCACATAGAGATTATGATCCACAATCCTATTTTAAATTCTAGCTTCTTTAGATAATAATTAAGTTGAGAATACCACACTCGTAGTGCCTACTTCAAACCATGGGGTGCCTTCTTTAATCTGCAAAACTTAATTTCATCATTACCAAGTAGAAATTCCACTAGTTGTTCTTGGTAGAAATCTTCTTCAAGAACACCATTTAAGAAAGATATTTTGACATCTATTTGATTCAATTTTTATCCTATTTGAATTTCCATTGAAATAAAAAGTCTGATTGACTCTATTCTAGCCACCAGAGCAAATGCTTCATTAACATCAAAACCTTTAATATGTGAATATCCTTTACAAACCAATCCCGCCTTATTTATGATCACATTACCATTATTGTCGAATTTATTTTTAAAAATCCACTTCATACCAATCACATTATGATTTTTTGAGTATCTTAACTAGATCCCATGTTTTGTTCTTGTTGATCTGATCCAACTCTTCATTCATCGATTTAACCCATGGTTCATCCTTTGCATCTTCTTCAAATGAGAATGGTTCCAAAACTAATAGAAAGGCATATTGTGGATTATTCATCATTCTCCTTGTCTGTGTGGGTACTTTACAATCCCCAATGATATTGGATTGATCAATTTCTACTATTCTATTTCTATTGTGAGGTTCAAAAGAATTTTGTTAGCCATGGTTTCCTCTTCTAATTATTCTTATAAATCAACATCGTGTTGTGACCTCTGAATGTTTTTCACTCCTTCCTCTATTTCTGTATTTGAATTTCTTCCATGACCACTATCTTCTATATATTCAATCACATCATTATAAGACCCCCTAAAGGTATTTTTGGTCTTATCTTTAATGATATTAACATCAATGCTTTCCACATTTCTTCCAAGAAGATTGTTGAAACATTTTAGTCTTTACTATTCATTGAATATATGAGAAATATTCCTTTATCTACAACATCACCATATTTACCTTGATTTACTTTGTTTTGAATGAAACATTTACTTCTAAAAACATGAAAATACTTCAAAGAGGGATTCATTCCATGAAAAAACTCATTTGGTGTCGTGGTTTCTCCCATATAAATCTCTGTTTGATTTTGAGTATACAATTCAACTTGAACAACATCTTTCCAGTAATGGTGAGAGCTATGATTCTCAATATTCATAGTTCTGGTCATATTGTTCACCTATCAATTCCTCTACTCAATAAGTCCATTTTACTATGAGTTTCTCAAAACAACCACCTCATGTTGTATTCCATTTTTTCCAAGTGATTTTAAAACTCAATGGATGTGTATTCCCCTCTATTGTTAAACCAAAGAACTTTGATTTCCCATCCAATATCATTATCCACTATTTGGAAATACGTTTTCATGAAATCAAACACTTGTAATTTCCTGTGTATAACCACCAGACAAGACATTCTACTATAATCATCAATTAAAAGAAAAAATTACCTTTCTACACATGTTTAATCAAAATTTATTGGACCACATACATTCGTATAGATGATATCAAGAATATTTTATTATCTTTTCTTCTTTAGATGATATGAATTGCAAAAAAATTCCCTTTTATACAAGCATCAAAACTATTTTACCATTCATGATTCAGATTTGGGATACCCATGACTATATTTAGCTTAGATATCTTTCCCATGTCTTGTTGATTAATGTGGCTCAACCTCTAGTGCCACAAATTATTTTCTTCTTTAGCTGTCATGTAGAAAATGTTCTATTTACTATCAACCTGATATAAGTTTCCATATATTCTGTATATTTTCATGAGAAAATTTCCTTTATTTCCTCTCATAGTGAACCCATTTTGATTAAATGTCACTATCAATACTAATTCAAATAGTTAACTCACAATCAGGATATTATGACGTAGACCGTCCACATAGAGAAATTCAGATTTCTTCAGCTCGCTATTAGCTAGCTCAGTACTTCCACTACCTTTAATATTCAAAGAACAATCATTACTGAACCATACTATTCCATCAACCCTTTTCTTAACATTTATTAATAGGACTTTATTTACTGCCATATGGGATGAGAATCCGCTATCAAGAATCTAGGTGCTGCTGCTCTTTAAAGCTTTGAGGGATACTTCTACAAGGTTGGATTTTTCAATTTTATTATTTTCCTTGCATGAAATATTATATTGAGTAAAAGATAAATATGGACTTTAAAATCTATTTTATATGTGAACAAGTTCATCATAATAATACTCTTCTTACATAAGAGAAAACTTATTTTTAAGAGAAACAAACTCTAGTTGACGAGTATTGGCTTGTATCTAAGTTTTGTTTGTATTGCTCACACATTTCCTCTACCTACAATAAATATCCTTATAGACAAATTTATAACAGTAAAAAAAATATACATAGAAATTATTTATTCAATAATAAGTAGGATATAAATTCATTATCCTTTTTTGACTTCTTAGATCTTAACCATTTAAATAGCTCCTTGCCTCTTCACGGTATAACATGGTATGACCCAAATAGGCACAGAATTGACATTTCATGAGAGGAAATGTCTTCTCACTTATATTCCTCCCCATTTCTCCTTCCTTAGGAAAAATAGTTTGACTACCTATAATTTTAGAAAAATTGTGGATAGGATTCAGTTCTCCTTTCAGTTTGATTTGAGGCTCTCTTTGTCAGGACATCAGTTGACTTTTAGATATGTTCAAGTTTTTATTTCCCTTTTCCTGGGTTTAACTTATTTCTAGCCTTTTATATTTCAACAACACAACCAATTCCACTGTTTCCCATGCATGTGGATATTTGATCATTCAAAAACCTTTTCCACTCCATCATAACCCCGTTTAGATCTCTCTAACATCTCAACATCTAAGAATATTCTAAATTGTATTTTCTTATTTATTTCTTTTTAATTTGATTCACTTTTAAGTTTACTCTTAATAGTAAGAAATTATTCTTTAAGGCCCTAAAAAATATTGGAATTATCCTTAAGTATGGATGTAAGTTCATTGATTACCTTTTCCTAATATTAAATTCTAATATTCAGTTCCACTATATATTCTATAATTTTAAAGGTTGTTGACTATTCTTTTACAACTTCTTCAAGTCGATCAATTTTGTCTTTAAGTCAATCAACATATTCTGATGACTCTTCCACAACTGGTCTTTACTTTTTGTTTCTATTACTTTGAATCTCAATATTACCAAGATCATCCTCAAGTTGTAACTTGAGATTATTATTATAAATGAAATGATTATCTATAGTTTTATCTTTTGTTGATTCTTACTTTTTAACTATAGTCATCATAGATGCTTGGGTTCCAAATTTTAAACTCTGTTTCTTCTTACTCAAAGAATTCATTATCATTATCTTATTTTTATATGAAAAACTCTTATTCTATAATTTCTTTATATATTTGAAGTATCACTTTTGAGAAAACCTTTTTTGAGGATTCTGTGAATTTCTAGCTCCACTTTCTTCATCACCAAGCTTCCTTAAGCACCGAGAGGCAATGTTCCCAACTCTACAACAATGAAAATAGTCCATGTGAATCTTTCATTCAAATCTTCCTTCTCCTCTCTTGAATTTCTTGGAAAAAAGAGTATATTCCTCATTATCATCATCAACTATATCTCTAGATACTTCAAGTTTTACATGGATTTGAATTCCATTTCCTTGATTACTAGAGTCATTTCATCTTTAGGTTTGACTCTAATTTCATATGCAAACCGACTACTCAACAGATCATCCAAATAATGTTTAGAAATATCTCTTTCCTTAAGGGCTGACACTTTTGGATTGTAGAGTGGTGGAAGCCTTTTTAATATTTTATTCACAATGTCAATGTATTTTATTTCTTCACCTAGTCCTCTAATTTATCTAACAACTTATGTAATATGATTAAAGAAGGTATATGAATTTTCATTATGATGCATCTTCAGATCATCAAACCTATTTTGCAGAACTTAGAGTTTTGTATCCTTCACTTTGTTTTCTCCTTCATATATATTTTTAAGTTTTCCCCACATAGACTTAAATGAAGTGAAAATCATTACCATAAGATAGATTTTATCATATAGAGAAACAATAAGGTAATTATGTGCTTTGTCACCTGTATCAAGAATTTTTCTATCTATTTTAGTCATAGAAAATCCTATTGCATTTGTGAACTAAATCCATTGTGTAGTAGTAAAGAGTTATTCTATTAAAAGTGATATTAGATGATATCTCATATTATTATTACAAATATATAAGTTTCTTTCATAAAATAGGGGGAATAACCTAAAATTTATTGAATTCTCCATGATAGTAAAGAAGTCCAGATTTAACACCAGCAACCTGTAGGCTCTGATGCCACTTATAGGACCCCGAAACACCCTAAGAGGGGAGAGATGAATCAAGGTGTCAAATTTTTCTCCTTGAAGTGATGGATATTGTTCCTACATTTGTAAGAACCTGTTAAACATATCTGATGATAATGTTCAGTAAACAAACAATCACATGTAAAGAGATAACACACAAATTTTACTTGGTTCACCACTAAGGGATAGTCCAAGGAGAATACACCGACAATGTTTTAGTCATACCTAAATCTACTAATATTCACTATTTGTGGAGAGCAAAAGTTCATACATAGTCACTCTATTCTAAGAACACTACCTTCATAATATTTTAGGGATAACTCACTGCATCCCTTGAAACACTTCTGTCGACTCCCCCTAGCTCACTACCTTAAGAGGGATCCACACACAGTTTATGGACTTGTAGGTCCCTTAATTTGAATGAAATCATGTATCTTAAATTGTATATAGATGCTCTCTTGAATTCATATTTTTCACCTATAGACTAAATCCACTTTTCAAACACTCTCAGTTTGCAGAAATTTCTTTTGTGAACTATTCCACTACAAAGTTCCTTGCTTCCTCTGTAAACTGTGCTGCACTACATGGTTCAAGTGCTTTGTGGATCACCTCTCCTTCCATAGACCATCCCTGCTTCACATATGGATTTATATTCCATGAACCACCTCTCCTATATGGATTCTTATTCCTTTGAGGGATACAGTGCCCCGCATAACCCCTTCCACAAACTATCTCTGTGAAACTTTTCTCTTTTCATGGAATCCTACCTCGCAAACCTCTTCCTTTGCATAATTATCTTCCTGTGAACCACTTTATAATTCATAGAATTATACCAAGAGCAATGATAATTTCTAACTAAAATCACTCTTCTTAATAATGGGATTAACAGTCCTTATATAGGTAAATACATCCGAAAATATCTCTAATCTGACTTCCCCAAAGTTTTGATGTATTATCTTCTTCACTGCAGACTGTCCTCCTCCCATGAACCATTTTCCTTCCACAGTCTGCGTAGCACATTTCTTTTCTCACAATGGCCAATGAATTTTGCAAACAAATCACCTCCTCTCAGCTGAAAGCGGTGTGTCTCCCATGAAATGATTTCCTTCTATAAAATACAATGATTCCTACAAACTTGTTTCCCTATGAAGTCTGCATACCACACTTTACGGTCCGTATAGAACTGCTATGCAGAAATCCTCACTTTTCCAATTTCCTTCGCCATTCAGTATAATCCCTTTGCAATCCGCAAACTATGCTTCATGGTCCGTGAATTATGTTTTATGGGAAAAAATACCTTTTCCAAAAACTAAAATCCCTATTTTTAGGCCCAATTTTTTTTTAAACATTGGGAAATGACTCCACCTTAGACACTAATGTCAACCTGTATTATAAGAGCAATCATATTGAAAAATCATTGATCAAACCGATGTCGATTAACAAAAAACACAGAAAAAACTCCATTACCATAAAAGAAAAGCCTTGGGTTGAAAATTTTTATGATATTATTATGACTCTTCTTTATATTATATTATAATATTATAAATTTGGATCTATTTGGACATCATAATTAATTTATATTTTAAGAAATTCCAAGATGCCCCTCCCCTTAATTATAAAAAAGGGACCCTCCTTTCTCTTCTTTACACCACTTTGATACTTATAGATCAACTATACCATGAAAAAATCCATTATAAAATTACTTAGAGACATTATGGATGTTATGGTATTCCCAAAAGACCAACCCTAGAATCTTTAAGAGGATATTTAAAGGAGTTATTTCAAAGGAGAGGTAATCACCTTAACCGATCACTTTATTTTTAATTATTATTTTACCTTATATATATATATGGTATTTATAATAAAATAATAATTTTAGTATTCTAAATATAATGAAATTGTATTATGATTATGAAACCACCATTATCCACACTTATTCTAACATATGGGAAGTGAAAGTATCGCTCATGCTTATGCATGACTTACCGTTTCCACGTAGTGATACTATTAAATTCCATCCCCATATTTTATGGTTGTGTATTACGATGTATTTAATGTTTATATATTATAATTATGAAATAATTATACCTCTTTAATTTTAATATAATAACTACCTTCTTACCTTCCAAAACTATTGGAAAATAATAACATTGTTCGTGCCTACGTGTGGACTACCACCTCCACAAAGCGATGCGATTCATTTTTCTTTTAAATTTTAATTTGATGGTAAAATGAATTGATTTAATGAATATATATTATATATGTTATATAATAATGACTCTTTAAATTTTATTTATTATTTATATTTATTTCATTCCATCCATCAAAAAATGAAAACAACGTTTATGCGTATGTACGACCTACCATCTCCATGAATGATGTAATTCTATTTTCTATTTCTACTTTCATGAACTAATAAAAACATTTATATAATAAATATATATTATTTTTATATCATGATTAAAATTATGTATATTATGTAACCATTATAAAATTACAAAGATCCAAACTACTGAACCAAAACATACATGAAAAATCAAGAAAATATCACCTAAAACAGTGATTTTAATAAAGAATTGTTGACAAACAGGTGATAAAAGATTATAAGTAAATCATATATGGTATGATATATATGATTATTTATATATAATATATGTATAATAAATATATATTTATTATACATGGGGTTCCAATGTATACAAAGGATGTCAGACCTAAGGTAAGGGATTTTCGTCTCACTTTTATTCTTGTGGGACACAAGCCATATTTACCACTTGGTTATTTTATATGGTGTATATATTACCAATGAATTTATTTTTTAAAATTATCATTAAAATTATTAGGATTTACATATCCATATGAGGTTACTTCTTTCATAGAGCTTATGATTCATATGTTACCAAAGCAGTATGAAATTTATGTTTCAATCCTATTTTAATCAGGATTGTTTATAGTTGAATTTATATTAGAGGAAGTTATATTATCCTTATTTGATTAATAAATTTAATTTTTATTATCCTATATTTATTTATAAATAATAAATATTTTACTTTATTTTACCTCTCTTTGAAATACTCAAGATACTAAATAAATATTTTTAAGGAAAACTGATTTTATTTCTCTCTTCGGTTGAAAATCATTTTTCTTCCATGTATATTTTTTATAAAAATGTTTTAAAGAAAGTTTTTAATTTTATCACATGATTTTTAAAGTCATTTTACCCATTATTTACTTTTTAAAAAATCGTTTAGGAATATTCTTATCATTTTCTGAATGAGGTACTTTTTTAACTTTTTTGAAAATGTGTGAAAGGAATATTTTATTTTAACATATAAGAAATGAACACAATTTAATACCATCACAACTGACCAATGATTTGAAGATACCCTTAAAATTTTGTAAGGTTATTTTTAAATAAAATGTTTTTCTTATTATTTGGGAAATTTTTATGTTTTAAAAATGTTCTTTCTTAGTGAAAATGATATTTTCCTCAAGAAAATTTCTTGTAATACTTTAAAGGAGTTATCCAACTATGATAACATCATTTGATGTTACTTATGCTTTACTATAGATATAATCCAATGATACCATCCTTATTCTTTCTATGAGAGGTTTATGATTATGATGATGATAAGTTTTTGAAACCCATTTATTTTCATGGGTTATGCTATGATGAATAGATGAAATGTTTATGAAACATGTTTTATTTAAATGGGTACAATGTGATGATATGATTAATGTTATTATGATATTGTGTTTAATGACTCAGACTTTTTGAATGATATTTTTTTCCTGAGAAAATGTGTGTTATTTTATTTTTCACTCAACAAAACTATATCTCTTTATTAATGAAGTGAGTATAATTTGAAATGTGACCATCAGGTTTTGGTTGTTATCTGACCATTGGTCAATTATGACTATTTGAAAATATGAACATTGGAAACTATACTCTTAATAATAACTTTAACATTATAATTAGCATTTTATAAGTATAAATGACAAAGGGTAATTAATGCAGAAAGAAGAAACGATGACCTCAATTAGTAGAGTTGTGCCATATGAAGCCCATTTATCAAAGATTGAGAGGGAGGTAGAATATTTTGGGTTCTATCTTGACCAATAACAATCCGAACTTCAACAAGTGAAGCTTGAACAAAATTTACTTTGAGAGAAGTTCAATTTAGTGGAAATTACCACTCTGGCGATATTAGCCAAGTCGCCCCATGAATCTATCACCATCACACACCTTACCCTTAGATTTTATGTAGGTCTTATAAGGGGTTATGTGTTGAGACCCTAGATACTTAAAGTGTAATTCCATTTTATAAATAAAATTATTATTCCATCAATTCTATTTTAAGAAAATCTTTTCTTAATAAAATTGATATCGAATTCTATAAATTGATTTTTCAGACAGAAATTGTACTTTACAAAAAAGATATAAATATTTATAATAAAATAATATATTATGAATAATTCTTATTTTAATGAAATAGTATGGTAAAAAACTCTTATTTAAAGATAAATGATAAAATAATTTTATTTTTTTCAACTGTCAGAAATTTTACTATGCATTTTCTATCCGCTATTATTTTTAATAAATAATTATTTTTATATTTAAAAGTTAGAATTATCATATTTTGAGAATTATTATGATAAAATAAATATCTTTTTTTTTCAAATCTTCATGTTATAATTAGGTTAGGGTGAATTTATGAGAATTTTCTAAAATACTTTATTTTTTTTGAATAGTAAAAATACAGTTTGAGTTTTTAGCATGTTTACTGACTTAAAAAGTATGTCATAATGAAGTAATAACTAATAAAATACAACCCACAACCTAAAATATGTTATTTTATTAATATATAGTATTTTAATATATTTTAATCAATTTACAAACATATAATTTACTTTCCAAAGTCTAAAATGGAAACTTTAACATTTAAAACATTATTTTTGTGGAAACTTTACTTTTCCATTAAAAAATAAGTTATATAAAATAATGGCCAAATATTGTAGATTTAAATAACATAAAATATGACCCAAGTTTACAAAACCATGGGAAAATACCATGGTAAATCCCATGGTTTTTCATTTTCTACAACCTAGGTTTACAAGGCCTATATTTGGAAATTAATAAACAAATCCTCCACTTTCACTATAAATACCGATCCATTTATCCATTTTATTTCACTCAAAATCCATAATCCATGAAGATATGGTAGGTTTACCCCCCAATGAGTCCTCCCATGTTGTCTTCAATCCCCTAAGGTCCCAATCGTCAAGTTTTAGGTACAACACTTCAAGGTAAGGGAATTATCCTTCTTTTCTCTTCAATTTAAGAAAATACTTTTATAAATGTCTTCTAAATGTTATTATTTATCTCTTATATTACACTTTATATAATAACATTACTACTAAATTATGTTTTATCAATGGGATAACCTTATCCCCTATCTTTTTTACTGTTTTCTAAAAACACATTTTATACCCATTATGCTTTGAAGTTACTTTTCAAAATTTTTCTCTTCTTTTAAAGAAATTCAATTTTATTTGTTTTTTTGAATAACCAAACTATTTCATTTCCAAGGGTATTAAACTATATTTGAAAATTATTTATTTGAGGATTTAACATACATGAAACACACATTCCCTTTCTGTGGGTTAAAAATGACATAATAAACTTGTCTTTAAGTACTTTTTAAAAAACACCATGATTTTGATGCAAAACCCATTTCTTTTATTTTCCAGAGGTTATTTATAAAACATTTTATTATGATATATGTGGGTCACATTAATTAAGATATATGAAGGGTGTGACCTGATTGTGCTCTAATGCATTTTGTAAAGAATTTAATCTCTATAGATGACATGTTTTACGATACCTTGGTGAATTACCTTGGTAATTTTTATGACACCTTGGTGAAAATCCTTGGTGATATTCTTATGAATGTCTTATTTAAAATTTTTAGCCACATTTACATGTTATGATTCATGTTATTTTTATTATGATGTTACCCCTTTTCCTTTTCTCATGCCTTTATGATATTCTTCAAATTCTTATTGATATTTCTCATGGTCACATGTAAATTGTTTCCCTTGCTTTCCCTTAATGGGCCTCATGCTCACCCTTTCCTTTGATGTATGTAACCAGGTTACGAGATGTAGTAAATATACTTATGATGAACCTAATATGAATCCTTTAAAGTGTATTAGAATAATGTTTTTAAGTTTCCATGTATTATGTACCTTTTTTCAAAGAAACTAAACATTAAAAGATCCTCTATTTGTACAATGTAATGAAAAGTTATGTAATAAAAAGGCTGGATTCCATAGTTGGTGTCAAAGAATGATTTAGTTTTTTATAGAAATTATGATTTTAAAACTTTAGGAATAACCCTAGGAAAAAGTTAAAATATAGTAAAACATCTTGGTATTTTGGTGAAGTATTAAGTAAGTGGTTTTGAAGCAAAGAAATCATTGTTTAGATATGAAAAAGTGGATGTGGCTCTGACATAGATGTATCTAGGGGTAAAAACTAAAAATAATGCTTTGAGATAGACTTAAACATGAACTGGTTCATGAAAATGGGCCTTGATATACTTGTGGTTTGACACTCTCAGGGAATATGTTTGGTTAATTATAAGCTTTTTATGAACCATTATGAATTATTTATAGAAAATGTATTTATTGTTAAATAATAACATCTTTAAGAATAATGTTTTAAGACATAAAATTCATTTAGAATTATAATATTCTTAAAATAAACATTTTTATCACTAAGGTTTTCTTCTTTTATAAAATGGTGGGAAATAGGATGAACCATGTAAATGGTGAATGTAATAGACCATGCACTGATGACCCTCCAATGGAAGCCAAAATGGAAAAAATAATGATAAAGATGAATCAAATGACTCAAGTTATGATAAATAAATTGAATCAAGCCAAGAGACCAGATTCACCTCAAATAGAAAAAATTTACATTTATTCCTTTATGATTCAATGACCACTTTATTTTAGTGGATCTACCAACCCATTGATTGTTGAACAATGGATAATCTCTATAGAAAAGATATTTTCTATAATCCATTGTTAAGAATAAGATAAAGACACCCTGACTATGTACCACTTAGGGGTAGAATCTGATCAGTGGTGGAAACTGATTAAAAAAAATCCAAGAAGGGAGATTGATGCTATGGAGTGGGAAGAGTTCAGGGGAAACTTTTTAAAAAATATTTTCTGTATTTGATTAAAAAAATGGAGAAGGAATTCCTAGAACTAAAGCATAAGGAAAATGAATATTTTTAAAGATATGATATATACTTTACAAGTCTTTATCGTTACACCTATATCTTTGTCATGTATCCTAATAGAAAGTTTGATAGATTCTTCGATGGAATAAGACCCTATCTATAGAAGAATCTAGCCAATAATGACTATACAATCTATGAGAAAATAGTGTGAAGTTCTATGACGGTTCAACTGAAGCTTGGAGAGATGTAGTGGTCCCATAAATTGAATGAGAATAATAGATCAATGGATCCAAGACTAGGGAGTAACTTTTACTATATAAGAGGAGGAAAATAATTGAAACTTACCACATGCAACAAATGTGAAAAGAAGCATTCAGGGAGCTACTTTCTCAGGAAAGGAAAATGTTAAAAGTGTGGAATAGATGGCCATATTTCTTAGAACTATCATATTAATATGACACCTAAACTTATAAATATTAAAAAAAACACAAGATGGTTTAGGGGCATATTGAAGTCCAATTCTTCAATTGTGGAGAACTTATGCAGATTTCCAATTACTGTCCAAATTAGAATATAATGGAGGGGAATCACCATTAACCTCAGCATAGGAAAATGGAGAAAGGTTATGGTTTTTATATCATGATGTATAAAATAGAAGATCCAAATTATGTGGTAGTAGGTACTCTCATTGTTCTCCCAAATCTAGAAATTACTTTGTTTGATTCTAGTTCTATGCATTCCTTTATTTCCTCTAAGTTTTCAAAGAATATAGAATCAATCCCTGAACTGATAAAGTAGAGTTATAAGTCAAGAATCTTGGAGGGATGATCCAATAATAAAAAATGTATAGAAAATATATTATTCACATTGGTGAGAATAATCTTGAAATCACGGCTGATTGTCGCTTATCGACCGGTCAAGGTTTCAGTGCTTTGCTAATGTGTATATCAGAACTCAGGTCAAATCCTCGATGATTATACTTTTTAATAGTTGATTGTTTTTAGTTGATTGTATTTTGATTGGGGGGGGGGGGGTTGTTTTCAGATCTTAAATAAAGTGATTAATGATTGGTGTTTGATTTAAAAATTTAATAAATATTTTATTGAGTTCATCATTAGGTAGTTAAGCTTGTGATATCCTTGAGCTTTGATTTATATTGCATTAAATTAACACCCATGTCACAAGTTGACGTTGATTGGAATTACTAAGTGTTAAAGCTTTAATCTAAGACTTAAATTAACCAGGATTTTAATCTCAATCAGTAATTTACTGTGGTAGTTTATTTATGGTTCCAATAATCCATAGAATCCATATGTTAATCAAAACAAGTCATTAATCCATGACATGCTAAGTTCAACATACACAATGTTAATTTGAAGAATATTCATCGAGTAAAAGCTCTCAATAACTTAAAATAACTAAATTATAACTCACCCAAATGAGATATTTACTCATCCATTTAAATTATTATTAATATGGTTATAATTATTATGATTATAAATTAAGAAGATAAGAAAAATAAAGGGATAAGAAAAGAGTTTTTCATCGAACACACACACAC
Source organism: Viscum album (assembly GCA_963277665.1). NCBI lineage: Eukaryota > Viridiplantae > Streptophyta > Magnoliopsida > Santalales > Viscaceae > Viscum > Viscum album. The sequence continues at coordinate 1,649,486,403 of OY728159.1, forward strand.
GGACAATGATGAGTATTAAAAACGAACTTTAGATTGAATGAGAAAGAAAAATAAGGGAATGGGATTAAAAAATGATTTAAATATTTTAAGAACATTAATATTAAACTACATATGGTTGATGAGAATAATAGATATTGAAGAAGAAACTTATATTAAAATATAATTACAAAAGAAAGTCTTACAAGATTACAACAAAGAAGAACACAAAAGTAAATGAAAAAAAAGAGAGGAGGAAAGGTATCTCAAGTAAAAACATGAGTATGGAAATTACTCCCAAGACTTTGAAAAGGATTTGGTCATGCCAATATGTACTCCTATATTCTGAAATGACAACCCTTTTGAAAGGAGAGGAGGGGATGTATTTATAGCCCAAGGTGGTTGACTGTTTGCATTCCAAAACTACACCTCCAATTGGATTGATGATTTGGACATCCAGAAAGCTGAATCTAGAGATATATTCTTATTAAAAATTGTATATAATAATGTTTAAAGACTAATATCAAAATTTTAAGGCATTTGGACTTGTGGGGACAAAGTTATGGCCTTTTAATTAAAAAATATTAATCTGTCCATTTCAATCCATACCTTTTTAATGGACTAAATGTGAACGGATTGTTTAATATGAATATGACATCAAATATGAAGGATTTATTCAAACAATTCTGCCTCCTTTTTTTATTCTTTCACACTTCAAAGTCTCATCTTGATTTGATGACTAGATGATGAGAAAATTCAATTTTGGTGTGATAATTTCATTTCCCGGACAGAATGGTGGGCTGGACTTCAAAGATTCATTTGGGACCTTTTTTCTTGGATTTGGGTCCTAAAAATTTATCCATGATTATTTTGGATAATCATGAACATATGGTGTAGTTTTATAAAATTTGGGCTTCAAAATTTAGACCAGCAACTCAATCATCATGGCTGGTCCAGTTCCTTCACAGATTCTTTGGGTCTTCTTGTGTGAACCATATGACCCTCCAAATGGACGATTTGGCCAAAGGTCCCTTCTAATGAAATGTTGGAATGTGAGTAAGGAACCCTAAAAAATAGTAATAATTCAATTTGGATAAGTAGGGTGAGATATATAATTAAAACATTAAACAGACTTGAATCTGGATGAAATCAAATAGTGCTCTAAAATTATATTTAATATTTAAACATTAATATTTCACACAAATTATACACATTTCATATAAAATAAGTAAAGGGAGTATATAATCAGTTATAAACATATTAATAAAATCAAACCCCTCACACTTAGTCTTGTGCATGTCCTCATGTACAAAAAATATAAAAACATGACAAAATCATTTTTACTCACCAAAAAATATTAAAATTTAGTTTTCCCCAGTCAGGGGAGGTTTAGACAATTTCACTCATCAATATTGAATGCCACCAAAAGTTTTTATAGAAAAAAGGTTAAAAAAAATCATTTTTTCATGCTCAAATTTAGAAATGGATAATGGTGGAACCCAAAATTTACTTTTCTCAAGATGATAAAATTAATTTATAGAGCTTCACTTATTCACCAACCAAAAGTGAAAATCTTAGAGTTTGTAAGAGCTATAAGCTTCCACTACCTATCCTAAAGTGCTAAAAAATAAAGGGGTATTTTTAGGGATTTTTCTTTGGCTATGGGATGGTAAGAAGATAATATCCAAAAGACAGTAAAAATGGGGTAAAACACCAACATGAAAAAGAAATGCACATTTTTTTGAAATGAGACATGAAAGGAAATGGAAACACATATTTACAAGGGAATGAAAATTTTAAATAAGACACAAAAGAGGAAGGAAATTTAAGTGGATGAGAAGATGAAATATTTACAAACCACAAAACTTATCCCAATGACATAAGTGTTCTTTTTTTTCTTTTTTTTTTCTTTTTTTTTAATTTTTCGAAAGTTTAACTTGAGAAAGATATCACACTCATATCCCAACCCATGATTTATATCCTCATGACACTAATTGTAATAGTTATAACAAGATCAAAGGTTAAGGAAGAGTGATTTTGACCCACCCAAGACAAAACCCATTCTTATTTTCATTTTTTTAATTTTTTTGAACACTTTTCAATATCATTTGTACAAGATAAACATATATACATTCCCAAACCCCACTGAATAAACAATTATCCCCCATACTGAAATTGATGCTTTCCCTCAAGCATATGATAACATGGTAAAAATCAACAAAAGGGTATCCAAAATGAAATCCATTCCCCCACACTTAAATTTAAAAAAATTATGCAATGAAAATACATGTTGATATTGGGTGGGATAAGGAATTTGGATTGTAATGTGGATATCAAAGAAAAGGTTTTCATAGGCTCGAAGGGAATTTCAAAAGGAGGATTAATTTATGGTTAATGGGAGGATATTTGGATATTATAATTCTCATGTGGTTCAGAAAATTACTCTATCATATTAATGCACACTAAATTAGGAAATTCAGCTCGAAGGTCCACAAACTCAAGATTCACAAATGGGGGTGAAAAACACACATTTTGAAAAGATGGCCATAGGTGGACTTGGAATGAATGCTAATTTTTTTCCTCATAGTTGGGGAAAATCATTTTCCAAATAAAAAATTGAGCATTCAAAATTTTTTGGTTTTGACACAAGATTCTTTATCCAAAGTCATGATGAAAATACTAAATATTTGAGATGAAAACATGTCTTTTGACTCCCCAAAATGGTTGGAAAAAATTTCAAAACTAGATGGTGAGTAAGTATGACTCTTTTTTTCTTTTTTTTGTTTTTTAGTTTTTTTAGTTTTTTTAAATTACACACCCACACAAAATAGAAAGAGTAAATACAAATGTGATGAGGAAAGTGGTAAAAAACAAAAGAATAATGAGGGAGGAAGAAGAAGAAAGAGAGTGAGAGAGAATAAGAGAAGAGGATTTAAAGGGAAATAGGTGCCCCTAGTTTGGATCTGCTGGGTTGAAATCTCCATCCAGTGGTGGGTTAATTGTAGAAGTTTGGGATCCGATGGAAGTCAACGTGGTTCTAGGATTGTGTGTTCTATCATGGTTATAATTTAGGTATGTTAAGTGATTGAGAGATTTTTCTCGATGAATATTATTCAAATTAACATTGTGTATGTTGAACTTAGAAAGTCATGGATTAATTACTTGTTTTGTTTAACATATGGATTCCATGGATTATTGGAACCATAAATACACTACCACAATCAAGTACTGATTGAGATTAGAATCCTAGTTAAGTTAAGGCTTGGATTAAATACATCCCCTCCTCTCCTTTCAAAAGGGTTGGAATTTCATAAGAGAGGAGCACATATTGGCATGACCAAAGCCTTGCCAAAGGCTTGGGAGGACCTTCCATACTCAAGTTTTTACTTGAGAGACATTTCCTCATCTCTTTGTTTTCATTTAATTTTGTGTTCTTCTTTGTTGTAATCTTGTAAGTCTTTATTTTTTAATTCTATTTTAATGCAAGTTTCTTCTTCAATATCTCTTATTCTAATCCACCTTCTGTAGTTTAATATTAATGTTATTAAAATAGAATCCTAGTTAAGTTATGTACTGACTGAGATTAGAATCCTAGTTAAGTTAAGGCTTGGATTAAAGCTTTAACATTTAGGATCCCCAACCAAGTGTATCTCATTAGGGATCACCTTTTCTCTTTGTGAAGAATAAGGATGGATCAATGCAGATATGAAATGATTATAGAGAACTTAAAATGATCATAGTGAAGAAAAACTACCCCCTTCCAAGGATTGGTGATTTTTTTGACCAACTTTGTGGGGCTCAATTATTCTTAAATATCGATCTCTGATATGGTTATCATCAATTGAGGGTGAAGAAATAATATTTTACAAAGACTACCTCATAATAAAAATATGGGTATTATGAGTTTTTTATTATACCCTTAGGCTTGAATAATGATCTTTCTATATTTATGGATTTGATGAACAGAGTATTTAAGGAATACCTTGATAAATTTGTGGTATTTTTATTGATGATATTATGATATATTCTAGCAGTCATGAGGAGAATGAGGATCATCTAAGGGGTATATTAAAAAATATAATGAATGAGAGGCTATATGGAATGTTTATAAAATGTTAATTTTGGTTACAAAAAGTGTCTTTCTTGGGGAACATTGTAACTAATGAAGTAATCTCAGTTGACCTTGCAGATAAAAAGGTTGTGGAGGAGTGGCCTCATCCTACAAAAATAACTAAGATTCATAGTTTCCTTGGTTTTACAAGATATTATTGGAGGTTTGTAAAAATTTGTTCATGAATCTTTAATCCACTAACCAAGTTAACTTGAAAAAGGGTTAAGTTAATTTGAAAAAAGGAGTGCAAAGAATGTTTCCAAGAGTTTAATAAGAGATTGGTTACTAGAACCATGTTAACTATACCTTATATCAGAGAAGGATTCATTATTTTTAGCGATGCATCTTTGAAATGGATTGGGTGAGTCCACATGAAAAATTAAAAGGTGATTGATTATGCATTATGACTGTTGAATCCTCATGAGTAGAATTATCCTATGCATGATTTGGAGCTAGTTTTTGTTATTTTTTCTTTAAAAATATGGAGGCACTATATTTATGAGTATTTAGATGATATATAAACAGACCACTAAAGTTTGATGTATATTTTCACACAAAAGGAATTGAACATAAGACAAAGGAGATGGTTGGAACTTTTAAAAGACTATGATTTTTCAATTCATTATCACCCTGAAAGAGAAATGTTTTGATACATTAAGTAGGAAATACCCTATTGTGCTGGAAATGATGACGATTCAAGGATATCCTTTTATCAAAGACCTAGTAAGACTAGACATGGGAATCATAAGGGAAGGTACATCATCAACCCTATCCCAAATGATTTCTCAACCATCATTACTAGATAATATCATGAAATATAAAATAGAATATACTTTGTTATAGAAGAAGATAAAATATGTAAAGAATGTGAAGTTTCTAGAGTTTAATATTGATTAAGAAGTTGTATTGAAATTTCATACGAGACTATGTGTTCTATCTATTCTAGAGACAGAGAAAGAACTAATGGATGAATATCATAACACTAAATTCTCTATACATCTTGGAAGCACATAAATGTATAGGTACCTTTGTGATCATTATTGGTGGGATAACATGAAAAGGGATATTTATGACTACACTACAAGGTTTTTGGTGTGTCAACAAGTGAAGGAAGAGAGTCATATTTCTAAAGGGGCATTACAACCACCACCCATACCAACATATAAGTGGTAAAATATCACTATAGACTTTGTTAGTGGTCTCCCAAGAACATCCAAAGGAAACAATGTGATATGGGTTATAGTGGAGCATCTCACCAAGACTTTCCATTTCATCACAATTTGGGAAGATTTCTCTCATGACCAACTTTCCAATATTTACGTAAAGAAAGTGGTGAGGTTGCATAGGGTACCACTTTTTATAATTTCTGATCATGATCCAAGTTCCACATCAAAATTATAAATATGTCTTCATAATTCTCTGAATACTGAATTGAATTTTAGTATGGCCTATCACCCCCAAAATAATGTCCAATCTGAAGGGAATATTCATACAGTCGAGGAAATATTGAGAAAATGCTCAATGGAATTTAAAGGTTGATGGGATCAATATCTCCCATTAGTTGAGTTCTCTTAAAAAATATATATTCCATTTGAGTATTCAAATAGAATCCTATGAAACTCTATATAGAAAGTGATTTAGAATTTCTACATTTTGGGATGAATATGGTGGGAGAAAGATCCTTGGGACAGATATTGTATAAGAGATGATTGAAAAATTTTATGCTATCCAACAAAATATAATGTATGATCAGAGTCGGTAGAAGATCTATGCTTACAATCATCGAAGGGATTTGGAGTTTGATGTTGGAGATACTTTTTTCATTAAAATATCACCTTAGAAAAGAGTTATGTGGTTTGAGAATAAAGGGAAGCTTAGCCTCGGGTATATTGGCCCCTATAAAATCCTTGATCGCATAGGAGGAGTGGCCTATCAGCTAGCACTTCCACCAAATATAGCTCAATTTAATGATGTATTCAATTTATCTCTCATGAAGAAGTACATATCTGACCCTTCGCATGTACTAAATCTAGAGGTTGTACAACTAGAACACAAAATCTCTTATGAGGAGCATCCGGTAGAGATCTTGGACCATAGAGACAAGGTTCTACACAACAAGACTACCCAGCTTTTCAAAGTGTTGTGGAGGAACCATAAATATAAAAAATCTATGATGGAACTAGAGGAACCAATGAGACATAACTACCCAAACATTTAATCAACCAAGAGAACGATTTCAAATTTCATGTATGAAATTTCGTAAGGGTGTAATAATGTAACAACCCATACTTTTTGAATGATATTTGTTTCCTGAGAAAATGTGTGTTATTTTATTTTTTACTAAAAAAAACTACATATCCTTATTAATGAAGTGAGTATAATTTGAAATGTGACCATTGGGTTTTGACTATTATATGACCATTGGTCAATTATGACCATTGATCAATATGACCATTGGAAACTATACTCTTAATAATAATTTTAACATTATAATTAATGTTTATAAGTATAAATGACAAAGGATAATTAATGAAGAAAGGAGAAATGATGGCCTAAACCAGTAGAGTCATTCCATATGAATCCCATTTGTCATAACTTGGGAAGGAGGTATCATCTTTGTGGTTCTCTCTTGACCAATCCCAAGCCGAGCTTCAACAAGTGAAGCTTGAACAAAATCGCCTACGAGAGAAGTTCAAGTTAGTAGAAATTATCACTTAGGTGATGTTAGTGGAGCCGCACCATGAAGCCCATTATCGTATGTGGGTGTTATAAGGGTTTATGTTTCTAGGACCTAGTAACTCAAAGTGTAATTCCATTGTATAAATAAAATTTTTATTCCATCAATTCTATTTTAAAAATATTTTTTTTAATAAAATTGAGATGAAATTTGATAAATTGATTTTTCAGACAGAAATTAAACTTTCTAGAAAAGATATAAACATTTATAATAAACTAAGATATTATGAATAATATTTATTTTAATGAAATAGAATGATAAAAAACTCTCATTTAAATATAAATGATAAAATATTTTTTTTTCAAGTATTAGAAATTTTATTATGCATTTTTAATCTGCTATTATTTTTAATAAATAATGATTTTTATATTTAAAAGTTAGAATTATCATATTTATAGAATTATTATGATAAAATAAATATCTTTTTTTATTAAAATAGGAATTTCAAAATTAGTTTATGGTGAATTTATGAGAATTTTCTAAAATACTTTTTTTATGAATAGTAAAAATACAATTTGTGTTTTTCGGTATGTTTAATGACTTAATAATTATGTAATAATTATGTAATAACTAATTAAGAACAATAAATGACCTAAAATATGTTATTTTTTTAATATAAAGTATGTTAATATATTTTAATTAATTTACAAACCTATAATTTAATTTCTAATGTCTAAAATGGAAACTTTAATATTAAAAACATTGTTTTTGTGGAAACTTTACTTTTCTATGACAAAAAAGTAATATAAAATAATAATAGACTATTTTGGATTAAAATAACATAAAATATGACTCATGTATCCACAACCATGGGAAAATACCATGGGAAAGACCATGGTTTTTCATTTTCCACAACCTTGGTTTCTAAGGCCTATATTTGAAAATTAATAAAGAAATACACCACATTTTATAAAAATACCCACACATTTTGTAACATCCCAGATAAATAAAGAATATAAAATTTTTATATTTATTAATATTTTTGAATTAAATATTAATTTTACTTTAAATGGGTTTTTATGTTCGATGACGTGCCCGATACGCAACAATGAGTTTCTTTGAAATCTTACGTTGCACACTAACAATATAATATTATTATTTTAAATGGTAGTTAACTCCTAGACGTTGTATTTTTAGGAAATAACATGACTAACTATTATATGATTATTCATGTTTGTTAAATATTTTTACTTTTATCCAATAAAATTTAGAGGCTTAAAGTGTGAATGAATATAATTTTATGCATAATTTACTTTAAAAGGTTGATTTACCGCCTTTTAATAGAAAACCCTCTTTAAATCAAGTTTTGGTCACTTTTATATGTTTTATTTGAAAAAATAAAATCTTATTTTGAACTGAGACATCAAAATTTACTTTGGGTAGTTTTTTGGTATTTTTCTTATAAAATTCATTTTTTTATTAAGAGTGAAAAATACTGTATTTTAATTCAAATATGCTTTTAAATATAATTTATTTATATGTTTATATTACATTTTTAATTAGTTTTAAAGTTTAATTAGATTATATTTTTACCATTTAATCCAATGGTGGTCGTTGGAATTAATTTCACTTTGAAATTGGTCATAAACAAATGTCAATCTTGTAATAGATATTGTTTCTTAAAAATACGCTATTTCTTTTGGCAAGGAGAATTAATTTTAAATTAATTAATTCAACTTCTATGTTTTTAATTATTTAAAATATAAATGATTTTTGAATTCAGAATATCAAATATATATTAGGTGTAATTTTTGGTATTTTTTTGAAAAACATCAATTTTTGGGGAATAATGAAACCACTAAGTAGAAGTTAATAAACTGACTTTTTCATTTAAATGAAATTTTACTAATTCTGTGAATTGAATTTTGAAAATCTGACATACATTATTGTCATTAGGAAGTAAAATTTGGTTTAATAAGATGAAAATAAATTATGTTTAATAGTAACTTTTGACTTTTATTTACCGCGATTAAAGGTAAATAGGGTAATTCAAGGTAAAAAGAATATTATAATAATATAAAATTAGCTTAACACTTGTCCCAACCTTATTATATGAGTCATGAACGACCATGGGAATCCTTGGGTCTATTTTGGGACCCCATGGAGCGACTTGGGAGTGATAATGACACTTTATATTAATTAATTTAAAGTAAAAACAAAAATGACACAAACAAATATCTTTTAGTAAAATAATTTTTACATGGGGTTATATAAGTTATATTTTCGACTATAAATATTAATTAGAAACTTAAAGAGATTTAATATATCATGGTATTTTTTTAATAATTTTTATACATCAAATAAATAAAATTAATTATCACACAAAATGATGTAGTATTTACCTCATTAATAAATGATTTAAATAAATAAGAATATAAATATTAAAATAACATCCAAAACCTATCCAATTCTTAATGGATGAATTTTTTAGACCATGAGTAATCCTATATTCGACTTTAATTAGTTTTGGACCTTTAGAAACCGAAAATCATTATATAATAAAATAATAATTTCACACTTTCCTAAAGAACCCCTCCCCCCTTATAAAACTCTCTCAATTATAACCCATTACTCACACTTCTCAAGCCCCTTGTCTCATAAAAACCCTTCCCAAATAAGCTATCAAGATCCCTATATTCCTCCTAGAAGACTTACCTTAGGCAGAAGGCACTTCAAGAAGGCATTTTGGTTCAAATCAAAGGGAGTTACCTGAATTAAAGGTAACAATTTCTCTTAAATTATTTTCTTTCATTTTACTTCTCAAACCCCTAAATTATTTTTATTCCTTTATTTTATAAACACAATAGTATCCTCAATATACTAGGTTGTTTTTATGATAAGTATTCTAACTACACTTACACACACCTCCATCTAATGGGTAAAGAATATACTGTTTCTGTAGACGACAAACTATTGCCTCACGAAACAATGATAGTTCAAATATCTCCAACCACCTATCATGGTGGCCATTATGATGGAAATATATTTATATATAATATACAATATATTTATATTATTTCTATGCTTATGTATTTTTCATTTATAGAATACCTTTATGGTTTCCATAGTGGGTAAATATGATAATCTCATTTGAGGAAGTACAGACTACCGCCCCCTCAAAGTGATATGACTCGTTCATGCCTTATGTGGAACGTATAAAGGGTAGAGTTAATGAAATTATATATGTTATTATACTGGAATTATAATATAATTATGTGTCATTATGTTTTAATTCCAGTACAATATGAAATAGAAATGGAAGTAGCGTTCATGCGTACACACGACTTACCGTCTCCATGAACGGTGCATTTCATTTATTATCTACAAATGTTATGTAATATTATAAATACATGTATATACTAGATATATATGATATATATGATATCTTAATCATGAATATAATTCTGGATATAATGAAATTTTGACCACATGAACAACTTGTAATTATAAGAAGTCTATTTTTGACTCAAGTACCAAATATCAACACAACGACCATAATTAAATTAAATGATTACATAATGTTTATAACAAGGTAATAAGTGATTTAAAAGGAATTATAAACTTGAAAAATGTTCTTAAGCAAGTAGAAATTAACTTTAGTTGATTATTCAGGAGATTAAAGAATGAATGGGTCAAGTCGGACATGAGGTATGAGGTTTCTTATCTCACTTTTAATTCCGTGAGATTTCCATTGTTCGCCACTTATTTATTGAATGTGGTGTATTGTGTACTGAAATTTGATATATATTATCATGATTCTATTTATATTCATGGTATTATGTGATTCAATTGGTTTTTATTAACTTTTGTTCATTCGACTTGTTTGATTACAATGTGGTAAGGGGTTTTCATCTCACTTCTTATTCCTGTGAGATTCATACTATATTGCCACTATTTCCTTTTGTGTGGTGTGTGTACTGCCCATGATTGTATTAATTGTGTAATATACATTAATTTCTGGGTAATTAAATCTTCATTTTATGATCCTTCTTTCATATGGTGAATGTTTCATAAGTTACCAAATCGTTAAGGGAACCTTTCACCCTCCTCTTTTTTGAAGACTTATTTTTTGCTATGTCTTTTAATTTACATCTTCTAATTTTGGGATATGTTCTTATATATACTTAATGATGTAAATTTTATGTCCAAGTGATGATATACCATTCTCTCTCTCATCAAATTATTTTTCTTAATTTTAAAGTGATGTCGTTAGGCTGTTAAATTTCTATAAGGGAACTTCTTAACCCAATTTCAATTATTTGGGTTAAAATTATACTTATTGATTATGCTATGTTATAAATATGTGTGAATGACCTATTATTGTTTTACATTTAATATCCACTTATATTTAGTGTATTCTTATTTTTCACAGATAATTATGTAACTGATTTATCCTTAATCTAAGGATACCATCTTTATAAGGGATTTCGTCTCAATTTACATTCCCTTGAGACTTCATTGTTGTTATGTGACAATGCACTTTTATATGGTGTATATACTAACCTTTGGAATATTATATCATGAATATACTTATTCTCATGATATTATAAGTTCTTTTTATTATATTCTTCAATTATATTTAGTCAAGTGTTTCTCAAGTGTTACGAGACTCCTTAACTAAAACATCATTTTAAAAGCTTTAAAGAATTATTCTTCTAAATATTTCTCATTAATGTCCATGTTTTCAAAATATTTTTTTGTATTTATTTATATAGACATTTATGTTTTAAAACTTTAATTCCTTTAAACAATTCAAAGTGGCATGGGACACTTTGATTCAAAAATATCTTTATTAAATGTTTTAAATGGTTTTGAAAATGGTTTGATTAAGCATTGATTATGTCAATATCTTGAAATGATATATTGTAATTGCAATGTAGAAATGTTATTAGTGAAATTATTATATTTACAATATTTTATGTGTTATGATTTTATAATGGTACTTGGATATTTTATGGGTGGTTATATGATAAACCAAATGAAGGGTGGTGCAATGATAAACCAGGATGGGTGGTTATGTTATAACCTCCAATGAATTGGGTATAGAAGTCGGTTGTATGACTATTCTGTTTAGTGAATATGTGTAGAAGTCGACCGTATGATCATTCAATTTAAGTATGTTTATGTCCCAAGTTAGCTTTATATGTTATGTGTTATTTATATGGGTTTTATGGTAATCTTTTGGTTAAAAAAGTTTAAGAAATGATCTTTTATTCAGTGAAGAGTATTTACTACTTCATAAAGGTAAAAAGTATTACTTATGATAAAATACTCATGGTTTAATTGTTGTTTTGAAAAAAAACTGACAGTTTTTTTGTATCCCTTACTGAGATTTTTGTGCTTATCCCTGTTTTTTGAAATGTTTTTCACAGGACATAAAGTGGAATAGGGTCAAGGATGGGATCAAGGAAAAATCATGCTGTCTAAAACATAGAACTAGACATGACTATTTTTTCGATAATTTTTATTTTGAGAAAAAAATAGAAACTGGGTAGATGTGTCTACATGTAATATTCAAGTTGTTATGTGTATGTTATGACCTAATTCTCTAAAGCTCTAAACCTGAAATATCCTCAATGTGAATTATTAACTTAATTCAAGAATATGCAATGTTCAAGGCCGAGTCCTTACAGTTGGTATCATAGGTAGGTTTAGATAACTTTAGAGGTTAGGGTGTAATTTAATCATGATTAACATTACCATAATGGTTAGCTTATTAGAAAGAGTCATAGTTATTTTAGAGGTGATAAATGGTTATTACATTTTGGGGTGAAAAATGAAAGGTATTAGATAACCTTTGAGGATAAATTATGTTATGGTTATTTTTGAGGAATTTTTCTATTTTTTGGAATGTTATAAAATTGTATAGTTTTTGAAAAATGACAACACACAAACCATGTGACAACCCGTCGCGTTGGAAAAATATGTGGGAATCAAACCCACAACCAAAGTGCGATTGGGATTTGTCGCCTACCACTAGCCTTCGTGAAGTTCCTGGTTAGTATGAATAATTATTTTTAGTTAAATGATTTTATGGATCAAGAATAAGTTGAACTTATGTTTTATCAAATTCATACCCTTAGTATAGGAAAATGATTTGGTGATTAAGTGATACAAGTTATTTTGGAAGATGTTCTCTCTTTTGGGAACACTATATGCTTAAGGAAAATAAAATACTATGGGATCTCATTTGTGGAGTAATGGTTGAAATTTTATTTTGTAAGAATCTATGCTTTTATTATGGACATATGGTGATTTGGGATATTTATGGAAATGATTAAACTATCATAGAGAATATGTGATTAGGTTAATTACACATCAGTATAAGATTTTAAGAACAGATGATGTTTTTGGAGATAAATGTTAAGATTTATTGCGGAAGACTATATGATTTAAATCCTTCTAAGTTTTGGGTTTCAATTTTAGTTTTAATTATTTTTAAGAATTTTAATGACAATTGTATATTAAATGGTCTTTCTTGAACTTTGGGCACTTTTGTTGGATTTTGGAGATTAAGAGTATTATTTCTTTTTATAAAGGATTACCCTTTTAGGGATTATCTGATCTCATACTAAACAATTCTGGTTTTAGTTAATATATAAAGATAGGAAAAATATATGGTTCATATTTTTTGGATCATGTTATTCTCTAGAACTTTATTTTCTTGCTTTTTATGTTTCCAAGTCAACTTGAATACTCATCGTTTTGAGAAAAGAAGAGTTTGTGGTAGAAATTTAGTAAAGGACAAAAGTATAAATGAAAAGTAAGTATGTGTACTTATGTTCTTAGTCAGGATCATAAATAAACTACTCAAATTTATAAAAAGGAACTTAAAACAAAAAAATTTTCCGTTTACTTTTCCTATTGGGAAACTAATGACCGTTTAACCCATAAAAAATTAGTGGTTTTCTTGTTGTTAACTTTCTTCTAATCATGTTTTCTATCACTCTGCATCAGAACTTGACACTTAGTTTCTCTTCCATATCCATGTTTTCATGGAATCATAGTATGGGTTATCCCGGGTGACCTTTGTACATATTTTTTTTATAGTGATAGTTTCATTTACTCTTTTTCTGATGTGGGACTTTCAATGAAGTTTCCAAGCCCAATTTTAAAATTGTGAGGACACAATTCCCAAAGGGGGGGGGGAGGATGTAACATCCCTGATATATAAAGAATATAAAATTTTCATATTTATTAATATTTTTTAATTAAATATTAATTTTACTTTGAAGGGGTTTCTATGTTCGATGACGTACCCGATACGCAACAACAAGTTTCTTTGAAATCTTACGTTGCACACTAATAATATATTATTATTATTTTAAATAGTAGTTAACGCCTAGCCGATGTATTGGCAGGAATAAAAATAACTAACTAAAATATGATTATTCATGTTTGTTAAATGTTTTTACATTTATCCAATACAATTTATAGGCTTAAAATTTGAATTAATCCAATTTTAAGCATAATTTACTTTAAAAGGTTGATTTACCACCTTTTAATAGAGAACCCTCTTTAAATCAAGTTTTGGTCACTTTTATATGTTTTATTTTACAAAATAAAATTATTATTTAGAATCATGACATCAAAATTTACTTTGGGTAATTTTTTGGTATTTTTCTGATAAAATTCATTTTTTTAATGAAGAGTGAAAAATAATGTATTTTAATTCAGATATGGTTTTTAATATAATTTATTTATATGGTTATATTATCTTTTTAATTGTTTTTAAAGTGTAACTAGATTATATTTTTACCATTTAATACAATGGTGGTCATTGGAATTAATTTCACTTTGAAATTGGACACAAACAAGTGTCAATCTTTTGATAGATATTGTTTCTTAAAAACACGCTATTTGTTTTGACTATGGGAATCAATTTTAAATTAATTAATACAAATTATATGTTTTTAATTTTTTAAAATAGATATAATTTTTGAATTCGTAATATCAAATATATCTTAGGCTAAATTTTTGGTATTTTTCTGAAAAACATCAATTTTTGATGAATAGTGAAACCACTAAGTAGTAGTTAAAAAACTGAATTTTTCATTTAAATGAAATTTTACCACTTCTGTGAATTGTATTTAGAAAATATAACATACATGGTTATTATTATCAAGTAAAATATGGTTCAATAAGATGAAAATAATTTTCGATGAATCGTAACTTTTGACTTTTATTTACCGCAGTTAAAGGTAAATAGGGTAATTCAAGGTAAAAAGAACATTATAATAACACAAAATTACCTTTACACTTCTTCTAACCCTATTTTATGAGTCATGTAAAACCATGGGAATCCTTGTGTCTATTTTGGGACCCCATGGAGCTACTTGAGAGTGATAATGACACTTTAGATTAATTAATTTAAAGTAAAGACAAAAATGACACAGAAAAATATTTTTTACATGGGGTTATATAAGTTATATTTTTGACTATAAATATTAATTTTAAAGATAAATATATTTAATACATCATGGTATTTTTTTATAATTTTTTGACATCAAATAAATAAAAATAATTATGACACAAAAATGATGCAGTATTTACCTTATTAATAAATGAATTAAATAAATAAGATTATAAATATTAAAATAACATCCAAAACCTGTCCAATAATTATTGTATTAATTTATTTAGACCATGAGTCATCTTATATTCTACTTTAATTAGATTTGGACCTTTAGAAACCGAAAATCATTATATAATAAAATAATATTTTCACATTTTCCTAAAGAACCCCTCCTCCCCTTTATAAAAATCCCTCACCTCTAACCTATTACTAACACTTCTCAAGCCACTTGGCTCATCCAAACCCTTACTAAATAATCTCTCAATATCCCTCTCTTAATCCTAAAATCCTTACCTTAGGCATAAGTCACTTCAAGAAGTCCTTTTGGTTCAAACCAAAGGAAGTTACCCGAATTAAAGGTAACAGTTTCTCTTAAATTATTATTTTTTATTTTACTTCCACAACCACCTAAATTATTTTTATTACTTTATTTAATAACCACAACAGTATCCTAAATATACTAGGTTGTAGTTATGATAATTATTTGAACTACACTAACACACACCTCTGTTTAATGGGTAAAGAACATACTCTTTCTATGGATAGCGAACTACTGCCTCTCAAAACGATGATAATTCAAATATCTCCAACTGCCTCTCATGGTGACCATTATGATAGTAATATATTTAAATATAATATATATATATATATATTATATTTATATTTTTTATATTCTTCTGTATTTTTCATTTATATAATACCTTTATAGTTTCCATAGTGGGTAAATACAATAATCTCATTTGAGGAAGTGCGTACTACCGCCCCTCAAAGTGATATGACTCATTCATGCGTTATGTGGAATATATAAATGGAAGAGTTAATGAAATTATATATGATATTATACTGGAATTAAAATATACTTATGTATTATTAAGTTTCCATTCCATTATAATATGAAATAGAAATGGAAGTAGCATTCATGCGTATGTACGACTTACCGTCTCCATGAACGGTGCATTTCATTTCTTATCTCCAAATGTTATGTACTATTATAAATACATGTATATACTAGATATATATATTACATATAAATTATGAATATCATTCTGGATATAATGAAATTTTTACCACATGAACAACTTGTAATTATAAGAAGTCCATTTTTGACTCAAGTACCAAATATCGACAAAAAGACCATTATTAACTTAAATGATTACATAATGTTTATAACATGGTCATAAGTGATTTAAAAGGAATGATAAACTTGAAAAAGGTTCTTAAGAAAGTAGAAATTAAATTTAGTTTATTATTCAGGAGATTAAAGAACGAATGGGTCAAGTTAGACATGAGGTTAAAGGTTTCTTATCTCACTGTTAATTCCGTGAGATTTCCATTGTTTGCCACTTATTTATTGAATGTTGTGTATTGTGTACTGAAATTTGACATATATTATCATGATTATATTTATATTCATGGTTTTATATGATTAAATTGGTGTTTATTAATTTTTATTCATATGACTCATTTGATTACAATGTGGTAAGGGGTTTTCATCTCACTTCTTATTCCTGTGAGATTCATGCTATATTGCCACTATTTACTTTTGTGTGGTGTATGTACTGACCATGATTGTATTCATTGTGTAATATAAATTAAATTATTGGTAATTAAATCTTTATTTTATGATCCTTATTTTATATGGTGAATGTTTCATAAGTTACCAAATCGTTAAGGGAACCTTTCACCCTCCTATTTTTTAAAGACTTCTTTTTTGTTATGTATTTTAATTTACATCTTCTAATATTGGGATATGTTATTACATATCCTTAATTATGTAAATTTTATGTCCAAGTGATGATATACCCTTCTCTCTCTCATCAAATTATTTTTTTGAATTTTAAAGTGACGACGTTAGGCTGTCGAATTTCTGTAAGGGAACTTCTTAACCCAATTTCAATTCTTTGGGTTAAACTTATACTTCTTGATTATGCCATGTTATAAATATGTATAAATGACCTATGATTATATTAAAATTAATATCCACTTATATTGAGTGTATTATTATTTTTCACACATAATTATGTAATTGATTTATCCTTAATATAAGGATATCATCTTTATAAGGGATTTCATCTCAATTTACATACCCTTGAGACTTCATTGTTGTTATGAACCAATTCACTTTGATATGGTTTATATACTACCCTTTAGAATATTATATCATGAATATCCTTATTCTCATGATATTATAAGTTTTTTTATTCTATTATTCAATTATGTTTAGTCAAGTGTTTCTCAATTGTTATGAGACTCTTTAACTAAAACATCATTTTGAAAACTTTAACAAATTATTCTTCTAAATATTTCTCATTAATGCCCATGTTTTCAAAATGGTTTTTAGTATTTATTTACATGTACATTAATGTTTTAAAACTTTAATTCCTTTAAAATATTCAAAGTGGTATGGGACACTTTGATTCAAAAATACCTTTATTAAATGTTTAAAATGGTTTTGAAATTGGTTTGATTAAGCATTGATTATGTCAATATCTTGAAATGATATATTGTAATTGAAATGTGGAAATGTTATTAGTGAAATGTTTATATTTACAATATTTTATGTGTTATGATTTTATAACAATACTTGGACATTTGACGGGTGGTTACGTGATAAACCAAAGGACGGGTGGTGCCGTGATAAACCAGGATGAGTGGTTACATTATAACCTCCAATGCATTGGGTATGGAAGTAAGCCATATGGATATTCCATTTAGTGAATATGTGTGGAAGTCAACCGTATGGTTATTCCATTTAAGTATATTTATGACCCAAGTTACCTTTATATGTTATGTGTTATTTATATGGGTTTTATGGTAGTATTTTGGTTACAACAGAGTATGAAATGATATTTTATTTAGTGCAGAGTATTTACTACTTGATAAAGGTGAAAATTATTACTTATGATAATGTATTCATGGTTTACTTGTTGTTTTGAAAAAAACTAGCAGTTTTTCTTTTTTGTGTATCCCTTAATGATCTTTTTATACCCATCCCAAGTTTTTGAAATGTTTTTCACATGAAATAAAGTGGAATAGGGTCAAGGATGGGATAAAGGAAAAGTCATGCTATCTAAAATATAGAACTAGACATGACCCTTTTTTTAATAATTTTTTTGTGTGAAAAAAATAGAAACTGGGTATATGTGTTTACATGTAATATTCAAGTTGTTGGGTATATGTTATGACCTAATTATCTAAATCTATAAACATGAAAAGATCCTCAAAGTTAATTATTAACTTAATTCAAGAATATGCAATGTTTAAGGTTGGGTCCTTACACATTTATCCATTAATTTTTACTCTCAATACATCCTAAATGAACCTATGATTGTTTTACCTCCCAAGGAGTCCTCCCAAGTTGCAATAAAGCCCCCAATGTCCCAATACTTAAGTTTTAGGAACACCTGTTCAAGGTAAGGGAATTATCCTTCTTTTCTCTTCGATTTAATAAAATCCTTTCATATATATATTCTAAATGTTATGGTTAGTAACTTATATTACCATTTTGATCATACCCTTATTAACAAATTATGTTTTATCAATGGGAGACCCTTGTACCCTATGTTTTAACCTTTTTTTAAAACCATGTTTTATACCCATTATGATGCTGAAGTTATTTCTCAAAATTTCTCTGTTCTTCTCAATACATTATATTTTATTTCTGTTTTTGTGAATACCTAAAATATTTCTTTTCTATAGGTATTAACCTAGATTTTAAAATGATTTATTCTGGGATTTAATATACATGAAACTCACATTTCCTTTCTATGGGTTAAAAATGACATAATAAACTTGCCTCTAAGTAATTTTTAAAAAACACCAAGATTTTGATACGAAGATCATTTCATTTATTATCCACAGGTTATTTATGAAATGTTTGATTATAATATATGTGGATAAAATTAATTAATACATATAAAGTTTTCTCCCTAATATCACTCCAATTAATTGGGTAAATAATTTTATCTCTAGATATGACATGTTTTAAAATACCTTAGTGAATAACCTTGGTAATTGTTTTGAAAGCTTGGTGATATGATTATAAATATATCATTTAAATGTTTTAGACTCTTTTAAATGTCATTATTCATGTTATTTTTATTATTATATTCCTCCTTTTCCTTTTCTCATGCATTTATTATATTCTTTAAGTTCTTATTGATATTTCTCATTCTCACTTGTAAACTGTTCCAATTACTTTTTCTTATTGAGCCTTTGATCACCCTTTCATTTTATGTATATACCTAGGTTATGAGATAAAGTAAATTTAATTAGGATGAAACTATAATGAATCCTTTCAAGTGTATTATAATAATTTTTTATGTTTTCATGTATTATGTACATTTTTTCCAAGAAATTAATCTTTAAAAGATCCTCTATTTGTACAATGTAATAAAAAGTTATGTAAAAAAAGGTAGGATGCCATATTATGGCACAAATTTGTATAGTTTTCATTATTTGATGGTTGTTCCTGAAATTATATATCCCTCCAATGAATTTGGTAAAGTCTTGTATCTCATGATATAACTACGGGAAACAAGTAAATGTGCTTGATCTATTACAAGAAATAAGTTGATGTGCTTGATCCACTGTCATAAATAAGTAGACACTATTGATACATTTTTAAAAACAAATCTATGTACTTGATCTATTATAGGAAAAAAGTTAATGCACTTAATCCATTATGGGAAATAGGTGTTGATGCCTGATCTGTTATGATTTTATGGGTTTGTTAGTTAACCTTGATATATGAAATGGTATATATTTTTGTGATGGATCCACACTTCTATGACATGAACTTATGTTTCAGGATTGATTTTAAATGTTTTAAAAATATTATGAATCATGTATTTTGAAATGATAAATCTTTATTTCATGACTCATGTTTAAGATTTTTTAACATATTGGGTGTGAAATTTTTAAGTTATGATCATGATATCATACCCTTATTCTTATCTTATGATTTCATATGATCATTGATTAATATCTCCCATGTTTACCCTTACCTATCATCTAACCTTTCACTTTCTTATGTTTCATTTCCCTAGGTTATGAATAATGGTTTTAATTAGGGTTTTTCTATGAATAATATTAAACGGGAAGGTCTTTGTGGAGAATGTTGAAGATCTTTCATGAGAAAATAATATTGTGTATATAGTATCCAAAAAACCTTAAAGATTTATGGTCTTCATGCATTTTTTTGTAAAATATATTTACTATTAATCTAAAAATATGTATATCATTGTATGAGAATTCTAATCCTTTACACTAACTACCTCAAACCTTGAGTTTCCACCCTCGCGATGCTCATCACAACTAAAATCAAGTTCATCCATACCTCTACTAAGCTTACATAAACACCTGAGATCATATTTCATTCCATAACATCCAAATAATTAATTATAATAATTTTTAATTAATTATTCAATTTAATAAAAAGAGTCATATTTTTCTAAAAACTCACTAGGCATCGATGCATTGTCATGGAAATATGAAATCATGAGAATTCATCTTTCCAAGATATATTTTAACCAAACTAAGAAAAATCACTATCAAATTAGAATTAATTCATCTAGATTTGATGAAATAATTATTGAAACCCTAGAATAAATAATTACAAGTTATAGGTATTCAAGTGGAAATAATAAAAAAGGATGATGAGGGAGGAACTCATCTATAAACCACTTGGAAATCCCGTAAAATCACGCCACATCAAGGGGGGTGAATAAGAGTAAGAAGGAGGGGAGTAGAAAGTCAAATGGTTATCTATTACATCTGCATAACATGAAACCCAAGGGTCATGACCCCCAAATGATGGAACTTCGCTAGTTTTTAAATATTATCCTATAGTTTTTTTGTTGTGTGACCATAAGGGTCTCACCATGATGTACCTTCACCCAGCCAGGTCATGGAATAACCCTTTTGGGTAAAAAAACATCCACCCAGGAAGAGGGCTTGACCCTTGGTCCACCTCCATTATGGTGCATCCATTCCTAGGTCCTGTCACAACTAACCTTAGGTAGGGGACCCAAACCTTGGAAAAAACCATAAATACATAACATACGCCTCCATTTAGAGGCCTGATCCTCCAAGGTACTACCTCCCCTATCATGACATGATGTATCATTCTAATATTAATAAAACACCTTTCATAGTAGGCCATCATGGAATAACTTGAGGGACTTAACATGACCCTTTTACACTATATAATATAAAAAATTGTTCATACCACCCCTGAAATAAAATTAGCACAAGCATTTGAAACAACTCTCAATATTTGATCAATATATAAAAACATCTCAAGGGGATGTTAAAACCCTCAAAATTCCAATATGAGTCTTATTTCTTAAAACATACCATAATAGGAGACTATAAATTTAAATTACCTATGAAAAAATAACCTAAAATCCATAGGTCATTACATATATGCATAGAAATGTGGAGCTCTATTAACACATTATGATAAGACTACCATAACTTCATAGTTGGAAGCATTACATATGAGATCAAATAGTGAAGTTACCTTGGATTAATGATTGTACAGTTTTTATCACTATCAATTTCATTATCCAAAGGTGATGAATTGGATGAGGAATTGAGAATTTACACATTATTTGGATATTGAAGGTGTTTCCTGTATAGTTTCTGTAAATAAGGGATGTTTGATAAAAATATTGATGAATCCATCCCTATGAAAACTAATTGAGGAAGATAATATTATTTGTCTGAATATATGAGAAGTAAATATCTAAAGAAGATGAAATATGAGATGCCTAGAGAAATTATTGAGAATTATATGATTATTTTTGATTATACAAATTTATATCAATGTATTATTTACTTAATAATTTTTATGATAGGTCACAAAAAAATGGACCAAGTCTCAAAGCTAGACTAACCATGGTGACTCATAGAGCATAGATGAGGAAGCACACACACATGTCACATGAGGTATGTGAGGTTCGCCATGGAAGGATAATAGTGTTTAAACTCTCATGTGTAGGGTGACATGAGAGGCTGTAGGGAGAGCACCAATACCCTTCAGGCTTGTTTTGGCCTTTGTAAATCACATAGTGGACTATTAAGGAGTGATAAGAAGAGTTTTTTTCCTAATGTGGGATACTGTTATATGGAGAACTATACATCTATCATTTAAATATAGATATATAATAGGATATCATTATATGTTACACAAAATGATGTTTCCCAATTCATCTTCTACTTCATGATGTAGGGATTCAATATATCTAGTTTGTGCATACAAAATATGTCATCAAGCTAAGATCGTAGATGCACTATATAAGGTTTAATAAAGATCATAGAGACAATACCAATATTATTGAAAATTTATACCACAAATAAAGGTGATTCATGTCAAAGGTGGCAGTGAAATGAAAAATCATGGTTGATACAGTGACTATGAATGTATAAGTTCAAAAAAAATTTCCTGGTTGATCCACTGATCATCCGGTTACTACTGATCCATAAAAAAATATAGTTGATCACATTTTATATTAGATTATCATGAATCCTTGTGGTTAGTCATCCTTTATCATGTGGATGATCTATCGATGCATGGTATCTTAATTGAATGGTAAAAAAGCTAACCACACATTGAATGGTACGATTGACCAAGTGACCATGTTATTCACATAGTCGATATATTCTTTGAATTCAGTGCACTTTTAGCCTGTAGAAATTTTTCTTTGGAATTTTATATGGCCGATCTATACCCACATGGTCACTTAAGATTATATTTACGATATTAGGTCAAGAATGATGAGGAAATGTCATAAGCTACTATTCTTCATGAGTAGGAATTTTATTTATAGTGGTTATTATGTGATGATTATTTATAGATCCTAAAGGTTCACACATTTATCTCAGTTGAAAAACTATGCATGAACAAGTTAAAAAATTATGATGATATTGATTGTACTAGACTTTATGAGAAATATTATAGTAATTGATACATGCTGAAAATAGGTTGACTATATGTATGAGTATGCAGGTGATTTTAATTACAAAAATTATATTGAATGAATCCATCAAGCTATAAGATGGAACAAATCATGTATTATATCACCCCAAGATTTTATGGTATGTATCCTCTTAAATAAATTCAATTCATTTGATATCTTACATTGCAAATAATACTGAGCTTAAATGAATAGTGATATACTATTATATATTAACATGCCTGTTAGAATAGTAATGTGATCATTAGGAATAGTAAACCAACAATAAAATAGTTACCTCACTGATGAAGGTATAAATAAAATTTAGGTATCTTATGATTGAAAAATGATATATTTATATCATATAATAAGTAAATAAATGCATTAAAAATGATAAATTAGGTGTTTATATTTTTGTGAAATGTAAATGTTTATTTATAATTTTATAATTAATATAATAATTTAAATTAAATTTTATTTTCAAAAAATATATTCATAAATTAATATTTTTCTTCTTATTATCATAAGAAAATTTTATGTGACCTTAATTAATTTTTCAAAGTTTCATAAAATCAATTATAATTTTAAAATTGGTATTTTTCGAATAAGTGATGATTTTAATTAAAAATTTTATTTCTCATATTTAGAAAATTATTTTAACCATTTTTTATTTTTACACATCAAAAAATGGTTAGGGTGAATTTTTAGTATTAATCTAAAATAGTTGAATTTTTGGTGAATAGTGAAATATGATAATTTACAGTATATGCTAAATACATGAATTATTGAGTCATGGAAGTTGTAAAACTGGTGTAGGAACCATTTTTTCAAAATTACATACCCTATTTACTGTATTTAGTCACAAGAATAAACATTATTCACTGTCTTGAGTCAAAATAATAAACTAATGAATAAAATAATCAAAAAACACCTCTCTCCTTAACTATAAATACCACCCCTCACCACCTATTATCTTCACACCTTCCAAAACTTGAAGATTGTTCAATTTATACCTAATATCTCTCCAAAAACTCCCCCATGTTATGGTATTTCTAGTATCACCCAAAATATCATTTCAAAGTTTCTTAAGGAGGTTCTCAAGGAGAAGAATTCAAGAGGTAAAACCCCCTTTTGTTCTTTTAATTTAATTTTAATTTATTTATTTTCTTATCCTTTCAATAACTTATCTATAAAAACATAAATTATAACTAAATTATATTATATACACCATAATTATATTATTTTATTTAAATATTTATCGTCAAACCCCTTATCCTCTCCATTTTATTCTAAAAATGAAAACATCATCCGTGATGTGTCGATTTACAACCATCGTGGATGATGCATTTTCATTTTCCATTACTGCCTTCAAGGCTGTTAATAAAACCATTATAATGGTTAAAAACATTTTAAAATTTATATTATAACTTATTTAGTATTCTTAATCTAGTATATATACATAATATTAGTTAATAAAACTAAACTAGTGCACGATGATCGAAAGACGCCAAAATAATCTAAATGGTTATCATTAATGTTTTATCTAAAGAATCATCCTCATATCTAGAAAAAATGATATATAAGACCATTTAATCTCTTATAATTTCATTAATAACATATAATTTCAATTATTAATATCTATTCCCATTTTACATGATCTTTTATACATGTGTACAAGTGAACCAATCATGAAAACCAAGGAAAAAAACACTCCTGAATGAAAAAATTGAATATTATAACTCATAAAAATTACATAAATGAACTTAATAAAATTATAATAAATAAAATAAATATTTAAGAGGTTATGAATTAAATTATTAATTAATATAATATCATTATACATGACATTAAGTGCAAGTGAAGAACACTTTCAGACATAAGGTAAGGGATTCTCCCTAAACCCCCATTTTTCATTCGGGTTACACTTTCTATATCTTTACCCCAATGTAATTATTAATTATTATTTACTCCTCCTAAATTCTATGTGTATTTTCCAAACATATTATCCTAGCTCAATTCTTATTTATTTGATGGGAAATTCATGTTTTATAAGGATCTATTTTCAATTCTTCCCGATAAGCAAGCCCAATTAAAGGAAACTTCCCAATTTCTTACCCATTTTCAAGTACCATCCATAATCTATTTTAAGCTACTAATATTTTAATAAATCACTCATTTTATCATAAAAAACTATTATTGTTTATTTCTAGTCTCATACAATCAATTATTCATTTCCCCCTTTTTAAAGTCTCTTTAGTATTTTCCCTTAAACCACACTAAAGAGGATCATTTCTAAAGTTTCTTAAACAATAATTTTACAAGTGTTCACTCTAGTTGGACTTAATTTATCATTATCTATGCATATTTTCCATTATTAATGTCCAAGTATAATTTAAATCCATTTTCTTAATAGACACCATTATGATATTTACTTTGGCTATGCGTTTTTCACTACTTATTCCTTGTGTGTGGTGTATGTATACTTTCCTTTCATTTGTGATCATAATTAATTAAATATACATATATATTGTATCATTTATATTGATATTTATTTAGTCTTGTACGATTTTTACATATGGTGTTTTCATTTAATGTTGTTTTAATTGGGGAAATATTTATGAATATGTATCCTCTACTCAATAAAAATATTTTGATAAGTCATGAATTGAATCTATGTATGAAGAATGATTTATAATTGTATTAAAATATGGGGCTTGGTTATAGATATACCCTAAATTTATCAAAATGTATCATGATACAAAAAATTTGGATACAAACCCTTCATGCTTGTTTCCAAGAAGAAGTAGATGGGCTTTTACCCACAGACTTGAACCGTCTTGATGATATAATGGTTCTTGTTCCAAATAAATAATTTCCAATAATCAATCATTTTATTTATTAAGTATTAATTTATTACTTTCCATGACATTTTCAATATGAAAAAAATCTAGGGATACATTCTTATTCTCAGTTTATTTATGGTATGTGTTTTTCAATTATTTACCTTGATATATTGAATATACTTTATTGAATTTGATTCACTTATTATTGATTCATGTAACCATTACTAATAATTTGATCTCACCCTTTTATTTGTTTCTTTCCCTAGGTTGTGAAGATGAAATATTTGAATAAGTGAATATAAGTAGTTCATTTTCTTTGGTTATGTTCTATGTTTAATTTTCAATGTAATAAGGGAACCTTGTATGTATCTAGTTATTCAGGACTACTTAACTGATTAATCCTTAGCGATATGATTTCTTACATCTGTTATATTATAATAAAATGACCACATACTCTAGGAAACTAGGGTTGGGGTTGTTATAGTTGGTATTAGAGGAATTTTAGTAGAAACCTTTGGAACTAGATGTTAAATAAACATGAGAATTATAATAATTACTTATAGTGAATTTTTGGCTCAATACTCATGATTATCATTAGATAACTTAGAGTGTGCCATTATTTAGTGATGGTGCCTAATGGAAGGAAAGGAATCAATACCTGTGGAAAATGTAGGTATTTCCCTTCTAATAAAGTTAACATAGTTAGTGTTGGAACTGACAAGATCATTAACATAATAGGAAAACATAATTAGGTTATAAAAAATAACTATACTAAACCTATGCTGGATCATTTAATGTGTCATAATCCCCCATATTTTAGTGGGACTACTAATCCAGTGGTAGCTGAGCAGTGGATCAAGTCCCTTGAAAGGATACTTCTAACACTGAGATGCAATGAAAATGAAAAGGTAGTACTGGTAGTATATTTCCTCAAGGGTGATGCTGATCAATAGTGTTATTTGATTCAGAATAATAAGAATAAATATGAAATATATGACATAGAATGGATAAATTTTAAAGAAACATTCTTTGAAAAATATTTCCCTTATAATAAATGAACTAAAATGAAGATAAAATTACTTATCTTAAATAAAAAGGAAGAAGAGAGTATTGTAGAGTTTAAATATACCTTCACAAGACTATCTAGTTATGATATATATTACATATGTGTTTCAAAAGATAAGATTGACCATTTCTTTGAAGGTATTAATACAATTATTCTAATGGCACTTTCTTCTCAAACATTTTCATCATATGACGAAATAGTATTATGTTTCATCAAAATGGAGAAGGAATTTTCTATATCTTATATGTTTAAGGGAAATCAAGAGAATAATATGTCTTATGATAACCATGGAAAAGGTGAAGCATCAAATATGAATAGGGGAATGAAGAAATTTCCATTATGTAAATTTTTTGGAAAGATTCATACTGGTAAATGCTTGAAAGGCATGAGAGTTTCTTATAAGTGCAGATAAAAGGGTCATGAAGAAAATTAATGAAATGGGAAGAAAAAAATAAATAATGTTAAATGATTCAACTATAATGAAATGGTGAATTATTCAAACCAATATCCCAAGCGTCAAGAGAATTTACCATAGAAGATTCCAAGGGGAGATGGTCAAGATTATGTGGTTTTCATAACTAAAGTATAAGTACCTAATGATATGGTGGTAGGTAAAATAATCATATCTTCAAATTTATACAATTATTTTTTGATTATAGATAACCAAAATCTTTTATATCTACCCAATTTACCATGAAAATTAGATATTTCCATTTTTATTTAATAAGGGAGTTGTTAGTTAAAAATCCTAAGGTAAGTCTCATTACAAAAAAAAGTGTTAGAAAGATCCCATTATGGAATAAAAATGTGATTTATTTTCTAAACTTATCATTATAACTATGGTTTAATTTTATATAATCCTCATTAAGGGATAGATTTCAAAATATGATGCAAGAAGTTATTACAATAAAAAGGAAATTATGATTTGTGAGGAAGATGTAGAATACCTTATCTTTAGAGTAGAAACTTTATCATCTAATTCTTATATAGTTCCACCCCTAGTAGCTTTACTAAATTAAATTATTTGGTAGGAAGAGAAAACAACATCTATGAATGAGATAAGTCATCTTAAAATTGAGAATGTACCAATTTTAATGGAATACATTGATTTATTTTCTAAGGAATTACCTTGACACCCCTCAGAGTATGAATTTTAGTTTACTATTGATTTAACCCCTAATGTAAGACTAATATCAAAGAATCCTTATAGAATGGACATTGTGAAATTGGTGGAGCTGAAGAAACAACCAGATGAGTTGAGTGATAAGGGATTTATTCACCCTAGTGTTTTCCATGGGGATTCCCTATTCTTTTTGTTAATAATAAGGATGGATCCTTGAGAATATGCATTGAATATATATAAATCAATGGTATTAAAATAAATAACCAGTATAATATGCCTCAAATTGATGAATTATTTGATCAACTTCATGGAGATAAATATTTTTCAAAGATTGAACTCCATTCTAAGTATCATAAATTAAAAGCAAAGAAAGAAGAAATTCTGAAAACATATTTTCAAATGAGGTATAAGAATTATGATCTCATAATAATTCTATTTGTATTGACTAATGAACCCTATATTTTCATGGATATAATGAACATATTTTTTAAATAAGATATTAATGATTTTGTTTTAGTATTCATTGATGAGATTTTTGTGTATTATAAAAGCTAAAAAGACCATGAGAATCACTTATGGATTATTCTTGAGACTCTAAGAAGAAAATTGTTATATGGTAAATTTATCAAGTGTGACTTCTATCTTTAAGAAATTTATTTTCTTGCTCACATAATCTCTAAGGATGGAATATAAGTTTATCCTATGAAGACAATGGAAATATAATAATGGACTATGCTAACTAACATAACTAAGGTATGTAGTTTCATTTATTTAGCAGGTTACTATCAATATTTTTTTCCAGATTTTTTCCTGAATGGATAACCTACTAACCAAGATCAAACGTAAAGGGGTTAAGTTCACATGGAAAAAATATTGTGCATAATGTTTTGAAGAATTGAATAGAAGATTAGTTAATGATCTAAATTTGACTTTACCATTAGGAAATGATGGGTATATGATATACAATGATGAATCAAAGAAAGGAATGGGTTGTGTCCTTATGAAAAATGATAAATTTATTGTATATGCATCAAGGCAGTTGAAGAATCATGAAAAAAAATTATCCAAATCATGATATTGAGTTAGAAGCTATAATCTTTTCTTTGAATATATAGATAGAATATCTCTATGTTGAATATTGTGAGAAAATACCGATCAAAAGAGTTTTAAATACAACTTTACACAAAAATAACTCAACAAGAGGAAAAGATGATGGCTCAAGTTACTCAAAGATTATGATTTCTGAATACACCATCACCCAGTAAAAGAAAATAAGGTAGCAGATGCATTTAGTAGGAAAGATCATGGAATTTTAACCTAACTGAGGATTGAGAAAGATCTTATGTTCATGGATCTACTAATAAAGGATGTGGGAATTTTTAAGGAAGAATAAACATCACCCCTTTTTCAAATGGTTTCTAAACAATATTTACTGGAGAATATAAAAATATCTTAATCTAATGATGAGAATTTTCAAAAGAAAATTAAAGTTGTTAAGGATAGAATAATGGAAGAATTCATGTATGAGGATGAAGTTTTAAAATTTGGAAAGAGGTTATGTGTTTCATCAATACCTAAGATAAAAAGTGAAATATTATATGATGATCAAAATTCATATTTCTCTATACACCATGGAAGTATAAATATGTATAGGTATTTGAAGGAACATTTTTGGTGGGATAATATAAAGAAATAATTTGCTGACTTTTTGTCAAGATGACTAGTTTTTCAACAAGTGAAGGCTGATAGACATCATCCTAGAGGAGTCATGAAACCTCCAGATATTTCTAAATGGAAGTTTCATGAAATTAATATGGAATTCATCACTGGACTACCAGACTCCAAGAAAGAATGATTCAATATGGGTAATTATTGATCAAATTACCAAATATGTAAATTTCCTCGTTATAAGGGTGGATTTTACACTAGAGAGTCTAGAAAGACTCTATATTAAGGATGTTTTAAGACTTAATGGCACACCTCTATCAATTGTATCTAATCAAGTTCCCTATTTTACATTAAAATTATGGAAGAGTCTTTAGAAGTCTCTGGATACTGAGGTTTATTTGAGTATTGCTTATCACATTCAAACTGATGGATAGTCTAACAAGGCTATTCAAATGTTAGAATAAATTTTTAGGTCATGATCACTTGACTTTCAAGGTTTATGGAATTATTATTTATCATTGTTAGAGTTTTACTACAATAATAACTTCAATTCTAGTATTCAAATGGAACCATATGAAGCATTATATGGTAAGAGATGTCGAACTCTAACTTGTTAAAATAAAGTATGTGAGAGGAAACTTCCAAGGCCAAAAATTATTTAAGAGACAACAACAAAGGTAAATACTGTTTAGGTTTAAAGCATCTCAAAGTAGACAAAAGAGTTATGATGACAACTAGAGAAAAGATTTGGAATTTCAAGTGGGAGACCATGTATTTCTGAATGAATCTCCATAGAAGGGTGTCACAAGGTTTAATAATAAATAGAAATTGATCCCTAGGTACATTAGACGATTTGAAATTCTAGAACTAATTTGAGCTATAAATTATAGATTATAAATCCCTACAAGTCTCTCTAAAGTTCATGATGTGTTCTATATATCATTGTTAAAGAAGTACATGCCAGACCCAACGCATGTACTCACCTATGAAGAAATAGAATTAGAAATATATTTGTCTTACTATAAAGTGTCTATCAAGATTCTTGACCCAATAGAGAAAGTATTGAGAAAAAGTAAGACTTTACTGCTAAAATTTCTTTGGAGAAACCATAAAATAGAAGAAGTAATATAGAAACCCGAGGAAGTTATAAAGAAGAACTACCCTCATCTGTTTAAAAGGAAATCTAAATGAAATTTTAGAGGATAAAATTTCTGAAGGAGGGAAGAATATAACACCCTAAGATTTTATGGTATGCATCCTCTTAAATAAATTCAATTCATTCAATATTTTATATTTCACATAATGCCAAGCTTAAATGAACAATGATATACTATTAAATATTAACATGCCTATTGGAATAGTAATATGACCATTTGGAATCAAAAACTGGATAATAGAATAGTAAACTCACCTATTAAGGAATAAATAAAATTTAGGTATCTTATTAATGCAAATATGATATACTTATATCAAGGAATAAGTAAATAAATGTATTAAAAATGATAAATTAAATGTTGGTTTTTTTGTAAAATGTAAATTTTTATTTACAATTTTATAATTAATATAATAATTTAAAATAAAGTTTATTTTTATAAAATAGATTTATAAATTAATATTTTATTTTCTTATGATTATATTTTTTTTACGAGACCTTAATTAATTTTTTCAAAGTGTCATAAAATTAGTTATAATTTTAAAATTGGTATTTTTCGAATAAATGATGATTTTAATTAAAAATTAAATTTATAAAATTTATAAAATTATTTTTAAAAAATGGAATCTATTTTTAAATTATGCACATAAAAAAAATTTTAGGTTTAATTTTTGGTATTTTTCTAAAATAGTTATTTTTTTTGTGAATAGTGTAATATAGTAATATATGGTACAAGCTAAATACATAAATTATTGATTCATAGATGATGTATGGATGATATAAGAACCATTGGTTCAAAATCACATGAACTATTTACTATATTCAATCACAATAATCAATGCTATTTATAGTCTTGAGTCAAAATAATAAACTAATGAATAAAATAATCAAAAAACACCTCTCTCTTCCACTATAAATACCACCCCTCACCACTTCTTCTCCTCACTCCTTAAAATCCTTGAATATTGTCTAATTTATACCCAATAACTTTCCCAAACCTCTCCCCCAAGTTTTTTCCTAGTCTTTCTCACCCAAAATACCATTTTAAAGTTTCTTAAGGATGTTCTCAAGGAGAGGAATTCAGGAGGTAAAACCCCCTTTAGTTCTTTTAATTTTATTTTAATTTCTTTCTTTTCTTATCATTTACTTATATTATCTATCAAAATTTTTATGATAACTACATTATCTTATATATACTATAATGTTATTATGTTAATGAAAAATTCATCATCAAAACCCTTCTCCTCTCCCTTTTATTCTAAAAATGAAAACATCGTCTGTGATGTGTCGATTTACATCCATCGTGGATGATGCATTTTCATTTTCCATTACCACCTTCAAGGTTGGTCATAAAACCATTATAATGGTTAAATATTTTAAAATATTTATTTCAAATTATTTATTATTTTTGAACCAGTATATATACATAATATTAATTAATAAAACAAAACTAGTACGTGATGATTGAAAAATGCCAAAATAATCTAAACAGTTATCATTAGCATTTTATCTAATGAATAATCCTCATATATAGAAAAAAATGATATATAATACCATTAAATCTAATGTAATTTCATTAATAACTTATAATTTCAATTTTGGA
The DNA here is from genome assembly GCA_963277665.1 of Viscum album. Taxonomy (NCBI): domain Eukaryota; kingdom Viridiplantae; phylum Streptophyta; class Magnoliopsida; order Santalales; family Viscaceae; genus Viscum; species Viscum album. Next base: position 1,649,519,216 of record OY728159.1, read on the forward strand.
TAACTATTCCCATTTTACACGATCTTTCATATATATATACAGGTGAACCAATCATGAAAACCAAGGAAACGAACACTCCCAAATGAAAAAATTTAATCTTATAAATCATCAAAAATACTATAAATAAACTTAATAAAATCATACTAAATCAAATACATTTTTAATATTCTATGAATTAAATTATTAATGAATCAAATTTTTATTATCCATGATATTAATTGCAAGTGCAGAACACTTTCAAACATAAGGTAAGAGATTCTCCCTGAACCTTCATTTTTAATTTGGGTTACAATTTCTATCTATTTACCCAAATTTAATTCTTAATTATTCTTATATAATCCTAAATTCTATGTGTATGTTCCAAACATATTAACCTAGCTACATTTTTCTTTATTTGATGGTAAATACATGTTTTACAAGGATGCCTTTTTATTATTCCTGATAAGTAAGCCTAATTAAAGAGAACTTCCCAATTTCATACCCATTTTAAAGTACCATCAATAATATTTTTTAAGATAACAATATTTTCATAAATCACTTATTTTATCATGAAAAAACATTATTTTTCCATTTATGGTTTTATAAAAACAATTATTACTTTTTATATTTTGAAGTCTCTTTAGTATTTTATCTTAAACCGCACTAAAGAGTCTCATATCTAAAGTTTCTTAATCACTGCGTTTATATGTTTTCACTCCAGTTGGACTTAATTTATCATGATCTATTCCTATTATCCATTATGAATTTCTAAGTTTTATTTAAATCCATTTTTTCATGGACACCATTATGATATTCCCTTTGGTTATGACTTATTCGCCACTTATTCCATGTGTGTGGTGTATGTATAATTCCATTTAATTTTCCTTGAAAACAAACTAATTCCCTTACATTTATTATCATCATTCATTGAATATTTCTTTAAATATCCATATTTCTTATATCATGGATATTATTATTGCATTAGTCATGTAACATTTTTACATATGGTGTTTTCTTTAAATGCTATTTTAATTGGGAAAATATTGATAAATCTGTATCCTCTAATCAATATATATATTTTGATAAGTCATGAATTTAATCTATGTTTTAAGAGTGATTTTGATTTATAGTGATGGTTGGGGACCAATTTTTTATAGATCCTCGATGCATCGATAGGGCTCAAGAGACAAAACAGTTGGCGACAAACCCTTAGTATTTGTTTCCAAGAAGAATCAGATGGGTTTTAACCTAGAATTAAACTATATTGATAGTATAATGGTTCATGTTATAGATACATGAAATCCAATGATTAATCATTATATTTATTTAGTATTCAGTTATTACTTTTCATGAGATTTTCATTATTGAAAAAATCTATGAATGCATTTTCATTCTTAGTTTATTGATGGCATGGTTTTTCGAATTATATACCTTGCCATATTGAATATGCCTCATTGAATTTTCTTCACTTATTATTAATTCATGCAACTTTTATTGAGAGTTTTATCTCACCCTTTTATTTTTTTTCTTTCCCTAGGTTGTGAAGATGAAATCTTTGAATAAGTAAAAAGAAGAAGTTTATTTTCTTTTGTTATGTGCTATGTTTAATTCCCAATATAATAAGGGAACCATGTATGTATATAGTTATTCAAGACTACTAAAATGATCAATCCTTGGTGATATGATATCTTGTATCTATTCCATTTCAATAAAATGACCACCATCTCTGGGAAACTGGGGTCAGGGTTGTTACATATGGAATGTTATATATTTTATATATCTATTTAAAATGTTTAATGTGGTGTTAAGTGAATATAAATATGAAGAGTTTTAAAATAAATATGGTGTGGGTTCCTAAATATCATAGAAGTTTAGAAAAATATAGAGACCTTTAAGGAGTTATTAAAGATTAATTTTAGATATAATCATCTACATATGGTAGAACTCAAGAATTTAGTAAGTTCATATGATTTTGAGAGTTTGCGAAGAGTAGATGATAAGATCTTGAGGTAGATGGTTTATTTAGAATGATGATTAATAGAGACATTTTAGAATTGAGTTGATTAAATATAATAAGTTCAAGAAGATTTATTGAGAAAGAAAGAAGAGATGAGAGTTTAAGAATAGAATATGAAGAAGTCTAAAGGAAACCAGAATACTCTAGAATATTTACTTTTGGACAAGATAAAAATGAGAAACAAATGAGGAAGAAAAAGTAATGGAATTTTTGTAATTTCACGAGAGATATCCATTAGAAGAAAAATGAATATGAGGATCATAGGAAGAACCAGATATGAGAAATAAAGGAATAATTGAATGATATCATGGGAAAAAAATTATTTGTGGAAATTATTATATTCCAATTTAGTTGACTTAATTTACAGTGACCAGTGTATTTAAATAATATGATAGACAGAAAATGCTATTTGAGACTTCTAAAAAACTAATACCATTTCAAAATATCAAGAAAAACTATTGTAAAATAAAAAAGGAGAATTAACCAAGCCTTTGCTAAGGATTTTAATCATTTAGGTTTCAAAGAAAAAGTAAGAGGAAGATATTACTATGAGAGCCATGGTTGTTGAAGCTTAGGAATAAGAAAATAGAGCATGGAAAACCTGTTATGCTTGGTTTCATTTGTTAATGTTGAATCACTTGAATAATATTGATGAATTTTTTGGTTTTGAAACTCATCTGAGATCATTGTATAGTGATAAATCAAGGTGAGAAGATAATCTAGAAGCCTGTAAAGTTGAGCTATAGTAGTAACCAAGTTACAGAGTAATTCCATAGATCTTTTGATATTCAAAGATGCTTCTGTTGAGTTGAATGAGATATATCTTACTGATTAAAAAAATCATATTCCGATATGATGATATACTTCCAATAGTAATTTCAAGAAACACTTGTATATATATGGTGGGACTATATAGAACCAATGTGACTCAAGGTATGTAAGGATATCATAGTGTGAATTTGTGAACATAATGTGAAGCTATTTGAAGAAGTCCCATGAGAAGTATGAATTTGTAAGTCCAGTGAGACTATGTTAGTGAAGGTTTGGGAAACACCTACCATTGTAATAAATAATAGATCATAGTGGATATTCCTTGATAGGGGTAAACAACCAATCAAGTCAAGGAGTAGTAATTTCTTCCAAACCATTTGGAAAAAATTATGATCATATTTATTACTTTACTTTCATTTATACAGTTGATTATTTTTAGGTAAAACATCAATAAATCCATTTTAACTAACTAGAAACAACAGTTAAATTAATTTTTGGGATTAAAGATTCATAAGATAATTGGTAATTGGTAATTGGTAAAAAGTAGTCAATACCCGATTCTCCCCCCTCTTATGTGGCTGCATAGATATTTTTTGACTTTTCAATTGGTATTAGAGACAAGGTGTAACACGCTAAGACCTGTAACTCAGAGCCAGTGTTTATCTTACTACATTGGGAAAATATACAAGATATCACATCATATAAGATATAATAGATTAGTATTCCTAATATAATAAACACATAAATGATTCTCACATTACATTTGAAAATAAGAAATACAACGTACAATTCTAGTGATAACTTTATTATTTATTCTAGTATATCTATAGAATAATTTATATAACTATTCTTGGTATCCTATGGATTAGAAAGTATAATAAAAATAGATCTTATATTTTCATTAAGGGAAACATAGGTTATATCAATTAATGATCATTAGTGAGTATAAGCATAAGGGTATGAGAACATGATCATAACTTGAGAAAGTTTTACCCAATTAGTCAATTATATTTAATCACAAATCATGGTATAAGGTATTTTCAAAAAATATATAAGTCATAAGAGTTAATAACAATAAATAATTAATTATGATCTATGATAATATATCATAAGTATAAAACATAAGTTTATGGAAAACACATAAGAATATAAAATCGTTTTCTTGGTCAAGGATCACTGCCAAAAATATCATAGTGTATTTGGTTTACTACCTATCACATAATTTCCTTAATCAAGGTTCAACCTAATACCATAATAGTGGACATAATCCCTTACTGAATTATGTTTACTCCCCATTCTAGTTCTAATTATCTCATGAGATATCATTCTTTAATAAATACATTGGAGGGATATAATAGACTCACCCATCCTTGGTTTATAATATAACCACCCGTCCTTAGTTTATAATAAAACCACCCATCCCTGGATTGTAATGTAATCACCCTTACTTATTTTATATCATAACCACCCATCATATAATAAAAACCATACATATGTATGCCACAAGAACATAAACAATTCATCATATCATCATAACATAACCCATGGAAAATAAATAGGTTTTGTAAAAATAACATAATCATAATCATAAACCATACAAAGAAAGAATAAATATTTAATCATTGGATCATATTAAAATTATTTCATAATTAAATTCAAAGGATTTTACCATAGATAAAAACTCCTTTAAAATATTACTAGAATATTTCTAGAGGAAAAAGCCATTTTCATTTTGAAACCACTTATTTAGAATCTATTTTTTTTCAAAATATTAAGAAAAAAATTTATTTTAAGATAAAAATGGGAAATTTTAAATTAATATTCATGTAAAATAATAGACATGAACACGGTAAAATTCATTCATACTATATACATTAAAAGAGAAAATTGTTTTCACATTTTGTAAAATGTAAAAATGAATTGTCTGGAAAACATTTATTTAAAAAGATTCCTTTTAAAACTATTTAAATACATTTAAAGTTACTAAAAAGGAAATTTTTAATACATTTCATGTATTGGTAAAAAATTCCATAAAATAATTTTGAATAGCATAGATATGGAAGAAAAATTTCTTCGACCAAAGAGGTAATATGATATGCTTTTATTTAAAAACAATTTCTAAATAAGTACCAAAGAGATAAAAATGGTGCCAATACATAAAAATTATATGAATAAAAATATTAGAATAAAATATATGGGTTTTTAAGTATAAAATCTATATAATTTCCCTCAATGTATTTTTTTTCATAGATAATCTTGAAAGGAAATGAGATTGTACACAAACTCTTACAACTTTGGTAATATTTAAATAAAAACATCATGAAAGAGAAACAAATTATATGGATTTGTAAATAACCATAATTTTAATGTTAATAATCATAAAATAAATTCATGGACACTATATACACCACAAAAAATAGACAAGTGGTGAATATGGAATTTGTATCACAAAAATAAAATTGAGATAAGAAACCCTTACGTCAAGACTCGTCTTGATTTGTACAGGTTCAAAACTACTAAATAATAAATATATATTTATTATAAATATATTAAAAAATCATATTCATATATATCATACCATATATAATTTAATTATATCATCAATTTTACCTATTTATTAATAATTATTTATTATAATTACTGTTCGGGGTGACAACTGTTTCATTTTTCATGCATATTTCAGTTTCGCAGATCCAATCCTTTTACTTTTATCATTATTACACCACCTAAATAATATTAATTATTTAATAATTATTATATGTAATAATTATATAAAATTTTATAACTATTTCTATAAAGTGGTGTTGAAAAATTAATTTCATCACTTTGTGGAGATGGTAATATGTACGTTCACACGAAAGATGTTTCCAATTTTCAATGGATGGGATGAAAAAATGTAAATAATAATTAAACTTTAAAGAATTATAATTATATCATAAATATCATATATATATATATATATTCATTAAATATATCCTTATTACCATCCATATAAAATAAAAACAAAAAATGAATCACATCTCTTCATAGAGGTGGTAGTCCATACATACAAACAAGTGATATTATTATTTTACAACAGATGAGAAGGTAAGAAGATAGATAAAATATTATAATTATAGAATCATAATTATTTAATAAATATCATATATAAATATTAAATTCATAATAATAACCAACCATGAAATATAGTGATAGAAAATGAATCATATCACTACATGGAGGCGGTAGTCCACACACACACACACAAGTGAACTTTCAATTCCCATTTGATGGAAAGAAGGTGAAAACTGGTTTTAACATAATAATAATATAATATTTGTATATTTTTGATACTTTATTAATAATTTTAATAAGGATAAAATTTATTTATAGGTAGTAGAAGAGTAAATAAACTTTGAAAGAGTCTGGAAAGACAATTACCTCTTCTTTGAGAGGCATCCTCTAATATACACGTGAAGAATTCTTAGGATGGTCTTAGGGGAAGAAAATAATCTCTATAATGAATTTAAGGAATATAATAAGGTATTATATTAGGTATTTTTTTGATATATAGTGATAATGTCTTTTGAATAAATGAGAAGAGGATGTTTCCTTTTATAAGTGAGGGAAATGACACAGTTGAAAGTACTTAAAAGATTTAAACATAATATATATCATAATCTTGTATAGTTGAACCAATTGGAAATAATTTAAAATTTGGGACATAAATAGGTCTAAATAACTTCATAAAATAAATTTTATACATGTTTAAGTTACATTTAAACCTTATTTTTGGTTTAACCCCCTTCCCAGTCCTTTTTAATCTTAACCATGGTAACACATTATTTAGCCTTTAAGGGTCATAAATTTACTTATAAGGTAAAAAGTGGATAATAATTGGTCCAATGATGAAATATTTAAATACTTTCAATCCAAATTTTCCTATTTAAACATTTTTTTTATTTCTAAACATTTAATAAAATATTGTTTATCATAAAATATCAATAAAGTCATTTTTTGGGACTATTCATTTAATTTTGAACCCAAATCCATCAATAGAAAAATGGAATTAAAATATAAAAACATTTTACATAATTTATAAATTATAATTACCTATTAATTTCATTTAATACCATAATTAATCAAATTAATATTAATTTTATTATTTTTAAAATCATTTATTTTGGTTTTTCTACTACTTGCACAAATACTGCATCGACGTTGAGAAATCATTAAAGGTAATTATATAATTACTAAAAATTAAAAATAAATTAATATAATAAGAATAATTTATTTATGTTCAAATTAAACTTCTATATCCATTCATAACTTATTTTTTATACCTATGACACAATATAAGTGAAATAAAAATCAAGAAAGTGACATTTTGTATTTATCATTTTCTTAAAATAATAAAACTGTTATAATCAAAGGAAAGTGGAAATAAATTGAAATATTTATATATAAGATTAATTTTATTGAAAAAAACTCATAAAATTTGATAAATTAAAGTTTTAGGGATATTTTTAGGCCTTATCGCATAGTTTTTACCCCATTTTACTAGTTTTACCCTTACTGAGGAGACAAATATTTAAAACAATTACTATTCATAATGACTAAAAATAAAAGAGAACTAATTAAAAAAAATTTAAACACATAATTTCAATTATGTAATCCATTTTTAGTACTTAATTTCTTTAAGTTCTAGAAATAAATCTTAATAAAAATGTATAAAACACAAAGAAATACATTTTTTAGAAAATTGGTTTTGTAAGCATAAAAATAAACTTATACAAAAATAAAATATAATATCGATTCTTAGGGAATTATTTATATTATTTTTAATAAAATTTATCTTATGTTACTTTAAAACCAAATTCAAAATATAATTTTTCTTTTAAATTACTTTATTTAAAGAAAAGATATGGCAGTTTTACAAAAAATTAGTATTTTTCACTATTCACTTAAAAAAGAAATGTTTTTAGAAAAAGTATAAAAAATTTAAATTTAGATAATATTAACAATATGATTTCAAAAATATTATTCATTATCTCAAATAAAATTTCTAGAAATTGTATAACTTAATTATTATGTCTGTATAAAAAATTCAATAAAAACCATTTTTGAAGAAAAAATATTTTTGAAGCATAAAGAAACTTTAATGAAAATTTCCAACATAGTTATAATGAATTAAAAAATAAATTTTCTTTATATAAAAACTTTACACAAATTTTTCATAATTTTTTATTCCTATTCATACCTCTAATTTAACAACTATGTTATAATGGTCACAATTAAATAATAATATTTTTATAGTATATCCTAGTTCACTTAAAGCTCGATGTTGCATGTTAAGAAATATATTGAGAATAATATTCTTTTAAACTATTTTTTGGGTAATAAACATGGTCACTTCCAATTGGATCTATTTTTACGACCCACTAAATTTAATCTCATTCTATGATGTACATAAATAAGATATTTAAGGAATAAGTCCATTTGAATAAATTTATCTCTATGTTTGTTTATACCGAATCAGAATTATCTTAAAATACATTGAAAAATAAAATGAAGAGAGAGGAAAATAAGGTAATAGAATTTTCAAATAAATATAAGGATCAACCACTAGTTGAATTTTTTCAATGTGGAATATGCTCTTTTGATGAAGCTACTATTAAAGATCCTTTTGATAATTCTAGTTCATGCTATGAAGATCATGAAAAGATCAAAATAGTGAAAGAATTTTAATACCCTATCAAAGATTTCTAAAGAATTTTTTTGATTAAGTTATTAAATACATAACTGGTTTTATTAAGGAAACTTTTTTTAGAAAATTCATAGTTAGAAGAAGAAGCTAATGTCATGGAGAATGCATTGGATAAACAGGTTGGAAGATGCAACACCCTCTCAAAACTAGTAAAGGAAAAATAAAAATCTGCCTTAATTTATAATAATTACATGTCTATTATTGATGAAAAAAATATAAATAATAGTTTTTTATAAGTAAATAGTGAAGGTTTTTGTTATTGAGGTATTCTATGCATTAGAGAAGATACATAAAATATTTATGAATATCAAGGAAACCCACTTAGATATAAAATAAAATAGAGTTAAAGAGATGAAGTTTTCCTTGGTGGATTCAAGAAATATGAATGAATAAATGTTATTAAATATATATAGAAAGTGTTAGTTCAATATGACCTCATTTTTTATTGAAAATAATTCTTTTAGTTTAAAGTGTCTTAAGCTATAATTGAAACTGAAGAATCTGGAAATTGTTAAGCATGAAACATCCCATGTTTCTGAGAAGAATATTGCTACCACACAAGTTTTTAAATTTATTTTTCCTCAAGAGTGAATAATATTATTTTTAAAGAGTTATTTATAAGTTTTTAGGTATATTTTACCACTAGAACATGGAAAAGTAACACCCATAGTCCAAAAGGACATGCATGAACTAAATTTATTTTACAAAACAGTGATAGAAAAAAAGTAAATTCTACAAAAATGTGGGTAAGAAAAAATATTTAATAATAATACTATGTAATAAAGGTTAGATTTGATAATAAATATAAAGAAATTTTTACAAAATAGATCCCAAAAAAGTGGTAAAATAACTCAAAAATAGTAAGGCTATCAAGAAGAAAATTTGTACATATTTCACCAATAAGAAAAAGAAAGTGGTTTGTAAGATATTGTTTTTTTCAGATGTTCAAGAATATGTCCATGGATTTATAGCACAAAATTTCAGTATATTTAATTTATATAATTCGTATATAAAGGGTGAGAAAAATTTAAATTGAGAAAAAACTTGTTATACAAAAGAAATAGTTTTCCTAGAAAAAGAATATTTTTGCATTGCAGAATAGATTTAAAAATTTAGAGAGGTATTATGATTCATAAAACATATATGGTCACACATATATTAGATAATTTTATGTTTCATCCTGATATAAATCTTTTAATATTTGAATAAGAGGCCACAATAATATATAGAAATAAAAAAATAATGAAACAAGTACTACATTGGGGAGTAATCAGGTGAAGAAAGATACTATGAGTGATACTCTTAAGAAGATAGTGAAAATGAATAACCAAGATTTCAAACCTATAATAATAAAGTAATTATATTTTGGTAAGGGAGGTCACTCCATATAATGTTTTAAATAATCCATGTAAACTAAAATAAAGAATGGGAAATCCAGAAATCCAAAAGATGATTGGAATGGTGGAATACATTATTGATGATGACATCGAGAGGCTACCTAAGAATGGTACCCTTAAATATAATTAAGTTCATGTGGAATGTGTAACATGGTAGACCATGTACCCACAAATTGCATGAATTAGATGCTTGGTCCAAAGGAGATCAATAATAACAAAAGAAAATCACCAACGTATTTTAATTATAAATCTATTGATATAAAGAAAAATTCAACATTAAATAAGGAGGTTCCTGATCCAAATAATATTTTGATTATATTTCCTAATCATCTGGAAGAATCATGAATGATAGAGGAAAAAATCAAAAACTAAAACTGTAATGCTATCTCAAGAAGAGATGCTGCACCATCTATGAAGAAAGCTATGAATGAAAAGGATACTATTATTACCAATGAAGTACAATTCAAGAAAGTAAAGAATGATTCAATCATGGATAAGGGTAGATATTTTAGATCTTAAAAGAAAAATAAAAATGAATTGAGAAGCATGTATTATCTCCAATTCTATAACTAAATAGAAGAATAAGAAATGACTTATTTCCAAACTTTTTGGATGTGTATCTTGAAAAATACTAATAAAAGGTTATGATAAAAGGAAATAATATAACAAATGATAAAATTTATTTACAAATGGAAAGACAACCCATTATGGTAGACTATTATTTTAATTGGAAACAATCACCAAATGGTATCAAGTTTTTAAATCTTATTTATAGAATAAAGTAACCATGGTGATAAAGTATAGAGTGTACCTATTAATGGGTAAAAACTGATGAAGTGAATGAGACCAAATATTTATTATTCTCTCAAAATATAGAAGCTAGATAACCCTAATAAATGATGAAGATTGAGGTACGATACCCACTTTATTAGTCTTTTTATAATATGTTCTTATTATAATCATCAAGGGGGGTCATTGGTCTAACAAATGGGGGAAGTAATTTAATTTCAATTAAAATTTATTATATTTTTGTTTAGATGAGTGAAGGTTCATATAAATTTATGAAAATATGATTTGTTTATCCCTAAAGAAATGATATTATGAGTTGGTATCATATAGTGGTTAGATTATGAAATAATTTTTTGTTTAAATTAATCAATAAATTTTCCACACTAGGTTTTACCATGTGTACTTTGAGTTGGTTGATTGATGAAACACTACTAAGGAACATGTAATTCCAAAAAAATTTAGGTGATGCTTATTATGATATTTAATTCTGATGGTCACTTTTAACTGGTGAGTAGTGACAAAATCTGAATTCATTATCTTATGGAATTGATGGAGATATTTTAGAACTAAGGAAGGATTTTCCATACTATGTCAAAGTTTTTTATTCACAAATTTTATCAATATTTATAATTTCTATTAGTATTTGGAAAATTACACCCTTTTCCCAATTGGAACTTTTTAGCAGTCATAAGAGAGAATATTTTTTCTAAAATTTTGAAGACTCAGTAAAGGTGGATTAGATGTTTAGTTGGTAAAATCCTTTATATAATATCATTATTAGGGAGAATAATTTTACATACCTTTTCATTCATTTTAAATTAAGGGTGGAATAATGAAATTGAATATTGATGTAAATGTGGAATTGAAAACAAATCCAAAAGGGGTGATCAATGTTCCCCTATATTGGTGATTTTATTTTTTCTCACTATCAATATCATTTTTCAAAAGTGATGAGTAGTGTGATGGATTGAGAATACAACCATTATAAGGACATTGGAGGTGTTTCTTGTATGGTTTAGGTAAACACATAAATTTTTATTTGGATATTGATGAATCCATCCATGTGAAAAATAAATGAGTAAGATAATATTATTTTTCTGAAGATATTATAAGTAAATATCTAAAGAATATGAAACATGAAATGATTAGAAGAATTTTTGAGAAGTCTAAGAGTATTTTTTAAGAGAATAATTTGTAAAAAAATCCTTATTTACTTAAGTATTTTTATTATAGGTAATAAAAAAAAGATCGAGGTCTCAGATATAGAATGATCATGGTGAATCATAGAGAGTAGAGGAGGAAACATGAATTAATGGTACATGAGGCATGAAAGGAGGAACATTGAGGGATAATAGTGATAATATAATCACATTAGGGGTGTAACATGAGTCTATAGGGTGGGCACCGACACCCCTTAGGCTTATTCTGGCAGTTATTAATCACATAGTGGCTTATTAAGAAGTGTTATAGAGTCTTTGTTTCTAATGTGGGATACTATTATGTGGATAACTATTAGTTATTCATTTAAATATACTGATATAACATGTGAACATTGTGTGTTACAAAAAAACATCACACAAGTCATATTCGACCTCACAATGTAGGGATTATGTGTATCCATTTTGTGTATACCACATTTTCCATCATCAAGATAAGTTTAAAGATGAACCATATGAGATTGTGAAAAGATCAATGAGATAGGACCAAGTTTTTTGGGGAGTTCTTCCATGAATAAAGATAATTCATTATAAAGGTGACAATGAAATGAAAAAACATGATTGATATAGGGACAATGCATGTGAAAGTTTAAATGAAAATGTATGATTGATCTAATGACCATCTGGTGATAGTCAACCCATTAAAACATACGATAAATCATTTTTTATGGTTGATTATCTTGAATCCTTATGGTCGATCATCCTTCATCATGTAGTTTATCTATTCATGCACAATTGAAAAACTGAGTTCCCATTAAACCATATGTTTGATCAAGTGACCTTGTTATCCACATGATCGATATATTTTTTACGGTCGATGGACTTACAAATGGTATCCATGGTTGGCTAGAATTTTATATGGTGTATCTCTACTCTCATTGTCTCTTGAGATTCTCTTCATGTTTTTATCTTTAGAATTATGTAGATATATCATAAGATACTAATTTTTATGAGTAGGAATTTTATCTATAGTGGTTATTATTTCATGATTATTTTGAGATTTTGAAGGTTCATGGATTTATTTTAGTCACAAAACCCTCAATGAATTGGTTTAAAAAAATATGATGATACTTATTGTACTAGAATTTGTGATAAATATAAAAGTAAGTGATATATGTTGAGATGAGGTTGAGCTAATTTATGAATGTGAAATTGATTTTAATTACTACACTGATATTTAATGAATCCATCAAGATATAAGATGATAAACCAAATCACATATGTAATGTTATATTTTTTATATAGTTATTGGAAATGTTTAATACAAAGTTTATTGAATATTAATATAAAGATTTTTCGAAGAAATAAGGTGTGGGTTTCTGAATATCATACAAGTTGAGAAAAACTGAGAGAGTTTAAGGGAGTTCCTAGAACCAAATTTTAAATATCACCTTCTATATATATTAGAGCTTGAGAATTCAATAATATCATCCAATATTGAGAGTTTTAAAAGAGTATATGATGAGATTCATTGGTTTCTATAATATTTAGAATATATCTTAAATGAGAAATTTTATAATTTAATTGATTAAATATGATGATTTCAAAAATATTTTTTGAGAAAGAAAGATGAGATAAGAGTTTGAGATAGAAATATTAGGAACTATCAAGGATACTGGAATACTCTATAATAGTTAATTTTTCTAGATATAAAAATGATACACAATTGAGAAAGAAAAATTAAGGTCATTCTTGTAATTGAACATGAGATAACCGTTGTAGGAAAAATGAATACGATGATCATGGGGACAACCATGTATGAAAATAGAGGAGGAATTAAATGAGATCATGGGAAAAAAATTAGTTGAGGAATATTTTTATTACAAATGGTTGGCCTAATTCTTGGTGAACTACATATTAAAATAATATGACGGAGAAAGAGAAAGTTTTTTTGGGACATATTGAAAATCGAGAGCTATGTACTGTGAAATATCTAAAATAACTCTCAAAGAATAAAAATGGGAAGGTACTGATCCATTTTTGAGGAGTTTGATCATATAGTTTTCAAATAAAAATTAAAAAGAATAGATTCTTATGATATCCATGGTTTCATAATCTTAATAAGAATAAAATAGATCAAGGTTGACCTGTTATGTATGGTTTCATTTCTTAGGGTCAAATATTTTTAAGAATAATGAGGAGATGCTAGGTATGAAGATCATATGAGATCAGTGTTGAGTAAGAAAAATAGGTGAGTAGATTCAATAAAAGCCTATGAATATGAGATATAGTAGTAACTAGTTTACAGAGTATTATTAGAGATATTCTGGAATTCAAAGTATGTGATATTGAGTTGAATGAGATCTGTCTTATTGATATAGAAGAATCCTATTTAGATGTATTGATCTACCTTTAAGAAGAAATTTAAAAACAATTGAATATATATGGTGGGAATCCATAGAACCTATATGACTCAAGTTACATAGGTATATCACAGTGTGACTCTGTGAACATAATGTAAAGTAGTTGGAAGATTTATTATGAGAAGTAGGTATTTGTAATTCCAGTGATACTATAATAATAAAGATGTGGGAAACACCACCCATTTTAATCAACATAAGATTATATTTTAGAATTATTGATTATGGAAAACAACCAATCAATTCAAGTTTTAGGGATTGTACCAAACCTTTAAAAAATACCACATCCTCTTTATTACTTTACTTTCATGCATACGATTGATTTTTTCTAGGTAAAACATTAATAGACACATTTTCACTAACCAACAACATAAGTGAAATTACATGTGGGGGTTAAAGATTCATAATTGAATTGGTAATTGGTTAAAAATTAGTCAATACATGATTCACAACACCTCTTAGGTGTTGATAAAAATCATATTGGTAACTTTAAATAGTAAATCTATTGGGTATACAACTATCTTTTAGTAAAACCATTAGAATATTTCCAAAAAAACTTTATGGGTTGAAATAATGTACTGGAATTTGAACCCATGATATGAAGATAAAACATAGAATACACACTATAAACATATCACTACATAACTACACACAACTTTCAGTTTAATACATACAAGAACTAACAAAAGAAAATTATTGAAAGAAAGATAAGAGGCATAAGAAAAATGAAAGTTTTATGTGCTTTAGTGTAACAACCTGATATTTTAAAAGAGGAAGATCATGTTCGATAGAATATATAACAAAAAACACCAATATTATGGGTGAATATAACACTATAAAACTTTATGATTTATTTATTTTTAAATAAATTCAATCACTTTGATAGCTTGCAAAATACAAAATCTCAAGTCTAAATGAACTGTAATATAGAATACTGTTATAACCTAGATGTTAAATAAGTAAGTAATAATAAGACTAAATGAACAATAAAGATTTTATGTTTTAAAAATTTATAAAATAAATTAAATGGTTATATATTTATTATAAATAAAATAATAATCATTTGAAATAAAAATAAATGTTTTTTGAAAAATAGATTTTTTTTTCTTCTGAAATTCACTTTCGTCGTGCCTTGTGTACATATTTTAAAATTATTTTTCAATAGTTTTATAAAATTTATTTGGAAAAATAAAATTAGTTTTTTAAATCTATACGTAAAAATTATCTTTGTGTAAATTTTTTATAATTTTCTAAAAATATTAATTTTTTGATTAAATAGTGAAAATTACATATTTTTATTGAAAATAACTTTTTATTTAAATTGTATTCAAAGTTAAATTATATTTTAAATTGAATTTAATGTAAAATTAGTGCAATTATATTACAATTTAACTAATTTAGGCCATTTTAATCAATATCATATTGAATTATGATATAATTTTTTTAATATTTTGAAAGATTTTCTAAAAAAAACCATTTTTTCGACTCGTCCATGTGTTTAATTTTGATTTTTATTATAATACTTATATGAACCGGATTTATAAAAATGGATTCCATATTTAAAATAATCATAATTTATATTATGTAATAATTCAAACTTAATTTTTTTCCATAATTAATTATAGAAATAATAAAAATTAATTAATGAGATTAAGGTAAAAATAAGTTTATCGGGGTGTCAAACTGAAAAGATAAGGGTTAAAAATGACCCAGAAATTATCTAATTCATAATTTATGGTCATATTTAGAACTTATATATTATAATTCTCTAAAATTTTACATTTTACAGCCTTGTTTCATGAGAAAAATATGTGTGGAATTCTTTCTTTTCAAAAATTCCAAGTGTGTCCTCTCCCTACTTATAAAAGGCTACCCTATTTCCTCTCTTATTCACAATTACAAAACCCAAAGGTTAGGAAAATAATTGAACAAATAAATAAATTAATTCCATACCCTAATCCTATAAGTCATGTTTTTATCAAAAATCCAACTTAGAAATTCTTTTGGTGCAAACCTAAAGAAGTTGTTTGAAGAAGAGGTAACGTCCTTAACCGGGCATTTATTTTATTTATTCTTTCACTTCCATAAAATATTATTAAAACTTTATAATATAATAACAATAGTATATTGAACTTAAAGATATGTTTTATGTTAAATTCATGACATAAAACCGTCTCATCCCCCCTAAAACAGGAAACAAAACCGTTGATCATGTGTACGAAGGACTACCGCCACACGAATCGACGTAATTCGTTTTCCATAAATGCTTATAAAGGATGAATATAATGATGTATTTAATGTTTATATATTATATTTATGATATAGTTATAATTATGGAATTATAATATCACATACTTCTTACTTTCCATTCTATAGAGAATATGATAACGTCGCTCGTGTGTACAGTGGACTATCACCTCATGAAGTGATGTGATTTGTTTTTAACTTAAGATTTAAATGAAAGTTAATAAGGATTAATTTTAAGTTTATATATGATATTAATGACATATTAATAATTTTATAAGATAAATATATCATATTCTTTCTTACATCACCATATATTGAATAAATTATAACGTCGTTCGTGTTTATGGAAAAATACTGTCTCACGAAACGATATGATTCGTTTTTATTACCGCATAAAATTAATGGAATATTTAAAAGGATTTAAAGAAATAATATTATATTTATGCTATATTTATCATTATTTAAGGATAAAATAACACCAACCTTCTTTCTATCATGATCGTTGAAAAATGGAAAAATTATTCATGCATACATACAACCTACCGTCTCCATGATTGTAATGTAGTTCATTTTTCATAACCATATTTCATGGTCAGTTTAAAAAGTATAATTTATGTATAAAATTTTTAAATATTTCATTATTAACATTATATTGGTGATTAAATAATAATATGTTTGTCCTTAGTCAACTTACCAAAGTGATTTTGGACATATGATCCATTTATCATTAAAACATCCGATATGAAATTAATTGGTTATGTAATTGAATATGACCTGGTAAGAAATAAAATAAAATAATAATAAAATTTTATTAATAAATTAAATAATTAACATAATTTTATTATTCGGGAAGATAAGGAACACACATGATGATTCAGGATTGAGGTAAGGGTTTCCATCTCAGAACTTCCTTCTTTAAGACAAATGTTCTTTTATACACCTAATTTTTTTAATGGTTTATATGCTACCCCTTTACATATTATATCATTAATAATTCATAATTAATGATACTTTAAGTTAAAATTCTTTTAATTTAATAATAGGAGTTATGATTCAAAAGTTACCAAAGTGATAAGGGTTTATGCTTCAATCTCATTTTAATTGGGATTTTTTATGCTTGAATTTCCATTATTGAAAATTATTTGATCATTTCCTAATAAAACACTTCCATTTTATTATCCTCTATTTATTATATTTATTTTCATGTAATATTACCATTTCCACTCTTTTTTACTTAAAAATATTAAAAAAATGTTTATTAAGGAAAATCAACTTTATTATTCTCTTTGATTAAAAAATTTTTTTCTTCCAAATCCATGTTTTCTAAAACAATTTTCAAAAATATTTTTTTATATTTTAAAAATTATTTATTAAATAAATTTTTACTCATTATGGTATTTTTATTAATTTTTTTGAAATAAATCCTCCTATTGTTTTTCAAATAAGGTATCTTTTATCTTTTCTTACAAATGTTTTGAAAGAATCTTTGTTTTAAAATGTATAACATGAATGGTATTTTATACCATTATAACCATTATTTTCCTTTATTATTAATTCATAAGTATCCATGGTTATTTTCAAAGAAAATTATTTCCCCAATATTTTTTGAGTTTATTTTTTCAAAAGTGATTTTAAAAGTTTAAGAGCTATTTTTCTCGAGAACATTTTAAATATTTTTAAAAATATTTTCATCAACAAAAACAACCTTTTAAATTATGGATTGATTCTAAATTATATATATATATATTTCTCTTCCATATATACCTATATTATTTTTCCTTACCTTAATGGGGGTAATAAATGACTTATGTTCATCTCTCAAATGATTTCATTATGAAATTTCATTTGATAATAAATTTTGAATTCATCAACCATATTTTCCAATTCATGAAATGAAATTTTAGTGTTATTTCTATTTATCATAATCTTAGATGAGTCAGTGAGTTCATTAAGATTTTTTAGGATATCCATATCTTTAGAATTTTTAAATACTAGTTCTTTCACCTTAGAGTAATTGTTCCATGAATTGAAAAAAATTCATTTGAAAACATCATGGATTTTTTTAGTTTTTATTTTTATAAATGAAATAAAATCTATCGGAAACATGAAAATAAAAAAAGATAAAGAAACTAGTAATTTGATTCCTAATAATGACACCAGTTTTGAATGCACTCTTGTTACAGGGCATGGAAAAAATAAATTATTTTCTTAGTATAGCTTAGTGGCTGACTAGGGTCATCTCACTTGAGGAGCTTCTCAGTTTGTTCACATAATTTATCCAAATCACCTAAACTATTTATTTTTATTTTTATTATTATTTTATGAAAATAATGATATTTCTTTGGGGTTTTTGATTAGTTTTTAAGACATTGAAATGACATATAAAAATTTAAACTAGCATGAAATCAAAACTGATTGAAATTAGAAAGGTTTTGGGTTCAATTTTGGGTTCAATCATTATTATCCTTTATTTATTTGATTTTAGATGGATAATCTAGTCATAAAATATCATGATGAATTATAATTATTTATATATATATAAATTATGGAATTTTTTAATGCATAGTAAATCTCAAGTACACCTCCTCTTATAATCATGGTTTATGAAACACCTTGTTCTAAGGTGTTATACATTCTAAGAACCAGATCAATTAATGTCATTTCATTCATTGACTCACTCAAATCCATCACGTGAACAATTATCCAACGAAGAGAGGAAAAATCATTAAAAAAATAGATTTAGTTTCATGCCATGGAGGATAGTTACCATACCAGGGACATTTGTCTCACCCATGCATGTTACTCATATCTACCACAAAATAAAAATCAAATTTAAGAAAAAAAATTCAAAAACAACTTGACCTTCCTTATGACAACCCTCAGGTAAACCTCCCATTATCGGGAGTAAGATATCACTTTAGTGGATGGAAGAATAAGATAATAGAATTAAAAATAATATATAAAAAAAGAATTAGAATAAAAATAAAACGAAGAATGGTGGATGAGAGAAAGAAGAGAGAGAGAGATATGGAGAAAAGAATAAAATAAAATTATTAGAGAAAGAGGGATAAGGAAGAATAAAATAATAAAATAATTTAATATTATAAAATAAAAATAAGAATTTTAAGATAATAATAATATAAAAATAAGAAGATGAAGAAGAATAAAGGGAATAGAAGAATAATAATGATGTTGGTATGAAAAAAATTATAAAAACCATGGATGAATTTATTTAATTAACTAAATAAAATTTACATTAAACTAAAAATAAAAAAAATTAGAAAAAATTGAAAATAAAAAACAATGGCAGGAGCCAGATTTCAGAATTCTCCCTTGTCATTTTGATCCTCCTACTGTGTCAACTTGGGAATTCTTTTATAGGCACAAAAACATACCTCAAAATCCTAAAATATTTAAAATAAATCTACCATATTAAATTCCCATGAGACCCTGGATAATTTGAAATCAATCAAGGATCTCAGGAATGAATCATCAGAGGTAGAAGTGTGGATCTGTAGAAATCATGTAAGAGATCACACATGTAACCAAGATTTGAACCTAGCATGAATAGATTTGGGACGTGTAAAATCCATATGGTTGGTGAGGTAATGAGAGATTGGAGCTCGGTGGGCATGGAAGCTAGCTTTTATTGGGGATGGTGGCTCGAGCTTGAGAGTGGTGGTGGTGGTGGTGGCCTGTATGGGATTGGGTTTGATGTTCAATAGTGGAAGCCATGTAACCCTCTTCCTCTAACCTTCTAAGTGGCCAAAGGAACTTGAATTTTTCTTCATGGGGGATTGAACAGGTCCTAGAAGGTGGTATAGGTAATCTCGGCCTTTGACATGGTGACATGCATTGAGCCCATGATTTAGAGGGATGCTACCATGGAATTTTATCAGTGAAGTAGAGGAAACCATTGAAATGAAGTAGAGGATCCATAACAGAGATGATGATATAAGGTGGTGGAAAAGCTTACACATGGAAGTAGATAATGAAGCGATGATGGTGGACTCCCTTAACACCTTTGGAATTCATAGTGGTCATAGGAGACTTGAATAGTCATCATGGTGGTCATCTAGGACTTCAGAGTAGATTCATGGTTGTGTAAGGATTTAGTAGTGAATATGGAGCTTGATTTGAGCTTCTATGGTGGCGGTTATGGTGGGTATTAGTGAGTTTCAGTGGGCGGCGATGAAATGTGGAAGAGCCGAGGTGGCATGAGGCAGAGAGTGGAGGCAGAGCAGAGGAGCACAACAAAGCATCAATCCTACTTCGAAATAGGTGTGTGATGGGAGATCCATTATAATACAAGGTGCAGGAGGCATCAATATGATGACTAATTCAAGGATGGACTCCTAGTTTCACTTTTACACGCAATAGGTGCACACTGTGCCCATGCAAACCTTTGTCCCACCGCTAATCACTGTGGGGTTCATCATCCGTGGCCCACTTCTGCATGAGGATTCATAACCTGTGTACATTTATCCAGCCTGAGCTATCTCTCCTACAGCCCTACTTGGCTGGCTAGCCTCTAGTGGGATGGATAAGTGGCTGTAGGGTTGTGGTTGAGGGCTGGCTTGGATGGACCCCTAATTTTTGTTAAACACCTAAGAAATTGTAAACACACAAGTAAAAAATTTTATCTTAAAAAAAGTATCAAACAAAACCACAATATATTTTCTAAAAAAATAATCCATTAAAACCCCATTTAAATCCACTTTCATTCTAGATTAACAATTTCCCAGTTTCTAGAAATCATTGAAATATAAGGGAATTATCATTGAAAAACATTAAAAAATCGTTGAAATTTGTTTAAAAATATACAAAAAAATGAATCTATCATACATAAACCTCCTTTTCAACTCTAAGAAGGCCTCTTCATGATATTTTGTCTATTAAAACTTGAATCCCTTCTTAGTTATCATGGTGATAGGTGTTTTAGTGGAGAAAAGTTTAGAATAAACCTCCCGTAGTACCCAACCAAACTAAGGAAACTCTAAATCTAGAACACATTCCTCAGCCATACCCAAGAAATAAATACTTCTAACTTATCTGGATTAAAATATATTCCTACTTGAAAAAACACATGCTTAAGAAAATAAACCTCCTGTATCATAAAACCAATCTTTAATAACTTGGCATAAGGTTTATGTGCTTGAAGCATACTCAATATGATCTAAAGGTTTCTAGCATGTGATTCTAATGTCTTGGAATATATATAGATTTCATTAATGAGTACAATGACAACATGGTAAAATTATGGGTAAAATATATTATTTATGAGAGTAATGAACATTGGTAGATCATTTTTCAGTCTAAAATACATAATTTAATACTCATAAAAACCATATCTACTCCTAAAAATTTCATATGGAATGTATTACCCTTTGATAAAATGCTGATAGTAACCAAAACACTTATCAATCTTTGAAAACCACTAGTTTTCCCTTAACTGATCGAATATGTCATCAATCCTTGGAAACATGTTCATTTTTTTCATAGTTATTTGGTTCAACTTCTTATATTACACACAAATCCAAAGACTATCATATGAATTCTTATCAAACAAAACTAGATTATAATAAGGGGAATTTCTCAATTTGATGAAGCATTTATCTTCAAGATATTAAAGCTGTATGTTGATCTCTTTCAACTCATTTGGTAAAATGTGATATAGTGGAATTGATATTGGTCACACACTAAACATGATATTGGTTTCAAAAATCAACTCCCATGTCTAGAGGTAACCTTGTTAAATATTCTAAAAAGACATATTGTTACATGTCTACCATAGGAGTAAAAGAGGAAGGAGTCATTTTATGATCCACTGTAAGGATCATTCCATCCACTCATACTAAAAAGAATTTTCTTTGATGAGAATGTTGTCCCACTATACCTAATTTTGTGTCCCATTCACTGATCAACATGATTTTATCCCCTTTATATAATGTAAAAGTCACTCATCTATGATAATAATCAATGTGTGCATGGTAGTTGGTCAACCAATCCAATCTAAGGATCACATAAAAACCTGACATATCCAAAATTGTGAAGCTCGACACATGTTTAAAACCAACATTCAACATAAAAAATTATGGATTGATATTAATATGATCCAATTTTGTTCCCAAGGGTGTATTGATAGATAAAAAATAAGAAGATAAATTAATAGGTTACTCTAAACCATCAACCAATTGATCATATATTAATGAATTAGATGTGCTTGTATAAAAAAAAGAAATAGAGAGTAAAAAAGAGATCACGATTTTACCTCTATTTGTTAAAGGTCCCTATAAACCATTAACCAAAGCCTAATCAACTATATAAACCTTTCTAAAAACCAATCCATGATGACCTAGAGGCTTATGAGTCACTGATTCATTGACCCTTGTGGGATATGCTCTCACTATTGAGGTACTCCACCCACTTCTTGGTCTAACCTTACTGTAAGATTTTATAAATCCTTAGTACAAAATCACTCCAAATAACTTTTTTTCCACATTAGTGACTAGTCATGGGATAACCTGGAGAGTCCTTGAGATAGTTTCCCTTTTCCCACCTTTATAGAACCTATTTGAGGTATCTACCATATAGGGAGTCAAAGAACCTATGCTCTTCTCTAATTGTGGAATACTACCTTAGAATATATCCTCTAACATCATTTTTTCCTAGAATAAGTAACTAAGATTTCACTAGTGAAAACACTAGTAGATACCCTAATAGCTATAATAATAACTGCAAATATGTCTTCCTTGATGTCCTTATCTATCACTAGAGCCTTATGAAACACTAAAACATAGGTCATCATATCAAAGTTCTTGATTTTGCGTATCAGCTCGGGATGAAGGATGATCTTGAACTTCCAAGATTTATGCACTTTATTCATTGATAGAAGAGGATAAAATTGAACCAAATATGTGAATCACACTGAATATAAAGACACAAACATTTTCCCCTACTAAATCTCCATGAAGTCCTTTCCATAGTATAACTTTATCACATTAGAGAAAAAATCCTTGAAGAAGAGGTCCTTGAAGGCTACCCATATCAAACCTTAAAATATACTAGCCTAAAGAAAATTGTCCTACTACCATAAAAAAAATTCCTTGAGAATAAAGGTTGCAAGCTTTACCTTTTAATCCTTGGAGATATTCATCATATAGAATATCCTCTCAATGAATCATATCCAATACTCTAATCTTGGGGGTCTCTAGTTCCCTGGAAGGCTAGGGGATGTGTAAGTTTGAAGTCATGAGTGTAATTGACCATCATAATCCCACCTCTATGGGCACCTCTACCTTGATAAATTATTACTCAGAAGAGTCCCAACTTGAATGGTTCTATATTGTGATCTGCTAGAGTATCCATGAGAGCATGATCAGTTGTATCCTCCTATAAAAAAGGTGGTGAAATTGTGACCCCCCCATGGAAGCATTATGATCATATATCATAATCAGTTTCTCAAGATGTCTATAAGGAGGAATTTTCTGAAATTATTGACCAAGCCTTTAGATCAATCCAACATCTAAACTAAGAATATTGATAATAGATAATAGGTAAACACAAGGTTTTACAACAAGGTTCAACCTAAGAGGATACCCAAAAAAATAATTCATAACCCCATAAGTACTACCCCTAGCCCAATCCAAGCCTCTAGAACCTACACATTAGTCTTAACCATTTAGATACACTAAATTATATAATACTTTGGTTGGAATTAAATAACGGAATAAAAAATTCACTAAAAGAAAATACTATAAATTTTAATAGGAATTTAATTATTTTGGATCTATATTTGAAATGAAATAAGAATATGGCATGTGATCCTATATGATTAGGCATGAGGCATACATGCACACTAAATCCCACAAATATTTATAACAAAACCATGTGTATCACCCAATATGAATTTAAATCAAAGGTAACATCTAACAAAAAGAACATAAAATCCCATTTTCATATAACTTTAGAGGTCCACTATAAACTGGTTCCATTAAACTGACACTGTAACATCCCAGGTTTTTGATGGGTCTGAATTCCTCAACTTGTTTGAATTTTTGAGTTTGGTGAGAGTATAAACTTTTCTTTTGATCATTGGAACCTAATTCTAGGAGTTTGGTTGAAGAAAAACCTTGTTTTTAGGTAGATTTTAATTCATATAAAGTGATTCAGAGTTGTGGATGAGTTTTGGGTACATTGGACCCCAAAAAATCTATTTTTTGAAATCATATATAGAGTTGCATGATTTGGAGTAATCATGCGGCATTCCGGGAGTAACCGTGTGGCCCACTAATTGCACTGGACTTGGTTTTTCAAATCTTGCAGGCGGGGATGCATGAATGTAAGATAACTCTACAATTTTTAATAGAGGGAATCCACATGGTCTACACATGGTTTAAAAAACTGTGCACTTAACCATGTGTAGTGTATTTCTTGGACAGTATCCACCACATGGTTGGCGCACTGTTAGCCAAACCATGCGAGCCATTTATTTGGGTGAAATTACCATACTAACCTCCTCCCTTTATCTTGTTTTCCTCCCCTTTATCTACCATTTCCGATCCAGCATAGGGGTCCTCCTTTATTTCTATCCCACAAAGGCTTTGAGCCACCTTCTTCATTTGAGATCCAATTCAAATTTTTTCAGTCTTGTTGGAAGCGCATTGGTAAGGGATTTAATCATCTTGTTTCTATTTATCTTTTATCTCACCACACAGAATTCTAAATTCTTTTGATTTATTTTTCCCTATTTTTAGGGAGTTTGTCAAAAACTATGATTTCTCTCAATTCAGCTTGATTTAGTGACCAATATCAGATGAGTAAGTTCCTACTAACCTAAGGTAGGTGATACCTAGATTTATCCTTTATTTTATGTGGGTTTTTCTTGAATTCCAAATACACTTGGAGTGTATGACCATGTGAGACCCCTAATAAATAAATTTATTGTTTTAAATTAATAAAGTGATTCCATGGGATGTTATTGGGTATTACCTAGTTAAATTTTACATTATAAGCATGGTAAGGGGTTTTGGACAACTTGAATAGTTAGAGATGGGCGTGTATTTTAAATTAATTAAATTATTTATATTGATTGATTAGTTCCTTGGGTAATTGATGGTTTAGGACTAAGGATTGAGGTGATTCTGATCACCTAGATTGAGATGATATGGTCATTAGGATGAGGACCTAGAATGAGATACTTGGGGTGATGATAATCACTAGTTTGAGGCAATATGGTCATCGATTTGAGGCAATGAGGTATTCAAGATGAGGGAAGGTCCTATGTGACTTGAGATGGTGTTGACAATTGGGATTTAGCTTCACAGTCATAGGGGAATGAGGTGCCAAATGATGTGGCTCTGGTTGTTTAGTGATTTCCATGCACTGTTGTTGGTAAATGTGTTGTTGGAGTCATATACACATAGATAAGACTCAGTCGAGGTGGTGTATACCACTCATTGTGGGTGGATCCCCCCATAGATTATGTGGATTAGGGGATGGTGTTGAACATCAAATATTTTGGGGGTGATCACTATAGAAAACCACATAGATGGTGATGGATCATCAGTTGATGGTGTTTAGACCATCGGTTGGGGGATGAGACTCACTGTTACACTTGAGGCTGCTGATCCGGAATATTGGGAGGACAAATATCACTATTCCTTGGGACGTCTTTTGTTGAGTCGATAATACTTATTTATTGTAGAATAGATATCATTGTGTCTCAGGATGTCAGAATATTGATCCGATGTGGACTTTTGAGTAGAGGTCTAAGGGATTAGTTACTTATTGATTATGTGTTCTTTTATGATGATGGATATTCAACTAAGGGAACGAAGTGCTAGAGGCATGTTTATGGGTGGAACTTGAGGGTTCACCAGATATGATATTTCATCTAGGGATGACTTGGGAACTAATACATGGATCCTGAATACTAAAAATATATATACGAAGACAAATACTATTATATATATATATATATATATATATATTTGGGGGCATATATTTAGTGTTATACCGGTGATGGTCGAAGTAGGTAAAATGCTCACTTGTGGCATTTGTGCACAAGTGGAGCGGGTTGTTTATTTAAATGTGTGTGCATTTCATTTTTACTTATATTTAGTATACACCTACATAATTATGGTTATAAGATTGGCACATATTGGTGGTGTCCTATTGATTTCATTCTCATACCCTACATATGAACCTCGGGATGCATGTAGATTTTATGTCTTTTAGATAAGGTAAGGGACTAGGCTTAGGATCTAGACCTTAGTGGCCAATGATATACCTTTTTCATGTGATTGATAGCATTGAACCATGGTGGTTCTTACATCATGTTTTAGTTTTCTTTTTAGTTATTTCATGCCTTATATGTATGTACTAGTATGGTCAGCCTTGAGCGACCCTAATTATTTGTCTTTTATTACTTGCTAAGACATGTTTTGTTTTCAAATGTTATTGTTATTTTGACATGGTTTCAATATTATTCTACTGAGTTTCAACATTCCTTTTGTTGTGTTATGATCCTTCTTGTGTTATATATACATATGCATTATTTTTTTATCAACACCAAAGGGTATAGTCTCCCCACTATCACATAATTAGACCTAAACTACTAGTTAGAAGACTTTCACAAATAGGGAGGTGTTCCTAAGGCTTTGTGGACATCCAGCCGAAAGCACTGCTTGAGTGGAAATTGAGTTGGGATGTTAAAAATGGTCTCATAGTGGGTTATTTCTTGGTGTTTACTTGTATTATCACAAGATCTGGGTATAAAATGGTAACTGAATTCTATTGGTTACAAATTGTATCAAAGATTTGGTCTTACTATTTGGGATATGGTATACCAAATGCTACGATGTAGTTAGAACTGGTTAAAGTGATTGGGTTTGGGTGCCTACAGACCCTTTCACAAGGGATATACCAAGTTTCTAGGGGTGTAAAATTTATGTTCTATTGTGTTATTTTACTATTTATTTAATTTCTACCTTGAGTGGCACACTTGGGTGTGTGATTTTATCTTTTATATAGTTTATGCCTTGGTATGATATGGAAAGTGAGGATTATCTATGCATCATGATAGGAACTTAGGAACATATAATGTATGTTTTTCTTTAGATAATCTTTGGGAACCTAGAATGCACTAAGAGGGGTTTTTATTTTAAAAATGTTGATAAAGAAGCCAAAAAATGTTTTCTTACTTAGAATATTTAGTGGAATTATACTCATATATCCCAGGTATGTGGTTCCTAATGAGATCATATGTGATGCTATGATATTGTATATGCATGTGATATAAGGTCCTCACCTTGATATGGGTAGGTAGGGATAATAAAAAGGAGGTGAGTTGTTTAAAGTGTCAGTAATGAAGCTAAATAGTGTTTTCATGTATATCCTCTTTATTGGAATTATACTAGACTACCCCAGATTGATATACATAATATGTGATGCATGACTCTGTTATGGGAAGGTAGGAGGGCCATCAGTCCAAATTATGAGCGATTTATAACTCTATAATGGGTAGGTCGGGGGCTATGAGGCTAGAAGATACTTGATACCTAAATCTGATATTAGTAGGTAAGGGGCCATATAGATGGAAGTCTTGTGACCTAGGTATAGTAGGGGAGTGTAAGGGTGGTGAGATGTGATGCCTTTTACAAATTTCCCTATCTAATATATATGTATGATTGTTATGGATGTTTAACAGGTATTGGTCATCAACATTATTCCACCTAGATATGATTTAGTGGAGTATTAAGAGGGTAGATATTTTTTATCGCATGAGCATTCACAAGATGAGGCCCCTGAGGGTCGGGATAAGGCCCTAGAGGGTTGGGATGATCATAATACATAGGTAAAGGCTTCATTACAAGAGGGGTATATATAGAAGATGGAATACTTTGGTCCATGGTTAGATGATTAGCTCAGGGTGACCTTGGTTTGGGTTATACAGGGTATTGATTGGGGAGATAAGGGAGCTGATGTAAGAACCCAGGTTTTTAGAATGGGTCAAAATCCTGACCCTGTTTAAATTTTTGACTTGTTTATGAGGAAAATGGAGAAAATGGGCAGTTTCTGGAAATTTCCAGACCACACGCTGTGTCCTTTAAGTACACGCCGTGTATGTATAGGTGAGTGACTGACCATGTGCTCTCCGAGTACATGCTGTGTGATGGCCGTGTAGAAATTTCTAAACACACGGCATGTCGTTTTGTGACATTCCGTGTACCCCCGACCATGTGGTGGATATACATGGTGTGTAGGCCTGTTGGCAGGGGATAATCATTGAAACCAAGTACACGTCGTGTTCCCTTTGGACATGCCATGTAGTCTAGCTGTGTATGAGGGATATACATGGCGTGTGGGTAAGTCGGCGAGGAAGAGAAGGGAAACCAAGTACACACTGTGTACCCATAGGTACACGTCGTGTACTCATGTCGGCAGGTTCTAGAAAAAAAGTTGGCAGAATTCCAGCCACTAAATGAACAATTAAATGATATACATGCCATGTAGTCCTAAAGTACATGCCGTGTAGTTTTTTTGCGTTAAAATGGGCAGTAGCCTTGTATTGAGGCACAACCTCATATGCTCTTCCTGGTTTTGCAAACCAAGCTAGCCGAAACCTATTTCTTCTCCCGATCATCCATCCAAGACCCGATTCAAACATCGATTATTCCATCGGAACCCCCTCAGTAAGGCCTCGATTCCTCTTGAGACGTTTTGTCTGATTTTTGTTCTAGAACAACTTATAGGGGTTTGAGCGATTTGGATTCTTTTGTAGATATACCATGTTTTAGACCGAATTGGAGGCTGTTACCGGAGAAGTAGAATCGAATGAGTCTTAGGTAGGTGGTTCATACCTCTTTTTGTGTTTTTGTGGTCTTTGGGTAACGCGGCCTTCGGCGCATTTTTGTGTATTTTGAGTAGGACCCGTTTTATCTGATGTTTCATATTGAATTGACTGTTGGACCTATGGGATGCCTTTGGGTATGCCCTGTTACTAGTTTTTCTTGAGTGGGGCCAGGTGAGGGGCCGTTGCTCATCGGGGCAATTTGGATGGGGATGCCAAAATGGTTTAACTTGCACTATTAATGTTTTGAAATGTTGAGTTTAATTTATTAAGCCTGCTGTAAATTGTTAGAGGCATTTAAGACCTCGGTGCTGTTGACTGATAACCGTTGGGTTAGGGAAATTCTATTGTTGAATGTTTTGCCTGTTTTTGTGTCTTGTTTAAATTTTTTATATATGCAATTGATGAATTTCACATGCTGGACACTTTGGGTTTTGTTGGGCATGGCCCGAATATTCTTGAGTGATGCTGATCACAGGCTGGGCTTGGCCTAGGTTACGTTGGGTGGTTTTGACCACGGGATTGGGTGCCATGGATGTCAGTTTGAGGCAGGATGACTGTCAGGTTGGGCATGGCCCGGGTTACTAGGATGGTGATGCCATCGGACTTGAGCGAGATGGCTGCAGGGACATGAGGTGTCAGATATGTGGTGGCTTGGGTACTATTTTGGTGATTACCGCTCACCCAGACTTTGAGTAGTGTGCACACAAAGATACTCTGTGATGAGGTGGTTTTGACCACTCGTATGGGTAGAGGCCCCCATAGTTGTGGTTTAGGTATTTTTTTGGGGGTGCTTGCCGTAAGAAGCCACGTGGAAGGTGAGGAGCCTTCGAGGGGTATTATCGAGACTATTGGTTTGGGGGATGAGGCTCGCCATTATTTGAGGGAAGATATTGCTATCCCTCTGGATACTTTGTTTGAGGGAAGACATCGCTGTCCCTCTGGATATTTATTTGAGGGAACACATCACTGTCCCTCCGGTTATTATCTGAGGATAGACATCGTTGTTCCTCCAGGTTACTCCTTGGGTATGCCTTCGGGATGTCGGTACTTGAGACATGTGGTGTGAGGGGAACATGGTGCCGAGTTACGTGACAGAGATTCCGGCATTGGCCGAAGCAGGTGACACTCCGTGGTGGCTGCTGAGTACCAGTGGAGTTAGTGTTTATTTGTGCATTGTACTGTTTATTTATTTCCTTATAAATTCATGATTTCTTAAACACTTATATTAGGTACGTACCATTGGGTGGTATCCTACTGATATTTTTCTCACACCATGCATGGGCCCTCCGGGACACGTGTAGACTTTATGGATTTACGTGCAGGAAGGAGGCCAGCTTCAGGAGATGGACTATGATAGTTGTTTCATGGAGTTGGTATGGACCTTGAGGTCTTACCTAACTGGGGTTTACTTTGATTTGTTTAATTTCCTGTTTTAGCATACTTGTTTGGTAGCTACTGTTGGTTAGCCATTGGTGCCCCTTTTGTTTAGTGACTTGCTATGGATGCATGTTTGGTTTGTTTAGTAGTTACTTGTGATTAGCATGTTGTTGTGTTAATTTCCACTACTGTTGTTTATATTGTATTACTTCTGCTGTTTGTTGATATTGATTGTACTTCCGCTCGGTGGGTTTGGTTTGAGTCTGCTGAGTCTTTTATTCCACTGCATCTTTATTGTTATACTCTGACCAATACCGTTATTATTATTCTTAGAGAGGGTATAACCTCCACACTATACCTATTAGACCCTAGATGCTAGTCGGAAGCCTTTGGCATTCGGGGAGGTCGCCTAAGGTAGTAAAACCTGACCCATTTAGCACTGTTCGGGTGGCTGTTCGGGTCCAAGATGTTACAAAGTGGTATCAGAGGAGTTCTTGACAAGGATTTAGTAGTAGTGTTTTTCTGGATAATAATGAGATTGAGACTTCTCTTTTATTTATACTAGTTTTACTATTTGGGATATGGTATAATGGAGATAGGATGTTACTGGAAACTGGGTTTCTAACTTGTGCTTGGGTGCCTGCAGCCCCAGGTACGAGGGATGGACCAAGTTACCTTTATTGGGAATTTCTGTTTTCTTTTTGCTCAGATTACAGTTTATATGATTTCCACCTGGGTGGATCACTTGATGTGTGATGTTGTTAATTGT
The DNA here is from genome assembly GCA_963277665.1 of Viscum album. NCBI lineage: Eukaryota > Viridiplantae > Streptophyta > Magnoliopsida > Santalales > Viscaceae > Viscum > Viscum album. The sequence goes on from OY728159.1 coordinate 1,649,550,741, forward strand.
GATATGTGACCCTTGAACCGGTGCGGTAAGAGAGAATTGGACCTTGGCCCGGTATGGAAAGGCTTGTTTGCTTGGCTTTTGATAGGAACATTTTAGGGTATTTCAATTTCATAATTGCATGTATGATTCGTGAAGTGATAATGCCATGTGAAGGAAATGTGAATTTCCATGCTTACTATTCTTTTGAAATGTGAATAGGTGAAATTCCTGATAAAATTTCTTGTATATTGAAATGTGTTATGACATGCTTTGTATATATTGTAAATTGCATGTGGCAGGGTATTTGGGTCTGGCTCTTGTATGAGCAGACAGGTACTATCGGTTGAGGTGATTTTTATCACCAGGATTGGGCAACTCGGTCATCAGTTGAGGCAACGTTGGTTGTCGGGATGGGCATAGCCAGCGACACTTTTGATACTTGGTCCTGCTAGGGGCGGGTAAGGAGGCCATGAGGCCAGGATGCCATGGGGAATGGGTTCAAGTGGGGGAGAGTAAGGGTAGTAGTTGTGCACTTACTTTTACTACTTTTCTTATCTGCGTTGAATATATATATATTGTTATATATATGGGTTGTCTGACCATTTATGGTATTCAGCGGGTTCCTCCTACACGTCTTGATGGAGTGATAAGCGGGAGATGATACAGTGCCGTAGGTGCAGGATAAGGTTCAGGATTCAGTACAGGCAGAGCACGAGCCCCAGGTACACGCTCAGGGATAGGAGTAGGTCCAGGATTCAGTGCAGGAAGGACAACAACCAGGTTTGGTAGCGTTTGGACCTTGGCTTGACGAGCAGCTCCGAGCTAGCCTGGTACGTGTCTTGTAAGGGATCGAAAGTGGTGCAGAAGATCTATTTGGACTGACTAGATGTTATTTAGTGGGTTTGTCACCATATCAGGTGCGTGATATATTTTTTATATATATATGTATGAGGTTCCTTGGGCATCAGGGCCTCGAGGATGCAGGTTAGTTGAGGTTTTGTGGGCATCGGGGCATCGAGGATGATGGTTACTTGAGGTGCTAGGCACCAGAACCTCGTGGAGGCGGACAACGATGCAGTGAAGGATATGTTGGGTGTTGGGAGTGACACGTGAGGACCAATGAGGTGCATGGGTGATTATGTGTTACGGAAGGACTATGAGTTCAGAAAACTGGTTAGTAAACCTTGTTGCTTTGAGTTTTGTTGGGTTGAGACCGGGTTAGGAAATTCCTAAGGTGGGGAGCCCCTTTGAGGAATTTAGCTGGGATCTTTGAGACTGGGGAATTCCGGGTTACTTTGACTGGGGTGGTATGTTCGTCCCATCTCCAGGTTTCGTTTGATAGCTCGGGGATGAGCTATGTTAACGTGGGGAGTTTGTAAGAACCCGGGTTTTTAGAACGGGTCAAAATCACGACCCTGTTTGAATTTTTGACTTGTTTCTGAGGAAAATGGAGGAAATGGGTAGTTTCTGGAAATTTCCAGACTACACGCTATGTCCTTTATGTACACACCGTGTATGTATAGGAGAGTGACCGACCGTGTGCTCTCCGAGTACATGTCGTGTGATGGTCATGTAGAAATTTCTTACCACACGGCGTGTCATTTTGCAACACACCGTGTACCCTCGACCGTGTGGCGGCTATACATGGCGTGTAGGCCTGTTGGCTGGGGAGAATTGTTGAAAACATGTACACTCCATGTTCCCCTTGGACACACCATGTAGTCTAGCCATGTATGAGGGATATACATGGTTTGTGGGTAAGTCGGTGAGGAAGAGAAGGGAAACCAAGTACACACTGTGTACCCATAGGTAGCCACCGTTTACTCATGTCGGCAGGTTCTGGAAAGTAAGTCAGTGGAATTACAGCCTCCAAATGAACAGTTAAATGATATACACAGCGTGTAGTCCTAAAGTACACACCATGTAGTTTTTTTTTGCGTTAAAATGGGCAGTAGCCTCGTATTGAGGCAGAACCTCATATGCTCCGCTGGGTTTCGCGAACCAAGCCATCCGAACCCTGTTTCTTCTCTCGATCGTTCGTTTGAGACCCGATTCGAACACCGATTGTTCCATCGGAACCCCCTCGGTAAGGCCTCAATTCCCCTTGAGCTATTTTTTCTGTTTTTTGTTCTAGAACGAGTTATAGGGGTTTGAGCAGTTTGGATTCTTTTGTAGATCTATCGTATTTTAGACTGAATTGGAGGTTGTTACCGGAGGAGCAGCATCGTACGAGTCTTAGGTAGGTGGTGCATACATCTTTTTGTGTTTTCGTGGTCTTTGAGTAATGTGTTCTTCTGCGTATTTTCAGTTATTTTGAGTAGGACCCATTTTATCTACCATTTTACATTCAATTTACTGTTGGACCTATGGGATGCCTTTGGGTATGCCCTGTTACCAGTTTTTCTTGAGCGGGGCCAGGTGAGGGGCCGTTGCTCATCGGGGCATTTTGTTCGGGGATTCCAAAATGGTTCAACTTGCGTTATTAATGTTTTAAACTGTTGTGTTCAATTTATTAAGCCTTTTGTAAATTTTTAGAGGAATTCAAGACCTCAGTGTTGTTGACTGATAACCGTTGGGTTAGGGAAATTCTATTGTTGATTGTTTTCCCTATTTATGTGTCCTGTTTAAATTTGTTATATATGCAATTTCTGAATTGCACATGTTGGACCCTTTGGGTTGTGTTGGGCATGGCTCGAATATTCTTGAGTGATGCTGATCACAGGTTGGGCTTGGACCGGGTTATTTTGGGTGGTTTTGACCATGGGATTGGGCGTCATGGACGTCGGTTTGAGGCATGATGACTGTCAAGTTGGGCATGTCCCAGGTTAATAGGATGGAGATGCCATCGGACTTGAGAGACATGGTCACAGGGACACGAGGTGTCAGAGATGTGGGGGCTTGGGAACTATTTTGGTGATTACCACTCACCCAGACTTTGAGTAGTGTGCACATAGAGATACTCCGTGATGAGGTGGTTTTGACCACTTGTATGGGTAAAGGCCCCCGTAGTTGCGGTTTAGGTATTTTGGTTGGGGGTACTTTCCATAGGAAGCCACGTGGAAGGTAGAAGCCTTCTGGGGATATCATCGAGACTATCAGGTTGGGGGATGAAGCTCGTCGTTATTTGAGGGAAGATATCACTGTCCCTCTGGATACTTTGTTTGAGGGAAGACATCGCTGTCCCTATGGCTATTTATTTGAGGGCAGACATCGCTGTTCCTCTAGTTATTATCTAAGGACAGACATCGATGTTTCTCTAGGTTACTCTTTGGGCGTTCCTTCAGGACGTCGGTACTTGAGACACATGGTGTCAGGGGAACATGGTGCCGAGTTACGTGAAAGAGATTTCGGCGTTGGCTGAAGCAGGTGACACTCTGTGGTGGCTACTGAGCACCAGTGGAGTTAGTGTTTATTTGTGAATTGTAATTTTTACTACTTTCCTTATAAATACATGACTGCTTAAACACTTATATTAGGTACGCACCATTGGGTGGTATCCTACTGAGATTTGTCTCACACCCTGCACGGGCCCTCCGGGACGCGTGTAGACTTTAGGGATTTATGTGCAGGAAAGAGGACAGCTTCAGGAGCTGGGCTATGATAGTTTTTGCATGGAGATGGTATGGACCTTGAGGTCTTACCTAGATAGGGTTTACTTTGTTTTGTTTACTTTCCTGTTTTAGCATACTTGTTTGGTAGCTACTACTGGTTATCCATTGGCACCCCTTTTGTTTAGTGACTTTCTATGGATGCATGTTTGGTTTGTTTAGTAGTTACTAGTGATTAGAATGCTGTTGTGTTACTTTCCGCTTCTGTTGTTTATATTTTATTGCTTTCGATGTTTTTTGATATTGATTGTGCTTCCGCTCTGCGGGTCTGTTTCGAGTGTGCTGAGTCTTTTATTCCGCTGCATCTTTACTATTATACTCAGAACAGTACTGTTATTATTATCCTCTGAGAGGGTATAGCCTCCCCACTATACCTATTAGACCCTCGTTTCTAGTCGGAAGACTTTGGAGTTCGGGGAGGTATGCCTAAGGTAGTAACACCCGACCCATTTAGCACTGTTCGGGTGGCTGTTCGGGCCCAGAACGTTACAGCTGAGGTGTCTATAGTGTATCTGAATCATGAGTTCCACTCTCCACATCCAAAATTATTCTATATTGAGGATGGATAATGGTAATTAGAGAATTGGATCATGTTTTTGTATATTATATTCAATCATCTTGATAACCCTTAGGTTGGTGGGTGAAACTGGTGACTTACATGCTCTGAGGACTGACAAAGCACTACTGGGATGTACAGGTTCAGGCAGGCAGACACAAGGGACTGGCCTAGAAGGATTTTGAGGATAGGTTCTTCAATATCTTCTTCCTAGAGACACTGAGGTAGGAATTATCCTATGAGTTCATCAATATATAGTATGGGGATACGTTTTTTCATGGATTATGTAGAAAATTTCACCGACCTGTCACGTTTTTCACCTGCTATGGTGGGAGATGATATCATTAGGGTGCAATATTTCAGGGATGGATTGTATCACATTATCAGGGTGAAGTTAAATATCTTTAGGCTATACTGTTTATTAGACGTGTTAAATTAGGCACTGATATCCAAGGGAAACTTGATGGACTGGTCTTATTCGAGCTAGGTGATGGCGTCAGGTGAGCTGAGCGGTGATGCTTCAGGTAGTAGGAAGCGGGGCTGAGAGTAGTCTCAATAGGGAGACCGGGCTAGAGATTTAGGTATACCACCAAGAAATAGGTCTTAATCTATGTTATTATAGTTCAAGAAGATTTTAGATGATTATACCTAGTGTGATTGGGTTTTGAAGGATTGTTAGGTGTGAGAATAGATGGTCCATTTAGTGAGGTTTTGCAAGAAGCATTCTGGAGTGGTTGGGATCCAGGGACAGAGTCAGAATCTGATATATGAGGTAGGATCGAGACTGGTACTTAGAGATATTAACCAAGATTTAGCTACACACTCATGGATTATATAGAGTTACCCAACAATGGGGTCAATGGAAAACAACTGGTGTAACTCCAAAGGGAGGTCAAGCCTCAAGCAGTTGGGATTTAGGTTGTCTGCATACTATTGAGATTTTAGGTTCAGAGTAGGTCGTGGAGTTGATGAAAGTTAGAGTTATTTTGTGGGTATGACCAGGTTTCCTTTTATTTTGTTCTTTGGCTAGTTTTGGTGCAAAAGGTGAGTGGGTAACGTTTTTTGGACTAACCAAACATTGGTTATTAGGTTGGAATTAGTTATAATGCATGATGTATATATATGATATGCATTGGAACCAAGATTTATTATTGGAATCGATGCGATGTAGTTTTTATATGATGTGATAAAGAATCAATATCTTTATGGGAATGCATATATATATGATAAGGGATTATTTTGGGATTCTATTGAGATGTAGGATATATGGGAATCTAATGAGATGCAGGACTTGATGGGTGAAAAGTATGAGATGTGAATGATTTGATAACATGATGAGGTGAAAGAATGACCATGCATCATGGGAGGACTCATTTTTATAGGGATGATTAGTGGTCCATTAAATGTTTTATTTTGGTTCGGGAAGAGACTAGGTAGGTAATTCCTAATGTTGGGATCTCACGAGAGGAATTGTCCTGAGACTATATGACTTAGGTAGTCCGGGTTAATGTAAATGCGATTGGTATGTTTGGTACCATCTATGGGTAAATACTAATAGCTCATGTATGAGCTATTATAATGTGGATAGATTGTAATGTCATGGGTTTTTTTCCAGGTTGGAATTCCTCAACCTGTTTGAATTTTTGAGTTTCTGAGTGTGCTAACTATTATTTGGATCTTAGGAACCTAATTAGGGGAGTTGGTTGACCCAAGGCCTTTTTAGACAAGTTTTAAGGATAAAAAACATCCTCAAAGTTTTTGATGAGTTTTTATTGTATTGGACCACATAAAATCAGTTTTAAGAAAGAGAATATAAAGATACACAATCTGGAAAAATTGTACTACCTCCCAAGAGTAACCGTGCATCCCACCAGTTCATTTGGGCACAATTTTTCAAACCATGCATGTTGGGGCGCACGAACGTGTGATACCTTTTTATTTTTTAATAGAGGGAATCTGCATGATCCATACATGGTTAGGAAAACCGTACTCCTAACCATGCACAATGTGGTGCTTGGACAGTGGGCACTACATGGTTAACACACAATTATCCAAACCATGTGGGTCATTTATTTGGGTGAAATTCACGAAATTATCCTCCTCCCTTTATCTTCTTACTCAATTTCTCCACTATTTCTCACACAACACATGTGGTCCTCTATTTCTCTCCCACCTAGGATTTGAGCCACCTTCATTATCTAATCTTTGATTCAAACACCATCAATCTAGTTGGAAGTGCATTAATAAGGGATTTATTCCACTTGCTTCTCTTTATATTTTATCTATCCATATATAATGCTAAATCGATGTGAGATATTTTCCCTATTTTTAGGGTTTTCATCTAAAACACCATTTTCTCTTTGTTCTTCTTGATTTAGAGGATGATATCAGATGACAGAGTGCCTACTAACCTAAAGTAGGTGGTTCCTAGATCTCTTCTTGATTTTATAAGTGTTATGTGTGCATTCTAAATATTCTTGGGGTGTGTGACTATGTGATACCCCTAATAATCAAATCGATGATTTTAATTTAATTAAGTGATGCCATGGGATGCCGTTGGGTATACTATAGTTGAATTTTACTTGATAATCCTGGTAAAAGGATTTATAACACTTGGGAATTTTTGGATGGGTGTTTATTTTAAATTAATTAAATTGTATATATTGATTTATTAAGTTCCTTGGGAATGTGATGGGTTAAGCCTAAGGATTAAGGTGATGTCAATCAACTGGATTGAGGTGACAAGGTAATCAGTTCGAGGTCATGGCCTAAGATACTTATGGTGATGATGATCACTAGGTTGAGGTGACATGGTCATTGGTTTGAGATAATGAGGTCATCAAGATGAGGGAAGGGCCCGTGTGACATGAGATGGTGTTTACTATTGGGATTTAGTGGCACTATCATAGGGTAAGAGGTGAAAAATGAAGTTTCTTAGTTTCTTTGGTGATTAAAACTCACCATTGTTGTCTAACACATCATTGGAGTCCTTTTCACATAGATATGACTCATTTGAGGTGGTGTTGACCACTCGTTGTGGGTGGAGGACCCAATAGTTTATTCATCATAGGAGATGGTTTTGACCATCATATTTTCTAGGTGTGAAGACTGTAGAAATCCATGTAGATAGTGATGGAACATCAGGTGATAGTGTTGATACTATCAGTTGGGGGATTAGGCTTGATGTTACACTGGAGGCCGTTGGGCCATGAAATTGGGAATATAGATATCGTTGTGCCTTGGGTCATCAACTATTTAGATAGTGATGATTATTTATTGAAGGAAATATTTAACCATTACTTATGATGTTAGGCTATTGAGCTGATGGGGCCTTCTAAGCGGACGTCCAAGGGACCAGATACTTATTGATTGGGTGTGCCATGAGGATACCATATATTCAATTAAGGGCCTGAGGTGTAGGAGACATGTTTAAGGGTGGAAGCTTGGGGTTTACTAGACATGATCTTACCCCAGGGGATGCCTTGGAAACTATGACATGGATCCTCACCACTACAAATAAATATGAATACATGTCCTTTATTCCATATATATATTTCAGAGCATGTATTCAACGTTATACTGGTGATGTCTGAAGTATGTAGAATGCTCACTTGTAGTTATTGAGAAAAAGTGGAGTGGGTTGTTTATTTAATTATTTGTGCATTTCATTTTTTACTTATATTTAGAATACACCTTCATAATTATGGATGTAATATATGAACATGTTGGTGTTCGCCTAATAAGTTCATTTCCACACCCTAAATGGGACCCTCAGGATTTGTGTAGAATTTATGTCTTTGAGATCAGTTAAGGGATCATGTTTAGGATATATACCTTAGTGATCAAAGTTGTACCTTTTATATGGGATGGATTGAATTGGACTATGGTGGTTATTTCATTGGGATGAGGTTTTATTTTTAGTTATTTATGCATTATATGTATATATTGGTATGGTCGACCATGAGAGACCCTGGTTATCTATCTTGTATGACCTTATATGAATTTTTTTCTACAAATGTTATTGTTATTATACTACTATTTATTTATGCTTCCACTGAGTTTCAATGTAGATTATTCTATGTTATGGTCATTCTTGTGTTATATATACATATGGTCCATTATTTTTATCACCACATGAGGGTATATCCTCCACACTATCACCTAATCATACCCTCTATGCTAGTTGGAAACCTTTCATGTATTGGGAGTTGTTCCTAAAGCCTAGTGGACAACTGGCTCGGAGCACTGTTTGAGTGGAAATCAGGTCAGGACGTTACAGAAATAGTTCCCCTATCTGAGTCCCAACCATACTATCTATTTTATAGCTTATTAAAAATAAAGGCAAAGAAGTAAATAAGTTAGTGAACATATTCCTTTGATACTATTTTTTTACACCTAGACTTGAATCACCAGGTTTGAGATAGAATGCCACATAACCTCTTGCACACCTCCCCGTATACAAGAGGTTTCCAACTGGCAGTGAGGGCCAAGTGGGGAATTAAGAGGAGACTATTCCTTTGGTATCAAGTAATAATTAGTGTATACAATTAAAGGGAAAATAGTTAATATCAATAAGTAAATAATAAATAAATCATCAAAGTAGAAACATACACAAAAAGTACCAAACCATGTAATAGAAATACGACATGCTAGTCACCAAACCCAAAATGAAGAAAAATTGATCCCCATAGGAAGTGTTTCAATGTAAAATATAAAAAAATAAACAAAATTAGAAACATATATCCAACCCAATTTCTATCCTATAATGCTCACATCCTCCTTCTAAACCTATTCAATAACTCACTGTAGGGCCCTTTTCCTTAACTATATCTCTAATCATAATATATATATATATATATATATATGCACTGAGATTCCCTAATAGGGTGTGAGTATGAAAAACATTAAGACACCACCAATCATTCCTCAAAATAAGTTCATATGATATACTAGTTCATTCCATGAAAGTAAAAAAAGTGAAGATAAACAAAAAGTATATCAAATGAGTACAAAATATATGATAAGTCCTTAGAGACTAGATCTTCCGACTTTGGATCCATGCTAGAAGGAATATCAACTAGATTCCTAACACATCCCCCCTCAATGGGATAACCCAAAAACATGTTTGACACATCCCCTTGAAGAGATATCCCATGTACATGCCTATCAAACATCTAACTCATCCCTCTCAGGAGGATAGTTCATATGGATCAACCTTTACACTCAAATACAGATGACAGAGGAATAAAACATGAAACAAAAGATACCAGATGACATATCAAACATCACGTTATTCTAAGAAAGATTCATAAATATTAAAAATTCACATATGAGAAAAAATCAAGAATAAGTCTCACAAGGCTGCACAAACACACTACACATGATCCAACATCAAGCATAAGTCTCACGAGGTTACAAATTCATGCCAAAAAATCATTCCAAGAACCTGTATAAATATATACTAATAATAAGGACCACCTAACTTAGGTGTAATGAAACTTCAATGAAAAATATCATTATCCAAGTCCAATTGCACCACCCTAAATCCTAGAACCATCCCTATTCCACCAAAATTTAGAATTATAGGATCAATGTTAAAGAAAATACACACCCAAAAGGTAGGACATGATCGTGCATACATGATAAGATCTACTTCCATCAACAGTTTAGGTATAAATAATTCAAAAATTTCAAATACATAAATATAGATGCTAATTATACCAATGAATAGAAATTCCCCTGTTATACCATTCCAAAACCCTTAGATTTGATCAAGAAATCATGAAACTAATTAGTATGGACAAAGAAAATATGATATAATTGATCTATATCAATATAAAAAACATCGATTTTGAAATTGTGGGATCAAATCGATGTTTGGGAATTGAAGGGAGGAGACAAAAAGATATGAGAGAGTCTAAAATTTCCAAGGGAGATCTCCGGGATGTTGGTGGTCAAGAGAGGTTTAAGAGAGAAGATAAAAGGGTGGTGGGTCCAACTTTTAGAAAAAATTAATATAACCCACATGGATTACTAGGCATCAAATGACATCACCGCTGAGCCAATTTCATCTAGGAAGAATCAATTATTCCCAAGAAACCCACTGACTAGTTGAAGGATTCTAGGAATAATAGCTTCTACCCAAGATCCCCACCATCTGGTTGGTGAGATATGTATTTATACAATAGATTCTCCAGACTCCACTATTTGGCTAGTGGAGCCCCATCAGTGAGTTTGTGGGACTGCTGTAACTTTTGAATTTATAACCTCATTCACTAACTAGGTCCCTTATGATTCTATCCTCCTAAAAACCTCTAACCAACCTCAAAACTATTTAAAACATATATAAATTATATACACAAGCTAAAATATGACATAACATGAATAGTGTGTGTCACAATTATGTATTCTAAGACTATATTCCAAAATTATTTTTATCAAAACCGAACCTTTTTTTTAATTTTCATGAAATAATTGAAATAAAAATTTCATTATCAAACCAATAAAATGAGCCTTCCATAAGGGTGAACAAGATTTATTTGAAACAAAATCCATCTGTAAAATGAGCAGTATATAATTTACGAATCCAAGGAACCCAAGATTTTTAAACTGATATACAATAGGGGTTTTCATTGAATATCACAACAATATAGTTTATAAATCTAAACCTTCGAATTCTATAAATAATGGAGTGATAGAGAATCCACCTACCTTCAGTTAGTCACACCATGAAAACAAGGGAGAGAAAATGACAACAACACCAGAAATTGACATCCCAAAAACTCCACAGACAACCAAAAAGAAGATTTCCAAGGATTAACCTAAAATCCCAGATCCAAAAAACTTATAATAAGTAAATAAAAGGGTTATAAGAGGCATTTTCTAGTTAAAAACCACATTTTAAACCCTCCCAACAAGAATAGATGTAGATTCATAACTCCTATACCAATTTTTTTTAACGTAAAATGGCCTATTAAAAAAATGGATTGACTATCACTGTGACCTAGTGGAACCACCATGACTATGGTTCCTTCTATATCTTAACACTTAGGAGGCATAATATGGCCAAATAGCATGTATTTTTGTAAAAACATAGGCTATTTTTGGCTCACCATGCCCTAGACCATGATACGGTGAGACCTTTCTGATCTTATTTCATCACGAGTCTTATAGGATTCCATGGCCTTGAATACTCCCAACAGATTCTTGTTTTTTCCTCCCCATGTTCCATAGGGGAACACTAAGCACAACATGCCTATCACTATGATGTATTGTTTCCTGTGGTGGACCCAAAATGGCCGACCACTCCCAAAGCCTCCAAGAAACTCAGAAAACTTATCTAAACTCAACTAAGACCATAAAAAAGGATTTAAAACACTTATAACATAATAATCATACCTAAAATTGGGGAAGTCCATTCTATATACCATTATGATTTCTGTACTTATAAATCTTGATATTTCCGGTTCTTTAGAAAATTTAATCCATTATTCCAACATTTTGTTCTCATGTTCCAAAGTTTCCTACTGAATCATACCATGATTCCATAAAATTCACACAAAAAAGATACTCTTTACATGTCACACTTCCTCTTGTCTATCCAAAATCCATATTGGCATGTGTAGAAAAGTAGCGTCCAGTGAAAGATCAATGTGGTACCATAAAATAAAATAGTTAGTATTTGTCGAGTACTTCTTCAATTTAGATAAAATAAATTCATTGTATATAGAGATAAATCCTCATGGTTAATCCAACTAATAAGCCACATCACTGTTTCATTCTAGTGTTTCAAAAGGGTTAATGTATAGAGGAGAAAATTTACCTTTGTTACCCAAACATTTTTGTCCCATATTTGTAGATACTTTCAATAACACATGATCGCCCACATCAAAGGATAATGGAAACCATTGATGATCTAAATAAGATTTATGATAAATCTAATATACCACCATCATTTTATTGATCCTATGATTTTTCTTAGTAATCTCCTAAACAATTCTAGGTTCCAACAATGAAGTTTCTTTAGTCTCTACCCAACGAAGTGAAGATTGATAAATATGACCATACAATAATTCAAAAGGAGCCATATGATAATCCCAATGCTCATGAGTAGTGATCCATCCTTCACCATGTTGTGGCTTAGTGATATACTCAAGTGGCCCTAGTTTGGTACTGATCCCAAAGTCTATACCAACAAGGCCTTATACAATGTAATATGAACCCATGCTACCATATATTCCAAGAACATATTACATAATTATTTTTATAAAAGAAAAACTTTTATTATATCTCAAAAAATAATTTAAATACAAATTTCATTCCTGAACTAATAAAGTGAGGATTCCACAAGGGTTAACAAGATTTTTTTGAAACATAATCCATTTATCAAAAATCAACAAAAGGAAGCAGAATCTTAATTCTCACTTAGAGAATAAAGAGAAATTTCATTTATGTGTTTCATGAAGAATAATGTCTATATATACACCAATGTGAATATATTGGGAGGGAGTAATCATACCCAATAGGCTTTCCTTAATAGATTTCTAAAAAGTTACACTATAACTAGAAACAAGTTATTTCATTGTTTATATAAAAAAAGGTTATAATATAAAAATATTTTGCCATAATAAAATATTTTAAGCAAAATAATAGAAATAAACTATTTTTTTCATTCATTATTTCCACTTGGCATACCCATCCCACGTTTCAAACTCACACACACATGCATTCCAAATGACAATCCCAATAATCATGAGTGATAATGAGTCATCCACCAAGCCTTCACTTGGTGATGCACCCATGTAAATTTAGTTTGGCACTGAGTACTATTTTCGTACTAACAATTTCTTGTACAATAAAATATGAACCCATGCCACCATATATTCCAAGACCATATTCCATAATTATTTTTATCAAAACTATGTCACAGTGGAGTTTCTATATCAATAAATCGTTTGGTTTTTTGGAGTATTTTTATATTATTTATTTCTATTAGTATGATAATATCATTTTATTGGTTTTCATTTGAGTTGAGTTTTTATACTAATGCATTATATAGTTGTTTTGGTTTTTTGTATTTTATCTTGTCAGGCTATGTTTTTTCATTAGGGGAAATCATCATATGACATTTTACTAATCCCTTGGTATTTATTTCTAGCCTTTGGTGCCTTGGGGATGTCACTTAAGATCATTAGAACCTCTGACCTATCCCAAGACAATGGGATGGGTTGAGATGTTATACATTACATGATTGGTATGATAATTAATTTTGGTTTCTTCTACCTTTACATTGGACTATTCCTTAATTACATGTTTTAATTAAAAGGTTGTTTATTCTTATACATATTAAATGATTTAATTTTTAATTAACTAAACTCTATCTTGAGTAATGAACTATGGTTAGTAGGAAATCATATCAAACTACTCACTATCCTAGGAGTTTAGGCTCCATATTAAAAAGTGGGGGGTTGTTACCTATCACACCATGATCACCCTTAATGTGATTATTTATTTTATATGATTAAAAAAATTTACATGAAAGGGTTTTATATACATTAGGTATGTGATAAATTTAGATATTTTTAAATATAGCTGAATTTTAATTTAGGTTAGTAACACAATCAATGAGTTGTGTAAAGAGTTACACTTCACAGTTATTTGAACATATTTATTTTGTAAATGAAATAGTAATTCAAAAACTAAATAATTATAATAATGAATACATGTAATGGGAATACCTGAGATTAGATGGTGATACATTTAAAACACTTATAAAATAATAAGTGTTCGATTCCTTCTCAAGTAAACAAATGCTAAGACCGTGATCATTCAACTGGGTAGGTTTTTCAAAATAAGTGTGCCTATGTATTTTCTTATGTATGATATGGTGGAAATAGACAACCCTAATAGTTCAGTAACCAAATTTTTCTATGATATTTTGGTGAAAATTAGTTATAGAACCCTAATATTTTGGATAATAAAGGAATATTGTTGAGTGAATATATATGATGGATTAACTTAAGGAGTTATCCACTCAACCATCAAAGTACCAAATATGATATGATTGAAGTGATTGTATAACTATATATATAAGTGGTGATAGGACCACTAAATAAGGCATATTAAATAGTAAAATATAGAACTTGGAACACTAATAGTTATGATGTATTTAAAAGGGTTTATCATTTTAATGGGTAAAAATTTAATAAAATTCATTATTAAATGGATGTAAAATATGATACTCATATGATAAAAAATTATATTTTAGATAATATTCAACATTATCAACAAAAAATGGATTTTAAATCAATATTAGAGAAGGATAATATTAATGGAAGAAACTTCTTAAACTGATGCATGAACTTAAGAATCATTCTTAAGAAAAGATGAAATTAAATGTGTTAGAGAAACCCCATTATAAAAATCCAAATGTTAAATTTGTTTAAAAATAGGATCTAGATACTTATGAGAAGTATAGAGGGGTTATATATTGGTTTTAAAGGAATTGTTTTTATGCAGGATAACCAAATAAATTTTAGTCTCCTATCATGTACTCAATACAATGGGTAACATTATTGAATTTGAGAGACTATAATATTCCTTTATAGATTGAATAGGATATGAAATTAATTTATTATTATTATTAGAAAGGTTTTAAAAATATCAACATGTTCAGTAATTTTTTACACTATATCCTCAAAGTGATGTGGATTAATGAGTATGACATATGATGTCTAGACCTTGGTGCTATATTGACAGTACAAATGGGTAAAATTTTAAGTTGGAAAAATAATATTGGATGGTAGAATAATTATCCTTGTTCAGTTCAACCAAGAAAAGGTGCTAGTATGGAAGATGAATGTTTCCTTATGTGTTGGAATTATCTAGAATACTTAACAGTCTTTGAGAAACTCCATGGAGATTCCATATCAAGTATTAATGTTATATAAATAAAATATTTTATTTTTAAGGGTATATGATACCAAATATATATTTACAAATTTTATAAATATATAGGTGTTAAAAATAAATTTAATAATTGATGAAGTGTATAGTTTGAATTTAAATATAGTTGAAATTTTTTCTATTATGAATATTTATAATCCAAATAAATATTTCAATATTAGATGGATATAAATAAAATATGTTTATTTTTCATATTTATTTAATTTTATTTGATTAGAGGAGTTATTGTAAACTATTGTTATAAATAAATTAGATGATGGTTTTGATAAATATGGATGTGATATTATCAATTTCTATAATATGTTTTGAAAAGTAGATAGCGATAAAAAGGGTTTTGTCTATAATAAAAGTGTTTTATCTGAGATATTTATTAAAATATGAGAAAAATAATTCTACCCATGTTATAGTGGAATAATTTCTTGAATAAAGGCTCACTTTAAGAATTTTTTTTCAAAAATATAGAATAATGCTCCAAATATATGTTTTTAGTATTTTATGAAAACATTTTTTTGGTTAACTATAAACCCTAAAAAAACAACCTAGCTGGGTATAACTCAACAACCAACCAATAAAAACTACTAAACAAATTTCAAAAGAAGGAAATTAAATTCAAATTTTAAGTGATATGTAACTCGTGATCTATCTCTCCACACTAACCAAAAATTATTTCAAATTCCAAAAAATCCACAATAACTAGATGACTTTGTGAAGCTTAAAGGGACATATCAACCCTTGATCTCTTCACCATAATGTTTCTAGAGGTCATTTAAAATAGAAAAGACCTTTCCATCACTACCACTCAATAATGATGACTCTATTGTTTCTATATTGAAACCATAAATAGGACAAAAATTGATCTAGAAAATCATCATTGTTATCAAGGATGAATAATTGAGTAAGACCACTAAAATGGACACCATTCCATTTTTGACATAATCACTAGACCAAAACCACCAACAAATATAAGAATTAAAGTTGAAAACAACAAAATCTCTGAACAGAAAATAAAAAGAAAGATCCATAAATTCCAACCCTATATTTAAAACCACCACCGCCACTGAAAAAAATGGGTGAATAATAAAAAACTTTTTATTGACCCCAAGGAATATAAAAAGTGATTAAAGTAATAAAAATTCCAATCACGGTCTTTGGATCTGTCACCGACTCCACTATCACAAATGTAAACAACCTCAAACACCAATGTACTAGACTACGATGGGGTCTTTCATAGTGATATAATTAGTAATATATAGTTTGATGATGATCAAGATATTCTACTGAGCATCAACCATGAGAACAAAACCCATGAGTAGAATA
Source organism: Viscum album (assembly GCA_963277665.1). Taxonomy (NCBI): domain Eukaryota; kingdom Viridiplantae; phylum Streptophyta; class Magnoliopsida; order Santalales; family Viscaceae; genus Viscum; species Viscum album. Next base: position 1,649,567,166 of record OY728159.1, read on the forward strand.
ATAAAACCAAAGTAGTCGAGACACCCAATTCACTCCACTAACATAAATCCAAGACATCGTTAAATACATCAGACTATAATTGAAGTGTATTCTAGCATGATGGGTGAGGTAGAAAGAGAGGATGCAGAGAGAAGATGGAACCTTGAATATGATAAATAGAAATAGAATCACATGAAACCTCAGACAGGGCTACAATGATAAAATTAGACACTGATAAAACCCTAAAACTGTAGATAGGAAACTATGAGACAATTAAGATAAGGCTGATCACAACAAAGGATCATCAATAGAGTATATCACTATCATCATATGAGAAAATCCAGGGAGGGAACTCACAAGAGTAGAGAGCTTCTGAGTGTGCTTACCAGTGAGTTCCATACACAAAAGACCATATTCCAAACAAACATATAAAATACAATATATTATATAGATTTTAATAGTTTATTAGTTGTTGTGGTTCTTTAGGTCCCTTGTGTTGTGGGTACCTATGCTATATAGGTATTCCTTATTGGGACTGCCTTTATGGTGTCATTTATTTTTCTATTTCATGGATACCTAGTCGATAAACTTTGGGGTATGTTGATAGAACAATTAAAAATGAAGTCTTTTGATTCAATGTTTATCTTTATTTAATATTGGGGGCCCCATGTTCTTGTTCCTCCTCTTTGACACTTACATGTGTGTTTATAAATTTTCAATAGATTCGAAATAAATTCAATTTGTTCCAAGAAAATAAATTAGTGTTATTTATAAACATAAAAGTGTATGTGTATTTTAATATGATATTCTAGAGAGAATATAACTTCTAAGAGTCTAGTGTGAGTATGTTTTAACTTAAAGAAGTTCAATGTATAATAAAGAAATAACTATACCATTCAAACTCAAAGTGAATGTCAATTTATATCATAATAGAGTTTATTTTATCTTTATAAATATAATAATTAAACGAGTTATGTTTTGTTACTGAGATAAAATCAAATAAAATTTTAAATCTAAAAGTTCCAATAATGATGATGATGATGAACTTATAAAAGTTCTAAGTAGATAATTTTTTGTTAACCTTATAACATTAGATGTTATAAATTAAAGAAGTTTGAGTATTTAGTCAAATATTTTAAAATCAAGAATATGATTCATAATCTAAAAATTATTCAAATAATATTTCATTATAGATGTTAACTATTAAAGTACTTTAGTGGAAGTTTTTGTTATATTATCACATAATTATGTGGAAAAAATATATAGAGATGTAATAGGTTTTATCAAACCCTTAAAGTGAAGTAAATATAAGGATTATATAGCAGTATATCATATAATATATGATTTTTTGAGTTTTTATATATGGTTTTATTAATATTATTAAAAAAATTTAAGAATATAAAATTTATCTTGTTATATAAATGAAATATCCTCTTCGTAATTATTTTATACTAGATGCATATATCCATGTTGTGAAATGATAATTAACCACACAAAGTATGACTTTGGGTTATCCAAAAATGATTTTATTGTGGATTATTATAGGTTGTGATGAGATGTTAAGGTTAGAGTTGGTAGGATTTCTTATAAATATAAAAAATATACTCATGATACACTAAAAGATTTTTGTGTGATGGATGACCCACCAAGTAAATAATATAGAGTGGAATACACCTTTTCATTGGTATAAAAGTTTTTTTCATATTAAAATAATGATACCTAGGGTTATATATGATACCTATAGTGAGGACCTTCAAACATCGATTCCTTACTTAATACAGACTTAAGGATAAGGTAATTAGGGTGTTTTTGGGTATATCTCTGATCATGTCATTGGTTGAGGTTTATCCAATATGGGATTTATCCTATCATATTATGGGCATGGAATATAGACCCTATATTGAGATATATTTAAGGATTATATGGCCATACCTATCTAAGTGATACATGGTGTTCTTATCTATTGGGTGATGGGTATGTGATGTGATAATCTATTAAGTTTAATTACATGTAATGTGTTCATATATCTGGATAGTCTATACTTAATGAATTGAGAATGTATGAGTAACTATATGGAATTTATATACTCTTTTCCATGGTTAATCAATGTATTGGATAAATTGATTATTTTATTAGGTATACTTTTATATGATATAGTTGGTGGACATAAGTATAATGATATACATGTTTGATGAAGATCACACTAAATCCCTTTATATCTTGAGTAATGTTGTTGTTTTTATAGATACTACTCTTTTATTATATTTATAAATTATAAATTCATAATTTCTTCAGTTCTATAAAGGACCACGAGGTCACACTGTACAGTTGATTAAATGAGGATTATATTTTATAAAACTTAGATAACTACTCTAAAAATATTTTAGAGTTTTTACAAAATGAGTTTTGGATGGATATTTAGAAAGTATTGAAAATGATTTTATACATGATACAATTTATGATAGCTTTTAAAAATTGTTTTGAAAATATCCAAAAGGTGTTTGGGATATGGTTTTACAGGTTATTGTATATGATATAATATAAAGTGAAATTACACAAATTCTATGAGGATTTAATGAAATTATGATATATATATATTCCCTAAAGACTAATTTATATATGATATATATTAAATTATTTCATATTATAAGATATAGGGATATCATATGGTACAATATCCATGAGGCCAAGATATATTATATTACTTGATAGTGTCTATCATTGGATATGATATAATGATATTGTATCATTATCACTACTACCTTTATAATATCATATTATATGATATGACTATATTATAATGAATTGATATGGGTCAATCATATGGTACTGTTAACATGGTAGTAAAATATTAAATGTTAATATTATGATCTACTTCTACATTTCATTTCATTGATAATTGATGTTTCATATGATCAAATAAATGGTAGATTATATGATTCATTTAAGTGTAAAATTCATATGGATAAAGTTTAAAAAGTGTTTATAACAAAATTAATTACTTTAAGGGTATGCAACATTCAAGTAAATTCCATCAAGGATCTAGGTGCATCATTGAGGTTCATATAAATAATTTAAAGACCATGAAAATGGTGATCTGATCATGTATTACCCATATTTATTCTCCCAAAGGAAACTCTCTTCTTCTTATTTATTTAATTCATGAGGTACTATAATACCATGGTAAAAAGGAATATCCTTCCAAATTAGTAAGTGATTCATCAAAGCATGGATACCCTAAGACGAATGAGTCATTTGACATCTTCATAGTAGTATTCATTGTGTATGTGTTTGAAGGTGAGAGGCTTGGAAATATTTGGTGTATTCTATGTTATTCATTTTATATTATAGATGGTTTTGGTTTCAAACCATAAAAATCTTGGTTTATGGTTTCTTAATGTTATTCACTACTTTAATATGGTTTATTCAATCCTAAGAACCCTGAATCTCACCACCTCTAAATACTTACTTTAGACTCCTCAAAACATTAAGAATGATAACTCCATCAATCAATATCAAAAAATTAAAATGAGCCTAGATTTTCACCATTAAATCCTTAAAATACCCCATGATTTTAGTATGTATTTCATTTTAAATAAATCTTGTGTGTTTGATGGCTTGTAATACATACAACAATTACTTGAAATGAAAATTATTTATTTCATTATGGTAGAATATTACAATATAAAATGAAATACATTACAAGATAACTAAATGAAACATAATCATTAAAACTATTAAAGTAATTTTTATAAGTGAGCGAGACCTAGGGAAAAAAAATCTTGGTCTATTCTGTTAGAAATAATGAGTTATAAGAAAATTATTAAAGTTATGTAACATCCAAGGTTTTTGATAAATGTTTTTATAAATTCTCATTCAATAAATTTCATATATATATATATATATGATAAGTGTATTTATATTCTAATTATATGAACATAGAATTTATATTCATATCTTAATACAGGGTTTTCCTCAAAATTTTAATTCAAGTATAATGTAATATTATTAATAATAATTGTTATTTTTTCAAAAAAATCACTTTTATTGAATTCATGATTATTTTACTTGAAAAATACATTAATTTTATTAGTATTATTATTTTAATATCAATATGGTAATTTATTTATTCTAATATAATGGTTATTAATATTTTATAATTTAGTTTTTAGAAAAGTAAAATAGTCATTGACATACCATTGTAATCATGGAGTGTAATGTTTGTTTCACCAAAACTATTTTCTAAATTATGTATTTAAAATATAAAATGCACTTAATTAGAATAAAAATTTAATAAAATTTATATGTTTTAAATGTATAAATATATAATTATCAATCATATAATAATTAAGATATAATAATTGGTATAATAGTAACCACTCATAATAAAATAAATAATTTATATTCTAAATTAATTATTTTTCCATCTATTATGTGATTTTATCTAGAAGATAATTTTATAAATTATAAAATATAATTTTTATATAAACGAATTAATTTTTGGAATTATCACATAAAAATTAACATTGGGTAAATATTTTGTATTTTTCTTAAGAAATAGATTAATCAATGAATAATAAAAAATAGTTTTTACAAATACCGTAACTTTTATGAAATCATAATTATATAAACATGGACTAAAAAAATTTAAAACTTATTTATAGAACTAAAATGGATTTAAGTAGTAAAATAATTCATTTTAAAATAAAAATTAGAATTTATTAACCTATATTTAAAATTCTTAATCCTAAGTTATATTTTAGTTTAATAAAAAACTATTTTTGATTATTTAAATTTAATAAAGTATTTAAAAGATTATATTCAGTTTTGAATTGGTTTTAATTACAAATAAACCTTATTTATTTAATCATAAACCAATAAAATCAATGAAAATCATTACTATTCACAATCTTTGGCCTAAATTATAAAATAATGAATACTTTATTCTAAAATACCCCTCACTATTGGATATATAAACACCCCTCCTCCACCCATTTCTCCCCACTTTAAAAATTACTTAATTTTCCAAATATATTCCCAAATAACTCTATAAAATTATATTACTATTTATTGAATCCCCCAGTGTGATGAAAATATCCTCTTTTGAAGGATTTAAGCTTAATCCTATGGAGGCGACTCAAAGATCAAGGTTTGGGTTTCCAAGCCTCTTTTCCTTTCTTATTTGTGATTATTTTCCTTAAAAATATTTTAAATATCAATTTAATTTGTTAAAATTATTATATTATCTTAATTTTATCACTGCTTTAATCTATAAAGGATAAAATATTACCCATTAACTCTCACCAAACTCATTTTTATAAGTCATTACTATGTAAAACTATGGGTTTTTTTCTAAAATTGAATCGTTTCATTTCAATTTTCCTCTCACTATTTTAGATAATATAAGTAATAATTAAAGGTAAACCTAAATTAGTAGCTTAATTCTAAGATAATGTTTTTATAAAACTAAAATATTTATTCTCTTCCTTCAAACTCTTCTGAAAACATCCCTCACCGAGATGGTTTTACGCTACCTAAGCGAATGATGATGTTTTTAAAACTTATAACTTCCATCGGTATTATTAAAAATTTAATTCATGATTTAATATAATGTTATTATTAATTTTATTTCCTATTTATGATTTATTAATGTTAAAAAATTCACAATAATAATGATATAAAAAGTAAATTTCCATTGTCATTTTTAATTATAAGAAAAAAACTTATCAAGGAAGATTCACTAAATGGTAAAAATTTCCAAACATATTAAAATAAATTGATTTTATAATAATATTAAAATTATACCGTGACACTTATGGATCTTATGGGAACATTTAATAATGATATTTGACTATTTCCTCTACATCAAAAGTAGTTTTGAAACCATGCACTAAACAACATCGAGATAATTAACAAAAAAAAATAAGAAATAAAAAACATGATAAAAATGGATTATAATAGATAAAATAAATATGAAAAAGTTTTTGAATCAATTAATTAATGGATTTAGTAATACTATTCAGGATTTTTGAGGTACTTCCAAGAAAATCCAGGAGTTGATATAAGTGTTTCTTTTCTAATCTCACATTGAAATTGAGATTATATATGTTTAAATCACCATTTAGTTAAATTTTATGTTATTTATCTAAAAAATCCATTTATTTTCTTTTAATATGGTATTTTTTGTCTTTATATATCTTCTTGAAATTCCCCCTACCTTTGGTTTATAATTCTACAGAAAGAATTCTTATTAGTGGAGCTGAGCTTATCTCTTATTTTTGGTTGGGAATATTTCTCCTCCATACCTATATTTTTAATATTATTTTATATATTCACTTATTCCCACTTCTATGATTTTTTGAGATTATTTTATATTTACTTTAACTTTATTTTAAAAAGTGTAAAAGGAATCTTTTTCAACATTTTCCATACGGTCACTTTCTCTCTCCATTTTCTTCAGTTTTTATTACATCCCATTTCAAGTTTTTATAAATAATTAAGTAAATGTTGATAAATTCCTCATTATTTTTCTAAAACTATTGTTTTATAATTTTTTTTCTATTCAAATAAATGTTAAAAAAATTAAAGGACATTTCTTCTTATTTTTCAAAGAAATTTTCTATTTATTTTATATTCTTTTTCATCTTTTTCAATATCATTTAATGTTTTTTATACTTAAGTGGTGATATTATCTAAGGATACCATCCAAATTTCTTCTCTGGATGGATTATGATCATGTATTTTGTAAATTTTCATGAAACCCATTTTGTTTCTCATGGGTTCATTAGGATATGATAGAATTATAAATGTTTTCATGTTCATGTTGCACACCTATGTATGGTTTCTCATTATGTAATAGGTTATCCTTGAATTATATATCCCTAAAATTCATTGAGTAATGCTTTATATCTCATGAGATTATATATAATGGATTGGGGAGTGAACCCAATTCTCTTGGGAATTTATTCATTATGTTTATGAGAATGGTGAGTGAATCTAAACCACTATTGGACTCTGTTCACTATGTGATGATGATATTGGTAGTGATCCTTGACATAATAAATGATTTTATTTGATTACATATAATCCATATTTTTATAATGAAACTATATGCTAGGTGATATTCCTATGTTACGTTTTCATGTCTCATTATTATCAACTCATGTTTCCGTATTTCTATGATTTGTGTCTTATAATATTATAAAATATAAATTTCACGACTCATGATTTATGATCTATGTTTTATTGGGTATGGTTTTTATGCAACTTGATTATGTTATCATAACAAAATGTTCATTTTATACCCACTTTTGATATTTTATTATTATCTCTTATGTTTACCCTTACTGAGAATTTGAGTTCACCCATTTTTTATGTTTCCATTTCCCAAGAAATGAATAGGAGTATTATGTGTAATTTATCTATAAGGATATCATGTGCATAGAATTATGTGGGATATGTTGAATACTTCTTGTAAAATAATATGTTAATTTAGAAAATATCTAAAGGCACTAATCTTATATGTTATAGAGTGTGACATATTGTGAGATTTAATTAATATTCATGTAAAATGATATCATATGTATGTATGTTATGGTTGGGTCATATAAATTGGTATAAAAGTGAGGTCAATTTTGGGGATTATATTAATAATAATAAAAGTATAGATCCTAAAACAACCTATGTCGAACCAAAAGTGATGTAAGATGAACCTAAAATGTCATAGGATGAAATAAAGGTGTCATAATTTAGGATATATTATAATTTATTTACAATATAATATGATTTATTAATTTTATAATTATTTATTGATACTCATACTAACCATTTTGGCTTTATTCAATAGCTAGAACCAAGAGGAATCAAGTTAAACTTGAGTAAAAACGATAATGAAATGATGGTCCCAATGACCAACCAAATGAGATTGGATATTGGGTGAGAAATATTATTTATATTCTCACCTAAATAATTTAAGATATTAATAATAAAAAAACCATATTGAACTACCAAAGGCACTAAGGAAGGAATATCTCTCCATTTAGTCCCTCATGTGGCAACACCCACCCTCCTTTAATAGCTCTTTTGATCTACTAATTATTGAGCAAAGTATCATCATAAAAAAAGGAGAAGAAAATTTTCATTCTCTATTGATCAGACCATGAAAAGTTTATTTATTTATTTATTATTGGAAGGTGAGCTAGATCAGTGGTGGAACTTGAATAAGAACATGAGATAAGTGGAAGAATTTTAATCCAAGGAATGAGAAGATTTTAAGAAGATATTTTTGAATAAATATTCTCTCTAAAACCTTCATACTATATGGGATAAATAATTACTTGATCTGAATAAAAATGAGGATAAAACCATTGGTACATATGAATTAAAATTCATGAGACTTTTAGGGTATGATTATAGTTTTATTATTGACCCCGAAAGAAAATAAACTATTTTTTTAGTGGCTTAAAACCAAGTATCTTGTAATCATTGGATTTAAGAAATTTAGTATCTATAAATGAATTATTTTATGTGATATCTAGGTGAAAATGAGAATTTGAGACTCCCGTTATTCTCATGAGTTTGGGGACAAGAAGAGAAAAAATGGAGTTTTATGGAAAAAAAATAATAAAACGCATGGAGGAAATAAGATCCCCTTTCTTACATGTCAAAAATGTTAGAAGAATCATGGGGGGAATTTTATAAAAGGAAAAAATAAAATTTTAAATTCTAGAAGACAAGTCCATAAATATATAAATACTAAAGGGATATTAATAATCCAAATAATGAAATTGATGGAAACAAAGTTTAATCTAATACACCACCCACAATCTAATTCTTTAATTATAAGAAGTATGAACATTATTCTAATGGGTGATTTAGTCCAAGGTTTAATGATGAAAAATAGTGATAAAAACATCTTAATACATTTTACAAATGGAATGCATTGGAAATCACAAATTCTGAAGTGGTTTACGAAAATGAAATGGTGAAAGGTACACTCATCATCTAGTCAAAAATTGAAAATTTATTATTTGATTATGGATCCACCCACTCCAAAATATCTAAATTTCTTATAAGATAATAAAATCACCACCCCAATTTCAATATATTGGATTATTTGTTAAAAATACTAGTGGTATGATGATTTCATCCCAAGTATATGACTCATCTATGATATAAGTTTGTGGGAATGCGCTTCCTGTAAATATTATTATTATCCAATTAGGCTAATTTGATGTAATTATATAAATGGATTGAATCACTTTACATAGATCCCATATACATTTCTGAGATAAGAATGTCACATTCTATATCTTAAATCAACTGATGATTATCTATCATTTCAAGGATGAATAATAACTCTATATAGAAGTTAATTCCCTCATATAGGTTTTGTTTCTTAATAATTATGGATATTTATCTAAAATGAATGGGAAAAAACTAAAAACTAAATATATATATATATATATATATATATTACGTGTGAGATATGTTGATGTATTTCTAAAAGAGTTTTTGGTCTTCCCCCATACCATGAGGTTGATTTTTCAATAGAAATTATACCTCATGTTATTCTAATATAAAAAACTCCTTATATAATAGACCAAATTGAATTGGAGGAATTAAAGAAGAAACTCCAATGAACCTAGATAAGTTTTTTTTATATTCCCATGTGATTCACCATGAGGTGAACTAGTCCTCTTTGTTAAGAATAAATATGGATCAATGCACCTCTGCATTGGTTATTAGGAACTTAAAAATATTACAATCAAGAAAAAGTATCATTTACCCTATATTTATGGATTGTTAAATCAATTATATTGGTAAGAGTGGAAAACTCTAGCAGGGGTTTAATTGTGTTTCGAATTAAAATTTTTGTTAAAAACAATTTAAATACTAAATCCTCTAATTTATAAAACACAACCAAGTCAAATAAATAGTATAATTTTATAATTTTATTTTTCAAAACGATTCTTCATAGTTCGATCAAAACTCAGTTAAAATAGTTTTAAAACTATATTAAAATCTAAAATATATTTACTATTATCAAACATAGAATATAAAAGATAAATTGAAGTTAAATATAAAAGTAAAGTTTTGTTATATAGTTTATAAAACTAGAACAAGTTTTCTTTTGAAAATTGAGTAAGAAAAAATAAGAAACACAAAAAAATAAAATAAAACAAGAGGTTCATTCTCAAGATGAGACCAAGTCCTATTCACTTATAAATCATCCATTACCAAATAATTTATTATGAATAAACTAATCCAAAATCTAGATTGCGTTTTATATTTAATAATAAACAAGGCTATCTAGGCTATATAGAGACTCTTCCATAGTTCTATATGGGTGAATAAAAAGATAAAAACTACGCACATGCATTCCATGAAACAAATCCTCTTCCATAGTTCTTCATGGGATAATATATGAAAAAGAATAATAGAGTGTGTGTCACACTAAACAATTTAATACATGAGATAGTGCTAAAATATTTTCATCTTAGATCACACACAAGTCAAAAGTAAGAAAAATAGAGTAAGATAAAGAAGAAAAACAATATAGGAGATTATATTTTTATGTTATTATATAATAGATTATCTATTCTTGTTGTATTAATTCAATTTTTAATTGATTCACATATTTTTTTAAATGTTCTCTGATGTGTCATCTAATTTATGACAAAAAAAATTATAAGCGTTCAAAAACAGAGCACTATTTTGTCTTTTTCATTCATGAAAAATTCTGATGTCTATGTCACATGAATCCCTATCATATATTTTATCTATATTCAGTAATAATTTTAAAAATAATTTATCTTTTGAAATATTCTCTAAAAAATCATCATTGAATATCCCAGTACTTTGGTAGTAAATTCAGGCTTAATAAATTATTTGGACAAAAATTTAATTCTTTAGATACAATCACTTTAAAGGTTCCATGTTAGCATTCATGGTTTCTTAAATACTTTGTGATAAATATGGTTGGATTCTTTAATATGTTTTAAAGTCAATCAATTGTACCTATGGTTGATCATTTGATCTTATGGTAGAACTCCTTACACTTACGATTGGTCCAATACATTTTCAAATTGAGACTATTGAACATGGTTGATTCATTTGGTGATACAATCAATTATTTGTTGAAATTACACATTTCAAAAATGGTTTATTTTATTTAGGATTTCTATCACATGGTTTCTCTTGTGTTCTTTATAAATATCCTTATAGTCAATCAACTTGTTATGAGGTCGATCTATGAATTTCAAAAAAAATCATGATCATAATAGTTAATTGAGATACAATCATGCGATATCTCAGTTTTTCTTATAGTACCATGAGTTTTTCATATATTCTCCATGGTCAATCATGTGATCACGTGGTCAATTTCATATGTTTTGTGGTCGATTTCATGCACCATGAGGTTGATCCCAAACTTAGTGACATTTCCTTTATTTCTATAAAATGATTTTACTTTCATAAAACATAAAATGGATTATAAATAACATAAAAATGATTTGTGATTATTAAAATAAGAAATTTCTAGAATAATCCAACAATATTATCCATTTTAATGATCATAAATCATGGAAAAAATAATTATCCAAAGGATTAAAGGTTATATATTAAATATTATTATCTACATTAACAGGAAATTGGAAATAATAAATAATCATTGTTAGTTATTCCTTACAGAGCAAGAATATTTTATTAATGGAACATGTAGAACTATAAGATCAAGGATGCCTAACGTAATAAAGCCCAAGATAATCCACACACATTAGGTTAACACACATGGGGGAAATGGAACCCATGATAGAAAAAATAATATGAGGATTGTATTAAATACCCTTAGAAGCTAGGTAGTCTTCCACTTTATTCCTTCACTCCATGCATGAGTCAAGGACTCTCGATTTATAAGACTTTTCACCTTTGAATAAGGTAAAAAGTAGACCAAGGGATTATTATCTTATCTTTAAGAGAGTTGATATTGATCAAGGAGTACGATTTATTCACTTATAATGTGATATTAATGGAAACATAGATCTCAATACCATTAAAAAGTTCCCTTGAATCCATAAGAAGAGAGACACCATAAACAAAAAAGCTGCTAAAGGTAATAACAACTGAGCCAATGGAATTGCAAACAACCCCCCCACATGATATCATGACAACTAGAGACATAATTATTGATATTGAACCAATAACTAGGAGGTTTCCATTTAAACCACCCCTATTGGCTAGGAATCCATTGAATTTATGGAATGAGATTCTTACCAGTAAACACCATCCTCATGGATGGAGCATTATCCCAGTGTTTTAATAGATAACCTAGGTTTATTGAAAGAAATTTGGGAATGAGTCTGAATAGAAAACTATGAATTGGGTGTGCCTTCATGATGAGCTCTATTCCTGGCATTCCAAATACACCAAAAAACATCAAAAAAAGATATATCTTGCCTTTCTCTCCCAATATTTATTCCTCACATCTTAAAACCAAGCCTACAAAAAATTAAAACTAGTGAAAGAGTAAAGATAGAATAAATAAGAAATAAGAAAAACAAGATAAAAATAATAGACAAAGAAATAAGAATAAAAAAACAATGTATTAATTTTTAAAATATGACCTATCAAAATCTAATCAGAATAGGAGTCCTTAGGATCTGCATTGGTAAAAGTGTCAAAGAGATCCTTCCCTTTTCTAACAACAGGAACATGATTAGGAAGAGTAGTCAAAGGAATTATAATTGGTCTTAGAATAGATATTCATTTGATAATTATCTATATTTTTTCAAGGTCCTAATAAAAAATGAGACCAAAGGGTTCTTTGGGAGGTATAGGTGAGGTATAGGTTGTAATAAATGAATCTATGGAGACTAAAACTATAGTTTAGGCTTGGGTATGAGAGGTAGAGATACATCAAATTGGAATAATATGTGGTTATATTAAAACATCATTAATAATATACATATTATACTCTAAAATACTAGTAATATCAGCCATATCCCATGTCCAATATTCCATAACATGAAAGAACTAATATTTATCTAACATGAATTGATTGCGCAGAGGATTCATCACTAATAACTTCTCTATAATTTCTTTACAATCAGCTTCTAGATGATGCATATTCCAATATATGTCCACATAAAGAAACTAAGTCTTTCAATATTCCTTGGTTTAAATAATTTTGAGATAGTACTTTGTTTAACCCTTGATTACACCTTTATCTTTAGTAGTATTTATTTGTTCTACTCTAATAAAATCAGATAGTTTTTTTTGAATGGACAACAAAATAAATTTTCACTTGTTTTTTAATATCCATAATAATAGAAAATATATTATGAATCTCCTCATGAATCAAATTTTGAATTAAATACTCATAAATAGATATATAATTAAGAGTATGTTTTGATGTAGAAGTGGAAGTTCTATATTGACTAGTCATTACTGATATAAATATTCTATCCATTGTAGATAACATATCTAAAAAATCTGCTTTTAGGGATCCCATGTGACCTCTAAAAATTTAAATTTATCTTATAAAATAAAAAAATATCATGGTTAATGTGGTCTAGATTCATGAGATAAAACATTTCAATTTTGAGAAAGAGAAGTTTAAACATGAGAAGAAGTAACTTCAAGAAGGAAGTCATCATCCATATCAGAAGAATGATCACTGAACTCCAGAATCATTGTCTAAGATTCTTCTTTTAGAGAGAAAATTCTAGGAGGTATCTCAATTTCTATAAGAGTGGAATCATATTCTTCTTCAGATTATTCCATAGCAACCAAGTTATGAGGGTTGAGTCATAAAATGGTTCTTCATGGGAAATATTTCTAGGAACAACTATGGGAGAATGAGTAGCCAAAATCTTTAAAAGATCCTTAGAAGATCCATCTCTAACAAATATTTCTAAAAAGGGAGTTGAAGGAAGATTTGGTACAACATATTCTTGTTACCTTAAAACAACATCAAGTATAGGTTATTCTATATTTATTGTATCATCATCATCATCATCATCATCATCATCATCATCATCATCATCATCATCATCATCATCATCATCATCATCATCATCATCATCATCATCATCATCATCATCATCATCATCATCATCATCATCATCATCATCATCATCTCCATCCTCATTGGCCTTATCATCCTTATATTCCTCTTTATCGGATTATTTAACATTTTTACCATCGACATATGTTTGAGAAGTCACATCCATATTAAAGAATAGATTATCCAGAGGGTATTCTTTTATATAGGGCGAGGAATTAAAGATATGACCTCTGCCTATCTCAAACATTGGTGGACTCTCCACTATTGTATCCACATCCTTATCACTTTCTAAATCAATGATATCTAGTTCAAGTAGAATATATCTCAGAAATATCTCCCCCTTAGGAGGTACATCTCCTAATCCTACTATTTCAACCAACAAAATAATTTCATGATCTTTTTTTTCTTCAACTAAAATTTTATAAATCACAGGAACTTCATTAACACGAGATCCATCCATTCTCTATTCAAAAGATCTTCTAGATTACTTATCCATATTCATAGGATTTTGAGATTCATCTTCATTAGAGGAGTAATAATCACTAAAAATATCATTTGGTTCCAAACCAGGATCAATGATACATCTTAGGCTAGATGAACATGAGATTGGATTGAATCTCTTACAAAGTCTCTCATCATCAGTGATTCATATCCTTTTCCAAGGATTTTAGTTGATCTTCATCATTTTATAGGTGGTTTGATTCAAATATACACCACTAGTAAAAACTATCCTTTCAACTCCTATAAAGATCAATATTTTATATTACAACAAAATAGAAATAAAATTTGGGCATGGAAGAGTGTTTAATTTCAAAGATGATTTGGTTTAATTGTAACACCCTAAAATTATACAGAACATTGAATTTGATAGAATATATTACACACATCACCAAGAGTGTAAAGGAATATAATACCCCAATACTTTACAATATATTTAATATTTTCAATAAATAAAATATATGATATATCTATCAATGAACATGATACTGAGTTAGCATACATCGTAGATATCAATGAGTTTCTTCAAATGGATTGTGTTACACGCAAGACTGAGTTGTACCAAATAACGATCTATTATTAAAATATTATTTAATATAACCTAGATTTTAAATTATTAATTGTGAAAAGGGTTAACTAAATTATGACAATCTATGGTTTATACAAATATAAAAATAATTCATTGGTTACAACGAATTAGAAATTAATATGAAAACCATTTTAATATAAAAGAAAATATTATTATTTATATGCGCACAAAGTTGTTTTACCCTAATAAATTAAATTAATTAAAATTATCTGGTGATATTAATGTGATATATTCAATCAAATATTTTTTATATTCATCCAATAAATTTTATAGGATTAAGATAAAAACACACCCAATTTCATGCATAAAATACTATATATTTGTTAAGTCATTTTTACCACCTTTTAATGGAGAACCTATTTTAAATCCAATTTTTGGAACTTTTATGGATAATTTATGTCAAAATAAAATTCATATTTTAAATTGAAACATAAAAATTAGATTAGTTTGATTTTTTGGTATTTTTCTATGAAGTTTCATTTTTTATTGAATAATGAAAAATATTGCATTTTAATTCAAAACTGCTTTTTCATCTAAATTATTTATAGTGTTAAATTATATTTTTAATTGGTTTTAATGTAACCTTAATAAAATTTAGTTCATTTGAATCAATTACACTTTTAAATTGGTTATAAAAACATAGAAAACTTTTAGACGTTTTTACTTTAAAAACCCACATTGCCAACCCATCTATGAGATTAAATTTAAATTAATTTCTGCCACTAATGAGATTGAAATTTTAAAAAATGGATTATATATTTAGAATTTTAATAATTTATAATGTATAATAATTTATAATGTATAATAATTTAAACTTAGTTTCTCACAAAAAATATTAGTGAAATTAATTAAAATTAATTGCAATGATTAAGGTCAAATTAAGCTTAATAAGGGACTAAACCTTAATATTAAGGGACCAAATGACCTAGAAACTTATCAAAGAGACATTGGATGGACATATTTTGGAACTATATTCTATTGGATAAAATTTTGTCAATTATTTTATCCACATTCAATTGAAAAAACGTGGGTGGATATAAGGCCCTGTCCTTAAACATTACTTAATCTTAAGATAAGTTGATAATTTGAATTTAATACACATAGAGGTTATTTTAAGGTTTAGAAATTTATAGAATTAGTTCATGACATATAAATAACATCTTTAATTTTACAAGTAGACACTTCTACTCACTAGACTTTTTTTTATAAAACAAAAACTCATTAAAATAAATATGACAATGTTTCATGTTTTAGTAGCATAAATTTTACTTGATCCCATCCTTGACTCTATTATTAATTATGTCATGTGAAAAACATTTCAAAACTTGGGATGTGAATAAAAATCCTATTAAGGGATACATAATGAAATAAAACTATTAGTCTTGCAAAAACCTGTAAACCATGAAGACTTTATCCTAAAGTAATACTTTTCACATTTAAGAAGTAGTAAATATAATTCACTAAATATAAACTCATTACTTACCCTTTTGGTAACCAAAAGATTACCATAAATACCATATAAAGCAACATATAGTATATAAAGGTAACTTGGGACATAAAAATACTTAAATGGAATAACCATACGGTCAACTTCCACACATATCACTAAATGAAATAACCATATGGCTGACTTCCATACCCAATGCATTAGAGGTTATAACGTAACCACCCATCTTGGTTTATCATGGAACCACCCATAATTTGGTTTATCACATAACCACCCACCTTGGTTTATCATGTAACCACCTTTCAAATGTCAAAGTACCATTATGTAATCATAAAACATAAAATATTTTAAATATCAATATTTCACTAATAAAATTTCATTTTCAATCACAAGAAATAATTTCAAGATATTGAAATACTCAATCTATTTTAAAAATAATTTTAAAAAAAATACTTAAGAAAGGTATATGGTATTTATTTTCCTTTTATAAAAATTTCAACTTATTAATAAAGCCAAATATTAAATAATACTCATGATGACAGAAAGGTTGTTGTCGTCACATATGTTAAAAACATTCCTTTTATTATTTAGTAAAACACTTCATATAAAAATATTCCCTCTTAATGAAATTAAAAATCAAAGGATTTTATTATACACTATATAAAATAAGGAGGTGTATATTATCAAAACATGCCTCAATGAAAGGAGATTGAGACAAAGTCCCTTAAAAAGATCATTTTGGAAATAAAATATACGGATTTTTTGTATTCTCTATAAGTACATATAAATCAAGTATAAAAACAATATAGGACATGAAAATTTATTTCTCACATAATTTTATCACTACATAATCAATAATTATAAGATTTACCCAATGAATGGAAATTGGGTTAAGAAGTTCCCTTACCTCATGTCCGACTTGACTCGTTTGTTATTTAATTTCCTGAATAATAAACTTAAGTTAATTTCTAATTTTTCTCTTAACATTTTTCAATTTTTTTATTCATTTTATATAAGTTATTATCATGTTATAAAAATTACATAATTATTTAAGTTAATATCGGTCATTTTGTCAATTTTGGGTAATTGAGTCGAAAACGATCTTATTATAATTACAAGTTTTCCATGTGGTAAAAAGTAAATTATCTCCATAATATTATTAATTATTTATATATCATATATATCCATTATATATGTATTTATAATAGTCCATAACATTTGGAGATAATAAATGAAATGCACTGTTCATGAAGACGGTAAGCCGTACGTACGCATGAACGCTACTTTCATTTATTTGTTATTTTAAAGAAAAAAAAGCTAAATGATACATAGATATATTATAATTACTGTATAATATAATATTATTTATATGTTACATATTTTAATTAATTACCTACTTTATACATTCCATGTATGGAATGAACAAGTCATATCACTTTGAGGGGGCAGTAGTCCACACTTCCTCAAATGAAATTATCATATTTCACATTATGGAAAGCATAAAGGTATGATTTAAATAAAAAAAATAGAAAAATAGAGACAATATAAATATAATATATATCATATATAAATATAGTTCCATCATAATGTCCACCATGAGATGTGGTAGGGGAAAATCAAACAATCATCGTTTCGTGTGGTAGTAGTTCGGTGTACACAGAAACAATATGTTCATATCTAGTATATGGGAGTGTGTGTAAGTGTATATAGAATAAATCACATAAAAAAAATAAAAGTATATTATAGATACTTGTGTTATTATTAAATCAAAAAAATAATAAGATCATAGGGAGTTTAGATGGAATATAATAGAAAAGAACTTGAGAGAGGACATTACCTCTAAATTGGATAACTTCTTTTGATTTGAGCCTAAAGGATTTCTTGAATTGAATTCTTCCCAAGGTAAGGATTATAATAGGAAGATAGGTATTTTGGGATCTTATTTGGGTAGAGGTTGGATGAACCAATTGTGTTGAAAGGTGTGAGTAAGTGGTTAGGTGTCGTGGGCTTTTATAAGAGGGAGGAGGGGTACTTTAGGAATGTCTTAAAATATTATTTTATTATAAACTAAATTTAGATTAAAAAAGGTCAAAACTAATTTAATTATAATATAATATGATTATTGTTGGAAATCATCTCAAACAATAGGTTTTAGAAATGTTTTGGTTACAAATCTAAACTTATCATTTAGCTTTAACCCTTAGTTAACTAATTTAACTCTTACCATGTTTTCTTGGGTAGCAACAGGGGGTTGTTCGGTGCATCCTCACCATGGGAGCGATGGTGGCCGGTGGTCTCCTTTTATTAGTGGTAGTGGGTATATCAGCTATTAATTAGCCTTTAAGAATCTCACATAAGGAAACTCTGACAGCGGTAGCATCAGACGACTCAAACAGAGGGTTCTGCGGCTTCATATCGGCCTCGGGTTCAAGACCAGCGACCAACATGCGGCCTCAGGAGGGATCAAAGATGATGACACTAGTTATCCCCAACGATTCCTTATATGGCTAAGACTCGAGTAGAGACCAGTCCAACCAGAAACCTTTTGATCTACAATAGAACCAATTGAAATGGGAATGGGGGATCTAAATTTCAGATCTGCGCAAGAGCAAGATTTTATTTTGAAGTTGTATTTTTTTTTGGATTTGGAAAGTGTTGTAGTTCAACTGGTTGATTATAAATGTATGGGATTTCCATGTTTTCTTGTGTATCCATACTATATGGTTGATATAGTTACTATAAAAATTCAATTGAAACAAAAGTGGTTCATTAATGAAATTTTAAATAGTATCTAATTCATTTTCCCAAATCTTAGATTTTATGACTATTATATTATTTAATAAAATAATATTTATTTAAAAAACCCATTTATGTCAATTTTTATACTATTCATATCATGAATTTTTAAAAATCCATAAAAACTTAATTCTTTCCAAAAAACTTCATTAATTTAAATATAAGAACTCATAATCATCCCTAAAATTTGTTAATGGAAAAAAAAGTTTCAAACTAAATTCATTTTAACATTTATAACATCATTTATTTAAATCATTCATTAATAAGGTAATCACTACATCCTCATTGTGTCATAAATAAATTTATTTATCTGATATCTAAAAATTATAAATAAAACACAATTATGTAGGAAATATTTTTAGTTTTTTAATTACTATTTATAGTCTAAAATATCAATTATATAACCCCATTTATTTTTTTTACTAAAAGATACA
Organism: Viscum album; assembly: GCA_963277665.1. Taxonomy (NCBI): domain Eukaryota; kingdom Viridiplantae; phylum Streptophyta; class Magnoliopsida; order Santalales; family Viscaceae; genus Viscum; species Viscum album. Next base: position 1,649,586,974 of record OY728159.1, read on the forward strand.
TGTTTATGTTACATTTTTCTTTACTTTTAATTAATTCTTATAAAATGTCATTTTCACATCCAAGTGGCACCATGGGGTCCCAAAATCGACCCATGGATGTCCATGGTTGCAAATATATAATCTACTAGGATTAGAACACGTGTTAGAGTAGTTTAATATTATTATATTACTATTTTTACCCTTATTTACCAGATAACCCTTAACCATGGTAAATAAAATAATTATTGAAGTTAATATTCATAATGTCTAAAAATAAAATGTAAATATTTACACAATTTGGACCTCGTTATTCCAAATATGGATTCAATTTTTCCAAATTCAAAACACAGAATTGGTAGAAATTAATTTAAAATTAATTTGCATTGTCAAAACCAAAAAAACGGGGTTTAAGAAGTAATAACTGTCAAAAGATTGACATGTGTTTATTTCCAATTTAAAAATGAAATTACTTCTAATAACCAAAATTGGATTAAATGAAAAAAATATAATTCAATTACACTTTAAAACCAATTAAAATTAAAATATAACTATATAAATAAATTAGATGAAAAGGCAGTTTTGACTTAATATACGACATTTTCACTATTCATTAAAAAATAAACATTATCAGAAAATTACCAAAAATTTACCCAATGTAAATTTTGACGTCCCACTTCTATAGATGAATTTGTTTTGTCAAATATAACATATAAAAGTTAAAAAAAATAGATTTATAAAGGGTTCGCCATCAGAAGGCGGTACACCGACCTTTTAAAAATATTAGAGTATTTCATGCTTAAAATCGGATTCATTCTTATTTTTAAGATTATATAATTTATTGGATGAATGTAAACAAATTTAAAAAAAATTATAATTATATTTTAGTTAGTTCGGTTAATTCCCACCAATACAACGGCTAGACATTAACTACCATTTAAAATAATAATAATAATATATTATTTTTTGGTAAAATTCAATGTTGTGTGCAATGTAGGATTTCAAAGAAAATTGTTGTTGCGTGTTGAGTAAATTATCAAAACATAATCCCCTTTAATGTAAAAATAATATCTTACTCATAAGTATTAATAGAAATCAAAATTTATTATTTTATAAATGCCTGGGTCGGTACATCCTTCCCCCCTTTTGGAAATTGTGTTCTCCTCCTCATCATCATTGTTATAAATTTATTCAAGAGAAAATACAAGAGATTGAAAGATTTAGGGCATGCATCACTAGGCCTAGGGGGGTCTAAAATAATAGAGACCTAGGGTGTCACCACAAATTAAATTCACCCCCTCAGGCTTCAAGAAAGTGGCATTGGAGAGGCATGTGACATTGGAGCCATGGATGGAAAGGGAGACCATATAATCTGCGACTTTATTCCCCTCTCTCCATGTATGTGTAACTTGCATGCTTCTCTTCAAAAGTTCCTTACATCTTCTAATGGTGTACGTGACTGACCATGGAATGGATCCTCTATTCAGCAGGGAGTCATGGATTATTTTCGAGTTAGTTTCCACATGGGATATATCTATATTTTTCTGATTACACAAGTTGAGCCCAGTGAGGAGTTCCTCGGCCTCCTCTTGAAGTGTGCATCTATTACCAAAGTGAGCTGTGAATGCAAGGAGAACACCCCCTTCCGAATTACAAACCACTCCTCCTCCTCGCATGATACCTAGGTTGTATGAGCCATCATTGTTAATCTTTAAACCTTTTACTGGGGGGGGGGTTTAATCTTACCCACTACCCTTGCATACCCACCATGGGGATAAATTGCTTGGGGAAAACTTGCAATATTCAAAGGAAGGAAGCTTCCCGCAATCCCTTGAGAAGGGTAACCATATCCATGAGCATACATTTAGTTCATAGGATGATGGACCACCCTGATGAGTTCTGCCCCTTGTATCTTGCTTTGTTCTGCACCTACCAAAGACCCCAACATCCAGCACTGAAAACCGCCGAATGCGCCATCCACTCTAGTCCTTTATCCAGAGTTCCCTGGATCCATCTCTCAAGGATCTCTGACCCTTGAGGATCATTGGAGGGTACTACTGTAGGCATTCCAAAAAACTTCTAGACGGTCTTAGCCCATTCTCCTTAAAAAATATATATGATTAGTGGTCTCCTCACTTTTGTTGTTACAGAACTGGCACTAGGAGGAAAGACCGATACCCATTTTCCTAATGCTCTTGTAAGAAGGGATCACCAAGTTCCTAACTCTCCATATGTGAAAATTGTATTTGGATGGTATGTTTTTGTACCACATTCACTCGAGCCAGTTGTCCTGCTAAGCCTGAGGAAGTGAAAACCTGTGAAAGAAAGATAAGTACAAATGTCACCCGAGATAACACATACTAGGATTCAATGTCGGAAAACATGGATATGGAAGAAAAACTAACCATCATGTTCTGATGGAGAGTGATATAAAACATAACCAGGAGAATGTTAACCACTAGAAAACCAAAAACTTGTTATGGGTTAAACAATATTTGATTTCGTAGTAGGAAAAGTAAACAAACAACATTTTTATTTTAATATCCTTTTCATAAAGTTGAGAAATTTCTTTATGATCTTGAATAAGAACATTATAAAACATAATTACTTTTCAAATATAGTTTCATCCTTTAATAAATTTCTACCACAAACTCATCTTTTCTCCAAACAATGAGTACTCAAGATGACTTGGTCATACCTAAAGTGCTAGAATCAACTTCTATAGGATCACATAATCCAAAAAAGATGAATTATATATTTCCCCTATCTTTAGACATTAACAAAAAACAAAATAGTTAATACAAGATCAGATGTTCCCTTAAAGAGAATAACACTTTAATTCAATAAACAATACCCAAAGTTCAACAAAAACCATTCAAAAAAACAAATTTCCTTAATATTCTTCAAAGTAATCCAAACTAATATTGAAACCCAAAAATTCATAAGAATTTGATCACCAAGTATTCTACGATAAATCTTATCAGTTATCTCTAAATAACATCGAATACTCTTAAAGTATCATACTTTAAAGCAATTAACATAATCACATATTCTCTATAATAGGTTAATCATTTACATAAATAACCCAAATAACCATATGTACACAATAAAAGCATTAATTATTCCAAAATTATCCATTACACCTCAAATGAAATCCCATAGTATTATATTTTCTTTAGGAATATAGTTTACAAAAAGAGAAAAGTCTTCTAAAACAACCTTTATCACTTATTCACCAAATCATTTTTCTATAACAAGGATATCCATTTGATAAAAAATAAGTTCCCAAAGTAAACTTATTTTTGATCCATAAAATCATTTAACTAAAAATAATAAATCATACTAACAAGGTACTTCACATAGGCTAGTGGTTGGTGATGCACCCTTGTCGCCCTTTGGTTGTGGGTTTGATTCCTGTGGCCTTGCCAGATGCGATGGGTTGTCACCTATCTTACCGTTTTTCCTTTTTATAAAACTAAAAAATAACCCTAACATATTTTAACCTGAAAGGTTTTCTTATACCTATAATTTTCATCATAACTCATTAAGACCTCAACATCTTAATTCATGAAGTCTTATATATATTTTTATTTTTTTATTTCACCTCTATATGATAAAATAAAACTATTCCCAATAGAAAGAATATCTTACCTTGATCATGGTGTTCATATGATTTCATCATCATCTTGTTAACGTAGATATTCTTTCTATTGGTTTATCACATAACCACCCGTCAAAAGTCCAAGTACCATTACATAATCATAACACATAAAATATTGCAAATATCAAAATTTCACTAATAACATTTCATTTAAAATAACTAGAAATAATTTCAAGATATTGAAATACTCAATAAAATTCAAAAATAATTTTCAATAAAATATGTAGAAAGGGTATATGGTATTTATTTTCCTTTTAAAAACATTACAGCTTATTAAAGAAGACAAATATCAAATAATGCTCACGACGGCGGAAAGGTCGTTGTAATCGTATACATTAAAAACATTCATTTTGTTGTTTAGTAAAATGATTCATAGAAAAATATTTCCTTTGAATGAAATTAAAAGTTAAAGTATTTTATTATACACCGTATAAAAGAAGAAGGTGTATATTATCAAAACATGCCTTAATGAAAGGAGATTGAGACAAAGTCCCTTACAAAGATCATTTTGTAAATAAAATAGATTGATTATGTGTATTCACTATAAGTACACATAAATCAAGTATAAAAACAATATAGGACATCAAAAGTTATTTCTTACATAATTGTAGCACAACATAATTAAGAATTAGAAGATTAACCCTAAGAATAGAAATTGGGTAAAAAGTTACCTTACCTTGTGTCCAAATTGACTCGTTCATTCTTCAATTTCTTGAATAATAAAATTATGTTAATTTCTACCTACTTCAAAACCCTTTTCAAGTTTATTATTCCTTTTATATAACTTATTACCACATTATAAAAATTACATAATTATTTAAGTTAATATTGGTCATTTTGTTGATATTGGGTACTTAAGTTGAAAATAATCTTGTTATAATTAAAAACTGTCCATGTGGTAAAAAGTATATTATCTCCAAAAATTATTAATGATTTATATATCATAAATATCCATTATATATTTATTTATAAAAGTCCACAACATTTTGAGATAAGAAATGAAATGCACCGTTCATGGAGACGGTAAACCGAACGTACGCATGAACACTACTTTCATTTATTTGTCATATTAAAGAAATGAAAAATAAATTATACATAGGTAAATTATAATTCCAGTATAATATCATATGATATATAAGTTACATAATTTAATTAATTCCATACTTTATACATTCCATGTATGGCATGAACGAGTCATATCACTTTGAGGGGGCGGTAGTCTGCACTTCATCAAATGAAATTATCGCATTTTCACATTATGGAAAGCATAAAGGTATGATTTAAATAAAAAAAATAAGCACATAGAGAATTTAAATATAATATATATAATATATAAATATATTTCCATCATAATGGCCACTATGAGAGGTGATAGAGGAAAATCGAACAATCATCGTTTCATGAGGCAGTAGTTCACCGTACATAGAAACAGTATGTTCGTATCCATTAGATGGTGGTGTGTGTAAGTGTAGTTATAATAATTCTTATTAAAAAAATCCTAGTATATTTTAGATAATGTTGATGTTATGGAATTAAATAATAATAAGAGCATAGGGAGTTGAGAGGGAAAATAATAGAAAAGAACTTGAGAGAGGACATTACCTATAAATCGGGTAACTTCTTTTGATTTGAGTCTAAAGGCTTTCTTGAATTGCGTTATGCCCAAGTTAAGGCTTATATGAGTAATAGAGGGATGTTGGGAGCTTATTTGGGAAGATTTTGGACAAAACAAGGGTCTAGAGTGGTGTGATTAAGGGGTTAGGGGTGGTGGTCTTTTATAAGAGGGAGGAGGGGTACTTTAGGAATGTCTTGAAAGTTTATTTATTATAAAATGAATTTCGATTTAAAAATGCACAAAAATAAATTAATTCTAATATAAGATGAGGATTGTTCAAAATCCTCTCAACCAATAGATTTTAGACAAGTTTTGGTTTCAAATTTAACCTTATCATTTAGCTTTAACCCTTAGTTAACTAATTTAACTCTTATCATTTCTTCTTGTGTATTCATATTATATGGTTAATATAGTTACCATAAAATTTCAATAAAAAAGTTTTTAATTAATGAAATTTTAAATATTATCTAATTAAATTTTCCAAATCTTAGATTTTTAGAACTATTATATTATTTAATAACATAGTATTTATTTTAAAAACTGATTTATGTCAATTTTATACTATTCATATCATGACTTTTAAAAATACACAACAACTTGATTATTTCAAAAAAACTTAATTAATTAAAATATAAAAACTCATAATCATCACTAAAATTCGTTAATTTCAAAAAATATTTTAAAATAAATTTATTTTAACATTTATTATCTCATTTATTTAAATCATTTATTAACAAGGTAATCACTACATACTCATTGTGTCATAAATAAATTTATTTATTTGATATATAGAAGTTTTAAAGAAAATAAAATTATGTTGGAAATATTTTTAGTTTTCTAATGACTATTTATAGTCGAAAATATCACTTATATAACCCCATATAAAAATTGTTTTACTAAAAGATACATGTTTATGTTACATTTTTCTTACCATAAATTAATTCTTATAAAAAGTCATTTTCACATCCAAGTGGATCCATGAGGTCCCGAAATCAACCCATGGATGTCCATGGTTGGAAATATCTAATCCAATAGGATTAGGACACATGTTAGCATAGTTTAATATTATTATAATATTATTTTTTACCCTTATTTACCAGAATACCCTTTAACCATGGTAAATAAAATAATTATTGAAGTTACTGTTCATAATGTCTAAAAATAAAATGTAACTATTTAAACAATTTGTACCTCATGATTCCAAATATGGATTCAATTTTTTCAAAATCAAAAGATAGAATTGACAGAAATTAATTTACAATTAATTCCCATTGTCAAAACCAAAAAGAGGGCTTTTAATAAGTAATAACTATCAAAAGATTGACATGTGTTTATGTCCAATTTAAAAGTAAAATAACTTATAATGACAAAAATTGGATTAAATGATAAAAATATAATCCAATTAAACTTTAAAACCAGTTAAAATTATTATATAACTATATAAATAAATTATATGAAAAAGCAGTTTTGACCTAAAATGCGATATTTTCACTATTCATTAAAAAATGAACTTTGTCAGAAAATTACAAAAAATTTACCCAAAGTAAATTTTGATGTCCCTATTATGTAGAAGATGTTTATTTTTTAAAAATAAAAAATAATAAAGTGACAAAAACTAGATTTAAAAAGGGTTCACCATCAAAAGGGGGTAAACCGAGCATTTAAAAATATTAGAGTATTTCATGATTAAAATCAGCTTCATTTTTATTTTTAAGATTCTAAAATTTATTGGATAAATATAAAGCCATTTAGAAAACATGTATAATCATATTGTAGTAAGTTTTGTTCATTCCTTCTAATACAATGGCTATGTGTTAACTACCATTTAAAATAATAATAATATTTTATTATTTTTTGGTAAAATTCAAAGTTGTGTGCAATGTAGGATTTCAAAGAAACATGTTGTTACATGTTGAGTAAATTATCAGAAAAATCATACCCTTTAATATAAAAATAATACCTTACTAATATGTATTAATAGAAATCAAAATGTATTATTCTATAAATACTAGATTCGTTATAGTGGAATTCCTTTTTCCAAAATTTACAAGAGTGGCACTCCTCCTCCATTATAAAAAGGCCTCCTCTCCCTCCACTTCCTCACACCTCTAAATCGACTTTGGATCGACCAAGATTTGAGAAAATAGCTCCTAAAAATCCCTCCACTAATCCTAGAATCCTTCAATTGGGAAGAAATCCATCCAAGTAATTCCTTCGGTTCAAACAAAAAAGAGTTACCTGATTAAGAGGCAACATCTTTCCTTAAGCTCTTTAGTTTTATTTCCATTCTACACCCCCTAAACTCTTCTTATTAAATTGTCATATAACAAAAAATAGAATAATAAATATACTAGGATGTTTTAAGACAAGTTTTCAACCAACACTTACAAACAATCCCATCTAATTGGCAATGAATATACCGTTTATGTGAATGATGAACTACTGCCTTGTCAAACGATGATTGTTCATTCTTCTTTACCGCCTCTCATAGTGGTAATTATGATGTAAAATATAGTTATATATGATATATATGATATTTATAATTCCTTTATTATTATTTAATTATTTTATAACCCATAAATCTATTCATTCTATTTTGTGTAAATACGATAACATCATTTGTGGAAGTGTGGAATACCGCCTCCTTAAAGCGATGTGATTCGTTCAGGCTATACATGTAATGTATTAAGGATGATTTTTATAAGGCCCCGACCTTAAACCTTACTTAATATTGAATTAAATGAATAATTCACATTGATGATATTTTCAGGTTTAGAGTTTTAGAGAATTAGAACATAACTATTACATCTTAAAAGATTACAAAGTAGACACTTCTACTAAGTCTCCATAAAATAAAAACTCTTAAAAAGAAAGATTTCTAGATTCCATGTTTTAGATAGAATGAAATTCCCTTGATCCCATGCTTGACCTTATTCCACTTTAAGTCCTGTGAAAAACATTTCGAAAAACTTGGGGTGAGCATAAAAAGCTCAGTAAGGGATACAAAAAGAATGAAAACTATTAGTTTTTCAAACATCAAGTAAACCATGTATACTATATCAAAGTAATACCTTCACCCTCATGAAGTAGTAAAAAAAAATCTTCACTGAAGAAAGTATCATTACTTACCTTTTTGTAACCAAAAGATTACCATAAAACCAATATAAAGAACACATAGAATATATAAAGGTAACTTGGGACATAAACATACTTAAGTGGAATAACCATACGGTTGACTTCCACACATATCACTTAATGGAATAGCCATACGGCCAATTTCCATACATACTTAATGGAATAGCCATACGGCCGACTTCCATACCAAATGCATTGGAGGTTATAACGTAACCACCCGTCCTGGTATTTACGGCACCACCCGTCATATGGTTTATAATGTAACCACCCGTTAAAATGTCCAAGTACCAATATAAAATCATAAAACAAAAAACCAATATAAAGGAATGATAACATTTCCACATTTCAATCACAATATATCATAAATATATTGACATAATAGAATCCTTTTTCAAAACCATTTTCAATACCAAAATACATAAAAGAGTATATGGTATTTATTTTATTCTAAAAACATTACGGCTTGTTGAGAAAGCCAAAGATCAAATAATACTCGCAGCGGCGGAAAAAGGTCGTTGTCACTGCGTACGTTAAAAATAAACATTCCTTTTTGTCGTTTAGTAAAACGCTTCGTAGAAAAAGATTCCTTTTGTATAAAAGTAAAAGTCAAAGGAGTTTATACACCGTATAAAAGAAAGTTGTGTATAAAACGAAATATGCCTCAATGAAAGGAGATTGAGACGAAGTCCCTTACCTCGGGTCCGACTTGACTCGATCGTTCTTTAACGTCTTGAATAATAAACTTGAGTTAATTTATACTTGATTAAGAACCTTTTTAAAGTTCATTATTACTTTTATATCACTTATTGCCATGTTATAAACATTATGTAACCATTTAAGTTAATAATGTTTGTTTTGTCAATATTTGGTTCTTAAGTCGAAAGTTGACTTCTTACAATTACATGTTGTTCGTGTGGTCAAAGGTTCTTTATATCCAGAATGGAATTCCTGATTTGTATATCATATATATCATATATATCCAGCATATACATGTATTTATAATATTACATAATCATTTAGAGGTATGAAATGAAATGCACCGTTCATGGAGACGGTAAGCCGTACGTACGCATGAACGCTACTTTCATTTCTTTGTCATATTAGTGGAATTAAAACTAAATGAGAGGTATGTATATTTTAATTCCAGAATTATATTCATCATTTAGATATATCATTAAGTATATATATACATTATATACATGTAATTTTAATAGTACATTACATTTGGGGATAAGAAATGAAATGCACCGTTCATGGAGACGGTAAGCCGTACGTACGCATGAACGCTACTTTCATTTCTATCTCATACTTTAATGGAAAGAAATAATAATTATATAGAGGTATATTATAATTCCAGTATAACATCATATATAATAACTTTAAATCCATCCTTTACACGTCCCACATATGGCATTAACGGATCACATCACTTTTAGGGGGCGGTAGTCCGCACTTCCTTAAATGAAGATATCGTGTTTAACCATAATGGAAACCATAAAGGTATGCCAAAAATGAAAAATACAGAAGCTTAAATAAAACATAAACATATTATATATCATATATAAAAATAGTGACATCATAATGGCCACCCTTGAAGGTGTTAAATGAGTATTGAACAATCATCGTTTCGGGAGGCAGAATTTCTCCATCCACGGAAACTGTATGTTCTTTAACCATTTGATGTAGTTGTGTGAGAGTGTAGCTCAAATAAATATTATAACAACATCCTAGTATATTTAAGATACTGGTGTTGTTACAAAAGAAGTAAATAAAAAGAGTTTAGAGGGTTGGAGAAGCAAAATAAAACAAATGAACAAGAGAGAATGAATTACCTTTAAAAGTGTAACTCCCTTTTGATTTGAGACTAAAGGCTTCCTTTGAAAAGATTCTGCCCAAAGGGAATCCTCTAGGATGAGGAGAGGGATGTTTAGAGAGCAACTGGGCAGGGGTTGGCCGAGACAAAGGCTTGAGGAGTGTGTGAAATGAGGTAGAGGTGGGGGTCTTTTATAAGAGGAGAGGAGGGGCACTTTTGGAAAGTAAAGAAATATTACTTTATTTGAAAATGTGTTTCGGTTTTAAAAGGTCCCACATTGATATAATTCATGGATAAGGTGATAAGGGTTCGAAATCCACCCATCCAATAAGTTTTGGACATGTGTAGTTCATATATTTTACATTATCTTTCCATTTTATTTAAATCGTTAAATAATGAGGTCATCGCTGCATCATTATTATGTCATAAATAATTTAATTTATTTAATGTCTAAAAATTATAAAAAAACTACTATGATGTATGAAATCTTTTTATCTTTCCAATGACTATTTATAATCAAAATTTGGACTTGTATAACCCCACTCAAAAAATATTTTAGTAAAACAATTTATGTTAGTGTCATTTTCACTTTAACATTAAATAAAAATATATTAATGTCATTTTCCAACTAAAGTGGCTCCATGGGGTCCCCAAGTTGGCCCATGGCTTGTCTTGGTCGGCCATGACTCAACCAATAAGGTTGGGACATGTGTCTAGGTCATTTCTTATTATTAAAGCATTATTTATACCTTAAACTACCCTAATTACCACTAATCACGATTAAGAACTTAATAAGTTACTATTCACCAAAAAATTATTTCAATCTCATTGAACCACATTTTACTTCTTAATGACAACCATGTATTTCGGATTTTCAAAATTCAATACACATTAGTGGTAAACTTTCATTTAACTGAAAAATCAGTTTGCTTGATTACCACTTAGTGGTTTCACTATTCATCAAAAATTGAAGTTTTTCAGAAAATTACCAAAAATTCACCCTAAGCTATATTTTATATTCCGAATTCAAAAATGAAGTCCATTTTACAAAATTAAAAACATATAAGTCACATTAATTAATTTAATAATTAATTCCCGCTGTCATGACAAATAGCGTGTTTTTGTGAAACAATAAGTATCAAAAGATTGACACCAGTTTAAGTCCAATTTCAAAGTGAAATTGATTCTAATGACCACCATTGGATTAACTAGTAAAAATATATTCTAATTTCACTTCAAAACCAATTCAAAAGATAATCTAATCATATAGATAAATTAGATTAAAAAGTGGGTTTGAATTAAAATACAACATTTTACACTATTCATTAAAAAAATGAACTTTATCAGAAAGGTACCAAAAATTTCCACAAAGTAAATTTTGATGTCCCGATTCTAAAGAAGAGTTATATTTGGTCCAATAGAATTTATAAGATCGATCAAAACTATATTTAATGACGGTTCTCCGTCAAAAGGTGATAAGTGGACCTTTCGTGAAAATTAGGGTATAAATGCCTAAAATTGAACTCTTTCCATATTTTAAGCCTTTATCTTTTATTGGGTAAATGTATAAACATTTAAAAACATATATAATCATATTTTAGTTATTTCTATCCATTCCCGCCAGTACAACGGCTACTCGTTAACTAACATTTAAAATAATATTATTTTATTACTAGTGTGTTACGTAAGTTTCAAAGAAACCTATCGTTGCGTATCGGGTACGCTATCAAACATAGCAACCCCTTTAAAATAAAATTACTATTTAATTCATAAATATTAATAAATATGAAAATTCTTTATTCTTTATTTACCTGGGATGTTACATCCTTCCCCGCTTTTGGGAATTGCGTCCTCGCAATTTTATTCACTTATCAAAATAAGTGGGGTTATTTATCCCTCATAGCATTTTCAGATTCCCACGTTGCCTATTAAATCACATGGGTTTTCCACAAAACCTTTACCTGATGAATCACCTTATTCCGTAACACTTGCTCCCTGTGGTCAAGAATCTGGACCGGTTGTTCCTCATAAGATAGGTTCTCTTCTAGCTGAACTACCTCTAGACTCAAAACATGAGATGGATCTGGCATATACTTTCTCAACATTGAAACATGAAAAACATTGTGTACCTGAGATAAACTCGGAGGTAAAGCCACCCGGTATGCAACTGATCCAACTCTTTCCAAAATTTCGTATGGTCCAACCAACCATGGACTCAACTTTCCTTTCTTACCAAATCTCATCACACTTTTCCAAGGAGAAACCTTGAGAAAAACATGATCACCTACCTCGAAAGATTGATCCTTCCTCCGGTTATCCGCATAACTCTTCTGCCTGCTCTGAGCTGTTCTCATGTGTTTCTGAATCAACTGAACTTTTTCTGCCATCTCTTCTACCAATTCTGGTCCCATCAACTTCCTTTCACCCAATTCATTCCAAAATGCTGGAGTTCGACACTGCTTCCCATATAATGCCTCAAATGGTGCCATCTGTATACTGAAATTAAAAACTGTTATTATAAGAAAACTCAACCAAAGAAATTTGTTGGTCCCAACTTCCCTGATAATCCATAGAACAAGCTCGTAGCATATCCTCCAAGGTCTGAATTGTTCGTTCTGACTGCCCATCTGATTGAGGATGAAAAGCTGTACTAAAATTTAATTCAGTACCCAACGACTTTTGAAGGCCTTTCTAAAAGTTAGAAGTAAACCTGGGATCATGATCTGATACAATGGAGAGAGAAAATCCATGTAACCTGACTATCTCTTTAAGATACAAACGAGAAAGTTGATCTAGAGAGAAAGTATCTTGTATAGAAATGAAATGAGCAGATTTGGTCAAGCGATCAACAATAACCCAGATTTCATTATTACCTCAAGATGTCCTCGGTAATCCCACAACAAAGTCCATGGATATGTTTTCCCATTTCCACTCTGGCACTGGTAAAGGCTGAAGCATCCCTGCCACTCTACTTTAACCTGTTGACATGTCAAACACTTCACAGTAAAATCAGCAATGTCTCTTTTCATTCCATCCTACCAGTAATACTCCCGCAGATCTCTGTACATCTTAGTACTGCTAGGATGAACTGAAAACGGGGAACTATGAGCCTCACATAACAACTCATTCTTCAACTGTGAATCACAAGGCACACATAACCTCTTTACAAACCTCAAAACACAAACACAAACTTATCCAAGAACTCATGGAAAATTTTATTCATAAGGTCCATGAATACAGCAGGTGCATTGGTTAACCCAAAAGGCATAACTAAAAATTCATAATAGCCATATCTAGTATGGAACACAGTCTTCAGAACGTCTACTTCTTTTACTTTCAACTGATGGTACCCCGACCTCAAGTCAATCTTCGAAAAATACTGAGCTCCCTGGAGCTGATACCACTTCATTCGATGGCCCAACATCTGCTGAAGTTGTTGCAAAGGATTTCGCCACCCCTTTCTGCTTGTAGTCTGGCTGCATTCCCCCAGTTGAGTTCTTCGTTGGACACTCGTTTGCATAATGACCCATTTCATTACACTTAAAACATCTTACCGTTGGCTTTTCATTTCCTGCTTGATCATCTTCCTTACAGTTACGAGCAATATGACCAGACTTACCACACCGAAAGCACTTACCAGACTTGGATAAACATTCTACAGGATGCATTTTACCACACTTCTCACAGGATGGATATTTGCTTTTCTTACCTCCTTGCTTCTTTGATGAATTCTTCCCCTTTGCCTGCCAACTAGACCTCTTATTCTGTTGTTTTTCATAGAACACCTGATCATCGGAAAACTCCATTTCCACCTTCTCCGCACATCGAACAGGTTTTTCATAACTTTTGAACTCACGAGAAGCTAAAGCCCTTCTATACTTTGGCTTTAACACTGAGTAAAAATGGTTTATTTTACTATCAAGATCTCGTATGAAGTTTGGAGCATACCTTGCCAATCGAGTGAACTTTTCTTCATAAGAAGCCACTGAATCATCCTCCTGCCTCAATTCTAGGAACTGTTTTTCCATCCTAAGACGAACCACCTTAGGAAAATATTTCTCAAGAAACATACATTTGAATTCGTCCCAGTGAAGATCCTCAATCTCATCACTATCCCTTATATTTTTCACCATCGACCACCACTGATCAGCTTCACCTTCAAAACGGTAAACAACAAGACTAACCTTTTGATGTTCTGAACACCCCATGACATCAAAAATCTTCTCCAGTGCTTTAATCCACCCTTCATCTTGCACAGGGTCAGATGATCCTCTGAATGATGGGGGATGTTGCCTCATGAAATGTTCCACTACTGACATGTTCCTCTGCGGTTGATCTAGCTGATCTCGTGCATGGATACCACCACCATTTATAGCCTGAGTCAACTGTGCCATCACTGCAACAAACTGTTCAGTTCCGATTCCGACCATCTCAGGTTGCTGATTTGGAAGGTTATCTTTCTCCTGATGTCGTCCCAACATAGCTGCTTTGTTTCCTCTGCGGAAAACCATTCTGAACACAGAAATATCTTAGGCGAAGCAACATGGTAATCCGTAAATGCTATATCATTTCAATCATATTATAATTTAACACTTTTCTAACTCCTAAAGTTGTCTAAACCGACCTCTGATACCAACTATAAGGCCCTGGCCTTAAACCTTACTTAATATTGAATTAAATGAATAATTCACATTGAGGATCTTTTCAGGTTTAGAGTTTTAGAGAATTAGAACATAACTATTACATCTTAAAAGATTACAAAGTAGACACTTCTACTAAGTCTCCATAAAATAAAAACTCTTAAAAAGAAAGAGTTCTAGATTCCATGTTTTAGATAGCATGAAATTCCCTTGATCCCATCCTTGACCTTATTCCACTTTAAGTCCTGTGAAAAACATCTCGAAAAACTTGGGGTGAGCATAAAAAGCTCAGTAAGGGATACAAAAAGAATGAAAACTGTTAGTTTTTCAAACATCAAGTAAACCATGTATACTATATCAAAGTAATACCTTCACCCTCATGAAGTAGTAAAAAAAAATCTTCACTGAATAAAGTATCATTACTTACCTTTTTGTAACCAAAAGATTACCATAAAACCAATATAAAGAACACATAGAATATATAAAGGTAACTTGGGACATAAACATACTTAAGTGGAATAACCATACGGTTGACTTCCACACATATCACTTAATGGAATAGCCATACGGCCAATTTCCATACATACTTAATGGAATAGCCATACGGTCGACTTCCATACCCAATGCATTGGAGGTTATAACGTAACCACCCATCCTGGTATTTACGGCACCACCCGTCATATGGTTTATAACGTAACCACCCGTTAAAATGTCCATGTACCAATATAAAATCATAAAACATAAAACCAATATAAAGGAATGATAACATTTCCACATTTCAATCACAATATATCATAAATATATTGACATAATAGAATCCTTTTTCAAAACCATTTTCAATACGAAAATACAAAAAAGAGTATATGGTATTTATTTTATTCTAAAAACATTACGACTTGTTGAGAAGGCCAAAGATCAAATAATACTCGCGGCGGCGGAAAAAGGTCGTTGTCACCGCGTACGTTAAAAATAAACATTCCTTTTTGTCGTTTAGTAAAACGCTTCGTAGAAAAAGATTCCTTTTGTATAAAAGTAAAAGTCAAAGGAGTTTATACACCGTATAAAAGAAAGTTGTGTATAAAATGAAATATGCCTCAATGAAAGGAGATTGAGACGAAGTCCCTTACATTGGGTCCGACTTGACTCGATCGTTCTTTAACGTCCTGAATAATAAACTTGAGTTAATTTATACTTGATTAAGAACCTTTTTAAAGTTCATTATTCCTTTTATATCACTTATTGCCATGTTATAAACATTATGTAACCATTTAAGTTAATAATGTTTGTTTTGTCAATATTTGGTTCTTAAGTCGAAAGTTGACTTCTTACAATTACATGTTGTTCGTGTGGTCAAAGGTTCTTTATATCCAGAATGAAATTCCTGATTTGGATATCATATATATCATATATATCCAGCATATACATGTATTTATAATATTACATAATCATTTAGAGGTAAGAAATGAAATGCACCGTTCATGGAGACGGTAAGCCGTACGTACACATGAACGCTACTTTCATTTCTTTGTCATATTAGTGGAATTAAAACTAAATGAGAGGTATGTATATTTTAATTACAGAATTATATTCATCATTTAGATATATCATTAATTATATATATACATTATATACATGTAATTTTAATAGTACATTACATTTGGGGATAAGAAATGAAATGCACCGTTCATGGAGACGGTAAGCCGTATATACGCATGAACGCTACTTTCATTTCTATCTCATACTTTAATGGAAATAAATAATAATGATATAGAGGTATATTATAATTCCAGTATAACATCATATATAATAACTTTAAATCCATCCTTTACACGTCCCACATATGGCATTAATGGATCACATCACTTTTAGGGGGCGGTAGTCCGCACTTCCTTAAATGAAGATATCGTGTTTAACCATAATGGAAACCATAAAGGTATGCAAAAAATTAAAAATACAGAAGCTTAAAGAGAACATAAACATATTATATATCATATATAAAAATAGTGACATCATAATGGCCACCCTTGAAGGTGTTAAATGAGTATTGAACAATCATCGTTTCGGGAGGCAGAATTTCGCCATCCACGAAAACCGTATGTTCTTTAACCATTTGATGTAGTTGTGTGAGAGTGTAGCTCAAATAAATATTATAAAAACATCCTAGTATATTGAAGATACTGGTGTTGTTACAAAAGAAGTAAATAAAAAGAGTTTAGAGGGTTGGAGAAGCAAAATAAAACAAATGAACAAGAGAGAATGAATTACCTTTAAAAGTGTAACTCCCTTTTGATTTGAGCCTAAAGGATTCCTTTGAAAGGATTCTGCCCAAATAGAATCCTCTAGGATGAGGAGAGGGATGTGGAGAGAGCAATTGGACAGGGTTTGGCCAAGCCAAAGGCTTGAGGAGTGTGTGAAATGAGGTAGAGGTGGGGGCCTTTTATAAGAGGAGAGGAGGGGCACTTTTGGAAAGTAAAGAAATATTACTTTATTTGAAAATGTGTTTTGGTTTTAAAAGGTCCCACATTGATATAATTCGTGGATAACGTGATAAGGGTTCGAAATCCACCCATCCAATAAGTTTTGGACATGTGTAGTTCATAGATTTTACATTATCTTTCCATTTTATTTAAATCGTTAAATAATGAGGTCATCGCTGCATCATTATTATGTCATAAATAATTTAATTTATTTAATGTCTAAAAATTATAAAAAAACTACTATGATGTAGGAAATCTTTTTATCTTTCCAAGGACTATTTATAATCAAAATTTGGACTTGTATAACCCCACTCAAAAATTATTTTAGTAAAACAATTTATGTTAGTGTCATTTTCACTTTAACATTAAATAAAAATATATTAATGTCATTTTCCAACTAAAGTGGCTCCATGGGGTCCCCAAGTTGGCCCATGGCTTGTCTTGGTCGGCCATGACTCAACCAATAAGGGTGGGACATGTTTCTAGGTCATTTCCTATTATTAAAGCATTATTTATACCTTAAACTACCCTAATTACCACTAATCGCGATTAAGAACTTAATAAGTTACTATTCACCAAAAAATTATTTTAATCTCATTGAACCACATTTTACTTCTTAATGACAACCATGTATTTCGGATTTTCAAAATTCAATACACATTAGTGGTAAACTTTCATTTAACTGAAAAATCAGTTTGCTTGATTACCACTTAGTGGTTTCACTATTCATCAAAAAATTGAAGTTTTTCAGAAAATTACCAAAAATTCACCCTAAGCTATATTTGATATTCCGAATTCAAAAATGAAGTCCATTTTACAAAATTCAAAACATATAAGTCAAATTAATTAATTTAATAATTAATTCCCGCTGTCATGACAAATAGCGTGTTTTTGTGAAACAATAAGTATCAAAAGATTGACACCAGTTTAAGTCCAATTTCAAAGTGAAATTGATTCCAATGACCACCATTGGATTAACTGGTAAAAATATATTCTAATTTCACTTCAAAACCAATTAAAAAGATAATCTAATTATATAGATAAATTAGATTAAAAAGTGGTTTTGAATTAAAATACAACATTTTACACTATTCATTAAAAAAATGAACTTTATCAGAAAGGTACCAAAAATTTCCACAAAGTAAATTTTGATGTCCCGATTCTAAAGAAGAGTTATATTTGGTCCAATAGAATTTATAAGATCGATAAAAACTATATTTAATGATGGTTCTTCGTCAAAAGGTGATAAGTGGACCTTTCGTGAAAATTAGGGTATAAATGCCTAAAATTGAACTCTTTCCATATTTTAAGCCTTTATCTTTTATTGGGTAAATGTATAAACATTTAAAAACATATATAATCATATTTTAGTTATTTCTATCCATTCCCGCCAGTACAACGACTACTCGTTAACTAACATTTAAAATAATATTATTTTATTACTAGTGTGCTACGTAAGTTTCAAAGAAACTCATCGTTGCGTATCGGGTACGCTATCGAACATAGAAACCCCTTTAAAATAAAATTACTATTTAATTCGTAAATATTAATAAATATGAAAATTCTTTATTCTTTATTTACCTGGGATGTTACAATTTTAATAAACCTATGTAAAATATATGAAATTGATATGATAAATAATTATAATACAGATATGTATCAGTTAATTTTCATTCTTTTAATATGAAAAAGAAATGAGAGTAGCGTTCATGCGTACATACGACCTACCGTCTCCACAAACAGTGCATTTCATTTATTTTCTCCAAATATTATAGATTATTTTAAATAAATATATACTGAATATATATTATAATTAAATCACGGTTTACATTATTTATATTATTAAATCATTATATATGTAGTAGGAACAACAAATACCAAGTCAAAACATACTTGAGAAAACTAGGCAATTAACACCCAAAATAGTGAAAATAATGAAAGATTGTTAACAAATGGGTAATAAGATATTATAAAAAGATGATATATGACATTATAAACATGATTATTGTTATGGTATAAGTTGGTAACATATTTTAAACCACTATATAAGAGGAAAAATACCAAACAACAAAAAATAAGGTTAAGGTAAGGGATTTCGTCTCAATTTACATTCCATTGAGACTTATTGTTATTATACACCGATTCAATTTTATGTAGTGTATATACTACATTTTGACATGTAATATCATGAATATACTTATTCTAATGATATAATAAGTTTCAAATTGTAACATCCCAAGTAATTAATGAATAATATAAATTTTTATCTATGTCTATTTATGAATTAGATAGTGTTTTAGAGACTTAAAATGAGAATAAATCCAATCTTAAGCATGGAATACACTAATATTTTTAAAAGATTGTTTTAATGCCTTTTGATGGAAAAACATTTTTAAATAAATATTTTGACAATTTTATAAGCTATATTTTTCAAAATAAACTTATTCTTTAGGATTGGGACATTGAAATTTACCTTGGGTAAATTTTTGGTATCTTTCTGACCATGTTCATTTTTTTAATGAATAGTGAAAAATACTACATTTTATATTAAAACTGCTTTTTCATATAATTTAATTATATGGTTAGATTATATTTTTAATTGGAATTAAAATATAATTAGAATATATTTTTACCATCTAATCCGATGGTGGTCATTATAATTAATTTCACTTTGGAATTGGGCATAAACAAGTGCCAAACTTTTCATAGATATTATTTCAAAAAACCTGCTATTTGTTTTGACAACGGGAATTATTTTTAAATTAATTATTGCAATTTCTATGTTTAGAATTTGGTAAAATTGATTCCATATTTGTAATCATAAGGTCTAAATTATCTAATTAATACTCTTTTGTTTTTGGACATTATGAATAGTAACGACGATAATTATCTTTAATTATCTTGATTAATTAGTAATCTGGTAGTTAAGGATAATAAAATAATATCATAATAATAAAAAATGACCCCAAAATGTGTCCTAATGCTACTGGTTGTGTCATGGCCGACCATGGTATGTCTTGTGCAATACTTGGGGACCCCATGGAATCACTTTTGTGTGATAATGACTTTTTATCTTTTTATTTTTAAAGAAAGTTAAATATAACAAAGAATGTATCACCTGAATAAAACTTTTTTAATTTTGTATAAATAAATGATATATTGGACTATAAATATTCATTGGAAATATAAAAATATTTCCTACATCATATTATTTTTTTATAATTTTTAGACATTAAATAAATTAAATTATTTATGACATCATGATGATGCAGCGATTACCTCATTAATGAACGATTTAAATAAAATGAAAAGATAATGTAAAATATAAGACTTACACTTATCAAAGACCTATTGGATGAGTATATTTCAAAACATTATCACCGTATCCTCTAAATACATTAATGTGGGACCTTTAAAATCCGAAACTCATTTGAAAATAAAGTAACATTTTATACCTTTCCAAGAGTGCCCCTCCTCTCCTCTTATAAAAGGCCCCCACCTCTACCTCCTTACCCACACTTCTCAAGGAATTTTCTCGGCCAAGATATGCTCATTTTATCTCTCCACATCCCTCTATTCATCCTAGAAGCCTTACCTTAGGTAGAAATCTCTTCAAGAAACCATTTTGGTTCAAACCAAGAAGAGTTACCCGATTTAAAGGTAAAGTCTTCTCTAATGTTCTTTTGTTTTATTTTGCTTCTCCAACCCGCTAAACTCTTTTTATTCATTTCTTTTGTAAAAACACCAGTATATTCAATATACTATGATGTTGTTATAATAAGTATTTGAGCTACACTTACACAAACCTTCATCTAATGGTTAAAGAGCATACTGTTTCCGTGGATGGCAAATTCCTGCCTCACGAAACGATGATTGTTCAATATTCTTCTAACACCTTCAATGGTAGAAATTAAGATGACACTATATTTATATATGATATGCAATATGTTTATGTTTTCCTTAAGATTCTGTATTTTTCATTTTTGGCATACCTTTATGGTTTCCATTATGGGTAAACGCAGTATCTTCATTTTAGGAAGTGCGGACTACTGCCCCCTCAAAGTGATTTGATTCGTTAATGCCATATGTGGGACGTATAAAGGATGGAGTTAATGATATTATATATGATATTATACTGGAATTATAATATACCTTTATATCATTATGATTCCATTCTATAAAATACGAAATAGAAATGAAAGTAGCGTTCATGCGTATATACGACTTACCGTCTCCATGAACGGTGCATTTCATTTCTTACCTATAAATGTTATGTAATATTATAAATGCATGTATATATTATATATATATATGATATATATGATATCTACATCATTAATATAACTTTTGATATAATGGATATATGAAAAACTTGTAATTATAAAGAGTTTATTTTTGACTCAAGTACCAATGATCGTTAAAACGACCGTTATTAATTTAAATAATTACATAGTGTTCATGAAATTGTAATAAGTGATATAAAAGTAATAATGAACTTGAAAAAGGTTCTTAATCAAGTATAAATTAAATCAAGTTTATTATTCAGTAGATTAAAGAATGATCGAGTCAAGTCGGACCTGAGGTAAGGGACTTCATCTCAATCTCCTTTCAATGAGGCAAATTTTGTTTTATACACAACTTTATTTTATATGATGTATAAACCCATTTGAATTTTATGTTTATTCAAAAGGAATATTTTTTATACAAATCATGTACTAAACGACAAAAGGGAATGTTTTTTTTGTCGTACGTATGTGGCGACAACGACTTCTCCGCCACCATGACCATTATTTGAGTTTCGACTTCCTCTACAAGACATAAGCTTTTTTAAATGAAAAATAAACACCATGTTTTAATTTTATTTTATTTTGGAATTGAAAATGGTTTTGATATTTTTTATATCAATGTGTTGTATTGATATCTTGTGATTGAAATGTGGAAATGTTATGTTTCCTTTATGCATGTTTCATGTGATATGATTATGTTATGGTTCTTGGGAATTGTTAATGAAGATGGGTGGTTCCAAGATACACTAAGGGCGGGTGAGCCCGATATAGCTCTCTAATGCATTGGGTAACTCAAAGGGGTTAAACGTTAAGGTTTCTCCGAAGAGATTTAGGGAATATACTGTGATGGGTATTCCAAACGTAACCATGAGGGTTAATCCCAACATAAGAATGTTATGAATGCATCAAGTTACCTTTATGTCTTATTATTTCTATGATTTATTCATGATTTGATGAGGTATGTTAAAATTCTTATGTTTTATGAGTAAAGTATGATTTCATACATGGACTAATGTTTTCATTTTGTACTTTTATATCCTTACTGAGCTTTTTATGCTCATCCCAATTTTTTGAAATGTTTTTCATAGGTCAAGGGAAAGGTACATGAAGTAATGATAGAGTCAAGGAAGTGTTATGAAAGAATCCATGTTTTGTTTTAAATATTTTTTCATTGATGAAAAAAAATAAATACTATCTTTTATGTAACCACTTTGTTTAAATGTGGAATGTAATGCATGATTTATGATCTAATTCTCTAAAACTCTAAACCTGAAACAATCCTCAATGTGTAATCTTTTAATAACTCAAGATTAAGTAATGTTTAAGGCTGTGGCCTTATAGTTGGTATCAGAGGTCAGTTTAGATAACTTTAGGAGTTAGAATTTTATTAAATGATTATCCAAAAATATATTTTTTATGGTCAAATTAGAATGATATAGCATTTGAAGATTACCATGTTGCTTCATCTAAGACATGTTTGTTCAGAATGGTTTTCCATAGAGGAAATAGGGAAGTAGTACTAAGAAGGCATACAGAAGGAAATAACCTTCCGAATCAGCATCTTGAGATGGTCAGAATTGGAACTGAACAGTTTGTTGCAGTAATGGCGCAAATGACTCAAGCGATAAATGGTGGTGGTATCCATGCACGAGATCATCCAGATCAACCGCAGAGGAACATGTCAGTGGTGTAACATTTCATGAGGCAACATCCCCCATCATTCAGAGGATCATCTGACCCTGTTCTAGATGAAGGGTGGATTAAAGCACTGGAGAAGATTTTCGATGTCATGGGGTGTTCAGACAATGAAAATGTTAGTCTTGCTATTTACCATTTTGAGGGTGAAGCAGATCAATGGCAGTCGATGGTTAAAAATATCAGGGATGCTGATGAGATTGATGCTCTCGACTAGGATGAATTCAAAGGTATGTTTCTTAAGAAGTATTTTCCTAAGGCTATTCGACTTTGGATGGAAAAAAAATTCTTGTAATTGAGGCAAGAGGACGACTCAATGGCTTCTTATGAAGAGAGGTTCACTTGATTGGCAAGGTATGCTCCAAATTTTATCTGAGACCTTGATAATAAAATCAATCATTTTTACTCAGGATTAAAGCCAAAATATCAAAGGTCTTTAGCTTCTTGTGAGTTCAAGAGTTATGAAAAGCTTGTTCGATGTGCTGAGAAGGTGGAAATGGAGTTTTCCGATGATCAAGTGTTCTATAACAACCAACAGAAGAAGAGACCGAGATGGAAGGATAAAGGGAAGAATTCTTCAAAAAGGTCTGACGGTAAGAAAACTAAGTTTCCAGTTTGTGATAAATGTGGTAAAAGGCATGCTGGGGAATGTCTTCTGAATTCTAGAAAGTGCTACCGATATAGTAAGATGGGACATAAGGCTCATGATTGCACTGAAAAAGATCAGGGTGATGGTAAGAACAAATTTGATTTACAGTTAGTGAAATGTTTTAAGTGCAATGATATGGGTCACTATGAAAATGAGTGTCCGAAAAAGAGCTTGAGTGATGGGAAGCAGTTAGAATACAAGCAGAAAGGGGTGGTGAAATCCTTTGCAACTACTTCAGCAGATGTTGGGCCATCAAATGAAGTGGTATTAGGTACTTTGTTTATTTTTTCAGATTATGCCAGTGTGTTTTTTGATTCGGGGTCTACACATTCTTTTATCTCTAAAAACTTTTCTAGTAAAATGGGAATACCATCTCAAGAAATGACTCATGAACTTGTGGTAAAAACACCTGGGGGAAATGTTGAGGCAAAAAGAATTTATAATAATCTTCCTATCTTTATCTGTGGAAAGAACCTACTTAAAAACCTTATTGTTTTACCTCTAGTAGAGTTTGATGTTATCCTGGGTATGGATTGGATCTCTATTTACCATGCTAAGATTTATTGTAGAGCTAAAGAAGTTTCTTTTCAGAAAGAATTTCAGTTTGTGTACAAGAATGAACCCTTACTGTTGATAACATATCAAGAGGTCGAGAAACTTTTAAAATATGGAAATAAATGTTACCTTGCACATATCGTTGAAAATAAGGGAACTGTTCAGATTAATGATGTGTTAGTGGTAAATGAGTATCCTGATGTTTTTCTTGATGAGTTTCCTGGAATAATACTAGATCAGGAAGTTGAATTTACTGTTGACTTAGTTCCTGATGCTAAGCCAATTTCAAAACCCCCTATCGAATAGCTCAAATTGAACTTTTATAAATGAAGCAGTAATTGAAAGATTTATTAGAGAAAGGTTTCATTCGACCTAGCACATCACCATGGGGTGATCCTGTTTTATTTGTTAAAAAGAAATACGATTCAATGAGACTTTGCATTGATTATAGAGCCTTGAATAACATCACTATTAAGAACAAATATCCTTTAGCTCATATCGTTGATTTGTTTCATCAGCTCCAGGGAGTTCAGTTTTTTTAAAAGATTGACCTGAGATCGGGGTACCATCAGTTGAAGGTAAAGGAAGCTGATATTCTGAAGACCACATTCCGTACACGATATAACCATTATGAATTTGTAGTTATGACTTTTGGGCTAACCAATGCACCTATTGTATTCATGGACCTTATGAATAGAATTTTCCATGAGTTCTTGTATAAGTTTGTGGTTGTTTTCATTGATGATATTTTGGTGTTTTCTAAAAGTAAAGAGGAGCATGAAATACATTTAAGGGTTATTTTGCAAACCTTAAAAGAAAAGAAATTGTATGGGAAATTTATAAAGTGTGAGTTTTGGTTGTAACAAATCTCTTTCCTTGGTCACATTGTTTCTAAAGATGGGATAACTATTGATCCTGCAAAAAAAATGTTGTTGAAGAATGGAAAAGACCCACAAATGTAACTGAGATTCGTAGCTTCCTTGGTTTGGCAGTCTATTACCGAAGGTTTGTTAGAAATTTTTCACGGTTATCTAGTCCAATGACTAAGCTAACTCGGAAGGGTGTTAAGATTATCTAGACAAAAGAATGTAATGATTGTTTTCAGGAATTGAAAAGATGATTCGTGAATGCTCCAGTTTTGGCACTACCTTCCAGGAATGGTGAGTTTGTTATCTACAGTGATGCTTCATTGAAAGGAATTGGTTGCGTTCTAATGTAGAATGATCAGGTAATTTCTTATGCTTCACGACAGTTGAAAACACATGAGGTAAATTACCCTACACATGATTTGGAATTAGTTGCTGTTGTTTTTGCTTTAAAAATTTGGAGGCATCATTTGTATGGAGTAAAGTGTGAAATATATACCGATCACAAAAGTTTAAAGTATATATTCACTTAGAAAGAATTGAAAATGAGATAGAGGAGATGGCTGGAATTAATCAAGGATTATGATTGTACAATTCATTACCATCTGGGAAAAGCAAATAAAGTGGCTGATGCTTTGAGTTGAAAAAGTAATGCTTCATTAACAATGTTGCATTTGGAACGTGATCCTTTGGTTAAGGATTTAATGAAATTTGGAATATAAGTTGTTGGTGCAGGATGTTCTTCTGTTTTGTTTCAAGTATCAGTGAAATCTTCTCTATCAGAAAGAATTAAGCCAGCACAGATGCAAGACAACGAGTTGCAGAAAAAGGTAGAGCTGGTTCAGAAGGGTAAGTTGCCTGAATTCAACATTGATAATGATTGTGTTTTGAGATTTGGGAAGAGATTGTGTGTGCTGTGTGATTCACAGTTGATGAGAGAGTTGTTATGTGAAGCTCATAGTTCTCCGTTTTTAGTTCATCCAGGCAGTACTAAGATGTATAGAGATCTTCGGGAGTGTTACTGGTGGGCCGAAATGAAAAGAGACATTGCTGATTTTACTGTGAAGTGTTTGAATTTTCAACAGGTTAAAGCAGAGCGATATTTTCTTAAAGGGATGCTTCATCCTTTACTAGTTCCAGAGTGGAAATGGGAGAATATATCCATGGACTTAGTTGTGGGATTGCTAAAGAAACCTTGAGTTAATAATGCAATCTGGGTTATTATTGATCGCTTGACTAAATCTGCTCATTTCCTTACTATACGAGATACTTTTTCCCTAGATCAACTTTCCAGTTTGTATCTTAAAGAGATAGTCAGGTTACATGGAGTTCCTCTCTCTATTGTATCTAACCGTGATCTCAGGTTGACTTCTAACTTTTGGAAAGGCCTTCAGAAGTCATTGGGTACTGAATTAAATTTTAGTATGGCTTTTCATCATCAATCAGATGGGAAGTCAGAAAGAACGATTCAAACATTGGAGGATATGCTATGTGCTTGTTCGATGGATTATCAGGGAAGTGGGGACCAATATATTTCTTTGGTTGAGTTTTCTTACAATAACAGTTTTTATTCTAGTATACAGATGGCACCATTTGAGGCATTATATGGGAAGCAGTTTCGAACTCCAGCTTTCTAGGATGAAGTGGGTGAAAGGAAGTTTATGGGACCAGAATTGGTAGAAGAGTTGGCAGAAAAGGTTCAGGTGATACAGAGACACATGAGAATAGCTCAGAGCAGGCAGAAGAGTTATGCAGACAACAGGAGGAAGGATCTCTCTTTTGAGGTAGGTGATCATGTCTTCCTCAAAGTCTCACCATGGAAAAGTGTGATGCGATTTGGTAAGAAAGGAAAGTTGAGTCCAAGGTTCATTGGACCATATGAAATTATGGATAGAGTTGGATCAGTTGCATGCGAGTGGCTTTACCTCTGAGTTAATCTCAGGTACACAATATTTTTCATGTTTCAATGTTAAGGAAGTACATGCCAGATCCATCTCATGTTTTGAGTCCAGAGGTAGTTCAACTAGAAGAGAATATATCTTATGAGGAACAACCGGTCCAGATTCTTGACCACAGGGAGTAAGTGTTGCGAAATAAGGTGATTCATAAAGTAAAGGTTTTTTGAAAAAACCACATGATTGAAGAGGCAACATGGGAATCTGAAAATGCAATGAGGGATAAATACCCCCACTTATTCGTTAAGTAAATAAATTTTGGGGACAAAATTTTCTAAAGGGGGGAAGGATGTAACATCCCAAGTAAGTAATGAATAATAAATATTTTTATGTATGTCTATTTATGAATTAGATAGTGTTTTAGAGGCTTAAAATGAGAATAAATCCAATCTTAAGCATGAAATACACTAATATTTTTAAAAGATTGTTTCACTACCTTTTGATGGAAAACCATTTTTAAATAAATATTTTGACAAATTTATAAGCTCTATTTTTCAAAATAAACCTATTATTTATGATTGGGACATTGAAATTTACCTTGGGTAAATTTTTGGTAATTTTCTGACCATGTTCATTTTTTTAATGAATAGTGAAAAATACTGCATTTTACATCAAAACTGCTTTTTCATCTAATTTAATTATATGGTTAGATTATCCTTTTAATTGGTCTTAAAGTGTAATTAGAACATATTTTTACCATATAATCCAATGGTGGTCATTATAATTAATTTCACTTTGGAATTGGGAATAAACAAGTGCCAAACTTTTCATAGATATTGTTTCAAAAAACCCGCTATTTGTTTTGACAACGAGAATTATTTTTAAATTAATTATTGCAATTTCTATGTTTGGAATTTGGTAAAATTTATTCCATATTTGGAATCAGAAAGTACAAATTATCTAATTAAGACTCTTTTTTGGACATTATGAATAGTAACAATGGTAATTATCTTTAATTATCTTGATTAATTAGTAATCAGGTAGTTAAGGATAATAAAATAATATCATAATAATAAAAAATGACCCCAACATGTGTCCTAATGCTACTGGTTGTGTCATGGAAGACCATGGTATACCTTGTTCCAAACTTGGGGACCCCATGGAATCACTTTTGTGTGATAATGACATTTTATCTTTTTATTTTTAAAGAAAGTTATATATAAAAAAGAATGTATCACCTGAGTAAAACATTTTTAATTTTGTACACATAAATGATATATTGGAAAATAAATAGTAATTGTAAATGTAAAAATATTTCCTACATCATAGTATTTTTTTATAATTTTTAGACATTAAATAAATTAAATTATTTATGACATCATGATGATGCAATGATTACATCATTAATGAATGATTTAAATAAAATGAAAAGATAATGTAAAACATAAGACTTACACTTTTCAAAGGCCTATTGGATGAGTATATTTCTAACCCTTATCACCCTATCCTCGAAATACATCAATGTGGGACCTTTAAAATCCGAAACTCATTTGAAAATAAAGTAACATTTTATACCTTTCCAAGAGTGCCCCTCCTCTCCTCTTATAAAAGGCCCCCACCTATACCTCCTTACCCATGATTCTCAAGCCATTGGCTTGGACAATATCTGCTCATTTTATCTCTCCACATCCCTCTGTTCATCCTATAAGCCTTAACTTAAGTAGAAAGTTCTTCAAGAAACCATTTTGGTTCAAACCAAGAAGAGTTACCCGATTTAAAGGTAAAGTCTTCTCTAATGTTATTTTGTTTTATTTTTCTTCTCTAACCCCCTAAAATATTTTTATTCATTTATTTTGTAACAAAAAGAGTATCTTAAATATACTATTATGTTGTTATAAGAAGTATTCGAGCTACACTTACACACACCTTCATCTAATGGTTAAAGAGCATACTGTTTCCGTGGATGGAGAATTCATGTCTCACGAAACGATGATTGTTCAATATTCTTATAACACATTCAAAGGTGGACATTAAGATGACACTATATTTATATATGATATATAATATGTTTATGTTTTCCTTAAGCTTCTGTATTTTTCATTTTGGCATACCTTTATGGTTTCCATTATGGGTAAACACGATATCTTCATTTTAGGAAGTGTGGACTACCGTCCCCTCAAAGTGATTTGATTCGTTAATGCCATATGTGGGATGTATAAAAGATGGAGTTAATGATATTATATATGATATTATACTAGAATTATAATATACCTTTATATCATTATGATTCCATTCCAAAAAATATGAAATAGAAATGAAAGTAGCGTTCATGCCTACGTACAGCTTACCGTCTCCATGAACGGTGCATTTCATTTATTACCTCTAAATGTTATGAAATATTATAAATGCATATATACACTGGATATATATGATATATATGATATCTACATCATGAATATAACTCTAGATATAATGGACACATGATCAACTTGTAATTATAAAGAGTTTATTTTTGACTCAAGTACCAATGATCGTTAAAACGACTGTTATTAACTTAAATAATTACATAGTGTTCATGACATGGTAACAAGTGATATAAAAGGAATAATGAACTTGAAAAAGGTTCCTAAGAAAGTAGAAATTAACTCAAGTTTATTATTCAAGAGATTAAAGAATGATCGAGTCAATTCGGACCCGAGGTAAGGGACTTCGTCTCAATCTTCTTTCATTGAGGCAAATTTTGATTTATACACAAATTTCTTTTATAAGGTGTATAAACCCCTTTGACTTTTACATTTATTCAAAAGGAATATTTTTTATACAAAGCGTTTAATAAATGACAAAAGTTAAATTTTTTTGTCGTACGTATGCGGTGACAATGACTTCTCCACCGCCATGACCATTATTTGAGTTTCGGCTTCCTCTACAAGCCATAACATTTTTTTAAATGAAAAATAAATACCATGTTTTACTTCTCTTGGTTTTAATATTTTTTATATCAATGTGTTGTATTGATATCTTGTGATTGAAATGTGGAGATTTTATGTTTTTATGCATGTTTTATGTGATATGACTATGTTATGGTTCTTGGGCATTGTTTATGAAGATGGGTGGTTCCGTGATAAATTAAGGGTGGGTGAGCCCGATATAGCTCTCCAATGCATTGGGTAATGCGAAGGGGTTAAACGTTAAGGTTTCTCTGAAGAGATTTAGGGAATATACTGTGATGGGTATTCCAAACGTAACCATGAGGGTTACTCCCTATGTAAGAATGTTATGAATGCCTCAAGTTACCTTTATGTCTTATGATTTCTATGATTTATTCATGATTTGATGAGGTATGTTAAAATGCTTATGTTTTATGAGTAAAGTATGATTTCATACATGGAATAATGTTTTCATTTCATACTTTTATATCCCTTACTGAGCTTTTTATGCCCATCCCATGTTTTTGAAATGTTTTTCACAGGTCAAGGTAAAGGTACATGATGTGATGATAGGGTCAAGGAAGTGTTATGAAAGAATCCATGTTTTTTTAAATATGTTTCCGTTGATGGGAAAAAAATGAATACTATATTTTCTGTAACCACTTTGTTTAAATGCGGAATGTAATGCATGATTTATGATATAATTATCTAAATCTCTAAACCTGAAAAGATCCTCAGTTTGTAATCTTGTAATAACTCAAGATTAAGTAATGTTTAAGGCTAGGGCCTTATACAAATAATGTTATTACTTCATGGGGATTATGATTTAAATGCTTCAAAGTGGTATGGGACACTTTGGAATGTTTAAGGATTATTATCCTCAAGAATTTTCTTAATGATTACATTTTCAATATCAATTAATTTTTGTGATTTTTAACTTTATATTGAAAAAAGAACTTTATTGTAATCATTTTTTTTGTAAATTTACTTTAATATCCATATTCTCATACAATGGATATAATTATTGCCTACACTATATATCATTTTTACATATGGTGTTAACTTTGATAATTATTTTCTTAATAAGGGAATTTTTTATAAAAACCATATTATTTATTCAATACAGATATTTGATAAGGCATATTATTTATTTTTATTCTTATATATGAGTAATTATTTGGATTGGAAATGATGGGTGGTGATCTAACTTTATATATACCCTTAATGAATTGATAGGTTCTCATGAGACAAATAAGTTGGCAAAATTAAATGGATTTCAATTTGTAGTTTTAAACCATATTTTGAATGGTTTTGATAGTATAGGTTTCAATGTGACTTAGAAATAACATCCAATAATTAACCATTTACTTTATTTTTATTCAGTTATCACTTATCCGTGAGATTTTTTGTCAACATATCTATTGATGAATTCTATTCTCAGTTTATTGATTAAGTGGAATTTGTTTCAATTTCTTACCTTTCCATATTTATTATTCCATGTCTAGTTATTTTAATGTCATGTTTTATTAGTTATTTACCTTTCCATATTTATTTATTCTCATTTATTCATTATTTCTTTCACTTTACTTAACCTTACTGAGCATTTTAGCTCACCATTATTATGTTTCCTTTCCCCAAGTTATGAAGAATAAATCTTTGAATAAGCATTGAAGGATGAAGTTTATTTCATTTTATTATGTATAATGTTTGTATTTTATAATTCCCAATGTATTATGGGTATCAAGTATGTAAACTATCTTTCCAATATTTCTAAATTGATTGGAACTTCGGGATTTTATTCATTGTAATCATACCAATGTAATAAAATAATGCACCGAATATATTCTTCTGGGGTCAGGGTGTTACATAACTCTTCCATATGCCTCATCAAGAATCGAGGTAGGATTATCTGAATATAATAAACCATTAGGTATAGAAAAAAATAAATTTATACCATACATAGCTAAATTTTTTCTTCCTATGGAAGATAGTGTGCTGAATGAATTTCAACAACAACCTGTATTATGAACTTAACTCATTTTCAATCGGTCTTCTGGAGGATCTATCATCCATTATCTCTTTAGAAAAATTCCCAATATCAAAATGTGGATGGTTCACATGGTATAAAATTTAATAGTCTCTATATTCTCTATGATGCATAACTCTAAAGTAATCATCCCAAAAAGTCAAAGTGAACTCACGCTCTTGACCATTGATAACTTACCTAATCACATCCTTGTGATCTATTACTTCAAACAACATGTTGAGATAAAAATATTTTACAAGGAATGGATAGAAGGGAAAATTTACATCTAAGAACCAACTGGTCTAATTTTTATGAATAAAAAATCTCCATACTAATGAACAAATGTTTTTAAAAAACTCGACATTTAATTATTTTTCAGACACTACTTCACAAGAAAGGAGATATAGCTTCAAAATATTTCTAGTATTTCCTTATCCATATTTCTCTATTTTGGACAGTTAATGAGTATATTCACTGAAAAATCTCTTCATTAAAACTAAGAAGGTATAGATCCATGATATGAGAATATAGGGATTCAAATAAAGTTTTGATAAAGAGGGTTCAAAAAGAGGGTTTGGTTTAGTTTAGATGGTAGTGTAATGATTCATTTTCTAATTCAACATTTCAATCATTTAGGGATTTACTTTTATGGTAACATGTGGGAAATAATAATAACTATTTAATATATTTTCAAATCCATATTATATATTTTAAAATAAATGAACTAATAAAATAATTGATAACAATAAAACTTATATATATCTATAAAAATATTGAAAAGAAGATTAAAAAGTATATTAAAAGATTCCTAATAATATTTTAAAAAAATTAATCACACTTAATTCATTTTTGATGTAATTAAATCTATCAATATTCAATGGCATGACAAATATGTTAGTAAACTGATGTTCAATACTAATTAATTCAAGAGTTATATCACCCTTTTGAAAATGGTATCTCAAAAAGTGATTTTTTTATCAATATGTTTTGTACTTAAATGACATATAAGATTTTTAGAAATATTGATAGCACTTTTATTGTCACAATTTATAGGTACATGTCTGAATTGATATACATAGTCCGATAATGAGGATTTCATCTATAAAATCTTTGCATAAAAACTACTCATAACTATGTACTCATTTTCAGTAGTAGATAATGAAATAGAATTATGTTTCTTACTAAACCATGAAACTAAATGCTTGAAAAAATTATGACAAGTTCTAGAGGTTCTACTTCCATATAACTCACAACCACCAAAATCATCATCCAAACAACTAAATAATTAAAATTCATGTCATTTAGGGTAAAAAATTCAAAATTGGTTCTATTCTTGAGGTATTTATAAATAATTTTAATGAAATATAAATAGATTCTTTATTATTTTCTTAAAAACATGCACACAATTAACATAATATTGGGTTGATTAGTAGTTAAGTATAATAAAATTCTAATTATACCACTGCAAGTTGATTGATCAAATAACTTTACAGTTTCATCAAGATATAGCATAAAGTTTGTACTCATAGGATTATCACTACTTTTGGTTCTATCCAAGCCTAAATAGTTTAAAAGATCCTTTATTCATTTTCGCTGATTAAAAAAAGTTCTTATTTATTTTGAAAAATTTGAAATCCAAGACTGTGTTTTAACTCACCAATTAAACTCATTTCAAATTTATTTTGCATCATTTTGGAAAACATAATCCACCAGGTGTTTTTAAATGATCCAAAAATAATACCATCAATATATATTTGAACTACTAAAACATACTTTGAAAATATTTTTATAAATAAAATAGGGCTTGCAACACATTTTATAAAAAAAATTAAAATAATTAAAGTGGTTAGCCTATCATACCAAGTTTTGGGAGTTTATTTTAAACCATAAAAAGTTGTTGTTATTTTAAAAACATGATTTAGAAATTGAGGGTTTTAAAATCCAGGAGGTTGTTCAACAAATACATTCTCAATAATATATACATTTTATAATACACTCTTGACATTCATTTTATATAGTTTGAAATTACGATATGTGGCATATGAAAGTAATATTTTGATGGCCTCAAGTCTAGATAATAGTGAAAAGGTTTCTTTATAATCAATACTTTATTATTGACTATATCCTGATAAAACCAATTTTGAATTTTTATAATGATTGTGTTAGACTCATCAACCTAGTTTCTATGCACCCACTTAGTGCCAATAGTTTGGTAGTGTTAGGTCTATCTACCACTTCCCAGACTTTATTGATTTCAAACTAGTTCAACTAATATTGCATTTCTATTACCCAATGTTCATCATTGATTTATTTATTCATGTTCTCAGGTTGATTTTGTAACAAGAAAGGTTAATGTTCAACATTATTTCTTAGTATGGATCTTTTTAGGGTTCCTTTATCTAGATCTCCAACTATAGAATTTAAAGGGTGGTATTTAAGGGTTCTAATAATTATAGGGATATAAGTACATAGTACTTAATTTTATTTTACATGTTTAGGATGATATTGATGATATCTTTTAGGTGATTTATTAGGTAAATAATTATAAAGATCAAAATATTTCATAGTATTATTGATATTCAGGTTTGATATGTCATCCTCAAGATTTTATAATGTAGGTTTGAGTTTATAGGGATCTATCTGATAAAAATTGACATAAAAATTTCTCCCACAACTTTAGATTTCTTGTTAAAGACCCTATAATCTTTAATAGTGGTTTAATAACAAATTAAAATTACTTCATAGCCTTTTGGTGTAAATTTTTTCATATTTTATTTTGTATTAAGAATATAAAATTTATAGCCAAAAAATAAAAAGTAATTTTCTTTGGGTTTTCTACAATTCCATAATTAATTTGGAGTATTTTTTAATATAGTTCCTATAATAACTCTATTAATTACATATAAATATGTGTGAATAGATCCATCCCATAAATAGATAAGGATTTCATATTTACTGAGAATTGTTTTATCAATTTTTTAAGGAATCATATTTCTCATTTCAAAAACACAATTTTTTGATGTGTTTGAGGTGCAGAGAAATTGTGAGTATATCGATGTTTTGAGTAGAGAGATCAATATTATTGATTTTTAAAATCTTTTCCATGATTAATTATCAAGGTATTTATGGTTTGTACACTTAGTATTTCTACATATTTAACATGATTAAAAAAACCAGAAGGATGTTTACTTTTATGATAAAGGAAAACACCCATGTATATATTGAATAATCATAAACTATAGTATAAGAATAATGTTTTCCTACTAAACTAGAAACTCTATATGGAATAAATAATTCCATATTAATCCATTCTATAAGTTGAAAGGCAGAGACCTCTTTATTTACTTTGAAAGATATTTTTCCCTTTAGATAGGGATTACACACTTTGTATTTAGAAAATTCTTCCTTCGGTAGATAGTTGACTAAACTTTTCTTAGTTTTCTTTCTATGTGAGTTTATATTTCAATGGACTAGTATACTATTCCATCAAAAATATTCTGTATGAAAATTACTCAAATATGAAACACTTTTGTGAAAATAAAGAATCTAAATTAATAATATAAAATTAATAATTTCTAAAAGTAGTAAATACCAAATCATGCTCAGAATAATTTTTTACATGAATTATTTTAAAATTTTACATGATAACCATCCTCACACAATTTAGAAATACTAAGAAGATTCTATTTTTTCCCATCAATAAATAAAACTCTAAAAAGAAGAAAAGATTCTAGGTTACCAATTTGTCAATGTACAATGATTTTTCCTCTTGCATTATCAAAAAAAGTGACATACCCACCATATATATTTATAATGTTTTTAAAGGTTTAAAAATATCTAGTCATATATCTAGAAAATCCACTATCCAGATACCATGGATTCTTGCTGAATATATTTAATATTTTCTCCTATAATCAATTAAATACACATTTATTTTTATACCTAGATCTATTTGGGTCTGTATAGGTTAACAATCCAAGATTTTTGAATCAATATTTTTTATAATCTTATTAGAAATATATTTAAAATATTTAGAAAGAATAGTTCCAAAATTATTAGAATTATTTTTAAAACTGATAGTATTCATAGATACTAAAGTTCAATTTATGAAACTAGGAATAAACTAGGTTTTTCATATTTTATTTTCCTATCCTGGTTATAACCAAAACTTGGTCTTAGTTTAGGTATAACTTAATGTCCTATAATTTTGTTTAAGGTTTCTATTCTTCCAGAAAAACTTTTAATGTCCCTTTTTAACTATTCATTTACTATGTTCACTACTAGAAAAAAAGGCTATAGCCAAAGACCTATATCCACGATTTTATAAGTTTGTGGATATATCTTAGTTTATAGCCACACTTCTATTAAAATTGTGGCTAAATCCTTTTTTATAGCCACGTTTAACAAATTATGTATCTATGTTTTTTTGACCCTCCATCGGGCTCCTCCTCGATTCCTCTCCCCATACCCCTCGTGACCCAACTTATCCCTGTGACTGTGGCGCTCTCTTCTCCGTGTGAATTCTTCTCTCAGCCACCATCCTCCACCCTCGTGACTTATCCTCTCTCAGCGGAAACCTCTCCTCTCGGCGGCGACGTCTCCTCTCGACGATGACATCTCCTCTCGACGGTGACATCTCCTCTCGGCAGTGACATCTCCTCTCGGCGGCGACCCTTCTTCCCCGACAGCCTTGGGGACCTCTCCTCTCCTTGATCCTCATCCTCAACAGTTCTTGGACAGCCTTCACGCCGCTACCCCATCCTCATCCCCCTCGCGACGCTGCCCGTCGCTTCCATTGAACGAGGCAACCCGGTCTACTTCATAGTAACATCTCACCTCTCGTACCTAAAATTGATCTAATTTAACTTAATTACATACACATGTTTCTCTCTACTGGAATTCTTCAAAATATAAATTAATTTCAATTGGCAAAGGATATTTTCATATCTTTTTGAAATCACAAGAGGATCTATAGAGATTTTAGAGGACTGAAAACCTCAATCTTAAACTTGGTTTACTCATAATTTCTAATTGGAACTCTAAATTCAATCCAAACACACATAGGAATACATTGGCCAATGTATGGGTCAAACTACATGGTCTTAATTGGTTCTTTTGGAACCCAAAAATTCTGAATGATATTCTCCTCTATATGAACTCCCCTCAAAATTGATCATAGCACATTAAATGCTGACTTATGTCTCTTTGCTAGAGTTATGGTGGAAATTAAACATGATTCAAAGCTTCCCACCATTATTAATTTCAATTCAAATGACCACAAAACTAAAATTAGAATTGAATATGAGAAACATTTTCCTTTTTTCGAACATTGTAAGATCATTGGTCATACAATTTTCAACATTAGAGTTATTAGAAAACAAGTAACACAACCAGTTGTAAATGATTGGAAGGAAATTATGAGAAATAAAAAGGATAAAGCACCTATGATATATATACCTGTACCCCCATCAAAGAAATCTAAACCTTGGGTGAAATAGTAAAAAAAAGTGATACACATATGGGATAACTCAAGTACTAACTGGGATGATATGGATGAATAAGAAAAAAAATCCATTAAAGATAAAGGCCTCTTAGAATAAATTGAAATTTTGGTGTTAGAAACTATTAGGATATCCAATAAGAACAAATCTAATACATGCTTAGCCGAAAAAAATTTAGATTCTAACCAAAATTTTGAACATAGCCCAGGTAAAAACTTGAAGTGCAATGAATGCAATGCATTCACCACACCCCCTCATAACTATGTGTGCACTAGATCATTTCCTGTTTAATCTGTGGATGATCACTCCTCATCTTTAAGTAATTGAAAAATCGAGGACTTCTCCGTATTAAATGACACTATTTCATTAGGTACAAAGATTCAGACCGACAGTAAAACAAATATACTTGATAATTGCTCAAAAATTGTAGATGCA
The DNA here is from genome assembly GCA_963277665.1 of Viscum album. NCBI lineage: Eukaryota > Viridiplantae > Streptophyta > Magnoliopsida > Santalales > Viscaceae > Viscum > Viscum album. The sequence goes on from OY728159.1 coordinate 1,649,625,126, forward strand.
AATAGCCGTTCTATATATTTTGGGAATCTATTGTCTATCCCAAAATCGGTTTAGGATATCACACATACTAGTAGTATGACTGCAACTGTTTCCATGGATTTGGATGTGCTTTCGAAGCTTTTCATGCTGTTTGTGTTTCCAAATCATCTCCAGTTCACCCCTAAGTACCTGTCTTACTAACCCATCTATCATTATCGCTGACCGAGTCAAAGATGGAACAAGTTGGTACTTGGACAAAGATAAAATCATGCATAGAAATTCCATCAAAATCCCATACTTTTTAATAGAAATATTTTGAATATTACACATTGAAAAGGTGTTTTAATTAATTCACTTTAATTGAAAAGGTATTTTAATTAATTCACTTTAATTGAAAAGGTTCAAAGCATTCCTGATTAGACACCCTTCGCCTCATCAACCGCTTAGCAGTGCAACTCACATGAGTACATAGAGTAGATGATGTTTCTATGAACATCAGTGACACCTAAGGAAGCCTAAGTAATGGAATAAGAGACACTGAAATGAAAAGAGTAGAGGCAATAGAGAAATGACACTCTGAGTATCCTTCCTCAGAAAAAAATATAACCTGCATTCCAGAATATCGCAACAATGAAAAAATATCAACACTTGATCCTTAATGACATAAAATTCCAAAATAAAAATGAAATTTCACAAATATAATGGAATAATAAAACAATTTATAGGATATAACTTTTTCTCCTGTGGTGGAAGCTCATGAGTTGTTGGGATACTGAGAAGATGAGATTGTGCAGAAAATTTTGGAAAATATGTTGACAGTTCCTTTAAAATTGTAGGAGGAGAAAGGTGGAGATCTGGAAATGTAGGAATGACAAGCTCATTTTGTAGAAAGGGCCAGCCTCTATGAAAAAAAGGTGAAAAGAAGCTACTGGAAAACAACTGTAAAGTGTCCCATAAAATTTATTCAACTAAAATAGCAGGCATACACAAAAAATGGAATTAATAAATACAATGGTCATGAACAATCCAGAACAGCAAGAAAAGCTAAAGGCATTGATCCAAAGTAGAAACCTTATAGAATACCTTAAATATATTGTGAAATTGGTTGATTGTAACCCCCTTGTAAAGTGACTCATTATCCTTATCTGAGGATGTTTCCAGAACAACAAGAACAGGTAAAACACAGAGAATGATGTGTCTCTCGGGAAAGAGGAGCGCAAAATCCAACTCCAAGGTCTCAACAACAAAGACAATGAGAACCTGTAGAATATCTTCAGTACTTTTTCAAGTCAAGGACCTCAAAGAGATTAACTGAACTGATATTCAAAAGGAAGAACACTCAAGGACTAAAAGAAATATGATCCAAATTATGTTTGTGAGCATGAGCATGAATAGAAAATATAATGAAGGTAACAATATCCATTACTGCTTTAAAGTATAGGATACTGGTTGACATGGAACATCTCAGCATGCAGGTTTAGTAAAATTTCCCATCTTGTAATAAAGAAAATCTGAAAAATAACACAAGACACCCAATGGTAGGGAAATACAGAATTTAGGGAGAAACAGTTTGTTAAAAGATGTTATAGGACAACGACTTCTCAAAATAAAGCAATAAAGGTAGCTAAGGAACCATGCCCCACCTGTAAATCATCCAAATTCTCCCTTATTGAGTCAATGTCTTGCCACTAAAGACTGACTTGAGTAAATGTCCTGATCAAATGGAAATATCATCAATGAAGAATGAGATAGGAAAAGAATATTGTAAAACAAGAATGAACCAACCACAAAATCAATTATTGGGTTAGTTACAAGAAAAAAGCAGGAAATCAAAACGAGTTGATCAATAACAATCCAACATTTTATTCGTTTCTATCCAATTCTATGCTGTCACATGCATCCTTATGACTTGTATTTTTCCCAAAATAGTAGCAAAAGTCTTCTAGGATATATTTTCACTTATTAGACACTTTTAAATCAATCACCACAATTTTTAACCTGTACAAGCATAGGTTTAAATTGAAAAAGTTTGATCAAGTTCAATCAAACTTGAAAGGACGAACACCTATGTGAGGGTACTAAAATACATGTAAATTGCGTGCACACATGTACAAACAAAATACAGTTCCCACTTTGTGATTCGTACAATACAACAATCAATCAATAATTAACTTACAGTTCCCACTTTGTGATTCGTACAATACAACAATCAATCAAAAATTAGCTTGCCCAAGTTTCTTAATTTTATGCATGCTCAGATTTCTCACAATTCCAAAAAAATAAAAAAAACATTATAACTACATTTTCCAAATAATGATAATAAAAAAAGCCATATGCAGCATTACCATGTGATGGAGGTCTTTCTATATGAAAAGGAAATACCAGAAAGAAAACTAACCAGAAAGCTCAATTGACAAACACGATCTGTTACACTCTAGGAAAAGGACTCTTCTCCAGGCATAGGCTCACGCCTCATGCCAAACTATGCACTAACTACCCCTCCCCTAGCCTGACCCTCCTTTCATTTCTGCTCCCGCATATAGATATTTAATATGGTATGTAATTATAAATTAGAAGAAGAGGTTTTAATTAATGATCACATGGTATAGTTATCATTTCATTAATGTGATTTTTGATTTTAGGACAAGCATCATTGGAAATAGTATTGAAAACGCTATTGCAATGTGCCTTAAAAAATGGTTGGGCGGGGAGAATTGTATAAAAGATATGTAGTTTGACTATTTATCAATCATCAATTAACATTTATTGTAATAATATCAATCACAATCCTCAAAAGTGTCAAAATTCTCTAGGATTCATTTACTGTATACATGGCTGTATTTTTCCCTCTTGACTTTTTGGTTTTATCGCTTCTCGATACAGGTCCTCAATTGGAATTTCCTATCTTCATTATTATTTTTTGGAAACTTATTGGAATGTTATATGTTGATAAAGTTAATTGAAATTCCAATGAAGTTGAATTAGCCCAAAGTTATATTTAGATTCTAAATATTATGCTTTAAGTTTGATCATTTTTTATCACTGTTTTTTTTAGCATTTTTATTCAATTGTGTTTTTTATGATTTTTCCTTGTGGATCAAAAGAGTATAAATCACTAAAAATTTCATTGCTTTAATGATTTCACTTTGATATTCTATTCGAGAAACACATCATGATGTGCCCAGAAATCTAAAATCTGTACCTATTTTCACTACATCTTCAGGTTAGGTCACTTCTTTTGTTTGTGAATTTATTACATTGGGTCCGAACTGTTATATTAATTGATTTCAAACAATATAAATCATGATAGGGTATAAGAGTTCATTTTATGTCACGAACATGAAGCAACTGACACCGAGAAATATTACACTATTTGCCTAAAAAAACATAAATGATGCTTGCATGTTAGGGGGCTTCAACACCATATATGTGTACAAAGATTGACTGTCCAGAATGTGTACATATTAATAAATTTGTACAGATATTGTTGAATTTCTATGTACATATATTGAACTTTATTCTAGAAATTTACATAATATCTATGTATAGATTAATATAGTAGGGATGTTGGAAATTAAATGCATCTATTTTTAGATAAGATATGGTTCCAAATTTCACAACAAATATAATAATTCACAGTCACTATGGTAGTAGTGTGGATGGACCTCTATTAGAAATTCATAATTGTATTTAGGGATATCCCTCTATTTTATAGTGTTTTCCTTCAGGAGGTGGATTCATTTGAGTAGGAGATGCTGCAAGATTTAGAAGAGCTCTAGATGGATAATGTTTCAATGTAATCCCACCACCAGCTATAGGTAGTCTATTCCAAACTCATGGTGCCATTTTTGAGAACCATATGATGATGCATACAAGGGATGGACATGATTAGGTACTGCTTGAGATAGTTTCAGGTATGATATGTTTATTATGTATATTCTCACATATACATATCGATATAGTTTTGACCCTTCCTTTTCTTATTGTATATTTCAATTGGGACATAGGTGTACTAGTGGATTCCCTAGATTGTCTCCATATAATAAAGAATCATATTGGGGGTGGTCATCTTCTCACCTGCATTCTCTTTTAGTGTGATTTCACTATAGGAAAATAGAGGTTCTATATGTGTTTAACCAGCAATAATGTGTTCCTGCCTCTCTCCATGCAGGGATCTGGAAATTTTGAAGAAGATTTTAGTTGAAACTACTCTTGTAGTCAAAGACACCCCCATTCAGTACATATTTGATTCCAGTATAACTGTAATTATCAAAATAAAATTTTCTATAAAATTACATAGGAGCTGAGATAAATCTATTGCTAATTGGTGAATTTTCTAATTAGACTCCTTCTCACCCCATATTTAACACAGGTCTGTAGACACCCAATATGGGATAGATTCTATGACAACTATAGTGAAGATGGAAAGATCATTGGTGACTGAGATTATAACAGGTTTACATGGAGACATTCCCTCTAATTACCCCATAAACTGCACTTATTTGGCTGGACTACATGCACATTGTGCACTAATTTGTTAAACAGGTTGTAACATTTTAACAAAATTTCATTGGTTGGTTTGTTTTTAAAATTACTATATCAATATTTAAATAGTCATCTTTTACATATGTACTAAAATAATTTTTAACTTCTTAACACTTTATTATCGAATGTCAGAAAATCTTTCTTGATAATTGAGTTATTCATGTTGGCCCGCAGATACACTTTGTAGAGGGAGGTTCGATGGAAAACTTTGGAGGGGTATTCATTAAAAATATGAATGATGAATTTTTTATAATTACAGTCCAATGAAAGGTATACAAATTGGTTCTTTATTTAATATCCATCATAGTGTTGGGTTTCATGCATGGTGTTTATAGAATTTTGGGATTCTAATTGTTTCCTATAAGATAAATAAGGATCTTTTGATCATTTCAACCCCCTTAGAGGTATTAAACCTATGTTTTGGTCTTGGTTCACAAGATCATGTTCTAAAATGAATAAAATGTAGGAATTGTTCATGATGTTGAAAAATAGAGCACCATGTTTTATAAGAGATATGGTGAATATTGTTAAATATGACTAGAAGATCCAGTAGTTGGTATTATACCATTATAATTGGTGCTTAATGATTATTACATGGTATAACCACATAACACATAATATAAACCTAATGTTAATGTCACACAAGTCATGTGCACTGGAGATAATTATACATAGTGACTTTTCATAATCCGACATTTCTATCTCACCTTATACAGGCCCACACATAGATAATTATAGGTAGTTTCTAAAATAATTTGTAATTTTTTAACACTTTATTACAATAGTTTGTACCACACATTTATGTTTTCAATATATTCATTATAATAAATATTCATGTAGGGTTTTTATCCTATTTACAAGCTGACATGATGGAGTAACACTCGATTTTGGAGAAATACAACGTCATGGAAGACTGGAGCAAGGGTATATTTTCAAGCAGTGAGTCATTTTATTTTTTTAGTTAATAGTTTCTTTTACTTGGATTAAATATGATATGTGCCCATGTATATATATATATATATATATATATATAAATGTATACGCAGGTGAGTGGAGACTGGTATATACATATAAGCATATGTGCAAGGATCCCCTTGCACATTCTCATGGCCATGCAGGTGTGTGCATAGGGGCTAGGTGTCCTTGCATGTGTGTGAAAGTGCGTATACCCAATGGGGGGCAACAACTTTTAGTTAGAAAGCTCCAAGAGCCGAAGTGGACGGTTTGGTTCCACCTTAAGGTAGGATCCCTCTTCCAGCCTCTTAAATTCAAGAATGCTTTAAATTGAATCTAGCCTCTTTCTTAATTCTGCTTAATTATACTGAATTTTATATCTTGAATAAATGTTCTTTAATATAATTGTTTCATTTGATAAATAATGTCATGTTTTTATTATAAAACCCCTCCAACGGAGGTGCGTTGTCTGCAAAAACACACAATGATAGTTATGATGATCTAGTTTCTTAAATTATTGCATTTGATTTGTGCTGAATGAGTTTTAGAGTAAATGTTAAATATAATTAAATGAATTGTGTGATAAAGCAATGGCATGATTTTATAATAAAACCCCTCCAACTGAGGTGCACTGTCTTCTAAACCAAAGAGTAGTGATTGTTATTTGTATCAGGTTTAGATTTGGTTTGAGTCTTTCATATGACTCTTGTTGGTGTTTGTTTTGTGGCTAGTTAGTTTTTGTTTTATTTGAATAATATAAATTGGCTTATCATACTGATTTAACTCAAATGACATTGTCTGAGTAGGCATATTCCTTGACCATGACACTTTCCTTTTCACGCTTTGAATATTATAAATAAAATTTCCATGTTTAGGCAAAGTGAATGAATTTGTAAATGGTTTGTGTAGGGTGTATGATTCTTTTCCGTCGTTTTGTTTCCCTTTAGACGTTGCGTTATTATGACACTCGATACAACCTTCTCTGGAGATCCCTTGTTATAGCATATTAAACAGTTGATCTATTCTATCATCTGCCGGCAGGGAGAGAGTCAGAATGTTGGCTCGCCTCCTCCCGCTCCCTTCGCTCCTAGCCAACAGATATTGCATCATGGATGTCGTTAGACCAGGCCAACATGCCTCGGTCATGCCACAGTCACACCGCGTTCACGCTGCAGTCACGCCATGATTTGGCCCTGCTCCAGGACGACACCTCGTGGCGGTTCGTAGTGATAGTATTCCATGAATCTTGTGATCAATGTTGAGACTGACTAATCATAATTTCTGCTGGCGGGGCGACGAATGGAATGTTTCCTCACCTCCTACCGCTCCCTTCACTCCCGGTTGGAAGATGCTGCCCCGCGAATGTCATTGGACCGGGAAAACATGTCGCAGTCATGCCGCGGTCACGCTGCGGTCACGCCGTGGTCACACCGCCGTCACGCCGTGGTCATGTCGTGGTCATGCCTCGGTCACGCCGCGGCAATGCTGTGATTTGGCCCTGCTCTAGGACGACACCCGGTGGCAGTTCGCAGTGATAGTATTCCCTGAGTCTTGTGATTAATATTGAGACTGACTAATCACAATTTCTGCCGGCGGGGCGATGACCCGAATGTTTCCCCGCCTCCTCCCGCTCCCTTCACTCCTATCTGGATGATGCTACCCCACAGATTTCACTGGACCGGGCCAACATGCCGCGGTCACATCGCGGTGACGCCGTGGTCACGCCGCGGTCATGCCACAGTAACGCTGCGGTCACGACGCGGTCACAATGTGATTTGGACCTGCTCCAGGATGACAACCCATGACAGTTCGCAGTGATAGAATTCCATGAGTTTGTGATCAATGTTGAGACTGACTAATCACAATTTCTACCAGTGGGGTAACGGTCAGAATGTTTCCCCGCCTCCTCCCACTCCCTTCGCTCTAGGCCGGAAGATGCTTCCCTACGAATGTCACTGGACCGGGCTGACACACTGCGGTCACGCTGCGGTCATGCCGCGGTCATGCCGCAGTCACGCCGCGGTCACGCCTCGGTAATTCCGTGATTTGGCCCTGCTTTAGGAAGACACCCCATGGCGGTTCGAAGTGATAGTATTCCATGAGTCTTGTGATCAATGTGGAGACTAACTAATCACAATTTCTACTAGCGGGGCGATGACCAGAATGTTGCCCTGCCTCCTCCCGCTCCCTTCACTTCTGGCCGGAAATTGCTGCCCTGCGGATGTTTCTGGACCGAGCCAACATGCCGCGGTCACGCTGCGGTCATGCCGCGGTCACGCCACGGTCACGTCGTGGTCACGCCGCAGTCACGCCGCGGTCACGCCACGGTAATGCCGTGATTTGGCCCTGCTCCAGCCACATCCAGCCCACACCAACCCCCTTGCACCTTCATTTCAGCCCGCTTCCACCAGCCTTCCAGCCCACAACAGCCCCCTTGACACCTTCAAAGCAGCCCGCACCATCCCCCCAGCACCTGCAACCTGCCCCCTTCCACCAGCATTTCAGCCCCCTTCCACCTACATTCATGCCCGCACCAGCCCTCGACCACCTGCAATCCAGCCCGCACCAACCACCACACCAACCACCACCCCCCAACCTCCCTCAAAACACTCATTCCAGCCCTCTACCACCTGCAAAACATCCCCAACCACCAGTTCTAGCCCTCACTAGCCACCGACCTCCTACATCCCTACTCACACCCCCTATATCCCAGCTCGCACCAGTTCCAACCCGCACCAGCCCCCTTCCACCTTCATTTAGTGTTAGAGAACCAAGAATTGTTAAACCTAAAAGGGAGAGGGAGTTTCAAAATTTTGTTGGACACATTAAACAAAATAGGATGATGATTAGAGTGGAGATTGTGGAGGGTGGTGATGGAGATGGTGTCTCATTTATCTAAATCAATACATTTGTAAAGGCTATATTCAATTTAGAGGAACCCACCATATTATAAACCTTTTTATACCAAGTGTATTTGGAACTTGTATGATTTATTTAAATAATGTTTTTTTTCTTCAATAGAGGTTTTGAATGCTCTTGTGGAGATCATAGAATGTGAGGGACCAATTTTATCACTTGAATTGTGTATAGCATTGAAGTCCCCAATTATAAATCAAGGTGTGCTAATACAACAAACTAGATAGGTAAGGTCATCCCATAGGGGCCTCATATCTTGATATTTATGCTTAGAATAAACAAAAGATCAAAAAATAATAGTTCCATCAAAAATAAAATGACATATGAAGGCTTGCTCCAATATGTTAAAAATGTTAACATTTTGGATAGAAGAGTGTGGAAAAAATCCAGAGAGAATCGACATAAGAGGAATTTTTTGTTGTGCTAGTAAAAGAATAACCATGTTAACAAAAATGATGGTATCTAGAAGAAAAATTAACTTTTTTTTTCTGTGATAGAAAACAAAATTGGACAGTGGGTGTTAACCATTATTTTTAAAACAGTAATGGTGTCAGATATAGAAATACCTTGACAATAGCAAAAAAGGATCTTCATTTTTTTAGAAAGATGAGCGCGGAGCTCTAAAATTGATAAAACAAACATTACACAAGACTAAAATTAGGCATTCTACATTTTTCCCTGGTAAGAAGCAGGACCATGTCACTAGGAATGGTGTACATATGAATGTCCCCCTCTTCTAACACCCCTTTTTTAGTAAGGCCATCCACAATGTAGTTCGCCTCCCGAAAGGTATGCATGATGAAGCAGTTAAGGGAGGAGATTTTTTCAATACAATTAATCCATTTACTTGTCAGCTTCCATGCCAATCTTGTTTTTCATGTTCTAATGGCATAAACAAGAGTAGCCGAGTCACATTCGAACCAAATGTTGTTCCAATGTCGTTGGAAAGATATATCCACTGCTTTAATGAGTGCCATAATTTCAGCTTCCAAAGTAGTGGTATGCCCACATGGGCCATAATTTCATTCCACAACCTTCCCATGCTGATTTATAAAGATAACCCCATATCCAGATGGCCCAGGGTTACCCTTGGAGGCTCCATCCATGTTACATTTCAACCAACCATTCAAGGGTGTAGTCCAAATCACCTCCATCATGCCCCTTGGATTAGGGTAGCAACCCATGACCCTTAATATTATATGAATCATTAATTCCCTGACTGAACTGTTAAAAAACTCCATGATCCGTGAACTTGCATTTTGAGTGGCCACCAGTATACCATTGAAGGTCTGCGCTGAATTGAACCGTACTTGGCGATGAATGGAATTATTGTGGGCCTTCCATATAACATAAACTAGTTCAAAACAAGCCACCTGCAGCAGCACATTAAGCTGTTTGGATTGCTGCACTTTAAGTAGGCTCTGGATATGCTGTATAGCAGAAGAGGTATTGGGGGAATCCATCTCAAAAATACTAAGAAATTCCTTCCACAGAGAAGAAGAGGTATTGCAGGATAAGAACAAGTGGTCGATTTCCTCCCTATGCTGACCACAAAGAACACACCTCGAGCATAATGAAATCCCGAACCTTTTTATGTTCACTTATACTAGGATTTTTTTATGACAAAGCCTCCAGATGAGAGAAAATATGGAAGGACGCATCCCGTTTCTGTTGAGAGAACCAATCCAACTAACCTCACCCTTCCATAGGTAATTGTAGAATCTTTTGGAGTTGAACATGCTAGCTTGGGTGCCTTACCATAGTAGTAAATATTTCTGTTGAATAAAGTCATAGTTATCAATCATCAGGACAATTTCATATAGTAAATACTCTTTGTGCTGCAGCTGATATTTGATGGATAAGATGCTATCAATGGCCTGCACTTTAGGGTTTATCCTGTCCATGAGAGGTGTTCTCATCCAGTTGGTGGACCAGAATATCAGATGTGATTCCACACTAACCACCCAGCGTGAGTACCTCATGATAGCGAAGAACACCAAACGCAGACTAGTCCAGATTGAGGAATCCATGTAACCATACCTCCCATCAATGAGTCTTGAAAGAATTCATCTCCTCAGAAAATAGAGAGAGGATGAATTTCTGTGAATGAGACTCCATATAAACTTAGCAAGTAATGCCTAATTAATGCATCTCAGATTCTTAATACCCAGGCCTCCTTTTTTGGTAGGCATGCATCATGTGTCCCATTTACCAGTGATGAGCTTCCTTTCCATCACATTCCCACTCCAAACAAAGTTTTTCATCATGGAGTTAATTTTTTTCACCACATAGGTAGGCCATAAGTAGAAAATGAAATAATAGACAAGTTTTGAAATAACCACATGCTTAACAAGACATATTCGTCCTTCCATTGAGAGAGACTTCCCCTTCCAAGATGCAAGAGTTTTCTTAATTTGGGATATAGCTTGGGAAAAGTGTGAGACCCGAGGTTTTCCCCAGAACAGGGGAACACCAAGATACATAAAAGGAAGGGATCCCTACCTAAGACCAAGATGATTCATAAGTTGGGCCCTACTTACCGCTTCCATGCTCTTTCTAAAATAGATGAAGGATTTTCTCCAATTAATTTCCTTCCCTGACACGTTCTCATAGTGAAAGAGAGCCTCTCTAAGAAGAGTGATATTTTTCCTATCCCCCTGTGTAAAAATGAAAATATCATCAGCAAAAAGTAAATGAGAGGGGGCATTCAGGCCTCTATCCACCTTAATGGTTGCAAGCTCTCCATTATCCACCATCTTAGTAAGCATCCTGCTCAGGTAATCCTCAGCAATTACAAAAATGATTGCAGAGAGAGGGTTGCACTGTCTCACCCCTCCCCCCCCATGATCAAGTAAAATATCCCTCCAGTGACCCATTAATAAGAACTAAAATGTGGGAAGATTCCATCAATTTTAATATCCAGAGAACAAATAGTTCACATAAGCCAAATATGAGGAGAATTTTCTTAATAAAGCCCCAGTCAATTGTGTCAAAGGCCTTTTTAATGTCAAGATTCAAAGCCACATTGCCTCCTCGCGTTGTCTTTCTCAGGAGATTGAAACATTCCGAGGCCGTAAGCAGGCAGTCTTGAATATTCCTGCCCTTAACAAAGCCAAACTGGTTCGAGGAAATAATTTTCCCAGTCACCTGAGCAAGCCTCTTAGCCAAATGTTTAGTAATTATTTTATGGATGGTGTTCACAAGCACAACTATCTTGAATTGACCTATTTCATTGGAATTCACAACCTTGGGTATCAGGGCAATAAATTGGGAATTAAAACCGGGAGTGAATTTCCCCCCTCTGAAAAAGTGTTTGACAAGAAGGAAAACCTCATTCTGAATGACCTCTCAATAGCTTTGAAAGAATAGGTTGCTGAATCCATCTGGTCCTAGAGAGCTGTCTTTTTTATGGTCAAACACTGCCTCCTTGATTCGTAAACCCTTGTGTCTAGAAGGCATTCTAATCTTTTTAGTAGTGTTTCAGATCTTGTTCTTTTCCTGATTTATTTTAGAAGAAGTTGGGGAACTATTTGAATTTCCTACCTTATTATTACCCTTAGAGGAATCAATGAAGGGGTTATTCACAAGTCCATAGAGTCCTTAATAATACAGGCAGTATGGTCAACATTTTGATGAGTAATCAGGTTCTCAGATTTAGTAGGCATATTAATGTTATCTGAAGTCTGAGAAATACCAATAGTATGATTGACAATTGGGGGAGGAGATGTACCTAAAATATTTGTAGCAAGGTTGTCATGTGAAGTACCTGAATGTTTTTCCAGCTTTTTTCTAGAACCTGGGGGAATATGTGGTGTGTCCACCAGGTTTGGTTTATCTTGATAAGATGAAAATATACACCTCTAATTCTTGACCAATTCAATAGGCAGATTTGGGTTGGCACTTGTCCAATCTTGCAAACCCGAGGCAACCAAATTTTGATTTGGGTAACTATCTAGAGCAATATTTGAAACACCCAGAACTTTAGGTGCCATGGCCATCTCCATGGGAGATGCACTATCCTAACCAAGTGGGGGTTAAGGGGTCTATTCAGAGCTAAAGGTATTCTACACACAAGTGTCACTGCTCAAGTGTAGACCCCCAAAAGGGTTTCATTTTTTCTACTTAGAATCATTATTCAAAATCAGCTTGGTCTGGTCATATTGTCTGTCAAGTAGTGTGCCAACCAGTTTTGATTCACAACCCAAAGAAGGTGGGGCTGCTGTCTAGTAGGGGGGACTGCTGTCCAGCAGGGGGGGGGGGGCTGTCCAGGGGGGTTGCTATCTAGGGGGGGGGGTGGTCCAGCAGAGGGTGGGGGGGGGGATTCTGTCTAGGGGGTCCAGTAGGTGGGGGGGGGGGGGAAGGGGTGTGAAAGGGGGTGTGTGAAAGGTGTGCAAGGGATGTGTGTGTGTGTGTGGGTGGGGGGGGGGGCTGCTGTCCAGGGGGTACAATAGGGGGGATTCTATCCAGGGGGCTGTCCAGGGGGGGCTTCTATCAAGGGGTGGGGGGGGGGGCTGCTGTCCAGGGGGTCCAGCATGGGGAAAGGGGTGTGAAAGGGGGGTGAAAGGGGGTGTGTGTAAGGGGTTCAAGGGATGTGTGTGTGTGGGGGGGGGGGCTGCTGTTCAGGGGGGTCCAGTAGGGGGGTGCACTATTATTATTTATTGAGTTATATTCTTCGTGAATATTCTAAGATATTTTTTTTTACCATAATTTTAGGGGATGATCACAACTGTGTTCTACCTTGTGTTGTAGGTACTTTTGAGCTGTTCCAGAATTCTTCGATAGTTTGTCTTATAGGGAGACTCATGTAAGTGAAGTTATGTGTTTTTTTTGAAAAAGGTGTGGAAAAACCCTTATATTGAAAATGAAAAAAGTCTGGAAACAAGGAGATGCGTAGGAATGTTCACATGAGTCATCAAAGGACTCGTCAAGAGGGATCTGTCCAGGGTCTGGGGGGTGTCCAGGGTCAGGGGGGTGTCCTAGGTCTATCTGGGGGTGTACAAGGTCTGTCTAGGGGGTGTCCAGGGTCTGTCTGGGGGGGTGTCCAGGGTCTGGGGGGTGTCCAGGGTCTGGGGGTGTCTAGGGTCTAGGGGGTTTCCTGGGTCTATTTGGGGGCTGTCCTAGGTCTGTGTGAGGGGGGGGGGGTCTAGGGTCTGTCCGGGGGGGGGGGGGGGTGTCCAGGGTCTGGGGGGGTGTCTTGGGTCTGTCTGGGGGGTGTCCTGGGTCTCTCTGGGGGGTGTCCAGGGTCTGTCTGGGGGGGGGGGTGTCCAGGGTCTGTCCCGGGGGTGTCCAGGGTCTGTCCCGGGGGTGTCTAGGGTATGTCCGGGGGGTGTCCAGGGTCTGTCTGGGGGGTGTCTAGGGTTTGTCTGGGGGGTGTCCATGATCTGGGGGGAGGTGTCGAGGGTCTGTCTGGGGGGGGGGTCCAGGGTCTATCCAGAAGGGGGGGCTGTCTAGTGGGGGTGTCCAGTGTCCAGGAGGGAGGGGTTTGCAGGGGATGGGCTACTACGGGGGGGGGGGGGTGGTATTTTTTTATGGTTTTCCAGACCCTATAACCACGATTTCTAACCGTGGCTATAGGTATAATTCCACGGTTTCTAACCGTGGCAATAAATTGTGTCCCTCCTCTAGTATAGCCATGGTTCTAAACCATGGATATAGAGATATTACCACAGTTTGAACTGTGGATGTATACCTATAGCCACAGTTAGAACCATGGCTATAGACATAGAGCCACTGTTTGGAACCGTGGCTATAAGTCTAGGCCTATATCCACGCCAAAATTAGCCACTGTTTTTCAAACTATAGCTATTACCTATAGCCACAATTTTAAACCATGTCTATAGCCTGAATTTCCAGTATTTGTTCAAATTAATATTCTATTTTAACATATTAAAATTATTTTCTTATTCAATCATAAGAGAATATTTTTATACAACACATAACACATGATCCTTTTTCAATTTTTTATATTCATCTTTTAACCTATTCATAGTATCTATTAACATAACACAATATTATTCTAATTATTCGTTAGAAATTTCAAAATCATTAGGAATATGAGAATACAAAGAAGGTACCTCATAGGTAGTATCCATAAACCATAAGTTAACTTGTTCATCCATATCTTCTTGGATTGAATCAGAATCACTGGAGCTCTCCAATTATGCACACCAAGTAGTATTTATTTATCTTTTTAGAATTTTATCCCTATCTTTATATTTATTTTTTCATTTTATCTTCATACTATAATCCTTTATGTGTGCTTTTTTTTGTATTCATAATAGGTGATCTCATTAGATGAGTCATCATTTTTCTAATATTTCTTCTAATCAAGTCTCTTGTTAGATTTTACTTTATAGTTAAACTTTATAAAAAACTTTTTCCTTTTTTATAACTTGGTAAATATTTTTTCTAGATGATCCATTTATTTATAAATTTTAGTGTCACATTTTCTTCCACTTGTATTGTCATCTTTAAATACTTCTTTGTATTTTGATTTTGATTCTTTAAATGAAATAGTTTTTCATTTTGGTTTATCTTCTCACTTTTTTAACTTTTCATATTATTCATACATCATAATCTTTCTACTAATATTTTTTACTGGTAGTTTTTTATATCTTAATATTATGTAACAGAAACTACAGTGCCACTCCATCAATCTGGTAGACATATTAGAATTATCATTATTTTATCTTTGTGATACATCATCTATAAAAGTGTAATCATATTATTTATAATATAATTTAACCTGAGATACATTTTAGAAATAGATTCATTAGGTTTCATTTTGAATGTATCATACTAAATAGTGTATGTATTCAGATGCATTTGACTCACATTTTAAGTGCCTTCATGATATACAGAGAGAGTATCTCAAACAAAATAAGTAGTATCACATGAAGATATTTTATTAAATTTATCTTCACCCAAAGCATATAATATAGGGTTTATATCTTTTTATTTTAAATCACAAGAAGATTTTATAGTAGCATTCCATTCTTTTCTAGAAGTTTTAGGTTTCTCATAATTATCTTATACAGATCCCCAAATATCAATGCCTATGCTATAAAGCTATATTTTTATTTTTATTTTCCACTATACATAGTTTTTAACATTAAAATAAGGTGGTTTTTTGTTTTCAAAACTTTTATACTCATCCTACATAATTAAAGATTACAAAGTAAATTGAAATTAAAAATATCTTTTAAAAACAATTTAATTAGAATAAACAGTAAGAAAAGAAATAAAAATTCGGCCAATACAAAATGTTGTTCAAAGTGGGAAACTCAAGAGGGGTGAATTGAGTTTCCAATTAACTTTTTTTTAAAATATATAAATAACAAACCCCACAATTTATAAAATACAACTCACTTAAGTAAAATAATAGTATTATAATTTACTTTTTTTAAAAATATTATTAGTAGTTTGATCAAAACTCAATTAAAATGGGTTTAAAACTCTTTTAACTTTTGAAATATATTTACTAGTATCAATCATGGTATATAAAAAAAATTAAAGTTAAATATCAAAGTAAATTTTTGTTACATGATGAGACATGGTGCTATCTACTTGGAAGTCACCCACAATCAAGAAGGATATTATAAATAATATGATTCAAAAACAAGAATGGGTTTTATAGACAATAACGCACAAGGCTTTCAAGGCGATAAAAAGCCTCTTATATAGTTCTATGTGAGAAAATAAAATGATAACAACTACAAATAGGTTATAAGGACCCAACCCTAAACATTGCATAATATTTAATTTTGTTAATAATTCACATTGAGGATATTTTAAGGTTTAAATATTTGGAGAATTAAGTCAAAACTTATACATAACAACTTAAATATTACATATAGACACTTCTACTCAGTATCAATTTTTTTTTCACAAAATAAAAACTCTTAAAAAAATGAAACATGTTTAGTTCCATGTTTTAAATGACATGAATTTTCATTAATCTCATACTTGACCCTATTCCACTTTAATTATTGTGAAAAACATTTCAATAACTTGAGATGATCATAAAAAGCTCAGTAAGGGATAACTAAATAATGAAAACTATTAGTTTTCAAAACAACATGTAAACCATGAATAATTTATCATAAAGTAATAATTTTCACCTTTATGAAGTAGTAAATACTATTCAAGGAATAAAACCTCATAGAAAACAATTTTTTAACCAAAATATTACCATAAAAAAAATATAAATCACACAAAACATATAAATGGTAAACTTGGGACATAATCATACTTAAATGGAATAACCATATAGTTTACTTCTACAAATCATTCTTAAAAATGGAATAGCCATACGACTAACTTCCATACCCAATGTATTGAAAGTTATAACATAACTAACCATCCTTGGTCTATTAAAGAACCACCCATCATTTGGTTTATCACATAACCACCCATCAAATTTCCAAGTACCATTATATAATCATCACATATAAAAGATTAAAATATCAACATTTCAATCATAAAAATTTCATTTGAAATAATAAGAAATAATTTCAAGAGATTGAAATAGTAAATACAATTTCAAAATCATTTTCAATACCAAAAAAGTGTATATGGTATTTATTTTCCATTTAAAAATATCATATCTTATTAAGGAAGCCAAATATAAAATAATGCTCGCAGTGGCAGAAAGGTTGTTGTCACCACATACGTTAAAAAGAAAAATTCCCTTTTTAGTTTAGTAAAATGATACATATAAAAATATTCCCTTTGAATGAAATTAAAATTCAAAGGTGTTTATACACCGTATAAAATCATGTCGTGTATAAATCAAAATATATTTCAAAGAAAAGAGATTGAGACAAAGTCCCTTAACTTATGTCCGACTTGACTCGTTCGTTCTTTAATTTCCTGAATAATAAACTTAAGTAAATTTCTACTTGATTAAGAACCTTTTTAAAGTTTATTATTCATTTATATCTCTTATTACATTGCTATAACAATTAGTTAATTATTTGAGATCATATCAGACATTTTTTTGATGTTCAGAACTTGAGTAAAAAATGAACTTGTTATAATTATAAATTGTCCATGTTTTCAAAATTCCATTATCTCCAGAATGAAATTCATGATTTAGATATCATATATATCATATATATTCATTATATATGTATTTATAATAGTATATAGCATTTTTATATAAGAAATGAAATGCACCATTCATGGAGACGGTAAACCGTACTTACACATGAACACTACTTTCATTTCTTTTTCATATTTAAAGGAATGAAAACTAAATGATACATATGTATATTATAATTCCACTATCATATATATGTTATATATGTTACATAATTTTATTAATTACATCCTTTATATGTTCCATGTATAGCATGAATGATTCATATCACTTTGAGGGGGCTGTAGTCCACACTTCCTCAAATGAAATTATCATATTTATACAACATGAAAAGAATAAAGGTATGTTCTAAATGAGAATTAAAGTAGAATAGAGATAAAATAAATATCATATATATCATATATAATTATAGTTCCATCATAATGACCACCATAATAGGTGGTAGGAGAATATTGAACAATCATCGTTTCATGAGGCAATAGTTCACCGTCCACAGAAACAATATATTCTAGACCCGTTAGACAGAGGTGTTTGTAAGTGTAGTTTGAATAATTATCATACCAAAAACCTAGTATATTGAGGATACTGGTTTTGTTATGTAAACAAATAATAATAAGAGAATAGGGATAGGAGAAGGAAAAATAATGGAAAGGAACTTGAGAGAAGACGTTACCTCAAATCAGTTAACTTCTCTTGATTTGAGCCAAAGAGATCTTCTGAATTACCTTATGCCCAAAGGAATAATTATAGGGGGAAGGGAGAGATGTTGGGATCTTATTAGAGAAGATTTTGTATGATCCAAGATGCTTGAGAGGAGTGATTAATGGTTTTAGGTGACATCCTTTTATAAGAGGGAGGAGAGGCACTTTAGAAAAGTTTGAAAGTATTATTTTATTATTGATTGATTTTAGAATTATAATAACACAAAAGTGATATATTTCGAAGATAAGATGAGAATGGGTCTAAATATTCTTATAAAATGGGTTTTAGACAATTTTAGGTTATAAAATTAACCTTATATTTTAGATTTAACCCTTAGTAAACTAATTTAACTTTTACCACATTGTCTTGTATATTCATAATATATGGTTACCATATTTACAATAAAATGACAAGAGAATGAAAAATGGATCATTAATGAAATTTTTAACATCATATATTTCAGTTGGACAAATCTTATATTTTTAGGACTATTATATCATTTAATAAAATATTAATTGATTTAAAAACTCATTTATGTCAATTTTTATACTATTCATATAATGACTTTTTAAAAAATCCATAACTTTATTATTTCAAAAAAACTCCATTAATTAAAATATAAAAGGTAATAATAATCTATAAAATTATTGGATGACATAAAAACATTCAAAATAAATTTATTTTAATTTTTATAATCTAATTTATTTAAATCTTTCATTAATAAGGTAATCACTACATCACCATTGTGTCATAAATAAATAAATTTATTTTATATCTAAAAATTATAAATAAAATTACATGACATAGGAAATAATTTTATATTTATAATGACTATTTATAGTCTAAGACATCACTTATATAACTCCATATAAAATTTATTTTAGTAAATGATACATGTTTATGTTACATTTTTCTTAACATTAAATTAATTTTTATAAAATGTCATTTTCACATTCAAGTGGCTCCATGGGGTCCTAAAATCGACCCAAGGATGACCATGGTCGGAAATATCTCATCCAATAGGATTAGGACACATGTTAGGGTAATTTAATATTATTATAATATTATTTTTTACCCTTATTTACCAAATTTACCCTTTAACCATTGTAAATAAAATATTTACAGAAGTTACTATTCATAATGTCTAAAAATAAAAGTTAAATATTTACCCAATTTGGGCCTCCTGATTCCAAATATGGAATCCATTTTTACAAATTCAAAATAAAGAATTTACAGAAATTAATTTAAAATTAATTCCCGTTGTCAAAACCAAAAAACATGTTTTTAAGAAGTAAAAACTACCAAAAGATTGACATGTGTTTATGTCCAATTTCAAAGTAAAATTATTTCCAATAAAAAACATTGGATAAAATGATAAAAATATAATCTAATTATAATTTGAAACCAATTAAAAGGACAATCTAATCATATAAATAAATTAGATGAAAAGACAGTTTTAACTTAAATGCAGTAATTTTCACTATTCATTAAAAAATGAACTTTATCAGAAAAATACAAAAAAATTACCCAATGTAAAAATTGATATCCTAGTTCTAAAGAATAAGTTTATTTTCTAAAATTTAACATATAAAAGTGAAAAAAAATATATTTAAAAAGGGTTTTCCATCAAAAGCCTGTAAAATTCCCTTTTAAAACTATTAGAGTATTTATACTTAAAATTGGATTCATTCTCATTTGAAGCCTCTAAAGTTTATTGAATAAATGTAAAGACATTAAATAAATATGTATAATAATAATATAGTTAGTTATTATGATTTTCTACAATACAATGACTAGGCGTTAACTACCATTTAAAATAATAATATTATATTATTACTATTTTTCTCAGTATGACTCAGCCCTGTGTGCAACAAAAGATTTTGGAGAAACCCATTGTTTTATGTAGGGTAAACCATCAAAAATTGAATACTATTTAAAGTAAAATTAATATTTAACTCAAAAATATTAGTTAATATAAAAATGTCATATTTTTTATTTACTTAGAATGATACATCATTCCCCTCTTTTGGAAATTGCGTCCTCGCAATTTTATTCACTTATCAAATAAGTGGGGGTATGTATCCCTCATAGAATTTTTAGATTCCCATATTTCCACTTTAAACATATGGTTTTTACACAAAATTATAACCTATTAAATCACCTTATTCCACAACACTTTCTCTCTATGGTCAATAATCTGGGCTGGATATTCCATATAAGAAATATTCTCTTCCAACTGAACTACTTCTAGAATCAAAACATGAGATGGATCTGGAATATACTTTATTAACATTGAAACATGAAAAAAATTGTGTACTAGAGATAAACTTGGAGGTAAATCCACTCTGTAAGAAACTGATCCAACATTCTCCAAGATTTTATAGGGTCCAATGAACATTGGACTTAGCTTTCCCTTCTTACCAAAACACATAAAACTTTTACATAGAGAAAATTTGAGAAATACATGATCACCTACCTCAAAAGAAATATCCTTCCTTAAATTATCTGTATAAATTTTATGCTTGCTCAGAGCTGTCCTCATGTGTTTTTGTATCAACTAAACTTTCTCTACCATCTCTTCTACCAATTTTGGTCCCATCAGTTTCCTTTCACATACTTCATCCCAAAAAACTGGAGTTCGACACCACTTTCCATATAATACCTCAAATGGATCCATCTGTATACTGGAATGAAAACTCTTATTATATGAAAACTCAACCAAAGAAAGATATTGGTCCCAATATCCTTGGTAATCCATTGAACAAGCATGTATCATATCTTACAACGTATGAATTGTTCATTCTGACTTCCCATATGACTGAGGATGAAAAGATGTACTAAAATTTAATTTAGTATCCAATGACTTCTGAAGGCCTTTCCAAAATTTAGAAGTAAACCTGGGATCATGATCGGATACAATGGAGAGGGGAATTCCATGCAACATGAATATCTCTTTAACATACAAATGAGAAAGTTTATATAGAGACAGAGTATCTCAAATAGGAAAGAAATGAGAAGATTTAGTTAATCAATCCACAATAACCCAGATTGCATTATTACCTCGAGATGTCTTCGGTAATCCCACAACAAATTCTATGGATATATTCTCCCATTTCCACTCTAGCACCGGTAAAGGTTGAAGCATTCCTTTTGGTAACTGCCACTCTGATTTAATCTGTTGATAAGTCAAACAATTCACAGTAAAGTCAGCAATATCTCTTTTCATTCCATCCCACCATTAATACTTTTGAAGATCTCTGTATATCTTAGTACTGTCGGGATGAACTGAAAATGGAGAACTATGAGCTTCACATAATAATTATTTCTTAAACTATGAATCACAAGGAATGCATAATATCTTCCCAAATCTCAAAACACAATATTTATCAATGTTAAATTTAGGCAACTTACCCTTTTGAAACAAATCTACCTTTTTCTACAACTCACTGTCTTCCTTCTGCACTTGCTTAATTTTGCCTGAGAGAGATGATTTCTTTGAAACCAAAAACAAAACATAGTAATTTCTTACACCAAAAACTTCTATGACAAAGTTCATCAAATCATTAATCAAAGTATCTTGTTCCAAACATAATATGGTTAATGTAGCCTTACTTTTTCGACTCAAAGCATTGACCACATTATTTTATTTTACTGGATGGTAATGAATCATGCAATCATAATCCTTGATTAATTCCAGCCATCTCCTCTATCTCATGTTAAATTCTTTCTAAGTGAATACATACTTAAAATTTTTTGGTCAGTATATATTTCATATTTTACTCTATACAGATGATTCCTCCAAAATTTTAAAGCCAAAACAACGACAACTAATTTCAAATCATGTGTAGGGTAATTTAACCCATGTGGATTCAACTGACATGAAGAATAAGCAATTAACTAATCATTTTGTATTAGGAAACAACCGATTACTTTCAACTAAGCATCAATTTAGATAACAAATTCACCATATCTGGAAGGCAATGCCAAAACTGGATCATTCACCAATCTTTTTTTCAATTCCTAAAAACAATCATCACATTATTTTTTCTAGATGAACTTAACACATTTTCGAGTTAACTTAGTCAATGGGCTAGATAACCATGAAAAATTATCAAAAAAAATTCTGTAATAGTCTGCCAAACCAATAAAACTATGAATCTCAGTTATATTTGTGGGTCTTGGCCATTCTACTACAACTTTTGTTTTAGCAGGATCAATAGTTATGCCATTTTTTAAACAATGTGACCAAGGAATGAAATTTGTTGTAACCAAAACTAACACTTGCTGAATTTCCCATAAAATTTCTTTTCTTTTAAGGTTTTTAAGACAACCCTTAAATGACTTTCATGTTCCTATTTACTTTTGGAATATACCAAAATTTCATCAATAAACACAACCACAAACTTATCCAAGAACTCATGGAAAATTCTATTCATAAGATCCATGAATACAACAGGTGCCTTGGTTAACCCAAAAGTCATAACTACAAATTCATAATGGACATATATATCATGAAATGTAGTCTTTGTAATTTCTCCTTTCTTTACGTTCAATTGATGGTACCCTGAACTCAAGTCAATCTTTGAAAAATACTGAGCCCCTGGAGATGATCAATCAAATCATCGATATGAGGGAAATGATACTTGTTATTAATAGTGATATTATTCAAGGCTCTAGAATCAATGAAAAGTCTCATTGAATACTTTTTATTTTTAACAAAAAATATTGGATAACCTCACGGTGAGGTGCTAGGTAGAATAAAACCTTTATCTAACAACTACTGCAATTGTTTCTTTAACTCTAAAAGTTCAGTTTGAGCTATTCGATAAGGGGGTTTTGAAATTGGATTAACATCAGAAACTAAGCCAAAAATAAATTCAAATTCTTGATCAGGTATAATACCAAGAAATTCATCAGGAAAAACATAAATATACTCATTTAATATTGGAACATCATTAATCTGAACAATTCCTTTGTTTTCATCAATACATTCAAGGTAACATTAATTTCCATCTTTTACTAGTTTCTCAGCTTCATGATATGTTATCAGAGATAAGGGTTCATTATTGTACACAAACTGAATGTCTTTCTGAAAAGAAACATCTTTATCTCTACAATAAATCTTAGCATGGTAAATAGAAAAGATTTAACGTAAATTATTTTCAAAAATAAAGATAAGAAGATTCTTATAATTTCTTTTTGGCTTCAATATTTCCCCCAGGTTTTTTTACCATAATTTCTGGATTAATTTCTAAAGGTGGAATTCCAAATCTAGGTGAAAATTTATCTAAAATGAAAGAATGTGTAGACCCTGAATGAAAAAATACATTGACATAATTTGAAAAAAACAAAGTACCTGATATCACTTAATTTAAGGGTCCCAAATCAACTGTAATAGTAGAAAAATATTTTTCTCCACCCTTCTGCTTTTGATTTGTTTGGTTTTCACCCTGGGTAATCAAATTTGGACACACATTGGAATAATTACTAAACTCATTACAACTAAAACATCTTACCACCATCTTTTCATTTACTTATTCATCATATTACTTATAGTTATTAGCAATATGACTAGTATTACCACACAGGAAACACTTTCTAGATTTTGAGAGACATTCTCCAGGATACTTTTTACCACACTTCTCAATAGATGTAATTTTAATTTTCATACCTCCAGGATTCTTTGATGAATTCTTTCCCTTTGCCTTCCAACTTGACCTCTTATTTTTATTGCTCTCTTATAATGCCTAATCATCAGAAAACTCTATTTCTACCTTCTCAGAACATCTGATAAGTTTCTCATAGATTTTGAATTTACAAGAGGCTAATGCTCTTCGATATTGTGGTTTCAGTCCTAAGTAAAATCAATTTATCATACTATCTAGATCTCGGATGAAATTTGGAGCATTCCATTCCAGTCGAGTAAACTTTTCTTCATAAGTAGCCACTGAGTCATCCACCAACCTCAATTCAAAGAATTGTTTTTTTATCCTAAGTCGAACCGCCTTAGGAAAATATTTTCAAGAAACATACCTTTGAATTCTTCCCAATAAATAGTATCAATCTCCTCATTGTACCAAATATTTTTAACCATAGACCACCACTAATATTATTCTCTTTCAAAATCATAAACAATAAGACAAATATTTTGATTATCTGTATAACAATTGACATCAAAAATCCTTTCTAGTGCTTTGATCCACCCTTCATCTTGAACATGATCAGATGATCCTCTAAAAGTTGGGGGATGTTGCCTCATTAAATGATTCACTATAGACACGTCTCTATATGGTTTATATGGTTGATCTCATGCATGTATACCACTACCATTTATATCCTGAGTCAACTACGCAATTACTACAAAAAACGTTTCAGTTATGATTCCAACCATCTCAGGATGCTGATTTGGAAGGTTATTCTCCTCTATGTGCCTTCCCAGCACTACTGGCCTGTTTCCTCTGTGGAAAAACATATCGAACAAACATATATTAGATGAAGCAACATGGTAATCTTCAAATTCTATATCATTTAAATTTTACCATAATGTAAAAATCATTTATGTTTATTCTATTAACAAGATTATAACTCTTAAAGTTGTCTAAACCAATCTTTGATACCAACTATAAGGCCCCAACCTTAAACATTACATAATCTTGAATTATGTTAATAATTCAAATTGAGGATCTTTTCAGGTTTAGATCTTTAGAGAATTAGGTTATAACTTATAGATAACAACTTAAATATTACATGTAGATACTTATACTTAGTATCCATATTTTTTCACAAAATAAAAACTCTTAAAACAATGAAACATGTTTAGTTCCATGTTTTAAATTACATGAATTTTCTTTGATCCCATCATTGACCCTATTACACTTTATGTCCTATGAAAATCATTTCAATAACTTGGGATGATCATAAAAATCATAGTAAGTGATACATAAAGAAGGAAAACTATTATTTTCAAAACAATATGTAAACCATGAATACTTTATCATAAAGTAATAAATTTCACCTTTATGAAGTAGTAAATACTATTCACTGAATAAAATCTCATTTCTTACCCTTTTGTAACCAAAATATTACCATAAAATCCATAGAAAGAACACATAACATATAAAAGGTAAACTTGGGACATAATCATACTTAAATGGAATAACCACACGATTGACTTCCAAAAATCATTATTATAAATGGAATAGCCATACGGTCGACTTACATACCAAATTCAATGGAGGTTATAACTTAACCACCAGTCCTTGGTTTATCACAGAACCACCCGTCATTTGGTTTATCATGTAACCACCCATTAAATGTCTAAGTACCATTATATAATCATCACACATAAAATATTGAAAATATCAACATTTCAATCATAAAAATTTCATTTGAAATCACAAGAAATAATTTTGAGATATTGAAATAGTAAATCCACTTTCAAAACAATTTTCAATACCAAAAAAGGGTATATGGAATTTATTTTTCATTTAAAAATTTTACGGCTTGTTAAGGAATCCAAATATCAAATAATACTCGCGTTGGCGAAAAGGTCGTTGTCACTGCGTATATTAAAAAGAAACATCCCCTTTGAAGTTTAGTAAAACACTACTTAGAAAAGGATTCCCTTTTAATGAAAATAAAATTAAAAGGGGTTTATACACCGTATAAAAGGAAGTCGTGTATAAATAAAAATATGCCTCAAAGAAAAGAGATTGAGACAACGTTCCTTACCTCGTGTCCGACTTGACTCGTTCATTATTTAATTTCCTGAATAGTAAACTTAAGTTAATTTATACTTTCTTCAGAACCTTTTTCAAGTTTATTATTCCTTTTATATTACTTATTACCTTGGTATAAAAATTAGTTAAT
Source organism: Viscum album (assembly GCA_963277665.1). Classification (NCBI taxonomy): domain Eukaryota; kingdom Viridiplantae; phylum Streptophyta; class Magnoliopsida; order Santalales; family Viscaceae; genus Viscum; species Viscum album. The sequence continues at coordinate 1,649,651,191 of OY728159.1, forward strand.
TGTTTTTGTTCATATCAGACATTTTGTCAATGTTCGGAACATGAGTCAAAAATGAACTTGTTATAATTATAAATTGTCTATGTGATCAAAATTATATTATCTACAGAATGATATTAATGATTTAGATATCATATATATCATATATATCCAGTATATATGTATTTATAATAGTCCATATAATTTGGATATAAGAAATGAAATGCACCGTTCATGGCGACGGTTAGTCGTACGTACACATGAATGCTACTTTCATTTCTTTTTCATATTTAAAGGAATTAAAACTAAATGATACATAGGTATATTATAATTAATTTATAATATATATGTTATATATGGTACATAAGTTCATTAATTCCATCCTTTATATGTTCTATGTATAGCATGAACGAGTCATATCACTTTGAGGGGGCGGTAGTCCGCACTTCCTCAAATACAATTATTATATTTATACAACATGAAAATCATAAAGGTATGTTCTAAATGATAATTAAAGTATCATAGATATAAAATAAATATCATAAATATAATTTATAATTACATTTATATCATAATATCCACCATAAGAGGTGGTAGGAGAATATTGAACAATCATTGTTTCGTGAGGCAGTAGTTCGCCGTCCACAAAAATAGTATGTTCTAGACCCATAAGACGGCGGTGTGTGTAAGTGTAGTTTGAATAATTCTCATAAAAACAACCTTTTATATTGAGGATACTAGTTTTATTATGTAAAAAAATAATAATAAGATCATAGGGAGTGGAGGAGGAAAAATAATTGAAAGGAACTTGAGAGAAGACGTTACCTCAAATCGGGTAACTTCTTTTGATTTGAGCCAAATAGATCTCTTGAATTACCTTATGCCTAGAGTAAGGATTATAGGAGGAAGGTACAGATGTTGGGATATTATTGGATCATATTTTGGAAAATCCATGAATCTTGAGATGTGTGAGTAAGGGTTATAAATGGTGTCCTTTTATAAGAGGGAGGACGAGAACTTTAGGAAAGTTTGAAAGTATTATTTTATTATTAATTAAGTTTAGATTTAGAATATAAGACTATTATGGGTTGAAATAATCTCATCAAATTTTTTTTAGACAAGTTTAGCTCATATAATTAACCTTACCTTTTAGCTTTAACCCTTAGTAAACTAATTTAACTTTTACCATTTCTTCTTGTATATTCATAATATATGGTTACCATAGTTACTATAAAATGACAAGTGACCCAAAAATGGATCATTAATGATATTTTTAACATTATATATGTATGTTTGATGAATATTATTTTTAGGAATATTATATTATTTAATAAAATATAATTGATTTAAAAACTCATTTATGTCAATTTTTATACTATTCATAAATTGACTTTTAAAAAAAATACATAACAACTTGATTCATTCAAAAAATATCATTATTTTAAATATAAAAATTAATAATAATCCCTAAAATTAGTGGATGACATAAAAAGTTTCAAAATAAATTTATTTTAATAATTATAATCTCATTTTTTAAATCTTTCATTAATAAGGTAATCACTACATCATCATTGTGTCATAAATAAATTTATTTATTTGATGTCTAAAATTTATAAATAAAATGCCATGATGTAGGAAATTTTTTTATATTTCTAATTACTACTTATAGTCTAATATATCACTTATATTACTCCATATAAATTTTTTTAGTAAAAGATACATGTGTATGTTACATTTTTCCTTACATTAAATTATTTTTTATAAAATGACATTTTTACATACAATTGGATCCATGGGGTACTAAAATCAACCCAAATATATCCATGTTTAGACATATCTCATCCAATAGGATTAGGACACATGTTAGGGTAAATTAATATTGTTATAATATTAGTTCTTACCCTTATTTACTAGATTTACCCTTTAATCATGGTAAATAAAATGTTTACTGAAGTTACTATTCAGAATGTCTAAAAATAAAAGTTTCATATTTACACAATTTGGAACTCTTAATTCAAAATATAGAATCCATTTTTCCAAATTCAAAATACAGAAGTTTCAGAAATTAATTTAAAATTAATTCCCTGTTTTCAAAACCAAAATGCGTGTTTTTAAGAAGTAAAAACTACCAAAATATTATCATGTGTTTATATCCAATTTCAAAGTAAAATTACTTTCAATGAACAACATCAGATTAAATGATAAAAATATAATCTAATTATAATTTAAAACCAATTAAAAGGACAATATAATCATATAAATAAATTATATGAAAAATTGTTTTGACTTAAAATGTTGTATTTTTCACTATTCATTAAAGAATGAACTTTATCATAAAAATACCAAAAATTTTACCTAAGTAAATTTTAATATCCTTCTTCTAATTAAGAAGTTTATTTTTTTCAAATAGAATATATAAAAGTGACAAAAACTATATTTAAAAAGTGTTTGCTGTCAAAATACAGTAAAACTACCTTTTAAAAATATTAGAGTATTTATCCTTAAAATTGGATTCATTCTCATTTTAAGCCTCTAAAATTTGTTGGATAAATGTAAATAAATTTAAAAAACATGTACAATCCTAATATGGTTAGTTTTGTTCATTCCCTCTAATACAAAAACTAAGTGTTAACTACCATTTAAAATAATAATATTATATTATTATTTTTTCCAGTATGACTCATCCTTGTGTGTGACATAAGATTTTAGAAAAACCCATTGTTTCATGTCGGGTACACTATCAAACATAGAATCCACTTTAAATTAAAATTAATATTTAACTCAAAAATATTAATTAATATGAAAATGTCATATTATTTATTTACATGGGATGTTACATAAGTAGTCCATGCTACATAGCCTCTTAAATAGTTATTAGTGGGATTATATATGAAAAATAATAAGAGAAAGATTCGCAAACTCTCAAATAAAATATAGGTTCTAGTGATAAAATATATTAAGATTAAATCACACATAGCTCAAAATTAAGAAAAATTGAGTAACAGAATGGAAGGAAATTAATGTAGTAGAGTATGTTGTTCTATTATTCTTTATGAGATTATTCTCTTCTCATTATCATCATTCAATTTGTAATTGATGTGTGAGTATGTTCAGATGTTCTCTAATGTGTCATTGAATTTTAGATATGAATATAGTCACATATGTTCAAAAACAGATCATTGGTTCATCTTTTTTTTTGATGAAAAATTATTATGTCTATTTCATGTGCGTCACTCTCTTATATTCTCTTTTTCTCTGGTCATCATTTTTAAAGGAGTATTTCTCCAAAAACAGCTATAAAAAAATCATCATTGATGATCCTTGTACATCATTGAGAAATCCATGATTAATAAATTCTTCTGACCAACATTTAATTCTTTATATGTAATCAATTTAAAGGTTCCACATCAATATTCATGGTTGACTCAATAATTTATGATAAATTTGGTTGGATTATTTGATTGGTTTTATGATTGATCATTTGTACCTATATTCTATCATTTGATCTTACGGTAGATCACCTTACACTTACAATCTATCTAATACTTTGTCAAATTGAGACTAGTAACAATAGTCACTTTATTTGGTTATGAGGTTGATTATTTGATGAAATTATATATTTAACAAATATTTTCTTTCATTTTTCCTTGTAGTTATTTGTTTACTCATGCAGTCGATCTGGCTAGCCTAACAGTTGATCCACTTTTCAAGTGGTCGATCCACATATTTGTGAAAAATCTTAATCGAGCGGTCGACTGAGTTGAAATAGCACAATCAATTGGTTTTTATTATAGTCTCTTGAGTCTAAAATATATTCATGATAGTCAATCGGGTGGTCAGGTGATCAATTTAATATTGTGTGTGGTCTATTATATCTTCTCTGTGCTCGATTCAATACTTAATAAGACTTCAATTATTTCTAGAAAATTATTTTTCTTTCATAAAACATAAAATGAATCAGAAAAAATAGAAATATGTTTTTTGATTAGTAAAATAAAGAATTTATGGACTAATAAAGTGATATATAAGGGGATCAATACTTCTTAAATATTTACCTTTGAACTGGATAGAACAATTAAAAGTGAAAAGGGAGGATATTTTAAAGACAACCTTGCACACTAGATGTGGACACTATGAATTCATAGTGATACCATTTTTACTTAGAAATGTTCCTTACATATTCATGGATCTAATGAATAGAGTATTTAAATATTACCATGATCAATTTATAACAGAATTTATGGATGAAATTACCATATATTTTTAGAGAAACAAATAACATGTTGATCATTTGATTATTGTTCCAAAGACTGTGAGAAAAGAGAAACTGTATGCTGAATTTAGAAAGTGTGAATTTTATCTAAAAAATATATCATTATTAGGCCATGTATGATGATATTCATAGGGATACAATAACCCTAATTATATTTAGTAGAATAAATAATGGAATGTCAAACCCAAGATCACCATGCTTACAAAATTAAATCATTCATAGTGGAAATTAAGAAGTTGTAAAACATGTATAATTTACACCATAGATTCCATTACTTCATCATCAAACATATTCACCTGAATTTAATGAACATCATTGGAGTTAAAATAAAATTAATCTCACATCCATAAGTTTCCATGGGTTGACGAATCACTCATCATATGAGTAAGATTCCCCTGATCACCATAGTATGCTAGCACCTCACAGTTCAATGGTGGAAGAGGGAATAGTGCTTTGGTTAATTTGGATCTCTGGCCAGCTATGAAAGATAACATACACCCAAAAACTATCATATCATGGTAGTGTAATATTTATAGGGACATTGAGGATGGTCATTGAGTGTTTTTTAATTAACTCATATCTTATAATGCATTAGTTAATGCCCCGATCAACACATAAATCATATGTATAAATTAATATACCATCACATTAAATATTAGGTAATAGTCCTTAAAATTAAAGACAATATAGGTATATCACTTGAATTTTAACTATTAATATTTTATAGCAATATAATTTAAGATAACACCTTGAATATTCCATAAATTATGGCAATTCTACTATATGATTACATGGATCTATTCCATGGATGTTCATCGTTACTGTCTTGGTTTGTCTGTTGGGGTTTTCATCTGGCCTATTTTTTCTGGGTTCCCCAAGGAAGTAATGGACCTCTGATAAGATTTTTTCTGCTCAAGACTGATCTAACGTCCTGGTTCACTACTCCCTTCTTAGTCAGTCTAGTGTGGTTCTCTCCATGGAGGTTTTGAGATTGCGCGTTTGAGTGGACAATGGTTTCTAGGAGAGGTGCTTCCCTGATGGGCCCCTATGTTTTATTTTTCTTGATATTTTGTGGATGTATTTGGTTTTTTGGTGTTGGTTTGTTTGATGTATGATCGATAGAGAAGCCTCCTACTATGGCGTGGTGGCCATTGGTGTTGGGGGGCCATGGATATGGGCTCCGTTGAGGGATTTTTCCATGTGTTCCTCTTCTCTTACTCTAGGATTCTGTCACACTATCCAAGGAGGATCTGATTGGTGGTATTCATGGTGATTTGGGATGTGAGGGAGAGAGACCAATGTCATCTTGTGGTGGTTCCATCTCTATTATATTCCAATAGTGGTAGTGCTTCGTATTTTAAATTTTAAGCCTTCCCGTGCATGCATCTTCATGGATTACGATATCATGATTGGTCTTTGGTGATATTTTTACTATGGAATGTGAAATCTTTGAGACAATATATAAGTAACAACTTCAAATGAGGTTTTAGAGTAGTAATATTTCACCAAATCTTGGCCTTCTTGATTTGGAAGATCTAGAGGGAATTACTTTTTCCATCGGTACCAAGCCCGTGCAACCTTGAACATGACAACTAGTAGAGCAGTCATGCAATGTTGGAGGCTTGAAATAGTGATGTAGTCATTGGGTATGGGTGTTTTTTGTAGTCTTTATCTATAATTACTTTCCTTTTAATGGTTATTATTGGTTGAAGTTTTTAGGGTCACACTTAGCCTTTGGAAGTGTCATTTGAAAATAGAAAAAATGGATTCTGTTACATAGTTTATGATATAATATATCACTAAATATTATATACCAAAATTTTATAATATATAAAATAGTCTTATAGAATACTATCTACTTTAATGTAATAACAAGATAGGATATATATATGGATACTTAAAGGAAAAAATTTAATTGAAGAATAACACATACCAACTGATCTAATAGAGATTCATAGTTTTCTTGGATTGGACAGATACTATTGATTCTTTGTGAAACATTTCTCATGAAATTCAAATACACTAACTATTTAAACATAAAAGGGAGTTAATTCCTTATAAATATATGAATGTTAAGAAAGTTTCAAGGATATCAATATAAAATTAGTCAATGAAATTGTACTAAAAATACCCTATAGTGGAGAAGGCTTTGTGATATACAATAAATCATCAAAGATGGGATTATGATTTTTCCTCAAAAAATGACATGGTGGTAGTGTAAACCTCATGTAAATTAAAGGTCCATGAGAAAAATTACTCGATACATGATCTAGAGATAACAATGATAATATTTTTATTAAATAATAGATTCATTATATCTATGGTGAAAACTGTAAAATATATACTCATCACATGAGATTAATGTATATATTCACACAAAAGGAGTTGGTCATGTGATAAAGGAGATGATTGTAGTTTATCAATGAACGTAACTACTTAATACATTACAACATTGTGTAGGAATAAAATGGATAGTTCTTTGAGTAGGAAGAATCGTTGTACCATATCCATGTAGAGGATTTAAAGAGACATAATACTCATTGATTTGAAAAGAATGGACCTTAAAATCCTAAGGCAATTGAAAAAAATCCCATCTTTACCATGTGATTTCTCAACCATCCATCCTTGTTAATATCAAGGAGTAATAAAAGAACATGGAACTATAGAAGAAGGTAAGGAATAATTTTGACTGTGATAAAATTGTAAAATTAAATAAATGAATATGTGTCACTTCAATACTAGAATTAAAGATAGATATTTTTAATGACACACATAGATAATAATTATCCATCCATTCTAGATGCACAATGATGAATAGGGATCTCAAAGAGATTTTCTAGTGGGACAATATGAAGAGAGATATTTCATAGTATATTTCTTGATGATTTATATTCTATAAAGTTAAGTCTGACCATGTGAAATCTAAAAGGACGATGCATACATTACCTATACCAGTATGGAAAATGGGATAACATCATCATGGATTTCATTACAAGTATTACTAGTAACTATAATGGTCCTAAGGAATTTTGGGTTTTATTTTATAACCTTATGAAGTCAATAGATTTCATTCCTATTCAAAAATATTTCTACATTTATTAACTTTCCATGATATACATAAAAAAGTGGTAAGGCTAAATGGAGTACCAATTTACATTGTATCAGATCAAGGTATGCATTTTACCTTGAAGTTCTGGAAAATTATCAAGTAAACAATGAATATAGAGTTAATATCTAATATGTATTATCACCCTCAGAATGATGGTAAATTTGAAAGTGCCATTAAAACATTGAAGTATATTATAATATATTGTTATATGGATTTTAAAGGAGATTGGGATGAACACATTATCATGGTAGAGTTATATTTTAAAAAACATTCCATCATATCATTAAAATGTAATCATATGAGGCTCCATATGGAAGTGGTACAAAACTCCATCATATTAGGATGAAGTTGGAGAGCATAAATTCTTTTGTATGGATCTTTATTGAAAAATATTAGAGAATATTTAAACCATTAAATGAAACATTAAATATACACAAATTCAATATAAGAGGTATACTGATAACCATTAGTGAGAATATGAGTTTGAAGTGTTTGACAAGGTATTCCTTTGAATAACATATTAAAAGAGGGTTATGAGATTCCGAAAAAAGGGATTTTTAGCCCTAGATACATTATCCTTTTCAAAATCCTTGATTATGTTGGGATTATAAATTATCAACTTGAACTTAAAACAAAACATTACCAAGTGATTGACATGTTCAATGTATCACTTTTAATAAAGTATACACCTAACCATTCATATATAATGAAATCAAGAGGTAGTAAAATAAAAAATGATCTATCTTATGAGGAACAATAAGTAGAAATCATGGATTATAGAGATAAAGTACTATGAAACAAGACCAGTCACCTGATTAAATTTATATAGAGGAATCATAAGTTTTAAGAAGTAATGTGGGAACCTGAAGATGCAATGAGAAAAAACAACCCTCATTTTTTTCATGAGAGTAACAAAATATGAAGGGGTAATTATTTTAAGGGGGTAAAATGAAACACCCCATGATTTTAGTATGCATTTCCCTTTAAATAAATCTTGTTTATTCAATAGATTGTGATACATGAAAAACCAAACTAAAATGAATAATTATTTATTTCATTATGGTAGAATACCGAAATACGAAATTAAATAACTTAAAAGATAACTAAATGAAACATAATTAGTAAAACCACTGAAGGAATATAACATCCCAGATCTTCAATAAATGTTTTTATAAATTTTCATTCCAAAATTTTCATATATATATATGATAAGTGTATTTATGTTTTAATTATATGAACTTATAATTTATATTCATATTTTAATAGATATGTTTACTTACAATTTAAATTCAATTACAATGTAATCTTATCAATAATAATTGTTAATTATTATTTTTTAAAATAAATTTTATTGAATTCACGATTCTTTTACTTGATAAATTCAATAATTTTATTAGTAGTTTCATTTTTATATTATAATGGTAATTGATTAATTATAATATAATTGTTATTAAATTTTTATAATGTATATATTAGAAAATTAAAATGGTTATTGATATACCAATGTAATCAGGGTGTGTAATGTTTATTGCATTAAAACAATTTTTCTAATTTTTCATTTAGAAGATAAATTCCACTTAATTAGAAAAATATATTACTAGAATTTATATATTTAAATTTTATAAATAAATAATTATCAATTATATAATAATTAAGATATAATAATACATGCAATTGTAACCACTCATAATAAAAGAAATATTTTTAATTATAAATCAATTACTTTTCCAAGTTTTATTTTATTTTATTTTGAAGTAAAATTTATAAATTTTAGAATTTAAATTTTATAAAAAGTACATAGTTTTTTTGAATCATCACATTGAGATTACGTTAGGTTTATTTTTTGGGATTTTTTAAGAAGCATATTTTTTAGTAAATAGTAAAAATACAGTTTTTACAAATACTATTACTTTTATGACTTTATCATGAAAAAAATATGATCTAGAAAATTTATGAAACATTTTTCACAACCTAAAATGAATTTTAGGAGTAAAATAATTCATTTTAAAATATTAATATGAATTTATTAACCCATATTTGAAAATTCACAACCTAGGCTATATTTTAGAAGAATAAAAAACAATTTTTTGGTTTTTTACATTTAAACAAGTATTTAAAATATGAAATTTTGATTTTGGATTGATTTTAATGTCAAATAAACCTAATTTTTAATCATAAATCAATAAAAATCATGATGGTTTATACCATTCATATTCTTTAGACTAAATGATAAAATAATCAGTACTTTATTCTAAAATACCCCTCCCTCATGGATTTATAAAAACCCTTTATCTACCCCTTTCTACACACTTCAAAAATCCATTAATTTTCCAAATATTTTTCCAAATACATATATAAACATCTATTAACAAGTTAAAAATCCCATAGTGTGGAAAAAATTCCCTTTTTGAAGGGTTTAATCATAATCCTAAGGAGGAGACTCAATGATCAAGGTAAGCATTTCTATCCTTCTTTTTTCCTATTTCTTATTTGTGATTCTTCACATAAAAACACTATTAAAACTAAACTTATTTGGATATAATTATTTTATTCTAATTTTATTGGAACTATTTTGATCCATCAATGATGATAGATCACTCATGATCTCTTACCAAACTAAATTTCATCCATTATTATGTTAAAATATATGGGTTTTTAAAATGATTTCATTTTGTTTCAGTTGTCCTCTTACTCTTTTCAATAAAATAAATAATAATTTAACATATCCTTAAAGTATTTTTTTAATGATAATATTTTTATTTTATAAAAATAAAATATTTATTTGGTTTTAACTTCCTTTAATCTCTTTAGGAAAACATCACTCACCGTGGTGATTTTACATTACCTAAGTGAACGATGATGTTTCCATAAACTTATATATTCCTTAGGTATTATTAAAAATTGAATTAATTATTGAATATGATGTTTTTATTCATGTAATTTAGTTTTTTTATTAAAAAATTATTAGGTATCTATCATATCAATGAAATTAAAAGTAAACAATCATAGTCATTTTAACTGATATAAACATGCTTATCAAGAAAGATTATATGAATGGTAAATAATTCACACATTATTTAATTATAATGCTTATGTAATGATATTAATATGATTACATGACACTTATATATCTTATAGGACCATTGGATTGTGACCTTTGACTATTACTTGTATATTAAAGTAGTTTTGGGATCATGAATCGAACAATATCGATAGAGTTAATGCAAAAAAAATTATCTTAATAAATAAATAAAACAAGGTAAGAGATAAATTAAATATGAAAAAGGTTATGAATCAAGTAATTATTGGATGAATATATAATATTCAATATTTTAAAGGTTATTCCAAGGCAATTCACGACTCAAGGTAAGGGTTTTTTTCAATCTCACTATGAAATCGAGATTTTTTAAGTTTAAATTCAAATTTTGGGAAATTTTATATAATTTATCTATAAAACCTAAATTATTTTATTATAATTTGTGATTTCTAGGTATTACTTGTTTTTTATTCCGCCTCCCTTTAATTCAAAATTCAACTAAAAGAAATCATGTAATTGGGGACGACCTTATCTCTTATTTTCAATTGAGAATATTTCTCCTTTATATACATGGTTTTCATATTATTTTTTAGATGTAATAATAAAAACTTATTTGATTTATTATGTTAATTTTATATTTAATTTTATGTTAATTACAAAACTGTAAAAGTAAATTTTAAATGTTTTCTATAAAATATATATCTCGTACCATTTTTTTGAGTTTCTTAATGAAGATTCCTTATGAATTTTTATGCTTATAAAATTATTGTTTATCCAATTTCTCTTTATTTTTTTAAAAATATTTTTTTAAAAATTATTCTCTTTTAAAATAAAGGTTATAATAAAGTAAAGTATATTTTCTATTATTCTTCTAACCAATTTTTTATTTATTTTATAAATTGTTTTTTATCTATGTCGATATCCTTTAATGTTTTTATGATTTACTAGTGATATTATATAACATAACCATCCACCTTCTTTATCTCGGTAGATTATGATCACGTATTATGGGAGTATTCATTAAAAAAAATTCTTTATGATGGCTTGATTAAAATATGATATAATTATAAATTGTATCATGTTCATATGGAACACATATGTATGGGTTTTCATTATATTATGGGTGGGAATATATTTATATATCCATTAAATATATTTGGTAATGATTTAAATATCATGATATGAAATTTATAAGATTGAATAGTGAACCTAATATTCTATGGGACTCTATCCATTATGTTTATGGGAATGGGGAGTAAAAATAATCCACTAAGGGAATCTATCCACTATGTGATTATGGTCATGGTAGCAATCCATAACATAAGAAATGATTTTATGTGCTTATATATGTGCCACATTCTCATGAAACAACTCTATGTTATGTGACATTATTATGTTATGTTTTCAAGGATCAAGATTATTAACTCATGTTTCGACACTCCTATGACTTATGTATTATTATATTCCAAAATCCTATATTTAGGACTCATGATTTAGGATATATGTTTTATTCGGTAGTATTTTTACACACCTTCATTAATTTCTCATACCTAAATATTTATCTTATACTCACTTATGATCTTTGATTGTTATTTATTATGTTTACCCTTACTAAGTGTCTGAGATCACCCTTTTCTTATGTTTCTATTTCCTTGGAAATTAATAAAATTATTATTTTTAATATATCTAAAAGGATATCATGTGTGAAGAATGTTTTGAGAGATGTTGAATACTTATTGTAAAATAATAAGTTCATCTATCTAATATAAAAAGACACTAAAATTATAGGTTTTGTGATGTGATCTATTTCACGTTGAAATGAATATTAATAAAATTTTATATATTATGTATGTATATCATAGATGGTTCATCTGAATCACCCAATTTAAATCCCAAATTTCAAAAACACACTAAAGTAAATTCAACCTACCATCACTAAAGACTAAAATATTAAATATTTCAAATAGTAATGACGAGGGGCATTAAAAACTCCCCACCATAATTATTTTCATCCTAGAAAATCTTAGATATATTCCCATAAAAAATTATATATCTTTTTTTAATACCCATTCATATCTAGAAAAATAAATTTGTATCCAATAATGCTTTCCATGATTTTAATGAGAAGCTCCCCAAACCAATCAACACAACTCTCTACTATAAAAACTATCAATTTCTGACTACCTATTATAAAAAATTAATTAATTTCATTAAATATAATTCATAAGAATTATCTATGGTATACTATTGTCTACCCTTAAATTATATTTCAATTACTAATAAATTCATTTATTTTTTTAACTAAATCAATTTAAATGTACTTACACAAAACTGATCAAAATAATTTTACTGAAATTAAATAATTTTTCCAAAAATAAAATCTTAAAAATACATAATCACACAAAACTAAATTAAATTATAATTATAGTTATGAAAAGTACTTCCTTGATTTATTTAAAAAAACTAGAATTTTAAAAAAGTTATTTACTTTTCAAAATATATTTCATTTAAAACAAATCATTATAAAATCATTTTGTTTACTCTTAGAAATATCAAAAGGTTTCACCAACTGTATAAATATAATAATTATAAACATATCATACAATAAATCAATCATTATAAAATATATCATTAATAACAACCAAAATATACATGTGGGTGACTTTATTTAATTAGGTATCCCCTAATAAGGTATTCAAGAAAACATTGATTACTCTATTAGTTTCTTTTAATTAATTAAATTTACTCATGTATAACAATATCATTAAAATATGTTCCCATGAACCCATATAATTATCAATATGATGTATAATATAATGAAAAAATTGACCTTGGGTGAACCCTGTGACTCTTCATGATTTACACCATTCTATAATTGAGATACCCAAGCTAAAAATTCTCTCATTCCTAATGTGAAAAGCCTAGAAACCTAAAAATCCCATATAACTTATATTTATATCATATCCATATCATCTAAACATTAACATGTTGTACCTCTAATTACTGAACTCATATCTCTCATATACAAAATACTTCAAAACTCAAACACCACTCTGATAAATTTTTTTAATGACCCATCTGGATTATCTATCGACCCAAAATTAACTACCACACACCCTGAACATATTTATTAATCATTTTGGGTTAGTGACTTCCATAAAGTTTTTGAGATAACCATTGGGTAATAATTTTCTTTATTTTGAGGACAATTCGGTAAAATATATAATTCTATAAAAATTTGGAATGACCTATCCATATATCATAAATTCTATAAATTTGAATACAAAACCTATATGATGGGGGTACCTTATGTATATTTACAATGATATAATCTGACCAGTCTACATAAATGTAGACAACATACTAGTGTAGTCCAAATATAAAATTATATGATAACCCATAAATAGAATATAGTAATAAAAAAACTCCAAAATAATAAATGAAATAGGCACGATGATATTACAAAAAAAATCCTAAAATTTTTGGCCTCTCTCAATCCATCAATAGGAGGAGACCTAACATATTAACATGACACCAATTCTAAAAAAGTACATAAATAATCTCGATAACTTTATATGAACCTTATAATACCTAATGTTTTACATGTGAAACTAATTCCAAACAAGGAACACAAAAAGGGTGTGAGTATATTGAACCAATAAGTACTACCAGGAGACCACAACTCCCATAAGTTAAAATATTCAAGTTGTTACATGTGCATGAATATTTTGAATTTAAAATACACACACACAAGATAATAACCCAAACCCACATATAAAAAATCATCTATCATATATATATATATATTGGTTTCTTGGGGGTACAATTACATCAAACATACTCACACCACACATACATAGGCCTGAAAGGCAGGTTATAGCCCCTGAAGGGATAACCCACCCAACCACCTGCTTTATTACATTATATATATTTGGTCTGAAGGCCTAATGATATTATATCCCATTATATGGTCCACATGCCAATTTTTTTGTCCCAAGGCCTATTCTGTGAATAGTTCTGCTATAGTACACCCGACTGCTACATTACCACTATAGTACCGCCAATGCTATAGTCATCACAACAGTTTCTGATGCTACTACAATGCCCACCACTGATACAACTATAGTGTCTGCCACTACTACAATTTCTCTATTTCTACAGTGCCTTTGCTACTACAGTACCTTGAACCCAATGGGTTTTGAACACCCATTTTTCATGTAAGATTATGGGGTTCTTACCACTAATCCAAACCCCAACTACAAAAATCATATATCATAAATCACATAAAAACCATGGATAAATCCCACACCACTAGGAGGATGCATATATGCTTAGATCATAACTTGTAATTCAATAAGTTTGAAATAATAAAAGGGAAAAATTAATCTTGTTCCATAGGCACATATATATATGGGATAATAAAAAAAATAATGTACCATAGATATATCTATATATCATAAAATATGGTATATTTTTAAAAAAATATATGAGGGAATATCCATATTAGGGAAGGGAAAAACATCTCATATACCATAGGTGCATTCATGTGTGTGTAATTCTATGAACTCCACCAAGATAAGAACCTTAATAATAAATTTACAAAAATACCAATAATAATAATAACTCCATGGATAGATAATACTCCCACTATATGTATAAATAATAGTGAAATAATAAAAAACAAAAAACAACATACTAAATCATCAAGAAATAACATAGAACATATCAATGAAGTAACAATATAAAATATCCATTTAGAATAATAAAATTTATTAGTTATTTTTAGATTTTAAATCTTTCTTAGGAAAATTCCATTACACAATAAAATCCCACATACATTCTATTAACTGTTCAAAAAATGAGAACACTAATCACAATAAACCACTCCCATTTTATCCTTAGGAATATACCACTACAAGATTCCCCATTGTCACTAGTAAATCTTCCTAAATTAATATCCCCAATCAAATCATAAATAAATCACATTACTTATCTTGAAAATCCTTAAAAATCATTAGCCTCACCAAAACCAATAAAAATTATGAGTATCTCCCAAAGAACCCAATCTATCAAATACTTTGAAACCAATTTATCATCAAATTTTATCCTTGAAACTCATTAAAATAATAAAATTAAACTCATTAGATATTCCCAAAACCATTCATTAAATCAATTCTTAATCTTGCGACAATTACAATATCACTCATTTTTTATACATATATTGGTAACCAAACTATCTCCCAACTACAACAACACTTACCTCAACCTATCCCACACTAGGAGACCATAAGATAACCAATTAAAGAAATATATAACCTCAAATAGAAACCAAAAGAATAAAGTGGAGGAAGAAGCCATGAGTAACACTGATCCATCAAACCATGGAAAACCAACAAGGGACACTATTAAGTCCCAAAATGTATAATGGATAATATAAAAACTAATGAAAATAAAAAAATAGAATAAAATTGATCCTAAATAAATAATATAAATTTTTGATTAATCAAATATCTTGATTTATAGATCATAAAAACATTAATAGATGATTATTCTAATGGTTGGTTGTTTCTAAAAATTACCTTTATATAATAGTCAAATTTTAACCCATGGAACAATTAAAAATATGTACTTAATTAAGTAAAAAATTACTAAAATTAATTTACAATGTCATTCATTTAGATTCCATTGAATCTATACATCACATCACTACTCACACAACCTCTTAATTTAAGGTTATGTGTTTTTCATTAAATTATAATTCATTCATGTATTAAATGGAAAGGTATGATTTTCCCTTTTTAATTTTAAATGATTAATTTAGGGAAACAATATTTTAAATGTATAATAGACATCCTAGTAAAACTTGGTTTGATAACCCATTATAATCCATTTAAGGAATAATTTTAATAAGGGAGTACAAAATAATATAATTAAAAATTCAATCATTAATTTTTTTATTTAAAGTAAAATAATACATTATACATTTAACATGAAATTTTATCATAATTATTAATAATAGATGATTTATTATAGAATTTTTAAGTTACCTGGTCACATTGGAAGGGCATAAAAAGAAATGAAGTCAATTAAAATAAATAAATATGTTGAGTAATATTACTTCAATTATAAATAAAATTTATTAAGGAATATATTAGTGAAAATATTCTATTTAAGATTTCAAAATCATCATTTATATTTTTATTAACCTTTTGAAAATTAAGTGGAAGGAACAACCCATGAACAACCAAATTAAATAGCAAGGGCGTTGAGTTCACCTACCTTTATAACCCATAGGTATGCTCATCATACTCTGATGACCATAAGGAAACATCCTATGAATATAAAACATATTCTTTAAAAAATAGATCTAAATGTAAATTTAAAATATCTTTAAATAAATCTATACATATATCCAATAATCCAACACCAAAACCACATAAATTATCATAACATAAAAAATACTCACTTTTTATGAATATCAAATGAATCACTATAATAGTCTACTAATAAAAAAACCCCTCATTAAAATAGCTATCAATGGAATATGTTTCATCTTTCAAAACATTATCAAACAATGATACATAAAATTCACTTAATCCTAGAGAGATTTCAATACAATCTAGAGAAATCTATTATAAAATCTCTAACCCTATCTAAAGAAATACAGATAGAGGAAATAATAAGAATAAAGGATTTGGAAGAGGAAGATTTTACTTTGATAATCTAATACACCCTTAAAATCCATAGATTGATAGGGGAAGAGGAATGGAGAAATAGAGAAAAGGGATGTATTTCTATTGTATTTGGGTAACCTAGGAAGTATAACATTTTTTATTAAAATAGGTTTTTGAAAAAGATAAAAACAGACCCTCTTAAAAAAATAATTTGGGATCTATTAGATACCTTATGTCCGTCCAATAATCTAGGCTCTACCATATACCATGTTTATGATTATTTGTTATATTATTTTGATTTAAGGAATAATGTTTTAGGATAAATAAATTATAAGCAAATTCATAATATGAAAAAATAGATTTATTGCTTAATATTTATAAAAATGATCATAGATATTTTATAATAATGAAAACTAAAATAGTTTGGAATGAATTACTCACTATAGAAGAAAAAAATAATTTGTTAGAATTAATATATATAATTTTGCATAATATTTTCATGCTATAACCAACATAGGTAATAAAAATAATATTTTAAATTTCATTGATGTTTGTTTTAGAGTTTTTCATGTTTTTATTTTATATTCCAATGATGAAGTTATAGATAAATTTATTATTTATAAAAATGAAGTAGAAAAATAATGCAAGATTATAATTAAATTCATTTGATATGATAATGGAGGATAATGTTATATCAATTTGAATACCAAGGGATCATACATATAATGTACCACCCTAGATAAGCTAAATGGTAGCTCGACCTGTAGTACAATGATGCCTCATGCATTCCACCCTATACGCCAAAGGTTTTCAACTACCAATTAGGGTTGATGGAAAATAATTGTTTAGGTTATACCTTAAGGTAAACAACTATAAATCATAGGATAAGAAATCACAATAATAGTAAATTATAATAAGTAACATACATGGACAATATAAATTTTATCCCACCACGGGAAAATAATAAACACATGTTGTAATAAAATAAATTATACTATAATTTCACACAAGAATATATGAAAAGTGGAGTCACCCATAGCCAACCATATACAAGGTTTTTCATGAACTGTCCCCCAGGGCCCATGTCGTGACTCCCCCAAGCCCACATCCTGAAGGCCGGGGGTTGGCGATTAAAGCTAAAGGCATTAAACTTCAAGTGGGAGGAATTTTCCTGAGTACCTTTACACACCTACACACAACCACGTCCCAAAAAAACTAGGGAAGAGAATATGCATGCTACAAACAACTTCTGAGTGTAAAAGTACAAATGAAAGTAAATGGGCCAGAGTACAAACCCAAAAATATAAAACTGCAATAAGAGTAAGTAATATATTGATGAAAAACCATCCTCTGAAAACCCCACCTAATGGGTAAGTATATAGTAGCTGTCGGAAGCCGTATAAGCACGTCCTGCCTGCATGATCTCAATAGGAACCACCTGTTCCTGGGCCACTAAGTCCTCCGCCAAGTTGCCAATCATCTTCACCAGACAAAATACATGCAGGAGAATCCCGTGCAAGGGTTAGTAAAAAAATACTTAGTAGGGACCCCAAACCAACATAGAAAGATCAAAAATCAATCCACAAGCACACCATGAAGCAAGACAACTCCCAAAGGTATAGTCTAAAGTATGGAATGGAAGACTATCATTCATAACACTAAAAAACTTGGACTATTGAGGTACTCATCCTAGATGAGTACCGTGGGTCTGCTAGGTCACATAGAGCCACTTGTAGCTGATCCACACAGGGTCGCTAGGAGCTGATCCACATAGGGTCGCTAGGAGCTGATCCACATAGGTTCTCTAGGAGTTGATCCACACAAGATCCCTAGGAGGTGATCCAAACAGGGTGTCTAGGAGATGATTCACATAGGGTTACTAGGTGCTGATCCAAATAGGGTTGTTAGAAGCTAATCCACACATGGTCGCTATCCTTCGAGTCTCAGCCAATCGCTGGATTCCCGTATGAAGCGCACTAGATTCTGAGAGAATATACTTATCAAGGCAATATTCATATTTAAACTTCCATGAAATTTTCTTTAAAGCATTCCAAAATAACTGCCTCATCGTGAGGATTCCAACACTATAAATGTATCATCAATCGGATGCCCGGTTTGAAAGATATGATCGATTTTACTAAGAGGGGCCAGTCGGGTTTAGATTCGGTCAGACCTGGTCAGATTAACCCAACTCGATGCAGCCCAGGGTCCACTGACTCAACCTGGATTTGGATCGATCAGGATTCAGCCTGGCCCGTTAGCTGCAAGACCATTGGGCTGTGGGTCCGGCTCATTGGGGTGGCATGTACCCTACTAAGATGCGCGGTGCGTCCGGGCATGCCATCTCAAAACCAGAAAAGCTGGCCGCCCACTACCCCCTCGCACACCATGAGAGACCGTGTGCCATGTGAAGCTACAACCCATGGTTGCGGGCCACGTCTCCCACTTCCAGCCGCCAGCACAGAGGTTGGTGGCTCCTACCACACCACCGTGGATGCTCAGGTCACGACACTCCTTCTGGCGCACCATCATGGCACATTGCCACCCTCCCATTGTCGCCTCCAGCGGCGTGCCAGAAGCTTCTTCCGCGGACTACCGGGTCTACTCCGATGGTCTGTTCTTCGTGATACTTCTTCCAATAGCTTCTAGGGGATTCCATCTTCCATGGTATGGCTTCGAATACTCCTTTCATCCATTTCAATGACACGACCACAAAAAATTAAAAAAAAACGTTCACAGTGAAGGGTCTCGGGCCTTATTCGTGTTAGCCCGTGCCCTCCGCATTATAGGTTTAGAAACATGGGATAAAGGATTGAAGTTTTATCACAATTTAACCCTGATGAAATCTAGAGAAAATAATACCCTTCACAAATAACAATAAATCTGCAGATCAACCTATTCCTGGGTTGATCCACATTCGCTGTTTTAAAATGAAGAATGGGGAAACTCAAGACCAAAGTAAACCCCTACCTAGGTCAGATCATTCATTGGTGATGAACAGTGTCATTGCGTTCGTCATTTTTTTATCCTCTTTTTCTAGCCGTTGGTCGATCTTCATTAGTGATGATCCGTTGGGGGGGGGGGGTGGTGTTCATCTTCATCACCCATCGAAGCTTCAGTGAAAAACCAGGATTGTACCAAAAATATTGCTTTGTCTAGTTGGACATTAAAGGATGAAACATGAATCAACGTTTCAATTATGTTTCTATCACGAAGTCATTCACTATTTTATTTAATGAAACAACGTATTCAGTTTCTCTTGGTTGGAAAACCGTTAAGCTATAACGATTTGAAAATTCATAAAAATAAAATAAAACAAGTTTATTTTATTTTTAACTTTTTCTTTAAAAATTATGAAAAAATAAAATTTTCCCTCACCTCACACCAGTTGATGGTAGGTCCATTATAGGTGAATCCCACCATTATGAGTTCAACGATTCACCCAAATATTTGATTCGAGCACTAGTTTAAAAGTTATAAAAACCTACTCAAACATTTATTTAAATGAACTAAAAAAGTTCAAAATTCTATTATGGGCTCACCGGGACTCGAAATCAGGTTACTTCAGAGTGTCTGGTCTCAAAATAATTTCATATAATTTTAAAAAAATTACATGAAATTTTCGAGACATTACATTACCCCCACCTTTAGGACTTCAAGTCCCCGTAAGACACAACAAAGCTACACGAACAAATGGGGGTACAGAGCACGAATTTGAGCCTCCCTCTTCTATGTTCTCTCCCGGAGGTTCTCGTGCTATTTCCGAACACGCACCATAGGAATCTACCATCCATAAAGGACCTGATCTTGTCAATCTTATATCTCCCTTTGGAACTCTGTAAAAGTCGCCCCATCATCAATTTCCATCTCACCCCAGTCCACGACGTGTGATGGATCATGCACGTAACTCCTCAGTTATGACATATTGAAAAAATCATACACCTGGTGCATATATGGGAGAAGATCTACATGGTACAATGCCCCACCAACTCTGCTCAGAATCTGTAAAGGTCTGATGAACCTCAGAGATAACTTTCCACCCCTACCAAATCACCGCAATCCCTGTCAGGGGGATACCTGAAGGAACACATGGTCTCCCTCCTCAAACTCCAAGGGTCTTCATCTCCCAATGAAATATGATTTATACCTTATCTATGTAGTCCTCACCCACTCCTGGATGATTTTCACCTTCTTAGTGGTAGCCCGTACCAACATTAGGACCATGAGTGATGGCTCCCCTAAGTTTTTCCAACATAGAGGTGTTCTGCCATGCCACCCATACAAATCCTCCAATGGTTCCATGACAATGGTGGAGTGGTATCTATGGTTGTATGAAAACTCTACTATTGGTAGGTGGTCCTCCCAACTGTGACCAAAATCAAGGGTGCAAGGACAACTCATGTCCTCTAAGGTCTGTATGGTCTGCTCCATCTGACCATCTGTCTGTGGGTGAAAGGTCATGCTCATGCACAGCAAATTCCCAAAAGCCTCCTTTAATACCTTTCCACATCTAGGATGTGAAGCGAGTGTCACGGTCTAAGACGATCATCAAAGGAACCCCGTGGAGCCACACTATCTCCAAGATGTAAAGGCGTTTGAATCCCTCTAATGATCCTTACTCCCAAATGGGTATGAAGTGAGCTGACGTGGGGAGTTGGTCAATGATCACCCATATAGAATCATGTCCTTTGGAAATGCATGGTAATCCCATAAAAAAGTGCATAGATATACCATCCCACTTCAACTCTGGTACCTCCAGTGGCTGAGCCATGCCTACTGGAACATGGTGCTCAACCTTTATTTGCTGATAATTGAGGCATCTCGAGACAATCTCTACTACTTCCTTCTTCATCCCCGGCCACCAGTACTGATATTGGAGGTCCTGGTACATCTTCTTCACACCTGGATGTACCACCAAAGGGTATGTATGGAACTCCCTCAACATCTCCTCCCATAACGCCATTGGTACTATGGTGCAGCCTCTAAAAGTGATGACGTGCTCCCCACCTATTAGAAATCCATCATGAGCCTATACTGAGGATAGCTGAGCACATCAGGCCTCATATTCAATATCCACAAGTTTTTCCTCCCTAAATTTCTATAATAGTGGGGGTGTAACAGTCATTAACTGAAGGTAAGATGCTTCATCATCATCCAAAAAGGATATCTGCATCATGAATAGTTACTCCTTCACCTCACATAGAAACCACAAACTAGATCTCCTACTGAGTGCATCTACCACCACATTCCCCTTCCCTAGAGTATAGAATTTCTCGAAGTCATAGTACTGTAGGAACTCTATCCATCACCACTATCTCAATTTCAGGTTCTTCTGGGAGAAGATATACCTGAGACTATTGTGGTCATAGTAGACAGTAAACCATTTACCCATCAAGTAGTGCTGCCAAATATTTATAGAAAAGACCACTACTGCTAACTCCAGGCCATTGGTAACATAGTTTTACTCATACTGCCTCAACTTAAGTGAACCATAGGCGATCACTACTCATTATTTCAATAGGAAGCAACCCATTCCGGTCCCTGATGCATTGAAAAACTACATACCAAATTACCTCCTTTGGTAGTCTCAATATTGGGGCACTCGTCAGTCTCCGCCTCAGCTCTTGGAAAATCTACTGTCACTTCTCAAATCACATGAAGGTATGTCCCTTATTTTTCGAATTTGATAAGGATTTTTATGCTCTGGAAAGTTGGGCATGAATCTCCGGTAATATCCAGCTAACCCCAAGAAGCTCCACACCTCTATCATTCTCCTGGGTGGCTCCCAAGCTTGCACATCCTCTATCTTTGCTGGATCTACTGCAACTCCAGCCTCTAAGATGACATGTCTGAGAATGTGGTCCTCCTAGATCCAGAATAGGCACTTCGGGAGCTTCCCATAAAGTTAGTGGTCTTAGAGTGTATCCATGACTATCCGTAGGTGTATGGAATGCTCCTCCTATAATGCTGAGTACACCAAGATATCATCAATGAAGACCACCATGAAACAATCGAAGTAAGGATAAAATATCCTGTTCATGACTCCCATGAACATTGTTGGGGAATTAGTCAATGCGAACAACATCACTAGGAACTCATAGTGACCATACAAACATCTAAAGGATGTCTTTGGTACATCTTCATCCGGTACTCAAAGTTGATGATATCCAGACCTGAGTTCTATCTTTGAGAACCATCTCAGTTTCTTTAGATGATCAAAGAGGTCAACAATTATTGAAAGTGGATACTTGTTCTTCACAGTAAACTAGTTCTGGTGTCAGAAGTCCACACATAGACTCAAGATAATGAAGCTCTATGGGAGACATCTGATATGATGGTGTGGATATCATTTCCATACTAGGGTACACATTGATGAAGAAGTCTACCTCTCTATGAGAAGGTAGTCCTAGAAAATCCTTAAGAAAGGCTCCCTCGTACAAATCCACCACCGTCTAATGGGTAAAGAACATATTGTTTCTCTGGGTGGTGAACTACTGCCTCACGAAACGATGATTGTTCAATATTCTCCTACCACCTCTTATGGTGAACATTAAAATGACACTATATTTTTATGTGATATATATTATATTTATATTGTCTTTATAATTCTGTATTTTTTATTTATATCATACCTTCATGGTTTCCATAATGGGTAAATATGATAATTTCATTTTAGGAAGTAGGAACTACCACCCCCTCAAAGTGATATGAATCATTCATTCCATATGTGGGATTTATAAAGGATAGAGTTAATGAAATTATATATGATATTATACCAGAATTATAATATAACTATGTATCATTAAGTTTTAATTCCATTAAAATATGAAATATAAATGAAAGTAGCGTTCATCCGCACGTACGACTTACCGTCTCCAGGAACATCGCATTTCATTTATTATATCCAAATGTTATGTACTGTTATAAATACATATATATACTGGATTTATATGAAATATATGATATCTAAATCATGAATATCATTCTGGATATTATGGACTTTTGACCACATGAACAACTTGTAATTATAAGAAGTTCATTTTTGACTCAAGTACCAAATATCGACAAAATAACCATTATTAACTTCAATGATTATATAATATTTATAACATGGTAATAAGTGATATAAAAATAATAATAAGCCTAATGAAGGTTCTGAAGAAATTAGAAATTATCTTTAGTTTGTTATTCATAAGATTAAAGAGAGAATGAGTCAAGTCTGACACGAGGTAAGGGACTTCATCTAAATCTTCTTTCATTGAGTAATATTTTGGTTTATACATGGATTTATTTTATATGGTGTATAAAACCATTTGAATTTTCATTTCATTCAATGTAAATATTTTTTTATATAGCATTTTACTAAATGATAAAAAAGGAATGTTTCTTTTTAACGTATGTGGTGACAATGACATTTCTGCCATCACGACCGTTATTTGATATTTGGATTCCTTAACAAGCCATAATTTTTTTAAAAGGAAAATAAATACCATATACTCTTTTAAGTATTTTGGTATTGAAAATGGTTTTGATAATGGATTTGTTATGTCAATATATTTAAATGATATATTGTGATTGAAATGTGGAAATGTTATCTTTCCTTTATGTTTGTTTTTTGTGTTATGAATATGATATGGTTCTTGGGAATTATTTATGTATACGGGTGGTTCAATGATAATACTATGGTGGGTGATCTCGAGATATCTCTCCAATGAATTGGGTAAAGTGATGGAGGTAAACGTTACTGTTTCTCCTAATAGATTTAGGGAATATACTGTGATGGGTATTCCAAATGTAACTCCCTATGTAGCTGTGATAGCTACAATGTAAGTATGATATAGATATCATAAGTTACCATTATGATTTATGATTTATATATGTTATTCATAAATCTTATGATTTCATGAGGTATGTTAAAGATCTTATTCTTGTTATGTATTGAAGGACTAATGCTTTATTTTTTTATTTTATAATCCTTACTGAGATTTTTATGCTCATCCCAAGTTTTTGAAATGTTTTTCACAGGACTTAATGATGAATAGGGTGAAGGATGAGATCAAGTAAAATTCATGCTATCTAAAACATAGAACTAGACATTTCTCTTTTTATTAAGGCTTTTTATTTTATGAAAAAATTGATACTTTATAGAAGTGACTACATGTAATATTCAAGTTGTTATGTATCTATTATGACATAATTCTCTAAATATCTAAACTTGAAAATATTATTGATGTAAATTATTAACTTAATTCAAGATTATGTAATGTTTAAGGCTGGGTCCTTATAGTTGGTATCAGAGGTCTGTTTAGACAACTTTAGGAGTTGGAATATTGTTAAATTAATGTCCATAAATTAATTTATGGTCAAATTTAAATGATATAGCATTTACAGATTACCATGTTTCTTCGGCCAATATATTTATGTGTTTAGAATTGTTTTCCATAGAGGAAACATGGAAACTATGATGGGAAAACATCAAGAGGAAGACAAACTTCCAAATCAGCAACTTATGATGGTTAGAATCAGAACTAAATAGTTTTTGTAGTGATGGAACAATTGAATTAGGCTATAAATGGTGGTGGTATCCATTCACGAGATCATCTAGATAAACCACATATGAACACGTTAGTAGTGGAGAATTTCATGAGGCAACATCCCCCATAATTTAGAGGATCATATGACCTTGTGTTAGTTTAAGGGTGGATTAAAGAATTGGAGAATATTTTTAATGTCATGGGGTATTCAGAACATCAAAAGGTTAGTCTTGCTGTTTACTGTTTTGAAGGTGAAGCCGATCAGTGGTGGTCGATGGTGAAAAATATCAGGGATAGTGAGGAGATTGATACTCTTGATTGGGATGAATTCAAAGGTATGTTTCTTGAGAAATATTTTCATAAGGTGGTTCATCTTAGGATAAAAAAAATTCTTGGAATTGAGGTAGGAAGATGACTTAGTGGCTGCTTATGAAGAAAAATTCACTCGACTAACAAGGTATGCTTCAAATTTCATACGAGATCATGATAGTAAAATCAATAATTTTTACTCAGGATTAAAGCCAAAGTATCAAAGATCTCTAGAATATCGTGAGTTAAAAAGCTATGAAAAAGCTGTTTGATGTGTAGAGAAGGTGGAAATGGAATTTCTAGATGATCAAGCGTTCTTTGAAAAACAATAAAATAAGAGGCTGAGTTGGCAGATAAAATGGAAGAACTCTTCAAAAATTCTGATGGTAAGAATCTTAAGTTTCAAGTTTGTGAAAATTTTGGTAAAAATCATTCTGGGGAATGTCTTTTGAATTCAGGTAAGTGATAATGATGTAGTCAAATGGGACATAAGGCTCATAATTTCACTGAAAAAGATTTGGGTAATGGAAAAACAAAATCTGGTTTACAGTCAATAAAATGTTTTATGTGCAATGAAATGGGTCATTATGCAAATGAGTGTCCAAAGAAGAACTCAACTGAGGGAAAGCAGCCAGACTACAAGTAGAAAGGGGTGGTGAAATCCTTTGCAACTATTTCAACAGATGTTGGGTCATCAAATTAAGTAGTATCAGGTACACTTTTTGTTTATTCAGATTACACCAATGTATTGTTCGATTCAGGGTCCACACCATCTTTCATTTCTGATAAGTTTTCTAATAAATTAGGAATTCCATCTGAAGGTATGAATATTGAACTTATGGTAAAAACACCAGGAGGAAATGTCGAGACAAAAAGAAATTATAAGAACCTTCCTGTCCTTGTGTGAAGAAAGAATCTACCTGCAAATCTTATTATTTTTCCTCTAGTAGAGTTTGATTTTATTTTGGGTATGGATTGGGTTTCTATTTATCTTGATAAGATTGAATACAGAGATAAAGAGGTTTCTTTTCAGAAATAATTTCAGTTTATGTACAAGAATGAACCCTTACTTTTGACAACATATCAGGAAGCTGAGAAACTAGTAAAAGATTGAAATGAATGTTACCTTGAACATATTGTTGGAAACAAAGGAAATGTTCAAATTATTGATGTTCTAGTGGTAAATGAGTATCTTTATGTTTTTCCTGATGATTTTCCTGGTATAATACCTGATCAAGAATTTGAATTTAATGTTGAATTAGTTTCTAATGAAAATCCAATTTCAAAACCCTCTAATTGAATGGCTCAAATTAGACTTTTAGAGTTAAAGAAGCAATTGTAGGAGTTATTAGATAAAGGTTTCATTCGACCTAGCACATCACCATGGGGTGATCTTGTCTTTTTTTTTTCAAAAGAAAGATGGTTCAATGAGACTTTTCATTGATTATAGATCATTGAATAACATCACTATTAAGAACAACTATCCTTTGCTTCATATCGATGATTTGTTTGATAAGATCCAGGGAGCTCAGTATTTTTCAAATATTCAATTAAGATCAGGGTACCATCAGTTGAAATTAAAGGAAGCAAACATTATAAAGAATTTTTTTCATACTAGATATGGTCATTATGAATTTGAAGTTATAATTTTTGGGTTAACCGATGCACCTACTGTATTCATGTATCTTATGAATAGAATTTTCTGTGAGTTCCTAGATAAGTTTGTGGTTGTGTTCATTGATGATATTTTAGTTTATTCCAAAATCCAAAAGGAACATGAATGTAATTTAAGGGTTATCTTTAAAACCTTAAAAGAAAATAAACTGTATGGGAAATTCAGAAAGTGTGAGTTTTGGTTACAAAAAATTTCTTTCTTGGTCACATTGTTTCAAAAAATGGAATAACTATTGATCATGATAAAATAAAAGTTGTTGAAGAATGGCCAAATCCTACCAATATCACAGAGATTGTAAGTTTTATTGGTTTGGAAGGTTATTACTGGAGGTTTGTTGAAATTTTTTCGTGGTTATCTAGCATAATGACTAAGTTAAACCGAAAAGGAGGTAAGTTCATTTGGAAAAAAGATTATGATGATTATTTTCAGAAATTGAAATGAAGATTGGTGAATGGTCCAGTTTTGACACTGCCTTCTAGAAATGGTGAGTTTTTTATCTATAGGGATGCTTCGTTTAAAGGACTTGGTTGTGTCCTAATATAGAATGATCAGGTTATTGCTTATGATTCACATCAGTTGAAACCTCATGAGTTAAATTAACCTACACATTATTTGGAATTATCTACTGTTGTTTTTTGATTTAAAAATTTGGAGGCATCATCTGTATAGAGTAAAATGTGAAATATATACTGACCACAAAAGTTTGAAGTATATATTTACTCAGAAATAATTGAACATGAGATTGAGGATATTGATAGAATTAATCAAGGATTATGATTTCATGATTCATTACCATCTAGGAAAGGAAAATAAAGTGGATGATGCTTTGAGTCGAAAGAGTAATGCTATATTAACCATGTTGCATTTGGAATAAGATCCTTTGATTAAATATTTGATGAACTTTGGCATAGAGGTTGTTGGTGTAGAAAATTAGTATGTTTTGTTTCAGGTTTCAGTGAAATAATCTCTATTAGACAGAATTATGCAAGCAAATAAGGAATACCGTGAGTTAAAGAAAAATTTAAAGTTGGTTTAGAAGGGTAAGTTGACTGAATTTAACATCGATAATGATTGTTTTTTGAGATCTGGAAAGAGATTATGCATGAATTTTGATTCACAGTTGAAGAATGGGTTGTTATGTGAAGCTCATAGTTCTATGTTTTTAGTTCATCCCAAAATCACTAAGATGTAAAAATATCTTTGAGTGTATTACTGGTGGGATGAAATGAAAAGAGATATTGCTGAATTTACTATGAAGTGTTTAACTTGTCAATAGGTTAAAGCATAACGACAGTTACCAAAAGGGATGCTTTAGTCTTTACCTGTTCCAGAGTAGAAATGAGAAATTATATCCATAGACTTTGTTGTGGGATTACCAAAGGCATATTTACGTAACAATGTAATCTGGGTAATTATTGATCGATTGAATAAATATGCTCATTTCCTTCATATTCGAGATACTTTATCTCTAGATCAACTTTCTCGATTATATGTTAAAGAGATAGTCAGGTTGCATGGAGTTCCCATATCCATTGTATCTAATCATTATCCCAGGTTTACTTATAACTTTTAGAATGGCCTTCAGAAGTAATTGGGTATTGAATTAAATTTTAGTACAACTTTTCATCCTTAATAAGATGGGTAGTTAGAACGAACAATTCATACCTTAGAGGATATGCTATGTGATTGTTCACTGGATTTTCCAAGGAAGTTGGGAACAACATATTTTTTTGGTTGAGTTTTCATATAATTACATTTTTCATTCCAGTATACTAATGGTTCAATTGAGGAATTATATGGAAAGCGGTGTCAAACTCCATCTTATTGGGATGAAGTAGGTGACAGGAAGGTGATTGGACCAGAATTCGTAGAAGAAATGGTAGAAAAAGTTCAGTTGATTCAGAAGAAGATGAGAACGTCTTAGAGAAGGCATAAAAGTTATGTAGATAACCAGAGGAAGGATATTTCATTTGAGGTAAGTGATCATGTCTTTTTCAAAGTTTCTCCATGGAAAAGTGTGATGTGTTTTGGCAAGAAGGGAAAACTGAGTCCAATGTTCATTGGACCATATGAAATCCTGGAGAAAGTTAGATTAGTTTCATAAAAATTTGCTTTACCTCCATGTTTATCCCAGGTACACAATTTTTTTTTCATGTTTCAATGTTGAGAAAGTATTTTTCGGATCCATCTCATGTTTTGAGCCCAGAGGTAGTTTAGTTGGAAGAGAATATCTCTTATGAGGAACAACCAATCCATATTCTTGACCAAAGAGGGAAAGTGTTGTGGAATAAGGTAATCTATGAGCTAAAAGTTTTGTGAAAAAACCATATGGTTGAAGATCCAATGTGGGAATCTGAAAATGCTACGAGAGATAAATACCCCCATTTATTTGATAAGTGAATAAAATTGCAAGGATGCAATTTTCAAAAGGGGGGAAGGATGTAACATCCCAGGTAAATAAAGAATATGAAATTTTCATATTTATTAGTATTTGTGAATTAAATATTAATTTTACTTTAAATGGGATTCCATTTTTTATGGAGTACCCGATACACAACAACATGTTTCTTTGAAATCTTACATTACACACAATGTTAAGTTATACCGAATAATAATATTATTATTATTTTAAATGGTAGTTAACGCATAGTCGTATTGGTGGGAATGAATAGAACTAACTACAATATGATTATACATGTTTGTTAAATGTTTTTACATTTATTTAATAAAATATAGAAGCATAAAATGTGAATGAATTCAATTTTAATCATAAACACTCTAATATTCTTTAAAAGGTCGATTTACTACCTTTTGATGGAGAACCATTTTTAAATATAAATTTTATCACTTTTATATGTTCTATTTGACAAAATAATATTTTTATTTAGAATCGATACATAAAAATTTACTTTGGATAAAATTTTAGTATTTTTCTAATAATGTTCATTTTTAATGAATAGTGAAAAATACTGTATTTTAATTCAAAACTGCCTTTTAATATAATTTATTTATATAGTTAGAATATTATTTTAATTGGTTTTAAAGTGTAATTATATTGGTTTTTACCATTTAATCCAATGTTTGTTATTTGAAGTAATTTCACTCTTAAATTGGACATAAATAAAGGTATTTATTTTTATAGTAATTATTTTTTAAAAACACGCTTTTTTGTTTTGACAACAAGAATTAATTTTAAATTAATTTATACCACTTCTGTGTTTTGAATTTGGAAAAATTGATTCCATATTTTGAATCAGGATGTCCATATTTTGTGAATATGTAACTTTTATTTTTAGAAATTATTAGTATTTACTTCAGTAAATATTTTATTTACCATAATTAAAAGGTAAATCTGGTAAATAAGGATAAACAAATAATATTATAATAATATTAAATTACCCTAAAACGTGACCTAATACTATTGGATAATAAATTTCCAACCATGGTCATCCTTGGGTCGATTTTGGGACCCCATGAAGCCACTTATGAGTGATAATGACACATTATATTAATTAATTTAAAGACCAAAATGACATAAAAATATATCATTCAGTAAATCATTTTTTACATGGGTTATATAAGTTATATATTGAACTATAAATATTTTTCGGAAATCTAAAAAATATTTCCTACATCATGGTATTTTATTTATAATTTTTAGACATCAAATAAATAAAATTATTTATGTCACAATGATGATGCAGTTATTACCTTATTAATAAATTATTTAAATAAATGAGATTATAAAATTTTAAAAACTATCCAAAAAGTGTCCAATTATTATTGGATGATTTTATTTTTAACAAGAGTCATCTTTTCTTATAATTTAATGAGTTTTGGATCTTTTGAAACTGAAAATTGATTTATAATAAAATAATGTTTTCAAACATTCTTGAAGAGCCCCTCCCCCCCTTATAAAAAGATATCACGTCAAACCCATTACCCACATCTCTCAAGACCCTTGGATAATCCAACATATGCCCAAATAATCTCTCAAGATCCCTCTATTCCACCTAGAAGCCTTACCTTAGTAGAAAGCACTTCAAGAAAGGCTTTTGGTTCAAACCAAAGGGAGTTACCCGATTTAAAGGTAACATCTTCTCTTAAGTTCTTTTCTTTTATTTCACTTCTCCAACCCCATAAAATATTTTTATTCATTTATTTTATAAAAACACAAGTATCTTAAATATACTAGGTTGTTGTTATGATAATTATTAAAACTACACTTACCCACACCTCTGTCTAATGGGTAAAGAACACACTGTTTCTATGGACGACGAACTACTGCCTCACAAAACTATTATTGTTCAATATTCTCCTACCATATCTTATGGTGGAAATTAAGATGGAACTGTATTTTTATGTGATATATATTATATTTATATTTTCTATATAATTATTTATTTTTCATTTATAGCATGCCTTTATGGTTTTCATAATGGGTAAATACTATAATTCCATTTGACGAAGTACTGACTACTACCCCCTCAAAGTGATATGACTTGTTCATGCCATACGTGAGATGCATAAAGGATGGAGTTAATGAAGTTAAATATGATATTATATTGGAATTATAATATACCTATGTATCATTAAGTTATCATACTATTAAAATACGAAATAGAAATGAAAGTAGCATTCATGCGTACGTACGACTTACCGTCTCCATAAACGATGTATTTAATTTCTTATCTCCAAATGTTATGTACTATTATAAATACATATATTTAATGGATATATACTAGATATATATGAAATATATTATATCTAAATCATGAATATCATTCTGGAGATAATGGAATTTTGACCACATGAACAACTTGTAATTATAAGAAGTTCATTTTGACTCAAGTACCAAATATCTAAAAATGACTATTATTGACTTAAATGATTATATAATGTTTATAATGTGGTAATAAGCGATATAGATGGAATAATAAACCTAAAAAAGGTTCTAAATCAAGTATAAATTAACTTTAGTTTATTATTCAGAAGATTAAATAACGAACGAGTCAAGTTAGACATGAGGTAATGGATTTCATATCAATCTACTTTCATTGAGGAATTTGTTTTTATACACGAATTTATTTTATACGGTGTATAAACCCATTTTACTTTTCATTTCATTCAAATGGAATCCTTTTTCTATGTAGAGTTTTAGTAAATGAAAAAAATTAATGTTTCTTTTTAATGTACGTGGTGATAATGACCTTTCCGTCATCGCGAACATTATTTGATATTTGGATTCCTTAACAAGACTTAATATTTTTAAAAGGAAAATAAATAACATATAATCTTCTATGTATTTTTGTATTGAAATTGGTTTGGATAATGGATTTGTTATGTCAATATATTTAAATGATATATTGTGATTGAAATGTGGAAATGTTATCTTTACTTTATGTTTTTTATGTGTTATAAATATGATATGGTTCTTGGTAATTATTTACGTATATGGGTGGTTCCATGATAAACCTAGGGAAGGAGAGCCCGAGATAACTCTCCAATGCATTGGGTAAAGTGACAGAGGTAAACTTTAATGTTTCTCCTAAGATATTTATGGAATATACTATTATGGGTATTCAAAACATAACTCCCTATATAGATGTGATAGCTATAATGTATGTATGATATTGATTCCCCAAGTTACCTTTAGGATTTATGATTTCGTTGTGTTATGCATAAATCTTATAATTTCATGGGGTATGTTAAAGATCTTATGCTTGGTATGTATTGAAGGAATAATGTTTTCTTTCTTTATTTTATAATCCTTACTGAGCTTTTTATGCTTATCCCAATTTTTGAAATGTTTTTCACAGGACTTAAAGATGAATAGGGTCAAGGATGGCATCAAGAAAAATTCATGTAGTCTAAATCAAGGAACTAGACATGGCTCTTTTTTTCAAGAGTTTTTATTTTATGAAAAAAATGGATACTAAGTAGAAGTGTCTACATGTAATATTCAAGTTGTTATGTATCTATTATGACCTAATTCTCTAAATCTCTAAACTTGAAAGGACACTCGATGTGAATTATTTACTTAATTCAAGATTATATAATGTTTAAGGTCAGGTCCTTATACTCCCGGTCTATGAGGTAGAACTGAACACCTTTGATACCAATTTGTCACAACCCATCCCTCAGGGCCCATGCCGTGACTCCCCTAAGCCCGTTTCCCGAAGGCTAAGGGTTGGCGACTAGACCAAAGGTGTCAACTTGAAAGTGGGAGGAATTTTCCTAAGAACCTATACACACACACACAACCAGGTCCCAAGAAAACTGGGGAAGAGAACAGGCACACAACAAAAAACTACTGAGTGTAAAAGTACAACTGAAATTAAATGGGCCATAATACAAACCCAAGAAAATAAAACTGAAACAAGAGTTAGTACAAGATCAATGGAAAGCAGCCTGCTGAAAACCCCACCTAATGGGTAAGTATAGAGTATCTTCTAGAAGCCATAGAAGCACGTCCTACCTGCTTGATCTCACTAGGAACCACCTGGTATTGGGCCACCAAGTCCTCTTCCAAGTCATCAGTCATATGCACCAAACACAACACATACTGGCAAAGCCCGTGAAAATGTGAGTAACAAAATAATTAGTAGGTACCCTAAAACAACAATAAAAGATCAAAAAGAAATCCAAAATAAAACCAAAAAGCATGAACACGAAGCAAGACATCTCACACATGTATAATTTATAGTAAAGAAAGAAAGACTATCGGTTGTAACACTTAACACCTTTTACTATTGAGGTAATCATCAGAGATGAGTACCGTGGGTCTGCTGGGTCACACAGAAACACTTGTAGCTAATCCACACAGGGTTTCTCAGAGCTGATCCATACAAGGTTGTGAAGATCTAATCCACACAGGGTCTCTATGAGCTGATCCGCACAGGGTATCTAGGAGCTGATCCAAATAGGGTCTCTATGATATGATCCCCATAGGGTCTCTAAGAGATTATATAGGTTTTCTAGGATCTAATTCACATATGGTTGCTAGTCATAGGGTCTCATCCAACCATAGGATTCCCACAAAAAGCATACTAGATTCTGGGAGAATCTACACCTCAAGAAAATTGTAATATTTCAAGTTCCGTGAAAGTTTCATTAGATCATTTCAAATTAGCCACCTCGTCATGAGGGTTCCAATTCCCCAAACAACTCATCAATCAGATACCCGATTTGAAAGATATGACCAATTTTTTGAAGATGTGCCGGTCAGGTACGAGTCTGATCTGACTCGGTTGAACTGACCTGACCCGACCTGGGTCTTCCAACCCAAACTGACTCTGACTCGAGCCTGCTAACCCAACCTAGATCTGCCGATCCAACCCAACTCTGACCCGACCTAGATTCGGTCTGACCTGCACCCTGCCCAGATGCGTGGTGTGTCCAGGCATGTGATCTCATGACTAGCATAGCCAGCCACCTAGTACCCCCTCACATGTGATCGGAGACCACATGCCACATGAAGCCATGGCCCCCGGTTTCGGGCCGTGTCTGCTGCCGCAATCTGCCAGTATGGAAGCCAGCGGCTCCTGCCACACCACCGCGCCGCTTGGGCTGCAACACACCATCTGGCATTCCATTGTGGCATTTCACCACCTGCCTGTGGCCACCACCACGGGCCACCATCAGTGGTCTCTAGTTCCGGCGTTGGTTCTAACTTTCACCGACGGCTACTTCTATGGACTACCGGGTTCACTCCGATGGTCTGTTCTTTACACCGCTTGCACCTATGGCCTCTGAGGGATTCCATATACCCTACGATGGACTCGAATCCTAATTACCTCAATTTCAAAGATACAACAATGAAGAACACAAAAAAAATGCACAAGGTGAAGGGACTCAGTCCTTGTTCATGTCGGCCCACACCATCCACCTTAGAGGTTTAGAAACATGGGATAAAATATTGAATTTCTATCACAATTTAACCCCAATTCAATCCTAAGAAAACATTAACTTCCCATAAGAAAATGATATCCACATATTAACCTGTTCATGGGTTGTTCCATGTTCTTTTTTTAGAATGATTAATAGAGAATGTATTCGGCGATAAATGATGTTACTGCGTTCTCTATTCCATGATCCTCTTTTTCTATCTATTAGTCGATCGTCGTTAGTGATGATCTATTCGGGGTGGGGGGTGGGGTGGGGGTTGGCATTTATCATCGTCACTCACTGAAGCATCATAGTAGAACTATGATTGTGCTAACAATCCTGCATTGTATGATTGGCCATTAAAGGATGAAACATGAATCAGAGTTTTAGTTACGTTTCTGTTATGAATTTGTTACACTATTTCATTTAAGACAACAATGTATTTGGTTTCTCTTGGTTGGAAAATTGTTCAGATGAAACTACTTGAAAATTAATAAAAATAGAATAAAACAGGTTTATTTTATTTTTAACTTTTTATTTAAAAATTTTGAAAAAATAACTTTTTCACTCAACCCGTGGCGATCGTGGTTAGTTCTATTATAGGAAAATACTCTTGTTCTGAGTTAAATAGTACCCTCATAATTCTTGATCAAAACACCGATTTAAAAGTTAGAAAAACCCACTGTCACGTTTATTTAAATGAACTAAAAAAGGTTCAAAATTATATTTTGGTCTCACGAGGCCTCAAAATCAGGTGCTGATTGAGCGTCTGGTCTCAAAAATAATCCCACATAATTTAAAAAAACATTACATAGAATTTTCCAGACATTACAAGGTAATACCAAAAAAACAAAATAGAGGATACTATTATAAAATAAAGTCATGATTCGCTACCCCATAATATCTCCTGACTTAACCCATGATTCAATTACTTACCCATATAATAGGGCCTTTCCCTTAGTTGTGACTATAACCAAGAAATCTAATTGGGTACCATGGTGCCTGAGTAGTGTGTGAGTATAACTCAGTAGTACACCACCAAAAAAATCCATAAAACAACCAATGAATATAAGTTCATACTCAGTATAAAGTACTAATCAATAAAGTATATAAGTAACTCACCATATCATGGATTTATTAGTATCCAAACTACATGTGACTATAAGTGATTCATCCAGTTCTAAAATTTAATGATATAACTATGGTATAAATTCACCTTGAGAGTGAATGATTTATCACCCCTTTTCTCTAAATTCATGGTGACCAAGTTATTACCATCACATGGAATCAATGAATGAGGAATCACCACTGCATAGCCTCAGTGAATGAGTTATCACTACTGCATAGACATAAATAATGATATATCACCACCAAATGGTCTGAATGAATGATTTATCACAACTACATGGCCCTGATGAATGAGATATCACCACTAAATGGCCTTATTGAATGATGTATCACTATTAAAATGATAGTGGAGATAGAGGAATCACTTGGTGAATGATGAATCATTACTAAAAAATATTTTAGTAAATAATATATCATCAAATCACAATCGACTAGTGGATAATATACCACCATGGAATGTATCTATGGTCAAAAATCAATCACTAAATCAACAATTATTTCTGAAATACATACCATCAATACACTTACTATGGTAGATGAGAAACCACTTTCAAAAATCTATACCACCAAAGTGTGGTGAACACATCAGTAACTAAGCACCATGGATAAATGATTTATCACCAGAACATAATGATATAGAATGAATAATTCTTTATTAATTAAACCATTTAAATGATCAACACATCACTAACCATAAAATTAAGGCGAAAAAGTAATCACTAGTCAAAGAAATATATTAGATAAAGATAAAATCCCTTTAGTTTAGGTCACACTCATGTTTTCACCTCTTCAAGAGTGGTCCGGAATTCACTTAAAGGTTCCTAAGGCCACTCACCAAAATCATAGATGCCATCATGGGCCTAAAGTAGCATTTCTATAGCACTTCACTAATGGTTCATGGTCATCAACAACCATGATTTCAAATCATATCTAATGGAGGATCACATAGGAACCTAACTGGTCCCATTCATACTTTTTTAGTATAATAAACAATTTAAAATTAGTTTTAGGGAATTTTTTCATGGTTTTCACTTCCCCCATATCATAAGACACATAAAATACTTGAAAAAATATATGGGAAAAATTTGGATCACCTACCTTGGTTTAGTTGAGACATTCCCATTGAATATTTCTAGATGAATCAACCTTATATAGAAGAAATTGAAAACCTATTATAAGACCAAAAATTAGGTATATTTTAAAAAAATAAAAATAAATAGAGAGAAATCAGGTAATAGAA
The DNA here is from genome assembly GCA_963277665.1 of Viscum album. NCBI lineage: Eukaryota > Viridiplantae > Streptophyta > Magnoliopsida > Santalales > Viscaceae > Viscum > Viscum album. Next base: position 1,649,689,033 of record OY728159.1, read on the forward strand.
ATAAATGGAGTCTTATACATACCCAAAACGTCACCCTGGTTCAAAAGAAACTCTAAATCGATAAATAATAAGGGAAATATAGTTTGAAGATAGAAGAATATAGAGAATACAGGGAGATGAATTATGAATATGTGAGCTAGATAATGAGGCAAGGTATGTTTTTAATAAACACAACAATATAATTAAAATTATTAAAAATTTAAAAACCACCTATGTATCCACCGAGTACCCGCCCAACATAAACTGTGTACCTAGTGAGTACCTGATTGGATTTTTTATTTTTTTTAACAATTTTAATTAAAATTTAATGTTATTAGAAACATTACCCCCTTATTATATCCCTAATAGAATAATTCCTCCTCTCCCTCTGTTATATCTATCTTTCTTCCCATAAGTTGTATCTCCCTTGTTCTTAGCTAGTTTGGAGTGCTATCTAACCCAGGGTGATTCCACATGTAAGTCTAACCCTCCTCTATCAGATACTCACTATTTATATCACTATTTCTTTATATTTCATCATATATCCCTAATTTTAGGTTCTATTTTTTGTTTTGGATTTTCTTTCATCTAAGGATAATTTGTTTAGTGATATTCAATGAGGAGGTATCTTCTAAGACGTGGAATGTGGTCCCTAATCTTCCTGATTTATTTTTAGAAGTTTTTTGTGTTTCATATGATATTAGCGAAGATCGAACCATGTTTTCATGCCTTACAATTCATTTGAAATTATTTATTGGACTGGAATGGTATGAGTGAGACCAATTAGGTTTGTGGGTGGTTCTCTATGAGCTGTGCATCAAAACCATGGTTGCTGATGACCATGACCCTTATATAAATAATTATATAAAAGTGACTATAGGCCCTTGAAGGCATATATTATTCTGATGTGTGATCATGGTAGCCTTTAAGGGCATCCTGGACCTCCACTAAAGGGGATAAATTTTGACTATGACCTAGAATAAGGGAGTTTAGCCGTATCTAATAGCTTTGTTTGACTAGTGATCACTCTTTCGCATTGAATTTCTTGTAAGTGATTTTTTGATCAAATAAATGATTTAATTAATAAAGGATTTTTATTTTTCTATCACTATTTTCTAATGATTAATCACTCACCCATTATTATCGGTTAGTGATGTTTTGAACACACCTTGGTGGTTCTTCATCTACCATTGTGAGTGAAATGGTGGTATAACACCAATATATACTTATAAATTTGGAAGTGTATCATTAACTAAAAGGTTTTAAATTGTGTTAGATTTCTTAACAAGAGTTTTCAAGTTAGTGATAGATCATTTAAATATGTATTTTTTAGTGGCGATACAACATTCACAAGAAAATACCTTACTCTCCATTGTTGTTGTGATGGTGATAAATTATTCAATAAGACTATGTAATGGTAATATCTAATTCATCAAGGTTATATAGTGATGATATATCATTCATAGAGCCATGTAGTGGTGACATCTCATTCACTGAGGCAATGTATTGGTGATACCTCTTTTACTAATGTGATGTGAGGGTAATAAATCGATTACTATGACTTATGAGACGAGGGATGAGAAAATTTTCACTCTCAAGGTGTGTTTTGACTATGAGTGAGTTTTTCAATTATTAAAATAGTCAAAGAAGTCATGATCACATGTATTTTTCTACTGATAATTCTATAATGTGATGAGTTTCTTATTTACTTTCCTTATTAACACTTTATACTGATTACACACTTATATTTATTAGATTTATTTAGGGATTTCATTTTTGGTAGATTTTTGTGTTATAATCACACCATACTCAAGGAATCTAGCACCCAAATAGATTTCATAGTTATAATCATAGGTATGGTTAATGAATCATAATTATATATATGATTAGGTGAATTATTGTTAGAGGAAGGAGATGGAACTGAGTAGGGACTTGAGAAATAGTTTTGTAGTAATCTCCTTTATTTTTTTTTTTTGTGTTACCTAATTTATGATTAGCTTATGGGTGACCCCAATTCTAGCATATTATTGTGTGGCATTACATTACAATTCATTTTTTTATAACGTGTGTTGATTAATTGTCCATGGTTGGATCATAGATTTAATGACTATGTATGATAATTATTGTGACTATATATTATTTTTATTACTTTCTATATGATTTTAAGCTATCTATACTTGAGTGTATAGTGTCCCCAACAATTTTTTTAACCCTTAATTCTTGTAAGTATCCTCTATAATATGGGGTATTGCACTTGAGTTCACTTGGGATGACTGGTCTAGCTAATATTCAGGTGATCCGGTTTGGAATATTACAAAGTTGTATTAGATCCAATACTAAGCCTGATGTTTAGAGGCACTACCTAGGTTTGTGGTGCAAGGTCTATTACGAGGGAGGTGTTCCCTTGGAAAATTGAGAAGTAAAATAAAAAATGGTACTACCTATATCAACAAGATGTACTTTTTTAGGAGCTTACCAGATTAAAACTCTAAAGTTAAGCATACTTGGACTGGAGTAGTGTCAGGATGGGTGACCTCAAAGGAAATTTCCTTGGGTGTGTGTGAGTGAAAAAATATCAAACCGAAAGAACTTGTGTTAGACTATAAGGATTTTAATTATTATGATAAGTTACTATTAAAGAATGTGGGAGATCAGATTGATGAGATGTTATGTGTATTCAAAGAAACTAGTAGTTCTTGAAAGGTTAAAACCCAAGGGCCATGTGGGATGGTTTGGGATGGTTAGTTATTTCAGATTATTATAATATATTAAGTGGAATGTCCCAATACACCTTGTAATAATGGTTTAGTTAAAATAAATTATATAAAATTAATGGAAATGTTAATTCTATAATACCTATTTCAGGTCATTTAAAAGTTTTTTAGGGAGATACGTTATTAACATTATGACACATCCTAAAAAAGGCTACCAAAAGAGAGATATCTATGACTTTGTAGTAATTATGCAAGAATTGGATACCAAAATAAAATTATTTAAGGGTTTGGGGTTGTCCTATATTTATAAGAGTGCCTAAACTTGAAAAAGAAAAATTGGGTAAAAAATGCATTGATTGTATATTTCTAGGATACATAGAGATTTATAAAATTTATAAATTCATGATAGTAGAATATAATGATTTAGAAAATATTAATATAGTAATCAAATCAAGACATGTGATTATTGATGAATCATGGTTTACCTCTTTGACTAAGAAGGTACAAATTAATGAATCCGGATTAGAAGAATTAATATCTAAAAAAGATGAAGATGTAAAAAATTCATAAAAGTAAATGACTATAGATACCTAAAATATTTGGATCTAATATAAGAATAAATTTTTTTCATATAATTTTTTTTATTACAATGTAATTACTTTTATTTCATCATAATAGTACAACACAACTAGAGAGTTACATTCACTATAAAGACTCAAAGTAGTGATATAAAACATTAAATATGATGTATAAATACATTACATAAAATTAAAAATAGTATAACAGGACAATAAAAAAATATAAGTCATAGAATTTGAAAATACATAGGGTCATAGATCCCAAGAAATATCACTCCCACAAATGATATTGTAAAAATAAAAAAAACATTATAAAATGATTTAAATTTTTTAAATGATATATAGAACCTTGATAAAAAAACCGAGTAATGAATGAAAATAATATGATGTTTTTATAGGAAGTATAAGGATTAAATAACCATTTAAAATATTATTTTTTGAAAAATAAATTGACTCTTGGAATAAAAAAATGGACAATATGGTAACTAATTAATAATCTTTAGAGTATTTTTTTTACCAAGGAAATATTAAGATAAAATAAATACTAAAATATCATAAAATAATTACTCAATAAATATATGATAATATATATATTAGTATATATTTTTAGTAAAACATGATTTACTTTTTTTTTTGAAAAATAATAATTTTTTATTTAAATTAAATCAACTAATTTGGAAATTGATTTTGAAAAAATAGATATAATTTCTATATCACCATTTCTAAAATAAAAAGGGGTTAAGTTTTTTTAAATTTCATAAATAATAAAATATAGATTTGAATAATGAAATACAATACAACATGATATTTTACATTATAAGTTAAATACATGATTAATTACATATTATATGATTTAAGAAACCATTATCTCAACCTTAGATGATTAAATTACTAAATTTAGTCACAAAAATCCATACTATTCACATTCTTGAGAAAAAATAAAAAAATTTCGATATTTTATTAAAAAACACTTTCCCCTTCACCTAAAAACCACCCATCCTCCACCCATTTCTGTTCACTTAAAAAACACAATCCATTAACAAAGATTCATTATAATTCCTCCCTAAACCATTATATCCATGTTTTATAAGCCCAAGTATATGAAAAATGCCATTACAAGAAGTATTAAGGTACAATCCTATGGATCCATCTCAAAGAGGAAAGCGAGTCTTCTAATATAAGACCATTCAATTTCTTTATTTTTATTCCTTATTATTCCTCATTTTAAATTTAATATACTATTTTTACATCATTATATTTAGAAAATAATGATACTTTAATATGAATTATATCATCATTAATCTATTAAATTTATTTCACATTTTTTATAACATCTTTCCCATTATGGATGGGTTTAACCACCTTATGACATGACTTAGAATATATAAAAATGAAATGGGAATTATATACATGATATTAATGAAAAATTTCATTTTCATTTTAACCTCTTAAAATGATCATACCAAGATGTGTTCCAAATTTCAAATAATTTTGGACTAAGAATAGAACATAGAAATTTTATACCATTTGAATGAAATAAACATGAATACATTGACACCTATAGAGGTTATAGAATCATGAGAATTTGTTTTTTGAAATTATCACTACCCGATTGCATCTTTTGAGATATGCACCTAATAAACCAAAATGATTGATGTGAGTGAAATTAAACTATTAAATGAATAAAACAAGACAATAAATGGATTATAATATATAAAATAAATATTAATAAAATTTAGAGTATAAAATTAACATATATGATACAACTATTTAGAAATTTAGTGTAACATCCAAGAAAAATGGGGCTTGGGCTAAGAAAATTCATGTATCACTCTCATCCTTTGACAATATGATTCCTTTTCACTTTAAATCACTTATATAAATTAACCATTTAAATTATATTATGATATATTGATTTTAATTCCATATATTTACATGTTAATTTTATATTCTCTCTCTTGGGTTCATTACTACATTATTTGTTACAGTATTAATAAGGGGGAATGTTTAAATCTTTATCTTTATTTTAAGTTATGACTAATTTTTCTCTCTACTACTTATAATTGTCTTTCGTTTGTCTTCTTCATTAAATTAATTTATTCTAATTATATTTTATTTATTATAGTAATATTTAATTTTTTATGCTTCCATTTTAAATAATATTTTTAAGTAAAACCTGTTCAATTATACACATGAAGATTTTATATCTCTTTTTATTAATCATTTATCTATCCTATAATGATATTTTATTCTATGATTTTATAAAACTCACTATTATATATCATATATTATATTTATTTTATGGTATTTGAGAAATCCATATTAATTTATTTCCTTTAAAAGATTATTTTCCCACCCTTTTTAACTTTTGTAAGGTTTTATCTTCTAAATCTACATAATTTTTATAAATTGATTCACTAGTATATATATCAAATTTGATTTCATTTATAAAAATGTTTTTAACTAATTTTTTTCTAAGTTTTACCTTTATTTCTTGAGGTATTATTTGTCTCCTCACCACTCTTATTGATTCATAATTCATATCTTACACAAAGGGTTTTTTATCTTAATATTTTTCTTTTGAATCATATTATGTCTTCTTTATCTCATGGATGTATTCAATACCTCATACATAATTTATCTATATTTTCTATTATTTACCCAATTATATACCATTTAATCTATATAATATTAGCACCCCATTTTTCATAATTCAGATTTAAGGATGTTTACATACAAAGTTATTCCATTTTTTTAGTTTGGGAAATATTGAATATCTATATACCCATTATTTTAATATTGATAATTATTGATTTCTTATCCATGTTGAAGTAAGATATTCCTTGTATAAAATTATGATATAAAAAATTTACTTATTCTTTTCATATGATGAATGTTTTTGAATTATTAAGTGATAGGAAAGCCTAAAATTATATATCCCCTTGATAAATAGGTAAGTCTACCGAGACAAAATAGTTTGGGTATTTGGTGCCCAACTTCTAATTTATGTAATTTGTCTTGGAACAAAGCTTCAATGATATGGTTACGATGTCACAAATTATAAATTTCATTATGATGAGATCTACTATTATTATCTATGTAGTCATATAATTCTATTATCACGGGTATGTAATACTTATGTATTCATTTAAACAAAATTTATTTGATTATAAATTTTTTCCATATTACACATGTTATTCTTATTTCATCTTGGCTTATACTATTTGCTACCCATTACTATGTTTCTATGATCACTACTTTATAGTTTTTCCCAATTTCCCTAGGAAAATATAAATATCATTAATTATGATATAAGGATAATAAATTTAGGAATAAAAAAATTATGTTTTTTATGATGTAATTTATGTTTCAATGTAATATAATGATCAAATATTTATCTAGTCTCATGGAACTACTCAAATTTTTATTCTGAAAGTTTCCAATGTAATAAATGAACACCCTATCTAGTTAGTTGGAGTCAGGATTATCACAATTGGTATTAGGGAAAGTTTTTTAGAAACCTTAAGAACTAAATTTATAAGAACATTGTTAGAGATCAATAATTTATAAAAAATCTTTAGGAAATTTTGGATATTTTTATAGAATAAATTTAATTTATGGAATGTGTTTTTAAAAAATGCATATTAATTATATACTATAATTTATCATAAAATGTGCTATTGATGAACTAATTATTACATTTAATTGTTTTTAAAATGGAACCCAATAAAAGGATTAAAAATATTTCAATACGTATAATTAGTATATGTATTTCCCTATAATGAAAACCAATGAAGCTGGTTTTGGACCTGAGTAAATGTTCATTGCATTAGGATAATTATCACAAGTTATGATAAATAAACTTTTAGGTATGTATTAACCTATTACCCTTTATTAGTGTGTAACAATATTAGAACATTTTATAGGATAAAAAAATCCACCAAATAATGAAATCCCTAATCCATTAGTAGAAAAGCAATGGATTAAATATCTAGGGAAGATATTCAATGCCTTGTGATATAGTGAAAACGAAAGGGTTATCATAGTTATATACCATCTAAAGGGATATTCTGATCAATAGTGGTCATTGATTTAAAATACTTAGAAAAAAGAAGAGATAGAAAACATGTAATAAAATTATTTTAAGGTATTACTCGTTGAGAGACATTTTCCTCAAGAAAAATAGGATGAAATATAAATTAAATTTATAAATTTTTGATAAAAGTAAGAGGAAACTATTATGGAATAAGAGCCTAAATTTACAAGAAAAAATAGGTAATATTCTAACAATGTATGAAATATAGAAATAAATATTGATTGTTTCTTGGATGGACTAAATCCAAGAATTTATGGTAATTATTCTCTCAAACCTTTTCATCATGTGGGGAGATCATGAAAAGTTCCATCAAGAATAAAAACGAGTTCTCATAGTCTTATATTATCAAGGAAAATAATTATAATAGGATAAGGGTTATATTACATATATAAATAATTATGATGATGAAAAATAAATTAAGGGTAGTTTATTCAACATGAAATAATTGTGGTAAGAAACATCCTAAGGCTTAATTGAAGGGAATGATAATTTATTTCAACTATAGAGATAAAGGAAATAAATATCTCAATTGAAAAGTAAATAAAGATTCTACCAATTTCCATTTTTAAATATCAAGTATATGAGACACTATTATAATCAATACACAAAAAATTAATGAAATATATCTCAAAATCGGCTGATAGAGAATGACCTACCTAATTAAATTACTATGGTGAAAGATTAAATCCCAAATTATGTTATAGTAATAAATTTCATTACAAAATAAAATTTATCTAATAAATTATTCCATATTTACTCACTCTTTAATATCCTATATGTTTTTTAGGAACATTGAATCATCCCATGATACATTAAGGAAGGAGTTTTCTGTTAATACATTAAATGAAAATATTATTACAACAAAAATCTATTGTTCTATTTCTATTAGAATCCATGGAAGTAAAATAATTTCAAAACATTTGTTTATACCAATGTTTTACTTTGACATAACACTTACTATGTATTGTCTATCAAAGCATTATTCATAAATTTTCTAGTGAGTGAATGTTATTACAATATGTAAGGTAAGAATAAAATCTCTTGTTTTTAGATGAGAGACTTCATTACCTGAGTAATGTTATGAAAAACCTATAGTGGATTATTTTAATAAATTTCTTAAAGATTAGGAAGATAAAATTTTATGTATGAAAGAGAATGATATCCTAAAAACAAAATATTCCTTGATTGTGTAAGAATACATTAATATATTCCATAAGGAATTGCTTAAATATCTACATGATCATGAAATTGAATTCTTTATTAATATTATCATTAATGTGAATCCCGTATTTAATCCACATTATAAAATGAATATAGTGGAATTATATAGGTAAGTAAAATAGTTGTGTGATAATGAATTCATACACCATTGTGTCTCATAGCATAGAGAAATAGTCCTATTCTTACAGAATAATTATGAGTCAAAAAGGTTTTAATTGACTATAGAGAAATTCATGTCATCAATATTAAGAGAAAGTATCATTTATTATACATTGACGATCAATTTTTCCAACTTCAACAATATCAACACTTCTCAAATATTTACCATTGTTTTGGTTATCATCAATAAAACATTAAGAAGGATGATATACCAAATATCACTTCTTGTACAAGGTATGGGAATTATGGGTTCATAGTAATTCCTTTGGGATTAATAAATACACCCTTCGTGTTTATGAAAATGATCAATAGAGTATTCCAGGATTATATAGGTAATGTTTTATAGCATTTATTAATGATATATTAGTATACTTTAAGATCCATGAGAAGCATGATAACCATATAAATATTGTTTTATAAACTCTAAGAAATGATTTATATAGGAAATTCATAATGTGTGAATTTTGGCTTCACTAAGTTTCTTTTCTTAGCCATGTTGTCCATAAGTATGTGATATATATTGACCCTTCAAAGGCCAAGGTTATTGAAGAATGTACAAAAACAATGAATATTATTGAAATAAATATTTTTCTTGGAATATCTAGTTACTATTAGTGATTTATTTAATTTTTTCCCAATTATCTTACCCTTTAACAAATTTGACATGTAAAGGGGCTAAAATATGGAAATCACCATAATGTTGAACTCTGGAGGACCATACTTTAAAAATAATAAAAAACATATTATATACATTGATATTATGAAAAAAATAATATGTTATGGATTAGACATAGTGAACAAACAAATATAAGGACATGAATGATTTTAGATTTTAGAATGAAGTTTATATATAAGGGGTAACATGAGTGTTATAAGGGTAATGTGACTATCAAAATCTGGAAATTGGAATATGACCATTGGGAATAAAACTATTATAATTATAACTTCTCTATACTAACATTATAATAGTAATGCAACCCTTATACATAAAAGTGTCTAATAAAATAAATAATTTTTTTTGGTAATAATATAATTATTAATTATTTATAATTTATATTCATTAATGAATAACAATGTTGCTATATACATATTCTTTAGAAAATTGTCTATAAATTTTTAGAGTCAAATGCATGATTTTAAAGAAAATAAATATTTTTACTTAATAATTTAATTTATCATATATATAAAATTATTTTCATAAAAGGAATTTAAATTTAGAATTATCATGTTGCAATTAAGAAATAATTTTTTTATAGTTTTCTAAAATAGTTATATTTTTGGGTAAATAATAAAATACAGTATGTGTATTCGGTAAGAATAATAGATTATTTATTATGTAAAAATTATTTAATAAATAATATTTGGGATTTCTCTACCAAAAATATATTTATTTATTAAAATAATATGTTTTAAAGTAATAAAACTATTTTTCTTAACCTATAAAGATGTTTCCAAATTCTAAAATATATTTTATGATTTTAAAATCATTTCATTATGAGTAAATATCTTTTTCATGTCTAAAATAAAATAATTTAAGTTAGTTATATTCTTATTCTTATACAAGTTATAAATTATGTCTTAAATGTTAAATACCATGGTTTAAAACTATGTCAAAGCCAATATTTTTCTATTTTTCCACTACCTAAAGCCCAAGTCCTATGTTTAGAAATTAATAAAAAAATCCCCCTCATTATCTATAATTACCCACCTGTGCCCCCATTTCCCTCCACTAAAAAACCATTGAGCATGGATTTTATGTCATTTTACTGCTCAAGAATCTTTGGGAAGTGACATAGGTAGATTAGGTTTTCATACTCCATCTATATTTATATCCCAAAGTCAGTTCTATGAGTTTTTATCAAGAGACTTAGTGAGGTAAGGATTCCCAAATCCTTATTTATATTTATATCTGAGTTCCCAAACTCTTATGTATATAATGATATAATTCTCAATATTTGTGAAGGGACATATCAAGGTAATATTTTCTATACATGTATCTTCATTTCTCTTTTGAATTGCTTTGAATTCCTTCACTTTTCCACATTTAATTATGGTATATTAAATTATTAAAAATCCATGATTGTATTATCAATAATAAATTACCATATCCTCTTATTACAACACCCTTATAATTCATTAAAATATTTCCATATCCTAAACTTAATTTTTTCTAATAGGGGATTATTCTATCATCACTTTGGATTATAAACTTTTCATTCATTGAATAATTAATATTAATATCTATATATGATTTAAGTATCCCAATATTAAAAAAATCACAAAGTATTCTTTTCTTTTCAGTGTGATTTTTTTTAATTAATACTATATTGATGGATATTTATCTAGAAATATATGAAATTAATTTGACGGGGGAAAATTTGATAATATTAATATCCATTACTTTTATATAGATAATAATTGATTACTATGACATGTGTATATAAGTGAATCTATTTGAAAAATTATGATATATAATGTTAGTCAAAATCATTCATATGATGGATTCATTGAAATTATTATTTTATTGATGATAACTTTATTTACTTGTCCCCTATATGCATCGGTAGATCTGATGAGAGAAACTAGTTTGAGTAATTTTGTGCATACCTACCTTATTATATATAATTTCTTGAAACACAACCATGGCAGGATACTTATGAAGTATTGGTAAAGTATTTTACATTATCATTAAGATGTCCAAAATAATACATCCTATAACATACTACCCCTTCTAATTGGATTGATATGAGGCATAGGTGGTACTTGGACTTAGGTGACATCCCCAAGACACTAAAGGATGGAAATAAATTCCAAGAGATTCAAGATAAGTGGGGTATGATTTTCCCTTTGAAAATATAACAACCCCAACCAAGTCAACCATAAAAAAACAACCACTAAATGATGAATTTTAAAAATGTATATAAATAAAGTAATCAAACCAAAAAACAACCATACCAGATTACAATGAGTAAACCAAGACCAATATCAGAGTATAATGTGGAATACTATTACAAAAAAGATCAAAGAATCTAAAGAAAACAACTCTATAAATCTCTTAACCCCAGTAACATATAGCCAATGCCTGACTTTATTAAATTGGTATTATGAACAAGTTATCACATCCCAAATGACCAAATATTTTAGTATCTTTGGAGAAATTGATAAAAAATATGTTTTACATTACAACATGAAAGAAAAAACAACATAAGAACTCAATTGAAAACATCTATAAACTTCTAGATTATCTCTCTACGTCATTTATAATATACATATTTTCATCTTGGGGAAAATAAAACATAAGAAAGGGTTGAGCTCAGATGATATGTATGGGAGATAAATACAATATAAGATAATATAAACAATAAGGCAAGGTGAATAACTAATGCACATTCCATTAAAACATAATCTTGAGAATAATATGACTAGAATAAAAGATAAATAAATAATTCCATATAATTAATCACATGAGAATGAAAATTAATGATCGATATTATACTAGTCAAATAATCACATGGTCTATAAAATACTAATATCATAATGAGTTAATACATAATGTTGGACATCATAAACAAACTATCAAGGATTCATCCAAGAAACTATATATAAATGGGTAAAAACCAGGCCTAGTTTGTCACTTGAGACCTACTGATGCATCAGGAGGATATAGAGGGCCCCAAAAATCACTTAATATGTCTAATTAATTCCTCATATTAAAGAGGTGAAACATAATAAATATATACATTCATTTTGAAACCAGTAAATGAAATGTAAATAACTTTTCTAATCAGTAAACATAATTATATAGAGTAATATGACGAATGGTATCAATATAGTACATCCCCAGTCAAAATAATCATAAAAAATTAAATTAAATAAAGTATATGGTAACATAAGATATCAATATCAATAAATCATAGGATTCAATAGAGAGTGTTGAAATAGATTAAAATACTCTAATTAAATCATTGATAAATTCTTGAGAGAAACACCCTTTAACTTTGGAAAGAGGAGTTCTTTTGTAAAATAATTTGTATTTATCATAAAAATAAGAATGTAAAAATGTATACCCTTGAAAATAAAAGGTAATGAAATTATATTTTATGAATATTAAAAGAAAATTCATAGATAAATTTTTAAACTGAAGTGAAATCATGAGAAAAGAGTGTTTAAGAAACTTCAGAAATCAGCTACTTCAGGGTTGTTTAACACAAAATATAATACAATATTTAAAGCATACAAATGAATGATTGTTTTCATAAAAATTAAATAATATAGTTTTTAATGATAAAAAGAGTTATTTTAAAATTAAATAATATAGTTTTTCATGATAAAAAGAGTTATTTTAAAATAGATTATGGAGTGTACTTAAAAATTGGTATGGAATTGGGAAGTTTCGTTTAATTGGGCTTGCTTATCGGGATGAATTTAAAATAGGGAATTTATAAAACATGTATTATACCATTAAAAAAAGAATAATTGAGCTAGATACATATATTTGGAACATAAAAAAATAATTTATGAGGATTACATAAGATGACTTAATAATTACATTGGGGTAAAGAGAGAGAAAGAAAATACCAAAGGAAAAATGGAGGTTCAGGAAGAAAGCCTTACCATATGTATGAACTCATTATTCAACTATACTTAGAGTCTTGAATAATGAAATTATATTAATTAATAACATATTAAACATTCATTTTATTTATTATAATTTTATTAAGTTCATTTATAGTCTTTTTGATGATTTTTACGATTTAATTTCGTCGTTCGAGAGTGTTCGTTTCCTTGATTTTCATGATTTTTTCACTTGTATACATGTACAAAAGATCATCTGAAATGGTAATAGTTGTAAATAATTGAAATTATATGTTATTAAAGAACTTATATAATATTTAATGGTCTTATATATCATTTTTCTTCTAGATATTATGATTATTCATTAGATAAAATGTTAATGATAACTATTTATATTTTTTTAGCATTTTTTCGATCATCACACACTTGTTATATTTTATAAATTAATATTATGTATATATACTGATTAAAAACATTAAAAAAAGTTTTATTACATATATTAAATCATTTTTCATCCATAAAAATATTTTTTATGATTAACCTTGAAGGTGGAATTGAAAAATAAAAACTCATCATCCACGAAAGCTGTAAATCGACACCTCACAGACGATGTTTTCATTTTTAGAAAAAAAAGAAGAATAGAAAAGGAAAATATATAGTATTTATAATGTATGTTTGGAAATAGTAGTTAAAAAATGTATAATAAAAGAAAAAAAATTGAAAAAAATTAAAATAACGAATGAGGATTTAACCTCTTGAATTTTTGTCCTTGAGAACCTCCTTAAGAAACTTTAAAATTGTATTTTGGATGAGAATAGTAATAAAATAATGTAGGGAATAGGTTTGAGAGAGGTATTTGGGAAGAATTGGAGAATATTCATGTCTTTGGAGGTTTGAGGAGAAGAGGTGGTATTTATAGTGAAGGAGAGGGTTTTTTTTATTATTTTATTCGTTAGTTTATTATTTTGGATCAAGAATATTAATAGTTTGAAACTTATCAAAAATATATTAAAATAATGATGTATATTTCGAGATTATAGTATTAAATCAGATATACATCATATATGAATCAATAATTCAAGTATTTGTTAAACACTATAAATTACCATATTTCACTATCAACCAAAAATTCAACAATTTTAGAAAAACCTCAAAAACTCACCGTTGACATTTTTAGATGTATAAATTTAAAAATGTAATCAATTTTATGAAAATAATTTTATAAATATATGTAATGTAATTGTTAAATAAAATCATCATTTACTCAAAAAATATCGATTTTAATAATATAACTGATTTTATGACACTTTTAATAATTAATTAAGGTCTCATAAAGTTATATTTTAATTATAAGGAAACAAAATATTAATTTATGAATCTATTTTATGAAAATAAATTTTCTTTTAAATAATTATTTTAATTATAAAATTTCAAATAAAAATTTTTGTTTTAAAAATTATGAACACTTAATTTATCATTTAAAAAAAATTAGTTACTTATTACATGATATAAATAGACCATATTTTCATTTACAAGATACTAAAATTTTATTTATAATTTCATAGTCGAAGTTACTATTCTATTGGTCATATTACTATTCTTAATGGTCATATTACTACTCCAACGGTCATATTTAACATTATATTATGGATTGAAACTCAGTGTTTCATGAAGCATAAATTATCAAAGATATTAAATATTAAAATAAACATACATAAAATCATGGGGTGTTACATTCTCCCCACCATCAAAAAATTTAATCCTCAAAATTTCCAGAATGTCACCTCATAAAATTATTTTTTAGTTCTTCATCATAAATTCCTCTAGTCCCAACATCACCTCTTCAATTTTATAATCTTTAAAAAGTACCTTTACCTGTCGAGTCATCTGATTACTCAAAAACTATTCTCTAGTTTCAATAATCTATATTGTTTCTTCATAATAAGATAAATCATGTTCTAATTCTATTCCTTCATAAGTGCGGACATGCTTTGGTTCTGTTATGTTCTTCCTTAACAAAATGATATGGAACACATTGTGTATTTTAAAAAGGATATGTGGTATCTCCAAATGATAATCTACAACATTAATTCTATCTAGAATTCCAAATAGTATAATGTACCTAGATCTATATTCCCTTTCTTTCTAAATATTATGACACCCTTGCATGGATATAATTTCAAGAAAACATGATCACCCACCTGAAATTCCAAATCCTACATTCAATTATTAGCATAAATAATTTTACTACTTTGATATTCTTTGACAAGGGTTTGAATATTCTTTACCTTTATTGTTGTTTCCTCCAAATGTGTTGGTCCTATGAGCTTTCTCTAACCCACTTCATCACAACAAGTTGGAGTATGATATCTCTTGACATATATTGCTTCATATGGCTCCATTTGAACACTTGAATGGAAACTATTATTATAGAAAAACTCTAACAAATGTAAATAGTGATCCAATATACCTTGAAAGTCAAGTGAGCATGATATCAAAAAGTCTTCTAATTTTTTAATAGTCATTTGAGACTACCCATCAGTTTGAGGGTGATAAGCAGTGCTCAAATGAAGCTCATTATCCAAAGTTTTCTAAAGAATTTTCCAGAATTTTGATATAAATTTTAGGATCATGATGAGAAAAAATTGAAATAGGTTCTCTTTTAAGTCTTAAAAATTCATTAATATAGTTTTTTTCAAGGATCTCTAATGGAAAATCCTACCTTGTAGTGAGGAAATGTAAAAATTTAGTAAATCGATCAACAATTTCCCATATTTAATCATTCTTTCTCAGAGTTTTTGGTAATATAATGATGAAATATATTGTAATTTTATCCCATTTACATGTAGGGATAGGTAGAGGTTGCATGAATCCTCTAGGATGTTGTCTTTCAGCCTTCACCTATTGACATACTAAACATATTGATAAAAAATCATCAGTTTCCTGCTTCATATTATCCCATCAAAAAGGTTACTTGAAATATCAATATATCTTTCTGATACCATGGTTTCTAGATAAATTTGAGCCACAAGAATCATCAAATAATTCACTATTTATCCTAGGTATAACAGATAAAAATATCTTCCCAAAATTTAAGATTCCATCTTTGTATATGAAGTCTACCGATTTCCCACCATTCATAGATTTAATTTTATTTTGAAAATTAGCAACATTTGACTGAGAACTTTTAATCCTTTCCCATAAAGACGGTTTGGAAACCGTTTGAAAAATTATCAATGTTTCACCTTACTTGATAATTTCCATATCCTTATTTGCTAGATCGATGTACACAGGATCGTTATTAGTCCTCATTTTGTTTATAAATCCACAATCATTCCTATTCAGTGCATCTTTTACCTTATTAGCCTTTCCTAGGTGATAGTGTATTGAGTAATCATATTCCTTGAGTAGCTAGAGCCATCGACTTTGCCTCATGTTGAGTTATTTTTTTGAGAAGATATATTTTAAGATCTTTTGATCTATATATCTATCACATCTTTCAACATAGATATATTGTCTCTATATCTTCAGAGAAAAGATTATAATAGCTAACTCAAGATCATGAGTTAGATAGTTCTGTTCATGAGTATTTAGCTGTCTTGATGCATATACAATAAATCTATCAATCAACATAAGGAAACAACCCTGACCTTTCTTTGTTGAATCACTATAAATAACAAATACACTATTTTCGGATGGTAGAGTCAAGATCAGAGCATTCACTAATATCCTATTCAATTCTTTAAAACATTCTTCACATTATTTTTCCCATAAAAATTTAACCCCTTTATGAGTAAGCTTGGTTAATAAGTTAGCTAATTGGGAAATATTCTGAATGAAATGTCGATAGTAACCTGCTAAACCAATGAACCTACATACCTCATTTATGTTCTTTGGTGTAGGAAACTTCTAAAATAACTTTTATTTCGAAGGATCAACTTAGATTCCATCCTTAGAGACAATATGGATAAGAAAAGAAACTGTTTAAAGACATAATTCACACTTTCTAAAATTCCCATATAATTTTTTTTCTTATAATAGTCTCTAGAACAATATGCAAGTGGTTATCATGGTCCTCATAGATTTTAAAATATATCAATATATCATTGATAAATACCATAATTTTTTTATGATATTCCTTGAACACTATGTTCATTAGATCCATAAAAATAGACAACGTATTAGTTAGTCCAAATGTCATTACTATAAACTTGTAATGTACATACCTCGTTCGAAATGAAATCTTTGAAATATATTATTTATTTATAGAAAATTGTTGATATCGAGATCGAAGATAAATCCTTGAAAAATATTTAGAATCACGAAGTTGATCAAATATTTCATCAATGCGAGGCAACAAATACTTGTTTTTTATCATAATAACATATATCTCCCTGCAGTCAATGAAAATCCCCATAAATCTATCTTTCTTCTTAATAAAAAGAACATGTGCTCCCCAAGGTAAAATAATAGGGTGTATAAATAACTTATCACCCAATTCCTATATTTTTCTCTACCATGGTCATTATATAGGGAGTCTTTGATATAAATCTTGCATCAGGGATTAAATCAATAAAGAAGTAAACTTCCTACTTTGGAGGATGTCCAGGTAAATAATATAGAAATACATCAATGTATTCTTTCATAATAGGTACATCCTCAATTTTAAGATCACTTTTTTCATCAGTAGGTTTTATATGCTGTTATTCTCTAAGAATCTCATTTAGAATAGCTACTAGAGGTGGATCCAGATAAGACTTGGATGATGCAGTCTCTCCTATAATTATAATAAATTCGATATCTTCATCATGAATCATAATTTCGTTCTCTTAGTAATAAGTTTTTGTATTATATTTCAAAATCCTATCCATACCAAGTATTATATCAAAATAAAACATAGGTATGATGGTAAAATCAGAAATAAGATCATGTTTATGTGTGATATTAGGAATGGCTCAACACATCTTTATTGCAATAAGGTTTCTACCAGGATTCTTTACCGATGACTCAATTGTTATGTTGAATTAGAAATATCTAATTTTTAAAGAAATATACAAAGATATAGAGGAATGTAATGATCCAGAATCAAATAAATATTTATCTAAATTTGAGAAGATGATTAAAGAACATACCACAACATCATTATGAACTTATAACTAAGCTGTTGTGACTGCATAAGCATGACCTTGTTCCCTTGGCATTTTCTATGGAATGTTTCCTTTACACTTAGGCCAATCATTTTCATAATGTCTCATATCTTTACAATTGTAGCATCAAACATTAGAATCTTATTTCTTTCCCTCGAAATCATGGTATTTATGGCCTTCTTCTCCATAATTTTAACAAACTCCCATCCCCAATAGGCATGTTTGATGAAGTTTCATTCCACATTTATTATAGGATAAAAATTCAAATCTTCCATTCTTCCCATTTTCATTTTTTCCTTTTAATGAATGTTCAAAAACCCTCTTATTCTCTTTATTTCCTTTAAAGACATAATACATATGGAATTTTTTCTCTATCTTTATAGAATATGAGAATATATCTTCATATGATAAGAAATTTTGGGAGACCAGTGCCCTTGGTAGGAATAGTTTTAAATCATCAAAGAATCGATCAATATTTCTCCTTGGATTACATTTTTAGTAAAAAACATGGATTTATAACCTTATAGAATTAGCATCACACTTGGAAATGTCTTCATCTTAATTTCTATCTCAGACTGAATAATTTTCTCTTCATATCCTCTTGCAATTCACAAGAGAAATATTTCTCCAAGAAAATTTCATTAAAACCCTTCCATTCAATATTTGAAATTTATTCATCCTCCTTTAGGTAATTAATTAATGATCACATTATATCTACATATCCTAATTGATGATAAACTACAATGATAACCTTCTCCCTTTTATTACTTCCAAAAGTGAGAAATATATTCTCCAAGGAACTTATCCACTTCTCAAATCCTCACAATACATTTTTTTATTTTATTGAAGAAGCCACTTAGGGTGAGTGGGCACCAACAGAAAATCCACAAAAGATGCATTACTAATTTCAAAATTCAGAATACCAACCCTAACCATCAAACCACGCCACAATCCTTTAAAATATTCCCTTTAAAATTCAAAAGAGATCCACCATCACCACCTCTCTATGCGCACCATGACACGTCATCATTTTCAATTTTCAAAAAGAGACCATCATCACGTCCTCGAAGCTACTGCCTTACGTCCAACCTTAAACGAAACCAGCCCGTCGGAAAACACACTATGCCAGATTTAAAAATTTAAAAACAAATTCAAAAAGGTACATCAGATTCTGAGGAGGCCTTGATCCAAGCAACCCGCATTAGCCGAAATCACTTTTCCTATCATCAAATTCTTGGGAACACCTCCTTCATCATCGCCGCCCTATCACTACCGGAGCTGATGAATGGAACTCATCATCAAAACAAACATCCTCCAGCACACCAAAAAAACCATTCCAAACACATTCCACAGTGAATCCATCCGAAAAAAGCATAAAAATGAACAAACAACCAAATGGGATTGAAATCCAAGCCAGGAAGAAATTATAATACATAGAATCAATGAACCAGAAACCCCAAAATCAGAGCATCCGAAACACCTGAGCCATCACTCCTCCATCACATTCCCAAGCCACCATAGAACCATCAGGGTCGACCAGGTTGGGGCCTAGCACGATGGGAATAGCAGAAAGAGCAGCAGAGGAAGGACGAACCTCGAAAGCCGAACACCATACAAGAATAAAATTGAAACTGAAAGGAAGGGGTGAATAGAAGATGAAACCCTAATCATCGAGGGAGAGAAACGCACCATTGTGTGCCAAATCACACAAAGAGATGCAGATTTTTCCATTATTTTTCTTGACAGGGACGATGTTGGACAACCAAATGGGGCACTGGACCTCCTGAATGAAGTCTGCTTTAATGAGCTTATCAACTTCAGCCTCAATTTTGGCGGCATGTGAGGGATGCGTCCTTCTGGTGGCCTGTTTATAGCCCTGATGGTCTTGTGAAAGACCCAGGGGATGCGTCACCACTTTGGGATAGAGTCCTAGCATTTCCATGTAATTCCAAGAAAAAACATCCTGACGTTGCCTCAGGAAAGAGGTATATACCTCGTGATCCTCGGGGGACATGGCTGCACTAATGAGAGTGAGACTCAGATCTTCCTCGGTACCCAGGTTTATTTCCCTGAGCTCTTCCACCGTGGTGGAGATACCCACCTCAAATGTGGGAGGTGCATCCTGGAGATCTTCCTCTTATTCTCCCAAGTCCTCATCTTCTTGATCCGATGAGGGGAGAGTTTTCGGTCTGAGCCTTTGAGGGTTTGAGAGAGAGGCATCGTGGGCATCCCCGCTAGATTATTCGTCCCCAGATCAAGGGTTGGAAAATGTTCCCGCATTGTCGTTCTCGACCATCATGGATGAATTCATGAGGATATCCGAGCACATGTCTGTACTTGAACTCCAACTCTCAACATGGTTGATGGGCATGAAATAATCTCTGCCAAGCTGCCTGAGGGGGTCATCCGGAACCATTTCTAGGACATTTGGAGTGGGGATCTAGTCGACAACATCGACCAAAGGCTTCTTTTTCTTTTGCTGATAAAACCCAACGTCAATGTAATGTGACTCAGAGAGCTCAAAAGGGGCCTTGTCGGCGTGAAATATTCCAATCTTTCCATTAACGTAGTACTTGATACACTGGTGGTAGGATGAAGGAACGACCATGTGCTTATAGAGCCACGAACTTCCCAACAGGGCATTGAATTTTGTGCTCTGCCGGACCACCATGAATTCGGTGTAGGCTACCAGGTCACCAAAATGGGTCTTTAGCTTGATTTGTCCCATTGGTTTCTACTCGTTCTTGTCGTAGCCCAATAGAGTCGTGGCCAAGGGAATTAGGTCATCCTCACTATAGACCAACTTACGGAGTGTCCATAGGGGAAGGGGGTTAACTCCAGAGCCATTGTCTATAAAGACTTTCCAGATCTCAATACCATTCAGTGTGCCATACACATATAGTGGTATGATGTGTCCTTGCATGACAATATCTTCATCCTGATCAGTGAAGGAAATCACTGCATTGCATTCAACCGGGTCAGTCTCTGTCCGGTAAATTTTGGCAGCAACTACCTCGGATTGAAACTCCTGGGGGCTGATCAAAGCTTCTATAAGAGCCTTCCTGGGGTTTGCTGATAGACTTAGGGCATCCCGGATTGACAACTTGGCTAGTACCGATGCCAGCTTCTTAAGGATATCATATTTCTTCTCCAGTGGCCGATGATTATCCATTGGCAGGAGAGTCTTAGCGGGTGCTTTATAGGATGGAGCATTTGACAAGGAGGGGCCAGCCGCAGGGTCGGATATCACTGGAGCTCCCGCGTTTTGAGGACTTGGCCCGGTTGGTCTGTTTGTGCGCACTAGGCGGCCAGAAACTTGCTCCTCCTCTAGTGGGTATCTCAGAACAACAGGTCCAGAGTGGCTGCTTTTGGAAGCAGAGGGGAATTCCTTCTCTTGCTGAGTTCGTTGAAGGGATCTCCCATGGGTTTCTGTGATATTAACGGTTTGGGTTGGGGTCCAACTGTATGGTTGGTTTCAGCCGCGTCTGCGCCTCCTCTAATATCCCCTACCTCTGCGATTCCTTCCCCTAGATCCTCGTGTAGGGAACTCGGGTTCATAACCATACCCTTCTTCAGGGAATTATTCCATAATATGGATGACGTTAATAGAACCAAATATTGTCTCTTCATCCTTTGACAGGTCAACCTAGTCAGTTGTCCCTGATGGTGCCATTTGGTGGGTCGGTGCCCGTGGTGCCAAATTTGAGGGCGTATAATCTTCCAGGGACGGGACTAACTTTGGCCCCATCGTGGACTGCTCTGCTTGTGATTGTTTCCTCCTTCAATTACGCCCAGATGACCGGCTCGTGGAGTGTTGTGAGGTCAATAATGTCGACTCTGCGACTTCAGAGGCTGTTGGTGGTAACAACGGCTACTGTAGTTGAGCTCAGAGTATGCCCTAGGCTCGGTTGATAGTCTTCCGAGTCATCCTATTGTCAAATTTCTACCCCTGCTTTCTGGTGACTTTATGCCACCCCTCCTCTTTGTCGGAGTTGGTGGTAGAGATACATGCCACATGTGCTGGGGGTGGTCCCAGCTTGACTTGTCCGGAGTCTAACATCCTATGGAGGAGGTCTTTGAAGACAAAGAATTCTTGGATACTGTGCCCTAACATCTGATGGTAGGGGTAGTAATCTGGCTTGTCATCGCGGCTTACCTCTTCAGGTTTCCTCAGCACTGGTAGGCGGAGCAAGTTGCAGTTCATGGCGGCAATGAAGTAGATGCAGACTTGATCATCTCAGAACGAGTATACTTTTTTTCTTTGTTCCTCAAACTGATTCCACTTCGGTCCTCACTGATTGTCCCATTTAGGTGGAGGTGGCCACTGATATGCAAGAGGCCCTTGATGATTTAGTGGAGGCCTGAGTGGTGGAGCGGGCATAGGGGCCAACTTGAGTGTGACAACAGATGCTTCAGCTCTAGTGGCTCTTTTCGCAGGAGCCTGCAAGGCTATTTGGGATATTGAATTATTCCGCTGCAGGGAGTCCTCAATTCTCTAGGCAATGGCCGAGAGATGGTGGAAGCCAGTGGTTCACTCCACTGCTATGAGCGGTGTTCGTAACTCAACTCGAATATTATTGATTCATATGGCTAGAATCTCATCTTGAGCCATTGGCCTATTCAGAGAATAGGTCAGACCATTCCATCTGGCGATTAAATCTGAGACCCTCTCGTTCTCCCTCTGCTTGCAGTTTATTAGGTCGCTGACCGTTGTTTTAGAAAACATTGAGCTGAAGTGGAACAAGAACTGCTGCTGAAGGTCTTCCCAACTCTTTATTTACTGAGCTGGCAGACTCGTATACCAGAAGAAGGCGGATCCTTGCAAGGTCCGTACGAAGCATCTGAGTTTCACTTCTTCTTTCTATTCTGGAGTTCCCATCATAGGGTCGCAATAGGATGCATAGTGTATCAAATGCTGTTCCGGATCGCCTGATCCATTGAAGATAGGGAATACAGGGCTCCCAAAATTGGGCGGAGGTGGCGTGTTGGTCACCCAATATGTGTAGGGTTTCTGCCCTGGCTGTATCGGAGCGCGTCACCCTTCCATTTCTTACAATCGAGCTATTAGTGCCTCGATGGTGTTGGTGAGACCCCGGTTTACATCCTGTTGGGCCCGGTCCTGGGAAGGCATAGCCCGAGGCATTGCCTGAGGATCCGGATTGGCCGGCACCAGGTGTGCATGTGCCGTTTGTGGCACTTTCAGAGGGTTCAGGGGTACTCATTCCGGTTGCTTCCTAAGTGGAGGGAAGTCTTGGTATTCATCCGAATCTATGTTTACGTAGTTGGATGGGCTGGGTGCCTCGTTGGACGGGAGCCTTGACCGTGTTTCGTTTGCCGGGGAAAACATTAGTCTTTGAGGTGCACTTACTGGGAGTGCATGATGTGGCTCCTCCTAGGATGCACTTTCAATAAGGCAGTTCCTCTGGAGTATCTCGGCATTAAGCAGCCTCAATTCTTTCATCTCCTCTTCCCGTCGAGCGAATCTCTCTTCGAGCGTGAGTGGCTCAGTTTTGTCGAGAGAAGGAGGCGGGTTAAGGGTAACCAGTCCTTTATTCTTATCCCTGTTGGAAGATCGTGGGGTAGGCGGAGGAGGGTTGGCTGGAAGGACAGCCATATTCACGACAGCCCTCTGGTTCCGGGTGTCCACACCGGGTGGTTCCTTGTGAGTCACAGCCTGAGCAGAACTATCGTCTCTCGATCCATCCGGATTTGCAGTATCTCTGGTATCACCCATGGGGTTAACCTATATGACGTTGAGAGATGCATATCACGGGGCAGAGAAGATGTCATCCTTCAAATGCAAAGAGGATCTCCCATGTCTTTTGCTAGCCTTCCCTTTTCTGTCATGGGATTGCCTTCAGACTTCTTGACGAAGGTTGACGCGGAGAGTTCTTTGATGTGACCTCACAGTGCACCTTCCTCTCGAAGGGGATGATGATTCAAATAACGGGATAGGATGGGAACCTCATCTTATGTCTATCTTCCCTAGATGAGAGAATACTGATTCTCATGAGGGAGGTTGTTGTTGAGGGGGTAATAATGCCCCCCCAGCCTTGAGGGCTAGGGTTGGCTCCATTCCTTGTACATTGAGTCTCTTCCCAGTTTTATTGTTCGTTCAGGGTCATTTGTTGTTAAAAATGCCCCCAGCCCTACAGGATGGGGTTGACCCTGGATTGCAGTAGTGGCTGTGGCTATCGATACCTGCCTGATCTTACGTGCCACCATTCGGGGGTGAACTAGGTTTGGTTCCGAGTTCTTATGTGAATCAATCCCTTTTGGGGAGGCAAGAAAATATCTCTGATTGGCCTCTCTTAGGCGAGAGGCCTGTTGTATGCTCTCGATGGCCTGATTCAGGAGTTCATGAATGGATCGTTCCCGCCAGGCCTGCCACTTTTGGGACTTACTCAAGGCCTGACTCTTTTGGGTGTGTTTCCTTACCTAAACATGGAGACCACTCGATTACCATCTTGACGTGACGACGTTGCAAGACACCACCCCGAATGGATTTTTCTAGGCGGGGAGAGGAGTCAAATGCAAAGCTTTGTGTTCTCCCAATCCCCTGATATGGACTCCCGTCGGAGCGTCAATGATGAGGCGGCACAGCTAGTGCAGCGTACAGAGGTAGGCTATCTCCA
The DNA here is from genome assembly GCA_963277665.1 of Viscum album. NCBI lineage: Eukaryota > Viridiplantae > Streptophyta > Magnoliopsida > Santalales > Viscaceae > Viscum > Viscum album. The sequence goes on from OY728159.1 coordinate 1,649,714,137, forward strand.
TGTTTCCTTTACACCTCTCGAGTCGCTGTTGCCGTGCTGAAGGAAGAGATTCCAGGTCGATGTGACGCAGGAGGTCTCCTATCGTCTTGACATGGTCTACATACCCATCGTAGGGAAGGAAGCTTGATTTCAGTCAGTAGAGGGTTGTCCATATATTATGGTAGATGCCGTGCACACATTCCTCCGACAAATCTCTGGGTTTGTCGAACTAAGAGGTGGATTTAGGCCAAAACATAACTGGTATATCATCCCTGGCCAGTCTTTTCCTCAGGTGCAGCATATCGGCATACTCCTCCGCTAGTGACTCCTCTACCTGATCATCCCAACTGAGATGCTCACTGCCAATGTAGTTATAGGTAATGGGACCGATAGGTGCTGAATCATTATGTGGGCGATTCTGAGGTGGTTCAGAGGATGAACGCGGCCCTAGACCGTCTCCTGATAGCAGAAGGATGTCATCGATGACTAACTAGAAATCTGACATGCTTTATCTCGTCCTTCTGAGTGCCTTAGCATATGAGGGCTTTTCTGTGCTTGATTCAGCAGGAGGAGGATCTTCCTGTCGATATGATACGTCATCGCGGGGAGGACCTCCGCAATGGCGGCTATAATGGCGAGGACTACCATTACTGCTTTTGCAGTGCACACCCTGGGGAGGACCTCCAAGGCATGTTGCAGCAAGGGGAGGACCTTCTGGCTGTATAGCGTTGTTACAGGGAGGACCTTCGCAACAACCGCCATCATGGTGAGGATGACCATCATGGCTTGACGTTCGACGTGCTTCCTGGGGGGGACATTCAGGACACACCGTGACAGGGGAGGACCTTCTTGTTGCTTGGGGATAATACAGAGAGGACCTTCGCAATGGAAGCCGTGGTGGAAAGGACTACCATCACAGCTACGACAATGCTGAGGACTACCATTACTACTATCGCAGGGAGAATATCTGTGGGATACATCCAGGAGAGGGCCTCCAGAATATACCGCAACGAGGGGAGGTCCTTCTTGTTTCTTGACATCTCTACGGGGGGAGCTCCGTTATCATGGTGGAGAGGACTACCACCGTGATTTGATGCCTATCTGTGTGGAGTTCCATTGCAGCGTAACCCCTGGGGAGGACCTTCAGGGCAGGCTACGACAAGCGGAGGACCATCCCGTTGTGATGAGACGTCACTACGGGGAGGGCCTCTGCATTTGCGACTATGATAGTGAGGACTACTATCATAATCTATGGTCCCACTACATGGAGAGTGATTGTAGTGTATACCCTGGGGAGGACCTTCAGGGTGGACCGCAACAAGTGGAGGACCTTCTTGAAACTCAATCTTCTGGTCACGTGGAGGGTTTCCGTGACTCGCATCAAAAGAGGAGCATTCGTGATTGATCGTTATATGCCCACAGGGGAGGCCACCACAGGTGATCTAGGGAGGACCTTTAGAGCTGCGGGTAGCAATGTTTCGGGGAGGACATTCACAAATACTACTGCCACTCCCATAATATGGTAATGGGTGGGCAGGGTTCTGAGCCCGCGATGTGTTCTTAGCGGCGTTGGAAACCCCAGCTTCCAGCAGAGCGGAGTCATGAACTCCCTATGTATTTTCCGACTGCCTTCGACGTGTTTGGGGCGCTTTCTTGTTGGTAGCCGGGATCGTCTGCTATTGATAACGGCCTTCACCTTTTGGTCCCTGTCTAATTGGGTCCTGTGATGTTGTTGGGATACACCGACAAACATCTTGAATTTTAGCAGGCATATATGTCTGCTCTACAGCATCCACCGTGATGGACGGGTGTCCCCTAGTTGGAACGAGTGAAGTTGCTCGATCTGGTTTCCCTTGCATCGTGAAATATGGCTGGAAAACCTCCTGGGTAGAAGCATGGATGCAGATCTACTTCGAGGTGGCTATCTAGTCTCTCAGATGAGTCGCCTCAATTGGGGAGATGGGCTCACGGGCCTGAGTCCTTGCTATTTCTGCTGATGCAATTACATTCTGGAAAGTTTGTAAGATATGATCTGGGATCGATACCTACTCCTCCATCATTTCCAAGATATGTAGAGAGACATATTGGGCTAGAACGGGTATAAAGGCCCATTCTGGTATCGGAGTAGGAATATCCTACTCCGGTCCTCCGGTGGTCAGTGGGTACTGACAATTCTCCTATGTCGGGGCAGGTGAACGAATCTTCCCCTATACTGGGATACACCAGTTTATCTCTCTGTTTTCCGCCACATCGGGGTGGCAGACTTTACATGCATCCATAGGGAGCTGACCCCGCATATATTGGTTTCCCACCGTATCGGGTCGGTGGCCTTTGTTGGTGGGGAGACATGCCCACCTATGATTTTCCACCACATCTGGGTGGCAGGCTTTGTTGATCGCCACCATATCAGGATGGAGGGCGTGAGAAGCATCTGCTAGGAGCTGGTCCTGTAGGCATTGGGCCGCCACCGCGTCAAGCTGGTGGGCTTCACGGCCCTGGGTAAGGAGAGGTGCCTACCTGGTAAGTGCCATCCTTCGTGAGCTACGAGCTTGATGGAGCTCGGCGGGGATGCGAGCCAGCTCGTATGATGCCTCTATGTCTAGATGGCGGGCTCAGGAGGAGTGAACAGGTGTAGGTTCCTGTTCGTGGTACGTCTCCATGGCTAGGCAGTAGAGCTCCTCCTCAGGGACCAGGGTGATGACCGATCCCTGATTGTACATCTGCCACCCTCGTCGGGTGGTCTGAGGGGCCAAAGATCGGGGGAACGTGAGCCTGAATCCTCAGGGATACATCCTCCTCAGCATGAGGATATTGGGTTGCGGCGTGACCACGATGACGTCTGCTGGGGGGGGCTTTGAGCGGAACCCCCGTTCGGTGGGGATGAAGTCTTCAGTATCGACCTCATCCACCTCCCTAAGATAAGGGAGGTACGCATTGTCCCATTCCTAGGATAGACTCCCGAAACGGTTGGAGACAACAATAGGGGCTGTCTGGATCTGCCTTTGCGGTCGCTCCTGGGCAGGTGACCGGTGAGTTCTAGCGGATTGGAGGGTGTGCATGACCGCCTCCAACGTTGGGAGAGTACCGTTCACATGGTACTCTCGGATCAATGCATACGAGACCTAGCGTTGAAGATGTTGGGTGGGTGACGGGGTCCTCCATAGGAGAGGATGTACAGTCATTGCGTTGTCATAAGTGCACACTTGCGAGTTCCTTCAGGATTCCATTGGATCGAAGGGATTTCTGTGTGGTACTTGCAAAAAATTCTAACAAATACCAACATCAGTCCCGGCAAAGTATTATCTCATGATCCCATGCATATTTAATGACCTTACATGGCCCTCCTTGAGAGTGAATGGGGCACAGGGTGGGATTAAGTTAAATCTGTCATGCTTGGTTAAAGATTCACGTCGGGTTCACCATTTTTTGTTTCGTGTTTTCGGCCTCAAAACACTGAATGGATCAGTATACGATGATGCACAGACCTGCTTTCCAAAGGCAGGCATTCGCCAGATGGTCTGACCAATGATGCTTAAGAACTCACATTTGTCGAGAGGATGGGAAGTTGGGCTCATCGCACCCTTTTTGGGGGAATTATTTCATGTTCCAGGACTCTCTTATAGATTAAATATGTATTCATTTGTTCATGAATTTTTGTTTTATACCCAAACATAGTGTCCACAGATTTAACCCTTGATTGGAAATGGTCAGCTAAACGCAAGGGTTCAGAATCATTTATGCCTGAGGTTTACCATCCCTCATTGGATTAATAACCCCGAGGTGTCTGGGCTCACTGAGACGGTGCTAGGGGCAGCGTGGTGAACCGATGTGAAGATAGTTGGATGAACCGGTTTTTGGGCTTGAACCTTAGGGAGGCTTCCTACGTACCCTGCCTAGGAGACAGGGATCAAAGTCCACATAGTTCGGATTCATGCGGGGCTTACGCTCTGAGGCAGCCTAAGATGTGGATTGGGGCTTACACTCTGAGGAGGCCCATAAGATGATGTCATGGTCGATGCCTACTCTAATCCCACATGAGTCATGCTCGGTGTGAGAAATAAGAGGCAGCATGGACCAGAGGATCACGTCACGAATGGTAAGTCCGTGAGAAGTGGAGTGGGGCTTACGCATGAGGGAAGCCCATAAAGTCGGGGCTTACTCTGGGATGGATGCCTATATGTCTTCCTCATGTCTGGATATGAGGGAATCCCAACCCATTGGCGGGTTGAGGAGTATAATGGGGGCCAATGCCTATGTGCAAGTGCACAAGCGGGATAATGCCAAGGGTGTTGGAATCAGTCCGAACAAAGGGAGATTTAATGTGTGAATTACATGCCCGACATTCAGAATGCAATGAGGGTTGCCTGGCGATGGAGGATAACTGTTGAGCATGTTCGAAACATAGCATCCATATCACATTTTACTGAAATGGGGATAGACAACTGAGGGTCGACTACTGACCATGTTCGAAACACAGGACCTGACTCGAAGTGTTGTCCAAAGTCTTCTGGGGCATTGGCCCATGACGGTAGGTGAGCCGATGCGGCATGGGACCAGGTCGTTAGGGGGTCCCTTCAGACATGGAAGTGTATGAGGATCCGAATGAAGGACATGCAAAGCATGGGGTGGAGTGATGGAATGTTTGAACGGATTCCAACACTCTTGAAATTACGCCACTGTGATCATGGAATTGGGAATCATATGCTTGGCGCACAAGGCATATCTTTCATGGAGAAAGAGGCATCCAATTATTGAATGAGAGGGAATTCTACAGTTTATAGTCATGTAGAGAGGACTGTTTCTATATAGTTTAACGTCATATGGATAGGACGAGGGCCATACAGTTTAACGTCATGTGGTGAGGACGAGGGTCATACTGTTTAACATCATGTGGTTAGGACGACTAGGTAGGAGATGCCTAGAAATGGTTGGTGTGAGACTCACGCAAGGGAAGCCCTTTCTGATTGAACATGGCAAAAGGATATAGGAAATGGGGGTTAAATGAGAGTCATGGGGAGTAGCTCGACTTATGGAATTTATAGGACAGATGTTGGGGTGGCACAAGGGGTGCAATGGAGAGTCGCACCATGAACTTGGAACCCCTTGTGCGGCCCCAACATCCGTCCTATAAATTTTATGAGTAGCGCTACTCCTCATGACTCTCATTTAACCCCCATTTACTAGCTCCTTTTTCTAGGTTCATTCAGAAAGGGCCGCCCTTGCATGAGCCCCAAACCAACCATTTCTAGGCATCTCTTACCTAGTCGTACTGACCACATGATGTTAAACTGTATGACCCTCATCCTCACCACATGATGTTAAACTATATGGACCTCGTCCTATCCATATGACATTAAACTGTATGGAAACAATCCTCTCTACATAACTATAAACTGTAGCATTCCCTCTCATTCAATAATTGGATGCCTCTTTCTCCATGCAATATATTCCGTGTGTGACAAGAATAAGATGTCCAATTCCATGATCACAGTGGCATAATTTCAAGAGTGTTGGAATCCGTTCAAACATTCCATCACTCCACCCCACGCTTTGCGTGTCCTTCATTCGGATCCTCATCCACTTCCATGTCTGAAGGTACCCCCTAATGGCCTGGTCCCATGTCGTATTGGCTCACCTACCGTCCTGGGCCAATGACCTGGAAGACTTTGGACAACACTTCGAGTCAGGTCCTGTGTTTCGAACATGGCCAGTAGTCGAACCTCAGTTGTCTGTCCCCATTTCTGGCTAACGTGATCTGGATGCTGTGTTTCGAACATGGTAAAAAGTTATCCTCCATTACCATACCACCCTCATTACATTACTAATGTCGTACATGTAATTCACACTTTTCATCTCCCTTTGTTTGGATTGATTCCAACGCACTGGCGTTATCCTGCTTGTGCACTTGCGCATAGGCGTTGGCCCCCATTATACTCCTCAACCCACCAATGGGTTGGGATTACCTCATGGAAAGACATGAGAAAGATATTATGGGCATCTAACCTTGAGTAAGCCCTGACTTTATTGGCCACCCTCATGCGTAAGCCCCACTCCGCTTCTCACGGATGCACCTTTCGCGACGTGATCCTCTGGTCCCTACTGCCTCTTGTTTCTCACACTGAGCATGACTCACGTGGGCTTAGAGTAGGCATCGGCCATGAAATCCTCTTATTGGCCTCCTCAAATTGTAAGCCCCAATCCAAATCTTAGGCTGCCTCAGAGCATAAGCCCCGCACGAATCTAAATTACATGGACTTTGATCCCTGTCTCCTAGGCAGGGTACGTAGGAAGCCTCCCTGAGGTTCAAGCCCAACAACCGGTTGATCCGATTATCTTCAAATCGGTTCACCGAGCTGTACCTAGCACCGTCTCAATGAGCCCAGACTCCACAGGGTCATTAATCCAACAAGGGATGGTAAACCTCGGGCATAAATGATTCCAAACCCCTGCATTCAGCTGGCCATTGCCAATCAAGGGTTAAATCCATGGATACTATGTTTGGGTATAAACCAAAGATTCACAAACATATGAATACATCTTAAATATATAAGAGAGTCCCAAAACAGGAAATAATTCCCCCCAAAAGGGTGAGATGGGCCCTAATTCCCAACCTCTCGACCAATGTGTGTTCTTTAGTGTCGTTGGTCAGACCATCCGGTGAATGCCTGCCTTTGGAAAGAAGGTCCGCGCATCATCGGATACGGAGCTGTTGGGTGTTTCGAGGCCGAAACCACGAAACAAAAAAATGGTTTTGTAGACCCATTGAATGATGGAGTTTTTTATCTAATGAAGTTTTCTAAAATTGTTCCTCCATGTTGCAGAACAAGATTCTCTTATGGGTAAGGTTATTATTCATAACCGAAGTTAGTTTTCCCAGTATAGTTATAATTTTCTTAGCTCCAGTCGAATATCCCACTCCAACATTATTATTGCATAGGATGGAAATCCCTACATGGGATAAATATGCTGATACAATTTTCATTACCTTCACTTGGTGAAATTTCTAAAAAATGGCCTACATTAAATTAAGTTATGAATAATAATGCATAATTTCTAACTAGTAAAACACTTAACATAAATTGAAAATTTTCTGCATAACTAATCTCATAATCATAAACATGATTTCTTTGGGTACATATTTACTTTGAAATCATTCATAATGTTTTGTAAATAAAATATGAATTATCCTAAGTATATACCCTAGGAGTGTAGAAATAGGTGGGATATAAGGCCTGTTGTTGTGTACCAGGTTATACTGAGTCAGGCCCCATGCACATTGTTAGAGTTTTTCCCATAGGTACATCTGTGCTAGAACCACATCCACTTGTATTATCCAGATAGAGATTTATTTCTAGGAATACCAACATAATATATAACTTACCAAAATTATAGGATTTTATTCTATTCTTATGATCAATTTCTATCTTAGGGTTAGGTTACCTAATCTACATTTTCTAAATCTAGTTTCAAAGGTTTCTATTAAACTTCCTCTCATACCAATGGTAAAGTCCCCAAACCCAGTAACCTGAAGTTAGTTCCTTAATTTATTACATTAGTACAAAGAATAAGTTATCAAATTCTAGATAACTAAATGGTTTAACATATTTTAAAAAACATATACGAACATAAGTTTTACATTACGACTTAAAAGGTAAAAAAACATAGAAACACTATTGGAAACATCCATAAACTCCTAGATAATCCCTGTAATTCATTCATAATATATATATCTAAATCTTGGAAAAAACTAAAAAATAAGTAAGGGGTGACACAAGATGCTCAATAATGGTAAGAAGTATATCAAAGGATAATATAAACAATAAGGAAAGCTGAATAACCAAAGCACATCCCATTAAAATATAATATTGAGCATAATATGGAAGGAAAAAAAGTTGAATAAATAATTCCATATAAATAATCACATGATAATAAAACTTAACCATGGATATCATACTCAAAAAATAATCACATGGCCAATCAATTACTAATATCATAATGAGGGAACACATAATGTTGGATATCATAAAAATACCATCAAGGCTTCATCCAAGACATCATATATAAATGGGTAAAACCCAGTCTAGTTTGTCTCATGTGACCTACCGAAGCATCGAGGGGATATAATGGGCCCCACCCATAACATAATAAGTCCAATTAATTCGTCATATAAAAGGGGTGAAACATAATCAACATATACATTCATATTTAAACTAGTATATAAAATATAAATTATTTCCCCAATTAGTAAATAAAACTATCCAGAGTAATATGGAAAATGGTATAAAGATATTACATCCCCAATCAAAATAATAATAATCCATTCAATAAAATATGGTAGATGGTAACATAAGATATCAATATCAAAAAATCATAGGATTCAATACAGGGTTTTGAAATATATGAAAATACCCTATTAAAATCATTGAGAAATTATTGAGAGAAATACCCTTTTACTTTGTAAAGTAGAGTTCTTTTGGAAAATAATTTTTATTTATCATAAAAATTAGATTTTAAACATGTATATCCTATAAAATAAAATGGAATGAAATTATATTTGAGGAATATTAAAAGATCATTCAAAATGAAATTATGAAACTGAAGTTAAATCATGTAAAAAGAGTATTTAAGAAACATAAAAAATAAACCACTTTAGTGTGGTTTAAGGGAAAATCTAAAAGAATATTTAAAGCTTAAAAATGAATGATTATTTTAATAAAACCAAAAATGAACTAATATATTTTTTCATGATAAAGATTTATTTTAGAAAAATATTTAGTGAATAAAATATATTATGGGCTGTACTTGAAAATGGGTAAGGAATTGAGAAGTTTCGTTTAATCGGGCCTGCTTATCAAGAATAATTTAAAAAAGGGAATTTGAAAAACATGTATTTCCCCATAAAATAAAGAATAATTGAGATAGGTACATATATTTGAAACAAAAAAACCTAATTTAGGAGGAGTATGTAATAATAATTAATAATTACATTACGGTAAATAGAGAAAGCATATCCTGAAGGAAAAATAGAGGTTCGGGATGAAACCCTTACCTTATATACAAAAGCATTATGCACTTGTACTTAACATCCTAGATAATGAAATAATATTAATTAATTATTTAATTCATAACATATTCAACATGTATTTTACTTATTATAATTTTATTATGTTTAGTTGTGGTCTTTTTGTTGAGTTTTAAGATTCAATTTTGTTGTTCAAAAGTGTCTGTTTCCTTGGTTTTAATGATTGGTTCACTTGTAAACATGTACGAAAGATCATGTGAAATGGAAATAGTTATAAAGAATTGAAATTATATGTTATTAATTAACTTATAAGAGATTTAATGGTATTATATATTATTTATTTCTATATATGAGGATAATTCATTAGATAAAATGTTAATGATAACCATTTGGATTATTTTGGCATTTTTTTTATCATCACACACTAGTTTTGTTTTATGAATAAATATTATGTATTTATATTTGTTACAGAGCATTAAATAATTTTTATTAAATATATTAAAGTTTTTTAACCATAAAAATATTATTATTACCATCATTTAAGATAGAATTTAAAAACAAAAACTCGTCATCTATGATGGTAGTAAATCAATAACTCATGAATTATGTTTTCATTTTTAGAATAAAAAGGGGAAGAGAAAAGAAATGATGGAGGATATACAATTTTCTTAATTACATTAAAATATATATAAGATACTAGATTAATCATTAATGTTATAATATAAGAGTTAATGAAAGTAAAATAAAAGAAAATAAATTGAATGAAAATTAAAAGAGCGAAAGGATATTTTACCTCTTGAATTCCTCTCTCTGAGAACCTCCTTAAGGAACTTTGAAATGGAATTTTGGGTGAGACAAGAAAGGAAAGAAAATGGGGGGAGATGTTTTAGTGAGGGATTTTTTAGTAATTGGATAATCTTTAAGGATTTGGATGTGTGAGGAGAAGAGGTGGAGATGGGTGCTATTTTTAGTGGGGGAGAGTGGTATTTTTTGATTATTTTATTCCTTAGTTTATTATTTTGGCTCAAGACTATGAATAGTTTGAAACTTATCAATAAATATATTAGAATAATGAATGATATTTTGAGTTTATGGTCTCAAATCATCCATACATCATATATGACCTAATAATTCATCTATTTTTTAATCACCCTAAATTATCGTATTTTACTATTCACAAAAAATAAACTATTTTAGAAAAACCATATAGATTCACCCTATAAATTTTTTAATGTGTATAATTAAAAAGTGAAATCCATTTTATTAAAATAGTTTTCTAAAAAAGTTAAGTTTATTTTTTAAATAAAATCATCATTTACTCGAAAAATACTGATTTTAGTGTTACAATCGATTTTATGACACTTTAAAAAATTAATTAAGGTCTCATAAAATTATATTATAATAATAAGGCAACAAAATATTATTTTATTAATCTATTTTATAAAAATAATTTGCTCTAAATAATTATTTTAATTATAAAATTTAAAATAAAAATTTAAGTTTCACAGAAATACCAACAGTTAATTCATCATTTTTAAAACAATTATTTACTTATTCCATGATATAAATATACCATATTATCATTTACAAGATACCTAAAATTCATTTGTACTTTTATAAGTGATGTTACTATTTTATTGGTCATATTACTTTTCCTAATGGTCATATTACTATTCCAACGATCATATTTAATAGTATTTTATAGATTTAAAATCACTGTTGTGTAAAGAATAAACTATCGAATATGTTAAATTATAAAAGAGAACTACTATAAAATCTTGGGGTGTTACAAAAATCACAGCTCCAAACATGCTCCAAGATCCACTCCATAATCGATGCTCAAAGTGTCACAATTCATCACTAAATGAATGAGAAACATTTCCCTCACCTGTGTCCTAATACACAGTATTTTCAAACACACCAAGGTTTCCATGCATGAGGTGAGTAATGAATCTTTATAGGTTTAACCCAAATGACATCTATACTCACACCACTAGGATAGAACATGTTAACACATTAATATAAAACAATTTATATAATCAAATTCAAAATATTTTATTTAAAATCATAAAACTATTTCCATACCAAAACCATTTATATGTAAAGAAACCAAACAATCCCTTTGAACCATTTCTTAATACATTGGAATACCCATTTCATGGTTCCATACTTCCACACAACCACATATTCATGAATAGGTGATAGTTCCTTACTCATGGGTGGTCTCACATTGATCGACTAAGTCATCATAAGGTAACCATATACCAAGTTACCCAATGGAAAATGTCCCTTACATAGGGCCATGCAAATGAAAATGAACACACACCAACCAAGTAAGTGAAATTCTATGAAAATCCAAACATTTCAATCCTTTTTGATAAAAAATTTCTTTTATTGAAAACATTTCAATTTTTTTTTTCAATTATTCAAAACCAATCGCTATTTTAAAACACATTTTTAAAATAATGAAACAAATCACTTCTCATAATAACCAATTTCCACAATTTTCAAAACCATCCCTAAAGAGGGTTTTTACCAAGCATTGGACATCAATTTCACAATTAGTTTTAAGAAATCCAAAAAATTTGAAACCAATCCTTCATGTTCTAACAAGCGGATTCAATAGTGAATCCACCGACCTCATAAACATAGGTGAAAACAATGAATGAAAAAAAATTATTCAATAAAACATGGGTTGAATCACCAAAAACCAACCTTATATCTCTTTAATAAGGAATAAAAACGCGCCAAGATTTGAAAATGGATCACTCCTGGTTCAAGAGGAATGGTTTCCACATCCTTTTTGGAAGAGATTAATTTCAAATTAGGGTTAAACTAGAGGAAAAGTGATCCATCAAGGTTAAGAACTATATTAGATCCACAATTTTTAGATCTAACTTTTATCCATGCATAGTTAGGGAACACAGTTAGGAAACTGAGGCACTAACCATGAATAAAAACTCTATCTCCAAACTCACAGTTTCTCCTAGGTGACCACATGGTTTGGACAGACCATGATCCTAACTGTGCGCCAAAACAGTGCCCATTTTCTCACATTTCAATGTTTTTTTAGGATTTTCACAGTTTCTAATAACTCTGCTCAAACCGTTCACCTCCAGAAATGCTCCAAAAACACCACAAAAGTCATCTAAAACCTCCTAAAAATCATCCCAACACTTTAAATACTTAAAATAATAAAATAAAGGTTTACTTAATTAAAAATTGGGGTGCTAAATTCTACCCACCGTTGGCCTTTACATCCTTGTAAAGTAGACCAACACCATTTCTTTGAAGGAGTTCAGGCCATAGCCTAACCATTTCCCTTTCCCATTCCCATGTTTCATCCTGAATCTGACCATGTTTCTATAAAATTGGAAATAGACTAATGATTTAATCAAGGATGAATTTATCTTTTTTATCCACAATATGTTTTGGCATATGGAACAACAAAGAATCCATCTCTAGGTCAATGTGATCCCATTTAATCACATGGTCTGGATCAAGATGATACTTTTTTTACTGAGATATATTAAGAACATTATGCACTGAATTGAACCTTGGTGGAAAATCCAACCAATATTCCACCTCACTAACTCATTCTAGTATCTAAAAATGGATTATGTATCGAGGATGTAACTTTCCCTACTTCCCAAAATGATGATCTCCAATCCTTGGATAGATTCTCAAGAGCACATGATCACTCACTATGAGTGACAATGAACATCAATGATGATCTTCATATGATTTCTAAAGACTCTGAGCCATATCCATCCTTCTCCTGATTAATTAAATACTCTTCGTAGTCTCATGGACAAGGCATGGTCCATCCAGTGATGCCTCACATGTTTCCACTCAAAAAAGTGGATAAAGAAATGGAAGCCCATAAAATTATTCAAAATAAGCCATATGAATTGTAACGACCCGAATCCGGAGCCCCTCCACTGGTGCCCCGTACCCGGATCGCCAAATAACCTCAAGCGCATTTCCCTAAACACCAGAGGTTGCCGTCTAGTAGCGAGGGCCTTGGTGAGTCATTGGGGATACTATGCCCTCATTTGGTAAAGAATACAGTGGAAGAACAACCAGACACAATAACCGAAACAATAACAGCATACAACAACTGATCTGAACAGCGGAAGCAATGTATAAATTAATAATGATGCAACATGGTACATATGTCTATGGAAAGCAGTAAAAAAACCAACATGCTAAAATAAAATTGAACACAAGTACTAAAGCAACAACAAAAGAAAAATAGAAGAGCAACTCAGCATCGCAAGCCTCAGCTCGGTCCCATGCTCTCAATCTCCAACAAGTTAGGTACCTAAAGTAGACGGGCGCTTGCCCTTATCTATCCCTGCAACAACATAATCTTCTTGGGCCCAAAGCATGGCCCAAACAGGGTTTGATACAATGTCCCAGTAGGAAACCACCCAAAGATCTGTGCCTAACAGTCAATGAATACATTGCAAGTAAAGTACAAGAACAGTAAACAGGAAATTCACAGCAACTACATTTCACAGTTCTAACATATAAATTACACAAGTAAAAAACCAACAAAAGTAGAAAATAGGTAACCCTCTGGGTAGCTCTCACAGCCTCACCCCTATGGTTCAACCTACAAGTACCAACAACCCTCTAGGAGGCACACACAGTCTCACCATTCTGGTTTAACTAACAATAGAATCTCTGAGGAAGCACTCACCGTCAATTCCCCCTATAGTCTTGTATCGTGCTAAAGGCTCTCTGGGGAAGCACTCAACATCTCATTCCCCATGTGGACCACGTCGAGGAACTATAGAATCTCTGAGGAAGAACTCATCATCAATTCCCCCTATGGTCTCACATTGTATTAAAAGACACTCTGGAGAATCCCTTACATCTATTCTCCCTGTGGTATACTACACTAGGATCTCACAGTCCTGTGTGAAACTAACATGCTCAGCACATGTGTATCATCCATGTAAACCTCAAGAACTACTTGGCTATCATTCTAAGGCTCAAAAACAAAACAAGGCAATAGTTCCACTATCCTACAACTAGGCATGGAAACCGGCAAACGCCAAACAAGAAAAACAAGCATGGAAAACATCTAGAGTACAGTAAAAACTACCATATTCATAGGAAAATACATCTAATCAAGCAATCAAGCAAAGAAGGAAATATAATAAGGGAAAAACCGGAACACGCAAGACCCCGTTCAAGGTTGTTGGTGGAATTTGCAAAAAATTCTCAACGACTTTCTATAGAAAGGCACAAATCACATACCTCGATCCTAGGAGATCGATGTACTTGAACCACGACAACTGATTCTCCCTAGAATGTCATAGATCTAAGAAAATGAACAAAATGTTCAACCTTAGAAAACTTGAGAAGGAGGAAGAATTGGAAAACAAGTCTTAAGAAGAAGGGAGAACTCACCGCTTCGCTTCCAACACAATAAACCGTTCTCAAATTGGATAACAGACGGAGAGGCGATGGCTCGGGGAAGATCTGTCCGTACGGGTCACTCTCGGACGAAGAACCTGGAGAAGGGGTGTGTTCTGTCCGTCAGGCGCGACCCCGTTTTGTTTAGTGAAAAAAAGAAAAGTACACGGCGTTTACTTTTAGAATACATGGCGTGTACTACGTTTTTCCGTACTCAACTAAAATCGGCCTCCACATTACCCCTACACACCGTGTATGTGGCCTGGACACAGCCAGCACATGGCTTTGAGCCAGAGAAGAGTACATGGCATGTACTCAGAAAGTAAATGGCGTGTAATTTGAAATTTTCTAGAAACTCCATTTTTTTTAAAACTCTAGAAAAAGGAATGGCGTACCTAAAATGAAGATCTGGGTTCTTACGAACTTCCCCCTTAAAGAAATTCGTCCCCAAATTTCCCAAGCGATGCGTAGAAGAAGAAACCCTGAACAGCTCTAGCCACTACGACCGCACACCGGCCTTCCTCTCCCAGGTCTAATCCTGTGCTCGCCCATGATGCCATAACACTTGTACCAGAGGAACAAACTGGCCTTAGAGAACCTTGGTACTGTGATTGACAATCTGAATAAGATGCTCCTCAAACGATGCATCCACTTCGAGATCAACCTCCTCAAGCTGAAAGACATGAGACAGGTCCAAAAAGTAAGGTCATAGCTGAGAGATATGGAAGACATCGTGCATGGCCCAGTACCTCTGGGGTAAATGAAACTTATAGGAAACCGGACCAACTCTCTCCAAAACCTCAAACAGCCCGACGTACCATGGTGAAACCTTACCCTGCCTCCGAATCCTTTTGTCTCCCAACCTCGGTGCGACATGTAGGAAAACCTGATCCCCGACCTTGAACTCCAGAGGTCGTATCCGCTGATTTGCATAAGACTTCTTCCGAGATTGTGCTGTAGCCATCCTATTCCAAATCAACTCTATCTACTCTGAGGTTTCCAGAACAAGATGAGGTCCCAGCAAAGCTGCCTCTCCTGGCTCCAGCTAGCATAAGGGTGATCGGCATGGCCAACCGTACGAAGCCTTTAAGGTGCCATCTGAATAGTTGCCTAAAACTGTTGTTGTAGTCGAACTCCACCAGAGGGATATGCTTCTCCCAATAACCGCCAAAGTCCAGAATGCAAGCTCTGAGCATATCCTCTAGCACTTGGATCGTGTGCTCAGACTGGCCATCAGTCTGGGGATGGTATGTCATACTCAGAAGTACCTGGGTACCCAAAGCCTTCTGAAGTCCTTTCCAGAACCGAGAAGTAAAGCACACATCCCTGTCTAAAACGATAGAGTGTGGAACTCCATGCAGACGTACAATCTCTATGATGTACAGTCGTCCCAGATCATCAACACTGAATGTCTCCTTGATCAGTAAGAAGTGGGCAACCTTCGTGACCGTGTCGATGACAACCCAAATAGAATCATTCCTTGGAGGCGGCCTCGGTAACCTGGTCACAAATTCCATCGCAACATCGTTCCACTTCTACTCTGTAATGGGTAACTGCTGTAAAATTCCTGCTGGTCGCTAATGCTTTGCCTTCACCTGCTGGCAACTAGAGCATCTCATGTCAAAACCAGCAACATCTTTCTTCATACCTGGCCACCATTACTGGCGATGAAGATCCCGATACATCTTGGTGATGCCAGGATGAACTTCCCAAACTGAGGAATGAAAATCCTCCATCATCTCCTCGCGTATGTCTGCTGGAACCCATACACATCCCTGGAAATGCAAGATCTCATCCTCGCCCACTGTCCATCCAGGAAGAGGGTCCTTTCCTGACACACTCTCCCGCATGACTAAGCCTTCTGAGTCTGATAACTGCCTCATCCGCACCCAATCAAGTAGTGTCGAGGTAACAACTACAGAAGATAGGAAAGTCTGTCCCTGTCTATTGTGCACCTCTAGATGCATCTCAGATAACAGAGCCATCAACTGCCACTCACTGCGGGCCTCCTGAATTTCCTGAATCTGAGTTCTCCTGCTCAATGCATCTACCACTGCGTTGCCCTATCCCAGCGTATAGGCATGTTCGAAATCAAAATATTGAAGATAATCAACCCACCTGCGCTGCCTCAGATTCAGATCACGCTGAGTGAAGATATACTTGAGACTCTTGTGGTTGGTGAAGACCACAAAGTGATCTTCCAGAAGATAGTGTCTCTAACAGTATAAGGCATGAACAATAACTGCCAACTCAAGATCCTGCGTCGAGTAGTTCCTCCCATCTGGCCTCAACTGTCGAGACCCATACACAACGAATCCATCTCCTTGCATAAGGACAACGCCTAGCCCAATACATGAAGCATCACAATAGACTATGTATCTCTTTCCTGGCTCTATCAAGACTAGTATCAGTGCTGACGTCAACCATCCCTTTAGCTCCTGAAAGGCTGACTCATAAGAATCTGACCATAAGAACTTCGCCCCCTTCTTGGTCAGACCTGTCAAAAGTGATTCTAGGCATGAGATGTCCTGAATGAAGTGTTTGTAGTATCCATCCAGCCCTAGGAAACTCCGTACCTCAAAAATGTTCTTCGGTTACTCCCAGGAGACTATAAATCTCACTTTCTCTGGGTCCATAGATACTCCTACTTCTGAGGTGACGTGACCCAAAAAGTGAATCCGATCTATCCAAAAGTGGCACTTCGAGAGTTTAGCATAAAGCTGATGCTCTCTCAGTGTACTCAGAACGATCTCAATATGGTCAGCATGGTCGTGTCGAGTGTGAGAGTACACCAATATATTGTCCATGAAGACCACGAAAAAGGAGTCCAAGTAAGGATGGAACACTCAGTTCATTAGTGCCCTGAAAATTGCAGGCTCATTCGTGAGATCGAACGACATGATTGTATACTCGTATAGACCATACCAGCTCCTGAAGGCGGTCAGAGGTATATATGATGGTCTAAAGTGAAAATGATGATAACCAGACCTCAAGTCGATCTTCGAGAACACCCGGGCTCCTCGAAGCTGATCAAAGAGGTCATCAATCCTCGGTAAGGGATATCAGTTCTTGACCGTCAACTGGTTCAGCTTCCGATAATCCACACAAAGCCTAAGGGTACCGTCTATCTTCTTCACAAACAGGACATGCGAACCCCAAGGAGAAGTACTAGGTCAGATGAAACCCTTTGCCTATAACTCCTCCAACTGTTTCTTGATCTCCTATAACTCAGGTGTAGCCATCCTATAAGGAGAAATGGACACCGGTGCTGCTCCTCGCATGAGCTCAATAGAAAAGTATACCACATGCTCTGGAGGAAAACCCAAAAATTCATATGGAAAGACGTCCCTAAAATGATCCACCACTGGAGGAAAGTCCAACTGTGAAGTCCCTTGATCATCCAGATAAAGACTAGCAATCTGGGCTGTCACCCTTCCTAGCCCATGATGCTCGAGTCCTGTAAAGACCCGTAAAATTCAAGGGTATTTTTTTCTTAATTTTCTTTGTAATTTTACAAGAGCACGGTTTCTGACGGCACCTGATTCCGAGGCCCGGTGTGCCCGGAATCAATTTCCGAAGTTTGGATCAGGTACGTTCAGTGAACGAATGAGCGGGATTTTCTAACTTTTGAACCGGTGCCCAGAATCGAATTCCGAGGGCACCGATGAACTCGCAGCGCCGATATTTGCTTAAGGAGATCTTTTTCGAGGTTGCGTTTTGTGCAAGATGAAAGTTAGTTTTGGGGGAATTTAGACGAAGTTAAATAAATTGTGGAACACAATTTATTTTTTAACCATGTTGGTTATATCCTCCCAAAGGGAGTTAGAGGTGGGACCCACATCCACATAACCTCCCTTGAGAGGATTAAGTGTGGTGGGGCCCACACGAACCCTAACTCTTCAACTCCCCTTTAAACTCCCAATAACTCCTCTTCTTTTTAATTTTGACAACTTGTGTTATTAATTAAGTTGAGTTAATTTTAATTTCAAACCTTTGAAATTCAAAGAGGTGAAGTTGTGTAAATAAAATAAGGGTTAGACTTATTTTATTTTGGGTTAGTTTTCTCTTGCCACCTTGAGAGGATTTGGGAAGCTTTCTTCATCTTCTTCAACCTTGACGAAGAACGCGAAGAACACTTAGGCTCCGATGAAGAACACTGTCACCATAAGAAGAGAAAGACGTGTCGTCTCTTCTCTTCTTCGCAGCCGGTGTGTTTCCAAAGATCGACGACGCCGCTTATTCCGATATTCTTCCCGTGTCAACGAAAGTAGACACCGCTTTCTCCTCAGGCTTTCTCTGTCAGCTTACGAAGCTTCTCCAGCGACGCTACCTCTACAGATGTACCTCGACATCAACGGAATCAACGTTCGATTCCCGCGATGCCCGACCTCCGCGACGCTTGTCTTCCACGGCTCGTTGACGTGCTCCACTCTTGAAACCGAGGTAGGGGTTTTATTTTGAATTATTTCCGTTCTTGATTCTAGCATGTCGAATTTCGTGGTTTTCGACTAATTGCTATCGAATAATGCGAGGGGGATGGTCTGCACAAACACGGCCAACCCTCCTCCTTGTTTCTTTAATGTTTTCTTTATGGTTGGTACGAAGGAGCGTGGTGCTGTCGCACCACGCGGTTTCATGCGGAACATATGCGCGGAGCCGTCACACCGCGTCGTGGAAAGGAATTCAAGGACGCGACGCTGTCGCGCTGCGTCGAAAGAAACCGAGGACGCTGCGGCCGGAACGGGGCCGCGACGGAGGGGCGCGGTGCCGTCTCACCCCGCCAGACGACAAAGGCCACGGCCGGTTCCGGGCCGCGGTGGAACAAGGTGACCGACGACTAGCCGGGCCGCCGGTGTCGGAAGCCGGAAGAGGACCGACCTTTGCCGGTCCTGTTGAGAAGGAACCGGCCGGCCAGGTTGGGCCGGCCAGAATTGAGGAAAACTGGGGGAAATAAATTCCCCCGGCCAGTAGTCAACAGCCCCCCATAAATGAGGGGGGTCCACAGTTTCACAAGGGGGGGCAGGCGCCCCCCGTTGTTTTTTTAAACAGCTCGGCCGAAGGCCGAGCTGGCAGCGTGCCTAGCGCGCTGCATCCAGCTGGACCGGTGCCTGGCCGGTCCACCAGGCTGGGCCGGGCCGGGCTGGGCCGACCCTGTTCGGGGCGGGTCGACCCGGTTCGGGCCAACCGGGGGGTCTCGTGCCGGGTCGGCCCGGGCCCGAAACCCCTGTTACCGAACTGTTTGGGTACAAATGCCCATAACTCGGGCTACGGACCTCCAAACGACGCGCCGTCAGCGGTGATGCGATCCTTGGATCGAGACGGTCGTTTCGGTATATCGCACTCAAGGTTTCGGAATACTTTGAGTTCGGCCGGGTTGGTTCGTACACGAAACCAACCGGGCCCTCGGAACGGAAACGCTCATATCGTGAGCTACAGACGTCCGATTGACGTGTTGTCAGCTTTGTTGAGTTTATATTAGTGAGACGGATCTTTTGGAATACTCCGCCCGAGGTTTGGACGCAGGTGGAGTATGGTCAGGTTGGTTTTGCCTTAAAAAAACAACCGGGCCCCTGGAACGGAAAAGCCAATAACTCTCAGACCGGGCGTCCGATTGACGCGCCGTCTGTTGCGTTGAGTTCCTGTTGACGATACAGAACTTTTGGATACATCAACTCTGGACTTTGTGACAGTTGATGTATCAGCCTCTCGGCTCGTGGAGCGGACCCTCCCAAACGAGCTTGCTGTGTGTGGGAACCCTAGAGCTGGTTGTGACTGCTACTGTGACTGCGACGACGACTGTGCAGAGATCCTCAGTGGATTCGAAGACGACGGCTACAGCACTCAGCGATCCTGTGTGGATCAGTGCTACTGATCTTGTGTGGGTCCAATCCTGTGTGGGTCAGCGCTCAGCGGTCCTGTGTGAACCAGCGCCTACAGATCCTGTGTGGGTCCGATCCTATGTGGGTCTTTGCAGGGGTTAGTACCTATCGATCCTTTGTGGGTCCGACGACTTAGATGGATCAGTGATCATCTCTATCGTCTTTCAAAGAAGTATACCTGTGTGAGCTGAATCATGTTTACCTTCCTATGTGGATTGTGTTGTGCTATCCTGTGTGGATTACGTTTTGCTTTCCTGTGTGGAATACGTATACTTTCTTGTGTGGACTGAGTTGTACTTGGGCTCGGAGGTTGGAGCGTATTGGAATTGATGACTTAGGTATATGTATGGGCATATACCTAAGCAGTGTCGGTTGTTACTTCGTGATTTTATCTTCCTTTTATGGTTTATCCTTTGTGGATTTTGGGAGACCTTCGGGGGTCTCGGGGTCCCTACTGAGTAGCTTATACTCACCTCTGTACGGGATATGCCCGCACTACGTTGTGTTGGTTGCAGACGACGGACAGCGTGATCGTGGTTGAGGCTCACAGAGCAGGACGGTACCTGGAGGTGGACCACTGGGCGAGACGTACTCGGAGCGGACGGCGGAACCCGAGGAGCAGTGGAGCTATCTGTACCCACCCTTCAGGTGGGATTTCCAGTGGACAGCTCAGCGTAGCGGCTTTTACTTTACAGTTGTTGTTTTCCCTTTCGAGTTGTACTTTACTTTCAGTTTGGGTTTGTATACTGGCCAATTTACTTTTCCTCACTTTCAGTTGTACTCTGTTTTTACTTAGTGTTTACTATTCTGCTTGCTTACTCTGTGGTGCTTGTTTACTTTTCAAAGGCAATTCCTTCCCTTTTTACCAGGATTTACGCCTTGGTGCTAGTCGCCAGCACCTGGACTATGGAAGGCGGGCTTGGGGTAGTCACAGCACGGGCCCCGAGGACAGGTCGTGACAAATTGGTATCAGAGGAGTTCGGTTCTACCGCGAACTCTTATCTTTTCTATGTGAAGCAATAGTGTTTAGCGTATTGAGTGTGGTTATCAGTCTAGGGAGTCCAGTGTTGGTGCGGCGGCCGACGTATCCGTACACCAGGACCCTGACTTCTGATTTCCGACTTAATGCATGAAAAAATAGATTGCGCGTGTGTTCCAAAGTTTTCTTTGTGATTAATTTATATCAGCTCACCAGGTATACTGTTCTGAACGTGGCGCACCTGTTTCCTTTTCAGGATGACCCCACGATGGCAGCCAGCTAGGGTTCTGAGAGTCGAGCGTGATGATAGCCCACCGAGCGACGAGGCCTTGGTGTAGGGCCCTTTGTCAGCAGTGGAACCAGCGGTAGCTTTACCCGTCGAGCCCCCGACACTTCCAGCACCAGCCACTAACGATGCACATCGCCTCAGCGCACTGCATGAATTTTAGCGCCAGCAACCGCCCAGGTTCCGTGGGGAGAAGGACCCCCAGGCAGCCGAGGACTGGCTGGAGGCAGTCGTACAAGTTTTCAGGCTAGTGAGGACACCAGCAGACCTCATGGTGATCCTCGCTGCGAGCCTACTGCACGCAGCAGCGGGCTGATGGTGGAGCTTGATGCTCCAGGTGCATGATGAGGCGTCTCTACTTTGGACGGACTTTGAAGGCCTCTTCCGCTCGGAGTTCTTCCCAGCCACCCTCCGTGCGGTGCGCATTTAGGAGCTTCTTCAGCTGCGGCAGGGCAGCATGATGGTCGCTCAGTACTCGGCGAGATTTACCGATCTTTCGCGCTACTCAACCGACATGGTACGAGACCCATTCTTCCGGGCTCGGACCTTTGAGCAGGGTTTGATACACGAGATCAGGGCATCACTGATCTCCCTCAGCATTCCGACTCAGACAGGAGTACTGGAGAGAGCCCTTTTGATTGAGAGCTTTCTTGCTGAGTCTACACCAGCACCGAGACCCACCGCAGGGCGGCACGTGGCAGAGTCTTCTGCAGCAGGCAATCGGCGGATGAATCAGGGGTCCAGGAAGACCAGACCCTCAGGCAGACGACCTCAGGACACTGGCTTAGCAGTGTAGGGCACACAGCACGGAGCCAGTCTTTCGAGAGGCAGACAGTGCTACTCGTGCGTCGGGCAGGGCCACATGGCTCGTGACTGCCCGACTCGCAGTGCCGAGGAGCAGCAGACAGTTGAGGGACCACCGAGGCAGAGGTAGAGGGTTGACCGTGGTGGTCCACAGGGAGGAGGCGGACGAGGCAGTGGAGCTGGCCGAGCAGCAGGTGGTGGGCGACGGTTTGAGGCTCTACCACCACAACCATCAGGAGGTCCGCCCCCACCACAGGGAGCTGGCGGGCAGAGACATGCACAACTCTTGACAGCGGAGGCCTACGACCACGGCACACCCGAGATGATTCAAGGTATTATCTGTGTCTATTCCACCCTTGCTGCTGTACTTATAGACACAGGAGCGAGTCACTCTTTCATAGCCGCTACCCTTGTTCGGAGCTCAGAGATTTCGACAGAGCCATTGGCTCGATCCTTACGGCTAGAGACTCCTACGGAAGCAGACTCGACGATTACGCATTGGTGCCGGTAGTGTGAGATTACTCTAGGAGGTGAGAGCTTCGGCTGGGATCTTCTTGTAGCAGCGTCGAGGCCTTACGGCGTCATCTTGGGCATGGATTGGTTATCTACGGTCCATGCACAGATTGACTGTTTTAGGCGCAAGGTGCGATGTGTACGCACTGACGGGAGTAGCTTCACCGTCAACGGCGAGAAGGGAGCCTTTGCAGCACAGGATGGACTCTCGCAGAGGAGAGGAGAGCCCATTACTAATCAGTTGGCTAGCCTCATCCTAGGATTAGTTGACATGCGGAGTCCTGGTTTTCCTGCAGTGGTGGATCAGTTTGCGGACGTTTTTCCCGACGACGTTCCAGGGCTACCTCCTCGCAAAGAGGTAGACTTTTATATTGACCTGTACCCCTAGACAGCTCCGATATCGACTCCATCATATCGGATGGCCCCCGTTGAGCTTCGAGAGCTATGGGTACAGTTGGAGGACTTGCAGGGCAAGGGGTTCATCCGACCCAATGTTTCACCCTGGGCTTCCCCGATTTTGTTCGCCAAGAAGGCGGACGGGAGCTTGCGACTTTGTGTTGACTATCATCGCCTGAACTTGGTGACAGTGAGGAAAAAGTATCCGATACCGAGGATTGATGACCTCTTTGATCAGCTCAAGGGAGCACGGTGGTTCTCGAAGATAGACCTCAGGTCAGGCTATCATCAGGTCAGAGTTAGAGATGAGGACGTGCAGAAGACGGACTTCAGATGTCGGTATGGCCACTATGAGTTCTTGTTTATGCCCTTCAGTGTAACCAATACTCAAGCAGTGTTCATGACCCTCATGAACAGGATCTTTCATCCATACCTCGATTGATTTGTCGTGGTCTTCATCGATGACATTTTGATTTACTCGACGACTGAGGAGGAGCACGCCTACCACTTACGGGTTGTACTAGACACACTCCGAGAGCACCAGCTTTATGGTAAGCTCTCGAAGTGTTAGTTCTGGATACGTGAGGTCCACTTCTTGGGACACATCATCTCGGAGGTGGGAGTTGCAGTGGATCCTGCAAAGATCGAGGCAGTGTTAGCTTGGGAGCCACCCAGGAGCGTGACAGAGGTTTGGAGTTTCTTGGGACTAGCTGGATACTACCGGAGATTCATGCCAGACTTCTCTAGAGTTGCGGCACCACTCACAGCTTTGACGAAGAAGGGGAAACCCTTCGTGTGGTCAGACAGATGTCAGCAGAGCTTCCAGGAGCTGAGACAGAGATTGACCAGCGCACCTATCTTGAGGTTGCTTGAGGAGGGAGTAGGGTACGTAGTTTACTGCGATGCATCAGGGACTGGACTCGGATGTGTCCTAATGCAGGAGCGGGTCGTGATCACCTATGGATCACGTCAGTTGAGACCGCATGAGAAGAAATACACTACCCATGACCTGGAGTTAGTAGTAGTGGTCTTCGCTCTGAAGACATGGCGACACTACCTGATGGGCGAGCGCTTTACAGTCTTTTCTGACCACCAGAGTCTCAAGTACATATTCTCTCAGAAGGATCTGAATCTGAGACAACGGCGATGGATCGAGTTCCTCCAGGACTATGACTTTGAGATAGTCTATACTCCTGGGAAGGGGAATGTAGTAACCGATGCCCTCAACAGGAGGACGGACATTCAGCTACTTGTGGAGGCGATGAAGCAGCTAGCCTCTTTGCAGATATCCTTCGTGGATAGAGATGGAGCAGCCTTCCTTCAGTCTCTCATAGTCACTCCTCCACTACTGCAGCGGGTCAGAGAGGCACAACGAGGGGACACTGACTGTGAGATGCGGCGTGCACAGATATCCTCAGGACAGGCACCTGATGGTTTCTCCTTTGGAGCAGAGCATGACATCCTTTTCAGAGGACATACCATGGTACTAGTCGCTTTACGGGAGGAGGTGCTGAGAGAGTTTCACAATTCTCCCTTGGCGGTACATCCTGGAGTGGCGAAGATGTACCAGGATCTCAAACGACAGAACTGGTGGCCAGGCATGAAGAAGGTTGTGGCAGAGTTCGTTTTTCAATGCCTCACCTGCCAGCAGGTGAAGGCTGAGCATCAGGTACCAGCAGGCTTGGTACAACCCTTGGAGGTTCCGGAGTGGATGTGGGATGAGATATCTATGGACTTCGTGACTGGACTTCCATGCACTTCCAGAGGTCATGACTTCATCTGGGTGATTGTCGACCGACTCACCAAGTCGGATCACTTCTTACCCATCCGAGAGAAGGGATCAGTGGAGAGCTTGGGACGTCTTTACGTTCAGGAGATTGTACGGCTTCACGGTGTGCCATCATCTATCGTCTCTGATCGAGATGCTCTCTTTACTTCCCGGCTTTGGAAGGGGTTGCAGGAGGCGTTTGGGACGCAGCTACGTTTGAGCACAACCTTTCACCCTTAGATGGATGGTCAGACGGAGAGGACCATTCAGACTCTCGAGGACATGGTCCACGCATGTGTCCTCGACTTTGGTCGTAGCTGGGAGGACCACCTACCCTTGGTGGAGTTCGCGTACAACAACAACAACCACTCCACCATCGGGATGGCACCATACGAGGTGTTGTACGACCGACCTTGCAGATCTCCTTTGTGCTGGACAGACCCTGGGGAATCAGCACTTGTGGGGCCGGAGATGGTCCAGGCCACGACAGAGAAGGTCCAGGTCATCCAGGAGCGGATGAGGACAGCTCAGAGCCGGCAGAAGTCATACGCTGACAGGAGGAGGAGGCCACTAGAGTTCTAGGATGGTGACCACGTCTTCTTGCGGGTCTCACCTCGACATGGTATACAGAGATTTGGCCGAGGCGACAAGTTATCTCTGCGCTTCATCGGACCATTCCATGTCCTCAGCAGGATAGGCGAGGTGGCTTATCGCCTGGCTCTACCACCTCAGTTGCACCAAGTGCACGACGTCTTCCACGTATCTCAGCTGAGGAGATACGTGCACGACCTGACACACATCATTGACCATTGGGAGCTTGACTTTGATGATGAGGCGACTTTTACGGAGATTCCAGTGGAGATCGAGGATCGACAGGAGTGGGTCCTACGTGGACGGTCGATTCCTCTAGTTCACATCAGATGGCAGCACAGGAATCTCCAGGAGAGCACTTGGGAGCGGGAGGCTCAGATGCGTGCTCAGTACCCTCATTTGTTTCCCTAATTGTGATGTATCTTTACGGGGATGTAAATCCTTGAGGTGGGAGTAATGTAAAGACCCGTAAAATTCAAGGGAATTTTTTTCTTAATTTTCTTTGGAATTTTACAAGAGCGCGGTTTCTGACGGTACCTGATTCCGAGGCCCGGTGTGCCCGGAATCAATTTCCGAGGTTTGGCTCTGGTACGTTCAGTGAACGAACGAGCGGGATTTTCTAACTTTTGAACCGGTGCCCAGAATAGAATTCCGAGGGCACCGATGAAATCACAACACTGATATTCGCTTAAGGAGACCTTTTCCGAGGTTGTGTTTTGTGCGAGATGAAAGTTAGTTTTGGGGGAATTTAGAAGAAGTTAAATAAATTGTGGAACACAATTTATTTTTAACCATGTTTGTTATATCCTCCCAAAGGGAGTTAGAGGTGGGACCCACATACACTTAACCTCCCTTGAGATGATTAAGTGTGGTGGGGCCCACACAAACCCTAACTCTTCTTCTCCCCTTTAAACTCCCAATAACTCCTCTTCTTTTTAATTTTGACAACTTGTGTTATTAATTAAGTTGATTTACTTTTAATTTCAAACCTTTCAAATTCAAAGAGGTGAAGTTGTGTAAATAAAATAAGGCTTAGACTTATTTTATTTTGGGTTAGTTTTCTCTTGCCACCTTGAGAGGATTTGGGAAGCTTTCTTCATCTTCTTCAACCTTGACGAAGAATGCGAAGAACACATAGGCTCCGACGAAGAACGCCGTCACCATAAGAAGAGAAAGACGTGTCGTCTCTTCTCCTCTTCGCAGCCGGTGTGTTTCTGAAGATCGACGACGCCGCTTCTTCCGATATTCTTCCCCTGTCAATGAAAGGAGACGCTGCTTTCTCCTTATGCTTTCTCCGTCAGATTACAAAGCTTCTCCAGCGATTCTACCTCTACGGACGTACCTCGACATCAACGGAATCAACGTTCGATTCCCACGACGCCCGACCTCCGCGACGCTTGTCTTCCGCGGCTCGTTGACGTGCTCCGCTCTTGAAACCGAGGTAGGGGTTTTATTTTGAATTATTTCCGTTCTTGATTATGGCATATCGAATTTCATAGTTTTCGACTAATTGCTATCGAATAATGTGAGGGGGCCGGTCCACACAAACACGGCCGACCCTCCTTGTTTCTTTAATGTTTTCTTTGTGGTTGGTACAAAGGAGCGTTGTGCCGTCGCACGACGCGGTTTCATGCGGAACATATGCGCGGCACCGTCGCGCCGCGCCGTGGAAATGAATTCAAGGACGCGACGCCGTCACGCCGCGTCGAAGGAAACAGAGGATGCCGCGGCCGGAACGGGGCCGCGACGGAGGGGAGCGGTGCCGTCGCACCGCGTCGGACAACAAAGGTCACGGCCGGTTCCGGGCCGCGGCGGAATAAGGTGACCGGCGGCCAGCCGGGCCGCCAGTGTCGGAAGCCGGAAGAGGACCGGCCTTTGCCAGTCCTGTTGAGAAAAAACCGGCCGGCCAGGTCGGGCCGGCCGGAATGGAGGAAAACCGGGGGAAATAAATTCCCCCGGCCAGCAGTCAACGGCCCCCCATAAATGAGGGGGGGGGGGTTTCACAAGGGGGGGCAGGCGCCCCCCGTTTTTTTTCCAATAGCTCGGCTGAAGGCCGAGCTGGCAGCGCGCCCAGCACGCTGCGTCCATCCGGACCGGCGCCTGACCGGTCCGCCAGGCCAGGCCAACCCTGTCCGGGGTGGGTCGACCTGGTTCGGGCCAACCGGGGGGTCTCGGGCCGGGTCGGCCTGGGCCCGAAACCCCCGTTACCGAACTGTTTGGGTTCAAATGCCCATAACTCGAGCTACGCACCTCCAAATGACGCACCGTCAGTGGCGATGCGATCCTTGGATCGAGACGGTCGTTTCGATATATCAAAGTCAAGGTTTTGGAATACTTTGAGTTCGGCCGGGTTGGTTTGTACACGAAACCAACCGGGCCCTCGGAACGGAAACGCTAATATCTTGAGCTACGGACGTCCGATTGACGTGCCGTCAGCTTTGTTGAGTTTCTCTTAGTGAGACAGATCTTTTGGAATACTCTGCCCGAGGTTTGGATGCAGGTGGAGTACGGTCGGGTTGGTTTTGCCTTAAAAAAACAACCAGGCCCCTGGAACGGAAAAGCCAATAACTCTCAGACCGGGCGTCCGATTGACGCTCCGTCTGTTGCGTTGAGTTCCTGTTGACGATACAGAAATTTTGGATACATCAACTCTGGACTTTGTGACAGTTGATGTATCAGCCTCTCGGCTCATGGAGCGGACCCTCCCGAACGAGCTTGCTGTGTGCGGGAACCCTAGAGCTGGCTGTGACTGCTACTGTGACTGCGACGACGACTATGCAGAGATCCTCATTGGATTCGACAATGACGACTACAGTACTCAGCGATCCTGTGTGGATCAGTGCTACCGATCTTGTGTGGGTCTGATCCTGTGTGGGTCAGCGCTCAGCGGTCCTGTGTGAACCAGCGCCTACAGATCCTGTGTGGGTCCCATCCTATGTGGGTCTTTGCGGGGGTTAGTACCTATCGATCCTTTGTGGGTCCGACGACTTAGATGGATCAGTGATCATCTCTATCGTCTTTCGAAGAAGTATACCTGTGTGGGATGAATCCTGTTTACCTTCCTGTGTGGATTGTGTTGTGCTATCCTATGTGGATTACGTTTTGCTTTCCTGTGTGGAATACATATACTTTCCTGTGTGGACTGAGTTGTACTTGGGCTCAGAGGTTGGAGCATATTGGAATTGATGACTTAGGTATATGTATGGGCATATACCTAAGCAGTGTCGGTTGTTACTTCGTGATTGTATCTTCCTTTTGTGGTTTATCATTTGTGGATTTTGGGAGACCTTCGGGGGTCTCGGGGTCCCTACTGAGTAGCTTATAATCACCCCTGTACGGGCTATGCCTGCACTATGTTGTGTTGGTTGCAGACGACGGACAGCGTGATCGTGGTTGAGGCTCGCAGAGCAGGATGATACCTAGAGGTGGACCACTGGGTGGGACGTACTCGGAGCGGACGACGGAACCCGAGGAGCAGTGGAGCTATCTGTACCCACCCTTCAGGTGGGGTTTCTAGTGGAAAGCTCGGCGTAACAACTTTTACTTTACAGTTGTTGTTTTCCCTTTTGAGTTGTACTTTACTTTCAGTTTGGGTTTGTATACTGGCCCATTTACTTTTCCGCACTCTCAGTTGTACTCTATTTTTACTTAGTATTTACTATTCTGCTTGCTTACTCTGTGGTGCTTGTTTACTTTTCAAAGGCAATGCCTTCCCTTTTTACTGGGATTTATGCCATGGTGCTAGTCGCCAGCCCCTAGCCTATGGAAGGCGGGCTTGGGGTAGTCACGGCATAGGCCCCGAGGACGGGTCGTGACAAGTCCTGATCGAATTGCCTGAACATCCCATTCGCCTCTATGAAGAAAAGATTCACCCTATGGTGAAACGAAACTCACTCTACGGAGATAACAGTAGATGACTGCTTGGAAGGGAACCAACTAGTCCATACCGAGAATGACATCATAGCCTGTCATCTCTAGGACATAGAGATCCCATAAGAAACGATACCCTGCAACCTCTAAAGGGCACTCTCTACACTGGCGCACACTAGATGTCCTTGTCCCCAAAGGTGTGTCTAGTGTTAACGAGTCGGCAGAAGAAAATATGCAGAGCCCAAGGCTCTCCATGATAGCAATAGAGATAAAGCTATGCGTAACACCAGTATCGAAAAGAACTGAAGATAAAACTGAGGCTACTAACACCGTACCTCGAACTGTAGAAGGGCCGGGATCCTACTCCTGATAGGTCTGCTCCACGGTGAATGACTGGCCTACACCGCGGACCTGTACCCCTGGATGACCACTCTGAGCTGATCCAATCTGCTGGTGCTGAGGGACTGGTGGTTGACCGCCACGACCTCAACCTCTACCTCAGCCCGAACGGCCAT